>LR994590.1:10570127-12040752 GCA_905187575.2 Celastrina argiolus | reverse complement strand
TCGTACAAGTGGATTCGGACATCTACCGGTCCTTACCACTCGTTGGATATCGGGGACTTTTACACGATTTACTTCGACTGTGAAGATCTGAGAATGTTCTTAAAATTTCCGAATTTCGATGTTTTAATCGAAAATGAACTTTTTTCCACTGCCTGAGAACCATGCGCATTACGTGTTTTATAAACCGTTCGAACGTTTCGGTAGAATGGAAAAAATCATGAACAAATGTCATGCGGAAAATGTTCTAATAGCGAGAATCGCCGTCCTGACTTCTTGGTCAGAATGTTGAAAGGGTTCATAAGATACAGCCTGGTGACAGACGGACGGACCACGTGTGCATGTATGTATGAATGTATATCCCTTTGAAGCACAATACAGACCAAACGGCTTATGATTCGCACGTCAAAAGTATTCTCTTAGTCCGGCGAGTGTCACTAAAGACATGACGTTAGTGAAAATTCAAGATGGCGACTGGACGCCATACTGGGAAAATAAAAAAAATATTAAAGTCAACACACTATGTCAAGTGGGGTATCGTTAAATAGGTATTTAGTTTTCTTTCAACATGTTTCGATTCGACTGACCGTTAAGGATATAATATATCGATTTAAAGTTGCGTAGCAACCATTAGCAAATATAGGTTTTTAGACAGTAGAAATTTACGATGAAAAGAAATAAACTTCTTGCTGCCTAGCATGTTGAGTATGTCTTGAAGCGTATTAGCAAAAATAAAATAAAGCGTACCGTCTGGTACGAGTCGTACTCTTACACCGAGTTATGTACCTACCTGTTACACCAGTATAAATATAGCAGTCTGGTAGCTAGCTAGATACTCGTAAATAAAAAGTATAGAATAAAAAATTATACTGCGTAAAAGTGAACCAAACTAAGTACATAATGAAAAAAACTGAAAAGAAAAAAACAAGCGCCTAGATGAAAATAGAATATTATAATAATATTCTAATAATGGAACATAACATAGCTGTCGAATAATGGATCCCGACTGTTCAGTTGTTCTTAGAATATATTTTATTGCCTCCGTGGTCTAGTGGTTCAGAGCTTCGCTCTCGACCCGGAGGTCGTGGGTTCAATTCCCGCGTTGGAACAACAAAATTGTTGATTTCAAGTTTGGTTAGGACAATTCAGGCTGATCACCTGATTGTCTGACAAGAAAGATGATCCACGCGTCGGATGGGCATGTAAAAAGTCGGTCCTGCGCCTGATTTCTCGCCAGTCGTGTCGGTTTACCGTCCCACGTTATGAGAGTAAAAGGAAGAGAGAGTGCTTCTGTGTATTGCGCACACACTTAGGCACTATAAAATAACTCCTGCGTAGCTGGCCTGGTTTCAATGAAATCGGCTACCGACGTCGAAATCGGTGAGGGGAGCTATTATTATATGTATTTTATTTCCTTCGTCTGGGCGCTTGTTTTATTTATTTCAGTTTTTTTTTTATGTATGTAGTTTGGTTCACATTTACGCAGTTAGGTTTTTTATTATCGTTTGTAACCCTAAAAATCAAATTTAAATAATGTTACAAGTTGTACAATAATTATTAGCTACAATTTGACACTGTTAACTTGTTATTGATACATTTACCAGATGAGACAATTATAGCTTCACCAGGTGAGTTTATCAGATTACCTCACAATCAGCGACTAACCGCTAACTAACGAACTGGTTAACACAACTTCTTAATTAGTAACAATTGTTTTTTATTGTTTTGTCGCATTGTTCTTCATTATTTTGTTGTATTGTTCGAAATGCGACGCAATTACAGATGTCAGTTGCAGATATGGAAAAGAATTGCAAAGTTTAATCCGGGCCCCCAAGGGTAAGGGTCCATTTAATTACATTTTACGAAAACATAATTATTGTATATTTAACAGATACTTATATACCCGTGCCCACTTTGTTAAGCATAGAAACAGTTTGTGATGAACCGTTTAAGCCTTCCCGGGACACGAATATTTTAAAACCAAAAATAGCCGAATCGGTTCAGCCGTTCTCGAGATTTAGAGAGACTAACGAACAAGAATTTATTTTCATATATAAGAAGATAGCTGACCCATTGCCCACTTCGTTGAGCATACAAACCGTTTAAACCTTCCCTGGATTTCCACGAATATTTCAAACTAAAAATAGCCGAATTGGTTCAGCCCCCCCCCCTCCCCCTCCTTTCAGTTCAGATTTTATATAAGCTCAGCAGGCTTACTCTCGACACAATCGGGAATCGAATCAGTTCGATCTCAACGGTTTTTGATTTTTCATTTGGTTCATTATTTTGAAACTAACCAGGATAAAGAAAATCCTAAGATCGTAACTTTTGTACTTTCGACCATATCAATACATTGCAATCAAAATAAACAAACGTCAATATATTCGGGAGAATACGGCACGATCGAATTAGAATCAAAATTGAAACAGTTTAGTAGGCCGCGTATAATAATTAATAACAGAACAGGCAATTGAACATTTGAACCTACTAAATCATGAATACAAAATCAGATCGAGTACAATTATTTTACAACTAGCCGCGACTTCGTTCGCGTGGTGTTTGATTGACTTAAACCGTTTATGCAGCGCATGCAACGAAAGTCCCCTTATGTAAATTGTTTGTTTGTTTAAACGCGCTCATCTCCCGTATATGTATAATAGCCGACGCCCGACGCCGTGACGCCTGACGCCGCGACGCCCGACGCCACGACGCCCGACGCCCTACGCCGCGACGCCCCACACCGCGACGCCCTGACCGACGCCGCGACGCCCAACGTCGCGACCCCGACGCCGCGACGCCCGATGCCGCGACGTCTATCGACGCGACGCCCGACGCCGCGACGCCCCGACCGATGCCGCGACGCCCCGACCGACGCCGCGACGCCCAACGTCGCGACGCCGACGCCCCACGCCGCGACGCCGCGACGCCCGACGCAGACGCCGACGCTGACGACCGACGCCACGACGCCGACGCCCGAAGCCGCGACGCCCGATGCCGCGATGCCTAACGTCGCGACGCCGACGCCCGACGTCGCGACGCCCGACGTCGCGACGCCGAAGCCCGACGTCGCGACGGTGACGCCCGACGTCGCGACGCCGACGCCCGACACCGCGACGCCACGACGCCCGACGCCGCGACGCCCGACGCCGCGACGCCCGACGCCGCGACGCCTAACGCCGCGACGCCTAATGTCGCGACGCCGACGCCTAACGACGCGACGCCGCGACGCCTGACACAGACGCCGACGCCGATACAAACAAAATGACAATTCGTGAAAGTCTATCCAAAGCTACGTTCTTTCTCATTCTTAATTACGATTTTCATAATTTTCATTCTTAATGCACTTCTAAAAAAATATGTTGTTGTAAATTGTGTGTGCCTAACCCATTAATCACACCGAAAACGGCTTAAAGTTATACATCTTTCTTTTCTATTTTTTTTATCATCTAAAATAAAATAAAAAATCACCCGACTACATAAACTTAAATTATAGCATATGTTACCTGGAATATTCTTACGAATCTATTAACAGATTTCTTTAAAATTGGATCAGTAGTTTAGGCACTCATTAAGCCAAGGCTAAAATAAAAAATAAAAGCTTGAGTGTAGTCAGTAAAAACGATAAAAAACGATTAAACTATTTGAAGGCACCCTAAATCTCCCCTTGGTGAAACGTCACCTGGTTGGAGCGATATGTCGAATCGGATCCGAAAGAACCGACCACCGAAACCGAATTCGACATTATTGTCTGTCACTCCGTTTTCCGGTTGCGAGTTGACACGAGTGCGACAATCTTTACGCTCGAGAGACGGTGGGGCCATGAATTCGGCTGTTAGCGGTGGCGACGTGACGCCTACAGACTGGAAATGGAAACTGAACGTTGATCATAAACTTATGATCATAAGCTTCGTCAATTTCAATCAATAAATCGAATTATTCAGTTTCGTCCTAGAATTTATAAAATAATATAATATAGTTTTTACATTTTCGGTACTACTTCAAATTTTTTTTTACTACTATTACACAACACCGGTACGAGCATGCGAGTATAATATTATTAATATTGCTTTGTGCAAAATGTGACTTAGGCATCCAAAATCGCGATGTGTGGTACGAGACACTACAATAAATATTTAAAATCTGAAATTTCTGAACTCAATAATTATGCATAATGCTTGGGTAACTGTCTTTAGGCGATAGTGACCGTTCCATGTATATATATTACAACAAAGTATTACAGGCTTACTCCCGACACAATCGAGAATTGTATCAGTTCGATATCAACGGCTTTTGGTATTGTCCTTGGTGGATTGCTTTGAAACTAACCAGGATAAAGAAAATCGTTAGATCGTAACTTTTTGTACTCCCAACCGTATCAATCGACTGAGAATCAAAATAAACGAACGTCAATTTATCGGTAAGTACGCGGCACCATCGAAACTGAATCAAAATCGAATCAGTTTGGAGATTATAGGCCCTGAATTGCGTGTCGCTGCGTAGAATCTGCAGTCGCTGCACTGCCGCTGCGTCTCGTGGCCCACTCGATACAGAACGAATCAGTAAACATCCATGAAAAATTCAATTTCCGTCTTATTGTTTGTTATTTCTTTATTACGGGCCCAATTACCGTTGCTTCGTATTGATTTGATGAATTTTCCGTTCAAATAAACACGATATTTACACTGGGATGTAAATACATTTGTTTGATACTCGCAAATAAAGGTTTGTCAATAGTCCTTAAACATTTTGATGTTGAGCTATGGAACCGCCTTTTTTTTTTTTTCGCAAGGGAAATGCATTACGCATCCCCCCGGGAGGGTCCCCGAGGGGTATGTGGGACTGCCGGCTCGCTACGGCCGGTTTACCCACTAAAACCACTTGCGGATTGCCATCAGCCGTTATGTTGGGTGGAGTGCCTGGAACTGTCTAAACACAGGCTACTCCTCCCTCGACTGGCCGGTTCACCTCTACAGGGACCGGACTTCCATCAAATTAAGAGAGCGCTCCGGCAAACTGAAGCGCTCTCCTCGGCGCCGAGACTGACAAAGCCTGGGAGGTTACCCATCCCTCTACCCGGAGCCCCGTACTAGACTTGAGATGGGAGGGCCGCAAAACGACGCCTCCGCACCCCCGTCCTGCGCCGGCGAAGCGGAAGAGAGATAGGATCAGTCTCTCTGTCCCGCTCGAGGCCTCCTTCTGCGACATGACGAATTCGCAAAAGGAGACCACCGCCTGCCAGGCCTCATCGCTCTCGAGCATGCAGCGAACCACACTCGAGAGTGAGAGGTCCCGCCCAATCACTGCCACTAGATCGTGGCGCTACACGACCCATCGTTCGCACACCTCTAAGGTGTGCTGGGCCGTGTCCTCCGCAGCGCCACATTGGTGGCAGGCTGGCGTAGGCTCCCTCCTGGCAACCTTACACAGGTACGCACCGAAACATCCGTGTCCGGTGAGTACCTGTGTAAGGCGGAAGGTGAGGGGCTTTTTCTTGCGGTGCACCCACGCCGCAAGGACTGGGCGTATGTTTACCATACAGTGCCTGCGCCAGAACCTCACCCCACCTCCGCAGCAACCATTGTTGCCCCAGCCTCCGTAATTGTGAGAGCTCCTCCCAGGTCGGCGCCTCACCTTGCAACCTCTTCTCAGCGCGAAAGAGGTGCATTTTAGCGAGCACCGACGCCTCGAGCTCCCACTGTGGATCTCCAGCCAGAGCAGTGGCTGCCACCCAGGATACTGTACGGTAACCCCTGACTGAGCTATGGAACCGCCTGGGTCAAAAGTAAAAGGGTAAAAAACGAGAAATCCCTTCATCTTCTTCTTGTCTTGTCATCTTCACTTTAACAGAACAGAAACCAGTACTGTGGGCAAATAGCAGAGGACATTTCAGCAGAGGGCAGCATTTACCCCACAAAAGTACAAATATTTTGTGTGATTCATGGTTCATATATTAAGCCAAACATAGTGTGAAAAGAATGACGCGTAGAGCATTTTTTGTTTTGGCACCTCATATAAATTACTTACCATAACGCGACAACTCGCGATTAAAGATCTCCAAAAGTCACGAAACAGATGAATTTTAATCCTGGTCAGGTGTTAGGTCAACGACCAGTGCGTTCGTGAATACAATATATACGAGGAGCCCCAGGCCCCAGCATAGTAAGATTCACTTCTAGTGGTAATTTTAGACTGTTGAATATATTTTTTAGTTGCATTAAGTAATTTATATGAGGTGCCAACACAAAAAATGTGTTCTCTTCAAACTATACTCGGACTGATACACTATATATATGAACCATGAATCACCCAGTAGACTGAATAACTTCTTTTCGCTTCGGTGTCGGGTAAAAAAGGAACGCGTTGGATTGTCAAATTTAATTCAGTGTGCGTTTCGTTTTGGTCCCATTATTCGTATTATTCTCGTAGAGTTATGAAAAATTCCTAAGCCCAAACCCTCGCTATTGACTTTTGGACAAAGCGGACGCGGTCCCACGGGATATTGGCGCCTATCCCATCACCTTTAGTGCCATTTTGCCGTGGTTCAAAACTGCTATTCAAATGTTTTTATTGTTTTATAAGATTGACACGAGTTCAATTATGTTTGAATTTCGAAATCGGAATTAATTATCTCTAAGTGCTTAATAGGTATACAATTTTAATACCGATATTTCTAATGCAATAATCATAACCTGAATTATCAGGAAGTGTTTGCTAAGTAAATGTTCATAGGTCATTCATTATGAGATAAATATTGACAAAATATATAGAAACACCATAAAGCAGTAGCCAGTACCTCTATGGCTCTGTGGTCAGAGCGTTGCCGATGAAATCGCAGGTTCAGTTTTAACTCCCGCTGAGGTATCAAAGTTTTAATGTTCCTGGGTCTTTTTTACCAAGGAAGGGAGATTCCTCATGGATTCCTTGTGGGCTGGTCCAACAAGGATATGTCCAACTCTACTATGAAGGTGGCCCAGCAGACTACGGACTAAACTCCGTGCTTTCACATGCTGCTGCTATCAAAATTCAGCACTCTTCATATACTGTCATATTTTTTCTTGATTCAACTTTTTTTTCTATGTTCCTGGGTCATGGATAAGTTCCCGTAGGACTTGTCCTCGTATCCCGTACACAGTAACATAAAATCTTTGTGAATTAACACAGGTCAAGATTAACGTGGTTAAAAAATAGTCCATATTATCGACGCAAGAAAACGAAAAGTGCGTACTTACAGTATTGTACTTACAGTATTTTCGGTTTCCTGCATCGAATTAAAATTAAAAATTTTGTTCAAAAAACAATTGACACCAAAAACTATCGCCTCTGTAAACAAGCTAATAACTTCACACACCGTAAAAACACCGTGTTACTAACGAGGACAAGTTTTAATTGCCCAAGTTAAACCGCCACGCGCCGAAATACTGCTGTTGGTTTCAGGGTTGCCTTGGTTTAGGAACTGCTTCATTGTCGCCTGCTAATATATAAGGAACCACTACGCCGAAATACTGCTGTTGGTTTCAGGATTTCCTGGGTATAGGAACTGCTTTATTGTCGCCTGCTAATATATAAGGAACCACTACGCCGAAATACTGCTGTTGGTTTCAGGGTTGCCTAGACTTAGGAACTGCTTCAGTGTTGCCTGCTAATATATAAGGAACCACTACGCCGAAATACTGCTGTTGGTTTCAGGGTTGCCTAGACTTAGGAACTGCTTCAGTGTTGCCTGCTAATATATAAGGAACCACTACGCCGAAATACTGCTGTTGGTTTCAGGGTTGCCTAGACTTAGGAACTGCTTCAGTGTTGCCTGCTAATATATAAGGAACCACTACGCCGAAATACTGCTGTTGGTTTCAGGGTTGCCTAGACTTAGGAACTGCTTCAGTGTTGCCTGCTAATATATAAGGAACCACTACGCCGAAATACTGCTGTTGGTTTCAGGGTTGCCTAGGTTTAGGAACTGCTTCATTGTCGTCTGCTAATATATAAGGAACCACTGCACAGTAAACTATATCTCTACTTTAAAAAGTCGAGGTGCCTTTTTAGAGTCTTGGGCTGTTTGTCACGTTCATCCCGCAAGCATGAAACATGATAAATATACGTACAATAAAAAGGATCGACAGATAATTTGCAGGGCCCGGCTTCCCGGCCCCTCGGATACTGCCTTATTGGCCCTATAGTAAATACACCACTCTTCCCGGAAGATACACTTACCCGCGGATTCTCAAACGCTATTCAAAATCAAAATCAAAACATTTTATTCAGAATAAATTTTACTATATTAACTTCGTGACTATTTGATGCCCACCACCGGTTCGGGAACTAGCCCAGCGAGAAGAACCGTCGTAAGAAACTCGCATTCAAATGAATGAACTAACATGGCATTAAAATGAATGAACTAACATGGCATTAAAATCAACAACCCAATGATTCAAATCGTATGTCAACTAATCGGTGTCTTTGGTGAATTAACCTTTTCTGTGGAATTTTAAACAATCTTGCAAGTGCGAGATGAAATTATAAAATATCTGTCCGTTCCTTTCTATCTGATAATATCGAGCGCCGCAGTCCTGCCGTCCCGCCCGGCGCCCGCGCCGAGGCTGAGGGTGGAGCGCTCAACGCGTCTCAGCGCAGACTAACTAATTCTGTCTGGTGGCTATGCTCACTGTATAGATAATTAGTTCGCTGCGATTAAATTGCCATTGTGTTATTTGTATATCATTCTATGTGTGTATGCGTTGTCTTTTATTTGTAGCAAGTAGTGTGAATTGTGTTTGTGTGCCGTCGTGCGATCGCAAACTTACAAGGGCCACGGAAGACCAGGCGCCATGGTTCGCCGTGGTCGAAGCCTGAGTGGTTTCCCTTTAAATGCATGGCGTGGGCATTGCATAGCCTTGATTGAATTAACTTTCTGTTTATTTTATTATTCTTTATATTTTTTTTTCTTTCGTCTTAATACTCGTATGTGCGAGTTATTGTTTTGTTAACCTTTGGCTGTGTTATGTCCCTTTATGTGTTTAATAAAAATATTTTATTTTATTTTTATTTTATAATATTTCACCAATCAGCGTTTAATATGGGTTGTTGATTTGAATGGCATGTTAGTTGATCACTCATTTGAATAGCATTCGAGAAACCGGGGGATAGTGTTGCCAGGAGTTCACTCCTTTACAGTATTTTTTCATGTATGTATATATTATATTATTTTAAAGGTAAATAGATGCCCGCGTGACTTGGGGAGAGAGGGGGGGGGAGGGGCGTCATTTCAGCTATGACGTCCACTGCCTCACTCTAACCTCCCAAAGTATTACATATGAAGTGGGCAAATCGCCTCCCTAGCGTGGTGAGTAACGTTACTCCAGTCATCACGACTGGCATTCGATTTGGTGAACAGTTGAAATATTAACAATATTTGTGGAAGCTGCTGCTCATTTTCGGATAGTATACAAGGTGTAAAATAAATTAGTGATTATACTTTGGGGAGTGCATGTGCCTCGTATGTAATTTTGAATTTCATGTTTCTGTTAGAAATGCCTCGACATCATAAATTTTAAAAAGTACCTGCTTCAGTAAACTCTATTTCACAGTAAAATCTATATACGGGATCCATACACACCCTAAAGTAATATCACTCATTAATATTATAGCCTGTATATTTTTTTGTCGCCTTTTACGAAAGCCACGGGAAAGATGGCTGATGCATGATGCATGGGAGAACATGCGTACTGCGTTTTTTATCACACATACGGTCTAAAAACGCATGACTAAAAAAGGTCCGAAATAACTACTAAATATATTTTTTTTAAAAATCGAACAATCCGCGATATGAAAATACGCCTTTGTTCCATCGACAGCGCTTGTTTTGCTCGCAAGGGAATTAAAACCTATACAGTGCTTCCAGAGTTTTGAATCACGAAATTTGCTAGCAATGTCACTGTACAAGCAAAGGAAACAACATACTGTTATGTGATGCTTCTACAAAAGGGTTGAAGTGTACTTACTACTGTTTTCCATTTTCTGATACATTTTTATTTCATTATCACTTTGATCCTAAGGATTGTAGTTAATAAAAAATAATCGCGAGTTAAACATCTTTTAGATTCCTCCACATTTTAGGATGTAATTAGTCCCCGACAAAGCAGTGGTGTTATAAGATTGACGTGACTGTGTGTGTATGTGTGTCTGTGGCATGGTAGTTGAACAGATGAACCGATTTGAGTCTAGATTTTTTCGTTTGAAAGCTGACGGGATCGAGAGGTTTCTTAGGCATAATTCATCATCATCAAATAAAACTCGCTCAATGCTTGATAATGAAACATCTTACAAATCATCATCATCATCATCATCAGCCTAAAGACATCAACTGCTAAACATAGGCCTCCCCCAAGGACTTCCGCAACCACCGTGGTCGTGCGCTGTCTGTATCCAACGACTGCCCGCGGCTCGGACCAGATCATCCATTCATCGTCGGTCCATCTTGAAAAAAAACAAAATCGGGTTTTTTTTTTTTATTTTGTTTATTAGTTGCAACAAAAGTGCGGAACCATGGGTGCGCGAGTCCACCTCGTTCGCCAGTTATTGTTAAAAATTAAACAGCAAGTTGTGTAGAACTTCCATTTTTATACACCGCTTAATTTCAATTAGATTTTCTTTGGGAAAAATCCTCGAACTTTCGCAGAGTTTCCCCCGAAGTTTTGAGTCTCGTTAAGGTTCTAAATTGCGTTTTTTTTTGTTGTGGTGTAACAATCTCGACCCGAATAAATTTCAGGATAAGTTTGATCCTCATAATTTTCTTCTCGTTTGTAATTATGGCTTAAACACCCAAAAGTTTTATGAAAAATTCATCTAAGATAAAATATAACACTATTATGAAGATTCAACTGAATTACTTTGGGTAAAATATGAATCTACGTGGGTATAGTATAACATAGACTTATGTACGTTTCCGGATCATAATATGATCCGGAATCATAAGCGCCTCCGTGGTCTAGTGGTTCAGAGCTTCGCTCTCGACCCAGAGGTCGTGGGCTTGATTCCCGTGTTGTAACAACAAAAAATGTTGTTTTCAAGTCTGCTTAGGATAATGCAGGTTGATCACCTGATTGTCGACAAGAAAGATGATCCATGCGTTGGATGGGCATGTAAAAAGTCGGTCCTGCGCCTGTTCTCTTCCCAGTCGTGTCGGTTTACCGTTCCACTGGGTTATGAGAGTAAAAGGAAGAGAGAGTGTCTTTGTGCATTGCGCACATACTTGGGCACTTTAAAATAACCCCTGCGTAGCTGGCCTGGTTTCAATGAAATCGGCTACCGACACAGAAATCGGTGAGGGGAGCTATTATTATTAATATTATCCATAATCCAGAAGGTTGGCGAACAATCTCAGCACTGAGAATAGAACTCTGGGCTAAAATGATACAGTTGAAAATCGGACACATGAGGAATCGCCACAGCACGGAGAGAGAGAGAGAGAAAGAAAGAGAAATGGAGCCCTGGCATTGGATAACGAACACAAAGATTCGATCAACAATACGCTAGATATCGTGTCAGCTCAAGAAATCCATCTCAGCGAATAACAGCTCGCTTAAAAAGTTAGCTGTTATTTTAGTTAGTTCGGTTTGAAGACTGCCAATGTCAACAAATGCTACAATACCGCAATGGGTGCATAAGTTTAGATTTTTTTAATGTCGAAGTGACATAATTAGCGACTTCAAATCACCAAATCAACTTTGATTTCTCAGTTCGTTATTAAACAAATGCAGCTATTGGTATATATCACGCGGATAGATTTCAGACTTATTATTGTATGGGACACTTTATAAAGTGTATTGTTGATCGAATACACAAATACACTCTTTCGGGAATAGTCTTTGGACGACCTGACCGATTTTCTAAAGTTCGTCCCTGATAAATTTAACCTAAAGGTAAACAAACCGAAAACATCGAAATTCTCCCTTATTCACTTATTTTGCACATTTTATCTTATCAACACTTTCACAGGTATATTAATTACACTTCATTATCCAATGCATTTTATAACAATTATTAATATGTTTAAACATGAAAATCTTTCACAGAAAAAAATACGCCATTTTCACACTGCCGATTGTAGAATAATAACCCTATAGTCTATGGATTCATAGCAAACAAAAATCATTGTATTTTGGCATCACTGACTAGTCTTTGGTTGTGTTATAGACGGGTTTGTTTACGTTTCGGTTAAATTTATCTCGGCCGTACTATACATGCATCTCCAATCTATAGAGATTAAACGCATAGGCGTTCATCTTCCTTGTTAGACAATCAGCTGTTCAGCCCAAAATGCCCAACCGAAACAAAAAAATATTCGTTCAACCTCTATCCAATACATAAAGAATAAAATGTTAATAACAAAACTTCCTCTATGTCCAGAGACAAACAGCAACTTTTGTCTATGGATGACATGAGTAATGTGTGTGCTCTGGTCAGCGCCCCTCCCTTCCCTCCCCTACTTTCAATACATGACTTTGACTAATACGGCTTGCGGTCAGTGGCCATTGTACTGAAATTGCATCCTCCAGCTTCTCTCATCAATCACATCTTCATAACGATTTTATGAAAAAGTTCTATGAAAGTCATGGTGGACATTAGCGTTTAGAGATCCTTGTCGGTTTTATGAAACGAAATATTATGAATATCCACTCTCGAGTTTTTAGAAACATACGAGACTGGAAGTAATAAGCAGGCTTACTCTCCACACAATCGAAAATCGAATCAGTTCGATCTCAACGGCTTTTGGTATTTTAATTTGTGGATAACTTTAAAATTTAACCAGGATAAAGAAAATCGTTAGATCGTAATTTTTTATACAACCCACCATATCAATCGACTGAGAATCAAAATAAACAAAATCGGAGGCACGATCGAATCTGAATCAAGAGAGTAAGGCCCCAGATGTTAGTAAATTAATGAGTATAATAAAATTTAAAAAATCGATTAGAAATAGCTAAGAACACAGAAACTAAATAAAAATCGATTCATCCGTTTGGGAGCGTCACATCAAACTTATAACACCCCTTTGTTTCTGTTGGCGTTTAAGAACGAAATATATAGCAGAATATCAGCATATATCATAGTTTCAGCGAACCTCTAGTGTTTTCCGAAAGTAAACATGACTATTGATTAATGGAAATACAAAAAGTGCAATATACAGTTGGTAAATTAAAAAGTTAGAGTACAGAGCCAACCACCATTGTTTTTACTTTATCAATTGTTTATTTTTAAAAAATTGCGACATTGGGATGTCTAGCGCCGCGCGACCCTTCAACGATACATGATGTTATTGTGTAGTGAGTAAGGTTCAATTTTGAATCAATCTTTTACCACGTTGCATTACTGTGTTTAGCCGACTCTAAGATGAGATTTTGACAGTGACATAAAATTTCGCTTTCTTCCTAACAAATTGTATGATCTTTTAAAACGCAACATTCCGCATAAAATTTACTGTAACCTACCTAAGTATATTATGTATGTAGTAGATAGTACTACCTCCGTAGCGCAGTGGTTGAGCGCCTGCGAAGCGAATGTAAATATTAAGTATATATTTCCGTTATCTGGTACCTACCTGTAACACAAGTTCTTCGGATACTTAGCACGGGGCCAGATTCACGTGGTTGAAGCGTCCATAGATATTATTATTAGAGTAGTGGGTAGTAGATAATAGTAGTGGGACATACTCCGTTTCTGAAACGAAAATTAACGTTTAAGGGCGTGTTTCACCAAGCAATGTTAAAGTTAATCCTTCGTTAAATATCATGTCTCGTATTTCCTGTCAATGAATGAGAAATCATGGTATTTTAACATGGCGTTAACTTTAACATTGCTTGGTGAAACACGCCCTAAATCTACTAATCAGTGTTCACATCTCTTGTCAAGTTTAAATTCAGTACTCGATTTGTTTTGAACACTCTAGCCATACTGTAACCCAATCAGGATCATTTAAAAGCTCCGTAAAATAATTGAATGTGAATTGTAATGACGCTGTCATGTTTTTCATACAATTATTATTCGTAAACATGACTTTAAGGAGCTGTTTCTCCTGCTTGGCCTACTGATAAGTTGATTTGAGCGTTGATTTGTCTTTCAGAAACCGGTCTTTGTAAGTATAGTCAGTCAGTCGCAATACAATGTATCCGCTGTTACACTTTAGTATCGGATTTTACATTTGTTTTTACTTTTAAATTCGTTGGAACTTTACAGCTTTGGTTGTTAGTTTTACAACTCCTATAGTATTTATGTTTACTGAGATTCGCCTGGATTCGAATAAATTTTATTTGTCGCTATAAAATCGTTGTATAAATCTTAATAAAATAGCAGAATTATTTTCTACTAGACATTTATACAGATGCTAGCTGCGCCCGCGACTTCGTTCGCGTGGTTTTTGAGTGATTTAGTCCCGATTTCACCAACGCTTGTTAGTGTTAACGGCTTGTTAAAATTCCATGCCTTCTTATTCATTGATAGGAAATACGAGAGGGATAACATGATATATAATGACCGTTTAACTTTAAACATTGCTTGGTAAAATACGCCCTTAAACCGTTAATGCAGCGCACGCGACGAAAGTCCCCAAATGATAATAATTTTCCCCGTTTTTGCAACATTTCTCACTGACGCTTCGCTCCTATTGCTCGCAGCGTAATGTTATATAACCTAAAGCCTTTCTCTATAAATGGACTATCCAACAAGAAAATAATTTTTCAAATCAGACCAGTAGTTCCTGAGATTAGCGTGTTTAAACAAACAAACAAATAAACAAACAAAGTAACGCTGCCAATTGTTACAGTCATGAGTATTTTTCATATAAATAGTAAAATGCGTGCACATTACGGGGTATATTTGATAAAATGAGAGTGGATATGAACATTGAAACACCGTTATTATAAAAAATAGATGGTTCAGTTTGTTATAACGATCTAAAACGAACAATATCTATAATATTATTGCCTAATATTAATCAGAACCATCACGCAACGCACCATACGATATTTACTATATAACATTGAAGTTTCAGCTGGGCGCAAGGATATCGCATAAGTACTAAAAATATATTGTAGCAACTAAATGGCATGAAATGCTTAAGAAACCATCATTGTGGCGATGAAAGATAAAATTATGTTAGATAGAAGCGTAATTGCATAGGATGATGAGACAATCAATAATTATTATTATAGATCAAAAATACATTTTGGTTTTTCAACCCTTGACATCCGAATTTGTGAGTCAAGCTCTAAAGAGGACCACGGTGACGTGGTTGAATGTCAACATAGCCAGCAATACTCATAATGTACTTCAGCATCTGCAAATCTTTGCTCTTTTAAAATATTAATGAATCGCCGTGTAAATTTCGGGCGCCTGAACCAACGTAATTTGCCTCGTCTTTGAAAACTTCCCTGCGCAACAGCCAATAAACGCTTACCACAATAAGCATCGACCAATAACCACACGGTAAGTTTTAAAATCCAAACCGATCGGGAATTGAGAATAGCCCCTTCCAGAACCGATTCACGGAGTGCGAGGTCCCTATAATACAGTATGGTACGTCAACGTAACCACAAAGTAATCTGTGAATTACGCTGATGGGGTGCAGAAAGGTATACATCGATCATAATTTATTACCCCCCGAATCGCTCATGTTCGAAAACCAACCCCTTTGATAAAATGGAATTGTATTTTTGTAATATACTTCTTAATATCAGTATATATAAATGAGTGATAATGTTTATGGATGCATAAAATATATTATCTCTTTTATAGAGTCCAATGTGTAGCAACAATAAAAAAACTGAAAAAGTTACTTTTGTTTTATGGTAAACATTTAGGTACATATTAATATAGCATATTATCATAAATACTTAAAAATGTAAATATGAATATTATAGTCGAATGTCGCCCACAGACCAGTTATTATAATTGTACATAAATTAATTCAGATACAAAGTAATTTTACAATTTAAAATGGACCTTCAATATTTGCGTTAATTTCAGTGAAAATTTCAAATGGCGTATTTTGTATATTTTTAAAGCTCAGCATCCTCGCAGTGACAGCAGCTTTTAAGTTAATTAACTTATAGATGCATCTCACTATTAAGCTAAAAAGGAATTTAGAAGTATTTAAAAAAGCTATTTTCGCTTTTATTTTATGCTTAATATTTTATATTGTAAACTGAATTACGTGTTGCCAAGTTTGGAGAAGTTTTACAACTTTAGATGCGACATGAAGTAAAAACTTCAGATACAATCTTCCAGAATGCGCGAACATAGTGGAACAATTTGGTACATTTAAAGCTAATATGATGCTTTAAATATTCCTAATAACTCTGTGCTAACGACCACTACATGTTGGGTTTGGCAGATTTGTGGATCTAAAAAAATAGTTCTTTCTTTCAGGTTCCATTAATAGACTACAAGTCGTCGTCGTTCGTCGTCGTCGTTTCAGCCTTTTATTTTGTCCACTGCTGGATATAGGCCTCTCCAATACATTTCCAGTGCGACCGGTCCATTGCCACCTGCATCCAACGTGACCCGGCAGTTTTCACCAGGTCGTCGGTCCATCTGGTAGGTGGCCGTCCCACACTGCGCTTGCCAGTACGTGGCCTCCACTCTAGGATCTTTTTGCCCCATCGACCGTCCAATCTTCGTGCTATGTGGCCGGCCCATTGCCACTTCAGCTGACTGATCCTACGGGCAATGTCAGCAACCTTAGTTCTTCTACGGATCTCCTCATTTCTGATTCGATCACGTAGAGAAATACCGAGCATTGCCCTCTCCATAGCACGCTGAGCGACATTGAGCCTTTTGAAAAGATCCTTAGTGAAGCACCACGTCTCAGAACCGTAAGTCATCACTGGTAACACACATTGGTTGTATACCTTTGTCTTGAGGCACTGAGGTATTTTGGACGAGAAGACGTTGCGTAATTTACCGAACGCTGCCCAGCCGAGCTGGATCCGTCTACTGACCTCTCTCTTAAAGTTGGACCTACCTAATCGGACAGCCTGCCCTAGGTATATATATTCGTCAACCACTTCAAGAGTAGAGCTCCCAACAGTTAGTGCGGTGGGTGCAACATGGACATTGTGCATGATCTTTGTTTTGTCCATGTTCATTTTAAGACCCACTTGTTGAGAAACTCTATTGAGGCCACCGAGCATGCGCCCCAAATCTTCCAGCGATTCTGCCATGACTACTATGTCGTCGGCAAATCGAAGGTGAGTGATGTATTCGCCATTGATGTTGATGCCAAGTCCTTGCCATTCCAGGAGCTTGAAGGAATCCTCCAGAGCAGCGGTAAACAGTTTCGGGGATATGATATCCCCCTGTCTTACTCCTCTCTTTAAAGAGATATCCTTCGTGCAGTGCTCCTGTACTCGGACTGACATGGTGGCGTTATTATACAAACACTTCAACACTTCGATATACCGAAAGTCAATACGGCAACGCTGGAGAGATCTAAGGACCGCCCATATTTCGACGGAATCAAAGGCTTTCTCATAGTCCACAAACGCCAAGCATAATGGCCGATTATACTCTTCGGTCTTCTGTATAATCTGCCGCAGCGTATGTATGTGGTCTATGGTACTATAGCCTTTTCGGAAACCGGCTTGTTCGGTAGGCTGAAAGTCATCCAGCCTGCGTTCGAGACGCATCGTGATAACTCTCGAAAACAGCTTGTAGACATGGCTCAGCAGTGTTATGGGCCTATAGTTCTTCAGTAAGGTTTTGTCGCCTTTTTTGAAGAACAGGACCACAACACCCCTGTTCCATGCCTCTGGCGTTTTCCCATCGAGTAAGGAGGAATTGAAGAGTTTCTGAAGGACTTTTAGTACCGGCGTGCCGCCCGCTTTCAGAAGCTCTGTAGTGATTCCATCCTCGCCCGGAGCCTTGTTGTTCTTAAGCTGTTTGAGAGCTACCCTAATCTCGTACAGGCTGATGTCCGGGATGTCTTCGGTATAGTGTCGTGTTAGCCTGGCTCTTGGGTCTGCAGCTAAACTAGCAGGTTCAGCTGAGACCGAGGTATACAGCTGTCCATAGAACCTTTCTATCTCCCGTAGTACCTCGGACTTATTTGACGTTACGCGTCCATCTTCGGTCTTCAGCTTTGTCAACTGGCTTTGCCCAATAGATACGTCTCTTGCAAACACTTTGGAGCCTTGGTTCCGCTCTATTGTCTCTTTAATACGCTGGGTATTAAAAGAACGGATATCGTGTCGCAAGGACTTCGTAATCTGTCTATTGAGCTGCCTATATGACTCAGCGTCACTCGAAGTTTGGAGCGTCATTGAACGTCGACTAGCCATGAGGTTCCGGGTTTGGTCGGATAGTTTCTGAGGTCTATTTGTACGGTGGGTCTTGAAAAATTTTGAACCCACCGTATGGACAGTTTCTACCAGCCTGCTATTTATATCGTCCACTGATGCGCAGCTGTCTAGCCATTGGAAGCGATTTGACAGTTCAAGTTGAAAGCTCTCGGGGTTTTGGATATGGGCATTCGACGGTCGGAGCGTAGACTTCATCAGACGCGATCTCTCAAGTTTGACGTTGATATTCAACATGCCTCTGACGATTCGGTGATCACTTCCGGTCTTAACCCTGTTGATCACAGAGACATCGTTGAATATCTGCCGCTTGGTGCTCATAATGAAGTCAATCTCGTTTCTAGTTACACCGTCGGGACTCAACCAGGTCCATTTCCTCTGCGGCGGCTTTTGGAAGAAAGAATTCATCATGAAGAGTCCTTCTTTCTCCATAAAGTCCGCCAGCATCTGTCCTCTGGGATTTCTCTGCCCAAATCCAAATGGCCCCACTTTCAGCTCATCATCGCTTCTGCAGCCCAGCTTCGCATTGAAATCTCCCATAACAACTGTGAAGTGTGTTTTAGGGCTACGTATGGCCCTACTGACGTCCTCATACGTAGCTTCTTTTTTTTTGACAGCTGTCAAAAGTAACAATAACATTGGTTCCACAGTAATTTATTGTTTAAAAATATAAAAAATAAGTATATCTAAAGAAATCAGTGTTAATACAATCCATAACTGTATCATTTATCAGTACAAGTGTTTGTGAAACTTTTTATAAGAAACAGACAAAATAAACTAAGAGTGAATATTTGCTAAAGAAATCTGTAAAATAAACTTAAAAACTAATTACCAAGATTTAAAATTAACAAAAATGTGTGACAACTATTAACAACAATCTCAAAACAAACAAAAAAGTGTAAAATACAGTGATTTTTGTGTCCAAAAAGAAGTGAACAGCAAATCCTTTGTTCTCAAATTCAAAAACTGTAACGACAATTCCTACTAGTAACTGAATATTGTTTTAACCATCTAAGCTACTGGCCAACTGGTCCAACGGTTTTAGTGTAGCAGAAATACGAAAGTTCCAGGGATCAAATCCTAGCTCTTCAGCTTTTTGTGAAGAAATTCTGCTATAATATAACCAGCTAAAATTTAAATAATTATTATGGACAACGACAATGTTACTTTTAGAAAACGCATGAGACGACGAAATTCTGACGTGAATAATGTATCTAATATAAGTCTCAATGATACGTTTATGAGCTCTAATGAATTAGACTTGTCCTCAAAAAGCGCCCCCTTAATCGATGATAGTGAAGTTTGGGAAGTCCAGGAACTAAAGGAAAAAATCGAAATTTTAAAAATTGAAAATGAAAGCGCTCATGAGGAAATAAGTAATCTTAATATTGAGTGTGCCCAGCTTAGAAAAATAATATCCGATAAAAATAACCAAATACAATTTCTTAAAAATATATCAAGCAGTTCCATAGCCACAACGCCGTCTAAAACCATGTTATATAGCAATAAATCCCAAACACCAACACTAAGACGACCAAAGAATATTCACATGAAGTTATCACGATTATCTCCTTTAGTTAACGCAACCAACAGTAGCAACATTCTCCAAATCGATAAAACGCCTAAAAATAAGATACAATCAACATTAGCAACTCGATCTCGAAATCTGGCCTCATCCCTTAGTGGTTTCGCCGCAATTTATGACCCTGATACTACAGCATGCAATCCACCGACATCACTTGCAAATAGATCCAGCCAAAATCTAATAGATGGCGCCACAGGTAACATCAAGAAGAAAATATATATTTTGGGTGACGAACTCGCTCGAGGTCTAGCCTCCCAAATATATTATGATCGAATCCGTAAAAATGACAATACGTACGAGGTATATGGCATGGTCAAAACATCAGCTCAAAGCGAAGAGATTTTGATGTCCTGCAAAAAAATGATGGCCACACTAAACAGAGAAGATATAGTAGTTTTAGCTTTTGGATCTAATGATGAAAATCCATACAAAATGTTATGTAATCTAAGTAATATGTTATATTTATTGAGATATCACAATGTATTTGTTGTCGAAGTACAATTGAACCGCTATCTAAATGAATTTATGTTAAATAGTCATATAAAATTAATTACTAAAAATTATACTAAATGCAGTTACATACAATGTAGAAATCCAGAAAAATATAGTAAAAGAAAACATTTCACAAAATTATTGAGTTTCAAATTACACGTAGAAATAGATTTTCTTTCTTACAAGAAAACACTATTTAAGAATAATGTACATGCAAATTACAGCGATAAGTTACCAAACAGTATCCAACATCCAAAAGTTAACAATAATAATTTAAATTATAATAGTAGGAATGCACAATTATATAAAAAGGGGACTTTCATTGAGATTCTCAGTACAAGGTATGCAACCCTATTTGACACACTCTCGATGGACACAATGTTGTTGATGAGAGATTTGTGGACGATAAACCCAACACCACCTTGGGACTTCTGTTCTCCCTCCCGGTAGTAGAACAAGTGGCCGGACTGTAAGGTTATCGTATCCTCGCCCTCTCTTCGGATCTCCGATAAACCAATAATGTCCCAGTGCAACTTGTTCATCTCCTCTTCCAGCTCTACGAGCTTCTCGTCCAACCTCAAAGTGCGCACGTTGTGTGTTACCAGGGCCAGTTGTCGTTTAGAAGGGGGGTGGTAGCCGGATCTCTTCCGGGGATTCTTAGCACCCCCCGCCCCGCCGTTACCGTGGCCGCTACCGTAGCCAGGAATAGCGGGGCCGCCGGGGACTAGGGGCCTGGTTTTCTGGTGCGTAATCATTTGGAGGAAAGTTTAGCCTACTGGTACCACGCTGGCTAGACGGGTTGGTACAGGGTTTTGTTTCGAGTTTTCCTTCTCTCACACTAGCTGTTGATGTGTGTGTGTTTCCTTTTAGTCGCCTCTTACGACTCCCCTAGGATAGTATCGGGGGTGGTGATAATTGTATTCTAATGCCGTCACCACACGGCAGACTACAAGCTATCAACGAAATTAATCTGTGAAATGAACCTAAACGTGATTAACGCTTAGAAGGTTGTTACTATATCTTACTCTGTTTTCCTATTACTCTGAACGCTATGCCGTCACTTCTGATCGGTACATGTGAGTACTAGAGTAGACGGCAAGATGAAACTTATATTAATAATAAAATCTATGGACTGTTCACACCGCGTCAATCTAGCCCCGTGGTAAGTATCCGTAGAACTTGTGTTACAAGTACCAGATAACGGGAATATATTTATTTAATAGTTTTATACTATTTTTATTATTTATATATTTTATATTATTTAACATTTTTATTATATCAATACACAGAAAAGACACAGAAAACATTTCGTTCCTACGGCAGGATTCGAACCTGCTACTGCGAATTCTTTATTCATTAGATATTTGTATAATAATTTAGCTCTGTACTTATATTTTCTAAAATTTTAACTGTGTTAAGAGTCCAAGAGCGACCTCTATAAATCAAATTATATAATATAACTAGCTGTCCCGGCAAACTTCGTATTGCCTTATTAATTAATTGCTTGACATACTGACTGCAGCGCCACCTATCGGTTCCAATTGTAAATCTAAACCATTCTCGAATCTCCACGAACACACACAAAAAATTTCATCAAAATTGGTCCAGTCGTTTAGGAGGAGTTCAGTCACATACACACGCACACAAGAAATATATATATTAAGATATTTGACTTGTTTTATAACTTTACAAGCGTCGCTGGTTGTATTCATAAAATTTAAATCCACAATAGATGTAAATTGAGCCATACATACATAAGTCAAGCAGTGCTATCGAATAAAATTGGATTTCTCCGACGCCATTTTGTTATTGTGTGAATTATGGAAATGGCGACGGTAAATTGTTGATTTATAACACTGATAAATATGATTGGATGAACGGGCGTCCGTATCTCGAACGTTTCACTTCATCTCAATTTAAACGCGTTATAACTTTTTTCATCTCATTTTTGTTTTGTGCCAGTAACTTTTTAGGACTTAATTAAGTTAGCGCCCTTGTGTAAGGGAGAATTATAAGCTAAGTATTATGACAAAAAAAAGTCGATAAATTTATATTATATGTATAATTTACATGACGCTTTGACTAAGTGCCATTGTTACGAGTAGTTGGTCCTTCATTTAATTAGCATTTTGGTTAGCGATGTAAGTACATAGTAGCGTTACATTAAGGTATATTTGCCCCCTTCTGGGTTAGGTGGCTAATAGCACATGGTTTATAACTTTTGTTTTCATTTGGATCTCGTTCAATCGGTACGAAATATAAATGACATAAATGTCAGCTATTCTATATACATATATTAGGTGTGTGTGAAATAAAACAGCCAAGTATTACGTTTTGACTGAAATGTAGAGTATGTTAAGTTAGGCTTGGTAAAGTAAGGGCGCATAGATCAAGAATCTTGGTTCTATATGACAACTTTTTCGTAGATTTTGATTAAAGTGTAGTGTAGAGCTTGTAGGTTTAGAGCGTGTAGTCTTTCGAGCTTGGCTTTATACGATACCTGATAAGTTTTTCACAGGGTAAGCTATGTAGACTCGTCTTGACAACGTTTTTACATGAAAATGTTTTTTGTTGGATTAAGTCACTTACTAGCTTAATCAAGTGAGCTGTTATTCGCCGAGACGGATATCTCTTGCTGACACGATATCCAGTGTATTGATCGAAGATATAATAATAATATCTATAGACGCTTCACACCACGTCAATCTGGCCCTGTGCTGAGTATTCGAAGAACTTGTGTTACAGTTACCAGACAACGGAAATATATATTCAATAATTTTAAATACTATACACATATTTAGGATTTTTATTATATTAATACACCAATTTAATACACATCCATGACCCAGGAACATTGAAAACATTTTTGTTCCCTCGGCGGGATTCGTACCCGCAGCCTCACAGTCGCGCACCAACGCGCTGAACCACTGCGCTACGGAGGTCGTCGAGATATAGACACTTGATATTTTATCAAGTACCACATTATCTATGGCGGGGCAACTGAAGCATGTGTAATATCGTTACGAACGCGTCAACGCGCATCGCCGGATGAACAGGTTAGCATTATGATAATAATATACAGACCAATAAATAATAAAATCCACAGGTGATTGTTTTATCAGTATTACGGAGTCAGCTCCTCGTAGGCGTCACTTTGGATTATCTCGTCAAGAAATAATAGACTATAGGCCTCATAGACTGTACCAGTATATTGTTCGACAAATAACAAAGTTTCACCGTTAGGCTGCGCAAAGCGGGGCGGAAAGGAGCTTGCCCGAATCGACCAATCACTATCCTCGAAGTCTCTGCTCCGCATGAACGGTAACAGCACGAACATAGTGATTGGTCAATTTGGGCACCGCTAAGCTCCTCTCCGCCCCGCTTCGCGTCAGTGGAAACGCAGCCTAAAGCATTCACAAACTACGTTGATGAAAACGGATTAGTACGTGACGAAGTCAGAGACATCTTGGCAAGACGCGCTGCTCACGGTCTCCTCTCATGTCCACTCGACAATGTCCTCTGTCATCGTTGTCATTTGACACTTGTCAAACCAGCTGTCAACTGCCAAATGTCACCGAACTCGTCAAGTCAGTTGCAGACTTGACGTCTCAATGCCGTTCTCAGCTTTATTTTCCGACATATATACATAATAGGTTATAGGACGACCTGCGTTGGTGCTCGAGCGAGAGGTCACGGGTCCGAATCCCGCCGAGGGAACAAAAAGTATTCAATGTTCCTGGGTCATGGATGTATTTTAAATTTGTATATAATATAATAAAAATGTTAAATATGTGTATAATATAAAAGTATTAAATGGAATGAGTTTCAATCCTGGTCAAGTCAGGTCATTTATATGATGCGCCAAAACAATAAATGCTCTACGCGTCACTCTCTTCACTCTATATTCGGGTTGGTATAGGAACCATGAATCATCCTGTATGAAGATTATTAGGTAAATATAACAAAGATAAACGTATAAGTATCTGTCGACAAGTGCCCCGTAATCGGGACACAGGAAAGCTCTTCGAAGGCGGATAAGATTCCATCGGATCCCGGGAACTCTTACAGTAATTTGAATTTTATTTATAGTGTGTTTACTAGGATTTCGATTTATTTCCTTGTGTCAATATTCGTTTATTGTTCAACACAACGTAGACAGAACTGATGTGATAGTGAAAATCAATAAATGAATTTATTTCTTAAGTTTTATAAGTTGAGAAATAAATTCATTTATTGATTGGGGGCCTTGCTCTCCAAACTGATTCGATGTGATTCAGCTTCGATCGTGTCGCGTACTTCCCAATTTTACATTTGTTTATTTTGATGCTCAGTCGATTGATGTGGTCGGGAGTATAAAAAGTTACTATCTAACAATATAATATAAACGTACATTTGGGAGATACATTATAACATAGCCTATGTCTTCCCCGTCGACTACTCTATTTGTTATGAGTGTAACTTTTATCAAAATTGGTTGAGCTATTTGGAAACTATTGAAACCAAAGAAACAAATCTTTTCACTTTATTATATTAGTCTAGAAAATAGACAGATAAAGGTTGATGACATGTGTAACAGTATCCATACACCATACTGTATATCGTCCAATCGGCATGACGTTGCAGCGTTGATCCAATCAGCAGTCCGTCTGCAAGGGCAAAATAAATGACTGATAAGAGTTTAGGGTGTGTATATGTCTCCTATTTAGAGTGACTTTTTTATGAGTAATTCCCCAACATAGTGATTAATATTTGCCTATACAATAATTAAAAAAAACGTAACACTTTCAGCGCTTAGGTACTTTCACAGTCAACTCTATATACTATATATGGGACCCATACTTTTTTCGTTTAGGGGACAAAAAGTTTTCAATGTTCCTGGGTCATGGACGACTATTAAATTTGTGTATATAATAATAATCTTAAATTTGTGTATAGTATAAAAATATTAAATATATTTCCGTTGTCTGCTACCTGTACACAAGTTCTTCGGATGCATGGGGCCAGATTGACGTGGTGTGAAGCGTCCATAGATATTATATTATATCACACCCTAAAGTATTATCACTCATTAATTTTACAGCCACTATATACACCGCAAACGTATGCCAGCCGTATGGTGTATGGCGACCCTTAGGTATTATTGGGCACATTTTATGCCTGTCACTCAGTACGCTGGTGACACACAGTCAGTCAGGCGAATAACGCGATAAGCGAATAGTGCGGTCGCGTCATCATCATCATCAAACTTACTAAACCTACTAATGTTTTGGACATAGTATTAAGGGTTTTCTTTTCTCGGAGACATCGTCTTTACTATAATTGAGGAATATTAGTATGTAATAGTAGTAAGTAACTGTAATGGCTAATAGCGAGAATAAAGTCCTGCACCTGATCTCCCACCAGTCGTGTTGGTTATCTTGGGCTACGAGGGTGAAGGAAGTGTTTGAAAAGAAACGTGTGTTTCTCTTCTGCTCTTACACTAAGACACCATTAAATACTTTCATCCGAAAACGCCGTCACCATAATCTGCGTGGAAGGTTATTATTTATATTAGGGGTTAGATTACAGTCCATGGGGCTTAGCTTAATATTAAAGCATCCGCAGACAAGCAACAGACTACCTTTTTTTATGTTGCAAGGGAAATGCATTACGCATCCCCCAGGGAGGGTCCCCTAGGGGTATGTAGGATTGCCGGCTCGGTTTACCCACTAAAACCACTTCCGGATTGCCTTCAGCCAAATGGGGGGAGTGCCCTGGATCTTTTAAAACACAGGCCGGGGTGAGTACCCCTGAACGACCGGTCTGCCTCATAAGGAATCTGACTTACATCAAATTAAGAGAACACTCCAAGCATCACACCGAACCATGATCATCTCGGGATCAAACCCGACTGGTACGTTCCAATCGCATTAAAAACATTAATAGGCGTTTCGATTTTTTTATCCATGTACACCCTGTGTGAAAATCCCAAAATCCGCTTGAGTGAAAAGAAAATTATAATTATCACGCATAAGAAGTCTCATGACAGTTGGACGGGCCGTCAAACCGCGCTGTCAAACCCCCCACCAACCCCCCCATCGTGGGGGGTTTCGCCAGCATTTTATTGGTTTCAATTTCACCGTCGCCCGACCACAAGTAATACGGTAACATGTGCCGTGGATGTGTCAACACTAGATAAATACTGTAATGGTCGGTAAAACCGATCTATCAATAAAAATTAAATAAAAGTGAAGCTGTCAAACGTACTTAAAGGGTTTAAATTTTTAACTAAAAGTATCTTTATTTGTATAGATAGATATTTAAGCTTAAAACAGTTTTAGATTAGTAAAACTAGTAAATAAATTACAAATTTTACTTAATTTATTTACGACACGGAACGCAAGACGCAGGCCAAATGTATTTATAACTTTTTCTCTTAACTTATATATTATTATTGCATTTCTATTATGTAGCTATCACGACGGGATCCCACTAAACCGAGGTGACGTCATTGACCTTACAGCTGCTGGTCAGTATCTTAAATATTGGCAGAGTTGTTTTGTGTTTTTTAGTTATTTTATACCGAAACGTAAACTTTTACACAAGCATAATCTCTACCAGTGGCGTAGCTACTTAGCTACGCCACTGGTAAAGATTATTTCTCTATAGAGAAATAATCAAGCCCTCACCACCCTCTTCCACGTACCTTGAACTTTTATTGACCTTTAAAATTATAGATAGGAATAATATTGGATACAGGATGCAGTGTTAACTATTATTAGTAGGTTAAATAATATGTCATCTCTATGAGGGGTAGAATCGCTGTATTCGATAAAAGGTCCTTTGAGATCCAGGGTCCTGGTGCACTGCAACACCATGCCCTACGATAGCTACGCCACTGGTGTTTATAAGAAAATTGGAAATCATGTGCACATAATTTCTGCAATTGATTCAAAAAATATATTTTGTATCTATTTTTATTGTATATCGCTGCTTTCGATTCAAAATGTTCGAGTCTATTAGCAAAGTATTAGGGTTAGATGACTCATGGGTTCTGTAATAGTTGAAGATCGATTTGTTATACATTTTGCAGCAGTTTATATGACAGTTTTTCTGCTCCATTGTAAGGGGTACTTGGTTCAAAACTTACATACTCAGTAGATATAAAATATTACGCTAGCTTTTTAGATTTCCACAACATTAATTTTGGACGGTTTCATGACGAATGTTAAAAGGAAGTTGTTGAATAGAGTATGTAAATTTGTTATTAATTTGCATATTGCAGCATCTTATCCAGTTCTGCTCAAAAGTTAGTACAACATCGGCAAAGTTCGACCTTTTTTTAAGGATTTTCACTAGCAAATTTCTAGGATGCCTCAAAATATTTAAACACAAGGAAGCGACCGCATCGATAGCAGATACGGAGTTAAACCCGTATTTATAGGAGAGTAAAACATTATAATATGCGAGCGCATCGACGTACGATTCACCCGTGCTGTTGCGTGATTTTGATGTTATGCCTGGTCGACCGGCAACTTGTTTGATTGTACATAGGGAATCAAATATCTGCATATCTGCATAAGAGGAGCTAAAACTATTACCAATTTTTTTATTAACAAATTTAACCCGAGTACTTATATTTCATTGCCTTGCGACTCGGGCAATTATTAAAAATCCATTCACAACTCTTTCATTAAAATTATCAGTTTAGGCGCTACGGTAGAGCAAACATACACACACCAACTGCCATACCTTTCCTTTTGGCTACGTCTTAGTCGGGTAAAAAGCAATCTAATAACATGCAGTCATTAAAATGGAGTTCTCCGTCAAGTTTATGAAACTTTAGTTGTCTCTACTTTAATTTGCATATCTGTAGCAAACAATCATAGATTACATTTTCATTTGGCGCAAACTTGGGGGCTTGCACACTAAACTGCGAAACGGCGCGATCCGAAATCGCAACTCAGAACACTGCCACTCGAATCACTGCGAGGCGTTCTATGTGTCTCACGATGATCTACGAAATAAAACCGCACATAACATATTTTATTTTTTTGTATTAGATTATATTATATGATAGATGGCTGTCGAGCTATATAGAACAAGTATAGTGGAAGATAAACGTTGTGGCGTATCAAGAGGTCAAAAGTAAAGCACAGAGAAAAAATATTAATCCACGGACAAGAGGATATCTCTTAAAATTTTGAATGAATAAATGAATGGCTGTCCAAACAGGAATAATGGAGAATGTTACTGGGTATGCGAAATTGGTTGTAACTTTGTCACAGTAAAGCCTATAGGAATATAAATACACTACTTTTTGTTTCATGCCAAAACATCAATTAGTTTAGATTTTATAGACATTTAAAAATCTCGATAATTTAAAATTGTCGCGCGTTGGCGCAGTGTTAGTGTGACGTCACAGGTCGTACAGCTCCTGCCGCCCGCGCGCGCCGTATATACGTCCGGAGACATAACTTAACGCTTCGCAGTAAATTGTTGCTTTATTTCATTTGTTATTTTATTTCAACATAGATGAATGATATGAAAAAGGGCAATCAGATAATTTACCCAAAATAGATGGACGTATGCGATATGATAACAGAACTCATATTATGTTTGCTTAGAAAGTAACAAGGTACCCAGGTACCCAATATAACCTCACAGCCGCAGCGCAACCCCTACTTCCCAAAACATTTTATCTATTTAAGGCGAGGAATAACCGCAACTAGCGCCATAGTTTTTAAAATAAATTTTACAATGACACAAAGATCTTATTAAAAAAAGTAATCGGTTCAAACTTTAAGTAAATAGTTAAACTAATATTAATACAATATATCTCGTAAGTAATAACTAAAACGGTTTTAATTATTTTTCTAAACCAATTTGAGGGTAGATGCAAAAAAAAAAACAAATTTGAGGGTAGACGCAAAAAAAAAAACAAATTTGAGGGTACATGCAAAAAAAGCAAATTTGAGGGTAGATGCTAAAAAAACCAATTTGAGGGTAGATGCAAAAAAAGCAAATTTGAGGGTAGATGCTAAAAAACCAATTTGAGGGTAGATGCAAAAAAAACAAATTTGAGGGTAGATGCAAAAGAAACAAATTGAGGGTAGATGCAAAAAAACAAATTTGAGGGTAGACGCAAAAAAAAAACAAATTTGAGGGTAGATGCAAAAAAAAAAGCAAATTTGAGGGTAGATGCAAAAAAAGCAAATTTGAGGGTAGACGCAAAAAAAAACAAATTTGAGGGTAGACGCAAAAAAAAAACAAATTTAAGGGTAGATGCAAAAAAAAACAAATGTGAGGGTAGATGCAAAAAAATAAATTTGAGGGTAGACGCAAAAAAAAACAAATTTGAGGGTAGACGCAAAAAAAAAACAAATTTAAGGGTAGATGCAAAAAAAAAACAAATGTGAGGGTAGATGCAAAAAAATAAATTTGAGGGTACATGCAAAAAAATCAATTTGAGGGTACATGCAAAAAAAAACAAATTTGAGGGTAGACCCAAAAAAAAACAAATTTGAGGGTAGATGCAAAAAACACAAATTTGAGGGTACATGCAAAAAAACCAATTTGAGGGTACATGCAAAAAAAACCAATTTGAGGGTAGATGCAAAAGGTCAAATTTGAGGGTAGATGCAAAAGGTCAAATTTGAGGGTATATGCAAAAAAACAAATTTGAGGGTAGACGCAAAAAAAACAAATTTAAGGGTAGATGCAAAAAAAACAAATGTGAGGGTAGATGCAAAAAAAAACAAATTTGAGGGTACATGCAAAAAAAAACCAATTTGAGGGTACATGCAAAAAAAAACAATTTTAGGGTAGACCCAAAAAAAACTAATTTGAGGGTAGATGCAAAAAAAAAGAAATTTGAGGGTAGATGCAAAAAAACAAATTTGAGGGTAGACGCAAAAAAAGCAAATTTGAGGGTAGACGCAAAAAAAAAACAAATTTGAGGGTAGACGCAAAAAAAAACAAATTTAAGGGCAGTCTATGCAAAAAAAAATGTGAGGGTAGATGCAAAAAAACAAATTTGAGGGTACATGCAAAAAAAATCAATTTGAGGGTACATGCAAAAAAAAACAAATTTGAGGGTAGACCCAAAAAAAACTAATTTGAGGGTAGATGCAAAAAAACAAATTTGAGGGTAGACGCAAAAAAAAACAAATTTAAGGGTAGTCTATGCAAAAAAAAAATGTGAGGGTAGATGCAAAAAAACAAATTTGAGGGTACATGCAAAAAAATCAATTTGAGGGTACATGCAAAAAAAACCAATTTGAGGGTACATGCAAAAAAAAACAATTTTAGGGTAGACCCAAAAAAAACAAATTTGAGGGTAGATGCAAAAAAACAAATTTGAGGGTAGATGCAAAAAAAAAACAAATTTGAGGGTAGATGCTAAAAAACCAATTTGAGGGGAAGATGCAAAAAAAACAAATTTAAGGGTAGATGCGAAAAAACAAGTCTGCGGGTAGATTTGAGGGTAGCAGGTAGCAGAAGGTAGTAGCATCACGTTTTAACTGCAATGTAGCGTAAGTGAAGTTAAGCCTGGTGAAGTAAGGGCGCATAGATCAAGAATTTTGGTTCTACGTGAGATCTGACCACTTTTTGATAGATTTTGATTAAGGTGTAGTGTAGAGCTTGGCTTTATACGATATCTGATAACTTTTTCACATGGTAAGCTGTGTAGACTCGTCTTGACAACATTTTAGATGAAAATGTTTTTGGTGGGATTATATCTACTCGTACAAATACTCGTAATGAGATACATTGACAGTGGTAGATGAATTTATTAGTTCATAATAGTTAATAAAAAATATTAAATCATAATAACAATAAGTAGCACTTATTGTTATTATGAATTTTGATTGTTATTATGAATGAGAAAAATTTTGTTCAGACAGGACGTGTACAAAACCTTTTTCGCGATAACGCACATAATACAAAAATTATGTATGCACATACACTTTATGACATTTTGTAAATTTTTCCTATTTCAGATCGCTTTTAGCCATTTCTGACGTATTTTAATATATATTAGAACCAAAAAAAAAAATACTTTTCCGGTGCTATGGTGGTAGTATTTTCACATTTTGGCACAACACATGATTTTCTTCTAATTGAATTCGACATTTCGAATAATATTAGCGTTATTTCGTAGTACACCGTACTGGAGCGCGCAACGTACTGCGTGAGCGTATGACTCGTGATGTCACCGCGCCGAGCGCCGGCCGACCGTCACTCGCACCCTTTAAAGTTCAATATCTCGGGAACTAAGTGACATATCGAAATAATTTTTACACACACTTTTTTTATTTCATATGGACTATAATAGGAAACGTAAAAAAATAAAAGTAGTGAACATTCTCCATTGGCAACAGTTACAGGGCTCATGCGGTGTCATCTTTTCGAAACTTGTCACTTCGATTACGTTACAAATACTTTGAGAATAGTTCTTAATATAAATTATTATCATGATATTGATATGAATCGTTCATATTTAGTTGTGTACCACTGATACCAGAACCTTTATTTAACTTGGACACTTTAAATTCAATGAATTGCCTATAAATAAATCGTTTTCATATCATAAACTGACTTTTAGTTTAGATCAATCAAAACATGTATGCATATGAATCAAGTATTCAAGACCTACTTTTGATAAAAAAAAAAGCGATGCAACTATGCAATGGAGCCGTTTATTCTACGTAAATCCTTACAAGCGTAATAAATAAAAAAGTGAAATTTGGATGGGGATGACAGCTGCAATGCTATACTTGTATCTTCCGATTTTGTTATCATTTGTTTTTGTTTTAATTGCGTCCCTAATCAATTATACAACGAATGTCATGTGATATTTCTATGATGCGTTGTCGCAGTGTCGTGTGCAAACTTGACGCGGACTCGGCGTCGACACTTCGCACTTACAACTGTGTCAAAGCGGAGTGTTCGCAACTCCTCGCAAACTTGCTTGGTTGGTTAATTGATAAGTTTCAATCGGATTGGATACGGATCGGATATCTGTTTATAGTATAATGCTTGAATAGTATTAAACTAGTGTAGTCTTCATTGTTACTTCATTATTACGTCACACTTATTATACTTACTCGTATGTATGTATACGAAAAAGTGTGACCACATAATATAAGTTGTTACCTTAATAAAGTAACAATAAACGTGATTCTTATAAATTATATGACAATATTCACGTCCATCGTTACTAAATTGGGGTACAAATTCGTATATCGAAATATGATAGCAAACTTCGTTGCGGCATCAGCTAATGTGTGTTGAGCTATAATGCACTTGTCTAAAGCGTATTCGGTGTTGTTATGTTGGTCGAAGTTACATTACCAAAAAGTTAATAATTATTATGTATTATGATTGAAGTGATGTATATCGATTTGTAATGACAATATCTTTTATGGATAAAGTTATAAAACGTACTGTTTCAATTGATAACTACTACTTATAAAAATTTAAAATAATTATTTATAATTAGAAAGATATTAAGAAGACCACAGGGAATAACTTAACTTTTTTATCGAGAAAAAATGTACAGCTTGTCAAAATATTATAGAAAATACCCCGTTTTTTTTCTGTGCGTGCAAAGTAGCGGGTATATGTCGTAAAGAATATTTTATTAACACAAAACAAAAAAAATATATATTTACTCCTTTTTAGATTTTAACAATATCCGAGAAAGTTATTTTACTTAATTTAGTTAAGGCGTGAAATACAAAGTGGTCCATAATAATTGGTTCGTTAATGAAAAGTAAGAATAGAGAAACGGCCTGCGGCTACCTCGGGCCTCAAGGGGCCTCGGGAGGCCGAGCCTTAATGAAGGGGCCAAATAAATATAAATAATTAGCTGAGTGTATCGCTCGTAGTTTGTTTTTCCGAGTTATTTTCGGAACACGTACATAGTTGTTCTATGTACGTGTTTCCAAAATAACTGAGAAAAGTTTTCTCGTAAATATTTATTATCTATGTAGATTTATTAGGACCAAATAAAAAAATCAGTAAAGAGCGCTTGCAAAGTATTTAGTGTGATGTGGCTGCATACCTACTACAAAAACTGAGGCTGGTTTGTAAGTATGTAGTGCGCGCGTCAGTTTTTGTAGTATATAGACCCACTACAAAAACTGAGGCTGATTTGTAAGCATGTAGTGCGCGCGTCAGTTTTTGTAGTACGTAGCTCCACTACAAAAACTGAGGCTGGTTTGTAAGTATGTAGTGCGCGCGTCAGTTTTTGTAGTATGTAGACCCACTACAAAAACTGAGGCTGATTTGTAAGTAGTAGTGCGCGCGTCAGTTTTTGTAGTACGTAGCTCTACTACAAAAAATGAGGCTGGTTTGTAAGTATGTAGTGCGCGCGTCAGTTTTTGTAGTATGTAGACCCACTACAAAAACCAAGGCTGATTTGTAAGTAGTAGTGCGAGCGTCAGTTTTTGTAGTACGTAGCTCCACTACAAAAACTGAGGCTGTTTTTTATGTACATACGTAGCCCCACTACAAAAACTGAGGCTGTTTTTTATGTACATACGTACATAAAAAACTACAAAAACTGAGGCTGTTTTTTATCTACTGAGGCTGAGAAACTGAGGCTGTTTTTTGTAGTGTTTTATGTACATACGTATGAAACCAAACTGGTTTCATACGAAAAACTCTCTGGATAGCTCGAATATCTAGTTGGATGGTAGACTATTTTGTAACTATCATCATTATGTCACATAAGGTATAATAGGAGATTATAAGTTATTAGATTTATTTTATTAGGTTATCTGGAAGAGACTGCTGTAAGCAGTAAGACCGCCTTTTTGTAATGTTCCTCTTATTGCTATAATAGTATTTTTTGATGTACAAATAAAGATTTTTTCATGACCTCCGTAGCACAGTGGTTCAGCGCGTTGGTGCTCGACCGAGTGGTTGCGGGTTCGAATCCCGCCGAGGGAACAAAAAGTTTTCAATTTTTGTATAGTATAAAAGTAAAAATTTGTGTATAGTATAAAAGTATTAAATATATTTCCGTTGTCCTGTAACACAAGTTCTTCAGATACTTAGCACAGAGCTAGATTGACGTGGTGTGAAGCGTTTATAGATATTATTATTATTATAATTTTCTGTCCTCTATCGACGTACACTACTGGTCATAAGTCTCCCATGAAGTGTTTCATGGAGTCTAGATAATATAGTCTCTTCTTGCCACGTTTGGCAAGTTCCCATGATAATATAGCCTCTTCTTGCCACGTTTGGCAAGTTCCCATGATAATATAGGCTCTTCTTGCCACGTTTGACAAGTTCCCGTTATAATATAGCCTCTTCTTGCCACGTTTGGCAAGTTCCCATGATAATATAGCCTATTGTTGCCTCGTTTGGCAAGTTCCCATGATAATATAGTCTCTTCTTGCCACGTTTGGCAAGTTCCCATGATAATATAGCCTCTTCTTGCCACGTTTGGCAAGTTTTCATGATAATATAGCCTCTTCTTACCACGTTTGGCAAGTTCCCATGATAATATAGCCTCTTCTTGCCACGTTTGGCAAGTTCCCATGATAATATAGCCTCTTCTTGCCACGCTTGCCAGGCTTGGCAAGGTGCAAACAATGTCTTCGACCGCTGCTGCCCATTTCCGGATATATCTCTGTCCCCTTTACTCCCACTGGTAAAATGGTTGATGGGGAGATGATATTCTTTCTCCGGGACTCCATGGATAATTATCCATTATCTTTAAGTTTAAAATAACTATTCAGGTCATATATTTATCAGGTCACATAGCTTTTGTACTACCGGAGCTTTATGACATCTGGCAGATATTTTTTTTTGTCTAAGAGACCACGAAAAACTTATAGAGGGTAAGTAATGGTATGGTTGCTATGGTACCTATGCTAAGTGATTTATATGAGATGCCATAACAAAAAATGCTCTACGCGTTCTTCTCTTCATACTATATTCGGCTTGAAATATGAACCATGAAACACACTGTATAGTTCGAAGTTAAAATTATAGTAATTATTTATTTCGACCACAGGCGACCTCTAGTTCTAAGTGTTCTAACACAATAATTATCCCACTCATAAAAACGCCTCTGTGGTCTAGTGGTTCAGAGCTTCGCTCTCGACCCGGAGGTCCTGGGTTCGATTCCCGCGTTGGATCAACAAAAAATGTTGTTTTCAAGTTTGATTAGGACAATGCAGGCTGATCACTTTTTTGTGTAGTCTGACAAGAAAGATGATCCATGCGTCGGATGGGCATGTAAAAAGTCGGTCCTGCGCCTGATCTCTCGCTAGTCGTGTCGGTTTACCGTCCCACTGGGTTATGAGAGTAAAAGGAAGAGAGAGTGCTTCTATGTATTGCGCACACACTTGGGCACTATAAAATAACTCCTGCGTAGCTGGCCTGGTTTCAATGAAATCGGCTACCGACACCGAAATCGGTGAGGGGAGCTATTATTATTCCACTCATAAATAATATACTAATTTGTGTTGGTACTAAAGTATAGAAAAAATATAACTATACCTACTTAAATTTTTCATAGAATATTTAAGTTCTCTCGTTGCTTTTAATTTTGACGGATATCTATTCCTAATGGCAACTAAATCCATTGCAAAATTTACATAATTGAAAGAACTAATAACGATATGTCCTTAAACTGAAACTAGACAGGATTTTCAATTTGGAACGCCTTGAGTGTCTTCAAAACTTCTGATGTCTCGAGATTGAATGCGATATTGCCGAGAATATTATGCTGTAGCTAGATATCGCTCGCAGCTTCGCCTGATTTTATGCTGAAAATGTATTTTAAATTTACATAACATATTTATAATATCACTTTCATTCGTGTCAAAACTTCGAGAGCGCCATTTTCGTTTTGGCCATTGGTCTGTCACACAAAGGGGGTTACCTACGGCCTATCTTATTTAGGTCGATTTTTCAACTATCGCCGCAGATTATTTCACGAAATATAACCAATTTTGTTACCTACCTGCTAGTAAGCCATGAGCGAGTTTAGGACAATATAATATAGGTTTGTTAGAGGATGCGAAAAATCGAAAAAAAAACATAGGGCGTTTATACCTTCTAGAAAAAAAATCTTGACCACAAACCAATATTCCATTCGATTTTAAAATTTTCAGTCACATTTAATTTCCCGTAATTATTTTTCCAGACGCATTCCATGGAAAAAATAATTTTAGTTTTCCGTAGACTGTAGAGTATACGTAATATTAATACGTATCTATCTATAGTAGACAGTATTACATGATGCTATTGTCCGAAAAGTGAATACAAAAGGCACTGCTTCCAATTCGTTTAACGAATAAGCAATTGTTTGTTGTGCCGTGAAGATTATAATAGAATTCAGCCATCTTGTTCCGGCGCGATGCGGAAATTGACAGCGCCCCCTTTCAGCGCACTTCCGGCGAAACTTACGTTCTGAATTTAAATTTGATATTTTTATTTTTAAAAAGAGCCAATGTATAGTTTGAGATTTTAATAATTTGTAAAAATGGTTTACAGAAATTAATAATAAACAATTTATGGTTTATATAAAAGGTAAAAGATGTTTTAACCTATGACAGTAGCAGTGGTCCAATATATCTATATCTCATATATAAAAATTGATGTTCGTTAGTCTCGTTAAAACTTGAGATGGGCAGAACCAATTCGGCTATTTTTGGTCTTGAAATATTCATGGAAGGTTTAAACGGTTTGTATGCTCAAGGAAGTGGGCACGCGTTAGCTAGTTATACTATAAAACCTTCCTCGAGAATCACTACATCAAGGTGAAAACACTATAAAGATCGGCGCAGCAGTCTTTGAGTTTATTGCAAACAGACAGACAGACGCGATGGAGGACTTTGTTTGGAAATATGTGAGGATTACATCTGAACAGGCCTTACCACGAACTCAATTATCAGTATTAGTTTAATATTACATTTGTATTTCAAGCAAATAATTTTTTTTTTCGATTGTATAAATAGAGATCATATTTGTTAACAGGAAATTCATTAGTAATGTTAAAGTAGTTAATACTGCTATAGGAGCTTATGTTTAGACATAAAAAAAATATATCTGCCTCAATAAACAATAAAAAGAAAATACTGAAGCAAAACCAATTTCTACTTTTTAAGCTTACTTACTGACAAGAATAAATTTACTATAAAATACTATAAGAGTGTATACTATAATTATTTTTACATAGAAGGTTAGAAGGCATGTAGATAATTGGTAAAGCCGAACCTTTCATTAACATAATTATTTTAAAAATTGTTTTCTTTCACGGCATACAGCGGCAGGTAAATAATTTTGCATAATTTATGGTAATCAGCGTCTGACTATGTAATTATGTGCTGTAGGAAATATAATTTCATTTAGACTTAATAGGAAAAGCTTGAAACGTCCAGGTTCCGTACATTTAAGAAAATGTTTTAAACCGATTACAAGCGTTAATGATAATTCAGACATAGAGTAATAATATACAAATTACTTGCACTTTTTCCACTTTATCAGTTTTTTTTACATTAGATTAATAAAATACAGGACCGGTTTCGGCTGAGTCATCATCAGCTGACCGGTGACTTAGTCGAAACCGGTCATGTATTTCAATAAATTGAATGTGAAATAGCTAATAAAGTGGAAAAAGTGCAAGTAATTTGAGTATTATTATTGTATAACACGTATTTCCATCAAGAACCTACAGTACATTCAATAACATAATATGTTATTGATAAAATTTGAAGTCTAAGTAGTAAAAGGGGCGTAATAATCTAGCTCGAATTCAATTTTAAAATATTTCATAATTAAGGTAATTCTAGCTAATAATATCGGCTAAATTTTAAGGCCGTCCTTACTCGTATGGAAATTATATGAATTGGCTTCTGAAATTAGTCACGCTGCTATTTTGGGATACATATATGGTGAGATACATTTTTTTTAACTTTCCTCCACGAGAACCCTAAAAAAGTATTTTTTTAATGTACACGGCGTTAATTAATTCATGTCTAGAAATAATAAAAATTTTAGTATACACCACGCGGCACACAGTACGCACCTACGAAAATATTGTTTCAGGAACAATTACCAGAAATTTCAGTTTTTGCGTGTATTTTTACAGGCATATGATTATATTCGGGTGTATGAACATATTAAAGCTCTATTCCGATTTACCTTGACCTGCTGGTCAGAGAGTAGTCCTGACGTTTTCTCGCAGGAAAGATGAGATGGAAGAGTACATACGTATTATTTACTTATTTTACCATATTATAATTTAATATAAGATCCGAGCTCCAGTAGAGCTTGCATCGCCCCATATTACGTTGTTATTTATTTTTAGTGAGGCGTTCACCAGATTGTCTAGGGCCCGTATAAATAAAACAATCTCAAACCCAACCTCTACTTGAGAGTCTATTTGACAGACAAAACAACGTTTCGTTTCACTTTTAAAAGTGAACAAATTTATTAATGTTAGTATAGTACTTTAATTTATTTTCTTTTTATACCGTTATATTCATATTATTTCAGGAAACCATAAAATAAGTATAATGTATATTTTTATAATCTTTATTTTTACGTTTTAAGAAAGAAAAAAAATTAAGGTATGTAACATTAAGTAAAATTTTTCATTTTTATAAGTGAAATGAAACGTTGTTTTATCTGTCAAATAGGTTCTCAAGGTGAGGTTGGGTTTGAGATTGTTTTATTTATAGGGTCCTAAGAAGGTAAATGTGTCGGATGCGATAAGAGTCCTAAACCTGATCTCCATGTACCTGTCACGTCGCTCATCCGTTCCAATGTTATACAACATTTAAATCATGAGATCTTATGTATTGGACAGTTAAGCACTATAAAATTAGTCCTGTGTTTCAAACCAGTTTAATAAAATCAACTACCGTCTCCAAAATCTGTGGTAGAGCTATTGTTATAATAAATCTACGGTATATTTTTTTGTATATTCAGTATATATCAATGTATATTTTTTTCTGATACTGTTTTTTTTTGTGATTGCTACATATATTTAGTAATTTGATATTGTAGTAAGGTTGTTGAAGTACTTACTTGGCACCGACTTCAAAAATATAGAATAAATTTATTTACCTAACCATATTTAACTTTGACGCCTCCGTGGTCTAGTGGTTCAGAGCTTGGCTCTTGACTCGGAGGTCGCGGGTTCGAATCCCGCCGAGGGAACAAAAAGTTTTAAAATGTTCCTGAGTCATGGATGTGTATTAAATTTGTGTATTAATATAATAAAAATCTTAAATATGTGTATAGTATTTAAGTATTAAATATATATTACCGTTGTCTGGTACCTGTAACACAAGTTCTTCGGATACTTAGCATGGGGCCAGATTGACGTGGTGTTAAGCGTCCATAGATATTATTATTATTATTATTATTATTATTATTATTATTATTATTATTATATTATTACCTAAATGAAAATAAGTTTTACTTTGTGCGATGTAAATTTATTTTTTGCTTTTTAGTTTACCTTTTGAAGTCGGTTTTTTTTTGTTTAAAGTTATTTTAAAATACTATAGTACCTGGGACGGGCGGTTTTTGTTGTCGCATGTCAACATAGTCGGCCTAACCCAGAGGAATGGCTGGTCAATACGTCTGGGATCAACCATGTGCGGGTTTGCTCACTATGTTTTCCTTTAGAGCGTCCGTATAGCGTTCTTGAGACCTGAAAAAGTCTCATTGGTACATACCACAACCTGGGAATCGAATTTGCACCCTTTCAAGTGCTAATCAACGAACTACCCACGGACGCTCTACTGGGCTACAGAGGTATTATTTTATTTATTTATTTATTTCAGAAAACCAACAGCTTATATATAACAAAAATAGAGTCAGTATAACATACAGAATGCCAATAATACTTTTTGCAATTAATACTTTAGGTTTTCACTGGCGTAAACATTTAGTATGAGAAAAAAAAACTAACAATATTCTTTAATTAGTTCATACATCACAAACTACATTCTTACTCAAATAGTATAAAGTGAAAGTGATGACATACTTATATGAATGAGAAAACTTAATAATGTTGGTCATTTAGTTCATACATCACAAACAACACTCTTGTCTACTTTATATAAATATTCAAAAAGATGTTTAATCAAAACATTTTGCCATCAAAGAGCAAAGATCAGAAAGTCTTCAAATAGGAAACGTAACGCGGATCGAATCCTGCAAATCAAAGATACGGCCAAATTGAAATCCACCATAAACGCGTCCAATTTCCATTTTTCGTAATGAAAAGCACACGGAGAGATTGATGGATTACCGCCTGGACGTGTTTGAACTCGGTTTTTACGGCTATCGTCGGTTTAAGCCGTAAACCGTGGTTAAAATACTTAAACGGTTTCCTAATAAGATTTTTTGCTTTAATAAAATATGTACTTAATAATACATTCATAGCTGTCTCATAACTTCTTCTTCTTCATTTGGCATATCCCCCCCCCCCCCCCCCACAATAGGAGTTGCCAACGTCAAAGTGTAAAAAGGTTAGCAGTACAGTGGGATGGTAAGAAGAACTTCACGCGAGTCTCGTGCATGCCTGCAGATGCAAGGTAAATAAAATTACAGAATTTTAAGCTGGTATTTTACATAGTCTTATAACTTTTACCTAAGGAATAAATATGTGATTTTGACAGATTTTGAATGAAACAAATGTTGAAGTCACATGCCAATTCCACAGATAAAAATTATCTTAAGATTGAAAAACCAGGCCTTAATAATAAACATGCACTATGCATTAAATAATACTTGAAAATTGTGACTATAGTTTGTATGATAGCCAAACGTTTATTACAATTTGCTATACCTAACTAGTAGATGACTAATATAATCTGCGTATAAGGTATAAGGCTGAACTCACATTAACGTAAAGTTCGTCATTCATTCGTCATTTTTCTACGTATTCATTAGAAACACATAACGCGACGCTCGCTACATGATACTATATTCAATTTATACCTTAATAATTAAAAAATAAAGATGAATATTACTATGCTTTTAAGAAAGATGCACAAAAACGGGATGCTTCGACTTCGACAACTGAGTTGTCAAATTTGACATTTGACTCGACACTCGTGTGTTCGATTTTCAATTTTATTGTATAGTACGTCCGAGATAAATTTAACCTAAACGTAAACAAACCCGTCTATGACACAACCAAAGACTAGTCAGTGATGCCAATTGGCTAATAATAATACAATGATTTTTATTTGATATGAATCCATTGACTATGAGCTATTCTATAATCAGCAGTGTCAAAATGGCGTATTTTTTCTGTGAAAGATTTTCATTTAATGTTTAAACATATTAATTATTGTTTAGTTGTTATAAAATGTATTGAATAATGAAGTGTAATCCTTTAATATACCTGTGAAAGTGTTGATAAGTGTGCACAGTAAATGAATAAGGGAAAATTTCGATGTTTTCGATTTGTTTACCTTTAGGTTAAATTTATCAGGGACGAACTATAATAGCGCAGAGATCTGAATTCTGTCCGGAATGAAAAATTGAGAACCAGTAAATCCGATCCTAAGTGGTTGATGATGAATGTCGCATTGATATTTACAAAGGAGTCTCGTCAATAGCTAATAGGTAATATCGGTGTTAATGGAAGAAGGAAAACCAATGTGAGTACTGGTCCAGCGACAAAAGATGATTCCTTTGAGGAGGTAATGTCGTTAGCTGATTGGTCGGTATAATTACTTTTCTCTCCCTGTGTGTTGGAGCCATTATCCAGATTCAAGATAATCACAACGCATTAGCTGGATATGATCCCACTTCTGATGTGGAACTTACTCGTAGGATTTGTTTTTTTTTTCCTATTTTTTTTAATACAGAGTTAAAACATATAGAGCACTAAAGTGCATATCAGTTTGTCGGTGAGTTTAGTAAGTGTTAGTAAGTCACGACCTTTATAAAGCTTAGTGGTTGAGCGTTAGTGATCAAGCTGAAGGTTCAAGGGTGAATCCCTGTAATGGAACAAAAGTATAATATTATTATTAAAATCCCAAATGTGTATAGGATAAAATTATCTAAATATATTCCCCGTTCTTTTGTACCCGTAACACAAATTCTTTGAGGCCACACGGGACTAGTTTGACGTGGTGAGGAAGCGTCTATTTATTTCAATAATATTTTTGTTTCTGGTTTTCAAAGAGAAAGATTTCAAGGTCCAACCTGTCAAATATTTTTTGTTAGTCTTCTAAAAGTATTATAGTTGGAATATAAATCTTAATATGTCCTATATACTATATTAATATATTTCACCTCCTCAAGCAGTAACAATATAAAACCCATAACCTCACAACATGATGTCTTTATCTATACATATAATAAATCTGTAGAGGAGTCGTGTCTGTACATTGAAGATATTTGAAAAAAAATATGATAGGGGACCTTTATTTACGCAATAGTACCCAAAACTATGATTTTTGAAATTTTTGTCTGTTTGTCTGTTTGTCTGTTTGTCTGTTTGTCTGTTTGTCTGTGGGTTTGTGCACGCTAATCTCAGAAACGGCTTATCCGATTAAGATGTACTTTTCACTAATATATTGCGGCAAGCTTCACTTAACATTTAGTGTTTGTTTTATGTAAATCGGTTCATAAATAAAAAAGTTATGACAATTTTAAAAGATCATGTCGTTTTTGCTGGACGTTTGTAGGAAGCGCGCGCCGGGTCCGAGAGCCGCGCGCCGCGCCGCCCGCGCCGCGCCGCTTCAAATTGTATTCGCAGCAAACGCACCGGGGCCGCGGGGGTGACTTTTATTTGTTAGTTTTAGGCTTGCTAGGTAGGGACAATCTAAGATTTTTTTTCTTGAGTTTATTACGAAAGTTATTTGTATAAAATCAGTTAGTACTTTTACTGTAAAGTCCTTTGTGATAAGTAGGTACTGTATACATATTTGTTAGCGTAGGTTAGTAATAAGTAAATAAATAAAAACCGGCCAAGTGCGAGTTGGACTTGCACAATACAAACCTGATTGACATAGAATTTTGATTTGGTTACAGCTTGAATATATTAGAGACCTAAGTATTTGTTATAAGTTTCAATTATATGTATACATTCATGACAAACGGTACTAAGTTTAAAAAAATCAAAATATTTTTACTATCTATATAATGTTACTAAAAACGTATGGTTTTAGACGTTGCTTGGTTTCAAATTTTATGATTTTGAGTTCACGGGAAGTAACCTTTAGGTTTTGATTCCCTTACGAGTGTCGAAAATGACGAAATTTAGCGACATACCTAAGCAACTGCTTTTGGTTGCATTGGCTAAGAAGTCTGATTTTTTCACTGCTTCAAGGAACAGTAGGTATCCTGAGTATTTTATATAATTTTCATCTTGATACCTACACGCGTTTCTGAGTAAAAGGGTCTTGACAGACAGACGGACATGCAAATGATCTTATAATATGTGTTTCGTTTTTTCCTTTTGAGGTACGGAATTTTAAAAACAGTTTTAAGATTTTCATAAATATACATATTGCTCTTTTTTTTTTCTATTTTATAATATATACGTTAAAAAACATCTTGATAGTTACCAAAACTGTGTTACAGGGGAAAACTGTTGATACAACTCGATTCCAATCGAGTTACCTTTTGAAATTCTAGCCTTTAACAGATTATTATGGGTTTTTTTGTCAAATATCATAATATTGATAGAGTATTCTCATAAACAAATCTATCTTACAAGCGATAGCGCGATGCAGAGCAGACCATAATAGCGACATCTATACGCCAAATGCCGTACTTTTAATACAATTATAGCAAAGTTGAGTAGGTACCTACATTTATACAATACGTTATCCGAGAGTTATACTCAGCGTGCATCATTAGCAATGTATAATATTATTTTGCATTGTATATTATAGTTCTCATTCCGTCCGTTAAAATTCATACTACAGCCTACTATTACTGTACATTTTTATAGTCTTCTTTGTCCAAATTATGTATTCGATAACTGCATAATACATAGAATTTTGATTAACATAAGTATTGTGTTTACAGTTAATCTAAAAAAGTTATGTCAATATAAGTTAGATTTATGTTTTTCTTGATATTTTTATTTCTTAGTTTTTATTATGGACCGAATGGTTTTTATGTTAGGTAAAACTTAGGTTTGTTTTCTTTCTTTTGGGACTTTCTATATTTTGCTATTTTTCTGTATAAAAACAGTACTTTAACAGTGAAGTAAGTGTTTGGTTATTAATAAATAAAAAACCGGGCAAGTGCGAGTCGGACTTACGCACCTAAAGGCTAAAAGACCGCAAAATTTTACGGCGCGCTGTCTTAATATCATTGTCGCCACACCAGCAGCGTCGGCGTAGAAACGATCATCGTCTGCAGCCGCTGCGGCGCTATTAGATGTTCGTCGTGTATGTGAGCGTACTATCAAGTAGTCCCGTTCGCATTATAGTAATTGTACACGGTCGTTTGTCAACATAAAGTAGTTTTTTAAATACCTCGACGACAGTTTTTATAACTAAAAATATTTTTTAAACAGATTTATTATAACACTGCCCTAAATTACTTTTCCACGCGTACGGAGTCGCGGGCACAGCTAGTTTAACATAATATTATCAAGTACCAAGAGTGTTCTTAAGATATGACATCCAAATGTATCATGCTGTATATCAAGCGCCATAACAAGCCGTATAAAGGATGATGGCACTTTGCATCTTATTATATTACTAGCTGACCCTTGCCCACTTCGTTGAGCATAAAAAGAGTTTCTGATGAAATTCAACTAAAAAAAAACAACGTGGAACCCGCAACGCGGGAACCCGGAACCCGCAACGCGGGAACCCGGAACCCGCAACGCGGGAACCCGGAACCCGCAACGCGGGAACCCGGAACCCGCAACGCGGGAACCCGGAACCCGCAACGCGGGAACCCGGAACCCGCAACGCGGGAACCCGGAACCCGCAACGCGGGAACCCGGAACCCGCAACGCGGGAACCCGGACCCGCAACCCGCAACGCGGAACCCGCAACTTGTGAACCCGGAACCCGCAACCCGCAACGCGGAACCCGCAACGTGTGAACCCGGAACCCGCAACGCGGAACCCGCAACGCGGGAACCCGGAACCCGCAACGCGGGAACCCGGAACCCGCAACGCGGGAACCCGGAACCCGCAACGCGGGAACCCGGAACCCGCAACGCGGGAACCCGGAACCCACAACCCGCAACGCGGAACCCGCAACGCGGGAACCCGGAACCCGCAACGCGGAAACCCGGAACCCGCAACGCGGGAACCCAGAACCCGCAACGCGGGAACCCGGAACCCGCAACCCGCAACGCGGAACCCGCAACGTGGGAACCCGCAACGTGGAACCCGCAACGCGGGAACCCGGAACCCGCAACGCGGGACCCGGAACCCGCAACGCGGGAACCCGGAACCCGCAACGCGGGAACCCGGAACCCGCAACGCGGGAACCCGGAACCCGCAACGCGGGAACCCGGAACCCGCAACGCGGGAACCCGGAACCCGCAACGCGGAAACCCGGAACCCGCAACGCGGGAACCCAGAACCCGCAACGCGGGAACCCGGAACCCGCAACCCGCAACGCGGAACCCGCAACGTGGGAACCCGCAACGTGGAACCCGCAACGCGGGAACCCGGAACCCGCAACGCGGGACCCGGAACCCGCAACGCGGGAACCCGGAACCCGCAACGCGGGAACCCGGAACCCGCAACGCGGGAACCCGGAACCCGCAACGCGGGAACCCGGAACCCGCAACGCGGGAACCCGGAACCCGCAACGCGGGAACCCGGAACCCGCAACGCGGGAACCCGGAACCCGCAACGCGGGAACCCGGAACCCGCAACGCGGGAACCCGGAACCCGCAACGCGGGAACCCGGAACCCGCAACGCGGGAACCCGGAACCCGCAACGCGGGAACCCGGAACCCGCAACGCGGGAACCCGGAACCCGCAACGCGGGAACCCGGAACCCGCAACGCGGGAACCCGGACCCGCAACCCGCAACGCGGAACCCGCAACTTGTGAACCCGGAACCCGCAACCCGCAACGCGGAACCCGCAACGTGTGAACCCGGAACCCGCAACGCGGAACCCGCAACGCGGGAACCCGGAACCCGCAACGCGGGAACCCGCAACGCGGGAACCCGCAACGCGGAACCCGGAACCCGCAACGCGGGAACCCGCAACGCGGGAACCCGGAACCCGCAACGCGGGAACCCGGAACCCGCAACGCGGGAACCCGGAACCCGCAACGCGGGAACCAGGAAGCCGCAACGCGGGAACCCGGAACCCGCAACGCGGGAACCCGGAACCCGCGACGCGGGAACCCGGAACCCGCAACGCGGGAACCCGGAACCCGCAACGCGGGAACCCGGAACCCGCAACGCGGGAACTTGGAACTCGCAACGCGGAACCCGCAGCATGGGAACCCGAAACCCGCAACACGGAACCAGCAGCATGGGAACCCGAAACCCGCAACGCGGAACCCTAACGCAGAACCCGCAACGTGTACGGAAACGCTGTCAAATTGAATAAATACTTAGTATCCTATGTCCGACTACTTGCTCTAAGCTACATCCTCACCATTTTCAGCCATATCGATAAAGCCGTTCTTGAGTTATAAATAATTTAACTAACACGACTTACTTTTACATATAGATGTATAGATTACTCCTACTAACATAAGCTAAGCCCGATGAATGCTCCCGTCACAGTCGGTCCAGCCAATTCGCTGAACGTTAGTTAGATGACGACGATGATGATGATGAAAAGTAGCCTAAATGAATCCTTATAACTTTAGCTATCTACCAGTGAAAGTCTCGTTAAAATCGGTCCAGCTGTTCCAGAGATTAGCCGGAGCAAAGAGACACGCTGACAGACATTTTTTTTTAAATTACATTTTCGTTTTCAGTAAATATCGTTGCCAATGCAAAAAAAAGCAGAAGGTATCGTTTAAAATGTCATATGCATTTAGAAAAACGTTGCTAATTGAAAGTTACATACTGACACTTCAATTTTATTTATTTGTATAGATGTATAGATTTGGAAAACTTCCCCAATCTTGGCGTTTTCACTGACGCGGAGCGGGGCGCATAGGAACTTAAGAGTTTCCAAGCGGAGTGGAGCAGAGATTTCGAGCATAGTGATTGGTCAATTCTGGTACCGCAAGCTCCTGTCCGCCTCGCCCCGCGTCAATGGAAACGCAGCCAAACGTCTATAACGTCTAACGGTCGCCATGGTAACCACGTTGTTTACAAATGGAAAACAAAAATTAGGAAATGCTATACATACCGTATTTATATCAGCTTAAACTATTTGGATTCATGTTTCTGTTAATCCTAATAATTTTATTAATCCAAATAGTTTAAGCTGATATAAAAACGATATTTATAGCATTTCATAATTTTTATTTTCCATTTGTAAATACTGATGTTGCCATGGCAGCCGTGTCATATAAACTGCCAACGACGTGAATCAATCGAACCCAGGTTCAAACCCCGCGTTACCAATACGTATTTTCTTCTTTTTTCTAATTTTCTGCTTATTTTTTTCAACATTTTCTTTCGTAATAACCTTTTCGTGACAATAACGAACATACCGTAAAAAAAATTTGCGTAATTGGTCAAGCCGTTGCCGAAGCGCACACGATGTAAGAAATTTTAGAGGTCGTTTTTTTACACTTTGGGCTACATTTTTTGGGTTTTAGTAAGGAACCCTACTTTTTTTAAACATATAATATAGCCTATGTTCAGCGCTAGGAATGTAGCTTTCCAACGGTGAAAGAATTTTTCATATTGGTTCAGTGGTTTCAGAGCCTATTCCATTCAAACAAACAAACAAACAAACAAACAATCAAACGTTACCTCTTTATAATATTAGTATAGATGAATTAGGGTGCATACACGAGCGATAATTGGACCAACTTTTTGTAGCTGAAATAAAACATACTGATTGCAATAGTGCATCAATAAAAAAGTCGGTCAGGATATAAAATGTAAGAAAATCTGACCGATTATCGGTGCTACAAAAATCATCCCGTGGGCCGGTACCCTAAAGACTTCATTATACAAAATGTTGTATATTTTTCTAAATTTCTTAAGTGCATTAAAAATACGACGTCTTCGTGTATTGTGATTTGTTAGTGTGACTCTATGGATTAGTGGTTAGAGTTTTGGGGATAAATAAGGTTCTAATCCCACTGAGAAGGAAAACAATTTACAATGTATGTATAGCGTGTTTAGAATAGTATTAGCAAATCGTTTACTCAGATAGAAAATTAACAGTTAAATATGTTCATAAGCCACAGGAACACAGAAAACTTTTTGTTCCTTCGGCGGGATTCGAACCCGTGACGTCTGTAAAGAGCACCAATGTAACCACTGCGCTACGGCCGTCAAACTATTTATTTTAATACTAAATAATTTATTATGTTTGCAAAAACATCAAACAACTAAGTTACGTACATAAGTTGAAAGTAACTAAGTTCTACGGCGTAGCACTTCTACGAACTTCGGGCTACACAGTGCAGACTTGTACAGTATTATAACGAATAAGATATTGTATGTCATTATTAAACAAGTTATAAGCCACCAATCTACACTAATATTATAAAGAGGAAAGATTTGTATTTTTGTATGTAACGACTTAATTCAAAAAGTACTGGACCGATTTTAAAAATTTTTTTTTCATTAAAAAGCTACATTATCACTGAGTAACATAGGCTATTTCAAAATCAATTGCTGTTCGTTTGTCTCGCTAAAACTCGAGATCAGGTGAACTGATTCGGCTATTTTTATTCTTGAAATATTCTATTATATTCTGTAATATTCTATAATAACTTCGTTGTCCCGGGAAGTCCTGCGAAGGTTGGCACGGTTTCCATGCTCAACGAAGTGGGCACGGGTCAGCTAGTATATTGTATAAAGTTGGTGAGTTATTCTCTATGGAGTTGTATACAAGATGGATACTTAATTAATATTAGTAGCTCAAGCCCTAAAGGATTTTAGCGACTTTATCTTAAGTTGATTAAAAGGTACCTATGTAAGATTAATACATGTATCTCTTTTGACGAAAATTTTGCGATGATGTAGTAGTATGAAAATTGGCACGCTCAAATATGGAGAAGGAGCTGAAACTGTTAGTATCTTGATTGAAATAAAAAATTTAAATTGCATAAAATTATCCGGATTAAAATTAAATACTTATTGTCGGTTTCTTGGCAGCCTCTGTACAATGTATATATTGTATGTATGTTTTACCGTAGCGACTTAACTACTGGTCAAACTATCATGAAAAAGGGGTCAACAGACTTGTAATTATAGACTAGAGTGCATAGGCTTAGCGCTCGTGGCCTAGTGGGTAGACCGATGGCTAATCAACGAAAACGGTACATGTTCGATTCCCAGGTTGTGGCACGTACCAATGAGACTTTTTCAGATCTCAAGTACATTATAACGACACTACAACGGTGAAGGAAAACATCGTGAGGAATCCCGCAAATTGGGATCAGTCGATAAATCAGATCAGACGATAGATCAGTCATTCCTCTGGACTAGGCCGACTGTGTTGTGATGCCGTATGTGCTGGGCAACCATGCGACATTTAGAACCACCTATCACATCATCACCAGCCTGAAGTCCACTGCTGAACTTAGGCCTCCCCCAAGGACAATCCTATCACTATCTAATACCTATCACAGGCACTACAGTGTTTAAAGAGTGGTTACTTCGCTATATAAATCATCTAATAGCGAATTTAAAGGCCTATCTTTAACATATTATTTACTATAATATTATTTACGAATTTGAGTATAACTCATTTTAAACTTATGGTTTAGTTAGATCGAATGTGCGTTATAGAACTTAACTTTATCCTAGCCCTTTTAGATCTTGTACTAAATCCACAAAAATCTATATCATTCAATAGAAGATAATAAGATTGCAAATACTGACGGAAACAGCTCGACCCTTTTGTGAGGGCATGTAAGATGGCCCTTATTATCGTAGTTCATATCTGAGGGACTCGTGTGAGGGACTCAGCCCTTACTATCAGAGGGTCAGAGATTTATGGACCTATTTATTAAGTAATTAAAGGACTTTTTCGTTTATGTGTACTTTGGATACAGTTGTGTGTTATCTTTCATCTTATGCCTTAGTACAGTCATGGGAATATGTATTAATTTTACCCTCTGAAAAAGAGGGGTGTTTTACGTTTGACGCCTATATAATACATATATATATATACACGTATACTATGCCATGTAGTCTGAAAAAAAAACAGATTTCGAACTAGTTTTTTTTGTTTAAGCTGTCCTGTGTGTGTGTATAAGCCCCCCCCCCCCCTTTTCTCTCATTACCAAGTATGGCGGTTACTTAATACGACTGGCGATATCATGCGGGCCGACTTTTTACGTGACTATACGACGGATGGATCACTTTTCTCGTCAGACAATCAGATGGTGATCAGGCATGAGGTTTCGATGAAACTGGCCACCGACACCAAAATCGGTGTGGGAGCTATTATTTTTAATATGTTTACTGCAGTACAAAATATGATGTACACAGTAGGTACAGATGTATATTGTATACCTACCATTTATGTACACCGTACCAATGACGTACATTGTACTAATGACGTACAACCGTGACGTGAACCAATGATTATAATATTCACTGTACCAATGATATACACCATTCCAATGTTGTACAGTGATGCACTGTAACAATGATGTACACTGTACTGATGACGTACACACAGCGGGCAGTAAATCAAGTGGGGATGTGCAATAACGTGGTGTGTAATGAAACGGAACGGTGATGTATCGGTCCGTACTCAGTGTCGTTGGGTCATGGGTTATAAAATACGCTTAAAGGAGATCGTATGTGCTCTATACATAGAGTGACCAGACGTCCCGTTTTGAACGGGACTGTCCCTTTTTAACCGACTTTAAAAAAAAGGAGGTTTTTTTTTTTTTTTTTTTTTTATATGTTTGTTTCCTCAGAACTTTCGCCTGGGTGAACCGATTTGGATGACTTTTTTTTTATTTGAAAGGTGGTGCTTCCCGTTTGGTCCCATTGTCACCAAAGTGGTGACCTGATGATGGGATCCGTGAGGAATCGAGGGAACTCCTCAAAATTTATATGGAAACATATATCGATTTTGATTTTTTCTGAAGTAGCCCAAGCATATGTTTCCAAATAGTAAGATTTTGCACCATATCCTGGACCTAAAGTAGTGAACAGAACTTCTGAGTCCTTAGAGATACACGTTTGAAGATTTCAGCGTTGTTTAAAGAAATGCAAGCATACGCCACTACGTCAATTACAGTCGAACTTGGTCTCATAGTTATCAAAGTGCATGCCTGATGATGGTGTCGTGAGGAATCGAGGGAACTCCTCGAAATTTATAGGAACACTCATAGTAATTTTGTATTTTTTTCGAGTAACATGCTTATGTTATTTGATATGCTTATATCCGTCTAAAAATAAACATAATTTTGAATCAACTATCAAGGTATATCGCATAGATCAGAAACAGGCATACAGGGGGCCTACTCAAGATGCCATCGCTAATTATCGCTTACAAAGTTTGATAACAAAATGTATGGAATTTGACATAAGGTACGCTAAATGACATACCAAATCGCGATCATTTAGCGTAGCTTATGTCAAATCCCATACATTTTGTTATCGAACTTTGTAAGCGATAATTAGCGATGGCATCTTGAGTAGGCCCCCAGGACTGCTTAGTCTTTGTAGTTATACGTTTGGAAATTACGACATCGCTTAAAGTACTGCAAGCATACTTTAAGCGATGCCACTATATCAATTACAGTACTCAACACCACCTCTGTCTTCACCAGATAGTAGGTATCCATATATACTATCATAATAATATGACGAAATAGGTAAATATTAAAAAGGGAAAAAATTGTTTTAAGCCAAATAAAGAAATGTAAATCGACTAAAAATAATAAAAGAGTTTTGTAGAAATCATATTCAGTTTGGCTGGTACCGACTTTGATATTATTAAAATTTGTATATCATTTTATAGTCAATCAACTTGATATATATAATTTTTGCGCTGCTCTGGCGGTAAGTATCCCTACTCAGTCTACCCATAACTAAAAATCTTAAAATAAAATAATTTTAAACAAAAAAAAACCGACTTCAAAAGGTAAACTAAAAAGAAAAAAATAAATTTACTTCGCACAAAGTAATACTTATTTTCTCTTAAGTAAATAAATTTATTCTATAATTTTGAAGTAAATATTTTTGGGGAGCTGCCATACGTTTTGTCGTTCCCTTCCACCTCCTCCTCTGGAACCCTTCGAGTCCGACTCGCACTTAGCCGGTTTTTTCACTGACTACCTATTGTTGAAATAAACCAATGTCCCGTTTTGAGTCCATGAATAAATGGTCACGTTATCTATCTATACAAGTTTCGATATCAAGTAGCCGGTAGTTTTTTGTAGTTCGAACGAAATAGTTCATAACAACGATCCCATTGAAAAACTATGCGAACTAGGTCCGCCATTCCCAGGTCTTTAGTTCATGACCGAATGCTCAAGCTTGATTGCTCTTGTTACCTACTCACCGTAGACCATAATACAATATAAGTGCAATAGTCTATGACTGTGGATTATTTAAAAAAAAGTAGAAAAAAAAAAACAAAAAGGCTATTTTACTTTTTCACCTACAAGTTTTTGTCCCGTTCTGGAGCTGCATTGTCAACACTAGGGAAATGCATACAAGAATCATACGTTTAGAATAAAATAAAACTTTAAGTGTATATTTGTAACTTCTTCACGCGTAAACGGCTGGATCCATTTTGAAGAAATTTGGTATGCACGAAGCAGACATTTGATTAACTCATGGACTACTTTTAATTAAAAAAATAGTACAGTGTTTTATGAGAATTATATACAGGGTGTAAAAATAACAGACACTATAACTTTGAGATACGATTGAGATGCGATGATGACAAAACAAAACAATTTTTTTTATTTACCATTGCTTATTTTTTTGTCGCAAGAAAAACAAAAAGGAAAAAAAATATTTAAGTAAAAAAAAATCTAAAAAAGTACATTTTAATAATGAGGAAAGTAGTATCAATCCCAAAGTTATAGTGACTGTTCTTTTTACACCCGTTATACTTGTATTGTATAAAGTATATAAATAAACTATTAAATACATTTTCGCTGTCTAGTAACTCAAGTTTTTCCGATATTTAGTGTTATGAAACTATATAATATTATACCCATAAAAGGAAATGGCAAATATATGCCATGATGAACTATCGATGGCAATAACTCATATTAAACTTCCCGCCTAATTAATATCAGCAGCCAATAAAACCTCATAAACGGCCAGACCTCGTCCAATCTGATACCAGAAGCCGTTACTCGTCAGATTAATACATTTTATATTGCTTTTTGGTAGTATTACGTATATTAGTTGCCAGCTGCTTTGTAGGCTCGTAAGACAACCTTAGAACATTTCCGCGATTTATAGTAGCCTATCTCCTTCTTCACAATCTACTTTATGTCTGTTATACATATTATATCCAATTGTGTCGTAGCCGGTTCAATGCAATACAACTAAATTTTTTTTAATAAAATTTGGCTTACAATAAAATTGTATCACACTAATAATAATAATCACACTAATATTATAAAGGTTCAAGTTTTTGTGTGTGTTTTCACTCTCACACGGCTGGGCCAATTTTGATAAAATTTATTATATAATACCTATTCTGCCGTACTTATCATAAACAACTCATTTGCTTGGAGGCTATTTTCTAAATTTCGTTGTCTCTATGAAACGAAAAACAAAAATATTTGGATTATGGAATTTGCATATGTGCGATATATTATGTAATTTAGTTAATTTATGATATTTTTACGATAGTTATGACTAGTTATTAGTTTGGAATGGATCCACTTATTTTGTTAATAATGAACAAAATAACGAAAAGTATAACAGCTATCTATTAAAAATTGAGTGATTGATCCTGGATCTCATTGCGGTGTTTCCGAATATACTATTAACTCGAATCATTTTCGCCAAAAATGTCAATTGCATTGTTAATATAAGGGCGGCAGTATTCAATAAAAATAATCACGAAAACGTACAAAAACGTGGAAATGGAGTGTATTAAACCTAAAAAGAGACTAATAAAAGTATATACTCAATAGCTAAAATGGTTTACCATAATTTTATCTACTTAAAATACAATCTTCCCTTACACTAACCCTTCAGAACCCACGTGAAGGTGCATCAATCAGGGTGCCCACCAGTCGTGCATCTCCACTGCCAGATAGACTCCATCAATCACACTTTACACCGAGCGATGGTTTGCTTTGGGAGAGTGCAAATTATAAAATATGGTGAACAGTTATTGGTTCTCTAAGAAGAAAGGGGTAGCAGCTGTGTGTAATAGTGATAATTAATAGTATGTGGATTTACGATCAGCAATCTTTATTTTCATTTTGTCGGTATGAAGTTATGATATCAAAACTGAATTAAAAATTTAAAAAAAAATCCTGACTTAGCGTGTAATATTCCTAGCATACCCAACAAACGAACTGATGACCTTGAAGACCTGAACCAATTTCCAACAAACATGGCTAAGAACACTCTCGAATGATATACCTTTCAAACAACCGCATTAAAATCGGATCATCCGTTTGGGAGCTACGATGCCATAGACAGACACATACACATTAACACAGGCACGACAAACTTATAACACCCCATCTTTTTTGCGTTGGTGTTAAAACTATGTTATAAAGAGCCTCTGGTGAACGTAGCTGGGTGATTTTAGTATAATCAGAGTTAAAAGTCGATGACATCAATTTGCAAAAATTTTATACACAATATTATAACTAATTTCAACACGTAAAGCGCCAAAACTTGATTACCACAAAACTAAAAATAGTAGCCAGAGCCTAAAAACTCGTGAAAATCCGTTCAGTGTTTTTACGTAACACTTTCACAAACATCCATCCATCATCACAAAGTTTTACATAACAATAGGTAGTAGGATTATTCACTTAGCACCAAAGTGAAATGGAAACAATTTAATTCTGATCTGTTGCAACTAACAAGGTTACTGAGGCAGCGACTACATGATCCGGAATATACCCGTACGTATGTCTAATAATTGCTATGCGTAATTTCAAAGCCCTAATAATATTAAACTAGGGGTAGGTTACTACTAGCCCTGTGGTCGAAAGCTGCCAATATTAGATTTTTTAACTTTTTTACTTTCTAGATGTGCATAAATGTTGTTATCTATGGAATGTGAAGTTCTGAAAAACAAGTTTATTATTCGTTGTGTGAGTCCTACCGTAGATACACAATCTTATGCTGGTGTGAGTGAGATAATGAGTGTTACTATAAAATCATTATTAAAAAATAATAGCTTAGGCGAAGGTTTTCTTTAGATAAAGTTTAAGTCCCGGTTTCGCCAACGCATGTTTGTGTTAACGGCTCGTTAAAATAACATGAATTACGAGAGGAACAACATGATATTTACAAAGGATTAACTTTAACATTGCTTGGTGAAACACGCCCTAAATTTCGTATATTTCATGCTCCTGTGTTCGTAAAATTGCACCTACAATATTATCGTCCCGTAAAACAATATTAATAACTAGCTATTAATAGTAGTATCTAGTTAAGGCAATAGAGTCGAAAATCGAACACGACCGTCGAGTACAATAATTTCAATGTCAAATTTGACAACTTGATGGAAATTACTAAACTCACGAGGAGTTTGACAATCGAATTTCTCCTCAATTATCATTCACCGAAATAGTCCCGACGGAGAGATTCCGGATCATAATGCCTTAGCTTTAGTCGCTGACAGAGCTGCAGATCTATAGTATCTAGAAGTGTGTATTGGAAAAAACTTTTACAGGTGATGAAGATACGATGTTGAGTATATAAGGTGTATTTTTGGAGTTTACTCCTTAAGAAACGATTAGAGTTATAACGCCCGGTATGGAAATTTTATAAGGAGTAAAATCAAGTGTAACACGAATAGTTGAGGCGTTACGTAGAAAGAGACAAACATATATATCTGTAAGATTGAACGTGTAAAAGAATAAGATGGAATGAGGCGTTACGTAGAAAGAGACAACTGTAGGATTGAACGTGTAAAAGAATGAGATGGAATACATTACACAGCGTATCTCATTCTCGGGGTCTCTTCCTTGCGCTATACTTCGTAGTCTCACTGTATAGTTCACTACCTCCAGTCTGAGAGTTGAATGTGTGCGTATGTTTGTACGTGTGTGTTGCGGGCCTGCGTATTACGAAGTTATGCCACAACTTGTATACTGTTGCCGAGTACAGGGTAAGCATTCATCCTAAAATTGGATTTGTATAAATTGAACAACATACTTTATGTAACATGTACCTATGTGAAAAACGCTACGCTTTATTGAAGTAATATAAATAATCCGAATAATTACAGATATATGTTTGTTTCTCTTATCATTTTAGCAGATGCGTTCATTTACCCTTTTTTTCTATTCGATATATTATATCATAATTATCGTTCGTAAGGAGTAAACTCCAATAGTGCGTCGTAGCTGACACACACACACTTTTTTTTTATATTTCATAGTTATAATTATACCTCCAAAGTAAGTACGAAATATTACCTACGAGTTATATTGTAATGAATTTTAATTGTGTACAATTTTGAAATTAGGTAAAAAAAAATGATAACATAGGTACCTTCTGTTCTTCTGTAAAGTAAATCGGTTGGAAAGGGACAACGATTTCAGTGGCTGTGGCTGGTTTCATTTTAATTTCTCAATGTAAGTGCTAAGTGTGTGCGCAATACAAAAGAGCAGCTTAATTTACGATCATAACCCAGTAGTACGACCTATTTTAGGCGCAGGACCGGCCTTGTATGTTTCTTCTCAGACACTCAGATATTCGGCCTGCATTGCATTAAATTTATTATAAGTGGACTATATTTTGGTTGTTCCAATTCAGGCATCGAACCCAATAACTTCGAGAAGCCAAGATCTAAATCACTGGACCACGGAGACTGTATCTATAATTGAAGAGTAACCATCTAAACCTCAAAATTATCTCCCATTCAATATTAAAGAAATATTCGCATTTGGAAGGCAACATATTTAATCAATTATCTACACACCCACTCTCAAATAGGTACTTCATAGCAAAAGTATCCTTATGGAAGGATAAGAGATAGGGAGAATGATCCTGAGTATTGCCACTAGAAGTTCTCTAGGGTTCTCGAGGGTGGATAGGAACCTCTTACGAGCCAATATTGTGTAAAACGCTATCCGCTATACCTATATAATATCGAGATATTTTATAGCGGACTAGCTGACCCTGCCCACTTCGTTGAGCATGGAAACCGTGTGAACCTTCCCGGGACTTCCACGAATATTTCAAGACCAAAAATAGCCGAATCAGTTCAGATGATCTCGAGTTTTAGCGAGACTAACGAACAGCAATTGATTTTTATATAGCTTAATATGTTATTCAGTGATAATGTAGCTTTCGAATGAAAAATAATTATTAAAATCGGTCCAGTACTTTTTGAGTTAAGTCGTTACATACAAAAATACAAAAATATAAATATTTCCTTTTTATAATATTATTATATTATATATTATATATTATAAAAAATATAAGTGTAGATATTCTTGGGCAATGTTGGTCTTTTATTATACCTTTTGTCAGCATAAATACAATGTAAAAATATATGACTATTCGTTGCCAAAAAAAAAATCAAGATATTTTATAGCGGATATATTTTATTTAATTCAGGTAAGACTCTTTTTCTAAGTTATAAGATTTAACCGAGATCATGTCAGTATGTTGAGCAGAAATATTCGATAGCTACGTATTCGTAACGTTATCAAATGTCAATTGTCTAGGCGCTACCATATTTTTTATACAAATAAATTCAATATAGCGACTACTGGATGACTTGACCATAGTGGTTCAGAGCAGAGGGTTCGATTCCTGCGTTGGAACAACAAAAATTTTATTTTCAAGTTTGGTTAGGACAATGCAGGCTGATCACCTGATTGACTGACTCTTCTTGCATCGGATGAGCATGTAAAAACTGTCCTGGGGCCTTACTCTCCAAACTGATTCGATTTTGATTCAGATTTGATCGTGCCGCGTACTGCCGAAACAAATTGACGTTTGTTTATTTTAATTCTCAGTCGATTGATATGGTTGGGAGTACAAAAATCTAACGATTTTCTTTATCCTGTTTAGTTTCAAAGTAATCCACTAAAAAAATACCAAAAACCGTTGAGATCGAACTGATTCGGTTCTCGATTGTGTCGGGAGTAGGCCTACTGCACCTGATATCCCGCCAGTCGTGTCGGTTATCTGTCCCACTGGGCTACAAGAGGAAAGGAATATACAGTGCTTCTGTCTATTGCGCACATACTTGGGCACTATAAAATAGTTCCTGCGTAGCTTCCCTGGTTTCAATTAAAACAACCACGGTCACCAAAATCGGTGTGGTAGGCATTATTATTATATTGTTGTATAATATAAATAATAAACTTAAATTTTTTAGAGTTTAGTTAAAAATAGAACTGTACTCAACACTCACCCCACACAGTCAAAACAGCCGAAAAAATGCTAAGCTATTTTAATTGTATACTGCTTTTAAAATATCATTTTGTATTTTTATTTCAACTCGAGTTATTAAAACAAACACAGCGATAGAGCACAAACAGAATTTTAATTAACCTTAAACTCTTTATTAATCTCAATTTCAAACAATAAATAGTTTTTCGCAATATTGCAATGTTTTATAGTGAACGAGTTTTTAAGCTATTGCATAGCTTCTATCGCGGGCCTTGAGCGTGGAGACCGAATCCAGAATTTCCGTAACGAAAATAACCTAACACCCCCCACTCCGACCGGATATATATTGCCATCTATCGATGAATAGCAGAACTTTTAATGACTTTTTTGAAATATCACGCTTGTCTCTTTAGTTCAACAACTCGCCTCTAGAGTCTAGGTGGCATTGGTTGTATCGGATAATTTGATATGCAATAAGTAAGTAAGTATGCAATAGCTTTAGTCCCCGAGTGCCACATGTCTTTTTTTAATATGACAGCACATATTTTGAGGACCTACATAGCTCAGCAGCTAAGTGTGTCGGTGCTGAGACTGAATCCCGCCAAAGGAAAAGATATTTTCTTTGTTCCTGGAACATGAATGTGTGTAAGTCAAAATCTTATAAATGCTATATGCTGAATTTACACTTCGATTCTGCGTCGATGTGAGTTGATCCTAAGTGTTTACCATAATGTTATTTAATGTCCTACTACATAGTATCTTGGTGGAAATTCATGTTATACAGTAATAATATTATACAAATTACTTGCACTTTTCCTCTTTATTACTTAAGTAATAAAGTGGTAATTATTTGTTTATTATTACTAAGTGTTTAGTCATTATTATTTTCTAAAAAAAATTGGTTCTTGAAGCAAACACCTGTATATGCCACTAAGTTTCATTTTCAATAATAATAATATCTATGTACGTTTTCACACCACGTTAATATAGTCCCGTGGTAAGTATACGAAAAACCGGTGTTACAGGTACCAGACAACGGAAATTTTATTTATTTATTTTATTTTATTTTATTTTATTCGGAAAACGAAACTGTAAATTAAATCTTAATATGAGTAATATACATAGTAAAAATTATACACACTTACATCAAATATACTTAATATTTTTATACTATACACATATTTAAGATTTTTATTGTATTATATTTATTAAGTATATTAATACACAAAATTAAAACACATCCATGACCTAGGAACACATAAAACTTTTGGTTGCTCCAGCACCAACGCGCTCAACCACTGCGCTAAAGACGTCGTAATTTTTGCCAATGTACTTTGATTTAAGCATGCTTGGTAGCTAATAGATATGAATTTTAAAAGTAATAATTATTCTATTCAATAAAACCGCTGGTGTGGTAACTGCCTTATTAATAAAGCTGTCTCAAACCTAACCTCACTTGAGAACCTATTTGACAGATAAAAACAACGTTTCGTTTCACTTTTAAAAGTGGTGAATTTTCTTAATGTTACATAGTATTTTTTTTCTTTTTATGGATAACATAATATTTATGTTGATTAATGAAAAACATTAAAATAAGTATAATCTATATTTTTTTAATCTTTGTATTTACGTTTTAAAAAAAGAAATTAATTAAAGTACGTAACACATGTACAGTTAAAAATTAAGATTTTTAAAAGTGAAACGAAGCGTTTTTTTCTATTATGTCAAATAGGTTATCAAGTGAGGTTGGGTTTGAGAGTTCTTTATTAACACGGGCCTTAGTTTTGAACACAATACAGCGCATTACAGCTCGGCTATTCGCAGTTCAAACAGCCAGAACATTCCAACGCTCCGAGATGGCAAAGCATTCGATACTGAGATACAGAGATCAAATACAACGTCCATAAACCCCAAATATTAGGACGGCATTCGTGAATGGAATTGCATCATGACACTGGATTACAGTGGTAAGAGTGCCTACAACATATACAGTCGCGTGCACTAATATGGATACATCTACAATTTTGAAAAATTTGTCTACGTTTTTATTTCAAACATATCTTCATCATATTTATTGCAATGTAATGGAATTTTGACCAACTTTTTCAGAAACACAAAATTAACGTTTACATTGTAATGAAATAAACAATGCTTACTGAAATTTGTCGCGTATTCATAATTTTGAATTAAAGTGTGTATTCACTGAAATACTACTGTTTACTTCATTATGAAAATAATGTATCATCATTTTTAAACACTTTGCTGGTTACATCGCTTTTAATGCAATATGCCGATTGCTGAAGATATTTTTGAAACATGAAAGTAGACATATTTTTTGCATATTTGTAGATGTATCCATGTTAGAGTACGCGACTGTACATACAGCACACTACGTAATAAATATGTATTGTAGGTACCAACTCTTATTTAACGGCCTATAGGTACAGTGAGCATCACAAGCAAAGTCTTTTGGGCAATAAAAAATATCGGCTAGGGTATTTGTATTATTTTTTCACAAAGTAATAATACCCCAATTCATTCCACTTTTTACACTTTATTGGTTATTTAACATTTGATTTTTTTCAAACTTATCTCTGGTATTTGCAGTGAGCGTGATGTAATAAATGATATGTATATGACCCTCTCTTTCTCTCTGATAAATGTTTCACCAATCACCGTTCAGCATAGGTTGTTAACTTGAATGCCATTCATACATTTGAAAGTAAACATGAAAGTCAAAAGTCAAATTTTCAGTGCTGGTATATTCACAGTAAACTCTACATAGGAGGCACTGAAGTATTATCACTCATTTATTTCAAACCTTGTATACAATTTGGCAAAAAAATTATTTCCATATAAAGAAATAACTTAAAAGCCGCCAAAATTGTACTATTTTTTTTTCTTTTTTTCATAATGTACTGTGATTGTATATTTTGTGGTGTACAATAAAGATAATATAATATAATAATAATATGATAATATCTATGGACGCTTCACACCACGTCAATCTGGCCCCGTGCTAAGTATCCGAAGAACTTGTGTTACAGGTACCAGACAACGGAAATATATTTAATACTTTTATAATATACACATATTTAATACACATCCATGACCCAGGAACATTGAAAACTTCGGGATTCGAACCCGCGACCTTTCGTTCGAGCGCCAACGCGCTCAACCAACTGCGCTACGGAGGTCGTCAAATAAAGAATATTATTATTATTATTAAATCTGAATTATTATGGGAAAATTTTCAAACACAGGGCGACCTTTAGCTGACAGTCTAATACCTATGTCCTATATGTAATTAGGTACAGGAGTAATACCTATGTCCTATATGTAATTAGGTACAGGAGTAATACCTATGTCCTATATGTAATTAGGTACAGGAGTAATACCTATGTCCTATATGTAATTAGGTACAGGAGTAATACCTATGTCCTATATGTAATTAGGTACAGGAGTAATACCTATGTCCTATATGTAATTAGGTACAGGAGTAATACCTATGTCCTATATGTAATTAGGTACAGGAGTAATACCTATGTCCTATATGTAATTAGGTACAGGAGTAATACCTATGTCCTATATGTAATTAGGTACAGGAGTAATACCTATGTCCTATATGTAATTAGGTACAGGAGTAATACCTATGTCCTATATGTAATTAGGTACAGGAGTAATACCTATGTCCTATATGTAATTAGGTACAGGAGTAATACCTATGTCCTATATGTAATTAGGTACAGGAGTAATACCTATGTCCTATATGTAATTAGGTACAGGAGTAATACCTATGTCCTATATGTAATTAGGTACAGGAGTAATACCTATGTCCTATATGTAATTAGGTACAGGAGTAATACCTATGTCCTATATGTAATTAGGTACAGGAGTAATACCTATGTCCTATATGTAATTAGGTACAGGAGTAATACCTATGTCCTATATGTAATTAGGTACAGGAGTAATACCTATGTCCTATATGTAATTAGGTACAGGAGTAATACCTATGTCCTATATGTAATTAGGTACAGGAGTAATACCTATGTCCTATATGTAATTAGGTACAGGAGTAATACCTATGTCCTATATGTAATTAGGTACAGGAGTAATACCTATGTCCTATATGTAATTAGGTACAGGAGTAATACCTATGTCCTATATGTAATTAGGTACAGGAGTAATACCTATGTCCTATATGTAATTAGGTACAGGAGTAATACCTATGTCCTATATGTAATTAGGTACAGGAGTAATACCTATGTCCTATATGTAATTAGGTACAGGAGTAATACCTATGTCCTATATGTAATTAGGTACAGGAGTAATACCTATGTCCTATATGTAATTAGGTACAGGAGTAATACCTATGTCCTATATGTAATTAGGTACAGGAGTAATACCTATGTCCTATATGTAATTAGGTACAGGAGTAATACCTATGTCCTATATGTAATTAGGTACAGGAGTAATACCTATGTCCTATATGTAATTAGGTACAGGAGTAATACCTATGTCCTATATGTAATTAGGTACAGGAGTAATACCTATGTCCTATATGTAATTAGGTACAGGAGTAATACCTATGTCCTATATGTAATTAGGTACAGGAGTAATACCTATGTCCTATATGTAATTAGGTACAGGAGTAATACCTATGTCCTATATGTAATTAGGTACAGGAGTAATACCTATGTCCTATATGTAATTAGGTACAGGAGTAATACCTATGTCCTATATGTAATTAGGTACAGGAGTAATACCTATGTCCTATATGTAATTAGGTACAGGAGTAATACCTATGTCCTATATGTAATTAGGTACAGGAGTAATACCTATGTCCTATATGTAATTAGGTACAGGAGTAATACCTATGTCCTATATGTAATTAGGTACAGGAGTAATACCTATGTCCTATATGTAATTAGGTACAGGAGTAATACCTATGTCCTATATGTAATTAGGTACAGGAGTAATACCTATGTCCTATATGTAATTAGGTACAGGAGTAATACCTATGTCCTATATGTAATTAGGCACAGGTGAAATGATAAAACGAGTATTTTATAAAGCGTTCTTTATTAACGTCATGTTTTGCAAAATAGACAAATATACATTTAAATTGTCGTTTCACTTAAAAATTCCGCAAAGTTTAACAATTATATACAAATAGTTACATACTTAGGTGTACAGATTATATTACATAGTATTCGAAATAATATTATTTATACTTATTCACAGTAGAAATAAATTATTGAATGATTACACGAATTATTACTTAGGACTTTTTCTAGTTCAAATCAAATCAAACATCGTCAACGTGTTATGGCGCCCGCACACGCTAGGCAAACAGCTTGACATTTAGTCCAATTTGCTTGCCAAGCTGATTGCCTTATAATATGCTTTTTGCCTTTCATGAATATTATGAATAAAGTCCTAAGTAGATAGTTTTATAATAACAAAAATATTACTACTAGTTATTGTCGTGGAGACCTCGTAAGGAATAGTTTGTTCCACTGTACAATATTAACATTAATTTTGGAAACTTAATATTATGAAGCCGAAAATGAAAATAAATTAATAAATAATAATACGTAATATAAAACATTAATTACATCTAGTAAAATAATTGGATTTTTATTTTTACATCGTGCAAAAAGGCAGTAAGTGTCGCTTAAGGCGAAAATACACGCGGTTTTTCAGTTCGGTAAAGGAGAACAGAAATAATAGTCATTACTTTACGTAAATGCCTGAAAGAGCTTCAAATGCAAATTTTATATTATCTGACCCAGTAAATACCATTTTACCGGTAAATGTAGGGTTTGATGTGTACCTAACACTAAAGGATATTCTGGTTATTTTATACAAGTATAATATTGTATAATATGATAAAGTTGAAAATAATTTGTGAATAAACTCGCATAGACAATATTTAATTGAAAGAAACGTGTACTACTTAATGCCTGTTGCCAAGCATATTTTCTTGTCGGGTGTCTATGGTATTTCAGTTAAACAACGGCAACATTAAATATTAACATTTTATTATAATAATCTTAAACAAACTCTTATGAATACGATTAAATATAAATCATAGCTTACTTATGGATATACATGACTAGCTCACAAGGAATACGTACCATTCTAATGGACACCACACACGTTCAAATTTATTGATCAAATGTTTGCTTGTTGTGTTGGACGATGTTTGTTTACAGCTCTATAATGTCCAATTTCCTCAAAAAAGTTTTTACAAATATCTGAACGTCTACGGTGGCTATAAATTCACTAATATTATGGCACTTATACACGTATTTTAAATCGATAGACTCCATTATCGATAAACCACTTGGTCAGTTTATAAAAATATGTTTTTTTGTACACTAACAATAACTACGTAGAGGTAACTAAAGGAGAGTTGTGCTTTGCTGCTTAGTAACAATTATAGGAACGGTATGCTTTGTGATGGTATGTCAATGCTGTTAATTCAATAATGGTAATTCAATATTGAATAAATATAATATTAATAATACTAAAGTGTAATTCTGATAAAATTAAAAAAAAAAAGTTTTTACCTGACTGCAGAAGAAGGGTTAGTTAAATTTTTTAACGCTTATTTTAATTAAGTGCACCATCATCAAAGCAAACAATACTTTTTTGAGTTGTAACAGTATATAAATTCTGAATAAGCTATACTGTTTGTTAATGTATTTTATTTTTGTGTCTATGTTGAATTGTCACATACATAATGTTGCTAAAAACCAACAATATTATTTATTAATTATTACCTAATCAAAGAAACGTAACTAAGAATACAAACTAATAACTTAATAAAATTTTTATACGCAAGATATTAACGAAACATGGCAGGATTTTTCAGTATCCTGTTGAACCCTTCTACTATGTATATTATAATTTTTTTCTAATCTCATACATTTTAAAATAAATCAGAATAAATACATTTATTAGCTGCTCAATTACTATAAAATTATCTTATAATTTAATATTAATGTCATTATAACAATAAATTATTTAAAATTAATTAAAAAAAACACTTTTTACAATGGCATAATTTTACTACATGTTTCCACTGACATATCTGACAACAAAAAAATGTGATCAATGTTTCTATCAGCATGTTTATGTAATGTCTCTTAGATTACTGTTTAGTACATTTTCAAATAATAGTTCGTACAAGCTGTATTAAAATTGTCTATTTCACGAGTAATACTGCTACATGTTCAGTCTCAAGCTTCGATTCCAATGTAAAGGTCCGTGCACACTACACATACGCTCTGCGGCCTCTGCCACAGTCCACAGTGTTCCTGTAACTCACCACCGATACTTCTGAACCACCTTTCCGTCTGCAGTCTTTGCAGAGCCTTGACATCTGTGTGCAAAAAAAATTTATAAAATATTTTGACAAAAAACACGTATTTAACAAACATACAATATCAGACTGTTTCGCAGTTTGGCATTTTTAATTTAATTGTATATTAAAATAAATAAACGAAATTAAAAAAGACGCTTTGAACATGTGATTAATGTTCATAAACATCAACAATCATAATATATTACTAAATAAATATAATAAATAATAATTATATTTGTACTCCCATAAAAATAAAAATGTTTACACATTAGATAAGCTGTGAAATGTTTTTACTTGTCTGTCAAGTGTCTTTTCTAACGCACCAGACAATATTTAATAGCTTATCCAGTATGTAAACATTCTTATTAGTAAGGATGATAATTTTTATTTTTCCCAACTGGTTGATAGTTAACCTTGAATTATCTTAACTATATATTTACCTTAACATAAGAGCGCACCGGCTGCTGCAGAACATATATCGCGAATATGAGAACACCCTGTAGCGCGTTGATCAGATCGAAGACCGACCACACTGACACCGCGGCGGTGTCAGCACCTGCCGCCCATGACACCACCTCCAGCACCCACGAGATGCCCATGATGACGGACAGGAGGCAGCAGGTGCGGAATCTGGTGGGGATAGTTAAGATGAGCATTTTGTTGAAAATCCACTATTATAGAATATGCGATGGTTGTCACAAAAAAGATCTAATGGGATGGGATCTAAATCCTAAATGGCATATTATGCCAAGAGTTCTAAGTACAAACGTATACCACGTGTAGGTAAATAAATAAATAAATAAAATAAATAAATAAGTAAATAAATAAATAGGTACTAAGAAGGGCCACAAAAACTAAAAATATATTTTATTAGCATTGTATTCAATGTACTTAGTGCCAACTTCACCAACACATGTTAAAGTTAATCCTCCATTAAATATCATGTTTTCCCTTTCGTATTTCCTGTCAATGAATGAGAAAGCATGGTATTTTAACAAGCCGTTAAAACTTACGAGAGTAGGTGAAATCGGTTCATAACCTATTCGCATATATAAAAAAATTTGTTACAAGTTCGCAAGTTCAAAGTAAAAACTTTAATAATATAGTAGAAAAAAAAATACTTACATTTTTTTATATTTTTTAAACCGTGCACTCATATTACTGGTGAGCGGCAAAGTTGAAGGTCGCTCCGCAGGCGTGTCTGGAACATTCTCCAGCTGCACCAGACCTTCGGTTGTGCTGTAGCCTGAACGTGTGAGGTATAACGCTAAAAAAAAATTTTTAATGTAAAGTTCCAAGTTGTAAAAAGTGCCAAGTCTAGTTACTTAGTTTATTTACCGCAAAAAGTTGTGACTGTTGTGAGATCCATGTGATGCCAGGCTGCGGTCTGTCAGTCGGTCTAACAACATCTTTTAGTTATTATATTTCATACTAGCTGTCCCCACGACTTCGTTCGCGTGGTTTTTGAGTAATTTAAACCGTTTATGCAGCGCACGTAACGAAAGTCCTCAAATGTGAATAATGTTTCCTGTTTTTGCAACATTTCTCGCCGACGCTTCGCTCCTATTGGTCGCAGCGAAATGTTATATAGCCTAAAGCCTTCCTTTATAAATGGACTATCCTACAAAAAAAGAATTTTTCAAATCGGACCAAGTTCTTGAGATTAGCGCGTTTAAACAAACAAACAAACTCTTCCGCTTTATAATATTAGTATAGATCATCAAAAACTTTTATGTTTTAAATAAATAAGTGGATTGATAAATTGGCAATGATAACTATAAGATGTTGTTAGACTGACCGACTTTCCCCAGCTTGGCATCTGGGGGTCGAAAATGGCCTGAACTGCTTAGAGAAATGGATGGTACGGCCGTGCTCAACTTCAGATTTCGGAGGATCAGTAACTTTTATGCAATGAAAAGAAGCGTATGTGTTAATCCAATATGTAAACCTTACCATATCACATCAAAATCTGCTAAGTAGTTTTTACATGAAAGAGCACAACATCCAGCCAATATTGTACTTTATTAAATATAGAATTATAAATTTTCCCGTTTGTAATATTAGTAAGATATTGTGTGTATAACGCGCCCTAGTGTTAGAGATTAGTACTAAGTTACTACGTAACTAATGTGCAATGTTTCGAAAAAACATTAGTAGGAAACACGCCTTTAGTACCGCAAGACATTAATCACGCCTCAGGTCCCTGATTCAAGAACTTTACTTTAAATCTTTACTTTATCACTTACGAAGCTCGAAAACATACGAATTCGCTCGTCATTTAGCGAAGCTCATATCAAATCCCATACATTTTGTTTTCGTTCTTCGTAAGCGAGATTATGTATGTAATAGTTTGTGAATATTTCAAGTGGTATAAGGAGTGCCCTACATGTTGTGTACGAGAAAAAAAGGTAAAGGTAAAGCTAGGTCATGGTAGCCCCCTTTAAGAAAATATTTTATTTTCAGTATATTTTGTTGTTCTCGGGGCAATATAAATATATAATTTGAGAAAATTTCAACTGTCTAGCTATCGCAGTTCTTGAGATACAACTTGGTGACAGACCAACCGACGGACAGACAGGCAGCGAAGTCTTAGAATTAGGGTCCGTTTTATTATATAGTACATTTACCTTTTACATACGGAACTCCAATAAATAGTTAAATTTTATTATTATTTTGTAGAATGTAAAAAAAATGGCTATTGTTTTTCGTACAGAGACTCTATAAACTTTTAAATAAATGAATATTTTCAGGTATTCCCACACATAAAAATGTAAATGTACAATATTGTGCTTGAAATAATTAATTATTCTTTGCGATTGAATTAACATCAGTACTCAATCGTACGAGTATTCGACCTTTGATATGCCACCATATTTTAATTTCAATTTTGCTGAATATTCAATTTTGCGGAACATAAAATTTCAATGTGATGAAAATGGAATGCCACAAAAAGGTCAACCTTATATTGAAATATATTTTGTGAACTTTTCACATTATATAAAGCTAAATTTGTAAACTTACGTGATACTTTTAGCTTGTCATAGCCTCCACTGGGTATCCTCGCACCTCCAAAAGTTAGCCTATTATTGGAGTCTCTCTGTGATGACCTTTCAAGTACAGGTGTGCCCAGAACATTTTCTAGCTGAACCAAATCTTCTCGAAGGCTAGAATTTGAGTGCTGTATTTCCAAAGCTAAAATAAATAACATAAAAATTAAATATCTAAACTTCCAAGCAAAGTATCTGTACTTGTTTCTTCTTATTTAAATACTTTGAAGTTTCTTATTTCAATATTAAACTAGTTGTTTTCTTATCTGTTTCGCTATATAAATTTGGGCTAAAATGTTATACGAAGTTCTCAAAGTATTTATTGAGGAATGCTTTAATCTGTTTGTTGCTTTAAGCGTCAGCAAATCGCTCGTTCAGGTGTGAGCTGAGAGCGGTGAGGCGTTTATTGACGCGCGCTTAGCTGATGTGCGTTTTTGGATAAAGAAAAAGCGCGCGCTTGAGTATGTACAGAGTACACTGTCTGTACAGAACTCCTGGTTCTCAAAACGCGCGTTGACAAAGCGCGCGCTCGAGTATGTACAGAGTACACTGTCTGTACAGAACTCCTGGTTCTCAAAACGCCCGTCGACAAAGCGCTCGCTTGAGTATGTACAGAGTACACTGTATGTACAGAACTCCTGGTTCTCAAAACGCGCGTTGACAAAGCGCGCGGTTGAGTATGATAAGTATGTACAGAGTACACTGTCTGTACAGAACTGCAACTTTTCAAATATTTTAATATTACATTTAATTCAGCATCAATAATATTTATAAAATGTAATATACTCACGTGAAATATCAAGCAGCTTGTCGTGTGCGGCGAACGCTCTTGCGGTCATGAAGAATATGATAAGGTTGCTCGTCAATATGATAGCCACTGGCCCGTAGAAGTACGGCAGCGCGGCTTGGTCGGCTAAACATAAATACATAAATTATTCAGTACCAAATTTAGGAACATAAAAGTTATTGACGAGCTGATTAGATACTAAATGCTACATTCCTGTAAATGGCAAACTGCTTGCCCAGAATGTATGGCCACCATATCATGCTTTATTTAAAAGCCCCTATTGAAGCGTTGGAGTTTTGTATTTGACAAATAAGAGGTCATTAGTGACATGCTAAATGCTGCAAAATTACGAAAAACTAGTAAAATATAAATATTTATATACACGAGAATATAAATATATATTACAGTTAAAAATTTCATAATAATTTCAATAATTAAGCCTGTTATCACAGGTTACGAAAGCCATTACAGGCCTTAATTCAATCGCTTACATCGTAATCCCATTCTGAAAAGTTGGTATCACTTATGAAGTTTTTTTTGGTGTTCTTATGTATTTATACATGTCATGGCCCATTTCACTTACTTTTGAACCAGCAACCCTTGACCCCGAAGTTGGGCTTCAGGTAGGTGCTCGGCACGGCCGGGGACAGGTCCATCACTACGGTGACTATCAGCAGCAGTACGGGCAGCACTATCGCGTACGCGCAGTACCACGCGAACCGCCGCCGCATGCTGCGGACCGTCACCGACCGGTCTATGTAGCGTCTGCAAAAAATTATGCCATCACCAATCTGGTACACAAACTATTCTAATACTAGCAGTGCCCGTGACCGCGTGGTTTTTGAGTTACTTAAACCGTTTATGCAGCGCACGCAACAAAAGTCCTCAAATGTGAATAATTTTCCCCGTTTTTGCAACATTTCTCACTGACGCTTCGCTCCTATTAGTCGCAGCGTAATGTTTGGTAGCCTAAAGCCTTTCTCTATAAATGGACTATCCAACAAAAAAATATTTTTTCCAATCGGACCAGTAGTTCCTGAGATTAGCGCGTTTAAACAAACAAACTCTTCCGCTTTATAATTTTAGTATAGAATAAAAACCGGAAGAGTTTGTTTGTTTAAACGCGCTAATCTCAGGAACTACTAGTCCGATTTAAAAAAATATTTTTTTGTAGGATAGTCCATTTATAGAGGAAGGATTTAGGCTATATAACGTTACGCTGCGACCTTAGCGATAAAAGTGGAGAATAACGATGCAATGATCAGCTCCAATCGAACATCATAAAAAACGCAACTGTCAAAAATGTCAAGTGTAACACCGCAATTTATGCGACATTCATTTTCGTATTTGGATTAAAAAACTTTTAACCAACAAATTCGAATAGTCGATTTTCCGGCACTCCGGTTGAAATCCGTGTCTAAAATATTTAACACGCATTCAATTCTGTAAACCACTTCGGCCAATCGACGGGCGAGTTTGACGTTGATGTGATATAGCGTGTTGGTGATTGGCCGACAACGAGTTCGAAATCCGAAATGACATTTGTAAATGCTAAAAGCGAATTCTGATAGCATATTTTATGAATGTTTCGTTATTAGTTAACAATTTCAATGTTTTAAATTCTATTTGCATTTTTAAATATGTGTAGTATTTTATGTTATTGAATGTACCTACTGTAGTTACTTGGTGGAAATTTATCTGCAAACTACTGTAATTAATAATATACAAATTTGTACTTTTTTCCATATTTTTATAAATTTTAATAACATTTACTATTTTTTTTAAATTCACGACCGGATTTTACTTAATTAATTCATTAGTTATTTTCAAATTTACTGCCAGTTACAATATCCAATCTATCTATAACAAAAACTTGAACACCATAATTAAGTGTGACAACTGACAGTCATACATACGACAACAAAGTTAGATCGGGTATTAACGAGAACCTCCTTTTTGAAGTCGATTAAAAGGGGCTTAATGATAAGAATCTCCTGTTAATTTTAAAGTATCAGCTACTGTTTAGAAATCGTTGACAGGAAGTTTTAAAATTTGATACTTTGGACATTCCCGCATAGTTTGTCTAATTGCGCCCACGGTGGGCCGCGTGGTGGGCTAATGAGACCACCGGCGATGGAGGGAGGGGGAGGGGGGGGAGTGTGTCGTCCACACGCGTGCTTCGTAATTAATTTTACTCGGACGCCATAGACAAAATATAGAGTTGTTTAGTACGTCAAATAAATGGAGGCATGAATCGATGAAGGTGACATGACGCAAAAAATGTTACCCAAAAAATTTAGTTAAAACAGTCTCTTAAACATTTTAGGATATGTAGTAACGTATTAAGTACATTGATTCTAGAGACGGGTATTTAGATTAAAGTACTTAATACTTTACGACGTATTGTAAAATGTTTAAGTGATAGTTTGAACTCAATTTTCTTGAAATCATAATTTTGTTACATGCCTTCATCAAATCAAATCAAATCAAATATACTTTATTGTGTACAAAATCTTTACAGAGTAACATATAAATAACTATACAACAATACATAAAATCAGACATGCACATAAGGGCAGCCTTATTACTTCAAAGCAATTTCTTCCAGGCAACCCTTTGGTTTTTGACATTGGAAAGAATCATAGACTGAAAGATAGGTTGTGTGTAAAAGTATGTAACATACTTATTATAATATATGTATAGTCATAATATATAATATATATAATAATAAAAATAAGAGGTATGTATATTGTATATATAAAATAAATAAATTTTTACATAGAATTTTTAATTGTGCTCACAATAATTTACAAATTAACAAAAAATCTGTACATTTTAATTAAAACTAAAACAAACAAAAATAATAAAAAAACTATATCTACTATAAAATTACTTCTAAAACTACAAATAAAAAATAACCCCAAGATCGTCCCCCTCAGGCATAAATATATATAATATAATAATAATAATAATAATAATATGATATATATAATATATATACGTATATATAATATATATATATATGTGTGTGTATATGTATAAATGTTAAACAGCAATAAAAAATAATAAAATATGTAATTTTTATTAGTAGGTATGATACGGTATACTGCAAAAATAGGTAACAATTATATTAAGCAATTATTTTACTCGGTTGACACATAAATCGAGGTAATGGTTTTTTAACAGCGTCTTAAAGCGTTTTAGGTTTTCAGCCTGCCTAATTTGGGAAGGTAAAGAATTCCAAAGCAGGATGGATTTAACAGTGAAGGAGGAATTAAAATATTTAGTGTGATGGTTTGGGATATTGAGGAGAAGATTGGAAAAGGATCGGAGCTCTTGTCGATCAGACTGGCGAAGTTCAAAGTTGTTTTTTAAATAAGTAGGGCAATGCGAATCAAATAGAATATTGTACAGAAAGGAGAGGACGCGAGCATCGCGTCGGTAACGGATCGGCAGCCACTGGAGCTTGCGACGATATTCGGAAATGTGATCAAATTTGCGCAAGCCAAAAATGAATCTCAGCGAAAGGTTTTGGAGGCGTTCAAGCTTATCAAGTTGATCCTCAGTCAAATTGATAAAACAAGTGTCAGCATAATCTAACAGGGAAAGAAATAATGTTTCAGCCAAAGCTACTTTTGTGTGTATAGGAAGAACATATTTGAGTCGCTTCAGGGAATGCCAAGTTGAAAACACCTTCCTGCTAATTTCATTTATTTGTGGCTTCCAAGACAAATGTTCATCAAAATGTACACCTAGATTTTTAACTACTCTGCTAAAGGGGACCGTAATACCATTGACAAGGACAGGGGGCAAGGAGTTTAGATCAACCCTGGCCACCAAACCAGGGCTGCCGATTATAATTGTTTGTGTTTTAACGGGGTTTAACAGAAGCCCATGGTTCGTACTCCATTCACAAACCATTGACAAATCGTCATTGATCAAACTAATAGCGGAATGGAGACCGTCCAGTGCTGACTGTGTATAAATCTGCAGGTCATCCGCATACAAGTGATGAGATGAAGAAATGGATAATATAATTGTATTTATAAAAAGAGAGAACAAAAGAGGTGATACTACCCCTCCCTGTGGAACACCGGCAGAGGTATTACACCAGTTAGATAAGGAATCAGACACTTTGACTCTCTGCCGCCGTCCCACAAGGTAACTACGAAACAGACCGATTACAGATTGGGAAATGTTACAGGACTCAAGCCGGCTCAAAAGGATATCATGGTCGATGGAGTTAAAAGCGTTACTAAAATCCAGTAATGTGAGAATAGTAAGCTTCTTCTTGTCCATGCCCGACCGTATATCATCAGTAACCTTTACCAATGCTGTCGTCGTACTGTGACCAGTTCGAAAGCCTGACTGAAAGGGACTCAGTAAATTATTACGCGCAACAAAATTAGCAAGCTGATGATGAATAATCCTCTCGAGCACTTTGGATAAAAAAGGAAGGATAGAAATAGGACGAAAGTCAGATGGAGTTTTAGGATGAGAGGATTTAGGTAGAGGAATTATATAAGCTGCCTTCCAGGCATCAGGAAACGTACAGGATTCTAAACAGGAGTTAAAAATGTGTAAAAGGACAGGTAAAATAATATCTACTATAGGAGTGATCATTTTACGACTGATGCCATCATCACCAACTGCGTTTGATGATATGGACATAATGTGTCGTTTGACCTCACTTCCAGTAACAGGGACAGTAAAGAACGGTTCTGAGTTAGGGATAGGAAACAAGGATATGTTTTGTAACGTGCGCAATTTGATATTAGGATCTAGAGTAGAAGAGGGAGTGAAATGACTATTTAGTAGGTCAATATCGATGTTGTTGTAATCACGTGATACAGTGTGCCCTACTCCGAGTGATTTCAGAAACTTCCACGTCTTTGCAGGATCACCATTCTCAATAGACTTGTGGATGTGACGCCGTTGTGCATCACGACACATCATGTTGCAGCGATTGCGTATTCTGACATACTTATTACGAAATTCTTCGGTCATTTGTTTCTTGTATTTAGCTTTAGCCACATGCTTGGCATTAATCAAAGCTTTAATTTCATCCGTTAGCCAGGGAGCAGGGAGATGTTTAATTTTGACAGGCTTAACAGGAGCATGCTTATCATAAAGCGAACTAATAGTAGCATTAAATAACTTGACCTTATCATTTACACAGTCTGCTGCAATTAGTCCCGACCAATCTGTGCCACGTGCATCCTCCCTTAGGCTCTCAACATCCATTGAATTAAAATTTCTCTGGAGAAATCATCATGTTCATCCATACATTCATCCATTCATGTCTTCAAATGTAGATAAATTTTCTAATTGACTAGGGTCTAATGTGTAGGCAGTATCTTCCGACTTCGGTCCGGGAACCTTAATATAATATTATATTTTTTTGCTTTTTTGTTATTCTCGCGACTAAAAAATAAAAAATAATAAAAAAATGTTTTTGATAAAACATAAATTTCTAGAATGAGAAAAGGTAGTATAATTATATCCAAAAACGACGGGGTGATATAACTTTGACGTGTCTGTGTAAAAGTGTCCGTCTGTGGCATCGTAGCTCCCAAACGGAAGATTCGATTTTAATGCGGTTTTTTTCGTTTGAAAGATACATCAGTCGCGAGTGTTCTTAGCTATGTTTGGTGGAAATCGGTTCAGATCTTCAAGGTGAACAGGTCGTTTGTTAGCTGCGATAGGAATATTACACGCTAAGTCGAGTTTTTTTTTATTTTAATTATTATACATACATACCTGACGTTGAGATAGGTGTCGAAGCACATGACGTTCAGCCAGAAAAAGCACGACACGAAGGAGAACTGGATCAGGTACGCTGCAACAACACACCTTATTAAACTTATTGTAACATGCGTAGGGAAGTGGTATATTCCGTTGAATGTGATAAACGTGTTAACAAAATTCTAATTACACACAGCTGGATCTATCAGAGAGCTCCTTAGCCTATGTGAAATATACGGAGATGAGCATGGCTTAGTGTATAATGGCAAAAAGAGTGAAAGTCTGATATTTAAGGTCCCCCGTAAGCAGATTGAATACGAGCCTAAAATCACATATATGACACATTAATTTAGTTTTTTTTGTTTTCTTTACATATCGATTTCAAATTGAATGAGAACGAAGTAAGGTACTCCTTCTAGCAGGTAGGATAAATAAATATACGTTTATTTCAGAGTTAGTCCGCAAATTGTTAGTAATTACAACTTACTAAATAATACTATATTAGTTAAGTTAAGTGTATAAAAATAATTAACAAAAAATGCAAAATATATATCGACGCAAGAAAACGAAAATGCTGTTAGTACAATGCTTTTTGATTTTCCACACGTATTGACCAGTCATTCTTCTGGACAAGGCCGAATTTGTTGTGAGAATGCCGCATGTTCTGGACCACAATACGACTTTTAAAACCGTCCGTCCCAGGCACTACAATATTTAAAGAATGGTTAAAGTATAATTAAAGTCAAAGTTTTGGGGTTCCGACTAAAATCTAGATATTTATTTACATTGTTTGATTTTAAGTTTTAACACTTCAACCTTGCCAACCAAATTACAATTGTTTTGCCACGTGTAGTTGTGTAGCGATTCGGTTGTTCCAAACAGTTTTGTTTGGCGGTTTAAGTGGGCTTTAAATAGTAGTTTGAGTTGTAGATTAGGCGCAAACTTTTGATACATGTTATCCGAGTAGCAAGCCATGTTTGACAACTTTGTTGAGTTCGCGCCAACATCGCTCGGACGCTGGAATTTTATACGAATTTAAACTAAAATTTTAGTGGAGGAAGTTACAGGACATGTCCCTGGAGGGTCATCAGATATTAGTCTTGGGGAAAGCTATTTCAAACCGCGTTTGAAGATAGTTTAATCATTAGAAGCATAGTATTTATTATTTACAGACGAAGTTTAAACGTCGAAACCTTGAGACGACACTATCCCTTTTTGAAATCAAGAAATACAGAATATCTTTTAATATTTATAATATTCAGCATTCTACTGCTTTTTAGAAATAAGAATAGACTAAGTTTAAACGTTGAAACCCTGAGACGAAATTGTCCCTTTTTGATATCAAGAAATACTTTAAATATTATAATATTCAGCATTATGCTGCTTTTTAGAATAAGAATAGACGAATAGCTATATTTTTTGGGATATCATGTCGGATCTACGAGCCATCGCTACCATCAAAATGAATACAGCATCTCAATCCTGAAAATTTTATAGTTCCGTAAAGTGCCTCCAACACCGATTTCGGTGACGGTTGACGGTTTTAATGAAACCATGCCAGCTACGCATGAGCTATTATATAGTGCCCAAGTGTGTGCGCAATATACAGAAGCACTCTATTTTCGTTCACTTATGAGAGTGAAGGTGGAGTAGGTAAGACCGACATTTTTACATACCCATTGGACGCATGGGTCATCTTTCTTGACAGATTATAATCAAGTGATCAACCTGCATTGTCATAACCAAACTTGAAAACAACATTTTTTGTTGTTCCAACGCGGGAATCGAACCCACGACCTCCGGAGTCCACTAGACCACGGAGGCGATATTAATAATATACTAAAAGGTGAAGCAAAATAATAAATATAGAATTGTAATAAATGTACGAATGATAATATGCATTTGGTACTTTAAACTACTAGTTATGAAAATTCCTTACCCATAGTAGTACAAATAGCTGCCGGGAAGGCATGGCCTGCCAGTTGCGTGGCTGCCAGACAGATGAATGCCACTGCCAGGAATATGGAGTGGCATGCCAGGGCCTTGCCGTGCGTGTCCCGTAGTTCAGTTATACACAGATATACGAACGCTGTCGCCAGAAGAAACGGCACTGATATCATTAAACCTGGAACAATAAATGTTATCAGATGGTGCAAAATGGTGTCTAGTCCATGAAAGTTATGTAAAAATAGCCAGTGACATACAAAACTCAATCTTAAATTGCTTCTCTTGTTTCTCCAAGCACAGTTGCATTAGTGCTTAGCTTTGGAACGTATTCTCTCATTCTACAGGCTGTAATATTAATGAGTGATAATATTTTAGGGCGTCTATGAGTCCCTATTATATAGAGTTCACTGTGAGAGTACCAGCGCTGAAACAATAACCTTTTTTATTGTATGAGCAAATTTATGATGTTGAGGCATTTTCCGTCCGATAGTCAAAAGTAAGTCTTTGAGCGCTGGTACACAGTAAACTCTACATAGTAAGTATCGTAAAGTATTATCAGTGATTTAATTTTACACCGTGTATAAAGTTCTAACTACGAAGTTTCTAATTGTTTCTGCTAACCCTATATTTATATCTATACTAATATTATAAAGCGGAAAAGTTTGTTTGTTAGTTTAAACGCGCTAATCTCAGGAACTACTGGTGCGATTTCAAAAAATCTTTTTTTGTTGGATAGTCCATTTATAGAGGAAGGCTTTAGGCTATATAACATTACGCTGCGACCAATAGGAGCGAAGCGTCAGTGAGAAATATTGCAAAAACGGGGAAAATTAGTCACGTTTGGGAACTTTCGTTGCGTGCGCTGCATAAACAGTTTAAGTCTCCACCCAAACAGTTTAAAACCACGCGAACGAAGTCGCAGGGCACAGCTAGTAACCCTATATGAATATAATTTGCTCGTCTGTTCGTCGCCGACATATTCGGTTTACCACTTTTGAACCTTATTATCACGTTATAAGGTCTAAAAGTGATGAACCCAAGAAAGCGAACGTTCAAGATGCCGTCGCTATTATAAATAAATAAAATAAAATAAATAAACGTTTATTCAACAAAACGAACATTACACTACACAATGGGCAAAAAAAAAAAAAAAAACAAAACATATTATTATCATTACATACACCAAGACAAAAAAAAAGACATGATTAAACAGTTACAACAAAACAGAAATGCGTTGAAAAAGTAATAAAAAACCATGAGGTCAGGGTAATGGTGGTAGGTAGTGCAATGCACCGATTGCCGAAATGGAATCCACTCAGGATAATGACTGTGGGTCTCCACAGTCCCTGATATTCTGTGGACCCAAACTGTCAGGCGCGAGACAGACTACTCCAGGCACATATGCGTTCTAATATAATCGATAAAATTTATTTTATATACTTAATAAAAAAAGAATAAAAAAAATTACTTAATAATAATTTATGTATGTAAAAGAAATTATATAAGGGTAAATATCAATTATAATAATATAAACATAACGATAGATATAATCTATACACATATTATGTATATATCGTGTATTCAGGTACGATCAAGCTGTGACGTATCGCCGCCGCCGCGCCGGCCGCGTCGACATTCATGCCTTATGCCTATCGCTGAGGCAAACAGCTGTAGGCATCTGGTGCATAGCACACAGAGATAACAATCTATCGGGAGGCATTATACAAGCGCTGGGCCCGGCATTCCGCCCGCGCGCCCGCGCAGCGCGGCCGCATCACAGACAACATACATACTTAGATAAATATAAATAATACGTAAAATACAGAATAACAATAGATAGATGATTGATACAGTAATATAACATCAGTGTTCATTTTATAAAAATAAATAGTTATATAAATAGACGTTTGCAGACCAGGTAAGTGGATGACTGAATTTTTTTATTTTTAATTTACATTATTCGTTTCATAATAATATGTTTATGCAATTTAAGTTTGTCAATCTGAATTGATTCTGACTTATTCTATTACTTTACAGACAAATAACCCACGGAGAAGACGAAAATATTATATAATAGTATATTTTCATAGACTTAAGACTGGGATGCCAAAGGAAGGTTCAAATGTCGTGAAAGATATACCTACTGTGGATATTCAGGTCACTGGCCAGCGTCTGTGTGTGCCCGATTGCCACTGTGCTTCGGCTCCAAAAACAAAGGGTAAGTCATATTAAAAAAACATATATATTTACATTCACATATACATATATATATATACATATATAATTCTATTCTAGATAGATATATATATACACACATACACATATATATATATATATACATATACATATTTCATTATTTATTTTATTAATACATAATATACTGACAGAGAATATAGATAGGTAAGTCAGATATAATTATGTAGATTACAGAGCAAGCTGCTGACGGAAAAGGAAATCTTTAAATTTTATTTTAAAATTAGAAATGGTTTTTAGAGCACGAAGAGGGGGTGGCAGAAGGTTATTCCAGATTTTGCTGGCCAGATACCTAAAACTACCTCTAAATGCAGACGAGTGATGGAGCGGAGTAACAAGAAGATACGCAGATCCCCTGGTAGTGATGGTCAGCTGTTTATCACCCGCCCACTGTAGCTTATCATAAAGGTAGGGGGGGGTTTTAAAATTCACCACACCAAACAACAATGTAGCAAAATGAAGTTTGCGGCGACTGTCCATCTTAAGCCACTTCATGTTATTTATGTATGGCGATACGTGGGCACGTGGAGGTATATTACAACAGAATCTCGCGCACGCGTTTTGCACTTTCTGTATATGATGCTTAGAACGAGCGAGCAGACAGGGACCCACGACCGCATCCGCATAATTTAGATTGGAGAGGACGAGAGTTTCGCAGAGGGTAGCGCGTAGACTTTCGGAAATGAAGTCTCTAATTTTATACAACACCTTAAGGCGGTAGAAGCACCGGCTAACCGTTTTCAATATATGTTTCTCAAACCGTAGCCCTTCATCCATCAGCACTCCTAGATTTCGGGCTTCCGTCACCCTCTCGATGTTCGTGTCCCTGATTCGTACTGTTGGCATGTTAACGATTTTGCCTATCTGAGTTTTACCGCCTAAAAACATGTATTTAGTCTTTGAGGGGTTCAGTACCAAGCCATTACTTTCAGACCAAACATCGATACGCGCTAAATCCTCGTTTAATTTATTTATAGCCTCTATGATATTACACGGCTTAAAATTAACGTAAAGTTGAATATCGTCAGCATATATATGGCATTTACTATATCGTATATGCTGAACAATATCTGCGCAATATATAGAAAACATCAATGGCCCAATAACAGAACCCTGTGGGACCCCTCTATTGACGTCACAAGGACGAGAGCGCAGTGGCCTCCCATCGTTAGTTACTATTTCGACTACTTGCGACCGATTAAACAAATAGGCTGAGAACCAAGCTATAGCTTCTGCGTCAAAGCCATAGTAACTCAATTTAGATAACAGTAAAGGTATATTAAGTGTTTCAAATGCCCGCGAATAATCAAGCAAAACTAGTACTGTAACCTCTCCCGCATCCTGCGCTGCGAGGATATTATCAACGACATCGAGTAAAGCAGTTGTAGTACTATGCCGTCTACGAAATCCCGACTGTACCGAGGGTAAAATATTGTTGTCTTCCACATATTTACTGGTCTGGGCGCAAATTAACTTCTCGAGTATCTTGGACAGACAAGGTAGTATGCTGATGGGTCGTAGGTCTTTTAGGTCAGATACGTCATCTTTTTTAGGTAGAGGTTTAACTATAGCCGTATGCCATGACTCAGGAAAGGTTCCAGACTTCATAGAGAAATTGACGATATGTGTCATAGTACTTACGCAGCTAGGGAAACGACTCGACATCAATAACATGTCCAAATTTATACCGTCGACTCCTACAGCTTTAGACTTTAATGATCTAAGCACTTTTAGGACGTCTGAGTCACTGACCAGCTTAAAATTGAACGTAGACTCACCAAAAGCACCAGAATCAAAAAAGGCCAGCAACGCAGGAGGCGCAATATTGGTGCCCGGAACATCCAAAAAATGTTTATTAATAAGGTTAGGCTCACATAAATAGCTAGGTAAAATGAAATCGATCTTACGATTAAGACCGTTCAAGTTATTTTTTAAATGCTTCCACATGATTTTTGGGTGCTTAATGTAAGTGTTGACGTACGTGTTGAAATAGGCCGCTTTCTCTCTGACCAAAGCACGCGAGACCTCCTTTTTAAGATCCTTATAGTAATTATGGTGGGATTCATTTTTTGTACTACGGGCCCGCTTATATGCTTCGTCTCGTCTCCTCATTAGTTGTTTTATATTATATGTGACCCAAGGGTATTGTCGGTCTGTTACATGCAACGTTTTAGAAGGGGCCAGCAGGTCAAAAGCGTACAAAATGCTACCATTAAAAGTCCGTACCATATCGTTAATCTCTCCTATATTTTGAATGTAATCCCAGTCGATAGCGTTCATTACATATTCCAATTCGCTGTCCCCGATATCCTTCAAAGCTCGATAAGTAACTTTTTTAGCTACGGTCTTTATTTTTGGGATGTTTATCTCAAATGTAATGAACGCGTGGCTGCTGAGGTCAGGGATATGATCTACCAGAACTCGGTCCAGGTCTGCATTAGTACAGACCAAGTCGAGTAGGGTGTCGGAATCCGCAGTAAAGTGAGTCGCCTCGGCAGTAAACTGGCGTAGGCGGTGCATGGACAAGAAATCCTGTACTATTCTGTAGTGCGTAGTATTTACATTTAAAAAATTTACATTAAAATCTCCTACCAGGTACAGATCGTCGTACCCAGAAAAGCAGCTAATTGTGTCAGTTAACGCGTCCGTGAAAAGTTTAACCGATAGCCAGGGAGGCCGGTACGCGGTACCTATAATAATGATCTTGCCATTTAATTTTAACGATAGCCACATCTGCTCGACACCGTGTGACGAATCAAGATGCTTAACTATATTAGCGTTTAATCCTTTCATAATAAAGAACCCTACTCCTCCGCCGCGTGAGCGCACGCTCGCGGGCCTCGGTATGTGAACGAGCCTATAACCTGGCACTCGCGGTGCCCTCCCTTCCTCCCCCCTACGTATCCATGTCTCATTAATAGCAACAAGGTCACAGTTATGCCTACTTACAGCCGCCAAGAACTCATCATGTTTAGAGCCTAAGGAACCAGGGTTCAAAAATCCAAATTTTATTTTATTGCAGTTATTCATTAATTAATTATATTTACATAAAAAAAAAATGATAATAATAACATTATTTGATTAATATAATACATAATAAAATACGGTATTAGTTTGACCGCAATTGTTAATAAGTAGGACTGACAAGATGAATATGAATCGTAATATAATACATTTATCTCTATCAAAGTAACACTGACAAAACAAAAATGGTAATAAATTAATAATATATTACACTGGATGTTATATTTGTTAAACATAAAATTAATAGGTAGATATATCATCATAATAAATAGACGTTTAATACGGGTGTAGAATAGTATATAATTATTAAAGTATGTAAAGTGTGCCTCGAGTACTAAGTCTACATACCCAAAGAATGGCAGTATATCATTTATTACAATAACACTGCGGCGCTGCAATACACCACCATACCATCCCCATGATCGAAACACCTCGTACCTACAAAATGACATAAGGATAACAACCAACATATTACAATAATTTAGAATAAACATAAAATTAAAATTTAACCTAAACACAAATACTGACATATTACAAACATTAAGGAGCGATACATTAATATATAATACGGCAATCAAACTGCTACGCTGCCAAAAAACCGTTCCAAGTCGCGATTCGTTTTGACTCGGTGAGCTGTAGAACCTGCGTCGCGACGGACGAAGATTACGCCTCCACGTGTCCAAACGTACCGCCAGTTGTGCCGACGACCTTCCTCGCGGGCCTTATAAAACAAAGCGCGATTGGATTGAGTTAGGTACTCATTAATGTAGATGCGCTGAGGCGTGCCATCCAGGATGCCCCCGGTATCTAGCCCTCGCCGCACCCGTGCTGCCCTGAGAATGCCATCTCTTACCGTTCTACGAGCTAGGCGAACAACAATAGGTCTAGGTCTTAGCTCCTCGACCCCCGAGGTTGGAGGCCGTCTAGCCCCTTTTCGCATGGCGCTGACGATCTCTCGCTCGTCGATTTCCATACCTAACTTTTTGGTCACTAGACCTACAACATGCGCCACATTCTCCCCCGGACGTTCCGGAATGCCGGTAACCTGAACATCGTTAGACAAATTGTCTTGCTCCCGGTCGTTAAGTTGGCATTGCAGTTGTTCAACAAGGCTAGTGACCGCCGGATCGTGCGTATGGTCGCACGCGTGCGCCTCCAGCCGCTCCTCTATCGCGGTGACTCGCAGCTCCACAGTGTCTATTCGCCCGTTAATTACGCTTATAGTTGTGTTCAACTTTGACACTTCTTGCCCAAAGAATACAAGTTCGGCTCGCATAGCGGATATTACTTCCCTGAGGAGTCTTATCTCCTCTGCCAATTGGTTCGGCGATGAACTGCCTATGGAAGCGTCGTGATAAGATTCCACTGGGGTTACCTCGGAAATAGACTTAGCGGACGGTGGTGTAGTGCACGAAGGACATACCCATGTTTTCGCCGCATTCTTCGAATTGTGTCCTTTCGCACAGGTGTGGTGGAAAAGGCCTGTGCATCTGGTACATTTCGCACTATCTCCGAAGCTGACGAATTTGGCACACGTACCGCACTTGTGACTAGGCATGATCAGTAAGTTAATTTATTTATACTTAGTTTTAAAGCGGTATAATTACTATATTAATATACTATAGCAATACTTAGCGCAACCTCTTTTTTTTTTTAGTACAGTGGGTATACGGTAAACAGCTGATCGTCACTAGATATTTTCTAATACTGTTTAACACACGAATTAAGCACTTTATGTGAATATTTTAATATTTATGGGACGCACTGTCACTTGTAGAATAATAATATATATAAATAGTATCCTTATTTGCAGTTTTATTATTTTTAATATTGCCAAAACTAGAACCTGTACGTAGTCTGTCAAACGCAAGCTGACATCACTTACGAAGTTCGAAAACAAAAAAGTATGGGATTTGACATAAGCTTCGCTTAGTGACATAATGAGGCAGCTGTCATTTAGCTAACCTTACATGTATCAATCATAATACATTTTTGTTTTCGTACGTCTTAAGTGATAAGATGCCATCTTGAATAAGAGCCCAGAACTTATGTTCAGGGCCAAATTCTCTGTAACGGGTGTAAAAAGAATAGTCACCTCACTATAACTTTGGATATAGTATATGATTATACTACCTTTTCTCATTCTAGAAAATATGTATTTTTGTTATAAAATTTTTTTTTTTGCTTTATCGTTATTCTTGCGACAAAAGAATAAGTAATAACTAAAATACATTTTTTTAAATAATAAAAAAAGTTTTTTTTAGTTTTTGAAAAAAAATACATTTACAAAAAGAGGAAAGGTAGTATGACCGTATCTCAAAGTTATAGTAACGGTTCTTTTTACACACTGTATATCCTCGTTATAGCGTACTATGTTATAATTGAGGAGCTATCGTTTGGTTGTGTTCGTTGATTGAAACATAATATTTGGCACACGCGATAATCAAAAACCCACACCAGTAATCTCATTACGATTAAGCTTAATCCTGGCTTACTTGCATTAAAATATACTCAGCATACACTACAATATTGTAAAATGTATTAAATGTAAACAAATTTATAGTAATTAATTCAACTTTAAAACCATGGCAAAAACATTCGTTTATTAACAACTATATCTACTTAGCTTTTACTCGGGCTATTGTAACGAATAAACTTTATTAATATGATTCACGGTTCATTTAAACATCCGAATATAGTGTGACGAGAACAACGCGTAGAGCATTTTTTGGTTTTGGCACCTCATACTTACCATAACGCGCCAAATCAGGATTAACGATCTCCATAAAAGTCACAAAATAGATGAATCCTGGTCAGGACTTAGGTGAACGACCAGTGCGTTCGAGAATATGTGCCAGCGAGCAAAGTAAGTTCACTCCTTGTGGTCTTTGATTATATGAGGTGCCAAAACTTGTTCTACCCGTCATTCTCTTCACATTATATTCGGCTTAATATATAAACCATGAATCAACCTGTATTATATTATACCTAAAAATGAATGTTAATTTAACTATAATATTTAGTTAATACATACATTTTATTCATAGGCTATTAAAATGATCGCTTCCATTTTGCTTTAACCCACGAATTTTGGCTAAGAACACTTGAACGCGTTTACTTCAGCTTTCTAACGAATAAAACTAGATCAAAATCGGTTCATCTTTTAGCTACATACATACACGCTAAACTTATGATTCCCTATGTCATAAGTCATATATTATGTATCTTACTATAGATTGATTCCCGAAACACGTGCGCCAAGCACGCACACATATGCGTATCTTTAAATTAACTCGACGTAACATTAGCGACTATTGTTAGGCTTAGAACTGATTAGATAGTGTGAATTTTGTAATTTTTTGATTTTAATAAGGCTGGCATTGTCGGTCTCGACACAAGCCTAAATAAATAAAGAAAAAAAAAAAAAAAACATTAGCGACCGCATGGTGTGCGTGAGCTGAGTATGACATAGACCACATCAACAGCAAGATACCCCATAAGATTATAATAATATTTATCCCTTTTCAATCTTGGTTCACCCGTAAAAAAAACATTTAATAATTACCTGTGGCATACGCGACAAGCGTCATCGACGACTTGGTCTCTTCCAGCGGCGACTGGAAACAGACCAAGGGCAGAGTTATTCCAGCTGGAATGGACTCGTTCCAGAAGGTTTCCATGCAGAAGTCCTTCACCCCCAGCAGAGGGGGGTGCTTGAAGGGCGCGAACAGGGAGCCGTTGAAGAGCAGGTAGAACTCATCCTCACTCACTATGTTGGGCTCCAGTTTGAACCTACAAATAAAATATATTAACGACCTCCGTATCGCAGTGGTTGAGCGCGTTGGTGCTCGAACGAGAGGTTGCGGGTTCGAATCCCGCCGAGGGAACAAAAAGTTTTCAATGCTCCTGGGTCATGGATGTGTATTAAATTTGTGTATAATATAATAAAAATCTTAAATATGTGTATAATATAAAAGTATTAAATATATTTCCGTTGTCTGGTACCTGTAACACAAGTTCTTCGGATACTTAGCACAGGGTCAGATTGACGTGGTGTGAAGCGTCCATAGATATTATTATTATTAATGCGTGAAGCAAAAAAAAACTGGCTAAGTGTGACTCGGATTCACTCAAAGAGATCCGTACAAAACACAAAAAGCGTTATTTGTATGGGAGGTTCATTTAAATTGAACGTCATTAAAATTTATGAAATTTTCAACTGCCTAGCTATAATTGCGTACAGGTAGATTTGACACAACTTACGAAATTTCTTTTCTAGTTCAAAATTCAAAAAAAAATATTTCCATATAGGTTATTAATTAACACTTATAGAATTGTCCTACATGATGACTACCACCGGTTCGGAAACTGCCGGCGAGAAGAACCGGGGTAACCGCGCGGGGCCATCTTTTAGCAAAAAGATCGGAAAATTGTTCTTTTTCTCTTCAAATATATATAATAATATACATAACAATGTTATAACTTAAAAGTAAAATTATGAAAACAAAGTGTACAAAGTTGTAACCTAGTATAGAGGCACCTTATTCCCAGGGTGTGCAATCATTAATGAAATCATTAACCTTATAATAACTTTTAGCACACAAACGTTCTTTAACTAATTTTTTAAAATTTAGTATTTAGTTTAATATAGTATATAGTAAACCCAACATCTGCACTTTTAGGGTTAAGTAGCTTCAGAACCGTTGTTACATCTCAACTAATCTTAGTACATAATTTCCATTTAAGGGCCGATTTTTCAATCGTCACGATAACTTTTATCTGAGGAATAAATATGTGACTTTGGCAGATTTTGCATAGAACAAATGTCAAAGTCACATGTTTATTCACCAGATAAAAGTTATCTGACGATTGAAAAATCGGCCTAAAGTGTCATTAAATTTATTAACCGCAAACTATAGCACATGGGTTTACTCGAATTATTTTTTTCTTTACACATTGAATCAGCATGGATTAGCATACTCGTATAACACAAAATAATCGAAACCATACTTACTTTTCATAAGGACAAGGATTCCCGACAATGGTCTCGAAGACATTGCTGTCGTAACTGAAGATGTGGGTCTCGTTCGCCTTGTGGAAGATGGGCTGGAAGGTGAGGGTAGACCTGGTGCACACGGACTTGACCTTGCCATCCTCGTATGTGACCGTCAAATTCTGACCACTGGCGCAACATTTGGGTACCACTGGCAGTTGCTTCTTCACTTCTTCTTCCTGCGAACAAAACAAAATTTGTATATATGATACAGTTTTCATGGAACAAGACTAGTTACATATTAGTTCGGAGAAAGGCGTTTGGGTATACACTGCAAATCTATACATCTATACATATAATAAATCTGTAGAGGAGTCGTGTCTGTACATTGAAGATATTTGAAAAAAAATATGATAGGGGACCTTTATTTACGCAATAGTACCCAAAACTATGATTTTTGAAATTTTTGTCTGTTTGTCTGTGGGTTTGTGCACGCTAATCTCAGAAACGGCTTATCCGATTAAGATGTATTTTTCACTAATATATTGCGGCAAGCTTCACTTAACATTTAGTGTTTGTTTTATGTAAATCGGTTCATAAATAAAAAAGTTATGACAATTTTAAAAGATCATGTCGTTTTTGCTGGACGTTTGTAGGAAGCGCGCGGCGGGCCCGGGAGCCGCGCGCCGCGCCGCCGCGCCGCTTCAAATTGTATTCGCAGCAAACGCACCGGGGCCGCGGGGGTGACTTTTATTTGTTAGTTTTAACTTTTAGGCTTGCTAGGTAGGGACAATCTAAGATTTTTTTTCTTGAGTTTATTATGAAAGTTATTTGTATAAAATCAGTTAGTACTTTTACTGTAAAGTCCTTTGTGATAAGTAGGTACTGTATACATATTTGTTAGCGTAGGTTAGTAATAAGTAAATAAATAAAAACCGGCCAAGTGCGAGTTGGACTTGCGCACCGAGAGCTCCATTCAAACCTGATTGACATAGAATTTTGATTTGGTTACAGCTTGAATATATTAGAGACCTAAGTATTTGTTATAAGTTTCAATTATACACATTCATGACAAACGGTACTAAGTTTAAAAAAATCAAAATATTTTTACTATCTATATAATGTTACTAAAAACGTATGGTTTTAGACGTTGCTTGGTTTCAAATTTTATGATTTTGAGTTCACGGGAAGTACCCTTTAGGTTTTGATTCCCTTACGAGTGTCGAAAATGACGAAATTTAGCGACATACCTAAGCAACTGCTTTTGGTTGCATTGGCTAAGAGGTCTGATTTTTTCACTGCTTCAAGAAACAGTAGGTATCCTGAGTATTTTATATAATTTTCATCTTGATACCTACACGCGTTTCTGAGTAAAAGGAAATGATCTTATAATATGTGTTTCGTTTTTTCCTTTTGAGGTACGGAATTTTAAAAACAGTTTTAAGGTTTTCATAAATATATTGCTCTTTATTTTGTTTTTCCTTTTTTTTAATATATACATACGTTAAAAAACATCTCGATAGTTACTAAACTGTGTTACAGGGGAAAACTGTTACACAACAAATACAACTCGATTCCAATCGAGATAGCTTTTGAAATTCTAGCCTTTTGCGGCCTGTCCTGGATATGTGTTAACAGATTATTATGGGTTTTTTTGCCAAATATCATAATATTGATAGAGTATTCTCATATACAAATCTATCTTACAAGCGATAGCGCGATGCAGAGCAGACCATAATAGCGACATCTATACGCCAAATGCCGTACTTTTAATACAATTATAGCAAAGTTGAGTAGGTACCTACATTTATACAATACGTTATCCGAGAGTTAAACTCAGCGTGCATCATTAGCAATGTATAATATTATTTTGCATTGTATATTATAGTTCTCATTCCGTCCGTTAAAATTCATACAGCCTACTATTACTGTACATTTTATAGTCTTCTTTGTCCAAATTATGTATTCGATAACTGCATAATACATAGAATTTTGATTAACATAAGTATTGTGTTTACAGTTAAACTAAAAAAGTTATGTCAATATAAGTTAGATTTATGTTTTTCTTGATATTTTTATTTCTTAGTTTTTATTATGGACCGAATGGTTTTTATGTTAGGTACAACTTAGGTTTGTTTTCTTTCTTTTGGTACTTTCTATATTTTGCTACATTTCTGTATAAAATCAGTACTTTAACAGTGAAGTGATTTATAATCAGTACCTACATGTTTGGTTATTAATAAATAAAAAACCGGGCAAGTGCGAGTCGGACTTACGCACCTAAAGGCTAAAATACCGCAAAATTTTGCGGCGCGCTGTCTTAATATCATTGTCGCCACACCAGCAGCGTCGGCGTGGAAACGATCATCGTCTGCAGTCGCTGCGGCGCAAAATCCATACAAATCTTAGTACTAGATGTTCGTCGTGTATGTGAGCGTACTATCAAGTAGTCCCGTTCGCATTATAGTAATTGTACACGGTCGTTTGTCAAGCTGGTAGTAGGAATTGTCAACATAAAGTAGTTTTTTAAATACCTCGACGACAGTTTTTATAACTAAAAATATTTTTAAAACAGATTTATTATAACACTGCCTAAAATTACTTTTCCACGCGTACGGAGTCGCGGGCACAGCTAGTAAATAAATAAAATCTTTACTCAGAATATTTTTTAGTATTAGTGATACAGTTATTATGGAATAAGACTGGTAAATTAGACTGGTAGAAGGGGGGGAGGGGTTTGAGCTCTGGTATCCACTTCAAATAAATAAATATGATCTTTATGCAGAATATTTGAGACATTATAAGCCAGTGAACCATTGACACCAGAAAACAATAAATAATAATTAAAATAGAAAACTGAAAACAACAAAGTTTAACAAAAAAGTGGGATTCAAACAATGTTTAAAACAAAAACTAAACTTAACTTCACGCATTAGATTAACTAACGCCATCGCCTCAACGGCTTACCTACTCTCGACACAGTCGAGAATCATATTCAGTTCAATCTCAACGGCCATTGGTATTTCATTTGGTGGATTACTTTGAAACTAACCAGGATAGAGGAAATCGTTAGATCGTCACCTTTTTACTGCCCACCATATCAATCGACTGAGAATCAAAATAAACAAACGTCAATTTAATGGGAAGTACGCGGCACGATCGAATCTCAATCAAAATCGAAGCACTTCGGAGAGTAAGGCACCAGTTTGTCTATCCAAAAATAGTCGTACAGACAGACAAGGACACAAATTTTATTATATCGCTTAAGCAAACTATTTGAAGTGGTCATACGCGTGTGCAGGTGTGGGAACAGTTTCTACTGTTTACCCTAAGGAGATATCTCCGACCTCACGAAGTGGTATGCTCGGTCAGGCCTAAGCCCACTCTACTAGATTTCAGATGTTGTATAAATCGCCGGACTTAAACGCTGGAAAAATTCGATAGCGCGATGCAGGATAGTGGCGCTAGTTGTACCGCCACAGAGGATCAATTTTCTTACAATTCTTTTTGATAAGTTAGGAGTACGTAGCTGTCAATAGTTCCTGCTCGGGCTACTGGTTGCGAGAAATATTACGGAGCTGCATTGCGTTATTGAACTTTGAATTAGCATATAAAATGGTTATTTTAATACATGTAAAGTAACTGAATATTCAAAGTAGTTTTCTACAGCAAGTAATTAGTGTTCTCCATTCATACATTCATATGGGCTCTAAGGTTATTTGAAATAGCATTCGATATTAAATTCCAACAGACTGCAGTACAGTCAGCACAAGTTCGAGCTGTACGAGCTATACGAGTTATACACCAATTGTGGTGACGGTAGCTGGTTTCATTGTAACCAGGCCAGCTTTTATATTTTTACTTTATATTATTTTGTATACCCAAATATATGTCTTATGTGCCCAAGTGTGTGCGCACATACGGAAGCACTCTCTCTTCCTTAACTCTCGTAGTCCAGTGGAACGGTTACCAGACACGACTGGCGAGAGTATAGGCGCAGAAACGACATTTTACAAGTCCATCCGACGCATGGATTATCTTTCTTGTCAGACAATCAGGTGATCTTGCATTGTCCTAACCAAACTTGGAAACCACGTTTTCTGGTGTACCAACACGTGAATCGAACCCTCGACCTCCGGGTCGAGAGCCAAGCTCTGAACCACTAGACCACGGAGGTGATAGTTTATTACGTTATAATGTGTAATATTATGTAACTATTTTTTTAGAAAAAAAAAACATTTGTTAATATGCATTATTAATAATATGTATATTTTTATAATAATACCAATTATTTTAAAAAAATGTTATTAAGTACTCCAAAAGGCACACGCCCGTAAGGAACCCTCATTAAACATGTTAGCAATACCATTAATTATTATGAATTAATATTCGTAATGATGTCTAAAGCCACAAGTGTAATGTGATAGTTAACTGACTGTACCTTCATACAGACTACGTACGCTTATGTTCTATTGAGTGAAATTATATTAAACCAATTATTTCACTATTTTATTGAATAGTTAGCGCGCAAAATATTATATTGAGACCTGGGCCCTAATTCTCAGGCCTCGGAACTTAGTTTTTACCATCGGTCTGTCCCGCTCATGCAAATGAGATTTAGCGCGCGTGCGAGCGGGATATACTAATATTCGAACTTTTTTCCACTGCCCGAGAATCGTGCTCCTGGGCCCTAATTCTCAGGCCTTGAACTTAGTTTTTACTATCGGTCTGTCCCGCTCATGCAAGTGACATTTGCCGCGCGTGCGAGCGGGATATACTAATATTCGGAAGTAAGTTCGGGGCCTGAGAATCACCGCCCTGGGCACTAATTCTCTGGCCTCGAACACAGTTTTTACTATCGGTCTGTCCCGCTCATGCAAATGAGAATTACCGCGCGTGCGAGCGGGATATACTAATATTCGGAAGTAAGTTCGAGGCCTGAGAATTGCCGCCCTGACACAGTTTTTACTATCGGTCTGTCCCGCTCATGCAAATGAGAATTACCGCGCGTGCGAGCGGGATATACTAATATTCGAAAGTAAGTTCGAGGCCTGAGAATTGCCGCCCTGGTATTTGAATGGAACAATTTCTATTTAGAATCCAGTATTTACCACAGGTATTTGAAGTGCGGTTAAAATGGCAGTTTGTAATGGTTTTCGACAAGCGTGCAATGTGCATTCTGTCACTGGGTTGCTCGTGAACCGTTGTATCGCTATAGCAAAAGATTATATTAACGCCTCCGTGGTCTAGTGGTTCAATACCCGCGTTGGAACAACAAAAAATTGTTGTTTCCAAGTTTGATTGGGACAATACAGGCTGCACACCTAATTGTCTGACAAGAAAGATGATCCATGCGTCGGATAGGCATGTAAAACGTCGGTCCTGCGCCTGATCTCCCGCACGTCGTGGCGGTTATCCGTCCCACTGGGCTACGAGAGTGAAGGAAGAGAGAGTGCTTCTGTATATTGCGCACACTCTTGGGCACTATAAAACGTCTGGTTTCAATGAAACCGGCCGCCGTCACCGAAATCGGTGTGGGGGGCATTAGTATAGCAAAAGATATCTCATAAATTCATATCAAAAGATATCTAAAAAAGATGAGTAATAAATTAAGAGCAAAAAGTTGTTCAATAAAAGTTGCTTGAACACTGAGCATTCGAGCAAAACACGGCTTGGACCAGTCTCGCCTCTCGCCGATTCAACATTTTACGTTATGATAGAAACTTCTAGACTAGCATTACTCTGGAGTTGTGCTTACAATGTACATATTTATTGGCTACTAACATCCACAATGGAGAGAGTGGTTCTCGGGGAAGGTAAAACCTTAACACAAACCCAGGTCGGGGTTTTTGAACACTGTAAATGGTTTATTACTTCCAAGATATTTTTTGTATATATATAAATAAATAATACGTAATAGTGCGTCAAGGTACGAAATTCGCCAGGACATTTGAATATTACTATGAAAAATAACAAAGTATGTTTTAGTAAGACTGCTTGATTAATTTAAGAACCAATTTAATCTCGTCAGCTTTAAAAAAAAAGAAAACTAGATCAATATTAATGGATCACGTTTTTACGCTACGATGTCTCGAACACACACACTGTCAGGCTCCGAACTTATTACAACCCGTTTTGGTTTAAAATAAATACGAATCTCATTATATAAATTGACGATTTATTTATTTACTATGATTGTAGAGAATCCATAGAGCTCCTGCACCGATTTCGGTAAGGGTGGCTGGTTTCTTTGAAACCAGTTCAGTTGTCAGTGCCTGGGTGTGTGCGCAGTACACAAGACCATTCTTAAGGCGATCAGCCTGCATGGTCCTAAACAGACTTGAACACAACACTTTTTTGCTGTTCCGGGAATCGAACTCACGACCAGGAGAAGGGAATAGCTAGCCGGGATAGCATTTAATAATAAGGTACTCTAAAAACATGGCGCCTATCTGAAAATCAGTTGGCCAATAAATCAAAAAATAGGGCCATGTCAGAGGCCAAGGCAAATTTGAATTTGCAAAAGGCCGCTCCTAATAAGGCCCATATTTTGATTACGTGGCCAATTTTTAAGGAAAACCTTTTCTCCCATGTCATCAAGTACTCTTACTGAATATTTAGTAGCTGCCACATGCCTTATCATCTGTTATGACAGTCTTTAAATTGCTGTGTAATAAGGGCCTTACCACACTAGCGGTTTGGCTTGGCATTTATAATTTGTAGTAGTTACAAACAATTGGGTTATTAAATATTCAATTTATTTATCTTTGGACTCATTACGCAGACATTTAATTATGAGCAAAATGTAAAATAAGAATTTGGATAAGTTTTAAGACATTTAAGTTTTAAGCAATTAAATAAAACTAACTACCTATCCCTTTCTCGCAAAACGATGTCACGAGTTTGAATCCCGAAAGAACGAACAGTTTTAAGTGTTACTTATCAATCATCAAAAGATAAAAATTCAATGCAAAAGTAGGTACACTAATTTGAAAATCCACATCCAACACAACACACACAAAATAAAAAATAGATGCCATATTTTCATTTTTTTTATAATTATGCAACAACGCGTTATTTGCGTCGAAAAAGCCACGCTCTATTTTGCGTTGCATTTGCATAGTTCGGTGCCGCAATAGCGGTTATGTGTTTTGGGCCCTATTTTGAACAATTTACAGTGACCACGTAGAATTGACCTTTCCATAATCATCCATTCGCATCTTTCTGTTTTTCGTCATCGTTATCGTTATTCGTTTCGGTCCTTTAAATACATTACGAATTCTTTTTGCGTAGTCTCTGATAGTACAGAGGAAGACTTTGTCAAGTTACCATGATTGTGATCAATGTACCAGCTAGTTATATTGTTTTACAGGCCTAAGGGAACCCACGAGCGATAATCAGTGACCGACTTTTTGTAGAAAAATAGTTGCCCGCCTACGAGTGATAATCGGTGACCGACTTTTTGTAGGTGAAACTTAGAACATACAGTTGCCGGCTACGAGTGATAATTGGTGACCGACTTTTTGTAGGTGAAACATAGAACATACAGTTGCCCGTCTACGAGTCATAATCGGTGACCGACTTTTTGTATGGAAATCTGCCCAATTGTCGGTCCTACAAAACGTCTTGGATGGGGCTAAGTATGGCGTGTTTTTCACAACATTCCCCCATAAAGGCTGACAGATAAACTTACGAAAACAGTTCTCTATCTAAAATCACACATTCGATATTTTGTACGAAATCTCGTAAAAGTTTGTATTTTTCCAATTTCACTATCAGGAAAGTTGATGAAATGTATCAAAGTTCGGAATCAACGGAAAATATCGGAGCGGTGACCCTAGCACTAACTTTACTGTTTTCACCTTCCTGAAGTTACTCGCACTTTAGGGTTGGCACTTCTAAAGTATTTAGAGTTAAGGCGAGGAATAACCGCAACTAGCGCCACTCTTTTTAAAATAAATTTCACAACGACACAAAGATCTTATTAAAAAAAGTAATCGGCTAAAACTCTAAGTAAATAGTTAAACTAATTTATTGGCATTCAATTACAGCTAAATCCTATACTGTATTTACTCTCATAAGTAATAACTAAAACAGCCACTTTTGGCGGTTTTATTTTAAATGCCAATTACTTACTATAGTAAAATTTATTTTAAAAAGAGTGGCGCTAGTAGCAGTTATTCCTCGCATTTAATATTTTTGTTTTTGACGTGAGTACGTCTCTAAAATTGCTATCATAGAGATGTAATTAAAAAACCAAATGATAACAAAAATATTGGAGCGGTGATCCTAGTGCTAACTTCACTGTTTTCATCTTTCTCTGCTTTCGACCTCCGTAGCGCAGTGGTTGAGCGCGTTGGTGCTCGAACGAAAGGTCGGTTCGAATCCCGCCGAGAGAACAAAAGAAGTTTTCAATGTTCCTGGGTCATGGATGTGTATAATATTTGTGTATAATATTTGTGTATAATATAATAAAAAACTTAAATATGTGTTTATTATAAAAGTACCTATTAAATATATTTCCGTTGTCTGGTACCTGTAAGACAAGTTCTTCGGACACTTAGCACCGGGCCAGATTGACGTGGTGTGAAGCGTCAAATGACAGTGAGTCAAGTGCGAGTTTTAGTCATTGCTCACGGCGAGGAAGTAACAATTAGTATGTCATCGAAACAGCGCCCCTAGTGCCAAACTATGGTAACTAATTCGATGCTAAACAAATAGTAGTAAACTCACAAAATTCCCACTAGACATAGAACATCATAACTGAAACGACGACGGTAACATACACAATAACACAATTATTTTCGTAATCGTAATTATCATTGCAAATATTTGAAGGATACTTGCAACGATTATCTTATCAAAATGAGTAATTTCGATAACCCTGAAGAATGAACATCTAATCCGATATTGCTGATTTAGTCATTGCTACCGGTTTTTCCAAACATTTTTGAGAATAGATTTATTCATGGAACAAGATTCAGATTATAAATAGACAGATAGCGCACCGAACTGAAGCCATATATATGTCGTAATAAAAAGTGTAAAATATAAAAGTTGTGTGTTATTAATTATCAAGGATGTTACCGTAACCGAAACTATCGGATATCCAATATAAAAAAATATACATATAAGCGTAACCGAATTCGAAATGAAAGATTTGCTACTGTAAAAAGGAGACCAAAATTTAATATCCGTAACCGAAATTATCCGAAAGAAACGTCCGTATTCCGTATTTCATAATATCCATTTCAACACTGGTTATTATTGTGAACATGAATTTCTATCAAGAACCAACAGAACATTCAATCAGTTATATTGAACCGAAAAAAAACCGAAAGCGAATACAATTTCACAATGAAAAACTACGACTTCGTTACGTTAATCGTAGTTTTTCATTGTGAAATTATCTTACGGTAATACATTAAGAAGAAGCTTTTGCATCTCATATCTAATTCAAATATTGTTTATGGCACATCGGGTACAGAGAATGCAACGTCAGTTTTCTGTGAGACCGTAGTATTTCCGAACCAACTAACTCGTGCCAAAGCATAGGCAGTGTTGCCAATACGACTTCCCAAAAAAGTACGACTGGCTCGGAAAAGGTACGGATTTTAATAATAATATAAAAAATATAATATAAAAAAAAATAACGGATTTTAACTTAAAAGTACGGTTTTGCCACAACATTCAAATGCAGTCTACCAAATATATAGTCTCTTTATATATTTATAGTCATTTTTATAGCATATATTAAAACATAGATTTCTATTATAATTTATAAGGTACGAAAAAGGTACGGTGCGGCAGTGGTACGGTTGTATGACAATAAGTACGAAAAACCTTACTTTTGGTACGTTCTGGCAACACTGAGCATAGATATAATTTATATTATCCACTTTGTGATATAATACAATAAAAAGCTAGATGTTGATATAAACTGCATAATGCATTATTTTGATAGCGTTCTCCATGTAACCCATTTCTCCGTTAGAGATAAGGGGGAGAGATATTTTTCCGAATCAATTTCGCTTCAGAATAGCGTCTTTTATTACGTAGATAAGTTTGAAAACGTAATATTTCCTACAAAAGATTTAGGGATCGGCTAAATTAAAGTGAGCAATCGCCGATATGGATAGTTCTGTTATATTGGTAATTGAATTTTGTTGCCATTAAACTATTTTACTTTACTACATTATCTTTGCTCCCCAGGTAACTAATTGCAGTATAAGCGCAGGTAGATGGTGGCGACAGTGCGACAAAATTCCACAATCTTTGTCGCGTTTTAACACTGTATGGTATAATTGTCGAAGAGAGCGAAAACAGTGAGCCTAGTACTAGTTTTTGTCACTGCTCACGGTGATGAAGATAACTACAATTTGTTTGACATCGAATCAGTTACCATATTTTGGCACTAGGCTCACTGTTATAGTGTTATTTTTATGCTATTACTAGCTGACCCGTGCCCACTTGGTTGAGCATACAAACCGTTTATACATTCCCTGGATCGAGACTAAAAATAGCGCTACTACTAGTTCAGCCGTTCCCGAGTTTTAGCGGGACTAACGAACAGCAATTAATTTTTATAATATATAAGAGAAGGAGATCTATCAGTGGTGAAGACTATTTCTCCTTCTGAGAGAAGTCTTAGCCTGTATAATGGGTAAGAATGAAATTCCACAGATAAGCTTTCACCAAAGACACCGATTAGGTGACATACGATTTGAATCAACCTTATCTAAAAATTTTCAACATACCTATCTTGCAACTGCGACCGTGATGTAAAACCGGGGGTTAGTTTATGTAGCATTTTGCAAATAGTGAAACGGCAATGTGTCATCCTTATTAATGAAGACATGAAGGTGATATGCCGCAAAATTCTGATTTCGAGAAAGTTTAGTTCAAACTGAAACGTATTAAATACATTAATCTAAAGGGCCGTGTTTAGAATAAATGCTCAATACGTTATGACATAATATGCTAAGTCCTGATTTCACCAACGCATGTTAGTGTTAACGGCTTGTTAAAATACCATGCCTTTTCATTAATTGTTACTCAAGAGGAACAACATGATTTTTAACGAAGGATTAACTTTAACATTGCTTGGTGAAACACGCCCTAAAATTTAAAGTTCAAAGTCAATTTTCTGGATAGAAAATTTTTGCAACATATCACCTTTATCCATTCATGTCTTTAAGTATAGTTTGAGTACTCTGAAAGCTATGATAAGGTGTCGTCCAGAACATAACCAACGAGACGTGCGCAGCCGATAGTGTGTCCCGCTGTGTGTCCGTTATTTATATCTCAGAAACGTGAGCGGCGCTATCGCAGCATCTACGGTTAACGAGTGTTTTATGCAGAACTTGCGAGTCCTTTGGTAACGCAGATTTATTCTGTTCCTTTGCGACAGTGAAATTTTTAAAACATAATATTTAATTGTGGTTTCACATTCAAATCTTCTTAAAGATTAAGAACATTTGACATAAATAGAGCTTAAAAAAAATCTACCAGTGGCAGAACTTACAGAAAACCAATAACTTTATGTGTTGCCAATGACAGGAGCATGACATCAAAGGATTAAAAGACCGTAGTTGTAACACCTCTGGTATCCAAGATCACAATCGAGAATCGAATCATTTCGATCTCAACGGCTTTTGATGTTTTATTTAGTGGATCACTTAGAAACTAACCAGGATAAAGAAAATCGTTAGATCGTAACTTTTTGTACTCCCGACCATATCAATAGACTAGATTAGCATAACGAGCACATCAAGAGGTTCTCAAATCGCATACTTAAATATTCTTCGTAGAAGTGTCACCTGTCCAAAGGGTATAATATGGGCAAATCTTGCACTTGAACTAAAATTTAGCACGCCATATAGCGTGCGTAAGGTGACATGGAGCTGATCTGATGCTGAAAGGTAGTATAGGAACTTCGTAATAAACGATTCAAAGTCATCGACTTTAGGCTTGAAAGTTTTGAAAATCAGTCTGAGTTTTTTATACTTATGTGACATTCATGATAAAGCAGGAAAATGGCCATGTATTTAAAAGCTTGCTTATTAAAGTTTTGTTTTTAGGCCGGCTTAATTTTATAATGTAAGCCCTGAACAACATAAAAGATTTAAAAAAAAGTTTTGTTTTAATCAAAATTTATTTTCACATAATATTAGAATTACATACTGTATACATTTTTGCTTTGTTCTTAGAAAAACTAAGCAACTATCTTTTAAACAAAACACAACCAGAAAAACCAGAATTGTTATTTTAAATGAAACTAGTAGCAATAAACTGGCGTTCGTTGATATTCTCAGAAATGACTCTTTGACGACTTCATAATAAATTCATACTAAACTTTATACTATCATAAAGGTGTACGATAGACACATAAACGAAGAGTTGTAAATGATTTAATAAACCTGACAAATTGTAAAGCAAATAATTATTTATGAACAGTCTGTGGGGTTCCAATTTAATATATTAGTATGATAATTAATGTATAATAATAGTATAAAGTATATGCTACCAACTAAGTTTTATTTATTTATTGATACACACAATAGTTAGATTATTACTTCACTAAAACTACCAATAAAATACAGTTTCTATGCTCTCATACTCATCAATAAAAGGTGTGAAATGTTGTTGATAATATTGCCTTAAGAGATTATAATATAAAAGGCATTTAGCACTGAACTGAATGAATCCACTAAAGCCAATACAAGATTAAAAGCGAACACAACTTCACAATGAAACACGACGATTCTCGAAGGACATTAAGAATGTAACTTTGTATTCTACTTCTAACGTAAACCCCCAACCCAAAAACGGCGGGGTGTTATAAGTTTGACGTGTCTGTGTAAATATATATGTCTGTGGCATTGTAGCTCCCAAACGGATGATCCGATTTCAATGCGGTTATTTTTTTGTTTGAAAGGTATATCAGTCGAGAGTGTTCTTAGCTTTGTTTGGTGGAAATCGGTTCAGTTCTTCAAGATCATCAGGTCACTTATTCTTAATTTTTAAGTTAGGAGCTCTATAAAGAACGTGTTTACTTTTAGATGACAGATGACAGATGACAGATGGCAGGTCGTTTGTTAGGTGTGTACTATCTACACAATTTTTTTTAATTTATTTTATTTGTTATTTGTTGAAACGTTGCCTGAAAGAAACTGCTTTTAACAGTAAGGTCGCCAATTTGGTCAAATTTTTATTTTATTTTCATTGATGTGTGTGTAATACTACTATGTAATTTTATGTTCGAATAAATAATTTTTATTACTATTATTATTATCATAATTTCAGCCTTGACGTCCTCTACTGCGCATAACCCTCCTCCAAAGTATTTCGGAGGTTAGTATATTATGTATTGCTCCCGGTAAGAGTAAGTAAATAACAATAGAATAATTGAGTCAGTGATAAGGGATATAATTTACCCCGGACATAAATAAGTAATAAACACTGATAACACATACGGCCACTTAAACGAATTGCCCTGCCACAGACCGAGGATCTACTAGAACTGTCATAATAAGGTAATGACCTCGCCAAAGTATTCGTATATGGAGGGTATAGTAGATATCATAATAGAATAGGTTTGTAACAGACATATTGACGGCGTTAGTTTATATAAATTAAACCATAAAAACGTTGATTATGTAGTAAAACGATAAACTGTTTGGTCTATCAATCAGGATAGGTTGTATTGCGAAGTTTGAAAGTGTTTGTTTGTGTTGACAATGTTTGACAGACATGTTTCTTACTTCTTACGGCCGTGCCAGTTTTGATAAAATTTTGTATGCAAAAAGCTATTAACTTATAGGATACTCATCCTTAAAAATACAGTGTTCCCGCGCGATACTGGTTTTAGATGCGTAAAGTCGCGGGCAACAGCTGTTTAGCTTTTATTTAAAAAAGTATAGATAGTAATTAGTAGTTAGTTATTAAAAACCTACATAGAATTCTTAAAGCATAGCCTTTTCTATTGAGTCGAGTGATGACTTAACAATCTGACAACATCCCTTTTCCTAACAGCAAGTCTCCATCCATCTATAAGTCTATGGACATATAACATTACGTATTTCTCCTTAAGATTAGAGATTCAGCTTCTGCAATTCCGCTAGATCAACTCCGGAAATAAATATTTGTAATGCCAGTAAAGCTGGATATGTAGCTGCAATATGGCAAATGATTTCAGAGATTTTGTCTACCACGCGATGAGAAAGAAATTTATCGGATTTGACATAAGCTTCGCTATAACTAATGCTAATTCGCGTCATTTGGCGAATATTGTTTTTTTTTTTTCGATTTAAAAATATATTTTTCAAATGAAATTAATCAAACGACTATCTGGTAAATAATATAATAAAGATTAATATATTATATTTTTTGACATTAAAAAAAAAAAGTATCGAGAAAAAAAGTTTCAAAGTACTCCAATTTTCAGCTTATCGCGCGCACGAAGGAAACACCATGGTCTAGAGAAATGCAAAATAGGTATTTGTAAATTCTATTGCTGTCCCCGCAACTATCCGATGAAACCGATACAGACAACTGCAGCTTAAACTGAAATTATCTGTTCTGTGGAAATTACCTACCTATTAAGAGCACGTGAAATCGACGATTATGAGATCCCTGTTTCTTTCTCCAAAACTTAACCGATTTCAGATTTTTTTTGATATAAACTAAAAAAATGGCTTGAGCTATGGTTCCTATGTTTTGATTTACCATAAAATGTACTCCAATTTGTTTCCTCGATGTTTTAACACAACCGAAAATCTGGCCATATTTTTTATGTTTTCAATCGTCCATATTTCTTTAAATAATTAATTTATGAAAAAAGAGAAAAATTAAGACGTACTAATAGTATATATATCTAATTATATTAAAAGGAGGAAACAGGGTCGCGTAAACCCTTTTGTTTGGCAAAAACGGCCGTTGTACTTCCTCTTAAGAAACTATAACTGAACACTTCAGTAGTCCGCCAAGATACTCAATTATAAACAAACAAAGATTAACTGACACACCATTAGATTACAATCACGCCCATTAAGCTATCAAAGCTTATAAATCTTTGAAGTTTAAGTGGCAACTTCCTAAGTTGACGAGTGTCAGGGATTAGATACGCTCTCTCTTTCCCTCTCTATCCCTCTCTTTTACTCAGTATACAACCTTTTTACAACATCAAGCGAATTTAAACCTTATGTCAATACTTAAAAGTATATAACTGCCAGTTGATCCAGGTTATATTACCAAATTTGGGTGCATTCAAATGTAAACTTTGATTACTTGACATACGAATCTATTTCGTTTGAAAAATTCGAGTTTGTACTATAATGTTATCCAGAGAAATAGCCATTAGTGTTTGTTTATTTGTCTAACGAAGCGACGAAATCATTCAATCGGTCAATCATAACAGTCGATGAACTTCGAACGAATGAATGGCATTTACAGTTTGAGTTTAAAAGTCATAACTCGTACCGTGAGAAGATTGTAAAATTAATGTTAATCCAATTTATTTTTGAAATTACTTTTTTTGACGCTATTCAGTATATTCAGGGCATTAAAATAAATGTAGATGGGCAAACTGGAATTATAAAAATATATTGTTTTTAATCTTTTTTTTTTTTTGGCGTCTATCCGTGGGGAGTTTTGGACAAAGACACATCGACCATATTTCCAGTGAGTTCCGTAAAAAACTGGCATTACTTATTATCTACTCCGCTCGCCAAACCGCCTGCCGAGCGTGGCGACTATACGCAACTACCCCTGTTAAATGATGAATGATAGCTAAAATTAAGGATAAAAAAACTAAAAAGTTAAATGAAATATTAATAATATCGACAGAGAGCATTCTCTAGTTGAAAGGAAATATATAAATGAAAATTGACATTGCCCATATTATAATATACTAGCTGTGCCCGCGACTTCGTTCGCGTGGCTTTTGAGCGACTTAAATCGTTTATGCAGCGCACGCAACGAAAGTCCCCAAATGTGAATAATTCTCCCCGTTTTTGCAATAATTTTTCACTGACACTTCGCTCCTATTGGTCGCAGCGTAATGTTATATAACCTAAAGCCTTCCTCTATAAATTGACTATCCAACAAAAAATAAATCAAATCTGACCAGTAGTTTCTGTGATTAGCGCGTTTAAACAAACAAACAAACTAATTCTTCCGATTTATAAAATGGGAAGAATTAGTTTGTTTGTTTGTTTAAACGCGCTAATCTCAGATACGAACGCTATTTGAAAGGAAATATAGAAATGAAAATTGACATTGCCCATATAATATATTATTAACATCCTAAAATAAACTTGGCTACTATCTGATCAATAATTTCTTCTCACGCCATGTTACCTGTCAATGATGTCATAATGGCGTTATAATGCTAAGTAGACTTCCGAGCCGGCTGCAGCTCATTTGCTATTTTAATCCCACAGTTATGGGACATCTATAATGTCTAGTTTGTACTTTCCAGCTTAGGACGTAGGGCTACCACTAACCACAAATAAAACTAGGCCTACTCTAGAATCTAGGTACTTTCAATGGATCAGCATTGAACATTCTCTCCTAATCTTGAACTTAAACTATACATAGGTTTTATAATAATTATACCATCCCATATAATCTATATTTAATACAAAAAAATTACAATAGACGTCACTACTATTAACGTTTGTATATTAATTAAGAATAAGATACGAAACGTAATAAGCAATTAGTATATTCCTATAGCGCTAGATTGCGGTTTCCGGAATGTGCCTGGAAATCGAAGGAAACAAAAATAGCCAGTATTAGGGCGATACCATTTTCTAGTAGTAAGTCGTGTCTCTGTTATATATCTACTTTGTGCTAGTAAGTAATTCTGTCCGGCTTGTCTGTTATGTTTTGACAACCCTCTGTGTGTGTGAGTCGGCTTATCTCCTGACGAGGTATCAACGGTAGCGACGTAGACTAGATAAACACCCACGCTAACAAGACGATGTCACTCGAATTCGATGTGAAATAAATACAGAGATACTGCAATGAGGCTTTAGACTAGATTTACTTTTCTGTCTGTTAATAATATCACACTAATATCATATAGGCGAATGTTTGTTACTTCCCACCCAAAAAACTAGACGGATTTTGATAAAATTTTGAATGGTAGTAGTTTACATGCTGGATCAGATAGGGTACTTTTTACTACAGCAAAGTGTACGGTTTCCGCTCAATTTTGAGCGTACGAAGCGAGAAACATCTATTAAATATTATTCGTTAAAAAATGTAATCGGTAGGTACTAAACTGTATTTTATTTAATGTTATGTTTTTATATTGTTTTGTTAATTTGCTTTCTATTTTATTGAAACATTTTTTCAGATATTTAACAAATTTGACATTGACATTTGCCTCGACGCTCGTGTGTTTGATTTTCAACAATTTCAACCTTATGTATTAACGCAGAGTTCTATTTTCAGCACTCTGCATTTTATCGGGACGGGGATATTCTGTATAATATAGTCCAGTCCAGATAATAATATGAGGATTTGAAACGTTTAGGGTCCGACAGAATAAATGATAAAATTGAAGTGATTAACAAAATAACAAAAGCATGTTTTTAAGTTTCCCAGAACAGACGTACAGCATCTAGATAATACTGTATCAACGGTACCAAAAATATGAAAAACATTCGTCGCACACCTAATTGAACTGGGATCTGAACACAAAATATGGGATCTTAAACGACCATAACTCTCAGACTGCCACGCCCACGCAGGGCTGCTACACAAGTTGTAAGAAGAAAAAGTAGCGTCGACAACCCTAAGCCTACGTAGTCAGCAGGAGACGATTTATGATAAAGTGACATATTTCTCGTGCGTTTAATAAATAAAATTCAGAATATACATTTTGTTATTTGTGAGATCTAAGTGATTTCGAATTCCAAATGTACTATACAAAGAGTATTTTTATAAAGAGTATCGATTCATGTGCGTTATCTACACTAATATTATAAAGAGGAAAGATTTGTATTTTTGTATTTTCGTATGTAACTTCTAAACTCAAAAAGTGCTGGACCGATTTTAATAATTCTTGTGTCATTAGAAAGCTACATTATCACTGAGTAACATAGGCTATATAAAAGTCAATTGCTGTTCGTTAGTCTCGCTAAAACTCGAGATCGGCTGAACTGATTCGGCTATTTTTGGTCTTGAAATATTCGTGGAAGTCCCTGGAAGGTTTAAACGGTTTCCATGCTCAACGAAGTGGGCACGGGTCAGCTGGTGTTATAATAAATAAATATTAATAAATACAAAAATATATATTATGAACATTTTTTTTATAATGCAGGCATACGTTTCCCCTCAACTATAACTACCGCCTAAAACCCCGAAACAATAGAGGAGTCACAAGTACGTTGTCGACCTATAAAGAAATATGCTATTTTCTTGAAGATTTGAAGGTTTTTGCACCTTAAATAACTGAGATGGAAATCTACGTAAATTTTATAGCCTATATAACTTTCGCGTGTAAAAGAGATAGTAGGTTTTTTGTAGGAATGGGAACAATACGAATATATTGATACTTTATTTATCAGACCAGTAGTTTAAGAGAGTCTTCCATGGCCTAGTGGGTAGACCGTTGATTAGCACTCGAGAGGGTCGCGGTTCGATTTCTAGGTGTGCAATGTACCAATGAGACTTTTCAGATCTCAAGTACATACATACAGACGCTCTGACAGTGAAAACATCGTGTTCCCTACCCGCACATGGTTAGCCGTATGACTGTTCAGTCATCTCTGGACTAGGCCGACTGTGTTGTGAGAATGCTGTATGTGCTGGGAAACCACGCGATATTTAACCGCCTGTCATAAGCGCTACAGTATTCAAAGAGTGGTTACTTCGCTCGGAGAATCTTATATATAAAATGCATTTTATTGCTGTCGTTAGTCTCACTAAAACTCGAGAACGGCTGAACCGATTCGGCTATTTTTGGTCTTGAAACATTCGTGGAAGTCCAGGGAAGGTTTAAACGGTTTGTATACTCAACGAAGTGGGCATGGGACAGCTAGTCTTATATTTAAAAATGAATTCCTATTCGTTAGTCTTGCTAAAACTGGAGAACGGCTGAACTGTTTCGGCTATTTTTAGTCTTGAAATATTCGTGGAAGTCTACGGAAGGTTTAAACGGTTTGTATGCTCAACGAAGTGGGCACGGGTATAAATCATCCAAAAACGAATGCAAATGCCTTTTTTTTTATTTAGGGGCAAAGACTGCCTAAATCAGTCCCTTCCTTTAAGTTTAGTAGTCAGGTAATAAAAATTATACTCTCAGAGAGAAAGCCGCGGTCTAAGCTTATAGTAGCTGGTCAATGATATTCTAATTAAAGTAATGTAATCCTTTGCATATTCCAAGCTGTGGTAAGACGCGTTTGACCACAAAATAAAGTACGTGTCTTGTCTTTATACTGGGACTCATAAGAGGCTGTAAGCGAATTTGATCCTTATTTTATTTATTTTATAATTTATGTACACACGTTTAAAAAGAAAAAACAATAGAAACTTAAATAAGAGATATTATGCACAAAGGTGCTACTTATTCCAATTTGGATTTTTTTCTAGTAGACCTAACAATGGAAAAATTTAAATTTAAACAATTAGGCGCGTACTACAATAGTTACAACATTAATGTACTTTAATTCAAATCAAGTTTAACCCTTGTTCAACACTAAATCCGACAAATCGTTACACGCTCTTTTTAGTAATGTTAACTATGCTTTTCACAATATGACTTTTTAATGGCAATGGAAAATTAATAGTTGGTTTTCAAAATTACACCAATATAAATCGACACCGTACACAATTACACACACACTTTCTAATTTTGATCCGTTTATATATTATTATCTCTTAGCCTAAAGACACTGGGTATATCAGTAATACATATTTTAAGTCTAGTCACATACGAAGCAAATAGGCTTTGTCTTATAAATTGTATATTTCTGTTCGTATCAAATGATATTGTATTATGCAAATCACTACAACACAACGGTTTGAATTTCATGAAACTGGGCCAAGTTTCAACATAGCTTAAACGAAGATTAAAATAAGATTTGTATGGTAAATTAAACCAGAATATGGCGATTGGCAAAGTTCGATAATGATATTTTATAATGATTATTTAGGTTATTCATTTTCTATAACAACATTAAATCTTGTAGATAGTAAACAAAAAAATTAAAATTACTCAAGCATACGAAATAGTAAATTATAAAACTGTAAAAAATTATTGTACAGTTATAGTGGTGTCTTTTCAAACTCTTTACAGGGTATTTTTATTTATAACTAGCTGTGCCCGCGACTTCGTACGCGTGGAAAAGTGATTTAGGGCAGCAGTTCAAATACATTTTTAGTTTATGAACACTGTCGTTTGGATTTTTAAAATCACTAATTTATAGTAGTTAATGCTTCTTTATACACGGTATTAGACGTGCATAAGCAAAAGAAGTAGGCCGATGGAGTAATGATAATAATTTATTGTCAAATAATGGCCGTTTTTTTCTATGAAAATGCTAACGATTCCTATTACTACCAGCTCGAAAAATGACCGTGTATTATTAACCGACTTCAAAAAAAGGAGGAGGTTCTCAATTCGTCTGTATGTATAATATTTTTTTTCTTTTATGCGAACGGGACTACTTGATAGTACACTCATATACGCGACGAAGATCTCTGTACTGAGATTTGTATGGACTTTACGCCGCAGCGACTGCAGACGATGATCGTTTTCACACCGACGCTGCGCTGCTGGCGCCGAGCGCCAAATTTTTTAAAAGTCTACTCTCGGTGCGCAATTCCAACTCGGACTTGCCCGGTTTTTTATTTATTAATTACCTACGCTAACAAACATGTAGCCTACTTTGGGACTTTACGGTTAAAGTACTAACTTGCTTTAGACGACAAAATAACAAAAGTCCAAAAGAAAGAAAAAACCCAAGCCGTACCTAGCATAAAAACTAATAAATAAAAATATCATGAAAAACATAAAATCTTACTTATATTGACATAACTTTTCTAATTTAAATGTACCTATGACATCTCATTCATATCTTGAAAAAAAACTATCCTACGCCTATACTTTATTAATCGTATTTGCAAAACCTAAGTATAATAATAAATTACTTCGCACAAAGTAATAATTATTTTCACTTGTACTGGAAAATAAATATTACTTTGTGCGAAGTAAATTTAATTGTTCCTTTTAGTTTACCTTTTGAAGTCGTTTTTTTTTTGTTTAAAATTATTTAATTTTCAGATTTTTAGTGATGGGTATAGACTGAGTAGGGATAATTCTCGAATGATCAGACGACGTTTATTTGAGGACGGAAAATGAAAAACAAAAACGATTAGATAAAAAAAAATAGTAGAAAGAGAAAAAGTCTACCGCTGCTCTGGCGTAAGCCAGAGCAGCGCGAAATTTTTCAACACATATATATATATATATATATAGCTTACTGAAACGTGAAATTTTTTGATATTATAGCTCCAGGATATGGTGCAAAACCATATTTGGTAATATATGCTTAGACTACTTCAGAAAAAATCAAAATCAATTCACATAAATTTTGAGGATTTCCTTCGATTCCTCACGGATCCCATCATCAGGTCACCATTTGGTGACAATGGGACCAAATTTAAATTATACCCTACACAACATAAAAAAAAATTTAAATCGTTTCAGAAACGATGAAGATATCCGCGAAGAAACAAAAAAAAAACAAACATATATTTACGAATTGAGAAACCTCCTCCTTTTTTGTAAGTCAGTTAAAAATATTATGTTGGTTATTTCATGTTACAATCTACCTTTGTGCCAAGTTTCATTTAAATACGTTGAGTAGTTTGGCTAAAATAAGGTCAAATATGTAGCTACAATTTTTTGAAGATCCCACGGGAACCCTTTCGTTTTTCGGGATAACAATTTCCAATAATGCTCTTCAGGTCATAAGCTACCTGCCTGCCGAATTTCATTTAAATACGTTGAGTAGTTTGGCTGAAATACCGTCAAATAGGTAGCTACAATTTTTTGAAGATCCCACGGGAACCCTGTCGTTTTTCGGGATAACAATTTTCAATAATGCTCTTCAAGTCATAAGCTACCTGCCTGCCGAATTTCATTTAAAAACGTTGAGTAGTTTGGCTGAAATACCGTCAAATAGGTAGCTACAATTTTTTGAAGATCTTACAGGAACCCTGTCGTTTTTCGGGATAACAATTTTCAATAATGCTTTTCAAGTCATAAGCTACCTGCTTGCCGAATTTCATTTACAAACGTTGAGTAGTTTGGCTGAAATACCGTCAAATAGGTAGCTACAATTTTTTGAAGATCCCACGGGAACCCTTTCGTTTTTCGGGATAACAATTTCCAATAATGCTCTTCAGATTATAAGCTACCTGCCTGCTAAATTACATTTAAATACGTTGAGTAGTTATGGCTGAAATACCGTCAAATAGGTAGCTACAATTTTTTGAAGATCCTACGGGAACCCTTTCGTATTTCGGGATAACAATTTCCAATAATGCTCTTCAGATCATAAGCTATCTGCCTGCCAAATTTCATTTAAATACGTTGAGTAGTTTGGCTGCAATACCGTCAAATAGGTAGCTACAATTTTTTGAAGATCCCACGGGAACCCTTACGTTTTTCGGGATAACAATTTCCAATAATGCTCTTCAGATCATAAGCTACCTGCCTGCCAAATTTCATTTAAATACGTTGAGTAGTTTGGCTGAAATACCGTCAAATAGGTAGCTACAATTTTTTGAAGATCCCACGGGAACCCTTTCGTTTTTCGGAATAATAATTTCCAATAATGCTCTTCAGGTCGTAAGCTACCTGCCTGCCAAATTTCATTTCATTCCATACAGTGGTTTTAGCGTGATGCGACGACAAACATTCCCATATGGACAGACAGACAGACAGACAGACAGACAGACAGACAGACAGACAGACAGACAGACAGACAGACATTTTTTTCAAAAATGCTATTTTTAGGTTCTGTGGCTTATACAGACCCCCTTTTTTTAATTTTCACTTAAATATTCTTAATGTACAGACATGACCCCTCTACAGATTTATTATATGTATAGATGTACAGACATGACCCCTCTACAGATTTATTATATGTGTCGGCGGGATGGCGCTTCAGTCGTGCAACATGTCACATGTAGCTGTCATCTGTCTACGAAACGTCAAGCTATGACATGGACAGCTGTCATGGCTTGGGAGTGGTCTATGCTCGTTTGAAATGACACATAACAGTGGGGTGTCAGACGGAACGGACGTGAGCGCAGAACTCTCCGCGTTTCTGATCGTTATCCATTTGCATCCACGACCTGAGTTAATATTTTAGAGTGCAACCTTGTTATATTTCGAACAATATACCAGTACTGTATGTGCGGCTTATTATTTCCTGACGATACAAAACAATCAACAGACGCCCACAGAATACCACCTCCGTTATCAGAAGCGAGATGTAACCCTGAAAATCAAGATAGATTATAAAATTGATGGATTGGATATAGCCTTGCTGACATTCAGATCACGTTGAGACGGAACAGAGTATATTACGGAGCCTCCACTACCAAAGGCAGCATGGTATATGCATAGCAGAAAGACGATTGATGGGATTACAGCACTGCTGACGATGGTAACGTGCTGACAATGGGAATGTGACGATTTACAATGGGAATGTGACGATTGACAATGGGAACGTGACGATTTACAATAGAACCACGATATTGGCTAGTCAACGACAGGTCTTGGTTATAAGCTTGATGGCTTTGGTAACAGGTGGTAGCAATCTTTTTATTCCTCGTAATAATTTAGAAGCCTTCAAAGTAAATACAATTTCAAAGTTTCCATGAAATTGCTTGAACAAAAATCTAAATAAACTTTAAAGTTTAGTGTTCGTTTGTATTGCTGTTTTGTTTTATTTGTAGATGGACAATACACTGGGATAGTGCTTGACTGGACGATGCATAGCGTCGCCGACGCATTGAACGAGCTGTGCTGGGTAACCAACCAACGCAGATGAGCATTGTGTATCTTATGGTCTTCTCTACTTGCTTCGCAAAGATGTGAACTGGTTGTATGAGTATCATTACTTATTTCATTGTAAAGTTCAGAATTGGTCTGGTTTTATAATCACAGTATTATTAACAGAAAAGAGATTCAAAGTAAAAGATCTTACAGTATTTTGTTAATTAAATTATGTGAGTTTTAAAACTTGTTATTATACTAGCTGTATTCTTATTAATAGAGTGAAATCAACACAGTAAATAAAGAAGAAATCAAAGTTTGATTTTAATGATAATAATTATTATTACACAACAAGTAGTGGTCTTATCTCTGCAGGTGAGCGCAAGTTGTAAACAAACAGGCTTATACAATAATAATTGACATGTTCTTTGTAAATATTGTTTACATGATAGTAAGTAGGTAGTTTGAAACTACATACTTAAATGTAATTTTCATTGGTGAGCTTAAAACAAAAAAAAAAAAAAGTAACTTTTAATAATGTCTAGTACATTGTTAATTATTCCTAAGCTGGCTATAAAAAAAAAAAACTGTTAAAGTAAATTCGGAATACATATTACCTACAGATTTATCAGAGTATTACTTTTTAGAACAATATGCGATATGGAATAGTTTAAAATTCGTCTAACATGATAATATTGTTTGTGATATGAGTTTTATGGAATTAACACATTTTAATTTCATGTTTCAGAAGTTACTGTATGTAAGCTGGTACTAATGGTGAACAAGGCATCACACACTCAACGGTCCAAGAGTCACAGAGGCCGTGGGCTGTGGCTGAAGAAGAGGAGCATAAGAATGTTCTCCAATGGACTTCAGTGAGCTTCGGCGAACTTGGTTATCATGCGAAAGGTGGTAAACGCACTTCAGAGTCTTCTGGTATTATGAACGCCTCCATGGTCTAGTGGTTCAGAGCTTAGCTCTTGACCCGGATTCGTGGGTTCGATTCCCACGTTGAAACAACAAAAAAGGTTGTTTTTAAGATTGGTTAGGTTACTGCAATACTACTACAATGCAGACTGATCACCTGATTGTCTGACAGGAAAGATGATCCATGCGACGGATGGGCATGTAAAGGGTCGGTCGGTCGGTCCTGTGCCTGTTCTCTTGCCAGACGTGTCGACTTACCGTTCCGCTGGGTTATGAAAGTAAAAGGAAGAGAGAGTGCTTCTGTGTATTGCGCACACACTTGGGCACTATAGAATAACTTCTGCGTAGCTGGCCTGGTTTCAATGAAATTGGCTACTGACGCCGAAATCAGTGAGAGGAGCTATTATTATTATTATGAACGACTTTGGGGTCCAGTGGTTTAGAACCTAGCACTCGACTTTGTGAGTTCGATTCCCGCGATAGTACAACTAAAAATGTTTATTTTTGTCAAGGTTAGTGAGGACAGTGCAATCTGACAGTTGTTATTGTGTGACTCATACTGTAATAGCTTTTCTTCATCAAATCAGTTATGGAATAAGAAGGAATGGAAATGAAATTAATTTACTGCATAGTGATTTTAGATTTTGATCTTATTGTTATTCCCGATATTTAAACCTCCATAGCTTTTGATGTCCTCTTCTGGACATTTGCATCCCTCATAGTGTTCCATGGGAAGTAGTTGCCTATACTCGCTACACTTGGCAGGCGGGTCCGCGGGCGCAATTTCCAATTTTGTAGTATTCCCTCTGTCGCTTTAACGGCACGGGAAAAATGGTTGCTGGATGGATGAAAGCTGCTATTCTTTCTCTGACTCCTAACCTAACCTAACCCAAAAAGAACTTAATTTTACATAGTTTGGAAATTTTTTTGTGCTGTTTAATTTTGTGTACAGATGGAGGTTGGGTGTTCGAGCAATGCTAGCGACGCGACGCAACGCGACGCGGCGGAGCGCGGCGAGCGGTGCTGTGCGGTGCGGCGGCGCGACGGCTAGGACTTTCCGCTCTGTAGTCTGTACTGCGTTGAAGTATCAAATTCGAAACAAAATTTATCTGGTGAGCGTAATTGTTTATCTCTTGACTGTAGTGTGAAAATTTGGTACAGTCTTGTTTGAAGCCTATTTACGAAATATTCATTTCGATGATGAATAAACATTGAGTCGCTAGATGGGGATCGATACTTGCTAAAGGCGTTAGATTCTAAAAGGACATACAAGTTTGCTCATGATAGACTGAGAAGGATGCTCTGAAGGTCAGTTGGTTGTAGAAGAGTTAGGTGATCAAAGTGATGATCTGAAGTTTCTGGCACATCGCGTGATTATGTTCAGTTGCACTTGGGGGGAAAATGCTCGATGGAGGCATTGTTCTCTTATGACGTGCTCGATGGAGGCACTGATCGCATAATGCTCGAGAGAGGTGTTATGTGTGGTGTAGACTGTATGGAATTGCGACATGTGTTCATTGCGTAATGATGATTTGATTTAAAGTTTGAACTTCAGATATCCTCCGATGTTGTTGATTTACAAAAGCACTATGTAATTAGTGGACATAGTTTGAAATCAGTAAACATAGTTTTTGATCTATGTGCTAAGTTAAAAGAGTTGTAATAAATTTGGTGTTAAGTGAATACGTTTTAATGGTCAGAGATGACCGAGGGACGGCAAAGGCTACTGGTTGTATGTGTCTCTTTCAGGCACACACGAGGACGTGTGATGCGGCAGGATGGCCGTGTCGGCGGGATGGCGCTTCAGTCGTGCAACATGTCACATGTAGCTGTCATCTGTCTACGAAACGTCAAGCTATGACATGGACAGCTGTCATGGCTTGGGAGTGGTCTATGCTCGTTTGAAATGACACATAACAGTGGGGTGTCAGACGGAACGGACGTGAGCGCAGAACTCTCCGCGTTTCTGATCGTTATCCATTTGCATCCACGACCTGAGTTAATATTTTAGAGTGCAACCTTGTTATATTTCGAACAATATACCAGTACTGTATGTGCGGCTTATTATTTCCTGACGATACAAAACAATCAACAGACGCCCACAGAATACCGCACTCCGTTATATGTATAGATAACTACTAATAGTTGGTACTGTGGGAACATGCAGCTGTATAATATAAATTAGTTAGTCTGTGTAATTTTCTCCTGTAATCATCTGTGTTTAAGCCGCACGTGGGCTACGCATCATTGAACATTCCATTTGATTAATCGCCGTTTAAGTGCTCGTTTAACAACTGCAGTGAACACCGCCCTTAGAAATTAATCAGTCCTCAATTTAACCTTTAACTTCGACTCGATTTAATCGACTCTGGAAACAATTCTCAATAGTTTGAACAGGTATTGAGTAGACTTCAATTGAAATACACCATTAACGAGAACTGTAAGTTCCTAGTACCTTCGTAAACGTAAAATAGATTTAATGGGACCTACAAGGGACCACTTGTAACTAACAAATTTTATGTAGGAACTAAGTTACATAACAACAATGTAAATGAAATTCGTAAAATTTTATAGCCATGAAAATAGTACTAGCTAGGGAATTAAGCTTAATTCAAGGTACAGTTAATAAATTATTTCAGCAATTATAATAATTTATAGAAAATTACATTTCCAACGAGTAGCATAATTGATTAGACTTCTGTAACCATTTATATAAGTTACAATTCAAAATTATTGTCTATTTTATGGCATGAGCGATGATACACTTGAGAACAATTTAAACCGAGGTTAAAATAAAACCAAGCTCAGGTGTCAAAGGAAAGAAAATAGATCAAGATTATAAGTAAGACCACCAGAATATTCTTTTGTTTAAAAATGATTAATTGTTGTAGAATGTAGCTACTATCACAACGGGTGTGAAAAATGATATTAAGTCGCGGGAGCTTTATTTTTGTCACTTTTTAGGTTAAGGAGAGTAAGCAAAAATTTTTTATTTAATTTTGTTTTGCTGAAGTTTGTAAGTGTCATGACATATCTACTAATTACTATTGCCACTTTTGTGTAGAAATTAAGGGTCTGAACATTTTCTTTAACAAGATTTTGACAAATTCTTAATTTGTCAAAATCTTAATATATAATAATAAATAAGATAAAGTTTTTATTAACAATTAAGAGAATCTATCAGATGGGAACAGCAGTTGAATTACTCCCGACAAAATCGAGAATCGAATCAGTTCGATCTCAACGGCTTTTGGTGGATTACTTTGAAACTAACCAGGATAAAGAAAATAGTTGTATCGTAAATTTTTGTACTCTCGACCATATCAATCGACTGAAAATCACTGACTGATAAAGAAACGTCAATTTATTCAGTAATACGCGGCACGATCGAATCTGAATCAAAATCGAATCAGACACATTATATAGGATCGTTGGTAGATTAGGTTAGGTAGTCTTGATTATAATTATTATTAATGAGTTATCAAAGCTGTAAGGTTTCCAAAAAAAAAAGAAGCCAATAATTAAGGACTTCATCGGGGTAAAAAAAAATCTTTTCAAGTCTGGTTAGGACTATGTAGACTGATCACCTATTTGTACAAGTTGGTCAATCGTATAACCCATTCGTCGCACTGACTTTAGAGCTAAGACAGAGAGAGTGCTCTTGTGTATTGAGCATACACTTGCGCACCATTATTTTTTATATTTTTTATTTACAGCACTTTACAAAGGCGGGCTTAATGCCTTATGGCATTCTCTACCAGCCAACCTTAGGGCGATAGTGTGAGTAGGTGCAATTCTTTAAATTACAGAAATTGAATACAAAACCAAAAAATAATAAATAAATATAATATATAGGTACATATATATTATATTACACACGCTGTGCCCGCGGCTTCGTTCGCGTGGTTTTTGAGTGACCGTTTATGCAGCGCACGCACTGAAAGTCCCCAAATGTAATTAATTTTCCCCGTTTTTGCAATGCAATATTATGTTATAGGTAATACATATCTATTATACATAGTACTATACATTATAATACTTATATACCTTATACCATACTATATACCATACACATTAAGTATAACAAAAAAAATACTTACTATGCTAGTTGCTACTATGTACTTTCGCCCAAAAGTTGCAACATCTAGCTTATAATAGGGCCACAGGATATGCAAAGCTTTTCGAACAAAGCCGCATTACTGAGCTAGTTGTAAATTTATTCCGCAAACCTGTTCACAGCATGTTTCGAACCTGCGACCTCTCGGTAAAGCAGTAATTCTAAGATCGATCTTACGTTTAACTGCTGGCAATATTTCGTTAAATAGTGCTTATTCTACAGCGGGATTGGAAAGTTAGTAGTTATTCTGCTTTGAAATCAATAAGGTTGTTGCAACGTTTTCGTGTTTAGGTAAGTACTTATATCATGGTAAGTACTTCCTAAATGTTACGAAATTGAGGCTGCAACATTAATAGTTAATACTGCGTTATCTCCAGATCAAACAATGAATGTTTAAAACACGAGTACATATTATAATATATAACTACATATTATATCCCGTTCCAAATTTGATCAATTAAAGTTTAGGTGCTCTTTAGGGGCAAATATATGCAATGAAAGGGCAAATATACACACATAAAAAGAAAATCGGTTACAAAATTGTAGGGTGAAAATATCTGCGGCAAAATCAGCCTAAAGAAATTAGGAATTTTTAGTTTTTGACACAAAAAATGGAAATGTTTTTTGTGGAAATGAGGAAAGGTAGTGTAATCGTATAGCAAAGTTATATCTAGTGACTGTTCCTTTAACACCTTGTATATTAGTTATGTATTAGCATAAGTAGTTTTGTAGTTTTCAATAAAAAAATAAATCATTTGTAAAAATAAATACAGTGTCCAAGTTAGCACAATATCCTAATCTACTTGTAGGACAGATGTTATGTAGGATAGGTGCGATATTTGTGTCAATAATCAAAGCCTTAAATATTCATCACACCGCATAACAAGGAAACGAATAGGAGAAACACACACCTCACATTTGCATAAGCAAATGGTAAGTGATATAATATGTTTGTTTTAGCGAAAACATTTCGATTCCTGTCAAGTAGAGATAAATAATTAGAAGTAACTAATATAAATTATACTGTATGTAAAAATAAAAATAAATAATATTAAAAGTTTTAATACTACTAATATTTTCAAATAATTATACATGCTAGCTGACTCGTGCCAACTTCGTTGAGCATAGAAACAGTTTGTGATGAACCGTTTAAACCTTCCCGGAACTTCCATGAATATTTCAAGTTCTCGAGTTTTAGCGAGACTAACGAACAGCAATTCATTTTTATATATAAGAGATTAATAATCTTTTTTGTTGGTATAATCATAGATCCATGGTATTATCAAACTGTTCAGTAATGTATGGTATCAAAAGCTTGCTGTCAGGAAATACATTTCCTACGACTGTACATACTAAACAATCATTATTATCTTCGTATGAATGAATGCAAAATATTTTTAAAATGGTAAGCGTAGAGTTATTATTGTAATAAACTATAAAGGATCTTGACATACAGACAATAAAGTACCTACATAATCTAAGGATTACGATTTTTCCTTTTGAGGTAAGGAACCCTTATAAAACTAAATTAAAAATATAAAAAAAAACCCCGACTTAGGGTGTAACACTCCTATCATACCTAATAAACGACCAAATGACCTTGAAGACCTGAACCGATTTCCAACAAACATAGCTAAGAACACTCTCGACTGACCTCACTCACCTCACCTTTCAAACAAAAGACTGCATTAAATCGGATCATCCGTTTGGGAGCTACGATGCCACAGACAGACTCGTACACATTTACACAGACACGTCAAATTTATAACATCCCGTCATTTTTGCGTCGGTGGTTAAATAGGAGTGTGGCCGTGTTATGAACACGACCGTTTGTTGTACGTGAATACACATACACCTACAACATCAAATCTTTACACTTAATACTAGAAGAAGGAGCACGATTCTCGGGCAGTGGAAAAAAGCTCGAATATTAGTATATCCCGCTCGCACGCGCGGTAAATCTCATTTGCATGAGCGGGACAGACCGATAGTAAAAACTGAGTTCGAGCCCTGAGAATTAGGGCCCTGATCTACATTTTTTCCTATTAAAGGTAGCTATAGAAAAAATGCAACCAGTCACTAATTCTAAGAACTCTCAACAGATATAGTGGGAAAGCGTTCGACTCGCAAAAACGTTAATTGCTTTTAACAGGTTGATTTTTAATCGGTTTGGATTCTTTGTGTGATTAACGCGTTTCAATAATCAATCTATAAAAAAGGATAGATCGTCGTACAATCACCAGCGGAAAGTTGGCGATCTATCTTTTCTTAATGATACGTCGGTTTATTATTGAAACGCGCCATAGTTTGATATCGTTATGCAGACACGTTATAAAATACAAATAAATAATAATAATACGCTTGTTTTTATTTAGATTTGTTTGTACGAAGAAATTGAATATTATAATACTTCTAAAATTAGTCGTCCTATTTTCTGATCGTAGGCTGAACCACAAACCAGATAATAAAGCTGAAGTTATAATATGAATTTTAAAGGACCTAACTTATAAGTTCATATTTATCGTTATGTAGTTTACTACAAAAAAACTTCTACTTTAAAACTAAACTACTTTAAAAACCGACTAAGGGCCGATTTTTCAATCGTCAGATAACTTTTATCTAAGGTATAAATATGTGACTTTGGCAGATTTTGTATGGAACAAATGTCAAAGTTACATGTTTATTCGACAGATAAAAGTTATCTGACGATTGAAAAATCGACCCTTAATCAACTAAAAAGTATATATTTTTTTTACTAGTTGTCAGCTAAATAACAACATTCTAAAGTTGCTGACCTATAGGAGTTGTTAGAAACTCAGAAAAGGTTCTGACACTGACTTCAAAAAGAATAATAAAAATATTATTTTTTAGCTGTTCTTGTTTTTTTTCTCTTCAATTATTAATGTTAATATTCATGTTCTCTTATTGTGATTTTTTAATGTAAATTTTTGTATTCAAAATATAAATGTTTTTATTAATAAATTTATAATACCTGGGTATTATATTCTGTTTTACTCGACTCGGCGAAGCCTAAATGAGGGGTAATAACAATTTTGGCAGTCTAATTAAATTAAAATCAAACTCATAATAATAGTCCTACTTATTTATCTATAAATTGTGGTTATTACACAAGATGTAATAAGGCCTTATTTTGATCGAATAGTAATACTTAAATCATAAAACCGAATGCATGTAAATTGCCATTAAATATTTGTTTGAATTACAACATTCATCTCCTAGCACGCGATCTACAGACGTCCTACCATCGTCCTACGCTCAACGACGTGGGCATGCACGATACTCATCGCACGTACGCGTCAATTAAATATGACAAACGTCAACGGAACAAAGGCGCCATCTTGGATTATCTGTCAACTCGTCTCACCTATTAACCGACAAAGGATTTGAATAACATGCGTTGATAACGTATTCGTGTTTGACAGATTTATGGATTGGCTGTCAGTAATAAAATAATGCGCTGTTTATTTTAAGGTTAAGGGTCTGTTTAACCACCTTCTGAGAGTTAAGCACAGACAATTGACATAGCGTATTCGTAATATTCTCGAAATTGTGTAGTCGTTATTTTAATACAATTCTCATTCGAAAGCATCCCACTGGTGTCAGGTACTGTATTCATAAGTTATGTCAATGTTATCACTTAGTATAAGTACAATGACAAAATGTATGATTAATTCTTGAACTTAACATAAGCTTTTGTCGAACACAGACAATAACTGTCAACGTTTCGTCGGAGCGGTTTCGAATTTTTCGCTTTTAATACGTTTATACATCAAAACTAGTTACGATATATTTGTCAAAATATTGAAGATTCCTGCCCTCGAGAACTTATAAAGCTGTTGAGAACATTCCGGGCATCCTCTCCACACCAGGGCCTTGACTCAAGATGTCATCGCTATTATCACTTACGAAGTTCGAAAAGAAAAGCGGCTTTGAAATAAGGTTCGCTAAATAATTAGCGAATTCGTATGTCACTTAGCGAGAGTTAAGTCAAATCGCATACATTTAGAATCTACCCTCTGGTGGTGCAGGGAAACATAGTAATGATGTTATTTAATATTAATCAGAGAATTTGAAACTTGTTAAATAAACTATGTATTACTTACCAAGTGCGAGTTGGACGCGCAGAAAGGGTTGTGTACGAAACCTGTTAACCTTTACTAGTCTGTGTGATGGGAACAGCAGTTGAATTACTCCCGACAAAATCGAGAATCGAATCAGTTCGATCTCAACGGCTTTTGGTGGATTACTTTGAAACTAACCAGGATAAAGAAAATAGTTGTATCGTAAATTTTTGTACTCTCGACCATATCAATCGACTGAAAATCACTGACTGATAAAGAAACGTCAATTTATTCAGTAATACGCGGCACGATCGAATCTGAATCAAAATCGAATCAGACACATTATATAGGATCGTTGGTAGATTAGGTTAGGTAGTCTTGATTATAATTATTATTAATGAGTTATCAAAGCTGTAAGGTTTCCAAAAAAAAAAGAAGCCAATAATTAAGGACTTCATCGGGGTAAAAAAAAATCTTTTCAAGTCTGGTTAGGACTATGTAGACTGATCACCTATTTGTACAAGTTGGTCAATCGTATAACCCATTCGTCGCACTGACTTTAGAGCTAAGACAGAGAGAGTGCTCTTGTGTATTGAGCATACACTTGCGCACCATTATTTTTTATATTTTTTATTTACAGCACTTTCACTTACAAAGGCGGGCTTAATGCCTTATGGCATTCTCTACCAGCCAACCTTAGGGCGATAGTGTGAGTAGGTGCAATTCTTTAAATTACAGAAATTGAATACAAAACCAAAAAATAATAAATAAATATAATATATAGGTACATATATATTATATTACACACGCTGTGCCCGCGGCTTCGTTCGCGTGGTTTTTGAGTGACCGTTTATGCAGCGCACGCACTGAAAGTCCCCAAATGTAATTAATTTTCCCCGTTTTTGCAATGCAATATTATGTTATAGGTAATACATATCTATTATACATAGTACTATACATTATAATACTTATATACCTTATACCATACTATATACCATACACATTAAGTATAACAAAAAAAATACTTACTATGCTAGTTGCTACTATGTACTTTCGCCCAAAAGTTGCAACATCTAGCTTATAATAGGGCCACAGGATATGCAAAGCTTTTCGAACAAAGCCGCATTACTGAGCTAGTTGTAAATTTATTCCGCAAACCTGTTCACAGCATGTTTCGAACCTGCGACCTCTCGGTAAAGCAGTAATTCTAAGATCGATCTTACGTTTAACTGCTGGCAATATTTCGTTAAATAGTGCTTATTCTACAGCGGGATTGGAAAGTTAGTAGTTATTCTGCTTTGAAATCAATAAGGTTGTTGCAACGTTTTCGTGTTTAGGTAAGTACTTATATCATGGTAAGTACTTCCTAAATGTTACGAAATTGAGGCTGCAACATTAATAGTTAATACTGCGTTATCTCCAGATCAAACAATGAATGTTTAAAACACGAGTACATATTATAATATATAACTACATATTATATCCCGTTCCAAATTTGATCAATTAAAGTTTAGGTGCTCTTTAGGGGCAAATATATGCAATGAAAGGGCAAATATACACACATAAAAAGAAAATCGGTTACAAAATTGTAGGGTGAAAATATCTGCGGCAAAATCAGCCTAAAGAAATTAGGAATTTTTAGTTTTTGACACAAAAAATGGAAATGTTTTTTGTGGAAATGAGGAAAGGTAGTGTAATCGTATAGCAAAGTTATATCTAGTGACTGTTCCTTTAACACCTTGTATATTAGTTATGTATTAGCATAAGTAGTTTTGTAGTTTTCAATAAAAAAATAAATCATTTGTAAAAATAAATACAGTGTCCAAGTTAGCACAATATCCTAATCTACTTGTAGGACAGATGTTATGTAGGATAGGTGCGATATTTGTGTCAATAATCAAAGCCTTAAATATTCATCACACCGCATAACAAGGAAACGAATAGGAGAAACACACACCTCACATTTGCATAAGCAAATGGTAAGTGATATAATATGTTTGTTTTAGCGAAAACATTTCGATTCCTGTCAAGTAGAGATAAATAATTAGAAGTAACTAATATAAATTATACTGTATGTAAAAATAAAAATAAATAATATTAAAAGTTTTAATACTACTAATATTTTCAAATAATTATACATGCTAGCTGACTCGTGCCAACTTCGTTGAGCATAGAAACAGTTTGTGATGAACCGTTTAAACCTTCCCGGAACTTCCATGAATATTTCAAGTTCTCGAGTTTTAGCGAGACTAACGAACAGCAATTCATTTTTATATATAAGAGATTAATAATCTTTTTTGTTGGTATAATCATAGATCCATGGTATTATCAAACTGTTCAGTAATGTATGGTATCAAAAGCTTGCTGTCAGGAAATACATTTCCTACGACTGTACATACTAAACAATCATTATTATCTTCGTATGAATGAATGCAAAATATTTTTAAAATGGTAAGCGTAGAGTTATTATTGTAATAAACTATAAAGGATCTTGACATACAGACAATAAAGTACCTACATAATCTAAGGATTACGATTTTTCCTTTTGAGGTAAGGAACCCTTATAAAACTAAATTAAAAATATAAAAAAAAACCCCGACTTAGGGTGTAACACTCCTATCATACCTAATAAACGACCAAATGACCTTGAAGACCTGAACCGATTTCCAACAAACATAGCTAAGAACACTCTCGACTGACCTCACTCACCTCACCTTTCAAACAAAAGACTGCATTAAATCGGATCATCCGTTTGGGAGCTACGATGCCACAGACAGACTCGTACACATTTACACAGACACGTCAAATTTATAACATCCCGTCATTTTTGCGTCGGTGGTTAAATAGGAGTGTGGCCGTGTTATGAACACGACCGTTTGTTGTACGTGAATACACATACACCTACAACATCAAATCTTTACACTTAATACTAGAAGAAGGAGCACGATTCTCGGGCAGTGGAAAAAAGCTCGAATATTAGTATATCCCGCTCGCACGCGCGGTAAATCTCATTTGCATGAGCGGGACAGACCGATAGTAAAAACTGAGTTCGAGCCCTGAGAATTAGGGCCCTGATCTACATTTTTTCCTATTAAAGGTAGCTATAGAAAAAATGCAACCAGTCACTAATTCTAAGAACTCTCAACAGATATAGTGGGAAAGCGTTCGACTCGCAAAAACGTTAATTGCTTTTAACAGGTTGATTTTTAATCGGTTTGGATTCTTTGTGTGATTAACGCGTTTCAATAATCAATCTATAAAAAAGGATAGATCGTCGTACAATCACCAGCGGAAAGTTGGCGATCTATCTTTTCTTAATGATACGTCGGTTTATTATTGAAACGCGCCATAGTTTGATATCGTTATGCAGACACGTTATAAAATACAAATAAATAATAATAATACGCTTGTTTTTATTTAGATTTGTTTGTACGAAGAAATTGAATATTATAATACTTCTAAAATTAGTCGTCCTATTTTCTGATCGTAGGCTGAACCACAAACCAGATAATAAAGCTGAAGTTATAATATGAATTTTAAAGGACCTAACTTATAAGTTCATATTTATCGTTATGTAGTTTACTACAAAAAAACTTCTACTTTAAAACTAAACTACTTTAAAAACCGACTAAGGGCCGATTTTTCAATCGTCAGATAACTTTTATCTAAGGTATAAATATGTGACTTTGGCAGATTTTGTATGGAACAAATGTCAAAGTTACATGTTTATTCGACAGATAAAAGTTATCTGACGATTGAAAAATCGACCCTTAATCAACTAAAAAGTATATATTTTTTTTACTAGTTGTCAGCTAAATAACAACATTCTAAAGTTGCTGACCTATAGGAGTTGTTAGAAACTCAGAAAAGGTTCTGACACTGACTTCAAAAAGAATAATAAAAATATTATTTTTTAGCTGTTCTTGTTTTTTTTCTCTTCAATTATTAATGTTAATATTCATGTTCTCTTATTGTGATTTTTTAATGTAAATTTTTGTATTCAAAATATAAATGTTTTTATTAATAAATTTATAATACCTGGGTATTATATTCTGTTTTACTCGACTCGGCGAAGCCTAAATGAGGGGTAATAACAATTTTGGCAGTCTAATTAAATTAAAATCAAACTCATAATAATAGTCCTACTTATTTATCTATAAATTGTGGTTATTACACAAGATGTAATAAGGCCTTATTTTGATCGAATAGTAATACTTAAATCATAAAACCGAATGCATGTAAATTGCCATTAAATATTTGTTTGAATTACAACATTCATCTCCTAGCACGCGATCTACAGACGTCCTACCATCGTCCTACGCTCAACGACGTGGGCATGCACGATACTCATCGCACGTACGCGTCAATTAAATATGACAAACGTCAACGGAACAAAGGCGCCATCTTGGATTATCTGTCAACTCGTCTCACCTATTAACCGACAAAGGATTTGAATAACATGCGTTGATAACGTATTCGTGTTTGACAGATTTATGGATTGGCTGTCAGTAATAAAATAATGCGCTGTTTATTTTAAGGTTAAGGGTCTGTTTAACCACCTTCTGAGAGTTAAGCACAGACAATTGACATAGCGTATTCGTAATATTCTCGAAATTGTGTAGTCGTTATTTTAATACAATTCTCATTCGAAAGCATCCCACTGGTGTCAGGTACTGTATTCATAAGTTATGTCAATGTTATCACTTAGTATAAGTACAATGACAAAATGTATGATTAATTCTTGAACTTAACATAAGCTTTTGTCGAACACAGACAATAACTGTCAACGTTTCGTCGGAGCGGTTTCGAATTTTTCGCTTTTAATACGTTTATACATCAAAACTAGTTACGATATATTTGTCAAAATATTGAAGATTCCTGCCCTCGAGAACTTATAAAGCTGTTGAGAACATTCCGGGCATCCTCTCCACACCAGGGCCTTGACTCAAGATGTCATCGCTATTATCACTTACGAAGTTCGAAAAGAAAAGCGGCTTTGAAATAAGGTTCGCTAAATAATTAGCGAATTCGTATGTCACTTAGCGAGAGTTAAGTCAAATCGCATACATTTAGAATCTACCCTCTGGTGGTGCAGGGAAACATAGTAATGATGTTATTTAATATTAATCAGAGAATTTGAAACTTGTTAAATAAACTATGTATTACTTACCAAGTGCGAGTTGGACGCGCAGAAAGGGTTGTGTACGAAACCTGTTAACCTTTACTAGTCTGTGTAAGATATTTTTTTTCACAATAGCGCCTAAACTACTGATACTATTTTGACGACAGACATGTCAATAGCCCGGGTAACATGGGCTATATGAATTACAGTTTTTTTTTTTATTTATTTATTTGTAAAAAAAAACTTTTAAACGTCTTTGCGTATCTAATATGTGATATAAACTCAGCGTGTTTTAATAGCATTAATAACTATTATGATAATTATTAATGTCATTATAATATAAGTAATATAATAAGCCAAACACAGAGAATGCAGAACATCTAAGTTCTAAAGCGCATTTATAATCTGTGCTTACGGCTACGTTATACGTCTAGGTTGGAAATTTAGCCGGCTAATACTTGTACAGCTTCGGGCTTTTTGTACTTCCTAGTACATCATAATCTTTATCTTTAGACAATATTAAATGGGACTTCGAACTATAATTTGACCATCATTTACGTAAATGGAATGAATTAACAAATTAACATATGATTTATGTTAGCCAAAAAATAAATAAATAATAAAAAATGTAATAACAGACTATTTACATACAAACGAGCTATCTTGCCCCACGCAAAAACGACTGGGTGTTATAAATTTGAGGTATCTGTGCTAATGTGTATGTGTCTGTCTGTGGCATCGTAGCTCACAAACTGATGATCCGATTTTAATGCGTTTTTTATTAATTTAATAATATCTTTGGACACATTTTATGCCTAGTTACGAATTTATGCGTCTCCAAAGAATCATCAAAATTTGAAAAGCTGATTTTTCGAATAGTTTAGAAGATACACGCACTAAAGTAAGTGGGTGGTAGAAGTACCTACTACAGATTATTGTTATTTATTTATTTATTTTTATTTACCATTTTTTGTGCACATAAATGACAAAAAGATAACATATAAAGAAATACGACACAAAAGGACTACTTATCTCTAAAAGAAATTTCTTCCAGCAGTCCCATAGAGAGAAATTACATGAGAGATATCAGGCAGGGCGTGCACAATTGCAGATATAATACATAATAATAAACGTAATACTGCTTTACATACGTAATACATATACTTACATAAATACTATGATATAATAAATAATAAAAATATCATACATAAATACTATAATATAATAAATAATAATAACAATATACATACATAAATATAATATAATAATCATATTAGGATTCACTGTTAAGATAGTGTTCTTTCACGCGTTTTTTAAAGACAGTGATGGTAGGACTGTCACGAATGGTGTGGGGAAGGGAATTCCATAATCTGACAGCATGAACAGTAAAGGAATAGGAGAAAAAGTTGGAGCGATGGGAAGGTAGAGTGAGATTCGTCCTGACACTAGTCCTACAAGGGATGTCAGGAGGTCGTGAGAAGTTAAAACGATCTGTAAGGTAAGAGGGAGACATAGGATTATACAGGATATTGTAAAGGAGAGAGAGAATATGGGCATTTCGCCGAAGACGAATAGGGAGCCACTTCAATTTTACTCGAAAAGCAGATATGTGGTCAAACTTTTTTAGCCCAAACACAAAACGGATGCATACATTCTGCAAACGTTCTAGCTTTGCTAACAACTCTTCGGTAATATCTAAGTAGCAGGAGTCGGCATAATCAAGGATAGGGAAGATGAGTGACTGAACAAGAAGGATTTTAGTTTTCAAGGGCAAGAAGTTTTGAAGGCTCCTCAGCATGTGTAATGAGTGATATACCTTTCTGCTCACATCATTGATCTGAAAGTTCCAGGACAGATTGCTATCCATAACTATGCCAAGATTTTTAGCTGTGTCTGAATAGTCTATAGGAGTACCATTAAGTTGTTAGTGCGTCGTACCGCGATTATTAGCGCGTGTATCTTCTAAACTATTCGAGCAACCATTCTCATATTTATTACATAATATTTTATGGCATAGGCTAGGCATAGGTCCTATGGTAGTGTAATTGATCCAATTATGAACAATATCCAAGATCTGACTTTATTTTTCTGGCCCGCTTGACGTGAAATGCCCCGTTTTTTATTAGGTAGTAAGATCAGTAGTCAGTAAAGTCCCAAACTTCGTATCGTAAACAACTAAACATTACTATGCGTTTGTCCAACTTTTATTATACCACAGATATGTCAATAGAATGTAAATAGCTCACAATTATTCGAATAGGAAATTCGAAATATCTTTAGATTTTATCAACTTTATCGATGCGACGACGGAAATATTTGAGATGCTATCATCGAGTCATTCGACTAAATAAATGTCTGTGGGATAGAGAATAGTTTTCCGCAACTGTGCGCGATGTACGGTCGCGGAAATTAAATGAGTATCAGCTGTAATGAGAGTGTCTCTGAATGAGGATATTATTAGTTGTGTTAGGATAACGTTTCCTGTTACCACGGCTCTACCTTGACTATTTTTGTACCTGTTTCAGCCTTTTTAGACCCCTTTTTTGCGAGGTCGGGTTACAGTTTTTAAACTTTTTTTTATTTTATATTTTTCTGTTTTCTCATCAAATATATTTTCATTAAACTAACCATTACATAGTAAGTAACTAAACAACTCCTAGATACTACTTGTACGACCGCATTTTAAATATTTATTTTGAATTTAACAATAAAATTTAATAATTAATAAAATATTCAAATACATATTTTGTAATGTGCTCGTCAATCTTCTATATTTTGTAATGTGTGTGTCAACTTATCTTTTGATACCAAACACCATACAATTATCTTAATTTAATTTTTTTTGGAGATAATTTTTGAGGTATAATTTTGAAAATCCAAAATTATTCTAAATACTAATATAGCCTATGTTACTCGTGGGACTACTACGAATCGATTGACACCTTATTTATTAAAATCGGACCATTAGTTTAACCGCTACGAGGAACATACATACATACATACATACATAGACTGCCAAAATCATTACCCTTCATTTTGGCTTCGCTGAAGTCCGGTAAAAAGAGACTTGAACACTGATTGGTTGATTTGGCGTTGATTAGCCTTTCAGAATCCGGCGGTAAGCCGGTTAGAAAGACGTGTCGCTCAGCAGCGCAGCTAATTCACGGCAAATACGGAAACGATACTTAAAATAAGTGGCGTTTAAGTCACATAATTTATTTGTCATTCTGCTATACAGTGATAGTGATATTCTGTGAATGGCCTGTAGTTATCGTTTATTAGACCGCAAAATATCCTTCGTACTTTCTATGTTTAGATTTAGAGATTATGTTTCGATAGTATTAGTAATGTAAACTACTAAACCAATACGAATCAAACATATAAATGGAACACAAGAGAGGAGCACAAAGAATAATACAACAGATAATCTTATATAAAGTTATATTCATAAGCCAAACGAAAAATACTGGGTATACAGGTTGATTCACAGTTGATATATCATGCTGAATATAATGTGAGGAGAAGGACGCGAGGGCGAGAGTAGATTTTTTTTGCACCTCATCTAAATTACTTACCATAACGCGATTCAAACAAACCACGATCTCCATAAAAGTCACAAAACAGATGAGTTTCAATATTGGTCAGGTCTTAGGTCAACGACCAGTGCGTTAGTGTATATAGTCTAGGGGCCAGCGAGCCCCAGCATAGTAATATTCAGTCCTTGTGGTCATTTTAGACCCTTGTTTTTTTTTGAGTTATATTAAGTAATTTATATATGAGGCGCCAACAAAAAATGCTCTACGCGTACACGTACTACTCTTCACACTATATGCGGCTTAATATTTGAGCCATGAATCACCCTGTATGACATACCCAGTATTTTCGTTTTCCTAGTCCCCCAGTAAGGCATTATTGATGTGAGGCCTAATTGTACCTATTACCTAGGCTGGGCCTAGATTGCCTAAGCCGGTGGTCCGCACATTCCCTGGGTTTCGACTGCAGGTATATTAATACCGTTAAAAGCTCCAGTTCGTGATAGAAGCAATCTCTATGATTTGACTACGAGAAACTTCTATAATAATACTTTCGACTTATCATAATATTATGGTAATATGGATAATATTTTTATACAAGTATCATCTTCAGACAATCATGGATATATTCAGACAATCTAGTGATCAATTTTCTATCCAATTGCAAACTATTTTTTTCTTTGTTGCAATATCAAGAACCGAAACTTTGATTTCTGAGTGGAGAGCTCTAAACCACAGGTGTATGGAGGCGTCAATTATAATTTTAGTCAGGATAATATTATTTAAGCGTAAGGGCGTGTTTCACCACGCAATGTTAAAGTTCATCTTCTTCGTTAAATATCATGTTGTTCCTCTCGTAATTTCTATCAATGGATGAGAAAGGATGGTATTTTAACAAGCCGTTAACACTAACATGCGTTGGTGAAATCGGGACAAAATGTAATTTATACAAGCAACAAGTACGCGATTTCTATAAATAATTTACAAGTTTAGTGCATTATTAAGTGATCAAATTGAAAAGGCTATTACTAAATATTTATAGAAGAGAAAGGCAATTTGCCTAGGGACCGGAAGACTAGAATTAACACTTAGGCGACATAACTTAGGCGGTTATTTAGCCAATAACTTAGGTGATAACTGATAATAAATAAAATAAATATTCAATGAGTTTGATGTATATCTTAATATATATATTTCTTGTGTGCGTGTGTATGTGACTGAACTCCTCCTAAACGACTGGACCAATTTTGATGAAATTTTTTGTGTGTGTTCGTGGAGATTCGAGAATGGTTTAGATTTACAATTGGAACCGATAGGTGGCGCTGCAGTCAGTATGTCAAGCAATTAATTAATAAGGCAATACGAAGTTTGCCGGGACAGCTAGTATATGTATATATTTTATATAACTGGGTGATTTTTTTGCATTACAAAAAAAATATAACATATTATAATGTTCTGTAGATAATATTAATATGTCCAATAGGTCCAATTTGAAAAATTATTTTTTTGTCGGATTGTCCATTTATAGAGAAAGGCTTTTGGCTATATAACATGACATGTTGCAAAAACGGGGAAAGTTATTCGCATTTGGGAATTATCGTTGCGTGCGCTGCATAAACGGTTTAATTCACTCAAAAACCACGCGAACGAAGTCAGCACAGCTAGTAAATTAAAATGAAAATAAAAAGTAGTCAAATATGTAGTTGATTTTTTTTAAATCTTATGAGATGGTACAGCCTGGTAACAGAGGGACAACTTCGCATTTATAAATGACTCTCGACACTAAAAGGAGGTGGAAAATATAAATATGGTGTCTGTCAGTATGTCTGTAGCATCGTAGCTTAGCACACTGATTTATCCTACAGTAGATTACTTTGATTTAGATAGACTAAAAAGTAAAAAATAAAAAGAATCTATGTTTAAAAACCCGACTTTAACAAATAAAAAGTATAAAATAATATTTTTATAATGTAGTTGCAATAAATGTGCTATTGAGTTGGCGTTAGCTAAAAGAACAACATCCTAAAGTTGCTGACTTCAAAAATAATATTAATTGTAACTACAATATAAAATATTATTTTACGCTTTTTAGATGATGAAGTCGGATTATTTAAACGTAGAATCTTTTTTATTATCCTTTTAGGTATGAAATCCTCAAAACCATTAAAGAAGTCATGAAATAAGTTCTCACTATAGTTCTTGAGATATTAGTAGTAGTAGTAGTTCTATATTGGATTAGCGCGGGTTGTGGCGTTACCAATTTAACGATTATTAACCCTTTTATAATTTACTAAAACGAAATAAAATAGCATCCAGTATAGGTACTGTAATTTGATAAAAACGTTATAGACAAATGTTTTATGCATAAACAATATTATATTAAGCAATGAAATTATAAACTACCTCCTAACCTCTTGTTTAACCTCTTGTTTTATTGAATATCATTGATATGAAGTCACGATTTCACCAACGCTTGCTAGTGTTAACATATTGTGTTAGTGAAATTGTCACTAAGCATTGAATTTATGTATGAAATAATATTTAACACTAAATATTTTTTAATAAACACAAGACGCCTACACTTTTGGTTATTTTATAGCTTGATAAAGCAATCTAGCCTCATAAATTAGTACATGTATGATCATTACAATAATGGTTTATTTCTTCGTAAGAATAATTAAAATGTCATTCTGTTCAGAAACCCACGGACTACATTTTTGTGCGACCGATAATCGGACAGTTTTTATCTCCATATTATTTTGACCTTTCTTCAATTCAAAAATTCAAATTTCGAATTCATTCGATTTCAAATTCGATTCAAAATTCGAATTATCGTGGGTACCCTAAATACAACGCATTTCTGATTACGCAGTGTGCAGATGCCATATCACAAATCAATCTTCATAACGCAGATCGAATAAATTAATCATTATTCCGAGCTCATCGGAATGAAGAATGAGGACCATTTAACAATAATCTCACTTCATAAATCCCTCACCCGTTTCCCGGCAAAAACGGGTTCTTTAACCCGATTCCGTCGGGAACGGGTCGGGTATCCCGTATCCGATGCTGCGACTGACCGATTGCATACCATCGCGAATATGCAAGGCACGTTTGCGTTTACAATATCCAGTGAACCGAGTGGCAGCAGCCGAGTAGAGCAAAAAGATGACATTCAAACCTTACTTAGTTATACAGTGTGTAAAAAGAGCAGTCATTATAACTTTGAGATACGATTATACTACCTTTCCTCATTTTGAATATGTATTTTTTTATTTTTTTTTTGTCAGAAACTAAAATTTTTTTTTTCTTTTTACCATTTCTTATTTTTTTGTAGCAAAAATTATAATAAAGCAAAAAAAATTTTTTTTTATTTTTGTAAAAAGAATTAATGAAAAAAAAATACATTTCTAGAATCAGAAAAGGTAGTACAGTCATATCCCAAAGTTATAGTGACTGAAAGATATTATTAACTAACTTTTATCATTCTAAAAATGTATTTTTAATTTTTATAAATAATTTTTTACTAAATATTATGCTGTTAAGCTTGCGGCTAAAAATAATAAATGGTAACAACTACCAAGTAAAAAAAAAGTCCTCCCACTGGTGGGATTGTCCCACCAATCATGTTTTTCCAATTATGCCTCTATAGTAGGAAAGGTACGATGTATCTTTTAAATAATTTTTCGTCAAAAACTTTTTTTTTACTTGGTAGTTGTTACCATTTATTATTTTTAGCCGCAAGCTTAACAGCATAATATTGAGTAAAAAATATTTATAAAAATTAAAAATACATTTTTAGAATGATAAAAGTTAGTTAATAATATCTTAAAATTACAGTGACTGTTCGTTTTACATCCTGTATGTATATAATGAAAAACGTGTTATAACCAAATTTATTTGAATAACATATTTATATCTGCTTAAAAGCTACTAAAAATAATGAAATTAAAAATTATTTTATAGACACAAGTTGTGCCAAAGTGTGTTCAAAGTGTTAAATTGTCCGGATGCTGGAATGTCCCATAATCAAAATCTATCAACAAGGTGCTGTATATAGTTTATCTACTATCACTTTTAGGCCATCAAATAAACCAAAATTAAGTAATTCCTATGTTTTAGTAGCATATCTATATTCTTTTATAGATATAGATTATTAAAACGCTCTTTAAGGGGCCTCTTAAGTATATTTTAAGATAATTGCTATTTATCGTCTGTCGATCCTGCTTGAGACATCGAGGGCGACAAATATCTGGTTAGTTATATTTAATTTATTCTATCTCGTTCTCGACAGCTGATTTATGGACCAAAGGGATGACACAGTTGGATGGCTGTGAAAATTACGAATTGGCAAAATGGCGGCATCTGTTGTGTTTCTTGATAAAGACAAGTCGTTTTTACTGATATTGGCAACAACAAGTGATCATTTTGTATTGTCTTAATAAATACAATCCTACTACACTGTTTTATGAAGATACTTTTAAAGGGGAATGCCAGTTTTAGGCCCAGGAATGCACACAGATGTTCAAAGTTTACATTAGAATTTATAGTAGTCCTTCTTACTATTCATTATTCTGTACAAGTTGGTAATTTTTTCGTAAAAATATTGGAAATTAAACGAATTAGGAAGTCATTGCGTACTTTTTTTGTCATTTAAGACAAGATGTTGCCTTTACAATAACTATAAAGAACATACCTATATTTAATATTTATTAATGAAACAATAACTTCAAACTAAATTCGTAATGTAAATGTTATTAAGCTGACGGTCTACAAATCACTTTTTTTTCGTCACATAAAACTACCAAGTCTATTATTTTTAATTCTGTCTCATTCATTTCCGTTCACCGTGTGACAGCTGAGATAATCTCTTATAAATGCTTATAAACATAAATATTTAATCACAAATCTAATACTTAATGAACCGATGCTCTATCAATATTCATCTAGATAACTAAGGGTTGCCACTCTCCAGAAAACTGAAACAAAAAATCAAGTAAACTTATTTAACCGCACTTAGCATAATAATAATGTATCCGCCTCACACCACGCCAATCTGGCCCTGCGCTAAGTATCCGAAGAACTTGTGTTACAGGTTACCAGGAACATTGAAAACTTTTTTGTTCCCTCGGCGGGATTCGAACCCGCAACCTCTCGGTCGAGCACCAACGCGCTGAACCACTGCGCTACGGAGGTGATATTTTTTGTTGGATAGTCCATTTATAGAGGAATGCTTTAGGCTAAAGACATTACGCTGCAACCAATAGGAGCGAAGCGTCAGTGAGAAATGTTGCAAAACGGGGAAAATCACATTTGGGGACTTTCGTTGCGTGCGCTGCATAAACGGTTTCAGTTTTTCAGTTTTCACTCAAAAACCACGCGAACGAAGTAGCGAGCATAGCTAGTTAAGACATATGGTGACAACCCTACAACTACATAGCACTGCGGGCCTGTGAGATCCCGTCAAGATGCCACTCGCGTAGATAATGGAAGGTAAATATTTGCTAGGGCTACCACATCGACATTTTATCTTCCCTTTTCTATGAATAGCAATTGCATATAGAGTAGTTGGACTACTTGATCGAATAGATGCATATACATAATTAAATATTGGGTATCGAAATCGTTATTCAAAATAACTTCTTTTATAACGAACATTAACGAAACATATTGTTCTTTAGGTAATATAATAATATAATATCTATAGACGCTTCACACCACGTCAATCTGGCCCTGTGCTAAGTATCCGAAGAACTTCTGTTACGGGTACCAGACAACGGAAATACATAATATTTAATACTTTTATACTAATACTAAATGTGTATATTTAAGATTTTTATTATATTAATACACAAATTTAATCTACTAATTTAATACACAAATAAAAATCCATGACCCAGAAACATTGAAAACTTTTTGTTCCCTCGGCGGGATACGAACCCGCAACCTCTCGGTCGAGTACCAACGCTGAACCGCTGCGCTACGGAGGTGATGAAAACATTTTGAAAATTTTTCTTTAATAAATTAATGTTACACACCTATATTAATACCAACTATTTTGTAAGGGTTTTCAGACTTTAAGCAGATGGATAATATAATCCGCCGTGAATATCAAATTTACGTGTAAGCACTGACCAGTGGGGGGATAGGACTATATTATGATCGAAAAGGTTAGGAAATTTCGAAGCACTGAGAATCAACAAAAAAAAGTACAAATTTTCGCCATTTTGCATGAATCCGAGTGACAGTAAGGTAAATTTTAGTAACCGACTAAAGTAACGACACAAGCAAGAGTTTTTGCACCCTAGCACCTAAACTACTGATCCGATTAAATTAGGCTTGATAGAAGGCGAATATGTGTGAAGAATTCGTAAAGATAGACCAGTAACATAGGCATCATTTACGTCGTCGGTTATTATTTTTTAGTCATTGTTTATTGAGCAAAACAATTACATAGCGATTGAATTGTAAGTTGTAAGGACGTCCGTCCTTACAACTTACAAATCGCGGCTAACACTTTGGATATGCGTCTGCGTGAAAAATCGTCCTACTTTTTCGACCGATTAAGATGCAGAGCTCCACCACAGATATGACCTACTTTTTGTAGGACCTAATCTATACTTACTAATATTATAAAGCGGAAGAGTTTGTTTGTTTGTTTGTTTGTTTGTTTAAACGCGCTAATCTTAGGAACTACTGGTCCGATTTGAAAAATTATTTTTTTGTTGGATAGTCCATTTATAGAGAAAGGCTTTAGGCTATATGACATTACGCTGCGACTAATAGGAGCGAAGCGTCAGTGAGAAATGTTGCAAAAACAGGGAAAAAATTCACATTTGGGGACTTTCATTACGTGCGCTGGATAAACTCAAAAACCACGCGAACGAAGTCTCGGGAACAGCTAGTACTACATAAAGTCGTTCATAAAAAGTATACCCTTATACTCAACGTCAAGAAGACTAATAAGAAAGATAATCGTAGGTCGCTCGGGAATAGGCTTTGTAATTAATCATTTTTTGAATCGGCGCACTTCTTCCCTCTTTCTTCCCTCTTGCCTCTTCCCTCTCCTAATCCCGGCTAAGCTCAAGGCAATTACTGAGCCCACAAATTGAATTATTTTTTGATATTGAACGGCAAGGATTAAGATTCCGGTCTTATATTTATTAAATTTCCCTTGACAAGCTCAATTTGGGGATTTTGTTTCGTTTTATGGCATTTTGTTTAAAGGTATTTAACACGGTTTTTATAAATGTTTATTTTGGTACAAACATGTAATCCAGAGCTACTACCCGATTTCGGTGAAGCCCAAACGAAGGGTAAGGATTTTGGAACTCTATGTATGTATGTTTGTTCCCTCGCAGCGGCTAAACTGCTAGTAACTTAATAAATGAGGTTTCAATCGATTCGTAATGGTCGTACCCGCTATCTAAGCGTTAGCTCACACCGAAATGCGGTAGAAAAAAAGATATAACTGATTGAATGTACTGTTGGTTCTTGATGGAAATTCATGTTCAAAAATAAAAAAGTGGAAAAGTGTAAAAAAAGGAATTGACCCAGGACCCTAGAGCGGGGACCTACCTAGCACAGCGGATAGCCATTGCTATCCAACGCGGCAATGCTGTCAGCTTGCTAGGTACTCTGCCAGAGGGGGACGACCTGGGGGCTTTTTTCTATATATAGAGTAGGTAGGTTAGGTTAGTTATTATTTGTATATTTTATTATTATTATTTGTTTATTATTATTATTTTAAATTATTATAATATTATTATTAAGTTGCCACATAAATGTTTTGTAATTTTGTAAAAAAAAATTGAGAAAAAAAAGAGCTTGAAAAATCATAATATTCGTCTGCTGTTGCAATATTCAATCCCAATAGCGGGTGCGACCACGGCTCTAGCTTGACCATTTTTGTACCTGCCTTTGTATGCTTAACTGGATTTCAAATTGAATTATTTTATTGTTTCAGCCTTTTCAGCCAGACCCTTTTTTGCAAAGTCGGGTCATAGTTTTTTAAACTTTTATTTTTATTTTAAGGTGTGTGTTTTAAATTTAATATCGTTTAAATTTTCATAGTGAATAATGAAAATAAATAAAAATAGTATGTTATATTTATTATAATTATATAATTTATAATACATTCCTTTCAATCGTTATTTATTAAAATACAAGTTATAATTTTATTAAGCTCTTTTAAAACAAGACTCGTCTGCGGATATTTTGTTCTATATCAAATCAATGTAACCGTCATTTAATTTCGTTAGACGATACTACACAATTGCCTTGCAATTGCAAGTTAGGGCGCCCACGAGCGATAATCGGTGGCCGACTTTTTATTGGCGAAAATGGAACATACCGAATGCAATAGTGCAACGCACACGTCATGCATAAAGTCTGTAAGAAATAAATTGAAGAAAAATTTGGCCGATTATCGATCCTACAAAAAGTATCCCGTGGGTAATATCCAAGACAAACACGTTATATTGCAAGTTGAAACAACTCATACAATAAGTTCATCTCAACTTAAATAAGGCAGGCACTTTTTGATCGTTATAATTTAACTAAAGTGGATAAAAAGTTATTTTATTATTGTATTGTGTTACAATAAACTATGTTGTATTACACATGTATGTGTACAATACATACATAAGTCCTACATAATTATATAAAACATTTTATGCAAAATTGTAAACTTTAAATATTTACGTAGACTAAGGATTTTCAATACATAATATGTGTAAACACCTACTCTAATCACCACAATAATTATGAAGCTTTATGGTGAACTTCCATAGCAAAATCTTCATGGAATCATTATAAAATTGTTTATAATGTCGAATTAAGTGTGGGGAAATTCATACTCCTCCGTCAGTAAGCTTTTCCTAAAGTCATACAAAGTTTTGAATTCACGTATTAATATAATATTATGGTTTTTTCTGACAATATTTTTCCTAAAAACTCGTACAAGTACTCACTGTCTTTTAACGGTCTGTATAGGTAAAGATCCTACCTATCTTAATAATACTTATACAGGCTGACGAAAGATTGGAATAAGTATTCCTATCTTTTGTCAGCCTATATAAGTATAACCTATCTTTTGTCAGCCTGTATAAGTATACCTATGTTTTACCAGCCTGTATAAGCTACTGTTCCGGGCACACCTCACGTAACGGGTGTAACAAACATCGCACCATTAGCGCTAATTGTGTTAGTGTTTGCCGGCCCGGGACTCGAACCGGTATACCTGACACGCTTTTGTTCGATGTTTCTTTTTTTCGTTACTCGATGAAGGTAGTTTTATTATAGTTCGTTTCTGAGTCTTTAAACTTATGCTGCCGAATATTGGAACGCTTATTAAAGTTAGGAGCCCTTGTATATACAGTTTGTTACTTTTTTTTTCCATTCCTTGAAGTCAGTTTAGATCTTTGTATTTTTTTATCGCTTTATGGTAAGTTTTTTATATGACGTGCCAAAACAGAAAGTGCTCTACGCGTCATTCTCTTCACACTATATTCGGCATGGTATATGAATCGTGAGACACATTGTATCAATCAAAATCAATCAAAATCAAAACATTTTATTCAGAATAAATTTTTACAAAATGTTTTCTGAACGTCGTGACTATTTGATGCCTACCACCGGTTCGGGAACTAGCCCAGCGAGAAGAACCGGCGTAAGAAACTCGCATGGGGCCATCTTTTACCAAAAAGATGGAAAATTGCTCTTTTTTAAGACTTACAAATGTCAGAACTAAATGTATAATATAGAGCTAGCGGAGCGTGGCGACTGTCGTGTCTACGATTCGGATCCCGATACTGTCCTTTCTGGTGAATGTATAGAAAAAAAGAATCTACGTTTACAAATAACCGACATCAACAACTAAAAAGCGTAAACATAGTTACATTTTTATTTTTTACTTTTCTGTGACTCTAACGCCCGGTTTCTGAAAGGCTGATCAAATTCATCACTTGATCAAATCAGCTATTCTGAACGCTGATTTGATCAATTGGTCAATTTGATCATCCTTTCAGAAACCGGGCGTAAGTCAAAGTAAAAGATAAATCCGTTTCATATCAATCAATCAATAAATCAATTATTTATTTGCTTTAAAAGTGGTACAAAAGATGTTCAATACATAGATTACATTAAGAGCTAGCACTTTTAGCTAAACATTAGCATGCAAAATATTCTTATTTTCACTTTAAGAGGAAACACCACGAAATTTTTTCCATACAAAAATAGGGGTCTAGGGGATTTCTATTTCCTCCCTGGATAACTAATCTAGAGTTACAATTTTTTTCCTGAATATTTATGGATATTGTTTGTACGTCCCTATTTTTTATAAATTAATTATTTAAAGAGATATGGACGTTTAAAAACCTAAAAAAAATGGCCAGATTCTCCGCTATGTTTAAATATCTAGGAAACAGATTTGACTACAATAAACAACAAAAGCAAAAAATAGGAACCTAGCTCAATTCTTTTTTTAGCTAATACAGAAAAAAATATTTAAATCGGTTAAGTTTTGGAGGAGGAAACAGACATCCCCTAAACGTCGATTTCTGGTACTTTTAATAGGTAATTTCAGTCCAAGTTGCAGTTGTCTCTATCGCGCTAGTGCTGGCTAGCTAAGGCACTGCGAGACAGCAATAGATTTTATAAATACCTATTTTGTATTTCTCTCAAACGTGGTGTTTCCTCTTAAGAAGTCTAATTTTAATAACATGTATTATAATAGCATAACATTTCATCATTTAGTTAAATAACAATAATTACTTATTGTAATGGAATCAATTACATAGTGATTGAAGTCAATATAATTTTAAAACAGAAGACAGTACCTTCTCATATTATTTAATATTATTGATTATTTTGATTTAAATTATATAATAATTCATTTATCGAGTAGAAATTTTTAATTTTTAACCATTAAATTATTTCATTTTTAAATTTATTATACGGTAGTGATTTTATATGAGATGGAATAGCATTATATACTTTTATGCACATGCCATAGTATTGTCCCTGGTACAATGCATTTTTCGGGATGACGTCAAGCACTAGCCTATCAGGGTTTCTCTTATTCCTAGGGTATATGTCACGTGCCTTTTTAAACATGTAGTAATTTAATTTTACATAATTTGCCAATTCGTAGATATACATGCTCGGCAAAGTTTTTAGTTTTTGGAAGAGTGGTTTACAGGACTCATGCGGCGGTTTACCACAAATTGCTCTTATACATTTCTTTATATTGATAGCTACATGCTACACACAGACTGAGAGACACTACATTTATAATTTCCACCTCCTTTTTGTGTCGAGAGTAAAGTATAAATGCGAAAGTGAAAAACTCAATAATTATGTTAGAATTAAGTTATAATGACAAAATCATCAATTTAAAAAATGTTAAGGCAAATGTTGATTAGTAAAATTTTTTAGTGAAATATGTACATAAAATAAAAACTACACGGCCAAACTATGTAACATTTTTATGGGACCAAATGGCAGTAATTTTACGACAAATAAAAATAGAATCACGCAAATCGGATCATTGACCTCAGAGTAATCGGTATACATACATAAAAGAGAAAAAAACTGGCCGAATTGAGAACCTGGAGAAAAAAGGAGGTTTTTAGAAGTCGGTTAAAAATGACGCGACGTGACGCTTCGACTCTGCGTCAGTATGAGTGGAGCCTTAAATGTCATGTAGGAGTTAAAAACCTTGGTGCTTATACTTTAACGATTAAAATATTAAGAGGCACTAGTTGTGACTAGTAGTTTTATATCTTACTCTAGTCATTCCGCCAAGCAGTAACAGTAACAGTCTGTGAATAAGATTGCAAACTTTAATTAGTGTATCAGTATTCAGCTTGAGCCTTAAAAGTTATAAATTCTAAATGTCATAATCTACACTTGAGTCGCTCTCTTGAAGGTTAAGTTTACGTATGAACTATTTAGCAATCTGTAGTTAAGTGCTAACATCACCAACGCTTTTTTTTTTTTTTTTTTTTTTTGAAAGGGTACTCACTAATGGCATGAGAGCCGATTTAGCTGTGTCGGACTATAACTAGCCGGGTGGCTAGTTGTTTAGAAGGGAGTAGATGGGGGGTGTGACCCCCCCTTACATCACCCGGGTGATGTTCATATCGGATTGGGGATAGCTACGGTGGTAGACTATTATTATGCGGTCTGTGGGACACGTGTCCACCCTGCTGAGGGGCCCGAACCCCATCCTCACTCACTGACGAGTGAGGTAGCTCGCGCGCGGTAGCAAAACTATCGTCGAACGAGTTATCGCGTTAGAGAAGCTCTTTTTAATTATTAGTGACTTGGCTAGAATTAGGCTGTGCCGTGCCTCACCCTTCCGCGAGTGGTCGGGTTTGTACGCGCGCGTAATTTCTAATGTCTAGGTCATCGTTGTTTATAGAGCTTTCTATATCCAAAGCGCGATCGCGGTCGTTTAGATGTGTTCCTAAGCTGCTAGGACGCGGGCTCGAACTCGGGTTCGAACTCGCTCCCGTGTGTGAGTCGGTCCGTATGTCGGTACGTGTTGTAGTGAGTGTGGAAAGTCTCCTGGGACAACGCCGGCGCCGGCCTTGGTGCAGTACTAACCACGCGGGTGCGTGTGGTGTGGTGTGTTTACGTGACTGCATATGTTGCAGTACGTGCTTTGTAATACTATCTATGGGATCATCTAAGATGTGCTTAGGTCGCTTGAAAGGATGTCGGAAAGTCCGTGCGTCATGTTCGTAATCCTGAGCCTTACGAATGAGCGGGTTGGGGTGCCTTTTGCCTCTATCAAAGAATCTCCCGGTGAGTTCCTGGATGTGGGCTTTAATAGTGACAAGTTCGCAGTCTCTATGCAAGTCGATGTTACGCATATACCGGGGGGCGCCTGTTGCCAGACGTAAAAACCGGTTTTGGACTTTTTGCAATCGGTCCATTTGATTGTCGCTTATGTGTGCGAAAGAGACGCACGCATAAGTGAGTATTGTTCTTATGCAGGTTACGTATAGGGTGCGTTTATGTCTTAAGGACATTTTACTACGCGCATTTAATAACGGATATAATTTGTAAAGTACAAATTTCGCTTTTCGGATCGCGGCTGTGATGTGAGTTGAAAAATTCATCGACTTGTTTAGAACTACACCTAGGTACTTAACGTTTTTGACTTCGGGAATGATGTTTCCGTGCAGACTAATAGGACTCATTTTTTGTCTAGAGGCCGTTTTTTTAACGAATTGGATGGCTTGGCTTTTGTCGGGATTCACTTCTATTCTCCACTTCGAGAACCAGTTACCGAGGTCGGTAACTGCCTCCTGAAGGGATTTTGCGGCTATAGAGGGCTTGCGGTGAGCACAGTACAAAGCTGTGTCATCCGCGAACATGGCTATTTGCACCTTAGGGTGTTTGGGAATGTCGCTAGTGTAGAGGTTATCACCAACGCTTCTTAAATTTATTATTTTATAGTATCATGTTGTCTCTCTCGTTCTTCTTTTTTATTAAAGAGATAGCATGATATTTAAACAATGAACACTAACCACTAACGGGCGATGGTGAAATTAAGAGTAAATGGAAGTATTTGGTGGTTAACCTACCTACCAAAATATGTTGTTGCGTGTGACCAAAGACCGTTCAGAATTGCCTCTTTGAAAGTTGAAACTGTGGGTTAACTTCGTATTGTTGACACATGTAAGTCAAAGAAAACTTTACTTATTTATTTTTTTATAATTTACAGTAATCAAATTTATGTAATAACTAGCTGTCCCGGCAAACTTCGTATTGCCTTATTAATTAATTGCTTGACATACTGACTGCAGCGCCACCTATCGGTTCCAATTGTAAATCTAAACCATTCTCGAATCTCCACGAACACACACAAAAAATTTCATCAAAATTGGTCCAGTCGTTTAGGAGGAGTTCAGTCACATACACACGCACACAAGAAATATATATATTAAGATATGTCAAAAGATGGCACACATTTGAAACCTTGGAATGTTCGTGATTATGCTGGGGCTACTACAGCCGCAGCACTATGATTATTAGATATGATGACTAGATTTTTAATAAAACGAAATATATCGTCAATTTTTACATTAAACTTTAGCCCGACTACGTAAATTATACAGGGTGTAAAAACTAGTCATAATATCTTTAGAATATGATTGTACTACCTTTTCTCGTTCAAGAATTGTATTTTTATTTTTTTCACAAAAATAAATTTGCATTGCGACTCGTATTTTACCACTGACGGCAAATCACCTGTGCTAAACTGAAACGATTGTTGAAATAAACTTTTATTATTTTCTGAATTATTAACTTTTATTGCATTGAAGCTTTTGATAGGTTTTGTAACTTAAATGATAGCAATGTACAGCCGTTTTATACATTTGTAGATATTTTTTTTTTATTTTCTTTATTAGACTCACCAACAGCAAAACACATAACTACATTGATATATAACAAAAATTACATGTAGCGCATGCACTTATGTGTATGCCACATAAAGGCATGTACAGCATTCGCAAAGTAACAGTAGGTTTATATGCAATTAATTACATGAACGCAACGTAGAATTTTTTTTGACTTTTTTTACGATTTTTTTTTGTACATTACATGATATATATTATTATTTTCTTCAAATGTCGAAAATAAATTTAGTAGCTATTTTATTTTTTAAACTATTACAAGATTCATTAAAGATATTCACATCGACTATTCATTATTAGACGACCTCCGTAGCGCAGTAGTTCAGCGCGTTGTGCTCGACCGAGAGGTTGCGGGTTCGAATCCCGCCGAGGAAACAAAAAATTTTTAATGTTCCTTTAATATATTGATGAAGATTTTTAATAATAAAAATCTTAAATATGTGTATCAATATATTAAAAATCTTAAATATGTGTATAGTATTAAATATATATTTCCGTTGTCTGGTACCTGTAACACAAGTTCTTAGGATACTTAGCACAGGGCCAGATTAACGTGGTGTGAAGCGTCTATAGATATTAAAAACTATAGATATTTATAATAAAATATTTGAGCAAAATAATTGTGCCCTCCATTTTGTAATTTTGTTTCACCAATATCTTCAATGAACAATACATAATTGTATTGTTCATTGAAATATTATAGACACTAGTAAATTGGATCTTAGTAATTCTGCGCTGAAATTGATCGACTCTAGTGGACAAACTTAGTAAGAACAAGGTAAAGCTTTCATCCCCTAGTGGCAAGTTTGGTCTCCTCTTACGACAGGCCTTCTTGATGGCACCCCAGGGAACGGTATTCCATATTCAAACCCGATACCTGTAGGTAGGTCAAGCATTCCAATGGGACTCAGTATACTATGTTAAATAGTAATAAAACGAAACTAGGTCATGTATATATTTGTATGTAGCTATTCATTTTCAATTTTAAAATTTGTTTTTTTAATGGCATAGGTACACAGTACACACTTATACAGTACCTAGTAGAAAAGAAAACGGTTATTTGAAAAACTTAAAAACCTGACTGCGTTTATTTTGCGGTTTCTTTTTAAATATCCAGTGTCACAGTTATTTGTACTATTATATTTTTATACTAATCTAACGATACCTCTAAAGCTGAGCAAGCTGAAGAGCGTACCAAACAACTATACATACATACAAACAGACATACTTGCGAAAAATATAAATTTACTTTTGGCGCAGTAAAAAAAAAGTTGCAGTTGTATTGTAATCATAAATGACTTTTGTCCACACCCAACAACAACAACTATAAGTGACAGTGACGACTCCGTGGTCTAGAGGTTCAGAGCTTGGCTCTCATCCCGGAGGTCGCGGGTTCGATTCCCGCCGAGGGAACAAAAAAGATTTCAATGTTCCTAGGTCATGGATGTGTATTATATTTGTGTATTCATATAATAACAAATTTTTAAACAAGTGTATAGTATTAAAAAGTATTAAATATATTTCCGTCGTCTGGTACCTGTAACACAAGTTCTTCGGATACTAAGCACGGGCCAGATTGACGTGGTGTGAAGCGGTCCATAGATATTATTATTATTATTATATTACAGTTTTAAAAAGGAACATAACCAATATAGTAAGCAACACCTTGCCAGTGAAGTAAGGCAAGTCAAACTGCTAAACATTTACGCCCGGTTTCTGAAAGGCTGATCAAATTGATCAATTGATCAAATCAGCTAATCTGAACGCTGATTGGTGAATATCACTTCGCTGTCACTGTTTTCACCAATGAGCGTTCAGATTAGCTGACTTGATCAATTGATCAATTTGATCAGCCTTTCAGAAACCGGGCGTTAATTTCCTTCACTATACACACGAAAACGTTATGCATCTTATTTATATCTTTAAAATACGGTTAATGATTAAAATAACTTTGATGAGCATCTAAAGCTTATGTTGGTTTAATAACTTCTTATAAAATAATTAATCAAGCATAATAAGTTTATCTAAATGGGCATCGTTAGTAATTAATTATAGAAACAAATAAAACAGCTTGAGCACCTGTCTTTTATGTTTATTAGTAAAAAGCTTAAAATGAACGCTTTAAAGATTGAAAATTAAAATGGTTACCTATTTAATTGCTGTTTTCTAGCGTTTATCATTTCTCATTAATAAGATTATAAGATGTTTGTTGTATTTGAAACAAATAAAATAAACAGCTAATAACTAGATACCTATATTTATGTAGTAGTTTGAGAGCTTATAATTACAACATAAATCTACATAATAACCGAATGAGATTTAATAATTTCAACGTATTAATCCTAACATCAAAATATTATAATTATTAATAACTAGCTGTGCCCGCGACTTCGTTCGCGTGGTGTTTGTTTGACTTAAACCGTTTCTGCAGCGCATGCAACGAAAGTCCCAAATGTAAATTGTTTGTTTGTTTAAACGCGCTCATGTCCCGTATATGACGCCCAACGCCGCGACGACCGACGCCACGACGCCCGACGCCGCGACGCCCGACGCCGCGGTGCCCGCCGCCGCGAAGCCCGACGCCGCGGTGCCCGCCGCCGCGACGCCCAACGCCGCGGTGCCCGCCGCCGCGAAGCCCGACGCCGCGGTGCCCGCCGCCGCGACGCCCAACGCTGCGGTGCCCGCCGCCGCGACGCCCAACGCCGCGGTGCCCGCCGCCGCGACGCCCAACGCCGCGACGCCGACGCCGGACGTCGCGACGTTGACGGACACCGCGACGCCCAACGTCGCGACGCCGACGCCCGATGCCCGACGCCGCGACGCCGACGCCCAACGCCACGACGCTCAACGCCACGACGCCGACGCCCGACGTCGCGACGCTGACGGACGCCGCGACGCCCAACGTCGCGACGCCGATGCCCGATGCCCGACGCCGCGACCAACGCTCTACGGCGCAACGCCTAACGACTTTCAATCCGACGCTCGACGATCCGACGCAAATTTAAATTATACCCTACACAACACAAAAAAAAATTAAAATCGTTTCATGAACGATGAAGATATCCGCGAAGAAACATAAAAAAAAAACATATATTTACCAATTGGGAAAGCTCCTCCTATTTTGGAAATCGGTTAAAAGTATTATGTTGGTTATTTCATGTTCCATCTACCTTTGTGCCAAGTTTCATTTAAATATGTTGAGTAGTTTGGCTAAAATACCGTCAAACAGGTAGCTACAATTTTTTGAAGATCCCACGGGAACCCTTTCGTTTTTCGGGATAATAATTTCCAGTAATGCTCTTCAGATCATAAGCTACCTGCCTGCCAAATTTCATTTAAATATGTTGAGTAGTTTGGCTGAAATACCGTCAAACAGGTAGCTACAATTTTTTGAAGATCCCACGGGAACCCTTTCGTTTTTCGGGATAATAATTTCCAGTAATGCTCTTCAGATCATAAGCTACCTGCCTGCCAAATTTCATTTGAATACGTTGAGTAGTTTGGCTGAAATACCGTCAAATAGGTAGCTACAATTTTTTGAAGATCCCACGGGAACCCTTACGTTTTTCGGGATAACAATTTTCAATAATGCTCTTCAAGTCATAAGCTACCTGCCTGCCGAATTTCATTTAAATACGTTGAGTAGTTTGGCTGTAATACCGTCCAATAGGTAGCTCCAATTTTTTGAAGATCCCACGGGAACTCTTTCGTTTTTCGGGATAATAATTTCCAATAATGCTCTTCAGGTCATAAGCTACCTGCATGCCAAATTTCATTTAAATACGTTGAGTAGTTTGGCTGAAACACCGTCAAATAGGTACCTACAATTTTTTGAAGATCCCACGGGAACCCTTTCGTTTTTCGGGATAATAATTTCCAATAATGCTCTTCGGGTTGTAAGCTACCTGCCTGCCAAATTTCATTTCATTCCATACAGTGGTTTTAGCGTGATGCGACGACAAACATTCCCATACGGGACAGACAGACAGACAGACAGACAGAGACATTTTTTCCAAAAATGTTATTTTTAGGTTCTGTGGCTTTTATAGGCCCCCTTTTTTTAATTTTCACTTAAATATTCTCAATGTACAGACATGGCCCCTCTACAGATTTATTATATGTATATGTCGCAGTCATCTAATTGAAATCGCCACTTCATTGAGTGACTAGCGTTTTTATCGAATGACGACATTAAATTGAAAGACTAGGCCGAACATTGATTGAACAATCATCACTCAACGTCCAATTAGATAGCGGATTAAAATCAGTCAGGTTATTGAAACTTTTTCTCACTGCGGCGCTAGTAGTCACCAAAACAAATATGGAGTCAAACAACTGGCACTGATAGCACTGTGTTGATATTTTTTTCGTTACTCGTTATAAAATAGTGTGACAGCATGGATTTATCTATTATTACGTCGCCGCCGGCTACTCTTAAAGAAAAATTTGAGGTGAAGCTGAATGAGTACGAACGACATAGTGAAGGTAAGTTTTAATCATGCTGTACGTCATTGTTTTACTAATTTAGCTGACTACGCTAAATGACTAAATGACGTTCAGTCAAAACGTTGGACGTTACAATAAACAACATCACGAGCTGTCCTTTAGTCTTTCAATATAATGTCGTCATTCGATAAAAACGCTAGTCACTCAATGAAATGGCGGTTTCAATTTGATGACTGCGACATATAGATAATTGTTACTAGAGAGTAGAGGTTATATTATAGTTACCCTGTGGTCTAATTCGCTTGTAATACTCGTAATACAGAGTATAAATATACTTAAATATTACAGAAAATCTAAGTTTCAACTTTATAAGGGTGCGTTCCAGTTGCAATAAATAACGGTTTTTCGAAAATTTTTATTTCATTCCTGTTCCTTTCGCCCTAAGTTCATACACAAAAAACAGAAACAGTGATTGATAATTTCTTTCAAAACGTTATTTATTTGCAACTGGAACGCACTTAAAGAGTTCTTTTGATAAAAACTAAATGTCTGTTAATTGGTACAGCTTAACGCCAACGTGTAACATAATTGTTTATTTATTGTACCAGACGCACTTGTATGTTTGATTTATAAAAATGTTGTTTTTAATTTTGATTAGGAGTACGCAATGCTTGATTGCCCGACAAGAAAAATGTCGGATCGTTGACTCGGATGGACATGTAAAAAGTCTGTCTCTCGCCACTCGTTTCGGTCATCCGCCTTGGGTTATAAGACTAAAAGAAGAGATAGTGTCCTTGTACTCCTTGTGTATTGCACACATAATTGGGCATTATAAAATGACTCTTCGTAACCATCCACTGACTACGTAATTGGTGTGAGATCTATCTTTATTTTGCAAGATTTATATTATTATGTTATCTAACCCATATTTCATATAAAATACTGATTTACCTTTGTAAAAACGCACACATTTTTTGTAGTTTATACGACATTAACCTTCACTTACTAGTAGGAAGTACTAAAAACGCGATGACTTCATCTCATTTACGTCTTATGTCATAGCAAAAAATTAGAACTAAGTACCGGTTCTGTAGTTCGTTCACCTGCTCCTGTTTGAACTGTGAATGATTTCGTTACTTATTGATAGATTTGGTTTATGTGATTTCGACCTTATAATATGATAGCACTAAGTATCAAAATCGACTAAGAATCAAAAGTGGTAAATAATAATAATAGCTTCCCTCACTGATATCGGTGTCGGTAGCCGATTTCATTGAAACCAGGCCTGCAACGCAAGAGTCATTTTATAGTGCCCAAGTGTGTGCGCAATACACAAAGACACTCTCTCTTCATTTTACTCTCATAACCCAGTGGGACGGTAAACCGACATGACTGGCGAGAGAACAGGCGCAGGACCGACTTTTTACAATCAGACAATTTCAGACAATCAGGTGATCAGCCTGAATTGTCCTAACCAAATTTGAAAACAACAATTTTTGTTGTTCCAACGTGGGAATCGAACCCACGACCTCCGATACGAGAGCGAAGCTTAAAAGTGGTAAACCGAATCTGACTGCGACTGTACATACACTGACAGTATCAAACTACGAGTATTTCCCTATATCAGATGTTTTAGTACATTAAATGCATGTGTTTGCTTCGGTAAAAGTTGTTCACACGTTTAATTTTACTTGATCGATGTTTTATTTCATATTACTCTGAACAAAATAAAAAAAAACCCCCGAATGGAGAATGTTACCAGGTATACAAATTTTAAAGTTGTCCCAGTAGGGCTTGTGTCAGTAAAAATACACTAGTTTTTGTTTCATTGAAAAAACCCAGAATTAATGAACTTACAGACATTTGAAATTCTCGAAAATTTCGCGTCCCGTAGACGACGTTGAATAATGACGTCTTCGAATCGAGAATATGAAATTAAATATTTTAGAAACTACACAATATATCGTAATAATTTTTCGTCTCTTAATCACTTTAGCTTTCAAACAGAAAAATACTGGATCGAAATCGGATCTTACGTTTTTTCACACACACACAGTCACGTGAAACTCATAATGCTCAATTTCCTTCAGGGGTTAAAAATATGACGACCTATTATAAATTATATTATAATATAATAACCATAGATATTATATAACAAACATAATAAACTTTTATCAGCTAAACATAACATACGTGTTATAGTACTAGTATTTATATGTCGCATGCATTATTCATAACCAATTATTCGATAAGCTCGTGGTCGTATATACTGTTCTAAATATGATTACACACGTCCTAAACCATGATTAACTAAGTCTGATGTAATGTGTTAATCAGTGTTTAAACCCCGGTTTAGGCTGGATGTCATTTGACGTTTAGCTGCTCAATACACTACCAATGTCTGCTTTTAACCCCCGTTATAGACAGAGGGATGAATTTGACGTGTCTACAAGGTGGTTCACGGTTCATATATAAAGCCGAATATAGTGTGAAGAGAATGATGCGTAGAGCATTTTTTTGTTTTGACACCCCATATAAATGACGTTTACACTTAGCACTGGAACGATGGAGTGAATGAAATCAACGGGTTTACCAATGATTATTTAACAGCAGACGCACAGATTTTCTTTATTGCACATTGCACATTCTTACACTTTGACCAGTAACGTCACATTATTATCAGACAGGTGCAAAAATGACAAATTATTATTTTGATTAGGTACGTTTACCTTACGGTTCTGTTATCAAAGTGCTTTGCAAACGATACATCGATAACAAATTATTCAATTTTAACCCGCATTGGTTCTGGCAATTTCTAATAAAATAAATTTAAATATAATTATACAGAATGATTTACGGTTTATACTAAGCCGAATGTAGGTAGTGTGAAGAGAATGACGCGTAGAGCATATTTGTTTTGGCACTTCATATAAATTACTTATTGTAACTCAAAAAAACGAAGGTCTAAAATGACCACAAGGATTAAATCTTACTATGTTAGGACTCGCTGGCTCCTAGTCTATACACACTAACGCACTGGTCGTTGAGCTTAAACCTGACCAGGATTGAAACTCATCTATTTTGTGACTTTTATAGAGATCTTTAATCGTGATTTGTTGCGTTTTGGTAAGTAATTTATATGAGGTGCCAAAACAAAAAATGCTCTACGCGTCATTATCTTCACACTACATTCGGCTTAACATATGAACCATGAATCATTCTGTATACTGACAGTCCAGAAACCATTGAGTTACCTAATATAAAGCTTATATTGCGTGGGTCGTGCACGGACCATCCGTGACGGATGTTAAAGTAATATCCGGATAAAAATCCCCACTCGATATCCGTTACTAAAAGGATTCCTTTGAGTCACACTTCTGCGTAGCGACGTCACTCACGTTTGGTTTATGATTGACGACCATTTATATCTTCAAACTGTCGAGCGTTGAGTCATGTATTTCGCGCTTATTATTCAATTTGATGTTTGATATCGTTTTGAATTTCTTAGTAAAACAATCCAAGAGCAATTCATATTTCCATGAAAGAGGGGAGACGCGCGCTATGATCACGAGATGTTAAATCAACCTATCCTCATTACCTACATATTATGTACAAGGTGTAAAATAAATGAGTGATAATACTTTAGGATGTGTATGTGCCCCCTATGTAGAGTATACTGTGAAAATGCCAGCGCTAAAAGACTTGTAATTTTCATTTTTCTGATACCATCCCCAACATTTACAAAACAATAATCTAAAAAAGTACGTCTTTCAGCGGTGTACTTTCACAGTAAACTCTAAATACGGAAGCGATACACACCATAAAGTATTATCTCTCATTAATTAATAGTTTTGTCGAGGATTAAAAAAGGGTAATAGCACATAAACGGAGATCGGTGAGGTTAGTGCGGGTTTTTAATAATAATAGCTCCCCTCACCGATTTCGTTGTCGGTAGCCGATTTCATTGACACCAGGCCAGCTACGCAGAAGTTATTTTATAGTGCTCAAGTGTGTGCGCAATACACAGAAGCACTCTCTCTTCCTTTTACTCTCATAACCCAGTGGGACGGTAAACCGACACGACTGGCGAGAGAACAGGCGCAGGTCCGACTTTTTACATGCCCATCCGACGCATGGATCATCTTTCTTGTCAGACAATCAGGTGATCAGCCTGCATTGTCCTAACCAAACTTGAAAACAACATTTTTATTGTTTCAACGCGGGAATCAAACCCACGACCTCCGGGTCGAGAGCGAAGCTCTGAACCACTAGACCACGGAGGCGAGTTTTGGTCACTGCTCACAGTGAGCAAGTTAACTATAATTAGTATGGCATCGAAACAGCGCCTCTAGTCCCAAACTATGGTGTAAAATTCGATGCTAAACAAATTATAGTTAACTCACAAAAACTCGCACTAGACTCGCGTACGTTTCTATTTTCGGGTTAATACAAATACGCTGACCCCTAATATCTGATAAGATTCAGTTCGACTAATTGTGCGGGCCTTCTTCCGTCGTCCAGGTCTTTAAGGACTCTGGTATCCTGATTATACAACGAACTTATAATATATAACTAGCTTGCCTTGCACTTTAAATGTTTTAACAGTATCGTATAAAGAAACGGCGATCGTCCTAGTGAATAAAAGGTTAAATTATATCCGGAATACAGATATTTAAATAAGCTAAATATTATATAAGATTAATAAACGAAAAAGAAAAAACATTTTTTGAAGACAATAATAGGGACTATGCAAGTCCCTATTATTGTCTTGCGGATGTAAAATAAAGAAAAAATATTTTTTTTTATTTTCATACACTTTGGTACTAAGCACTGACTGCCAGTGGCGTGAAGTTCCTATGACTCCTATCGGGTTCTCCTTCCCCTTATCTTCTGCGGACCCTCATCCAAAGCACTGCGTATGATACATGGCTGGGGGTTCCCTCTGAAAGAGGACCAGCCGTCACCATTACCTGTTACCAGTACATATTAGAACATTTTTAGTTCAATGAATTAACATATTAAACGTATGTGACTCAATGGTAGATGATCTGATCTGAATGGATACGAATCCTTCAGCAGAATATAAAGCCAGCTAGGTTTTTTTGATATTATAAATTGACACTATTTAAATTGTGAAATATTGTGAATTGGACGAAAGATAAAACAAAAAGAAAAGTCATGGATGTGTATTAAATTTGTGTATAATATAATAAAAATCTTAAATGTGTATAGTATACAAGTATTAAATATGTTTCCGTTGTCTGGAACCTGTAACACAAGTTCTTTGGATACTTAGCACGGGGCCAGATTGACATGGTGTGACGCATCCATAGATATAAAAAAAAACAAATGTAACTTCGAAAAATGTCATACGAATTCGCTTGCCATTTAGCGAAGTTTATGTCAAATTTGGTTTCGATTGTTTTTCTGTGATCTTTTCTCTATTGCGCGAGAATCGGGCTACACGTTGTAGTATAAAATTGTAGCCACAACATTTCGCAGTCGCATTCGACATTTTCATTCACGACCGTTAAAAGGGGTTAACTTTTCAGTGGAAAAAGCAGCGGGTTTTATCGCACAAAAAGAAACTCTTGTCCCCTTTTTTTTCTTTGGAACAGAGCTTTGAAAGATGTTTCTTTACGAAACGCCGGGTTTGTATATTGGCCAGTATAACTCTGTTTTGTTTATAATAATGTTAGGATAGTGAAATATATTATTTATATAAGGAGCATGACTTTTTGTTGCTTCTTATACTATTTTTTACATAAAATATTATTACCTATGGGATAGCCGTGCAAAAAAAAACATCGTCCACTTCTCATTCATTGAGATAATTTTTGATTTTAAAGTTTTTAAGCCTATGTGACTATGAAGGTTTTACACAATATTATTTATACAATATTTTTTCCTTGTGTACTTTAATAAAAGTTTAAATGCATTTCAACTCCGACTGAAAACTCGACGTTCTAGTCACAGATGCTTCTCAGGGTACAAGTTCTACATTTCGGTTAGTTGTGACTTATGATGATCCACAGCTCGAGTTATACGAATAGAGTAAATCAATAACAACAAGCGTATTTATAACCATAGTTAAAATATTTTACATTCAAAAATCTTAATTTCGATATTGGCCGAAATTTAATATCGGACCAAACGCTCCAAGATTCCGGTAACTAACCGTAGACGATTGATTAGTTGTATCTTAGTTTTGTACATTTCGTTCCAGATAAATTTTACCTAAAGATAAACAAACCGAAAACATCGAAATTTTCACATATTCACTTCTTGTGCACACTTTCACATGTATATTAATGGATGATACTTCATTATTCAATACATTTTATAACAATTAAACAATCATATTTAAACATGAAATGAAAAACCTTCACAGTAGAAATACTCTATTTTGACACTGCCGACTGTAGAATATAGTCTATAGTCTATGGATTCATAGCAAACAATATTTATTGCATTAATATTGGCCAATTGACATCACTGACTAATCTATGGTTGTGTCATAGACGACTTTGTTTACGTTTGGGTTAAATTTATCTCAGACGTACTATAGATGTATTCCATTATGTTAACATTACAAAGACATGTCTGAAAAAACAAACTATACGCTGAATTTACTGACGAATTTTAAACTCGATTGAAATCAGATTCGTCATTTGGAAATGCGAAATTAATTCACGTTTTTATTATCTGTGAAATAAATGAATAATGACGGGGCCACGTGTCACTGGTTATTAAAATTGAATTACGAATTTACATAAAATAAAAGGCACTGTACAGAACGCCATTTTGTTTATCATTTTCCATTTTCGCGTTTATATAAGGAAAGAGACAGAAAAATGTCTATACTCGTAATTTGATATTTTAACGTATCCTAATTCCTACGCTAACTAGAGACAAACAATTGTCTCTACCCCAATCTTTAAATAAATAGTGAACGTGACACCTAGGTAATAAATAATTAGGTTAAGTAACAAAATTTCTGAGATTGAGAAATCTGGTTATAAAACAGTAACATTATGTAGTTAAAAAACTGACATGACTAGGTGGTAATAAAAAAATATTAATTTGATTACACAAAAAAATTGGTATAAAAGTTAAAACTGCTTCGCAAAAAACTCGGCTAAATTGTGCGAAACCAGTCCAAATCAGCTTTCAATAGATTTATAACCCAAATCCGATGAATAAAAATTAAATTTTCTCTTACCGCTGTGATAATGTCAAGTGGAGCCGAAATATAAATTGTGCTTTACCTGAAAACAAAATTACGTTTAAATTTTAATTATAAAATAAATATAAGATACAATAATTATTATTATAGGTCTATTTCATTATGGTCTGAGACTGCAGACCAGCTTGATTTACACTTCTTACATTAAAATTAAAATGTCCCGTTTATATTGTAACTAGGCCGAAGTAATTTTATGGTGCCCAAGTATGTATGTAAGACACAAGGACTCTCTCTCTGTCTCTATCTTTCTTTAATCCAGTGGGATGGATAATTGATCATCTTTCTCGTCAGACAGTCAGGTGCATTGTCCTAATCACCATTTTTAACCCCCGACGCAAAAACGACGGGGTGTGTATGTGTCTGTTTGTGGCATCGTAGCTCCCAAACGGATGATCCGATTTTAATGCGGTTTTTTTGTTTGAAAGGTATATCAGTCAAGAGTGTTCTTATGTTTGGTGGAAATCGTTTGTCGTTTGTTAGGTGTTATAGGAATGTTACACGCTAAGGTCGTGTAGACGTGTGCCATGTTAAAATACCATGCCATCTCATTCATTGACAGGAAATACGAGAGGGATAACATGATATTTAACATGGCGTTTACTTTAACATTGCTTGAAAGTTGAAACACGCCCTAAGTCGGGGTTTTTTTTTAATTTGCTTTATGAGTTGTTCCAACTCGGCAAGCTCTATTATGAGTATATTATAATATATTATTTTATATATTGTGTAACCAGCCCATATCACAAATAGTAGTTTAATTTCCCATTCCGTGTCCAGTGAGACGGATATTCTCGCATGACGGGTCGCCACAAAATATTGTACACTTTTGTACAATTTTGTACACTTTCCCGTTATCAAGTAGGGTACTTCACATGACGAGGGTTGGGTCCGCGATTTACGTCAATTATTTAATATGAATTTCGGACGCTGGCTCTTTGTCTATTTTCGGTGACGTCGAGTTTTGGTATAACCTCAACACAGGTTTATTGTCGTTTATTCTAGTTTTTTTGTTAGTTTTTTTTTTAGTTTATAGTAGGATATGAGCTGGTATATATGTCGCAGTCATCTGGTTGAATCTGCTTATTTAATTGAATGACTAGCGCGTTATATAAATGTGTCAAAAATCTCGTAGCAATGTGTTGATATATTTTTTGATTAATTTACTTTAATGTACGTTATAATAGTAGACATTTGGAAATATTGGAGTTTAAAAATAAAATTTTAAATGGTTCTCCCGGTCTCGGATTCACTGAATTTGTTGGTAAAAAGAATTCAATGACGCGCTAGTCATTCAATTAAATAGCGGATTCAATCAGATGACTGCGACATATACCTACAGAAAATATTATTTTTTCTTTTGTTTCTTAAAAGAGAAAATGTAACATGATAATATCACTTAATGTCTTCTTACTTCTAATGATTTTTGTATAAGTAACAATAGGGTGGTAACGTACAAAACAACATCTAGAAACACATTTGATAGCAGATCGTGTTTCCAAAACGTGTGGATTTTAAATATATTTTTTTGATGTTACCAGCCAGACTGCGATTGTTCAGCACAAGTCGGGAGGTTAATGTTAGACAGTCAAGAAGATGTCAAAACATACTCGTACTTCATGAAACGATTATTTGACCTCTTATCACCTCATTAATCTCGGGAAGCTGTGCCATAGGCCAGCATGCTGATGATGAAGACGTCATCAACAAACGTGACTAACAACCTTGGCGCCGGCTTATCATAATTGCTTGGCTATTATTTGTTTGAGAACGTTGTTTGTACAAGGGAAAAACGTTATAAATTGATACAATGTTTGTTGTTGGCCTAATGCTTGCGTACTTTGTTCAATACAATATCAAAGTTTGGCTTAAACAGAAATCCCAAATTGTTTGATGGTCTAATGCAGGTTGACGCCGGGTTAAATCGGTTTAATGTTTTGAACTTTCCATTTTGATACAATTTCATTACAGATGCCCGAAACGGCATACTTTTTGTAGGATAGGCTATTTTTGTAGGATAGGATATTTTTGTAGAATAGGATATTTTTGTAGGATAGTATATTTTTCCATATTATTCTAATCCATTTTCTCGCCGACTTTTTGTATGACATGCGTTGCACTATTGCAATCAGTGTTCTATTTTTCAATTACATAAAATCTATCACCGATTATAATTATCGCCCGTGGGCGTAGCTTATGTCTAGATACGTAAACTAGAAAGGCGCAGGTAAGATATTGGTGGAAGGAAAATGATTTTGGCCGTCAATGCATGTATGTTTGTTCCAATATGCACCTAATCTACTGATCTTATTTATTTATTTACAAAGTACAGATATATAATTAATGCAGTGTCAAATAATGAATAATTTACTTCAAATTAAAGTTTTTAGTTTTTGCTTATTATTCTTGAAAAATTCATTAAATTAAATGGTAACTTATAACTATGTAGGTGGTAGGAAACAGAAACTGAAATTAAAGAACTTTACATAATATGTTACATTTTTTTTCTTTTTTAAAACGTAAAAATAAAGATTATAATTCTTTTTAATGTTTTCTTATAATCTATATATTACGGTTCAAAAAGAAAAGAAATTAAAGTATGCAAAACTAATAAAGTTGTTCACTTCTAGAAGTGAAACGAAACAGTACGTTGTTTTATCTGTCAAATAGGTTCTCAAATAGAGGTTGCGATTGAGGTTGTTTTATTTATACGAACCTCACACAGCATTTTTAACACTAAGTCTTAAGTTATGACGTCATAATACCGTATGCACGACTATTTGCACTTAGACGCGACGCGACGCGCCTCGCACGACGCCCGGGATTTTACGATACGTGATACGCAAGCAGATTGGCCGGATTTGTCCAAATCCTGAGTGCATGCAGATTCAAATTTTGTCAGAAAATCCCATAACATTAGACTAGGTTCTTTCCAAACTTAACCTAAGATTAAAGGTCTGTTTAACCATATTATACTGATTCGCTTGAAATAGCTTGGCTTGGCAGAGCTGAGATGGAGCGCACCCAACAGCTACATGAAGCCGCCAAAGCAAGCATAAAAAGCATAACACTCACAATGAAATGTTACAATTTCTAAAGGACATGAAAAACGTAGCTTACTGTCCTGTTTCAATTTTAAATGGTCCTAATGTATTCCGGGAATCGCAGTTTTTCATTGTGATATTGCAATCGCTTAGCATTTCTTATTTGTAAAGCAAATATTTTGGGGCATATTTTTGTGCTCAGGTAAAAGGAATCTGACAATTTAATAAAAAGAAGCTACGTTAAAAAAACTAAATTTTATGTTTTTTTTTCGAGTCGGTGTCAGGCGAATTCAAAGTAAAACATTCTAAAATTGCTTACCTTTATAGGTCAGGTTATTACAAAACCACCTTTCCTGACACTGACTCCTAAAAGAACATAAATTAATACGAATACAAAAAAAAAACATTAAAAAAATGTGATTTTACTATTAAGTTGTTGAAGTCGGTTTATTTTTAACGTGGTTTCTTTTTATTTTGAACTTTTAAGTGAGAAACTTCTAAATAAGACGTACACAAACTAAACTTACATGTAAGTTAATCCTAAATCGAAGAAAACACAAAAATTATCAAAAAAAAATTATGGGATTAATTAAATACCAACTATTCTGCATCAAATAAAAAGAAAATCGCGCAAAAAGGATTATAAATCTCGGAGTAATCGATGTAATGACTGACATACATTACAAACAGGCCGAATTGAGAACCTCCTCCTTTTTTGGAAGTCGGTTAAAAATCAACCCTAATTGGCTTCATCCTTATTTTAGGAGGCCTGCGCACCGACGCTCAACCACTGGGCTACAGAACTACAGTTGTCATAAAGAGAGAGACTCAAAGCAAAATTCTTATTTTAGAGAGAACAATCATTTTTTTTTACCTCGTGAAACCTATTGAGACACGCTTCACGTCTGTGGCATTAGGACCCTTAACCCGTTTTCAACACGACCTATTTTACAATAACAGCGTACGAGGTTGCTCTAAATAATTAACAGAATGTCCCTGAAACAAAACGACTCTAATGAAATCGATTTTGAAACGCTATAATGTAATGTAGTATTGATATACTTTATTATACAGTACAGCCGACACCGATACGATTTCGAGGAAAGTAAAATGAAGGATCCGATATCGGACCGATAACTAAACGACTTATAATAAGCATGTTTCGTATATTTTTACGTTTTTGTCTTGGCTATCGGCGTTCGATATGTTATCAAACAGAAAACATCGAAATTTTCAGTTATTCACATATTGTGTACCTACACTAGTCACTACACTTATCAACACTTTCACAGGTCTAATAAAGGACCATATTTTATTATCAATTTTATAACTATTAAACAATAATTAACATAATATTTAAACACCAAATGAAAAACTTACTTTACTCACAGTAAAAATACGCTATTTTAACATTGCCGACTATAGAATAGAATATTGTCTATAGTCTATAGATTCGTGTAGCCAACAATAATCATTGCGTTAATAATGGAGTCACTGACTAATCTATGGTTGTGTCATAGACGGCTTTGTTTACGTTTGGGTTAAATTTATCTCGGACGTACTATAGTTAATTATGAAAAAACGCTTTTATTGCCAAAACCAAAGTCTAGGGTTGATACAATGTCATACTAATAAACAGTCAAAAATGTATGCCAATACTGTATTTCATGTACCAATTGTGAAATATTACAAATCCTCGAGAAACCATACACTCTTAATATCATTAACACAAGTACGGAAATTACTCGATGCCAAACAAATGCCTAATGCCCCTAATCCCTATTTGACGATTTTGTGCTAAATGCTTTTATTATCCTGAGCCCGGACCGAAAATTAAGAGTACTGGAAATAGAATTCTGATCTTATACAATAGAGTTCAAAATCGAACACACCAGTGTTGAGTTGTCAAATTTGACATTTACATTTGACTCAACACACGTGTGTTCCATTTTTAACTCTATTGTGTTAGCCCAGAGGTATATTTTCCTTACACTTTACTGTCACTGCTTTATAATTTATAGATTATGGAAATTACAAGGATTAAATTGGTAAAAAGAGACTTCCTCTACTGAGCGAGACGGACTAATAAGTTCAAGTAGGAAAAAAATATATTATTATTAAACATTTGTCTGAGCCGTGAGACGTGGCACGAAAGTTTAAAGTTACCCGCTTTATAAAATACTTGCTGACCGGTGCTCACTTCGTTGAGCATGGAAACCGTTTGAACCTTCCCGGGACTTCCACGAATATTTCAAGACCAAAAATAGCCGAATCAGTTCAGCAGATCTCGAGTTTTAGCGAGACTAACGAACAGCAATTGATTTTTATATAGCCTATGCTACTCAGTGATAATGTAGCTTTCTAATGAAAAAATAATTATTAAAATTGGTCCAGTACTTTTTGAGTTTATTCGTTACATACAAAAATAAAAATCTTTCCTCTTTTTATTATTAGTGTAGATAATTATTAGATGACACCTAGAAAACATAATATATATTATAGAATACAGTATATACTAATATGTGATATTCAATTTGACCAGAAAAATGTATAACCGACTAGTTTTAAACCTATTAATCTGCATAAAAAAATATCCATCTGATTAAAAACGATTCTAAGCACAGTTTAGTAATGAATGTTCTGTAGATGTCTGAAAGAGATAGGAGTTGTCACCGCCATTCGAAACCACACTTTAAACCGTTCGCACAAGGTACAATTACAGTTGTTTATATTATTTCATAAAGTTGCTTCAGTACGGGGAGCTTATGGCTGTTTACTGTTGTGAGTTATTGTCTCCCCTTTCCATAATTTAAACGTTATGCCGAATTTGCCAACAATCGTAAACGTACAATGGAGTTATTACGTTTATTGCCGTTTAACTAATGCCATGATTAGATTTGTGTAGCTTATGAATGTTATGATGCATTCTTTATTTCGTGTGTGCTAACCCTATTTGTTTTTTGAGATTACAAAAATGTTACTTGTATTTACAGGATCACTTTGTATGCATTTGTGCTGCATATTGGGTTGGTTATATTATAAGTCTTCATCATGTGCACTATAACTTAATACGGGGTGATTCACGGTTTATATTAAGCCGAATATAGTGTGAAGAGAATCACGCGTAGAGCATTTTTAGTTTTGGCACCTCACATAAATTATTCTAGTTGTAGGTCCCGTTCATAGTTAGGAAAAACAAGGAGTGTCAGGATAGCTAATTCCTAATATTCTTCTTCTTTCCTCTCTGCACTCCGTCCTTCTTTCTTTCTCACCTCTCTCACCTCACCTCACCTGGACCAGGTGAAGGAGAAAGTGATATAAAAGTTCTTCCCAGCTTTCCACGTTTTCTTCTACCTTACTACCACGTTATATTTTACCTTTCCTTCAATTATTCCTCTAATAAAATTGTCGTACCGTATCAAGTGTCCTAACATCTTTCTTCTGTTCTCGATGATCTTAATATGTCTAAGATTGCAAATACATAAACCAAATATAGCCTCTCTAATTATATGCTACAGTTTCCCCAGGACACAAATTGCACACATACAAGTATATACTATAATAGTAGCCTACACAATAGGGGAATAATAGCTTAGGAATTAGATACCTAAGCCGTAACAATATAGCGTAATTATATTAGAGATGAAAGCATAATAGTTATTACGCACTTATAAAGGAAAATTTCATCAAAGGATTACTTAATTACTAACATCAATTATCTACAATTTTCCTTTGAAAATGAACTTAGCCTTAAGAGCCTCTTATATTATGTAGCTTGAATATCCTTAAATTAAGAAGCACACGCATGTCCTTGTCATTCATTCTGAAAAAAGAGATTGCGAATCGCTCTCCGCTTACCCGAATACAGCGAAAAAAAGGCTAATGCTTTTGAAAATATATGTATGTATATTTGTTCTTAGTTCCACCGTGGCACCAAAAATCATGGTCCATTTAAATTAAATAGGAGTGGGTAGTTTCGTAAAAATAACTCTGTTAACATAAACGCCCTTCTGAAAGGCAAAATAAACAAATCAGTTTTCAGATATGTTGTCAAATTTGAATTTAGTACTGAATTTGACAACCGACTAGAGTATCGAACACTGGGGCCTTACTCTACAAACTAATTCGATTTTGGTAGAGATTAGATCTTCTTCTTCTTCTTCAAAATGGCCTCTCTTAAGGCCAGTGTCAGTGTAGAAGAGATTAGATCGTGCCACGTACTTCCGAATAAATTGACGTTTATTTATTTTGATTTTCAGTCGATTGATATTGTCGGGAGTAGGTACGAAAAGTATATTTTATAAATATACTAATATATACTAATATTATAAAGCGAAAGAGTTTGTATGTTTGTTTAAGCGCGCTAATCTCAGGAAATACCGGTCCGATTTGAATTTTCTTTTGTTGGATAGTCCATTTATAGAGGAATGCTTTAGGCTGTAAAACATTACGCTGCGACCAATAGGAGCGAAGCGTCAGTGAGAAATGTTGCAAAAACGGGGAAAATTATTCACATTTGGGGACTTCCGTTGCGTGCGCTGCATAAACGGAAGTCCCCAAATGTGAATAATTTTCACTCAAAAACCGCACGTGGGCACAGCTAGTATTTTATAATAGCAGATAACTGAAATGCAGCCCAAGTGTGTCATGTAAATGATGTGTTGGAAACTATTGCAGTATTTGAGGTCGTCCAGCCGTGAATATAGGTAATATCGGTCGGATCTATTCCGAAACACTCGAACCTACATTATATGCTTAGTAATAACATACCCAGTGTTCATAGAACAAAAGCATTAGAGATCTTGATAATTATCTACACTAATATTATAAAGAGGAAAGACTTGTATTTTTGTATGTAACGACTTAACTCAAAAAGTACTGGACCGATTTTAATCATTCTTTTTTTATTAGAAAGCTACATTATCACTGAGTAACATAGGCTATATAAAAATAAATTGCTATTCGTAAGTCTCGCTAAAACTCGAGATCAGCTGTACTGATTCGGCTATTTTTGGTCTTGAAAAATTCGTGCAAGTCCCGGGAAGGTTAACACGGTTTCCATGCTCTACGAAGTGGGCACGGGTCATAATTTATACAATAGATACTTTAAAAATTACATAATAAATTAAAAACTATTTAAGGTATGGTTCCGGATATAGCCGGGTAATAAGGTCGAAATACACATTTACCCGGGTCATAACCTAGTGAGACCTGGCACGATTAGCGAAAGGCGATAGACATTCGGTAACGTTACCGAATGTCTATCGCCTTATTTATTGTTCTGGCACTGCCATACTTTTCATATATTATAATTCTATAACGTTACTTTTACGGAGCTGTCGAATGTTCCCGCTGTTGGGTCTACGCAATGCGCGCCTCTACGAACTTCCAGCGCACAAATGAGTAATTTATAACTTTACAAGCGCGGACCTTTGAACTTTTTAGCGAAATAATAAATTAAACGCAAAGTTGAATCTGCTTTTGATTAATAAAGGTGAAAAGGGTTAAAACTCGATTTTTTTTTTTTCTAATTAGTAAAAGGTCAAACTTATACTCAGTAGAAATTGGAATAGTGTGCTGAGTGGGAGATTTCGTCACTGCTCGCCGAGATAAGTTAACTACAATTCGCTTGGCATCGACACAACCCTTAGGCAATCGAGGTTAAATAATTCAATGCTCTACAAACTAAATCACTCAAAAACTTAAAGCAGAACTCACAAATTGTAAGTCTACCCACACACAACTTTTATTTACATTACATTTTTCCACTTTTTAAAATAATAATAAAAAATGGAAAAGTGTAAATAAAAGTTGTGTGTTAATATTGTGAACACGAATTTCCGTCAAGAACCAACAGTACATTCAATCAGTTCTTTGTAAGTCTACCCCCCGGTTTCTGAAAGACTGATCGAATCGTCAATCGAATCGTAAACGTAGCGAGGGCGCGAAGTTGTTGCGAGTGATGAAGAACGTTCAGAATCGCTTGTTAACTCAAATATTAGCTGATCGATGTTTTGATCAGCCTTTCATGTACCGGGGGTAGGTACTTCTATTAGAAATACTGAAGACTTTATTACTTTAAATAGATGGGAACGCCAATAAAACGATGCTGATGATGAAGCGACGATTTATCATATTATCAATATCCCCATTTTAATTCCCCATTTAAACTCGCAGCGAATTAAAATATGAATCATTGATACATCGTAATCAAAGACCACAATTCATGAAATTTGCCTCCATTCAATATTAATTGTAATGCAAAAACCACATATCCCTGTGATATCTTTACGCTTGGTTTAATGTATTTTAATGTTGATGACAACACGCAGTATGTATTACTCCTTTTCGATTCAATTTTTTTTTAGAATCCGTACCTAAAAGACAAAAACGAAACCCTTTAGAGCTCTAACAAACGAGCGGCATGTTCCCAACGGCATAGGTAACTGCAACCGTCGACGCGTCGACGGCAGCAGTCGCCATATAGCGACACTTGACACTGACTCCTATACTTAAAGAGCAGACGACGGCTACCGCTGATCTACGAAGTGGAATTGCCGTCGACGCGTCAAGGGAAGCCGTCGACGCGTTATGAGAGTAAAAGAAAGAGAGAGTTTCTTTGTGTATTGCGCACCCACTTGGGCACTGTGAAATAACTCCTGCATAGCTGGCTTGGTTTCAATGAAATCGGCTACCGACACCGAAATCGGTGAGGGGAGCTATTATTCTTACCCCCGGTTTCTCGAACGCTATTCAAATGAATGATCAACTAACATGGCATTCAAATCAACGACCCATATTGAACGCTGATTGGTAGAATATTAGTAGACAGAAAGGAACGTACAGATATTTTAATTTTGTGATTATATCACGCTCGCTCGCTGATTCAAATCGTATGTCAACTAATCGGCGTCTTTGGTGAATTAACCTTATCTGTGGAATTTTAACAAATCTTGCAAGTGCGAGCTTGGTGTAATTATAAAATATATGTCCGTTCCTTTCTGTCTCATGATGTTCCACCAATCAGCGTTCAATATGGGTCGTTGAATTGAATGCCATGTTACATATTTGATCATATTCCCTGTATTCCAGGAGCTGATAGTAAACGAAAATAACGTTTTTTTCTTTCAGATTCGCGTTTCTTTAGCACTTTAAAGAATCATTATGATCGTTTTGAACTGTTCTTACTTGTGTTCCACAAGCAGGTGTCAGCTGTCAAAAACTGTTCAAAACGCTCAGAATGATCCCATCTTGTTTTTGACGTTTACTTAGATTTCACTGATCTCGATGTTATTTTTAAGATAAGGATCGAGCAAATTTATTAAAGATTCTTTTATAATGTAGTTATTATTGTTAATTTAAAATATAAATAGAATTTATGAGATAAAAAGGAAATGTTAAATTTTGACATCTGTCTGTCGTTCCACTAGCAGTAAAGTTTGTTGAAACGTTCAGATCGAAAATTTCATTATTGTGCTAAAGAAACGACTGTGTGCGTTATGAATGATCTGAGCGTTCAGTGTAAAAAGAGCGCTTAAAGGAACACGCCCTAATTTGAATAGCGTTCAATAAACCGGGGGTTAATGTTTGAATGTACGCCCCCAAGCCTCGTGTAAGGCTTAGAATGAATATTTACAAGTTATTAAACAGTTTTCTTGGTGATATCATTTGTTAGGCAAATCACCCTAATATTATGTACGTATGGAATAGGCTTATGCGTAATCTAATAAGGAATAATGTATGATGGTAATATTAGCACGTTTATGAATTGTATATTTTTATGTTAATACATTTGACTTATTATGCGTACTAGTAAATAAAGTGTTTTTTAACCTCAAATTAAATAAAACACATTTTTATTTTATTTAAATAGTTTTATCAAACAAAACCTAAGGCTGATTTTAATTATTTTTATATTATTTTTGTAGCGCGTGTACATATTATGTCTAATAGAAACTGTAGGAAATTTAAATATAAAATCTTTATAAAAACAGTAAAAGAGGTTTTAACAGAAACCTTACATAATAGGTATGAAGGTGTAGTTTCGTTCTGTAATAACATGATACAACACCATCGAGTTTGAACACATCGCATTGCACCCACCCACCCAGAGTACTGGAGTTACCTTAGAGCTCACACTTAAACCCAGAGTTATTTGACGCAAGAGGGCCTAATAATAATAGCATCTGCATTATCTTGAGACAAAATCATGATTAATATAGCCGGAGCGTATTAATCTTAATACACCAATATTAACTCAATATACACATTATTATCAACTAATTAGTATTAATATACCAACAATTATATACAATTCAACGGTCAACCAACGGATGTGGACAACGCTGTCCCTCTGGATTATAGTTCCTTACAGCGAATAAAGCATTATATAAAAAAAAATCAAGTATCAGATTTTGAGACCAATTAAATAGATCGATAGTAGGGTTAATGACTACAATATGTATGATATTTAGTTAAATTTGAATTTTCGGAAAATTTTCAGAAATATTTTAAATATTACTAGATTTTTTTATACTTTATCAATTGATGCTTTTTACATTAATTGATTATTTGTATAATAAAAGTGAAATCGTCTAGAAAGTTATTAAAAAAAGCAAATATGAAAATACAGCTTTTAACTAAAAGTGACAACATGAAATTCCATCGCAATTCGCAACATGATATGAAGATGGACTTTTTAAAAATAAGCATTTTTATTTAATATTTTAAAAATAAGCATTACTTTTCTTAGGAAAATACTTTCACAGAGCACGGAGCTGAGAGTTAAAAAATATCGAAATATCTTAGAACAGATTAAAACTAATTAGGTTAATGCAAGTTATTCCTGATAGAGCCTTATCCGATCCGCTTTAAGCTTCGTAGACCGACTTCAGGACTTCGGGACTAGTTCTTTCGAATTATTCAAAATAGAAATAAAGTAAAAACTAATTAGGTAGGTTTCTTAAGAAATTATGCTCAGGAGACTTTTAAAAGTAGGTAAGTGTCTTTTGAAAGTAGTTTAAGTTAATCTTGGATAATTTGATTCGTGAATGAAAATGTAGGTCATTAAATATAGGGGACAGAACTTATTTATTTTAATTAACACCGAGACGATACGCGATGTATATTAGTATTAATTATAGCCTGTAGTTTATATATTTATATTATAATATATATTTATAGCGTCAGTTGGTGCCGAGACCAGACGTGACGCAAGTCGCAACACGGCGCTATATTTTAACCGACTTCCAAAATACGTGGTTATTATATTATGTTTTTTAAAAAATTAAAATTTGAACATTACTAATTGGTTAAGTATTAATATTATTATAATTTCCAGCTGCAACGCTCAAGTACAGGCTTTTGCAATGAATCGTACATACTTAAGTACTTATATGAATAAAGTTATGTAAAAAATATATTTCATGTATTTAATATTAGAAGTATTCTTAACGTTTATTTCTATTCACGTAATTTCTCCAGAATTAGAAAGAGTTATCCCTCATACTAATAGTGTAAAGGCGAAAGTTTGAGAGTGAATGTTGTTGGTGAGTGTATACAGGGTGGCTTATGGTTCATATAAGCCGAATATAGTGCGAAGAGAAGGTATTATAGAATATTTTTTTATCGCGTTATGGGACGTAATTTATATGAGGTTCCAAAATCAAAAATCCTCTACGCGTCCTTCTCTTCACACTATATTCGGCTTGCCATGAAACACGTTTTATACATGCTGTAATAGGTATTAATGAGTGCACGTATGTAGAGTTTACTGTCAAAGTTGAAATAGTTACTTTTTTATTATTGAAAGGGCAAATTTATGATCTTGGGGCATTTCTCATAGAAACATGAAAGTTAAAAGTCTTTCAGCGCTGGTAGGTACTTTCACAGTAAACTTTATATAGAAGACACATACACATCCTAAATTACTATCACTAATTTATTTTACATTTTGTATATGTTTCATACTCTTTCTAGCAAAAATTACTCAACGGATTTTGTTCAAATTAGGTACGGTAGTAGTTTATATGCTGGGTTAACACACAGGCCACTTTTTATTACGGCAAAATGTACGGTTCCAACAGGATTTATTTTGCACGTCGATATAGCGGGTAACATCCAGTAAAATATAGGTAATATGAAAAGTACAGCTCTGCCAGTATTTTTCGGATGTTATTAGGTACACACCTGTGGATAAGCTTTGTTTATCCCTGCCAACCTGACGTGGACGGTAAAATGGTGGTTGTATTACGTGTTACCGAACTTTAGGGTTTCTGTACGATTTTGCGTTGTCATCGTTTTTTAAGGAATATCGTCGAATAAATTGTATCAATTTATGCACTGGCTTTGTTGGGCTGTCTCTATCTTTGTTTCTACTACCTTCAGTTAGAATCTCTACCAAGGACATACTTGTATTACTTTACTGTATTAATTACAAGTTTTTGACCGCGGCTTCGCAGGCGTGGATTAACATTTGTGGCAAAACTTTGTTAGTGAAAAAAAAACCTTTATACCGAATTCAAATTGAATAACTTCAAAAACGGCAAACTTTTATACATTGCACCCCCTTGGGGGTTGGATTTTGCAAAATCCTGTCTTATTGTGTGAAAGAGTATATGAGAGTAAAAGAAAGAGAAAGTGTCATTGTGTATTGCGCACACACTCGACCTCCGTAGCGCAGTTGGTTGAGCGTGTTGGCGCTCGAACGAAAGGTCGCGGGTTCGAATCCCGCCGAGGGAACAAAAAGTTTTCAATGTTCCTGGGTGGATGTGTATTAAATTTGTGTATAATATAATAAAAAACTTAAATATGTGTATAGTATAAAAGTATTAAATATATTTCCGTTGTCTGGTACCTGTAACACAAGTTCTTCGGATACTTAGCACAGGGCCAGATTGACGTGGTGTGAAGCGTCCATAGATATTATTATTATTACACTTGGGCATTAAAAAATGACTCCTTCGTAGCTGGCCTGGTTTCACCGATATCGGTTACCGACACCGTTTTCCTTTCTTTTTGAGGTGACACACCCTTGTGTGTCGGTAGCACATGAAGCTTTCTCTCTAAGAAAAGTTACTCTGGCGGGATAAGAACTCGCGACCTTCGTTTGAGCATCGAGTTTTTCATGCATCAACATTTTAGTAGAAAAGCCTGTGCGATCAGCGAGAAGAAAACACACTTGCAGTAGTAATGTAATAAGTACTAAGTGAAAATTTATGCTCATAGTTTTTTTATTAAAAAAACTATGTAAATTGTTGGAAAAAAGATTTATATTTTCAATATTATTACCTACGTAGTACCTACCTAGGACCGATTGGTAGATAATGTAGGTTTCGAAATGAAGTTTTTCCAATCGTTATTTATTCATACCATTTCCACTCAGCACAAGCGACTGTCATTTATTTCTACAAGCAAGGAACAAAAATGTTCCAGTCCATTCAAGAACACATTTTAAAATTAATTCTCTGTCAATAAACCTTAAAAACCTTTTAGTCTTTAAGAGCTGTCACAATGTCACATTGTTTTCCCTCAAATTCCCCAACAATAAGCATATTGACTCGCTATTACCGAATAAAATTTCATAGAAAGCTCCACAAACAGGGCTGATCGAGCGCGCCATTAGGGGCCATGCATAAATTGTTAGCTGTGACGACAGCCGCGCCCGTACAGCAGGACGAATGTATTCCGACCGTCCGACACCGAAGTTATTCCACCAATTTGATGGTCCACCAAGTTGGTGGTACACCAAGTTGACAAATGTTGGTGGAGTATTAAATTATTATTTTTACGGTACACTCTTCTTTCTGAATTCTGCAGTAGGTACCAAATGTTGGTGGACCAAGTGTAATAAAAAATAATACAGGCTCATATACCTCAAGAACGCGTTCTAGTTTTTTGATATAATAATTAAAAAAATGTATTAATAAAAAGTAATGATGTTTAATAAATTAAACTTAATTACAAATTATGTCTTGCAAAGATCAACTATACAGGTTATGATATTAATAAGTGATAATAAATTATTTATGATGTGTATGTGCCTCCTACGTAGGGTATAATGTGAAAGTACCAGCGCTGAAAGAGGTACTTTTTTGATTATGGTATATATTTATGATATTATGGGATTTCTCATACAAACATTAAAGTCAAAAGTAAGTCTTTCAGCGCTGGTACTTCCACATTATACCCTAGATACATAGGAGGCACATACACACCCTAAAGTTTTATCACTCATTTTTTTACATCTTGTCTTGTATTATATCAGGGATGTTAGGGTGCTCCGTAACCGTAAACGAAACTATCGTATATCCGATATAAAATATTATGCGTAACCGTAACCGAATCCGAAATAAAAGTTTTTTTACTATCAAAGGTAACCAAAATGCAATATCCGTAACCGAAATTATAATAATATAAATAATAATAAAAATCCGATATAATTTCATATTCGTATCCGTATCCGGAATTTCATATCCATTTCATCCCTGTATTATATTATGTCGTTAAAACTTAAGAGTCGAGACTATTTTTGTAAACACAAAACTGCCATTTTGGTGTTCAAACGTTTCCGCGGTGGACTGTACGTAGAACCGCTTTTGTCAACTTCACAATTCTCCTTTACATAAGCCTCTTTTAATAGACTATATTTATCTTGTTCTACTTCACTTAAAGCTGTCCGTATGTTCTTTTTAATATTGAACATAACATTAGTTTCCTATTTTTATTCCTATTTGCTCAATAGTGCTTTTCGTTTTCCCAGAAAATTTTAAAAGCTTTTAGGATACACGTATCAGACCCTGATTCTCGTGTCACGTAGTTCGTTTCGAATGTCGGGTCTGTCCCGCTCCCACGTACGTCAGTCAGGGCATACGTGCACGAGCGGTGCGTCATTCGAAACGAGCTTCGAGATACGAGAATGGATTCTTCGGCAGGCTTTGTTTATGTATGTATGTTTGATCCTCTGGAGTTCCTCAACTACTCATTCGATTTTAACGAATGAGCTTTTAAAAGATTCGTATTAATGGCCCGGTCAACATAGCTTATGTAGGATGTAATTTTTTGTGTCAAAAACATTTTTTTATTGCAAGAATAACAAAGAAGCAAGAAAAAAGAAATAATAGTAGAATCATATGCCATAGTTATAGCAAGCGGTACAGTTTACGAAGTCGGGTTATAGTTTTTATATATTTTTGGTTAAAGCAGACAGTGTTAAGTATTCTTAATTTATTAGACGTTTGACATTGAAGAAGCGCATATTAATACCAGTCTGGCTAAAATTAACTTGTTATTATATAAATGTCTACACTCTAGAGGAAAATAAAGCTTTATTTTTTTATTTGTTACAGAACTTTTTGATAAAAGATTGATAAAAGAACCGGCGTAAGAAACTCGGACGGGGCCACCGTCCGAGTTTCTTACGCCGGTTCTTCTCGGCGGGTTAGGGTTGAACCGGTGGTAGCCTTTTTGTTGACTATGTGACTTTCCGAAAATACATTGTTAAGTTTCATTTGAAAATAAAATATTTTGATTTGATTTGAACACAGACAGTCTTATGTCCAGTAGGTACTGGACGTCACACCTGAATTGATGATGATGCCAGACAGTATTTATTATCTTGTCTTATCTACATGTTCCATTAAAAATAAAAACTCGACTTAATGTGTAACATTCCTATAACACCTAACAAACGACCTGATGAACCGATTTCCACCAAACATAGCCAACAACACTCTCGACTGATATACCTTTCAAACAAAACACCGCAATAAAAATCAAATTATCTGTTTGGGAGCTACGATGCCACAGACATACACAAACATACACATTTACAAAGACACGTCAAATTTATAACACCTCGTAGTTTTTGCGCCTGGGGTTAAAAACTTAAAACAGACCCACCCGTAATTATTTTTATAATCGCTTAATTGGGTTATTGAATGAATATTACATTTATTTAATTAAATAAAAGAGTCTACCTCTTTCTCGGAAAACGATATTTGTACGCAGGATTATGTAATGTCTATGTAGGGTTAACAACGTGACGTCATAATCGGTTGTTCGTTCGCACATTCATATTTAATTTATTTATTTAATTATTTAATTGTACTTAAATAATTTTAATATTAAAATATTTGTTTACGAAGGGGCTATAAAAACATCAATTAAAAACATTCAAAAGATTAATTATACAGTGGTATAAATGAGCCACTATAAAATATTATATCAAGGCACAATACTTCCAAATACATTTGAAACGTAAAAGTAACCCAGCTTTTATCGAAAGAACATCTCTAAAATCTGTTTAATGTTTGATTATACAGTAACGAATTCATTCAACAGAACAACAAAGTCATTACGTGACAAACAACAAACAATAAAACTACAACTACGGGAGAATGGGAGTGACAATTGACGTTATTAAGGCGAATATATTGAACCATGGATGTTCCAGATAAAAAGGTGCTTCAATTACTATTGACACATTGAAATGGGACAATGAAGATGTGTTTGTGTTTGTTAGCAGACTGTTTTATTTTGTGGTGTTTTGGTGGAGTTTTTGAAATGAGAGGGAGAGGAAAGGTGAACTTGTTACTTGTATTAGAGATTAGACTCTAGCAATTTGAAATAACATTACATATAAGATTTTTTTTTTAAGATTTTTAAAATAAAAGTAGTTCTTCCACGTGATATACTCCATGCCTGAGCAATTTCATTTCTTTAATGATTTTGGCACTCTATGTACGTAATATTATGTATGTTTGTGCTACCGTAGCGCTTAAGCTAATCCTATTTTAAATAATAAACCCGAGTAGTATAGGCTATATATATATATATTGATATACTGCTATTGTATGTCAATAAAAATCTTTAACATGTTGCCTAAAGACATAAGAGATATATCTATAATTACTAAGTTTAAAAGAATATTACTACATTGGTTGCTGGACAAATGCTTTTATAGTCTTAAAGATTTTTTTGAATATTTAAATAATGTTAAGAAATTTGACATTAAGTAAGTATTGACATTAAATCTAAATTGTATTGGGTAGCTGACATTTAATAAAAATTGTGCTTTGAAAAATGTGAAAATATTAATAATTTATTTATGATTATGTGACTGTAATATTAATATTTTATTTAAGTAATTGTAAATCATCAGTACATTAAAATTTATTGCAATATCTCCACACCTCTATGAGGTAGAAATTGTGAACTCACTAGACTTAAGATCAATAATTATGTATACCAATTTCTTGGAAATAAAGACTTATCTTATCTTATCTTATCTTATCTAGGCTACAAAATATAGCCAGTTTATAGTTTTAGTAAAAGTAGTGGTTATTCAAAAATCTGCAACACAAACCTCGAATTACACTTTATTTCAGCTTAGAAATTATTTCCGAAACCAAATTACACGCTACAACAGATACCATTTCAGGTTCTGGGAAAAACACTGTGGCAAGTTGGCAACCTTCAAACATTTTTATTAACTTATTTGACTTTCAACACGCGAAGCTCGCGTGACTTAGCCTATTTTATACTGCAGGCTAATGGTGGCGCTTACAGCTAATTCTGTTGAGGATTAATCATATTAGATTAGAGATTAGATTAAGATTTAATGTAGACAATATATCTGTCTGTCTGCGCCATGTCTAGCTTGTTTAGACAACTCTACTAAGCTGTTTTCAGCTTATTAGGGTATGGACCACAGAAATAAAGATCAAGATTTATGTCTGTGGTATGGACGCTGTCGTAAATATCTTTATTTTTTTATTATGAAGAATACGTAGTAGCCAATTGTTCGTGCTAAAATGATTACATAATCCTGGTTAAGAAGATATTATTTTCCATTTTAATACATTTTTCAATATAAGTAACTAATTAATCTTAAGTAGGATAAAAAAGAACTTTAAAAAACCAACTTCAACAACTATTTATATAAAATAATACCGACTTCCAAAAAGGAGGAGGTTTCTCAATTCGACCGTAAATATTATTATGTTTTTTTTATAATGTTAACAGTTACAATAAGTGTTATTATTGAAGTCGATGTCAGCAAAAGTTAGTTTCAAGTCAGCAACTTTAGGACGTTATTCTTTTAGCTGACACCGACTCCAAAAAGAACATTGTAACTCCATTATAAGGCCGTGTTTCACCAAGCGATGTTAAAGTTAACGCCATGTTAAAATACCATGCCTTCTCATTCATTGACAGGAAATACGAGAGGGATATCATGATATTTAACGAAGGATTAACTTTAACATGGCTTGGTTAAACACGCCCTTAAAGTATTATTTTATGATTTTTAGTTGTTAAAGTCGGTTTTTACCTGTGGTTTTTACAAACATAGTTTCTTTTTATTTTTTACTTTTTGAGAACCTCCGCCTTTTTTGGAAGTTGGTAAAAAATATTAGGAATATGTGTGAAAACCCCCGATTTTGAAACATTCTTCATTGGTGCGCCGCTCCTATTGGTTTTAACCTGATGATAATATAACGCGTGTAAAAATAACAGTCACTTTAGGGTATGATTTATACTACCTTTTCTCATTCTAGTTTTTTTTTTAATTGTGATTGTTCTTTTTACACTCTGTATAGCCTTTAGCTTTCCTCGATAACCGGTAATTTTTCAAATAGCATTGGTAGTTGCTGGGCTTCGCGCGTCCAATGAATAAAAAAACAAACTTTTCAGCTTTAAAATAATAAACCTATAGATCCACAAAAGTAGAACTACTTAGGAACTTTACTTTGAAAGTTCGATAGCAAAGAATGCTATGTGACTGTATTAGTCACCACCAAATACATGACATTACGCACACATTACTAGGATATATTTAGCTAGCCATGACTACTAGTCATTGACTAGTAGCAGAATTCTACGAATAACATTTTGTGAATATACGCCGATAATGCTCTTAGACTTAGGTCGTGTTTCACCAAGCAATGTTAAGGTTAATCATGTTGTTCCTCTCGTAATTCCTATCAATGAATGAGAAGGCATGGTATTTTAAAAAGCCGTTAACCCTAACATGCGTTGGTGAAATTGAGAGGTGAATCGAGGACCATATTGTCTATGTGTGATTGTAAGATTGATAGAATACCTAACTACTTTTTTTTTCGGGGGAAATGCGTTGCGCATACCCCGCGACCTCGGGGGAGGGTCGCGAAGTTATGTTGGACTCCCCAGTGCTTCGCACTGAGTTCCCAACTAAAACCTCCCTATGTCCTCCTTCACGCTTTATGGCGGGGCCATGGCAACTGCTATACTACCACAACCCCGCTGGCGAAATACCTAACTACCTACATAACAATAAGGATACAAATTTTTCATGTCAAAAACACGGTGCTAGCACCGTGAACAATACACATAACATAATGTTATAAAGAATTTAACGTGAATACGTCTTTAAAATTGAATTTCACAGGGACACAAAACAATACACTTCCCGGGGATACAGTTAAGTGTGGCCACATACACAATATCTATCAGCGCCATCAAACAATGACACCACTGGATTGCTGAAGAATCAAAGAATTTATTGCGTAAGGACCGTATTCACGTATAACCAATAGTCATATTCTTATGAACAGCCACTGACTTTTATTTTTACGAAAATTATGTTTCCAAAAAGTGGGGAAAAGCGATGTCTGGCAACACCGATACTATCGTGGAGCACAATGCTCATTTACATCGAAAGGCCCGAGCAGGCCGCGGCGCGACAACAGGTACACGCGTGTGACAAATTGCTCCCTCCCTATATTGTTCCAGCAGGGTTGCCACTTTTCAAAATGTTTTTTCTTTTCTGTTTATTGTGTTACAAGATGTGATAGAGCTAACATAAAGCTCGTTTAATAACAATTGGCGTTGATAACACAATCAACGTTCAACAGCACGATACTCCCTGTACACTTATAACATGATACCTAAACAGGTACACCAATACAACAAAAGTTAAAAAAAACTTGGCACCTTAATAATTCAACGTATTTAATGAAATAATTTGTGGAAAAATGTAAATGCATTCTTAGTATTACACATTTACCTACTTCTATAATATATATTTACTATTAAATAAAAAATACAATTCCACAAAATGTAATTTTAATAACATACAATTAATTTGTATTAATGTTGTTATTTTGTGTATCTTTTAGCATCTGCATGCATGAAGGTACCTACACGTACAACACAATTTGTATGCGTAAAACATTAAGGGACAATATTTGACAGATAAAACAACGTTTCGTCGCACTTTTAAAAGTGAATAATTTTATTAATTTTACACAGGGCTTTATTTTATTTTCATATCGTAATATTCATATACGTACATTACAGAAAAACATTAAAATAAGTATAATCTGTATATTTACGTTTTAAAAAGACACAAATTAAAATATGTAACATACGTACATAAAGTTATTCATTTTTAAAAGTGAAACGAAACGTTATTTTTTATCTGTCAAATGGGTTCTCAAGTGAAGTTGGATTTGAGACTTCTCTACTAATACGGGCCTAAAATTAATTTCAATCTTAATCTAAAACAAATTAAATTATCTAAATAAAAGAAAATTGACAACCCTAATAGAAAACGATAGTCACGGATTCTTCCTGTGTACCTGCCCCGTTATTTTGTCACTACATTATAAATTACACTTTACGAGTTACGACATCTATTTCACTTGTATTTTTAACTGTCGCAGTAAAGTATCGTATTACTATTGATTTAGTACAGTTAGTTCAAAGAGGTCCAATTTCATTGCCCCAGTTTGTTTTATCTAATATAATCAAATTAAGTGTATGTTTATAGAGACTAAGGCAACATACGACTAGACAAAATTAAATTACTCTACATGGTGTTATGTGATTTGCAAGGACGGAAGGTTTTATATGATTCGGAAGAGGAGTTATTACGTTTTGTCGGAACCGAAGTCGGTATCGGAATAGAACTCGAAAGCAGATCTGGGCCCCGATTAAAAATGTCATCGCTGTTAGTACATACGAAGTTCGAAAACAAAATGTATGGAATTTGACATAACGTCGCTTTAGCTTCACAACCGTATAACGGGTGTAAAAAGAGCAGTCACTATAACTTTAGGATATGATTATACTACCTTTATTAATTCTAGAAATGTATAGTTTTTTTTAAATTTTTTTTTTACAAAAATTCCAATAAATATAATTTTTTTGCTTTATTGTTATTATTGCGACAAAAAAATAAGAAATGGTGAAAAGTAAAAAAAATTTTAAAAGTTTTTGACAACAAAAATATTTATCAAAATACATTTCCAAAATAAGAAAAATTTGTATAATAGTATCTCAAAGTAATAGTGACTGCTCTTTTTACATTCTGTATATAAAACTATACAACTTTTCAGTAGAGTCAATAAATTGGATTTTTTTATGACATGGATTTTGGAAGTATACCGTACATAACTGAACCTCATTTAAAACAAAATCCATGTCATAATAAAATCTAAAATTATTAAGTTTTTTGACTCTACTGAAAAGTTGAAGTTTTATAGATACGAGGTTGTGAAGGTAAAGCGACGACAAGCTTCGCTAAACGACGAGCGAATTGGTATGTCATTTAGCGAACCTTATGTCAAATCCCATACATTTTCTTTCGAACGTTAAATAGCGATAAATAGCGATGGCATCAAGATGCTCAAGAGACTTTATAATACATACTAAATATACATACTTAATAAAAAAAACATACTTTGGATATTGTAATATAACAATATCCAAAGTATGTTTTTTTAATAAAATATGACGTAATCATTAGGCCGTTTCCACACGTATTGTCATTAGTTCATTTTTCACGAAACACAATACGTCTCTGGAGGTAACAATCAGTGAAATGGTAGACAATAAATAATCAACGACATCTATACCGCACTAATTAAGTGCGTGGGTATGGCCGCGGCTTAAGAGGATACACCACGGGCTAGAAAAACATACAATCTATACTAATATTATAAAGCGGAAGAGTTTGTTTGTTTGTTTAAACTAGAGATGTAACGGATATCCGGTAACTATCCGGTATCCGGCCTATCCGGCCTTGTTTTCACTATCCGGCCGGATACCGGATAGTGATACAGTATCCGGCCGGATACCGGATAGTAAAATTTAAAAAAATCTTATTATTTTATAAAGGCAAATCATACTCCAATAGGTTGTGGAGACCGTTTATTTTTATAATAGCACATCAAAAATGTTTGTTTTATTAACAAGTGGCAAATTGTGATGAGTAAATACCAAATTTTACGCGATAACACTCGAACGCCCCCGAGTCGACCCGATCTACGGTTACGTGCGACCCGAATGCGCCTGAATATTTCCGATCTCGTTCACCGCGCCAATATTCAAATCAAACTTATTACATATTATAAAGGGTGTAAAAAGAGCAGTCACCATAACTTTGGGATATGATTATACTACCTTTTCTCATTCTAGAAATGATTTTATTTTTACAAAAATGTCAAAAAAAAATTTTTTTTTGCTTTATTGTAATATTTGCGACAAAAAAAGAAGAAATAGTGAAAAGTTAAAAAAAAATTTTTTAGTTTTTGAAAAAAACATTTCCAAAATGAGGAAAGGTAGTATAATCGTGTCTCAAAGTTATAGTTGCTCTTTTTACACACTGTATGTTATCAAAAAGGCCGGATATCCGGCAGCCGGATATCCGGCGCTCCGGCCTAGTAGCTTGCCGAATATCCGGTATCCGGTATCCGGCCAAACTACTATCCGTTTCATCTCTAGTTTAAACGCGCTAATCTCAGGAACTACTGGCCTGATTTGAAAAATTATTTTTTTGTTGTTTCATTTATAGAGGAAGGCTTTAGGCTATCATTACGCTGCGACCAATAGGAGCGAAGCGTCAGTGAGAAATGTTGCAAAAACGGGTAAAATTATTCACATTTAAGTCACTCAAAAACCACGCGAACAGAGTCGCGGGCACAGCTAGTAGTTTAATAAAATTGATTGCTGTCTCGTAGTGCCCTAGCTAGCTAGCACTAGCGTGATAGAGACAACTGCGGCTTGAACTTAAACTACCCATAAAAAGCACAAGAAATCGACGTTTGGCGGACCCCTGTTTCCTCTTCCAAAACTTAAATGATTTACATATTTTTTTTCATTATAAACTAAAAAAAGGCTTGAGCTATGTTCCTCTGTTTTGATTTTATTATAATATGTACTAAAGATTTTTTTCTGGATATTTGAACACAGCGGATATTTTGGCCATATTTTTTAAGTTTTTCAACGTTCAATATCTCATTTAATAATTAATTTACAAAAAAAGAAAACATAGGGACGTACTAATAGTATACATATTTAGATCATCATGAAATAAATTGTTAGTCAAGCATTATCCGGATAGGAAACGGGCGTCGCGTAGACCCCTCTTTTTGTATGGAAAACAGCCGTTGTGTTTCCTCTTAATAGTTTGACAACGAACGAAAATAACTCTTGTGTGAAAAGAAATAACGATAACTTTCAATTGACAGGTCATTTCGAATACATTTTAGTTTACGTAAATGAGAAGTCAGTAAGATATATTGTAATACCACCGTTGTGTGATGTATGAACTTAATAGAATAATAAATTAAAATGCTTTATTTAATTTATGTTTTGATAAACGTTTATTAGAATCAGTGGGAGAGTTTCTAGCATGCCAACGAATACCGGGACCTCAAAGACATAATATTATAGTGTTTTACTCGACTGCCAAATAGAATATTGTTTTATTATAATCACCACAAAAACATATTTTACAGCCTATACTAATATTATAAAGAGGAAAGATTTGTATTTTTGTATGTAACGACTTAGCTCAAAAAGTACTGGACCGACTTTAATAAATCTTTTTTCATTAGAAAGCTACATTATCACTGAGTAACATAGGCTATATAAAAATCAATTGCTGTTCGTTTGTCTCGCTAAAACTCAAGATCAGCTGAACTGATTCGGCTATTTTCGGTCTTGAAATATTCGTGGAAGTCCCGGGAACTTTACGTTACTTTGCGTTTACACGGTTTCCATACTCAACGAAGTGGGCACGGTCAGCTAGTTATTAAATACATTTCTAAGTAAAGGGCAATTTGCTGGCTGCTACTACTAACAGTATCTGGGGGCACGGTAGTACCCCCGCCAAGTTGAGCAAGGCCGTACCATCCTTTTCTCGAAGCAGTTCAAGCCATTTTATAACTTACGATGTGGATAAAACTAGAAGCCTGCATTCTTAGTTAGTAAGTAAGCATTGTATACACTACTTCTCAAAGTTTCTTAATTTTGTCACTGACTCACACACTCACTCACTGACCGATCATCAAAAGTACTATCAAATTTGGAATACAAGTAGTGTTTAGTGTATAAATAAAGAAAAAATTAAACATTTTGGAATTTGCTTGAATAACTTTGTAATCTTTATATATAAAAATGAATCGCTGTTCGTTAGTCTCGCTAAAACTCGAGAACGGCTAAACCGATTTGTTTATTTTTGGTCTTGAAATATTCGTGGAAGTCCAGGGAATGTTCAAACGGTTTATTTTAATTTATTTTTTATGCTCAACGAAGTGGGCACGGGACAGCTAGTCCCATATAAATATATTTGAACTTTCTGACAAAGACACAAATTTAAGTAAATCCTCTACAAAAAGAACTGAGATCCTATCAAAAATCTACATTGTAAATATTGCCAAGTCTCAATGCTTACTTCTTTTGCCGTAAAAAGTTGTGAGATCCATGTGATGCCAAGCTGAGGTAAGTAGGTCAGTCTAACAAGATCTTATAGTGATCATATCAATTATTAAAAAAACTTTTATTTTTTTTAAATAAATAGTAGATTGACTTGGCAATTTACTAAAAATAATAAAACTTTGAATTAAATTCACGTCAAAATGTATAACAAATAATTTCTACGGCATATTAGTGAGCGTGATATTAATATGCTTAAGTTTGGCTCCTATAATGAGGGTATCGGAAACCCAAAGCAGGATATGGGTTAAAAACCGGAAATGCACTTGTAACTCTTCAGAGCTGAGTGCGAGCTCTTGTCACTTCTCGCCGTGAAATTTACTATACCGTTCCACTTTCTACTTAATTTTATTAAGAGATAATAATCTATATTCCCGTGGTGCTTCCCCTTAATTTTTGGATTTCTGGGTCATTACAATTTTGTACTGTCTCCCACTTTGCTAAAGTGCGGAAACTGGAATACTTCCTACTCCTCCTTTTTTCTTCCGATTAATTTCGTTGTGGGTCCCAAGACAGATTTAGCTTGTCCCTCGGGTACCCCTGAGATCATATCAAAGGGTTTGTCGTGGTCGGTTACCGCTGTAGATCCTGGCTTACAGAAGTTGCAGTGGTGGGAATGTGAGGTAGGCCAATGTCCGTTTTATACCGTTCCATTTTCAAATGATTTAATGCTCAATTTGCTCATTCTATCCCCATTCTATTTTTTTTTTTTGTGTAAACAGACGTGAAGTATGCTTTTGTTGTTCTGTCTGCGGTCGCTCGCGCGTGGCTCGTTGATATTTTAGTGTAAACGCTCTTATTTTGGTCTAAAGCTATCGTTTACACTTGACACTAAAAGACCAAGAAAGAATGCTCTTCTCCTAGCTCTATGTTCTTTATGTAAACCCACTTTAAAATATCTCCACAGCGGGTGTCCATAACAGTTACCGTCGATAGATAAATTTTACAACCTTGTCTATACCAAATTACCAATTAAAAATAATTACTACATATTAAAACATATCGACCAGTGATATTTTACCGCGATAGATGTGTCCAAAAATATGAAACGTAAATCAATTTGCCGAGGCATTAACACGCGAGATGGCAACATTATTGACTTACATTAATTAATTAACAATTTAATTTCATAAACGGAATATTACGATATTACGGCTATATTGACGTATCGTGTCGTTATACTTAATTAAAATTATTTTAATTAAGTATAACGACACTCGTATTATACGAGTAGCTTGTTGGCTTTTGGCATAAAATGCTTATGTGGTTTTTACCCAACTACGGCCAAAAGGTATGTAAATCCAGTCTCAGTATGTATGTTACCGTAAAGCCTAAACTGCTGATTTGATTTGAATTCAAGAAGTGTCAATAGACTCGCAACTTTATAATTAAACTAGGTGTTCCCACGATTTCGTTCGCGTGGTTCTTGAGCGACATAAATCGTTTATGCAGCGCACGCAACGAAAGTCTCCCCGTTTTTACAACATTTCTCACTGACGCTTCGCTCCTATTGGTCGCAGCGTAATGTTATATAGCCTAAAGCCTTCCTCTATAAATGGACTATCCAACAAAAAAAGAATTTTTTAAATTGGACCAGTAGTTCCTGAGATTAGCGCGTTTAAACAAACAAACAAACTCTTCCGCTTTATAATATTATAGTATAGATATATTAACACAGTCCGATTAACATGTATAATAATGAGGCTATTAGCCTATTACTCTTTTGCTTCGGAACCCTAAAAATGATGTACCACAGACTTTGGTAATGGTACAGAGTGATTCATGATTCATATAACTAGCCGAAAATAATGTGGACGCGTAGAACATTTTTTGTTTTGGCGCCTCATTACTTATGTATATCTCAAAAATAAATAAATTATAAAATCTAAAATGACCACAAGGAGTGAATCAATGAATCTTACTATGCCGCGACTCACTGGCTCCTAGACTATACACGAACGCACTGGTCGTTGACCTAACCAGGATTGAAACTATTCTGTTTTGTGACTTTACAAACATGTTTCATGTTAACAGCTGATAGTCATAAATAACACACTTAACGATTCACTTATCCCACTTACAAGTTAACAGATCGTAAAAGTTTTATCACTTTTTAATAACCCAAAGTATTCAAATTATGATTGTAATAAAACTTAAGATTTCGTTTGATAAGCTATATCTATAATCTTATGGATGGCATATATCATTACCACTTATTAAAGTTTAAAGCTTGGCTATATAATATGGAGGTCGTAGGTTCGACTTCTGCGTTGGAACAACAAAATTTTGTAAAAAAAAGTAGACTAAGATGCGTTATTTTCCTCTTGCTCCAACTAAATTATTAGTACCTAGGTATATCACAAATTAATAAATAGATACTTCGTAAAGCCTATGATATAGCTTTTACCCAGTGATTTCGCCCCTTACAAGGTTGAATTTTGAAAAATCCTGCCTCCGTGATATGATGTGCGAGAATTAAATTTTCTAGCGTTAAGGCTTGTCAGTCAATCACTTTTGACTTTTAAATAAACCTAGATAGATCTTATATTATCATAGATTTTCAAACCCGAAACTTTATAATTAGAGAGTGTTAGATCCTGGGACGTACTCATTTTCTGGTCTAGAGTTGGCAAATCAGGATGAAGGAGTTCTGACCTCGATTTCGATAGAAACTAAAACCGCAACTTTAGATTTTTAATAAATCAATTTGCTTAGCCGGCAATCGTAAACACCGATTTTGCGATTTTTTTTGTTTTGGCACCTTATTACTTAATATAACTCAAAATAAATAAATTCAAAGGACTAAAATGACAAATGAATTCTTAATATGCTCGGGCTTGCTGGCTCCTAGTCTATACACACAAACACACTGGTCGTTGACCTAAGACCTGAACAAGATTGAAACTCATCTGTTTTGTGACTTTTATAAAGATATTTAATCGTGATATGTCGCGTTATGGTAAGTAATTTATATGAGTTGCCAAAACAAAAATGCTCTACGCGTCCTTGTCTTCAAACTATATTCGAATATAATATTATGGCTTCATATATGAACCATGAATCATCCTGTATATATTTTATATCCGGCCCCCACCTGGGTGCCAATGGGTATATAATAGGCTACATTGAAGCCCACCATTTTTATATTTTTAGTCTATGTTCTTTACTCTGTGTTGTCTTTTATTTCGTATAGCTCTCCAATTAAGAACTGAAAACAACGCTCTCGGGAGCTCCGTCAGCGAAAGGGAGAAACTTAAAATATAAAAACTTTCAGTTCTTATATTTTTAACAGAAATTCTGTTTAAAAAGACGATGAAACGAGTTTATGATGATTGAATGAACGACTTTTAAAGGCGAAAAGTTCATTCGTAGTAAAAATTAAGAGTTATCTAATAATTTTACGATCGAGGAAATGGTAGTTAGTAGGTAGTTTAAACTACTAATGGCGTCTAAATATCTATTGACTCTTCACACCACGTCTACCTGATCCTGTGCTAAGTGTCAGAACTTGTGTTACGTGGACCAGACAACGGAAACATATTTTATATTTTTATGCTATACTGTTACTATGTCGCAGTCATCTAATTGAATCAGCTTATTTAATTGAATGACTAGCGCGGTTATATAATGGCGTACAACAGCTCGTACAGATAGCAATGTGTTGATATATTTTTTGATTAATTTACTTGAATGTGGGTTATATTAGTACACATTCGGAAATTTTGAAGCTTATAAATTATATATTAAATGGTTGTCCTAGTCTCGGATTCATTGAATTTGTTGGTAAAAATAGAATTCAATGGACGCGCTAGTCACTCAATTAAATAACGGATTCAATCAGATGACTGCGAGTTACGACAACTATATTATGCTAAACTAGTATTTAAGATTTTTATTTTACACATGATATTTTATCCATAGATCAGATAGAGAAACGCATAAGTAATGTTACTATTTGCCATCGAATAATAATGAGTAACACGCCGAAGCCACTGAACCAATTTTAATGAACTCAGAATATAAACTATACGATTTAAGCTTTAAATCGAACGTCTGAAACCCTGCTAAATGTTACTTTATCATTATTATATAGATAGTTAAGAACAAAATATCCGAGATAGCTGTAATGACTTCATATTATGAACGGGTTTCTCGATCGATGGCTACGATCCATCACCGCGGTAATTAGGGGGTTAGATAATTGCTGCCAAATGCTGGTATTAAAATGAGGGGACTTTATGGGTAATGAAAAAACCAGCCAAGTCAGAGCTGGATACGCGCACGATGCGGTTCTGTACAAAACGGTAAAAAAATCAAGTTTGTTAGCATTCAATATTTATTTTATTGTGTAACTGTGATTATGTATTTAAGTGATTAATACTTCAAATGTCCAGTTGAAATTTTCTTATATTAAATTGTATATCTCTAGCGGTAGCTGAGACGCTTTCTGTGTTGTTAGGTTATTGATATAAAGTCTGGTGACAGACAGACGATTTCGGGGTTTCTAGGTATACAGTCTGGTGACACGCTGACGGGCAGACAGCAAAGTCTTAGTAATAGGGTCCCGTGCTAACCCTTTGGGTACGAAACCCTAAAAATCACCATCACATCGGCCTATCTAAGCGTAACGCTGGTAATTATTGGACGCTTTATTGATAACAACATTAATTTTGATTGTAGAAAGTTTTGGGACTATTACGCGTTGTTATAGGCTGAGTACTTACCTCGTAATTGAATGGAAATCCGTCGCGGGATTGGATGGGGGCAAAAGAGTCTTACTGGTTCAAGAGGAATTTGGAAAGAATATTCGTCAAAGTTGGCGTAACCCATAGACCATTCCCTGCCATGTGACAATTGAAGACATGAATGATGAAGGTGATATATTGAAAAAAAATTTTACCCAGAAAATTGAGTTTAAACTGACACTTAAGCATTTTAAGACATTATGTAGTAACGTATTAAGTACATTGATTCTAAAAACGGATATTTAGATTTATGATCTTAAAACGTTACGGACGTATTCTAAAATGTTGTTGTGACAGTTTGAATTCAATTTTTCGAAATCAGAAATATGCGACATATAACCTTCGTTCATTCATATCTTCAATTATATTATGATAGTGAACGAATTGAAATCAAATACAATCAATCTATGAAAATTAATTTAACGAATTGAATAGTACTTTAACAGCCCGGATATTCATATCGTTAAAACAATACATACTTACTTACTTACTAACTTTTATGGCTTAAAGTATATACGAGTATTTAAATGAACACACTATTCGTACTATAATTTTAAATACGTTAAAATATTATAAGTTTATTGGTTAACAGAATCTGAGCTTTGTAATTAATATTTATAACGATAGCGAACTTATAATTATTCTTAGGTAATAGGTACAATACATTTTGTTTTCATGTTTTTCGTGGCTATTAGGTACGTTTTTTACGAAAAATATGACTGAGTAAAACCTAAATTATTCCTTTTCACGGCATGGCCAAAAACTGTATGTTTGATACAGGTTTAGAGCATCGTGTAGCGATGTTTTAGTGTTGATTAGGTAATTAGTATTAATAATGTTGCGTGCTAATGGCGCGACGCCCGCCATGTTTTTTATGCGTTCTAATTTCAAAAAGATTATTTTTAACCAACCAGTATTAATGAATTTTAGGTGTACCGTAAATGGTCTTTTCTGTTGTTTTTAAAATATTTTATTACTAATATCATTAGTTGTAGTGATTTCTTATACAAATCAATTCTTAAGAAACTTCTTAAGGACGATTTCCTTACAATAATCGTCAGGATTTTTATGTTATCTACCCAATTATAATGCACACTGTCCTTGTGAAATTATAGAGAGTGGACAATAAATTATTATTTACTCCTTATAGGGCCAATGACTGGCTATTTTACCCTAAGGCCTATCCTATAAAAACTTTTCTGGAAGAATATAGCATTATAAGTGTTAATAAACTCAATCTTCAATAAAAAGAGGTCCCTTGATTGATGCCACATGCGGGAAAAACAAAATATGTGATAATACGACTGCCTCTCGTATAAGAATGTTGAAAAACTGCCTTCCTCACCCCGTGCAACCGACGTGACGTAATGTAGAGTTAAGATATTAACCTAGATGTGTCCCTAGCTCTAGAACCCCAATTCTCGTATTTGACTTTAATATTACTTTCAATGCATTATAAATAAATCATCTTGATATAATAAACTGGTTTTGACCAACAATAAAAGTAAACGTTGCCCGTTGCTTTGTTGTTTATGAGAATATAATTTAGCTGAGACTGTAACTTAATTATTGTAGGATTTAACTAGAAAAACCCTCACATCAGATGAGACAGAAATTAAAATTAAATTAATAGTAGTAATTATTAAAATTGATCATTTCATTTTTGCGAAATGTTACGCTAATTCCGCATAATATTTATTTGACTATTGCAAAACTCATTGCATTTCCAAAGCTTCATGTATAAATGCGAATTTATTTAAACGTACGTAGTAAAATACCCTACGATAAATGTATTAAACATTTTAATAAAGACATATCTACGCAACTTATGGCTACACACGTCGCGGAGGGCCGTACAGCACCGATCGGTCACGCGCGTCGTAAAACTGACACCGTCAACACGCTGACGTGTCCCAAGTACACGCGTGTACCCTAATTGAATCCGTGTTTCGATAGACAATGTATCTATTAGGCTAGTATTAAGTTAAATAAATGGAGGTCATTTAAGCAAGAACTCAAATAAAACACATCAGTAATATCGTAGCTTTAGTATCTGGAAAACTACCAATTTTCATTAGAGTAAAAGAAATTAATAATTTTAGATTTTATTAGATACTAGCTGACCCGTGCCCACTTCGTTGAGCATGGAAACCATGTAAACCTTCCCGGGACTTCCACAAATATTTCAAGACCAAGAATAGCCGAATCAGTTCAGCTAATCTCGAGTTTTAGCGAGACTAACGAACGGCAATTGATTTTTACTATAGCCTATGTTACTCAGTGACAATGTAGCATTCTAATGAAAAAAGAATTATTAAAATCGGTCCAGTACTTTTTGAGTTAAGTCGTTACATACAAAGATACAAATCTTTCCTCTTTATAATATTAGTGTAGATATAATTAGATGACATAGATTTTTTTAAATGAGGTTCAGTTATGTATTATATCTAGCTTTTTACTTGACCTATAAAGTATATAAAATTAAGATTTATAGTATCTAGAAAATATTAATTTTTCAGATCCGAGATTCCGATTTTTTGAGTTACGAGGTTGAGAAGGTAAAGCGACGATAAGTGAAGTTTAAAATATTGAGTTTTTTTTTTATGCTTAGACAATAGACATGCCTTAAAATTGATAAAAATAAACAACACAGACTTACAATGATTAATTATTACTCACACTACTGTACGTTCGAATTTTATCTATGAGGCAAAAGATTGTAAATGTCTATCATATATAAATTATTAATGATAACTTCTTATATTATGTCAACCGGCTTTGTTACGTAACGCGTTACGGCTGCCACTCTGTCTGGCTTAAGTAATCACTCCTATCGGGCTGCGCGAAACGCACACGATAAATTGTAATTTTGTAAGTGTGTGTGTGTTTGTTTACGCGCGAACGTCTGGACATTTTTTAGTTTTTATAAAATTTGGTATGCAATAACTTGCCACCCTGGACTAACACATAAGCGACTATTTGTCCCGATATCCCTTACTTACTTTTTCAGTTTATTATTTTTTTGTCACAAGAATATCAAAAAAGATTTTTTTTATTATTGTAAAAAAAACACATTTCACATTGAGAAAAGGTGGTCGGTACAATCCCATACGTATCGCAGGTATCCCAAAGTTATTATGACTGGTCTTTTTACAGCCTGTATAAATATTATTATTTAATCCGTAAGCTGATTGATATCTTCAAGTAGGTAAGCCAGCTTAAAACAAACGTAACAGCCTAGTAACCGACTATGAGCTACTACCTACATATTAAATGACTTGAAAAAATAGCCTTCGTGTTCCGAACACGTGTTAATATTCGTAGGTCGTCTGTAGATTGAGTGATAAGTGTTTTATCGTAGTATGACGTAACATTGTAGCTGTAATATGCCATTGATTTCCATAATATTTTCTGGTACAAATAATAATAATATGGACACTTTACACCACGTCAGTCTGGCCTCGTGCTAAGTATTCGAAGAACTTGTGTTACAGATGGGGTTGTCATCTTCAAAATTAAAAAACTAGGACATAACGTGTCAAAGCCCAAAACCAACAAATATAGGCCTCACCAGATTCCAAAAAACCTTAATACTAAAAAATCTAAATTCGGATATCAGCCGTCCGGCCCGGACGCTCCCCGGACGCCCTCAAAAGTAGGACAAATCCGGGGAAACCCGGACGGATGTCAACCTAAAATAAATTTAATAATTTTATACTATCTATATTTTACCTTCGTTATTTTTATATATATCTATCCCCCATGATATACTTTGTGGCTTTTGCAGCGGACGTTATAGCTGAAACGAGGATATACATAAGTTAAGTATCAATATTAAATGTATATCTTTAGTCCAGCTACAGTCAACCTGCGGACTACGGGCCTCATATGGCCCACCCACCTTTTTTATTGGCCCATTTGAATTAAGAACAATATGAAAAACCATTCTAATTTTTTCCAAATAAGATTGTGGCTCATATCAATCTAATAAATCAAAATAATTAAAAAAAATTAAATGTTCCAAAAGTTTCCAAAAGAGTGTTCATCGTTAACTTGGAATACAATTTAATCAATACCTAGTAAATGGTTTTACTTTGCAGCCCTCGACACCATGGCTGACATCAGGGATGTTAGGGTGCTCCGTAACCGTAACCGAAACTATAAGATATCCGATATAAAAAATATCCGTAACCGAATTCGAAATGAAAGTTTTGTTTCTGTAAAAAGGAAACCAAAATATACGTAACCGAAATTATCCGAAACAAACGGATAATCCGAAATAATTTAATATATCCGTATCCGAAATATCATATCCATTTCATCCCTGGCTGACATATGTTTGCGTCCCCTATAAACATAAGGTTGAGTATGGCTTCCTTAGTCCCTACACAAGTAACGATTAAAATCTCAATCATTATACAAGGATGCTTTTATCTGTAATCTATAAGTAAAGGTTAATGATTATGTACAGTGTTCACTCTCCCCTTTCACATAAGTGGACTTCCTAGTCCTTCAAACTGTGATCGATGGTATGACTTAATTACTTCCTATTACTCTTACAATGTAACGAGAAGAAATTTTAGGCCTTTATATCGTCAATACCATCATTGTTTTTAATCCCTGACGAAAATAGAGTATTTGATCTGTCTGTGGTATCGTAACTCCCAAACGGATAAACTGATTTTTACCTACTTTTTTTTAAAGATCGCGAGTGTTCTGTTATTTATCATCAACAATTCGCTAACTGCTTGACAATTAGAGGGTTAACAATCTTCTCTTATATATAAAAACTAGGTGTCCCGGCAAACTTCGTATTGCCTTATTAATTAATTGCTTGACATACTGACTGCAGCGCCACCTATCGGTTCCAATTGTAAATCTAAACCATTCTCGAATCTCCACGAACACACACAAAAAATTTCATCAAAATTGGTCCAGTCGTTTAGGAGGAGTTCAGTCACATACACACGCACACAAGAAATATATATATTAAGATTAAAAATGAATTGCTGTTCGTTAGTCTCGCTAAAAGTCGAGAACGGCGGAACCGATTCGGCTGTTTTTAATCTTGAAATATTCGTGGAAGTCCAGGGAAGGTTTAAACGGTGTGGGTACGGGTCAGCTAGTTTTTATATGGTTATATAACTTAGTCATCGTACTTTGCGATGATATCTCGGGGAAACTTGAAAAGAAACAAAAAACTTGTTTGTCAGTAAAGTCGTTAAATCATAGAAATAGGATATACACAGAAGGAGTGATAAAAGTAGTGCTAAAAACAGCGATCTATCCTACAAATTTCAAATGCAAAGATTCATGAGAGTAAAAGAGACAACGACTTTATGAGTTTTCACTTTTCGCGTTGTTGCAAGGCCAGAGGTTAATTTTGGTGGTCTGTCCAATTTTGGTGGTCTATCAAACAAATGGAGGCTAAGTATAACTTGACAACGTCATAACAAAACATTAATGACGCTCAAGCCGATCGTCGATAGTTCGCTCGCATCACTCCTGCAACGATTTCGCTGACAACAGATGTCAAGAGCAGATGCAAAATATTTTGCATCTGCTCTTGACATCTGTTTGTTTGATATTAATTTCGAACATCGAATTTAATTTGTAATTATATTTCAGCTGGTGTTTAGAGATTTACTTTGAGAGAGCTAGTTTTTGACGTCTAATAAATGAACGCCGGCTGCACGCACAAAAAAGTGTAACGTTACGACTAACGAGCAAGCGAAATCGTTGCAGGAGTGATGCGAGCGAACTATCGACGATCGGCTTGAGCGTCATTAATGTTTTGTTATGACGTTGTCAAGTTATACTTAGCCTCCATTTGTTTGATAGACCACCAAAATTGGACAGACCACCAAAATTAACCTCTGGCCTTGCAACAACGCGAAAAGTGAAAACTCATAAAGTCGTTGTCTCTTTTACTCTCATGAATCTTTGCATTTGAAATTTGTAGGATAGATCGCTGTTTTTAGCACTACTTTTATCACTCCTTCTGTGTATATCCTATTTCTATGATTTAACGACTTTACTGACAAACAAGTTTTTTGTTTCTTTTCAAGTTTCCCCGAGATATCATCGCAAAGTACGATGACTAAGTTATATAACCATATAAAAACTAGCTGACCCGTACCCACACCGTTTAAACCTTCCCTGGACTTCCACGAATATTTCAAGATTAAAAACAGCCGAATCGGTTCAGCCGTTCTCGACTTTTAGCGAGACTAACGAACAGCAATTCATTTTTAATCTTAATATATATATTTCTTGTGTGCGTGTGTATGTGACTGAACTCCTCCTAAACGACTGGACCAATTTTGATGAAATTTTTTGTGTGTGTTCGTGGAGATTCGAGAATGGTTTAGATTTACAATTGGAACCGATAGGTGGCGCTGCAGTCAGTATGTCAAGCAATTAATTAATAAGGCAATACGAAGTTTGCCGGGACACCTAGTTTTTATATATAAGAGAAGATTGTTAACCCTCTAATTGTCAAGCAGTTAGCGAATTGTTGATGATAAATAACAGAACACTCGCGATCTTTAAAAAAAAGTAGGTAAAAATCAGTTTATCCGTTTGGGAGTTACGATACCACAGACAGATCAAATACTCTATTTTCGTCAGGGATTAAAAACAATGATGGTATTGACGATATAAAGGCCTAAAATTTCTTCTCGTTACATTGTAAGAGTAATAGGAAGTAATTAAGTCATACCATCGATCACAGTTTGAAGGACTAGGAAGTCCACTTATGTGAAAGGGGAGAGTGAACACTGTACATAATCATTAACCTTTACTTATAGATTACAGATAAAAGCATCCTTGTATAATGATTGAGATTTTAATCGTTACTTGTGTAGGGACTAAAAACTGTTGCAAGGCCAGAGGTTAATTTTGGTGGTCTGTCCAATTTTGGTGGTCTATCAAACAAATGGAGGCTAAGTATAACTTGACAACGTCATAACAAAACATTAATGACGCTCAAGCCGATCGTCGATAGTTCGCTCGCATCACTCCTGCAACGATTTCGCTTGCTCGTTAGTCGTAACGTTACACTTTTTTGTGCGTGCAGCCGGCGTTCATTTATTAGACGTCAAAAACTAGCTCTCTCAAAGTAAATCTCTAAACACCAGCTGAAATATAATTACAAATTAAATTCGATGTTCGAAATTAATATCAAACAAACAGATGTCAAGAGCAGATGCAAAATATTTTAAATCCGATTTAATTAGCTAGCCTTATTAAAAATTATGCTATATCTTTTTACCGTTAGTCACAGTAAAACATATTAGTTGATTACGAATGTGTAAGTAATTTAAATAGGTGTTCTTAATTGATTAAGTAAACCGATTTTACATCACATTTCCTACCGGATCGTTTAGCGATCAAATGCGCGCAGAACCTTTGAGTGGGTATAGTTTTACGAGAATTATATGCTAATGCCTAATGGAGAAAAATTAAATTTTGCACAGTTGAACTTTATGCGGAAGGAGTGCAGGAAGCTATCACTTATTAACATAATACTTACAAATACCTACAAAACGCCATATTATCTTAAACATTTATTACTATACACCTCCATACAGCAGGCTTACTCCCGACACAATCGAGAATTTAATCAGTTCGATGTCAACGGCTTTTGGTATTTTATTTGGTGGATTACTTTGAAACTATCCAGGATAAAGATTAATTTCTTGTACTCCCGATCAAATCGATCGACTGAAAATCAAAATAAACAAACGTCAATTTATTCGGGAGTACGCAGCACGATCTAATCTGAATCAAAAAAACAGGAGCCCTACTCTCCAAACTGATTCACAGTTTGGAGAGTAGGGCTCCTGTACTTTTATACATTGATACAGTTTCATCACTAGTATATATATATTTTCTATATCATAGGGTAAAAAACCCTTATCAAAGTCGAACTTAAGAATATTATAATATAATATGTGCGAATTTCAACTACAAGGCGATTTACTCTGTAATTAAACGGCTAGACAAAATGAGTTTGTCTCGGTTTGGCAGAATGACACGCATGTGTTGAACATCTGAATTTAAGAAACATTTGAATGTATGTTAACAAAATTCATGTTTATTAATACTAAAGTACGTGTAACATAAAATATTCAGATATATTAATTATAGCTATTAACCCGGTGGGCGTTGTGACGCAACTGTGGATGTTGTTTTATCCCATTTTTCCCGTTGACAGGTCATTGCTATAGTCAGACGCGTTGTCATTATTCTTGACTAGCTGTGCCCGCGACTTCGTTCGTGGGGTTTTTGAGTAACTTAAACCGTTTATGTATCGCACGCAACGAAAGTCCGCAAATGTGAATAATTTTCCCCGTTTTTTCAACATTTCTCACTAATGCTTCGCTCCTATTAGTCGCAGCGTGATGTTTTATAGCGTAAAGCCTTCCTCTATATAAGAATTTTTCTAATCGGACCAGAAGTTCATAAGATTAGCGCGTTTAAACAAACAAACTAACTCTTTATAATATTAGTAATTAGTATAGATATACAAGATATAAACATTAAAAAACAATATTCAATGTTAATTATAGGCTTTCTTTACTCACATTAGCCGAAGTCGACTCGACATGTTTTTTTACCCCCAATAAAAAGAGAGGTGGGGAGTTTGACGTGTCTATATGTGCGTGTTTGTGTCTGTATCATCATATATATATATATATTCCAAACAGACTAGTTTTGATCTGTTTTAAAGCTGTCATTATTATATACCTAAGCGACTGTTCTTAGCTTTGCCACCCGGCTAGTTGTAGTCTGACAGAACTAAAACGGCTTAAATGCCATTATTAAATGCCCCGCCGAGAAAAAAAATAGTATCTTAACTGTAGTACTAAACTATTCGGGGCTTATATAATTTTTTTTTATTTATTTAACATAATTAACGCAGCACACGTATCGAAAGCTTGTAATAGAAAAAAAAAACATGAATGTCAACATTCATGTTAACATACAAACAAACTCTTCAGCTTACTAATAATATGGGTTAGTATAGAATTTCAAGAAAAATATTTACCTTAATGATAATGATACATTATTAATAAAAATATTTTGACCTTAATGACATAGATTAATAAAAATAAATATTATTTTTAACATTTCTTTACATTATAATTAAAAATATTTCTTAGTTAAACCTACGTGGCAACTTTTGTTTTAGCACATTTAGAAACATTAATTAATTGTAATCTATCTATTTTAGTCGACACGTATAATATTCATGTAATAAAACACTGATTTGAAAGAAAAAGCACAGATTACTAAACATACTTCGTTAGAACTATGAACTATTGTCAGGTACCAACTTTTCCTATAACGATTGACCCTTTCCCTATGTCATAATGTATAATCAGAGGTCGTTATGTAATCCTAGTAATGACCTTATATAATGACCCCTGATGACAGGTCGTTTGTGCCAGACGCGTAATTTTCATAATCGTGTAGTAGGAAATGACCTTTAGGAAATTGAAAATTATCCCGTCGAATTTTAGTCATATTGAAGTAAGGAAATTGAAAATAATCCCGTCGAATTTTAGTGATATTCAAGTAAGGAAATAAAAAATCATCCCGTCAAATTTCAGTGATATTTAAGTAAGCAAATCTGCAAATCATCCCGTCGAATTTTAGTGATATTCAAGTTGCAAGTTTTCTTTTAAAATTTTCAACAATTTTGATTATTCGTGACTGCGTGTCGCGTCCTCACGGCAAATTAGCAATTCAATTTTAACAAAATGAAATCCGTGCCTACATTTCGCTGCGATAAAAAGTAGCATGTATGGTTAATCCTGCATGTAAACTACTAACATACCGAATTTGATCAAAATCCGTTCAGTAGTTATTGCGGTGAAGGGCAACAAACATACATCACGGCCCTAATTCTCAGGCCTCGAACTTAGTTTTTACTATCGGTCTGTCCCGCTCATGTAAATGAGATTTACTGCGCGTGCGAGCGGGATATACTAATATTCGGATCTAAGTCCGAGGCCTGAGAATCGCCGCCCTGTACATACTTACAACCTTTAGATCCCTTTGATTTTACTAAACGTTGCATAATAATTTCTCTAGATAACTCACTGTTACAACTAAGTTACACCTTAGCGACCTTTGCTATAAATAATTTAGAGTCAAACCAAAATTTACGACTCAGTTTTATGATTGTTAACTGGAATAATAAATTTTCCCTACAATAATAATAAATTACCCCACAAGTGTACATAAAACATCCACTAGAGATATTTACGTACCTTAACTGACTTTTAATAAAAGATAAATGTCAAAGTTCGCGTAGAACGCAAAGTAAAATAAAACTATCGACTATCGGAAGACGAGGATTGTGTTAGAAATTTCCCAGCGAATATTATTCTTGTAAGTTTTTAATACTTCTTTATAGTACTTAGTAAATACTTTGTAATAATGAATTTAATGCAATTAATGATGCCCTCGTGGTTTATAATACTTATTTATAGTACTTAGTAAGTGCTATTTAATAATTTAATACAATTAATGATGCCCTCGTCGGTTATAATACTTATTTATAGTACTTAGTAAATACTTTGTAATAATGAATTTAATGCAATTAATGATGCCCTCGTCGATTCAGCTTTCCACTCCACTACTGGTGTTCCAAATTCAACTGCTGAACATAAGACTCCCGTAAAGTATTTAATGGAGTTGCCTATACTCGCCTCGCTTGGCAGGCGGGTTAGCGAGCGTAGTTTTAAGAATCAATGTCCACGCAAACGTTGTACTGCTCATTTCCAAATATTCTTTATCGTCCACGGGAAAGATATAGAGGTGCTATTCTTTATGCGATACCCCACGAAATGATACCAATTTTAATATTAAACCGTCTCATTGAAACTGTCTAAAGTCGTACTTTGAAAACCCATGTTTCAAATTCCATCACAAACAACACAGGGTTGTCAAAAACGAAAAACAAAACGGAACTCGATCGGATGGGCACGATTGGTTTAGATTGGCAGCCGATATTGCTGGAGCCCTGACCGCGGCCCGCCCCGCCCGCCTATCGGAAATTAGGCACGAATCGATAATTTCCTCACCCTATGGGCAGGACACTAATAGAGTCTGATTGAGTCAGACATTATTAATAACGGACATTAAGACAATTTGGGCAGTATCGGTTGCGTGTATAATGTAAGCAATATTTTGACGAGTCTCACTATAATAGATATGCTGAATTATTATTGCTGAGTGCTTTTCCCCGCGTGTAATGAAAATTCGTGGCACTTGGCTTTATTATATTATATACTTAGCCTATGTGTTATACTGATCAAGAGGTCAAAAGTAAAGCACAGGACCGAGAAACATAGCGAATACTCCATCGAGAAGAGCCCTAGCTCTTAAGATTTGAATGAATGAATGTGTTATACTGATGTATAAGCTATATTATAAATTATTGTAAAGTTTCGATATAATTCATCATAGTAGTTTTTGCGTCAAAGAGCAACAAACATTCATTAAACATTATATATTATTAACGTTCGCATTTATTACCAGTAAGGATTATAATATTAAAGTGTTAGTATATTGCATATTATGTCAGTGTGTGTACATTTGCTAGCGTATTTCCTCCAGGGATATCACAATTAGTCTTTTGAATGTTTTTTTCTAATTGATGTTATTATAAACCCCTGGTAAAATAATGTAAAACTAAAATTATTTAAGTACCTTCATTAAAAATAATGAAGATATTGATTAAACTATTAAACATAATGTACGAACGAGAAGGGAACAATCGATTGTGACGTCACTTTGATAACTAACTTGAAATAACATTATTTAATTGCTTATAACTCAAATGTTTTAAAACTTATCCTTATTTTGATTTTAGATATTGCTCATCTTTTTGATTTGTCTTTGTGTTTGATCTGTGTAATGAATCCAAAAGAAAACTTAATTAAAAACCCCAATTCCCATACGAATCGAATTCGGCTGTTGCACGGCGAAGTTGTCGAACCCGAACAATCAGGACTTACAACTAAAAAACTTTTCAGGAATTCGTTGAAATTCAAGACAAAGTGACAATATTTTGTCACCGGTTCAACTGTAACTTCTTAAGAAGTACTGGCGAACAAACTCGCACGGGCCTTACCAGTTACCGTATAAGTTTTAGAACTTAATTTTTTTCCTCTCAGATCAAAATCTTGTCTCCCAATATAAGACTTACAAAAAGGTGTAAGGTAAGTGAGTGATAATACCCTAAAGGGTGTGTAATGTGTATGTGCCTCCTATGTAGAGTATACTGTGAAAGTACCAGCACTGAAAGACTTATTCTTGACTTCCATGTTTGTATGAGAAAAGCCCTAACATTATAAATTTTCCCATACAATAATTACAAAAAAAAATACCTCTTTCAGTGCTGGTACTTTCTCAGTGAAGGGACCACACATTCTAAAGTATTATCACTCATTAATATTAAAGCCTATATATTGTCTGAAGCCCTTACATCCTCTTTTGGGGGACTTAAATTGATCCACAAAAAACGCATTCATCAACGCACCCGCGTGCTTAGTATTACAGATGTCGTTAATTACGAATCTGATAAGCCACGTTCCGCTTTCACACAAATCTGGCACAGGACTGCAGGCGAAAAATATTTTAATGAAGTAAAAACAGCTTCATTATAAAATACGGTGCCAAACTTGGCCAAAACCTGTGTTTCTTTCGAGAGAAATAAATTATTACAACATGATAAGGGGTCATTCATTTATTACGTAAGGTTTTTACTAGTTTTTGATTAGTCTGCTAAGTAAAAAACAGGCAAGTGCGAGTAGGACTAGCGTACGAAGGGTACACTACAAAATTTATTTTATTTTAAATTAATTTTATTTTGTTTTTAGGATTTGTTGCTACACCGGCAACAGAAATACATATTGAGTACGATACTCTATACAATAAGAAAAGATAATGGTCTGTGATGGTCTTATCTCTAAACAATCCAAAAATAAAACAAAGTCGAGTCGGCGAATCACATCACCTTATGATTTTGCTAGTCTCCTCGTATATTTATATGTCGCAGTCATCTGATTGAATCTGCTTATTTAATTGAATGACTAGCGCGGTTAAATAATGGCGTCAAACAGCTCGTACAGAGAGCAATGTCTTGATATGTTTTTTGATTAATTTACTTTAATAAGCGTTATAATAGTAATAATGCGGAAATGTTGAAGTTTAAAAATAAAATATTAAATGGTTGTCCTAGTCTCGGATTCATTGAATTTGTTGGTAAAAAGAGATTTCAATGAACGCGCTAGTCATTGAATTAAATAGCGGAATCCATCAAATGACTGCGACATATATATTTTTTTTTATATTTTAAGACACAGGATATGGGTAACTGGTATAATAATATTATGTAATTCTTAAGGTCAGATTAGATTTAGAAACTATACCCGACCTGTTAGAAATTAGTTAAAAAATTAGGTTAGCACATAGTAGAGTTCGCTCTACGTCCCACTATTATTACAGTGTGTCCCATGGATCATGTGTGTGTTTGTGTGTGTTACCACTAAAATTTGCACTAGTATACAGTGTGTCACACGGTTCTATATGAACAAGCCGAATATAGTGTGAAGAGAATGACGCGTAGAACATTTTTTTTGGCACCTCATACAAAATACTTACCATAACGTGACAAATCGCGGTTAAAGATCTCCATAAAAGTCACAAAAAACCGATGAGATTCAACCCTGGTCAGGTGTTAGGTCAACGACCAGTGCGTTCGAGTGATAGAGAGCCCGCGAGCCCCAGCATAGTAAGATTCACTCCTTGTGATCATTTTAGACCTTTGTATTTTTTTATCGCGTTATAGTAAGTAATTCATATGAGGTGCCAAAACAAAAATGCTCTACGCGTCATTCTCTTCACACTATATTCGGCTATTAGAACCTTGGGACTCACTGTAAATTAATAAACATTTTAGAGGTAACACACAAAGACACACGGACACACAGACATGTAAAAATTATAACACCCCTCTATTTTCGTCGGGGGTTGGAAATAAGGTAAATGTCATCACGACACCGCAATGTTACAATGAAAACGAGCCGTATCCGAATTTAGCTCATTCGGCATTCCACAGCTGTCGCTCAAAGCACTATCGGCGTAAATAATTCAGTGTTTGTGGAGCAAAAACGAAAACATCGTTGCTTCCAGTACACTTTTTGTGCGGACGCTATCCGTTGTCTTTCGCCGCATTAGTGACTTAGGGTTCCGCAGTCTGTAACCAAATGGTAAAAAAACTAGCATATTACGAAGACTTCCATATATGTTTGTCATTTGCTATATCTCAACCGCGAAAGCTAGACAAGTTTATCATGTGTATTATTTCTTTGCAGCTGTAAAAACAAAATAAAATAAATATTGAAGGACGGCTTCCATACAACAAACGTGAAAATGTCTTATGGCCTATAGATTAACAGGTATAGTAATAATAGCTCCAATACACAAAGAAACTCTCTCCTCCTTTTAATCTCATATCCCAGTGGGACGGTAAACCGACACGACTGGCGAGAGAACAGGCGCAGGGCCGCCTTTTTCTTGTCAGACAATCAGGAGATCAGCCTGCATTGTCCTAATCAAACTTGAAAACAACATTTTTTGTTGTTCCAACGCGGGATTCAAACTGATGACCTCCGGGTCAAGAGCGAAGTCTGAACCACTAGACCACAGAAGCGACAGGTAGTTGTAGTATTCACAAAAACTTGGAATAATGAATAATAAAATTAAATAAATGTTTAAAGGGGCTTTGTACGGAACCGTTTGTGTGTGTACGACTCGAACTTGGCTGGTTACATTTACCTGCCGGTCCATTTTGTGACCTGGAATAGGCATGCAACACATGAGTCGTATTTTGTAAATCCTACACTGTCCATACTAGTTTTTCAGCGTATTACTTTTTTTTCGTTCCAAATTTCCATTTTGTGTCCCACAATAGGAATAAGCATGACATTTTGTATTACAAAACTACTCATGGAGCTTGCGTCTTCGTGTCCAATTATTTTTGTCAAACGAAAAACGGTACATTTTTCAAGTTTAAAAGTAGCCTTGTTAGAATACAGAAATAAAAAACTGTCCAAGTATCAAAACAATAGCTCTATTCTGAAAGATATAGTGCTGTTTCGGTCTGTGTGCTGCCTCACAATGCGACAACGCGCGAAACAGTAGGACAGCAGGAATATTTGACAGCTCCGTAAAAGTAACGTTATCGAATGTCAATTGTATGGACGCAATCACATTCAATCCTTCGATAACTTCGACTATGATCCCGTTATTTGTGATCGTATGCTAAAATACCTCGTAACTATACATATATAGGTAGTAACGAGGTATTTTTAGCCTTTTGTAATATAAAATTTTAACTGTACTAGTTAGTACAGTTAAAATTTTATATAATACCTACATTCATTATGACAATTGGGCACAGGTTTGAAATATTATGTTACAAAATATCATAAAGCACATAAACATTATATTGACAAGTAATAAAAAACCCAAATAGCACCGTGATCTTGGCCTTGTGTGTGACCTTAATATAGGTTACTATGATTTAGAATCGAACAGCTGCGCCCACGCGCGTTTAACAATAGAACCTAATATCGGTGGGTAATAGGTATGCTGATATAATTAATAGACGTGAAGTATCACGCGACCGTCGCGCCCACGGAGTGCGTGATCACTGATCATCAGTGTTGCCAGTATCATTTCCCAAAAAAGTACGACTGGCTCTCTGACAAGGTTGAAGGTACGAATTTGAACTCAAAACTACGGTTTTGTCAAAATATTAAAATGATATACATAGTCTACCCATAGTAACCCTTTTATGATATGTATTAAAACATAATATTATTCATGTTTTAACAAATACTAGTATAATTTATAAGGTACGAAAAAGGTACAGTGCACACTGAGGTACGGCCGTAGTGGTCGGTTGTTAGACAAAAATTACGGAAACTCGTACTTTTTGGTACGTTCTGGCAACACTTTTTCAACTGATCTTGCTCGTAATACGCTTACAGTAATATGCAGGGTGCTGAAGAACAGTGAGTAATGCACAGGTCCTGCAGAACAGTAAGTAATGTTCAGGTACTATATCTGCAGAACAGTAACGTACCGGGTGCAGAACAATTACTGTCTATCACAGCGGGATTACCCGACCTGCTCAGAGAGCATGACTGATTACGTTAGCCGAGATAAGTGATCAGCTAACCCTGTTTGTACACCCACCGACGTGGATACATGGTGGTACATCCAAGTATGAGACCGTCCAGAAATTCAAGGGACCTAAAGTATCTATACTTTAATATTATAACGCGGAAGAGTTTGTTTGTTTGTTTAAACGCGCTAATCTCAGGAACTACGGGCCAGTTTAAAAAAAATTGTTGGATATTTCATTTATAGAGGAAGGCTTTAGGCTATATGACATTACGCTGCGACCAATAGGAGCGAAGCGTCAGTGAGAAATGTTACAAATACGGGGAAAATTATTCACACTTGGGGATTTTCGTAGCGTGCGCTGCATAAACGCCGCGTAAGTCGCGGGCACAGATAGTAAAAAAATATATCAACACTTGCTATCTGTACAAGCTATTTGACACCATTAAATAACCGCGCTAGTCATTTAATTAAACAAGCAGATTCAATCGCATGACTGCGACAGTTACGTCATTGTGGTACATGTAAATGATCGTCTAAGGCCCTTATTAATAAAGAAGTCTCAAACCCAACCTCACTTGAGAACCTTTTTGACAGATTTTCGTATCACTTTTAAAAGTGAATATCTTTATTAATGTTACATAGTACTTGAATTTCTTCTTCAGCTCATGTCCAGTAATGGACGTCAACTCATGTCCAGTAGTGGACGTCAGCTCATGTCCAGTAGGTCCTCTCATTTTCCAACTCGCGATGAAAACAGAGGAGTGCTACAAGTTTGACGTATCTGTGTTTATGTCTGTTGCATGATAGCTCCCAGGATGAACCCATTTTGATATAGTTATTTTTTTAATCTGTGCTGGAGAGTTTTCTTAGCTATTATTCATCACCATCACTGCTTGACAAACTTGACTTCTTTCTTCTGACTTAACGAACATTGTTCGCAGAGTCAACATCCTGAGGATGCTCCGGGGTCGGAGCGAAACGCGCGTCGAGTTTTGCAACCTGCATGGTGGTGGGACTTTGCACGATCGTGTTAACATCATTGCTTGTGTGGTGGTGGTGTTTTCATGTTTTTTGCTTGCGAGTGTACGCATAAGCAGTGTGGGAGGAGGGAGGTGCATCAAACGCATGCCTATGCGTACACTCACTCATCTGCTTGCAGGTTGTGGTTATAATTGTTTCGCGGGATATTGCTAGATATAGCTATAATATATTTAAATTGTAAACTTGACTTCTTAAAAAAAATAGATACGATGACTGTGCTCTGTGACAGCGGTCGCGAAGCTTTTTTTGTTGTTCCCGGGCGGGAATCGAACTTGTGACCTTCTGGTCGAGAGCCAAGCCAACCATGTTGCAGTTAAAACAATATTATCATAACACTTACATACGTTACATTGAAGCGATAATAGAAAAATGTGTTAGACAAATATTTTGATGACTCGTATATTAACAATAGTTTGAGTTATCTTTTGAATTCGTAATTTAAGTGATTGATAAGACGTGACGTCACAAGATGGTGTCACATTTGAATGAATCATACGTTCATACACGGTTAATCGATGAGCCAAGTCCCAAAAGACAATAAAACATTGAAAATAGAATATAGAATAAAGCTACGTTTTAAAAGTCTTTCGGGAATAAAAGTAAAAGTGTGATTGTGTGTGTTGTTACTTCTACACGCGCAAACACCGTGTTAATTTTTTATACAATACTAGCTGTGCGACTTCGTTCGTGTGGTTTTTGAGTGGCTTAAACCGTTTATGCAGCGCACGCAACGAAAGTCCCCAAATGTGAATAATTTTCCCCGTATTTGCAACATTGCTCAAGGACGCTTCGCTCCTATTGGTCACAGCGTAATTTTATGTAGCCTAAAGCATTCCTCTATAAATGGACTATCCAATAAAAAAAGAATTTTTCAAATCGGACCAGTAGTTCCTAAGATTAGCGCGTTTAAACAAACAAACTCTTCCGCTTTATAATATTAGTATAGATGGTATCCAGAAGCAGGAGGGCACTCTTGTGCTGGATCACATAGGCTGCTTTTCATTCCGAAAGAGTTGTGTTGTCGTGAGATACTGTTTTAACGGAACTCCGGACAAAGGTTAGTAATCTATAAATTAAAAAAAAAAGTTTTTACGATAATATTTTAAAATAGATATGTTTAATTTATCAAATTACTATTAAAACAGTCAAATTCATAGGCACTAAAAATTTAATATTCGTTTTGTGTACCACATAAATTATATTTTGAAATTTATATCCGATTCTCATTCAAGATACATGACATTATGTAATAAATGATTTAGAACTACTACATAAAAAGTCACCCGTAGAGAGACTGCCGTAAAAATTTGCAGTGATTCAATTTATTCTCTTAATAAAATATAGACGGTAATAAACCTACAGTTAAAGTTATGAGCACTACTATTTCCAATGAAATATAACCCTTCCAAAATTAACATAACTGATATTGAATAACAAACAAAATATATTTAGACACTTTTATGTTTTAGTAAATGTAAAAACTATGCATAAGATGTTATAATATTTTTTGCACAAATGTCGTTGCTTAAAACTGTAATGCGTTTTTTGTAAACATCTAGGTGGTAATCCATGCATATTGGTATTTGGTATATCAATGAGACGCGTTCTATTAAGAGTGGCCAGAAATCGAAAATTGTGGAAAAAGAGAGCCCGTGGCCGTGAAAGAGAGAGTTAGACCAAGTAGAGGAACAGTAATAGTTGTTAATAATATATAAAGTAATATCTAAATAATTCTGAGTAGGTAAACTAATATAAATTATTTTACATGATGTCTTCTTCTTCTAACTTAAGAGTTTTGCTCTTGTCGGTGGAGTTATCTTACAATATGATGTCGTCATCTCCATTTTTGTTTTGGTTTCTAATGCACAGTAACAACGTAAAATTACATTTTAGCCTTAATACTAATGAGTATTTTTTCTATATCTTGAATAGCTAATTAAAATATTTACAAATTTAAGAATGTGCCCATCGGCATTTTGTTTATGTGAATTAATTTCAATCTACAAGGTCTAAAATAAATGAATGATAATATTTTGAAATGTATATGTGCCTCCTACCATCGCCTACCATCGCTGAAAGACTTACTTTTGACTTTCGTGTTTGTATGATAAATGCCCCAACATCATAAATTATCCCATACAATCATTTAAAAAAAAGTACCTCCAACTACCTCTTTCAGCGCTGGTATTTGCACAGTAAATTCTATAATATACGGGACCCATAAACACCCTAAAGTATAATCACTCGTTAATATTATAGCCTGTATAAAGGCTCCACGGTCATCTCTATTAAGGACAGATGGACATCCCCTGACAGTCAAATATCTCAAAACTGACATTTGACACCAACAGTCAATTTTAGTTTTAAAAGTCGAAAACGCCGACACTTCCGTCCCATTTACTCGTATATCTACAAAATCACTCCCACAAAAAAAAAAGAGATATTAAATAACAAATTTCGTTAACATTTCTGACAATTTTGGCATTTGTGTGTTGGTTGTACTTGAACCCTAACCAACTACTGAATTCGTTCAGCCTCCTAGTTTGTTTAGCCGGTTCAACGACACCCAATATAAACAGAAGTGTTCTATGCGGAGAAGTAAACAGTATCTATTTAATGTGTGCTTTCATATTTATTAGGGTTGCCAAAATGATTGCTTATATATATATATATTATATATATGAGATGCGGAAAAATCTCAATAAAACAAAAATTGAGTAATATGACAAAATAAGTACATTAATTTATTACCTTTCGTGTAGGCATTTGAAAACAAATGTATAAATAATTGGCATTGTTCTCGTTTTCATTGAAACTAGTTAGGCACACTTGAATATTTGTTAAAGAATAAGCTGAATGTTAGAATAAAATTGATAATTGATGATAATAATTAATAATAAGCATTAAATCTCGTGTTCATTGAAATTAGTTACGTACACTTGCACACTTGTTAAAGAATAAGCTGAAAGTTAGAATAAAATTGATGATAATAATTAATAATAAGCATTAAATCACGTTTTCGTTAAAACTTGTTGAGTACACTTGCACACTTGTTAAAGAATAATCTGAGAGTTAAAATAAATGATTTTATGTTTATGTCAATAAATTAATGATAATTATAAGCTAGCTCTAGGTCTATTAACAAACTCCGACTGGAGCAAGAGAGCCTTACATTGTTGAAGACCACACACACAACGATAAAACAAGACGATTCCAAAAAGTCAATTTCAATAAAAAAAAAGTTAAAAAAGTAATGTAAAGTTATAATTGTCGTCACTCAATCTTATCAAATAAAAATATGTACACACTGTATGTGGATATAGCTTATCATTTTTTTTTGTCCTTGTCTGTCAAATGACTTTTCTAACGTATAAGAGAAAGAGAAAATATTGTATGCGTATATTTTTATTAGTCAGAGATTCGTCTTGCAATATTCAATGATTGGCAACCCTGCTACTTAATACCTTCCACATGTATATTGGCAAAACGTAGTGGTATTCTATCGGAGAATGTTTCATATTATACGAACAAATTTCCTCTGTAAATAAAGAGTAGCTACTTGGGGATATGAAAAGCAGTGAAGAGAAGGACTCGTAGAGTTTCGAGATTTTTTGTTCTGGCACCTCAAATAAATTACTCACCAATAACGCGACAAATCGCGATTAAAAATCTCCATAAAAGTCACAAAACAGATGAGTTTTAATTCTGGTAAAACTAGTGCGTTCGTGAGCATAGAGCCAGGGACCGAAAAGGTTACCCATTTTGGTGTTTTAAACTGTTTAATTTATACGATTCTCTGAAAAACCCTAACATGCGCTTCAGCCGTATATACGGCTGAATCAACGGTATAAATAAACCGTTTATGAATAAGGTTCATTTTCGTTCGTTTTTCTGTGTTAAAAAAGGATGCGTGATAAGTAAGTACCGCGGAACGCTATTGGCTGAATTTGTTCCATCATGTCACAACTAGACTGGCGCACCATTTTACGCAAAAATTAGTGTGCGTTACAACTGCTCCGCCACGGTAGAAATATAATGAAAATGTTCGCCCAAAATTTAGGCGAAATTTGACAAAATCGATGGGTCCAAACCAAAAATTTGTCGAAGTAGAAACAAAGAAGTTATAAGGGTTTTAAGTTGGCCGCGCCAACGTAACGTCCACGATGGCGCGGCCATGGAAATCTCAGGAACTACGTGGGTTAGAGATCTAATTCTTTTTCTAGTATGAAGATTGAATTTGGCGAAAATTGTCGAAAAAGAAATTATAAAGTAGAAATCGATATTTTAAGAGATATTTACCTCAGAAGCCGTGGTGGCGCAGACGTGCACTTCGTGTTTCTTTGATGTTGATTATTTCTTTATATCAAATACTAATAAGACTTAGTACAAAAAACTGATACAGGAAGTAAGGGCTTAATATGTCGAAACTAATGAAAGCAATAAATACAACGAAATGTTATTTAAACAGACAAATCGGACCGGAACAAAAAATAACATGGCTGCACCAACGTAACGCTTCTTTGTACGCTGATATCTCATTATCTGTAATTGCTAGGATTTCAGTTTTTATATCCATTTATTCGGCACATTAACCTGATTAGAATGGCATACCGTTTTACCCTCAGAATAGTTTTTAACGCGTGTAATCTCCAAAAATATGCTCTCTCGTACAATGTTTGAGTAGGGTAACCATAATTTCGATTTTATTTGAGAATAATTTTTACTCTACTAGACGAAAATGTGTCTATTTCTTAAATAATGCCAACAAATGGAATTATTACTATTAAATATTTCACACATAAACGTAAGTATGTAGTTAGTACCTATGCCTGTAAGCGGTCAGTTGTAGATATGATAATAATATTATGTTAGGTAAGTATACTGTACCTAGGCAGGCTACTTAATATTATGGGTTTCTTGCCCTTGAAATTAAGTACATACTTATCTACGACAAGTATCCTCATTCCCTGCAGCAAAGCAAGCCGGCGTAACGCCGGTTTTCATAGAGACCCATGGCCGTGGTTAAGACTCGCTATTGGAATTAATATTATTCCAACGGCAGACGAATAATATGCTTTAGTTGCTTTTGTTGTTTAGTTGCTTTAGTTAATATGTTTTTGTTGTTTATGCTATAGTTTCAAATAATGGCTCAGATATGCCATATTAAGACATAGGATTAACCCCAATAGACGTAACAGTACTCCAGCCCGGCTCGGACGTAAGACACGTCACGCAGCAGCCAGCATCACGCGACGCCCGGTCGAATCACGGAGAAACGATTTTAATTTTGCTATATCCTAAAGTATTCATTATATTTGCATGGTCTAAAGGGCAAAATATGTAGTCTTCAGAAATGCTTAAGCAGAATAACGTATTTTAAATGATAAGGATTAATACCGTGATGGTTGATGGCATTCATTTAATTCAAATCGCCATTTCATTGAGTGACTATCGTTTTTATCGAATGACATATTTATATATATAGTGTGTAAAAAGAGCAGTCATTATAACTTTGAGATACGATTATACTACCTTTCCTCATTTCGGAAATGTATTTTTTTTTGTCAGAAACTAAACTTCTTTTTACCATTTCTTATTTTTTTGTAATAATAAAAAAAAATAATAAAGCCAAAAAAAAATTGTATTTTAATTTTTGTAAAAAAAATATTAAAAAAAATATATTTCTAGAATGAGCGGGTGTTCCCCAGGGTGGCGTACTCTCTCCCCTCCTGTTTTCTATATTTATTAATATTATTTCCTCATTAATCAACTCAAATTTCCATCTTTACGCAGACGACCTGCAACTCTATCGTCATTCTAATATTGATGATATTGATTCTACACCTGCGATTTTTTGGGATATAACGTAAATAACGCAACGTATATAACGCAACGTTTACACATTGTGTAAACGTTGCGTTATATACTTACTAGTATATAAAGCAACGTTTACACAATGTGCCTGTGGTCAAATATGATGGTACTATTATCGAATTCAGAGACACAGCTAAGAATTTAGGGTTAACTTTGGACAGCAATCTCTGCTGGAATCCGCAGGTTAGTGAAGTCAGCAGAAAGGTACACCACTCGTTGCACATGCTGAGGCGCCTTCAAAACTTTTTGCCTTTGCAAACCAAAATTTTCCTCGTCAAAACTCTCATTTTTCCTATCCTCGACTATGCCGACTCCTGCTTCTTAGACTTTACCGAAGAGCTGCTAACTAAACTGGAACGCTTGCAGAATCTCTGTATCCGTTTCATTTTTGGTCTAAAAAAGTTTGATCACATATCAGCCTTTCGGATAAAACTCAAGTGGCTTCCTATCCGTCTCCGTCGCAACTCAACAACATATGGATCCTCTGTTTACTTTACAATATCCTGTATAACCCTCTCTCTCCTTCCTATCTTCGTGATCGATTTAACTTTTCCCGGCCCATTGATATCCCTTGTAGGTCCAAATTCAGAACAAACCTTTCCCATCACATCGCTCTAATTTCTACTCCTACTCCTTCACCGTTCATGCGGTCAGATTGTGGAACTCGCTTCCTCACACCGTCCGAAAGAGAAAAGATAGTATAATCATATCCCAAAGTTATAGTGACTGCTCTTTTTACACCCGTTATAGCTTCTCAAAACCGCTAAATTGTCCGTTTCTTTATGTTTATCCCGAAAGGCTTTCTTTTAATAATACCAAAAGTTGATTTTATACAATAAATGATAATTTATTTCAGTTTGTGAAGCAAGTTCAAAAATACAGTTTTTATATTATTGACACTATGGAAACACTTGTCTTTTTAATAAAATCATGTTAGTTACTTATTTAATGTTCTAATCTACTTTAGTGCCACGTTCTATAGCTTCGCGTCACTGTGTAAGCGATCCCCCCGCGCGCCCCGCCCGAACCGTTCGTCCACAGTCGCGCGCAAAATTCATCGACTTGCTTCAAAGTTATCGTCACTGCTCGGCTCCTATGTATCGTAGCGTTATGTTATGTATCCTATAACCTGCCTAGGAATATGGTCTACAATCGTAATAAGTTTGGTTAAAATCCCTTCCGTGGTTTTTGATGTTGCACATACAGACAGATATAGAGACAAAAAATATAGATGAGTGTATAAAAGAATTATAACCCGTCTTCGCAAAAACGGATCAAGGGCAAGAAATGCATAATATTAAGTAACCTTCCTGGGTACAGTATACTTACCTAACATAATATTATTATCCTATCTACAACTGATCGCTTACGGGCATAGGTACTACATACTTACGTTTAAGTGTGAAATAATGATTAATAATAATTGTATCGTTTGTTGGCATTATTAAGGAAATATATACATTTTCGTCTAGTAGAGTAAAAGGTATTCCCAAATAAAATCGAAATTATGGTTACCCTACTCAAACATTGTACGAGAGAGCACATTTTTGGAGATTACACGCGTTGAAAACCATTCTGAGGGTAAAACGATATGCCATTCTAATCAGGTTAATGTGTCGAATAAATGGATATAAAAACCGAAATCCTAGCATTACAGATAATGAGATATCAGCGCGGCCATGCTATTTTTTGTTTCGGTCCGATTTGTCTGTTTAAATAACATTTCGTTGTATTTATTGCTTTCATTAGTTTCGACAAATTAAGCCCTTACTTCCTGTATCAGATTTTTGTACTAAGTATTATGATATAAATAAATAATCAACATTAAAGAAACACGAAGTGCACGTCTGCACCGCCACGGCTTCTGAGGTAAATATCTCTTAAAATATCGATTTCTAGTTTATAATTTCTTTTTCGACAATTTTCGCCAAATTCAATCTTCATAAGTACTAGAAAAAGAATTAGATCTCTAACCCACGTAGTTCCTGAGATTTCTATGGAAGCGCCATCGTGGACATTACGTTGGCACGGCCAACTTAAAACCCTTATAACTTCTTTGTTTCTACTTCGACAAATTTTTGGTTTGGACCCATCGATTTTGTCAAATTTCGCCTAAATTTTGGGCGAACATTTTCATCATATTTCTACCGTGACGGAGCAATCGTGATGCATACCAAAAATGATCATAATTGCGTATGACATAAGTTATAAGATGATGTTATTTAATGCAAGTTCTCGTCCATTTTTGTTTATTATTGTTTTTTTTCCATTCTTAGTCTTTCCTTGATATTGATTTGGTAAAGAGCGAAAAGTTAATTCCCATCTTATTTTTTTTTCTAATTATACGGAATTGTAATTTAGGTAATTCAAATTACTATAAAATATAAGTATGTTAAAATATAAGTATAATATTAGTATAAAATATAAGTGCTGTGCATTGTGCAACATTGATTTGGTCACTTTAAACATTAGTTTAAAGTGACAAAATCAATGTTGCACAATGCACAGCAAGGCTATTGAAACCTCAAGTCAGTGATGAAAAAAACCGCTTTTCATAGATTTGATCCCAGCCACGGCTTGTACCACAAATTTTTTGTCTCTTTCGGTTATTGGCGCGGCTGTATTAAACGGTTTAATACCGCTTAAGACAAGCGCATAGTTAAAAACCCTTAATATGGATATTTAAAATAAAACGGTTTGTATTGATACCGCTACAGCCGTATAGCGGATTAATCGGTCCCTGGCATAGACTAGGAGCCTTCGAGCTTCAGCATAGTGAGATTCACTCCTTGTGGTCATTTTAAACCTTTGATTTTTTTTGTTCTCGACCAGAATATAAAACGCCTAACAGCCCAAATGAATCGTGTAATCGTATGAATGCACACTTGGACCGTGTACCTGGTCCAAGTGTACACGGTAAGTAAAACATACGGATTTAACCCACGACGGCAGTCGATGCGGTAAATTATTTTGTGATTAAATCTACACTAATATTATAAAGAGGAAGGATTTGTATTTTTGTATGTAACGACTTAACTCAAAAAGTACTGGACCGATTTTAATAATTCTTTTTTCATCAGAAAGCTGCTACATTATCACTGAGTAAAATAGGCTATATAAAAATCTATCGCTGTTCGTTAGTCTCGTTAAAACTCGAGATAAGCTGAACTGATCCGGCTATTTTTGGTCTTGAAATATTTGTGGAAGTCCCGGGAAGGTTTACACGGTCTCCATGCTCAACGAAGTGGGCACGGGTCAGCTAGTTGTTAATATTTTAAGGCGTCCTAGTGCAAAAAGTTTCAGAAACTAGTCAAGCAAGAACTTTGCTTATATTGTACATTCTAACTCAAGTTAATATTAGGTAGGCCGCATAATAGACGGTATAATTTTGTTTCTTACGCCGGTTCTTCTCGCCGGGCTAGTTTCCGAACCGGTGGTAGGCATCATGTAGGACAATTCTATAAGAGTTATTTAATAACCTTTATGGAAATAAAGAGTTTTGATTTGATTTTGATTATAATACGTCTATGATCGCCAATAGGCTAAATACTGAAACGACAGTTAAATTAAGCGGCACTCAAGTCACACGCTGACCTTGTCATTCCGTCAAGAGTGACAGAGATAGCCTTTTTTTAGGAGGGCTCTTAATTTTAATTAGCGTTTCATTCAGATGTAAATGTTAGAAATTAATGTTTTTTAGTCTTGGCTCAAACAATATTTTACCTTCTCTTTGTAATATTAATATTCAGTACTAATTATTTTTATTTATTTATTTATTTAGGTATTAAATCAATAAAAGAATTACATTAAAAAACTTAATCTGAACAGTGTAACATAAACCGTTACGTCCATTTAATTATTACTATTAGTACTAAATAAATTATTATTAAATTATTAATATGTTACGCAGTTATTAGATATGTATTAACAATAATGCTTTTGGCGTTGTTATTTTAAGATTTTCCCCAACAACATTATATTAATTGCTTTCAATATGAAGTAACTCGTGTGTGATCTATTTATAAAACAATCAATAACTTGGTACGTTGTTAAACTAAACCATGTACCTATAATAGGAAATTGTGTCTAGTCGTATAGAGGTAAACCAACACATAGTAGCAATTTTAACTAATCCATACTTGATTAAAATTAGTAATTGAAGACATGATTGGATGAAGGTGTTATGTAGCAAAATTTTGATTTCGAGAAAATTTAGTTCAAACTGTCACAACATTTTAGTTAATAAAATCAGTACTTTGCGGAAATCCATAGCATAAAAATTGAAATGTATTACACATTAATCTAAAGATCCATCTATAGAATCAATGTTCTTAATACTTTAATTTGTTACTACATAACCTGAAATGTTTAAGTGACAGTTTAAACTTAATTTTCTGGGTAATTTTTTTTTGCGACATATTATCACCCTCATCTAATCGTGTCTTTAATTATTAAATTGTATTAACATTGTATTACATGGTTTTCTGAATAATAATATTTATGAACGCTTACATAACGTCAATCTGGCTCTGTGTGAGTATCCGGAGAAGCACGAAGTAAACAACATACAATTACCTTATTTTATGTCCTAACTCTTAGATATCGCTAAATTATTTTGATAGAAGTATGATAACTTCTATCAAAATAATTATAATAGGTATTGTTGCATAGTGTGGTGTATAACATTTTAAAATGATTTAAAGACAGAAATATAAACCCAAAAGAAAATAGTTTTACAGGTTGACGCGATGAAAATTATAAGCAAATAAAAATGTTGTCCATCTCGTTCTCGCAAAACGATTTGTTACGTCAGTGTTTCTCAATCATTGTTTTTCAATAACCCGGTAATTTTTACACTGCCTTTTCATGCTCCATCCAATTTTAAATTCAAGCCGGTTTCATTATATGAAAATATATATATTTTAACAATTATTAATTCGATTAAATAATACACATTTATTAATAGTAGAAATGTCTTTTTTATACTAAAAAATTATATTTTTAATACTTTACAAAACATATCAGATTTCACTTGACTTAAGACTTGTAAGGAAAATGTAATGATTTCAGATGGCTTCTGTTTATTCAATGTTGAATGGTGATTATATAGGTATCTAGGTATTATTTTTAAAACAAGGCGGGAATGTTGCGACCCGGTATTTTATCTTGATGGCTCGGTACCGGGTCGCGACCCTGCAATTGGGAAACCCTGTGTTACGTCACAATCTACTACTTCCACACTTGTATCATAAAAGTTCTTCTCGGCCTTCCACGTTTTCTTCTACCTTCTATATTTCCTTCAATTATTCCTCTGATAAAGTTATCATGCCGTATCAAGTGTCCTAACATCTTTCCTCTTCTGTTCTCGATGGTTTTTAATATCTTTTCTTTTCATTAACTAATTCCAAAACAACCGTACAATATGCTGCCGTGTTAATTCCGCATGTAAATCCGTTCAGTAGTATTTGCGTGAAAGAGTAACAGTAATCGTTGGTTTTATGGGTTAAAGATTTTTCAGTTATCCCGTTGGATATACAACGTGTAAAATAAATGAGTGATAAAACTTTAGGGCGTGTATGTCCCTTGTGGAGCGCAGAGTAGAATATAGAGTAGGTATACTGTGAAAGTACCAGCGCTGAAAGACTTACCTTTGACTTTCATGTTTGTACTAGCTGTGCCCGCGACTTCATTCGCGTGGTTGTCGGCAACACTTTCGCGATTATTTTTTTTATTGCTCACATATTTTTTGAGTAACAGTTTATGCAGCGCAAGCAACGAAAGTCCTCAAATTGCAACATTTCTCACTGATGCTTTGCTCCTATTGGTTGCAGCGTAATGTTATATAGCCAAAAGCCTTCCTCTATAAATGGACTATCCAACAAAAAATATTTTTTAAATCGGACCAGTACTTCCTGAGATTAGGGCGTTTAAACAAACAAACAAATTATAATATTAGTATAGATGAGAAATGCCCCAACATCATCATAAATTTTTCCATTCAATAATTTATAGTATAGCCTGTATGAACGTTAAATTATGTTTAAGCAATATGCCTACGTACCCAGTTTGTTTACATAATTAATCACGCATTGTCGCACATTTCTTAGAAAATTTGGCGCCTATCAGCTCCATACAGAAAGTTTCATAACATCATACTTGTATCATTATATTCCGTAATCTTATCTGTCTTGTAAGATATCTCTGGACTAGCCTATTATCGCGTGGACAATAACACAGATAACACCACAACCGTTCCCATACATGACACATTAGTCACATAGAAAGGACAGAGCCACTTGCGCCAAACTGGGTTAAGTAAAACCAGAATTAGCCCTGCAATATAAAGGAGCTTTTTAAGCTAACTCCAATGATATTAAATAAAACAAAGAGGTACCTAGTTGATAATTTCATTGGCTAAGTCCCGATTTCACCAACGCCTGATATTGTCAACGGCTTGTTAAATTACGAGTACCATGCCTTCTCATTCATTTATAGCAATTACGAAAGAAACAACATTATATCCAACCAACGAAGGATTAACTCTAACATTACTTGGTGAAACACGCCCTAACTCTGATTTTTGAACCCTAACATGTTTTGAGGGAGGGGTTAAGCACCCAATTTAGTAAGAGAGTAATTAATAGGTGGTGATTTATTACCGGAAGTTACTGAATTTTTCTACATTCAGTCGCATTCTAAGATTATCAAAAAATTGAGTATAATAAATTTTAAACCTATGACGTTTTGGGACTTTACCATTAATGTGACTTTTGATTAATAAATGTTTGCGCTTCCGGGCTCTAATACTTAGGTATTAGAGCCAGGAAGTTAGCTAGACATGACGACCTCCGTAGCGCAGTGGTTGAGCGCGTTGGTGCTCGAACGAAAGGTCGCGGGTTCGAATCCCGCCGAGGGAACTAAAAAAGTTTTTCAAAATGTTCCTGGGTCATGGATGTGTATTAAATTTGTGTATAATATAATAAAAATCTTAAATATGTGTATAATATAAAAAGTATTAAATATATTTCCGTTGTCTGGTACCTGTAACACAAGTTCTTCGGATACTTAGCACAGGGCCAGATTGACGTGGTGTGAAGCGTCCATAGATATTATTATTATATTATTATTATTATTATTATTATTATAGACAACAATTAAGATTAGCAGATATTCCTTAAATTTATAACAATTTGTAGAGATAAACTATTATCGAATTACCAATCCAAATTAATTTTATTCGCCTTACTCTACTCTCTACTTAACAACAGACTCCATCTAGAAAGTTAAACTCTACATAAAAAATAAGAGGGTTCGACCATCCTCCAGTCAAGTCAGTTAAGAATGAAACGCACCTCATCGTCCTGGCGTAGGGTCATCGGGGGCGCGACCTCCTTCACTGAACTGTCACTGTCACTAACACTGGCATTCCCGGAGCCCGACCTCCCCACGATCTCGTCCCACGGCACGTCCTCGTCGAACACCGCCACGTTCCTCGAGGAACCGCTGTGGAACCTCCACGGCAGCTCGTTCCCGCTCTGCCTCGGCCTTCGCCGTTTGTGCCTCACTTTGTGCCTCGCGAACCTGGTCCCGTGCTCGTCCTCGTCGCCCATCATCGCGTCGTACAACGTGGCCAGGTCGACTCTGGTTTTGTGTGTCGGTGGCTGCGTGGTGATGTACTCCCTGCTCAACCCCTCCTCGTCCCACAGTTGTACGCGGAGGATGTTGTTGGACACATGAGCGGACGCGATCGTAAACGCTACCGCGGCTAGGAGGGCGAGCGCGCGCGGTCCGTCCATCTCGGGCGGCGGTCGCGAGCCGACTGAGGCTTTCCCGCGCTTTCCGATAACGGCTACGTGCTCGCGATAAACACAACTTGTGAGTTGTGATAAATATTAATCGATTATCTATAACAGGTAATCATTTGTATGGTATGAAAACAATGCGACTTTATCTGTCGTAAATTAGGGATTCCAACTATATGCAGTTTCCGAACAGTTTCGCAAAACAGAAAGTTGCAAAGAGAGTCGTCGTGCTTGTAACTTTTGTATAGGTACTCTACCGCTACGAAATATGTCATGAAGTATGGAACTTTACATTAAATAACATTATAATATCTTAGTAATATTATGTTTTATGAAGAATGAAATGATTTTATTTTGTTTATACGTACATAATATTAGGTGAATACATATAGGTATTAAGGTGGGAAAGTTTGATTTCGTTACAACTTTTTTATTTTTCACTATAATTTCAGCTAAATACTAACAGTTTAAAATGTGATTGATGGGTATTAGGTATTCTCTTTTCTCGATGATTTTAAGCTACATTTCTAAAGAGCGTCCCTGGCCTATCGGGTACATCGTTGATTAGCACTCGAAAGGGTGCAGGTTCGATTCCCATGTTGTGGCATGTACCAGCGAGATGCTCTAACGGCGAAGAAAAACATCGTGAGGAAACCCGCACATGGTTGGCCCCCAGACGTATTGGCCAGCCATTCCTCTAGACTAGTATGGGCTGGGAAACCCACATATGCCTAGTTAGCTCGAGAGACCTATTGACGAGTCATTCCTCTAAACTAGACACGCGTTAATATGCTGGGTAAGCACTAAGCGTATGTTATGCTTGCCCAGCATATGATCACACATGTCACACGACATTTAAGTAAAACTATAAATTATGTGCTACCAGCATTGTGTAATGTACTTATAATATGCTAGTAGAACATAATTTATAGTTTCAAGATTTTAATTTTATTTATTTTTTTGCAATTTCGACCCTTATCAACATAGAAACAATATTAATGCAATAAGAATATTAAACAAACTACAAACCCAAATTCAAGTAAAGGAAATAATATATATACATAATTACTATTATTCTTCTTTTCCACACCGTTATCGATGAAGATGGCCGGTTTCATTTAAACCAGACCAGCGTCGTAGGGTTTATTTTATATAGCCCAAGTGTGTGGGCTATGCGTAAGAGCACTCACTCTCTTTCTTTACTCTCATAACCCAGTGGGGTAGACTGGCGAGATATTAAGGCAAAGGACTGAGTTTTGACGGTCATCCAGTCGGTTATACCGGTACTAAATTACGATATCGTTTAAATTTAATGGTTGAGTCAAAACGGTTGAAATTCACCATTACGGTATCGATAACGAAATATACCTTTATTCTTTTACGGTTTTACCTCATTATCGTTATATTTTGTCGCTACCGTAACCGAAATCATTTCGGTACCGAAAAAATTCGGAGCAACGTCGCACGCGGCGCGGCGTTGTCAATTCGAAACTTTATAAAGCGGTACCGTTATAAAAGGTTACCATAAATTAAAGGTAAGACGTCATACTGTTAACCGTTTTTACCGATATTTTTCGGTTATTCAACCCCTGGATCAAACACACGATATCCCTCAGGATAACTAATAGTTGAGAGCTAGCCACTGGTCCATGAAGATGTTTTTATACTTAAGTCAATAACTACCGGACTAACAGCTTTTGAAAAAATACACACACCGTTTACCCGTTTAGTTGCTGTAATTAACATACTGTATTAAAATACCATTTTTGCTATGTCCATCAAGGTTTATGAGACTTTCTAAGATCTCATTTGCTATATCGTTGAAGGAAAACATCGCGAGGAAACCCGCACATGGTTGGCACCGGAAGTACTGGGGGCCTATTACATGCTCTTAATTCCAGCCAGTACGCCATACAACATGGCTGCCTGGAATTTTCGTATTACGATCACATAATAACTTCATGATGACAGCTAGTTAGCGGACACTTGACACTGTACTTGCTTCCGAATGTCACTTTCAGACAACCTCAAACTGGGGTGGATCCATGTTGTATAACATGTCGCTGTAATATGAAAAAGAACAAGGCAGTTTAAGACCGTATTATTGAATTGCCAAAGATCATAATACGGCTCCTGACCAATTATTCCTCAGGACTAGGGCAACCATGCGACATTTAAAAATTGCCTGTCCCAGACACAGTATATAAAGAGTGTTTCATTCGTTTGAAGAATCTTATATATAATATAAAAATGAATCGCTGTTCGTTAGTCTTGCTAAAACTCGAGAACGGCTAACCGATTCGGCTATTTTTAGTCTTGAAATATTCGTGGTTTGTATGCTCAACGAAGTGGGCACGGGCAGCTAGTACTGTATAAATCAGTTAATAACGGATATAAAGGCCTACTATATTTGTGTTCTATGCTACATTTGTAAAATTGACAGAATTTGAATCAGATAGTTGATTGGGAGGTGCATCATCAATGGCAGCTCCCCATCAACCTGTTTGGTCCTGTGGTGGTCGTAAAAGGCGACAGAAGAAATACAACGGATGTAAAAAGAGCAGTCACTATAACTTTGGGATTTAATTATACTACCTTTTCTCATTCTAGAAATGTATATTTTTTTCTTACCAAAATTAAAAAAAAATAGCTTTATTGTTTTTTTTTTGCTACAAAAAAATAAGAAATGGTAAAAAGTTAAAAAAATTTTTTTAGTTTTTGACTTTTTTTTTTAAAATACATTTCCAAAATGAGGAAAGTTAGTATAATCGTATCGAAAAGTTATAGTGACTGCTCTTTTTACACCCTGTATATCCGGAAATGGGAAGCAGCGTTTCCGCGGACACTGTCTCTCTGATCTCAAAACAGCGCTCGCCAACCCGCCTGCCAAGCGCAGCGAGTATAGGCAACTCCCAATGACATACTTTGGGGAGGCTTATGTCGAGCAGTGGTCGTAGTTGATAAGACGATGATAACGTCAACTAGACATATGACTCGGAATCCGGAAGACAGGAGAAAGTAGAGTACTGAAATTAGGACTCTGCGCGAATGACATAGAGTGAAAAAATAAATACCTAATTATATATTATATCTAGCAATATCCCGCGAAACAATTATAACCACAACCTGCAAGCTGATAAGTGAGTGTACGCATAGGCATGCGTTTGATGCACCTCCCTCCTCCCACACTGCTTATGCGTACAGTCGCAAGCAAAAAACATGAAAACACCACCACCACACAAGGAATAATGTTAACACGATCGTGCAAAGCCCCACCACCATGCAGGTTGCAAAACTCGACGCGCGTTTCGCTCCGACACCGCAAAAGCAAAAGCAAATTTTATGCTATGGATTTCCGCAAAGTAACGCCTGATTCCATTAACTATATAGAGTGAAAAATCGATCACACAACTGTAGAGTTGTAAAACTTTGATTCGAGTCCATCAGCCGTTGGTCGGTACCCGGTGATGATGATGAGTGATGACCTATATGACCTATATCTTCGTATCCTCTCAGCAGCGACCGAACAAGCCGAATGAGATGACACTCAAACCCCTTGCGATGGCGGAATGCTATTAATAAACCTCTCAGTCCCTTTGACTCATAAGTGTGATGAAATGGAATTAAAGTTGGCAGTTGACATACATTACGAATCCGTTGTGAGTTGTGACGATGATATTGCTGTCGGTACACAAATGTAGCGCAAATGCAAACTGTACTTTCTTACTTCCACAAAATAAATTAATAGTAACTTTTTCATACAAATTACAGACAAGCAAGCAAACATCTGGGCAGCTGAAACTAAATAAAATCTTGTAAAAACAAGGTTGATTATGTTAGGTTAGGTTACTTATTTGATCTTGGCTCTCGACTCGTAGGTCGTGGGTTTGATTCGGCATGGAACAACTAAAAATGTTGTTTTCATATTTATTACTTCGATGAACAATATATGCATGCAAATACATACAGTAATGTGTATTAATCGAAGTTTTCAACAATGCAGGCTGATCACCTGATTGTCTTACAAGAAAGATTAATGGTGATCAGCCTGCATTTTCCTAACCAAACTTCAATCAACAATACACATTATTGGACTTATCCAAACTTTTTACATGCTCATCCGACACATATACTTATATCCATGCGCCGGATGAGCATGTAAAAAGTGGTGTCGTGTCAGACATGCCAGGTGACCATCCCACTGGGTTATAGGAGAAAAAGAAAGAGCTATCCTAGTATTACGTACACACTTGGACAGTTTACAATTACTCCTGCGTAGCACCTCCTTCTGTACTGGCCTGGTTTCAACGAAATCGGCGTGGGAGCTTATTATTATAACTGAATTATTTGGTGTCTGAAGGAAATAGAAAATTTAACTAACAATGAACCATGGCGGTTACCATCTTCGATCTACAATACCTTCACTAGATAATATCATGTCAGTACAATAAATCTGTCTCGGCGAATATCAGTTCACTTGGAAAGTTAGTTACTAGGTACTTAGATTTTTTAAAATTTGAAGCGACATCAAATCACTAAATAAACTTTGAATTGTTAAACACTCAGTTCGTTATATTACATACACATACAAACTCTATTTTGCGTAGGTATACCACGCTGACATATTTTGGCCTTGTTTTTGTATGGGACACGTTATCTAGTATAATATTCTTGATCGAAGGTTACCATAGATAAATGTAAGCGTACTTATGGCATCTGGGTTACAGCGGCATAGGATGAATAACTGCAGGAGCTTTGATGACCAATCTCCATTATTATCTACTAGCTATGTATTTATTATCTACCTTTTTTTATATTAGGGGATGTTATAGGATATGTTGATTTAACATTCCGACGCACGATCTCAGGGCCGCGACTAGTTGACTTTTTTTACGGAAACTCTAGCAAAAGACGCGACGAGAAAAACTAGCCCGTGAGTAGGTAAAATTACTGTCCTGTGAATACTAGGGGAGTTTGTAACGAGCTGCCATCTGTTAACAGTTTAACAAACATATGAAGCTTGAGTTTAAGTTGTCATCTAACGTCATCATAGATGGCGCTGTAAAAAGTTTTCAGAAAAGGGCCTTACTCTCCAAACTGATTCGACTTTGAATCAGATTCGATCGTGCTCCTCCCGAATAAAATGACGTTACACGTTGACAAAAAGTTACGATGCAACGATTTTCTTTATCCTGGGCCCCGATTCAATGGGCCATCGCTATTATCAGTTACGAAGTTCTAAAACAAAATATATGGGATTTGACATAAGCTTCGCTAACTGAGACACGAATTCGCTTGTTATAATTTAACGAACACTATGTCAAATCCCATACATTTTTAATCAGGACTTTGAATCAGGTCAGGGCCCAGGTTAGTTTCAAAATAATTCACCAAATAAAATACCAAAAGCCGTTGAGATCGAACTGATTCGATTCTCGATTGTGTCGGGAGTAAGCCTGCAGTAAACTCTTTTATAACGAAGAACCCGGTTAATATCATTTATCTGTAAATAATATTATTAACATCTTAAAAATATGTTTGTTCTAGGAGCGTAATTTTAATATCAGTTAGGAATGCCTGATATTTTGACAATTATTTACCGGGCTGTTGGATATTGAATAGGGTAGGTACATATGGTAGCTATTTCATTATAATTTCAAAACCTTTAGGCCTATATTTCACCGGAACACCATGGAGGCGCAACCAGTCGCCGCTGCCAACAAAATGTATACAGCTCTATAGAGAGAGATGGTACAGATTAGGCACTTATTGACGCACTTTGCTGATGCGTGTTTTAGATAATGAAAAAGCGCGCGCTTGATTATGTACAGAGTACACTGTCTACAAAACTCCTGGAGATATAATATATAATATTAGTTTAACTATTATACAGGGTGTAAAAAGAGCAGTCACTAAAACTTCGTGGGGTAATAATCAGGCAAGAGTTATATCCATTGGTACTAGTCATTTGCTTTTAATCCACTGTTTTAAAAAATTTAAAAATTTTCAATAGGCAATGTACAACGTGCACAACACATTCGATCAGCTGATTACGCTGAGAGGTCAATAGCACGCGTAAGACGTTCATTACGTACTAGGGCAAAAATTATAAAATTTAAGAATTTAATGCAGAACGTTCTTCCAAACAGTTCAGCCTTGCGAGTAAAAATAATAAATTGCAAAAAAAAAAATTCAAAGAATTAATAATGAAAAAAAATCATTTCTAGAATGAGAAAAGGTCCTTTAATCATATCCCAAAGTTATAGTGACTGCTCTTTTTAAACCCTGTATGTTACTATAATAAATTAGTTTAACTATTTACTGTTAGTTTGAACCGACTACTTTTTTTAATAAGATCTTTGTGTCATTGTAAAATTTATTTTAAAAAGAGTGGCGCTAGTTGCGGTTATTCCTCGCCGTTCTTTTATTTTCGTCTCTTTACCTTCTCAACCTCGTATCAAAAAAACTTCAACTTTTCAGTAGAGTAAAAAAACTGAATAATTTTAGATTTTATTATGACATGGATTTTGGATGTGTTCTATAACTAAATGTCATTTAAAACAAAATCCATGTCATAATAAATTCTAAAATGATTAAGTTTTCTGACTCTATTGAAAAGTTGTAGTTTTGTAGATACGAGGTTGTGAAGGTAAAGCGACGGTATGTCCAGCAGTGGATTATAGCTAAACGACGATGTACACTAAGGTATTAAATAAAACAAACACGATCTATTGCATAATATATTGCATCATAAATATTGTGACACAAATCATTTGTACTAAAACAATTAACCCAAAGTGCTCTGCACTATTTCTGTCAGGAATAAAATTACTTACATAGGTAACAAATATTTAAAAAATGTAACAAAAATCATGGCAACTACCGGCAAGGCTTAAACAAATTGTTAGAAGAATTATATTTCCATCTCAGGATAAATATCTATTTTAAACTATATTTTTAAAGAACTTAGTGCCAATTTCACCAACACATGTTATAATCTCTTATTGAATATATATATCCGTATTGAATATATAGTATCCCTCTCGTATTTCCTGTCAATGAATGAGAAGGCATGGTTATTTTAACAGGCCGTTAACACTAACATGCTTTAGCGAAATTGCCACAAGTATTAAATGGTACCGTTTTACAGATACAGTTTACTATAATGATAATATTATGCCAAATGATAAGGTTCATTTTCATTTACAATAATTTTAGTTAATAAAAGGTGCACCACTTACTTGAGCTAATTGGGCAAGGTATAGAATATAGGATGGAATAATTTTGACACATTGAAACTTATTGTCATACTATTAATTTATAAGTTGTTACAATATATACAAAAATGTTTTAATCATAGAAGCGTGAATGTAGACGAAGAAATAAGTATGGCGCTAGTATCGCAGAAAATATTTTGTGTAGGTTTAAGTACCACAGCACTACATTAAGGCCCGTATAAATAAAACAATCTCGAACCCAACCTCACCTTGGGAACCTATTTGACAGATAAAACAACGTTTCGTTTCACTTTTAAAAGTGAACATCATTATTAATGTTACATAGTACTTTCATTTATTTTCTTTTTATACCGTTATATTCATAATATAGATCACAGGAAACAATAAAATAAGTATAATGTATATTTTTATAATCTATATTTTTACGTTTTAAGAAAGAAGAAAATTAAAATATATTGTAACATAATTAAAATTCTTCATTTTTAAAAGTGAAACGAAACGTTGTTTTATCTGTCAAACAGGTTCTCAAGGTGAGGTTGGGTTTGAAATTGTTTTATTTATACGGGCCTTAGACTTGACTCTATGGCGCAGAGTAGAAGCGTCAAGTTTCTCATCAACAGCATAATATACATCTCTATTTCTCGTTGTTAAGGTACAAATTTGTACTATGCGAATATGGCGACAAACTAAGGCCCGTATAAATAAAGAAGTCTAAAACCCAACCTCACCTTGAGAGTATATTTGACAGATAAAACAACGTTTCGTTTCACTTTTAAAAATGAAGAATTTTATTAATGTTACATAGTACTTTAATTTATTTTCTTTTTATCCAGTAACATGCATATTAAAGATTATAGAAAAACATTAAATAAGTATTATCTATATTTTTTTATTACATTTTAAAAAAGAAAAAAAAAATAAGTATGTAAAGTTGATAATTTTTAAAAGCGAAACGAAACGTTCTTTTAACTTTCAAATGAGTTCTCAAGTGAGATTGGGTTTGCTTTATTTATACGGGCCTAAGAATCGTTACAGCGAGCTATCATATTTCCATAACGTTTTCCTCGCACCGGTATTAACCGGTATTAACCAGTAAAATTGTTGTATGCCGATTTTTGCCGCGCATTGTTCCACCACCGATTTCCTGACCTTTTCGTATTAAATGTGCGTTGCACTATTATAATCAGTTATTTCTACCTAAAAAAGGCGGTCACGCTGTGCCGTGAACAGACACACTGATACAAAAATGTACCGGAACAAAAGTGATGAATATTATAGGTGATAAACTTGACGCTTTCACTCTACCAGTGCGAGTTGAGCCTAATTGTAAAAAAACGAAAAATATTCATTTATTAGGCCGACTAACACTTAACAAATATACACATTAACTATTGAACAACGACTAATGTAACAAATAATATATTTTATGACATGGCAAGCGTGAGTTAATATTTGTTATAACATTTTAATAATTAACAACCTTGAAAAACAACAAACTTAAAAAATACTAAGTACTTTCATATCGTTACATTTTGCATTACATTGTGAAATAGTAGCATACTATAAATTATTAAAATATTTCATAAAAAAAACTTTACTAAAACATTTTTTTTTATAAATCCTTTACATAGCCATTAGTCATAATAAATACGTTTTACAATTTTGGTCATCTCAAATATGTATATCGAAAAGAAAAAAATACATTTATATTTTAACAAAAGGTGTGAGCTATAAGAATATACAATTTATTAAAGAATTTGTATACTAGAACTATGACAAATTTCCTAAAATATGTTTTTAGACTACCTATAATATTGTCCCTACTGATAAAGGCATGTAAAAATAATTTGGAACTAACATTAATAATACTAAACTAATCGCAATCGCCTAGCTTTAAGTATATTTATTGTGACATAATAACTGAAGACATGAATGGATAAAGGTGATATTTAGCAAAATTCTGATTTCGAGAAAATTGAGTTCAAACTGTGACTTAAACATTTTAGAATACGTCGCAAAGTATTAAGTACATTAATCTAAAGATCTGTCTCTAGAATTAATGTACTTAATACGTTACTACATATCCTTAAATGTTTAAGTGACAGTTTTAAATAAATTTTCTGGGAAAAAAAAATTTGAAACATATAACCTTCATCGATTCATGACTTTAATTATGTTATTAACTTCAACCGTACCCTATATTATAAATATTCGGGCCACCCGACCAGCCGTAAAGTCAAAATTACTTGACAAAGCGATCTTGAATAGCCCGCACGTACACTCTCGTATAAATTCGGACTTCAACTAAGTCAGCACTCAATGCGGTTACTTCTTTAGTGTTTAAATAATACCTAGTGCAAAGGAATATGTTTAGAAAACGGTCGAGCAGGAACTTTGCTGATGTTGTATATAATATACATATTTTACTATACAGTTAAGGTTATTTTTACTATCTATACACTTTTCTATTAAACTACTTTAAAGAAATATAATATATATTTTTATAAAAAATAAAAACGTTATGTATACGTTATGTATACTTGCAATAATTGCAAGTTTCGTGACAAACTCTGAAGTCAACTGGTCAATAATAATTGCTAATTGTAATCTATACATTTGCCGATGAGCCATAAACAACAGTTCTATTTTTAAATCAATACCTCTAATTAAATTAAAATATTATTGTACTTAACAATCACAAATCATAATCACAACAATAACAGAGGATTTATTGTTTATGTCATGGCCACTCTGTCGTTACTTCATATAGACAGATTCAAAAAAGGAACTCCTTAAGGTAACCATAGACTTAAAAAAACCAAGATTAGCGAGTAAGTCGTAAGATAGATTAGCTGCTTACGGCTTCATTGCATTCTATCTCATAAAATATGAAAGGCAAAACCCAGGAGCGAAAAAGAAAACCATGTCCATATCTTTTCGTCTTCTTCCAAGGCTTTGCAGTTCTCAGAGTAAGCATTACATTATTATTCTAAAAAGATTTCACACATTTTTTTTAACGAGAAAGTACGATATGCAAGCAAATACAAGCCTACAATGCCTTATATCGACAATAATTAAAGTAATTTATGGAAAAAAAATGTTTGCATAACATATTTATAAAAAAATATACTTCCAGTGAAATAAACGATATCCCATTCCATTTCTAAAACTAAATATAAATTAACTATTATAAAGTAGGTATTGTGAATTGTGACTTGTAAAACAACAAAATAGAAATCTGAAAATAGTCTCACCCATACAAAACGAACATATAAAAATAAATCTATACTATTCTAAGGCGCACTTGCGCCTCTCTAGGTTTAATAAGCTTAGTTGGTCCCGTGTTAATAAGCAAGTTACAATAACTCGCTCAAAAGAATTGCAATCTCTACTTGAGACCTACCTCTACCTATTTGACAGATAAAAAAAATTTTGTTTCCCTTTAAAAAAGGAACAACTTTACTATAATATTAATTTAATTAAATTATTTAATTTGTTACATAATTTAATTTTTGAAACGTAAAAAACGAAATGTTGTTATATCTGTCAAATAGTTTCTCAAATAGAGGTTGCGATCGCAATTCCTGAGACCGAGTTTAAAAACTTGTTTATAAAACAGGCCTTAGTGTAAAATATTCTATCACTTTAAAACCCAGAGACGTTTGACAACAGAAAGATTTGGGTCCAAAACGTGTATGGAGTAAAGAAATGAAAAAAGTTACTTTTATGGAATACGGCGCGAGAATTTGTATTATATACAGAATCATTTAAAATAACAAACATGTCAGTGGAAGAGCGAAAAGATTTTTTAAAAACAAAACCCTTCTTAGCAGTCGGGTAAGAGTAATGCCTGTTATTATGTTTACGATTTTTTTACTTTTTTACAATCTAATACAAGGTTATCTTTTTACAATCACGAATGTGAATATCCGTCTATCCGTTTCTAACGTTAGCTATCACGTAGGCTACCTTTAATAACGTATATATTTGTACACTAGAAACATCCATTTATATTTTCCAATTGCCTTTAAAATATATATCTACACTGGTCTTACATATTTTTTTTATAACGACAATTAGCTTTTAACTACATACATGGATATTAGGATATTAGAATTAGATATTACTACTATAAATGTCTTTCATCATTTAATAGTACCTAGATGATTTTGATGGTTTAGACAAAACCGAAACCCGTTTGGGTTTCGGTAAGGAATAAAATGCATTCGTAGGCCAAGCAGGAGCTTGGCTGCTTGGCCTACGAATGCATTTTATGCAAGTTCCTACTTTTGATAGCTCCGTAAAAGTAACGTTATCGAATCGTAAATGTAGCCTAAGCAACAGCTACAAACAACATTTGAAAGTTCCGTAAAGTGAAGTAATCGACTATCAGTTGTATTGACGCTGTCGTGTTTTTCATGCTATTATTATTACTTAACGTTACTTTACGCCAATACTATTGACATTCAATATCGTTACTATTACTAAGTTATCAAGTGTGCCTAACACTTAATTTAGCTATGAATCTGTCATCAATACATGTATCTAGACTTCGTTAATGTTAATGAAACGTGGCGCACTTTTTGTATCCCAAAATCAAAACCAACACATTTGCTGTCCCTTTTCAACATTTCACTTCTCATAAACGATCTTACGTCTCTTTCCGTCGTGTCGCCGGTGAACCGGGCAGGTATCCCTTTAGTCAGTCAATGCTGAGATCGTTCGAGAAGTGGCGCGACAGCTTGGCGACGTCTAGACCCGTGAAGTCGGTGAATATGTCCGTGGTGGCTGTGCTGGGTTTCGACGACCCCGCCGCACTAGTTGACGGTTCGACGCCGACATCCAAAGCGACTAATTTGTCGTCCTTACTGCTAACCTCGAACGGCTCCGATATTCCTAGAAAAGCGAGAAGACCATCAGTAACACACTACACACAAACTGCTATCCACGCTCCGATATTATTATAGTACCTACGTTGCTACTTTGTTAGGAACATCGCCTCCGTGGTCTAGTGGTTCAGAGCTTCGCTCTCGACGAAGACTAGGTCGTCGGTCGGTTTCATGTTTGGTTAGGACAATGCAGGCTGATCAGGGGCCTTACTCTTCAAACTGATACGATTTTGATTCAGAATGGTGCCGCGTACTCCCCAATAAATTGACGTTTGTTTATTTTGATTCTCAGTCGATTGATATGGCCGGGAGTACAAAAAGTTACGATCCAACGATTTTCTTTATCCTGGTTAGTTTCAAAGTAATCCACCAAAAAAATACCAAAAACCGTTGAGATCGAACTGATTCGGTTCTCGATTGTGTCGGAAGTAAGCCTGCAGTGATCACATGATAGTCTGACAAGAAAAATTATCCATGCGTCGGATTTTTTCGATTCGCGATCGTACGTTCAACGTTACATTATACAGCGTACACAGCACTCGTAATTTTTTGGATTGCGATTCTATAGAAGCGAGAGTACCTACGTCAAAAACTCACCAAGTACACCCCTTACGTCGTAATTCGGTTGGAACCAGTATGAACCTGTTTCTCCGACGGGTCGTACGTCAAATGACAAGGGAATCTCGACTCACTCAACCACTCCTAACGTCGTTATTCGGCTGGCTAAAGTATATGAAACGGTAGAAGCCCGGGGTCCGCACGCCGCTGCCGACGGGGAAGCTCAGCGTGACGGTGCGGAGCTGGCAGTACCTCGATGACAAGGGAATTTCAACTCACCCAACACACTCCTAACGTCGTTATTCGGCTGGCTAAAGTATATGAACCGGTAGAAGCCCGGGGTCCGCACGCCGCTGCCGACGGGGAAGCTCAGCGTGACGGTGCGGAGCTGGCAGTACCTCGATGACAAGGGAATTTCAACTCACCCAACACACTCCTAACGTCGTTATTCGGCTGGCTAAAGTATATGAACCGGTAGAAGCCCGGGGTCCGCACGCCGCTGCCGACGGGGAAGCTCAGCGTGACGGTGCGGAGCTGGCAGTACCTCGATGACAAGGGAATTTCAACTCACCCAACACACTCCTAACGTCGTTATTCGGCTGGCTGAAGTATATGAACCGGTAGAAGCCCGGGGTCCGCACGCCGCTGCCGACGGGGAAGCTCAGCGTGACGGTGCGGAGCTGGCAGTACCTCGATGACAAGGGAATCTCGACTCACCCAACACACTCCTAACGTCGTTATTCGGCTGGCTAAAGTATATGAACCGGTAGAAGCCCGGGGTCCGCACGCCGCTGCCGACGGGGAAGCTCAGCGTGACGGTGCGGAGCTGGCAGTACCTCGATGACAAGGGAATTTCAACTCACCCAACACACTCCTAACGTCGTTATTCGGCTGGCTAAAGTATATGAACCGGTAGAAGCCCGGGGTCCGCACGCCGCTGCCGACGGGGAAGCTCAGCGTGACGGTGCGGAGCTGGCAGTACCTCGATGACAAGGGAATTTCAACTCACCCAACACACTCCTAACGTCGTTATTCGGCTGGCTAAAGTATATGAACCGGTAGAAGCCCGGGGTCCGCACGCCGCTGCCGACGGGGAAGCTCAGCGTGACGGTGCGGAGCTGGCAGTGCCTCGATGACAAGGGAATCTCGACTCACCCAACACACTCCTAACGTCGTTATTCGGCTGGCTGAAGTATATGAACCGGTAGAAGCCCGGGGTCCGCACGCCGCTGCCGACGGGGAAGCTCAGCGTGACGGTGCGGAGCTGGCAGTACCTCGATGACAAGGGAATTTCAACTCACCCAACACACTCCTAACGTCGTTATTCGGCTGGCTGAAGTATATGAACCGGTAGAAGCCCGGGGTCCGCACGCCGCTGCCGACGGGGAAGCTCAGCGTGACGGTGCGGAGCTGGCAGTACCTCGATGACAAGGGAATTTCAACTCACCCAACACACTCCTAACGTCGTTATTCGGCTGGCTGAAGTATATGAAACGGTAGAAGCCCGGGGTCCGCACGCCGCTGCCGACGGGGAAGCTCAGCGTGACGGTGCGGAGCTGGCAGTACCTCGATGACAAGGGAATTTCAACTCACCCAACACACTCCTAACGTCGTTATTCGGCTGGCTGAAGTATATGAACCGGTAGAAGCCCGGGGTCCGCACGCCGCTGCCGACGGGGAAGCTCAGCGTGACGGTGCGGAGCTGGCAGTACCTCGATGACAAGGGAATTTCAACTCACCCAACACACTCCTAACGTCGTTATTCGGCTGGCTGAAGTATATGAAACGGTAGAAGCCCGGGGTCCGCACGCCGCTGCCGACGGGGAAGCTCAGCGTGACGGTGCGCGGCTGGCAGTGCCTCGATGACAAGGGAATTTCAACTCACCCAACACACTCCTAACGTCGTTATTCGGCTGGCTGAAGTATATGAAACGGTAGAAGCCCGGGGTCCGCACGCCGCTGCCGACGGGGAAGCTCAGCGTGACGGTGCGCGGCTGGCAGTGCCTCGATGACAAGGGAATTTCAACTCACCCAACACACTCCTAACGTCGTTATTCGGCTGGCTGAAGTATATGAAACGGTAGAAGCCCGGGGTCCGCACGCCGCTGCCGACGGGGAAGCTCAGCGTGACGGTGCGGAGCTGGCAGTACCTCGATGACAAGGGAATTTCAACTCACCCAACACACTCCTAACGTCGTTATTCGGCTGGCTGAAGTATATGAACCGGTAGAAGCCCGGGGTCCGCACGCCGCTGCCGACGGGGAAGCTCAGCGTGACGGTGCGGAGCTGGCAGTACCTCGATGACAAGGGAATTTCAACTCACCCAACACACTCCTAACGTCGTTATTCGGCTGGCTGAAGTATATGAACCGGTAGAAGCCCGGGGTCCGCACGCCGCTGCCGACGGGGAAGCTCAGCGTGACGGTGCGCGGCTGGCAGTGCCTCGATGACAAGGGAATTTCAACTCACCCAACACACTCCTAACGTCGTTATTCGGCTGGCTGAAGTATATGAAACGGTAGAAGCCCGGGGTCCGCACGCCGCTGCCGACGGGGAAGCTCAGCGTGACGGTGCGGAGCTGGCAGTGCCTCGATGACAAGGGAATTTCAACTCACCCAACACACTCCTAACGTCGTTATTCGGCTGGCTGAAGTATATGAAACGGTAGAAGCCCGGGGTCCGCACGCCGCTGCCGACGGGGAAGCTCAGCGTGACGGTGCGGAGCTGGCAGTACCTCGATGACAAGGGAATTTCAACTCACCCAACACACTCCTAACGTCGTTATTCGGCTGGCTGAAGTATATGAAACGGTAGAAGCCCGGGGTCCGCACGCCGCTGCCGACGGGGAAGCTCAGCGTGACGGTGCGGAGCTGGCAGTACCTCGATGACAAGGGAATTTCAACTCACCCAACACACTCCTAACGTCGTTATTCGGCTGGCTGAAGTATATGAAACGGTAGAAGCCCGGGGTCCGCACGCCGCTGCCGACGGGGAAGCTCAGCGTGACGGTGCGCGGCTGGCAGTGCCTCGATGACAAGGGAATTTCAACTCACCCAACACACTCCTAACGTCGTTATTCGGCTGGCTGAAGTATATGAAACGGTAGAAGCCCGGGGTCCGCACGCCGCTGCCGACGGGGAAGCTCAGCGTGACGGTGCGGAGCTGGCAGTGCCTCGATGACAAGGGAATTTCAACTCACCCAACACACTCCTAACGTCGTTATTCGGCTGGCTGAAGTATATGAAACGGTAGAAGCCCGGGGTCCGCACGCCGCTGCCGACGGGGAAGCTCAGCGTGACGGTGCGGAGCTGGCAGTACCTCGATGACAAGGGAATTTCAACTCACCCAACACACTCCTAACGTCGTTATTCGGCTGGCTGAAGTATATGAAACGGTAGAAGCCCGGGGTCCGCACGCCGCTGCCGACGGGGAAGCTCAGCGTGACGGTGCGGAGCTGGCAGTACCTCGATGACAAGGGAATTTCAACTCACCCAACACACTCCTAACGTCGTTATTCGGCTGGCTGAAGTATATGAAACGGTAGAAGCCCGGGGTCCGCACGCCGCTGCCGACGGGGAAGCTCAGCGTGACGGTGCGGAGCTGGCAGTACCTCGATGACAAGGGAATTTCAACTCACCCAACACACTCCTAACGTCGTTATTCGGCTGGCTGAAGTATATGAAACGGTAGAAGCCCGGGGTCCGCACGCCGCTGCCGACGGGGAAGCTCAGCGTGACGGTGCGGAGCTGGCAGTACCTCGATGACAAGGGAATTTCAACTCACCCAACACACTCCTAACGTCGTTATTCGGCTGGCTGAAGTATATGAAACGGTAGAAGCCCGGGGTCCGCACGCCGCTGCCGACGGGGAAGCTCAGCGTGACGGTGCGCGGCTGGCCGGCCGCGGTGGGTGCTTGCACTTGCACTTTGGAGAGGTACTCGTACGCTATGTAGTCGTCAAGATTGTGGAAGTTGGCCTGGAAGACAGAAGTTATCATCGTTATGACACTATCACATCCAAAGTATTTTATGGGGGATAGTTGCCTATACTCGCCGTGCTTGGTATGCGTGGTTTGCGAGCGAGGCTTTAAGATTACACTGCTGCCCATTTCCGGGTATATATTCCCCCGTCGCCTTTTACGACGATGGTTGATGGGGGTGCTAATCTCCAGAAAATCACCAATGGAGTGAAGTTATGATAGTAAAAAAAGTATTAAATTGGCCTTGAACTAGAATAATTTAAAGATGCCTGTTCTGTGTAAATTTTAGGTAGGTAGACAATAAAATCAAGAGGTACAAGTGTGTAACCGCAAGTTTTTGTTTTTTCAGCGGTATTCGAACCCGCGATATTTTTTTTGAGCATTCATTTCTGGCCACATATTCTGCCGTCCTCAAACTAAAAGGCGGCTAAATGACATCTGGCCAATTTTCACTTTTAAATGCTATTAATATTTTTTTTTATTTACAGAAAATCAATAGCATCGATTTGAATTTGAAAATTATCCCTTTTTGGCTCTATCTCAAAAACTGATTTTGTCACTTAGCCGCCTTTTAGTTTGAGGTCGGCAGTATGGGTATATTCACACACTCGACGACCTCTGCAGCGCAGTGGTTGAGCTCGTTGGTGCTCGAGCGAGAGGTCGCGGGTTCGAATCCCGCCGAGGGAACAATTGTTCCTGGGTCAGGGATGTGTATTTTTGTGTATAATATAATAAAAATCTTAAATATGTGTATCATCGTATAAAAGTATTAAATATATTTCCGTTGTCCGGTACCTGTAACACAGTTTCTTCGGATACTTAGGGGCCAGATTGACGTGGTGAAAAGCGTCCATGGATTTAAAAAAAACCACTCACGTCGTATATGCCGATCCAGTCGTTTGAGTTGACCTCGACGTCGGGCGACAGCGTGCACTGCGTCCTGAAGTCCGCGTCGCCGACGTACCACACGCGCGCCACCGGGGCGAATTCCACCGTCTTCACGGTGTAGTTGGAGAACGCCTGAAATACAATTGAAGACATGAATCGATGAAGGTGATATGTCACAAAAAAAAACCTAGAAAATTTAGTTGAAACAGTCACTTAAACATTTTAGGATATATAGTAACGTATTTAGTACATTGATTCTAGATTGGCATTCAAATTAACAACCCATATTGATCGCTGATTGGTGGAGCATTATCAGAGAGAAAGGAATGGACAGATATTATACATTATGTATTATATTTACATTGCACTCGTACTTGCAAAGCTGGCAATAAAGACACCGATTAGTTGACATACGATTTGAATCAACCTCATCTGAGGAATTTTAACCAACCATGCAAGTGCGAGCGTAATGTAATTATAAAAGATATGTCCCTTCTTTTCTCTCTGTTAATGTTCCAACAATATGAATGCCAAGTTAGTTGATCATACATTTGTATAGCGTTCCAGAAACCTGGGGTATGTATCTCGCAACAACAATTGAGTCATATAGAATCAAAAACTTGATACTAAGATATAGTATAACCAGTAACTTAAACCAAGCAGTGCACGCAACGAAAGTCCTCAAATGTGTATAAATTTTCCCGTTTTTGCAACATTTCTCACTGACGCTTCGCTACTATTGGTCGCAGCGAAATGTTATATAGCCTAAAGCCTTCCTCTATAAATGGACTATCCAACAAAAAAAGAATTATTCAAATCGGACCAGTAGTTCCTGAGATTAGAGCGTTTAAACAAACAAACAAACTCTTCCGCTTTATAATATAAAAGTCAAAAGTCAGAGTGCTGTTTTTGATTCTATACGACTCAATTTATGCCTGTCGAATTGCTGTTGCGAGATACATAATCGGCTTGCGGGTCCAATTAATACGCTAAAACCATTCTTGGGAACAACTCCATCCAAAAGCCGCCCAGCTTTGTTCACGGTATATCACATTTGACGACCTCTGCATAATGACGTAGTGCGAAGCGTCCATAGATATTATTATTATTATTATATTGAATAGAAACGAACTAACTACACAAACAAGGCACTTACCTCATCGTTCCCGTCTGCGGTACTAGGAGCACTACTAGCTACGGGCTCGCCGTCTACAGCGGCCTCTACTGCGACAGGCGCGACCAGAGCCGAGCGCATGCGTATACCGGAGCGGGGCGCTTTGGTCTCCGTCACGGCACGAGCAAACCCGTTGCGAATCTACCATGCAGTTATTAAGCGGTTAGGTTGCTAGTGTTTTGTCGCCTTCTATGACACCCACTGGAATGATGGTTGATGAGGAGATTCCTATTCCCTCACCCCGCTGATATCCCAAATAAAACCTAGCATCTATACATGATGTAATCTTACTCATCGTCGCTTTACATTCCCCACCTCGCATCTATAAAACTACAACTTTTCTGTAGAGTAAAATAACTTAATAATTATAGATTCTATTATGATATAAATTTTTATTTGAATGAGGTTCAGTTAAGTATTATATCTAGCTTGTATTAACCTAAAGTATATAAAATTAAGCTTTATATACTAAGACTTTAGATAAATACAAGTTAGATACTATCGAGAAAACATTGATTTTCTTAGATTCGAGGTTTAGATGGTAAAGCGACGACATAGGACTTATTGACGAGCACCAGCGCCCGCGCCGTCGCTGGTACAACTCATCGCACATATGACATAACGGATCGACATTTTTATAGAAAGTTAATATTGTTATTTACATAGTAAATAAAGAAAAATCCTATTTATGTAAGTTCCCAGAACTTACGTTACAGTGAAACCTTCCGTTAGTTTAAATATGTCCCATGCGAAAAATTACACCATGTATAAGGTTTGGTAAAATGTTTAAAAACAGCTGATATTGTATAAAGAAATTTTACAAGTCCATCAGCTGAGCGTAAGGTAAACTAAAAAAGTAGAACTTGAAGAGAACGTTGAAGACATGAATAGATAAAGGTACATATGTCGCAAAAAAAATATTAGCCACAAAATTGAGTTTAAACTGTGACTAAAACATTTTAGAATACATCGTAAGTCGTAACGTATTAAGTTCATTAATCTAAAGATCCGTCTCTAGAATCAACGTTACTACATATCCTAAAATGTTTTAGTGACAGTTTAAACTCAATTTTGTGGGTAAAAAATTTTTACCCACAAAATTGAGACGTTTTCTGACGCGCGCTTTGGGAATCAACACTTTAGGACGTGGGCATATATAGGTACTGGTTAACTTGTAAAATGTCTATGTATTATTTTAAGCCAGCTGTTTTTAGACTTTAAATCTTTTTTTCTGCCTCACTACTAAGCAATATAATAATCTAATGTAAGCAGTTCCCAACCCATTCTAATTTTATTTTACCAAACCTTGAAGGAGCCACTTACTAGCTTGTAGATAACATCACATTTTATTTGGAAGTCTGGTTAAAAAAATATGCCACATTAGCCATATTTTTTTAACCAGAATTCCAAATAAAATGTGATGTTATCTACATTTGTACAAATAGCTAACCTTCGCATCTACGTTACAGTATAGAGAATTTCTGGAAATATAATTCTATTATACATGTTAATTTGTATAAATTAAATTTAAACTTGTATCAAGCAAATGTTGTTATTTTATATTTTGTATAAATATTTAAATTTTATAGCTGCTCATTATAAAATTAACATTTAAACACCAGTTAGTTATATCATTGTTATTGCCTAGCACGGTTTCACAGAGCGGCATTATGTGAAACTGGGGCAGGAGTGCTAAATAATGAAAAGCAAACGCAGTAAAATATAATATCTAAAAATGGGTAAATTATTTTATCTACAAAATAAATCTTTAAATCTATTCATTCTGGCCTTAAAAAGCTTTCTTATCTACAAAACAAAGCTTTAAATCTATTTATTCTGGCCTTAAAATACTAATAAACGTGTAAATTATTTTAATCTACAAAACAACGCTTCTACACTTTTCATTCTCTTAAAAAATAAAATATAAATATTTTGTATATTGTATAATTTGAATTTACTATACAGGATAATACTTTAGTGTATGTATGTGCCTCCTACGTAGAGTTTATTATGAAAGTACCAGCGCTGAAAGACTTAGTTTGACTTTCATGTTTATACGAGAAATGCCCCAACATCATAAATTTGCCCATACCTTAAGAAAAAGTAACTCTTTCAGCGCTGGTACTTTCACAGTAAACTCTGCGGGACCCATTACACACACCCTAAAGTATTATCACTCGCTTATTTTACATCCTGTATACACCTTGACGTCATAACAATAATTGCTTTTGAAAAGGATGCGATACAGAGCAAATTATAGTACTAGATTTGCAGCAAGCATAAATATTATATGAACTGGTGATGCTTTTCCCATAAAATTTCGACTTTTTATACTATAAATATAAGTTATGTTAATTGATTCTAACAAACAATTCAAAGTACAGATGACGTCAACCCATTATTATGAATGCGATATTTTAACAAAGTATAATTACAATTAACAAGAAGACGTACTTCTTTATTTATATATATTCTCGTTAGCTCAGAGTATTAGATCAAAGGTTGGTGTTTCTTTAATTACCTTTTTATGCACGCGATATTTCTTATCCAATTAAAATAAAAGGTTTTATGACCTTTTATTTTTATTGGATGTTTAATTAACAACATGAAGTTCTTAATAAAATAATTGTAACATACGAATCAATATAATTTAATTCGTATTAAAAACATTCTGCGCGATTCAGAAAAAAGTTTGTAAAGTTCAGGGGCCTTACTCTCCAAACTGATTTGATTTTGATTCAGATACGATCATGCCGCATACTTCCTAATAAATTGACATTTGTTTATTTTGATTCTCAGTCGATTGATATGGTCGGGAGTAAAAAGTTACGATCTAAGAATTTTCTTTACCCTGATTAGTTTCAAAGTAATTTACCAAATAAAATACGAAAAAACCACTGATAACGAACGGATTCGGTTCTCGATTGTGTCGGGAGTATGCCCGCTGTTCCGTTCTGTTCTGTTCTGCTCATTTTAGGGTACCCCCGGCAAACATTTGTGACCGACTAATAGTAGGTGAAAAATAAAACACTCATTTCAATATAATGCACACGTCATACAAATAGACGGTCACAAAATCGGTGATATATCGGGTGTAAAAAGAGCAGTCACTATAACTTTGGGATATGACCTTTTCTCATCCTAGAAATGTATTTTTTTTTCTTTTTTTTTCCCAAAATTAAAAAAAAAATTTTTTTGGCTTTATTATTATTTTTGCGACAAAAAATAAGAAATGGTAAACAGAAAAAAATTTTTTTTTTAGTTTTTGTAAAAAATATACATTACCGAAATGAGGAAAGGTGGTATAATCTTATCTCAAAGTTATAGCGACTGCTCTTTTTACACACTGTATGTATGGTGGAACAATCTGCAGCAAAAATCGGTCTACAAAAGGTAAGCATTGGGATGACACCCCTAATTGTAGAATGTTCGTTTTTTTAATAAGTCGGGTATTGCAAACATTTATCTAACTAAACTATCCACAATAGAATGTAATTTCACAATTTCCAGGTATTCTCTACCTTCAACATAGTTGCTAGGTTGCGTAAATTCCGGATATTTCACATGTTATTTTTAATTTCGTACATAACTTCTAATTATACATCACCACCATTTATTTGTTAATACATTCTAACATTGCATGCGATTGTTAGCACATAAAGGTCAAAGCAAACTCTACAATTCCTATAAGCTGTACAGTGTACTGTACAGAACCGGACAGACAAACGGACGGACGGCGGACTCTTAGTAATAGGGTCCCATTGTTACCCTTTGTTTTTGGGACCCTAAAAATTGTCGTGTCATCATCGAATGAAATTTTAATGAAAATTACGTAAGCGCCATTACAGTAGACCTAGCGGGAACATTTGAAAGCTGACGTTTTTGAATAACAATTGAAGACATAAATGGATGAAGGTGTTATGTAGCAAAATTCTGATTTCGAGAAAATTGAGTTCGAACTGTCACTTACACATTTTAGAATACGTCGTAAAGTATTAAGTACATTAATCTAAAGATCCGTCTCAAGAATCAACTTAATACGTTACTACTTACTACACATTCTAAAATGTTAAGCGACTGTTTAAACTCAATTTTCTGGGTAAATTATTTTGGGACATATCACCTTCATTCATGTCTTCAATTGTATCAACATCATGACGTTATTCTGATTTCGAGAAAATTGAGTTCGAACTGACACTTGAAAATTTTAGAATACGTTGTAACGTATTAAGATCATTAATCTAGAGATCCGTCTCTAGAATCAATGTACTTAATACGTTACTACATATCCTAAAATGTTTAAGTGACAGTTTAAACAGAATTTTCTGGATAAAAATTTTTTGGGACATATCACCTTCATGTCTTCAATATTATGAACATCATGACAGAACCAGTTTTACGGAGCTTTCAAATGTGCTTGGCCTACAGCATACTTTTCTATTATTCGTGTCTGGGCAGACTATACCAGGGATGGAATGGATATAAAATTTCGGATATGGATATTAAATAATTTCGGATTATCCGTTTGTGATAATTTCGGATATAAAATTTTGGTTACCTTTGACAGTAGAAAAACTTTTATTTCGGATTCGGTTACGGATATTTTTTTATATCGGATATCCGATAGTTTCGGTTACGGTAACGGAGCTCCATCACATCCCTGGACTATACTAAAGTAGGAATGAAAAAAATAACTAACCTTAATATTAAACTGCGCCACCACCGGTTTGTGATCGCTGACCGTGTAGTGGGGGATGTGGTGGTACGACACCAAGTCCGCCCTCAGCGTTATGTTCTCATAGTTGTTGGCTATCACTTTGTACAATATTCTGTCGGTCCACGATGGTTTTCGTCTGAAAAAAAATACAAGGCGTAAGATAAATGAGCATAATATTTAAGGGTGTATGTGCTCCCTTTGTAGACTGTGAAACTACCTGCGCCGAAAGATTTACTTTTGACATTCATGATTCTATAAGAAATGCCCCAACATCGTAAATTTGCCCATACAATAATTTAAAAAAAAATTAACTGTTTCAGCGCTGGTACTTTCACAGTAAACTCTATATACGGGACACACCCTTAAATATTATCACTCATTAATATAACAAGGTGTATGGAAAAATTAACAAAAATATTTTTAATTCAAGAATGTGACATTGAACCTAGAACCTTCAGGTACAAATTCAGGCCATATCTATACCTGCCAGGACATGGTCAAGACTCAGGCCCACACTACACCATGTGTGATAATACTTAAGGGTGTGTATGAGAAATTACCAGCGCTGAAAGAGGAATTATCACTAATTTATTTAAGACCTAGTACAAAACCGCGTGGATTGATTATGTACCATTAGAAGTTGTGACACGCTTTAGGGATAACAAACTTCATTCACCGATGTATTACAGCCGCTATAATATTATATCGACAATGATATAATATTGACCGTGGGGTGACGGAGAAGAATAGCACCCCATCAACCACCTCTCCGTGGAATAGTGACGGTGTGTAGTGAATTATATATGACTAGCTGACCCGTGCTCACTTCGTTGAGCATAGAAACCGTTTAAACCTTCCCTAGACTTCCACGAACATTTCAAGACCAAAAATAGCCGAATCGGTTCAGCTGTTCTCGAATTTTAGCGAGACTAACGAACAGCAATTCATTTTTATATATATCGCCGCCCGACCCCCGGCCGGCCGCGGGTCGGTACCGCCGCGGCGCAAACAACTACGACCCTGCATTTTAAATTTGTAATATCTTCGGTAATATTCGCTTAAATTACATGCTGTAAAAAGCATATTGATCTATAATAAATGCACAATTTATTTAAGGTAGGTACTTAATTGGATAAGGATTAATGCTGTATTGTTTAAAATCACTTCGTAAATAAACATTTTTTAGTAAAGGATAAAAATGGTTATGGTGGGTTATCCCTAAGAGATAGACATATACCATCGCGGACTTTTTTGTTGAACTTTTTAAGGTGAACAATACTGTAGTACATTATTTTGGTCTATCTCGTAGGGTTCAGCCAGCGTTTGCAATATAAGCGCAAAAAAACGTACTTATTTACGACATCACATTAGAAACCTTTAAATTTATCAATGTTCCTCTACTATATTATGCATTTATTATACATACAAACCTTCCTGAAGAATCACTCTATCTATTAAAAAAACCGCATCAAAATCCGTTGCGTAGTTTTAAAGATCTAAGCATGCATACGGACAGACATACAGCGAAAGCGACTTTGTTTTATAGTATGTATTGATATTAGTATAGTAATGTAATAATTGTGTCATTATAGTAATGTAATTGTGTCATTATAGTAATGTAATTGTGTCATTATAGTGGAGCGTAGGGCGCTGTGTGTGCGCGGTAACATGCTGGCTCGTAGATTTGCACGATGTAGTAAAGTCAAGCCAAGTTGACTCTTTTTAATTCCTTCTGCCAATCATTCTACACCTGTGGTCTGTGGGTCAGGTTCACACGGCGGGCATACAGCGCTCTACGAGTGCAATACAACAATATGTTCAGGATGCTGTTTGGGCTGCCTCGGTTTTGTAGCACTTCCGAAATGTTTGCCGAGAGGCACGAACAGATTGTTTTTACACGATCATGAGAACGCGATGTGCCTCGTTGTGGTCTCGTGTACGGGGCAGCTAGAACAGACTCCTGAGTGTACTGGGTAGTCGCTGGGACTCCAGGCTGTTAAGGCATTGGATGCAGCTCCATGCCCTAGCAGCTCGTTTCCCTTATGTTTAAATTGTAAATGTTTTTAAATCTGCTATTATAAATTTGTTATACTAACACTATAATATGGATTTCTTAATCTGAAATAAATTATTTGATTTGATAGTGAGAATTTTAATTGTATTGTAAATGTATTGATAATTGGAATTTTATTTTATTGTAATCTGAATCTTATCTAATTGTATCTTTCTAATTGGAATCGTATTTAATTGTCATTGAATTGGAATTTATTGTAATTGTATTTTATTGGAATTGTATTGTATTGTAATATTTTATATGGACATAATGTTTTAAGGTAAATTAGTATTAAAAATGTTGTCAAAAAGAAATGAAAGACACTTTGCTTGGGGAGGAAAACTGGAATACTTCCTACTCCTCCTTTTTTTTTCTTCTGATTAATTTCGTTGTGGGTCCCAAGACAGATTTAGGTTGTCCCTCGGGCACCCCTGAGATCATATCAAAGGGTTTGTCGTGGCTGGTTACCGCTGTTGATCCTGGCTTACAGGAGTTGCAGTGGTGGGAATGTGTGGTGGGTCAATGCCCGTTTAAAAATGAAAATGATCCATCAAAAAGAAAAACAACGAGCCCTGTCAATGATAGGGGCGATGCAAAAAAACTATCTCTCCGTAGGCGACAGAGGGAATATAATATTGCAGCAGCGTTTTCGCGGACACTGTTATTGCTATAACTGCGCTCGCCAACCCGCCTGCCAAACGTGGGGAGTAAAGCTACCCCCATGAAATACTTCGGGGGAGGCTTAAGTTACAGAAGTCATAGCCGAAACGACAGCTAACATAGGAACCAGAGATTAAGCGGCCCTTCTTTCACAAAGTGATAAACTATGAAAAAAAACGTACTGCAATTATATTTATTTTGGGAAATCTGATATTTGTTAAGATAAGATATAGGATGTAGATATATAATCACAATCAATAATATTTTAAAATCAAACGATAAGATACATAAATACACACATAACTTTATAGATACCTGAATTATTTACATTAATAATTACAGATAAATAAATTTCATTGAACATTAAAGAAATTGTGCAATAAATTTAAATGCTTATTTTAACCGTTAATGTCTAAAGATACTCGTATAAGTAATATAAAATTTAGGGTGAGTGATACCTTAAAATTTATTGTTATGTATAATTTTACTAGCTAATTTTATTCTACTATTAACTAGCTAGGTAATTTTTATTCTCGTTTTAGGAGAAACATTGTGTATTTTTCATCATAAATATTATATACAACTTACAAGTACATATATAATATGAAAGTTGGAAAATAAATATCATCAACTTAGGTCATACATTAATTGCTTATTAGAATTTGAGCAAGATGACCGTAATAAAGTTAAAGAAGAAGGTTAGCTCAGGGCTAGATTGACGAGGTGTGAAGCGTTCATATATTATAAAAATAAATTAAAAAAAATCCTTATTACAGACATCAGCAATTCACCCATCATTTGACAAAAACGTTATAAATATAAAATAAAATTAATAAAAATAAAATAAATTGTCGACATTTATGTGCCCAGTCTTAAAAAATTTCAATAACGTTTTATTTTCCGTTAGAGTTCATGTGAACAGAGATCCAATGCTTGAAAATTGGATTTTCGTAATAATCGTCAGAGATAGCCGTGAATATCCTATTGTTGTTGTTATTCTGATACCTGGTACCAAAGATAATACCACAGAACAGATGAATAGGTTGATAATACAATATACAGTGTGACTGGTGAGACATGAGCAATACTTGAGGACGTGATATTTGGCTATTATATTAGATGAAAAAAAAAATATCAATTAATCACTTAGTAAATGTAGCTTAAACTTGCTTAAATTATTTACCCAACGCAAGGATACCGCGTGTAGGTACTACCTACGTTGATGCCGACGCCGCCGCGCCGTGCCGCGCCGAGGTATGCCTAATAAAATTGCCTACCCACGTAATTTTCATAGTATCCATGATTCATTTATTTAAAGGAAATTTTGATAAAAAATTAAGTACCTAATTTTATTAAGTACATATGTATAATGGGAATCGAGTATTGAATACTCTCTGTAAGTATTGCACATGTCACCAGTCAGGCTGTATATAGAGACCCGGTAACAAACAACGTATATATTACATCTAACCCTTTAGAAGCAGCCAGTTGAATAACAAAAACAACCTTCAGCGAATCGATTTCTTACGGCGACATTGAACTCTCATTGGAGTTACGTGTTGTATTTGATTTTTTATTGACGCTAGCTAGCTCTGACGTCAGTGCACACTTTACCTTTGAATGCAGGTTTTTGAGTACATGACGTTTTAAGAAACTGGATAGTCTTGCGGACAATTAGAATAATATTATGTAACTTGGAGGTTTTTATCTTGTCTTTATAATGCCAACCACCCGAACCGGTGATATACGCATTATAGACAAGACGTTCAGAAAACATTTTTATAAATTTCCATAAGACGTTTTTACAAAAAGTACAGAAAACTAGGCGGTAGCCTTGTTTGGGCTTTGTTTTTTACCATAAATGTTATTTCAGTGAACCCATTCTACTCTATGATTAAATCCTATAAGTTCATATATTTAATAAATTGAGCCTTGTTCCACAATATTTATTCAGTCCAGCGTATTAGGCCATACCTTGCCTTGTTTGCCCTTGTTTGTTTTAACGCCGAGAAATGTTTTTAAGCATTCCGTAGGGGATAAGGGATTCCCTCCACGGATATGTAGGAGTCGCTGCGTCCAAAATCTAGAAGATGGTAAATGGACGCAGCCCTACCTAATTAAACACGGCGGTACTTCGACTGTTACTCTGTGGATGGAGTCACAGGGATCAGGGACTATAGAAACATTCGCGACTATGTCGGCCCTTCGCTGGCCTGATTTATTCCAAACACATTCCCTTAACTTAACAAAATTTAAGGTAGGCTTACACACAGTCAGTGACTGACTCCGAATTCAAGTCAAGTCTGACTCGCAAAAAGCCCAATGTAAATTGATCTGAACCTGATGTCAGTACAGCGGCATGAAGTAATTGCGGCGTGAAGTCAGCGCTGACGGTAAATTCGAACCCGAATATTTTGAAGTGACTGACTTCAAAATATTGGGGTGAAACACCGCGACTGACTTATGTACTGACCCTGTCTAAGCCTGCCTTTAGTGTAGATACTCACTTAAGATCGTAATCATCGGTGCCAATATTGAACTTGTAAGTCGGCGGGAACCGTATTTCCGCTTCCGAGAACTCCGAAAACGCCTCCCCGCTGTCCATCACCGCCAACAGCTGATCGTGCTTCAGCAGGGCTGTGTACTTGTCCTTCTCCACCTTGTTCAGGGTCGCCACTATCTCGTCAGAAGACGGGCTGCTGCCGGAGGGGTGGTCGGTGCGGAAGTTGAGGTCGCCTATCCAGAAGACGTAGCTGCAAAAAAGGTAATAAGCTATCACACCTATTTCGGTCATGTCATAAGTCACTTCTATATTGCCCAAGTATGTGCGCAATAAAAAGGATACTCTTATCCTTTTACTCACATAACCCAGTGGGACGGTTACCCGACACGACTAGTAAAAGAACAGGTGGCACCGACTTTTTACATGCCCTTCCGACGCATGGATCATCTTTCTTGTCAGACAATCAGATAATCAGTCTGCATTGCCGTAACCAGACATAAAGACAGCATGTTTAGTTTTGCAACGCGGGAATCGAACCCACAACATCCGAGTTGAGAACCAGCTAAAAGGTAACTCTTGAGTATCAATGGATGTTTCTACATAATCTGGTAGCGTGATTCTTGAAGCTTGTTATATGGTGTGTGAGCACGGAAAATTCTATAGAAGCACTAATTACGTCACGTTTTCTAACTGAGGCTCGACATCTAATGTTTTACTTCAATTGATATGTATAATAATTCCTATCAATTAAGGCAAAACATCTGTCCTCTTAACATTCAGTATAATATACTTATAATCTATACTAATATTATAAAGCAGAAGAGTTTGTTTGTTTGTTTAAACTCGCTAATCTCAGGAACTACTACTGGTCCGAATTGAAAAAATATTTTTGTTGCATAGTCCATTTATAGATGAAGGCTTTAGGCTATATAACTTTACGATGCGACCAATAGCAGCGAAGCGTCAGTGAAAAATGTAGCAAAAACGGGGAAAATTATTCACATTTGGGGACTTTCGTTGCGTGCGCTGCATAAACGGTTTAAGTCACTCAAAAACCACGCGAACGAAGCCGCGGGCACAGCTAGCTAGTGTATAATATGTAATTCCTATTAATTTAATCAAAACATCCGTCCTCTTAACAGTATCTACCATAGTTGTGTAGTGAGATCTAAAAGGAAATATTATGCATAGTTTTAAAATGGATTTTTAAAAATACATAATAAGATGTGAAATATAATCGACTTTACAATTGAACCGGTGATTACCGGTGGTAGGTCATCTTGTAGGACAATTCTAAAGTGTTAGTTTCTAACCTATTTGAAAAAAAAAATTCAATGTCAATCGCAATAATAAGGTAAACTCAAAATATGCTGTAAACGTACACAGATAATAGTTTATTGAATCAGTGATTTTATTCTAGATCCCATCGCAATATTAATCGCTTACGAAATTCGAAAACAAAAATGTATGGGATCTGTCATAAGATTCACTAAATGAAATTCATGTCCCTTAGCGAAGCTGTGTCATGTGTATGTCAAATCCCGTACATTTTGTTTTCGAACTTCAGAAGTGTTATAGCGATAGCATCTAGAATCAGCGGGCCTACTCCCGACACAATCGAGAATCGAATCCGTTCGATATCAGTGGTTTTTCGTATTTTATTTGGAGAATTACTTTGAACCTAATCAGTATCGTATCTGAATCAAAATCAAATCAGTTTGGAGAGTAAGGCCCCTGCAGGCCTTCTCCCGACAAAATCGAGAATCGAATCAGTTCCATCTCAACGGCATTTGGTGTTTTATTTGGTACTTTGGTTACTTTGAAACTAACCGGGATAAAGAAAATCGTTAAATCGTAACGTTTTATACTCCCGACCATATTAATCGAATGAGAATCAAAATAAACAAACGTCAATTTAATGGGAAGTACGCGGCACGGTCGAATCTGAATGAAAATCGAAACAATTTGGAGAGTAAAGCCCAGGGGCCTTACTCTCTTTACGTTACTTTGCGAAAGGGATATAATATCTAAGTATATTAACATTTTAAACAGATCATATTTTATTGGATATATCTTATAAATACATAACTTTTTTATTGTTGTGTAAAAACGTGTAACTAAGTAATATAGGCGAGCGATAAGGACGATACTCAAAGATAGTGATACGATAATGAAATTCAATAGAAGTGTATCTAGAGCAAATAATACGATTTCCGCTGGGGACGCTCGATATGGTGTATATGGATAATAAATTAATATTCACTTGGGCGGTATTTTCTGGATAGTCTGTTTCTAACGAAGTTATGACTTTGGGGCAGCGTAGACGACAGACTGTATGTGACGCATTTTTAGTCTGTGAAAATACAACCTGCTATGCGCAGCCGTCGAAAGCACCAAAAAGTGTGCCGTCTGCGTTGTCTGCCCTTATGAGTAGGTAGCTTATTTGTGAATAATTCATGAAAATGAAAAATCTTTTATTTCCAAATAGGTTAGTTACTAACGCTTTTAAAATTGTCCTACATGATGACCTACCCCCTGTAAACTGTATCTATAGAGTTACCGGCTAAATGTGAGTTGGACTCACGCACGACATCTTGCTGTTCATGAATTGCTGTTCGTTAGTCTCGCTAAAACTCTTTTTGGTCTTGAAATATTCGCGGAAGTCGAAGTATTCGGGAAGGTTTTATGCTTAACGAAGTGGGCACGTGTCCTCTAGTTGTCTATAGTTCAACTACGTTTCTTGTTTGTATGTTTAAATATTTGTTTCGATCTTTTCTAATATTCAAAGACAAAATTAAAATCAAAACATTTTATTCAGAATAAATTTTTACAAAATATTTTCTGTACGTCGTGATTATTTGATGCCTACCACCTATTTGTTGTAATACTGTCTAGCAATCATTCATTCAGGCTCAGGAGATGAAGGCTAGTGTCACACAGGTGCAGAGTCAAAAATGACGACGAAAATTGATAAACTCAAAGACACCGATGCTGCTTTCACCAATGGATAGAGTGATACTCTAGGAAGCTTTTAGTGCATTAATTGGAGGTAGGTGGCGCTGCTGTCAGTGAGTCAAGGTACTAAGTTTGCCGAGACAAACGCCTGGGCTAGTGCCGTTGGTCTCGGCATCTTGAACCACTAGGTTCAGAGCTTCGGATTCGATCCGCGCGTTAGAACAACAAAAAAAAATATTTTCAGGTTTGGTTAGGACAAAGCAGGCTGATCAGCTCATTGTCTGACAAAAAAGATGATCTATGCGTCGCGTCGTATGGGCATGTAAAAAGTCAGTCCTGCGCCTGTTCTCTCGCCAGTCGTGTCGGGTGACCGTCTCACTGAGTTATGAGAGTAAAAGGAAGAGAGAGTGCCTCTGCGTATTGCGCACACACTTGGGCACTATAAAATGACTCCTGCGTAGCTGGCCTGGTTTGAATAAAATCAGTGAGGGAAGCTATTATTTTATTATTACTTGCCGAGACAGCAAGTCATTTCTAAAACCATAATCGTCTTTATTATTTTCCACATGTGTAGTCCGTAGAACTCGTACCCTTGGTTTTCCAAGGTCTCGCCCTTGTATACATTACAGTATACACTAAGCCGCTCTAGTTTGTAACAACGTAAAGCAATCGTATTACATTAATAATTTAATCGACTTAGTTACGTCGCTTCCAGTTTTTATTGAATAACTAGTTTTATGTTTACGGTCAGCTCACACGAGAGGCGATTCAACGCCGCAAGCGTACTTCAAAATGAGATTATACAATTCAAAAAGATACCAGTTTAATTACAAGATTTCGAATTTATTGTGTAGTATATAAAGTTCAATTTTGAACTGCTATTAAATGAGTGCGGTCGCGCGAGTCTCGGTGTGAACTGACGCTTAGTCATCAATGTGAACCACGGAGTTCGTCACGGCCTTCTACATATTATGGCTCTGGTTTATTTATGAATTTGGATTTTAGTAAGAATTTTACTATAGTTAGTAAAATTCTAGTAGGCTGTTTTATGTGGGTATTTCCTCGTGGTCAAACTACTTTGCCATACTAGAGTAGGGGTTCATATTTCTCAGTAACCAATAACGTAACGAAATTTCGGCAATTTGTGTCGTCAGTAATTCAATTAGCTGGCTTGATTCAAGATGCCATCGCAATAATCAGTTACAAAGTTCGAAAAGAAAATGACATAATATAATCTTCGATAAGTGATAGGTACTCGAATTCGCTTGTCAAGCGAACCTTATGTCAAATCTCATACATTTTGTTTTCGAAGGACATGCGAATTCGCTACTATCGCTTACGAAGTTTTCGATCTTCGTAAGCGATAGTAGCGAATAGCGATGGCATCTTGAATGAGGCATAATAACAACGAACTTCGGTCGTATACCTTCAGCACATTGTATTTAGACACTTGTAAGGAACAGAAATCAGCAGGCTTACTCCCGACACAATCGAGAAACGAAGCAGTTCGATTTTAACGGCTTTTGAATTTTACTTGGTGGATTTCTTCGAAACTAACAAGGATAAAGAAAATCGTTAGATCGCAAACTTTTTGTACTCCCGGCCACATCAATCAAATATACAAACGTCAGTTTATTGGGAAGTACACGGGACGATCGAATCTGAATCAAAATCGAATCTGTTTGGAAAAAAAGGCCCCAGCTATGATATTATGAGCCAACTTAACCTATGGTGCCTACAAGGACAGATATTAATAATGATAAAACTAAAGATTCAGAGATAAGGTACTTTCTTATCTAGGTACGTACCTACCTCCTTATGTAAAGTCCAGTTTAAGCCACCAAGCTTTATACTTCTTTAGGTATGGCAATGATGATAAAGGCATGACTTTATAATTCCAAAAACTAACTAACCTATATCCTTAAGAGGAAACACCACGGTCTGGTCAGAGAAATGCAAAATAGGTATTTGTAAATTCTATTGCTGTCCCCGCAACTATCCGATTAATCAGATAAAGACTAAAATTACCTATTACCTAAACTAAAATTACCTATTAAAAGCACGAAAGATGATTAGGAGACCTCAGTTTCCTTCTCCAACACTTAACCGACTTAGATACTTTTTTTCAGTACAATAATAATATTAAAAAAGGCTTGAGCTATCATCCTATTTTTCGATTTTGTCATAAAATACACTCCAATTAAACATCCAGGAAACATCCTGGATGTTTAAACACAGACTAAAATCTGACCATATTAAGGTTTTAAACGCCCATATCTTTTAATAATTTATTTATTAAAAAAAATAGGGACGTACAAATAGTGTATTGTATTGATAATATAATAATAAATTGTATAATCAATATGATAGTCAGGAAAAAAAACTGTTAATTTACTGGAATTATCCAGGGAGGAAACAGGGGTCACGTAGACAGGGGTCTAGGGGGTAGTTTTTGTATGGAAAAACGACTTTTCCTCTTAATGGAAGTATTCACGCATTACGATAAAATTTATAATGCTACAGTTATTTTATACTAGCTGTTTCCCGCTACTTCACACACGAAATTCCGTAGAAACCATACATTTTGTTGTTGTAAAAATTTGCCTGTGTTAATCCAGCATGTGACTATTACAGCAAATTTAATCAAAACCCATTGAAAGTTTTTGCGTGAAAGAGTAACAAACATACAGACACTCTAATTTTTTCTAATATTAGCATAAAATGAGCTGTGTTGTAGACACGGCTGATTGAAGTAATGTTTATTATTATATAAAACCTAACCTTTCTACACAATTAATGAATAAACAATAAACATGTTTTTAAATAAACATTACAGGTACTTATCTTAATATTTACCTATAATTATTATCTACTTTGTGCTATAATCTATATTATTAATATTACGTTTGTAAGATTTAAAGTGAAGTAGTTGATTTTTAAAAGAGCAACGAAACGTTGTTTTATCTGTCAAGTAGGTTCTCGAGTAGAGCGCATTCTTTTGACCGAATTTGAGATTGCAAAAAATCAAAATGTCGTATAAACTCTATGGCGTAATTATTAATGACCTGTAAACAGGTTAAAGCGTAAGCCACCTCAAACGGTAACATTATGCGACGAAAGGTCAACTGCTGCTCAACCTCACTGACTCAAATTGTGCGAATCCTGAACAGATGTTTGCTATTCATAATTTATTCTTCCTAACATAATATTATAAAACCGTCCAAGTGCGAGTGTGACTCGCGCGTGTCGGGTTCCGTATAAGACGCAAAAAAACGTATGTTGTGGGATCCCTCTTGAATATTTGTTTTATTTTATTTTTTGTATATTTAAGAATTTAATGCAGAACGTTGTTCCAAACAGTTCAGCCTTGCGACTAAAATAATAAATGGCAAGAAAAATTTTTTTTTTTCAAAAAATAAATAATGAAAAATATTCATTTCTAGAATCAGTCAAGGTCCTATAATCCTATCCCAAAGTTATAGTGACTGCTCTTTTTACACCCTGTATAACAGAGACACGACCTAGTAGTAGAAAATGATATCACCCTAATACTGGCAATTCGACTGTCTACTTTTGGTTTCTTCGATGTTCAGGCACATTCCGGAAACCGCCATCTAGCGCCACCATTGGAAAATACTAATTTCTAATTTCGTTTCGTATCTTCTTATTAATTAAGGAGATGAATTTAGCTGTTATGCTTAAAAAATATGCTTATCTTTATTTTCAATATTTGGTACTTTTCACCCTAATACTGGCAATTCGACTGTCTACTTTTGGTTTCTTCGATTTTCAGGCACATTCCGGAAACCGCCATCTAGCGCCACCATTGGAAAATACTAATTTCTAATTTCGTTTCGTATCTTCTTATTAATTAAGGAGATGAATTTAGCTTAATGTGATGTTATGCTTAAAAAATATGCTTATCTTTATTTTCAATATTTGGTACTTATTTCGGCATATTTACATTTTATAATTTATAAACGTTAATGGCAGTGACATCTATTTTGTATGGGCTGGTAGGATATGCCTTTGGGTACGGAACCCTAAACACAAAGCCCTTCGTCTGTCTGTCCATTTATCTGTTCGCGATCGTACCGATCTTCTAACTGTTTTCACAAAAGGATAGAGTGGTTTTCGATGAAGGTTTTAGGGCCGTATAAGTAAAACAATTTCAAACCTAACCTCACTTGAAGACCTATTTGACAGATAAAACAACGTTTCGTTTCACTTTTAAAAGTGAACAAATTTATTAATGTTACATAGTACTTTAATTTATTTTCTGTTTATATTATAATATTCATATTACAGATTACAGAAAAACATTAAAATTAGTATAATCTATATTTTTATAATCTTTGTTTTTACGTTTTAAAAAAGAAAATACATAATTAAAGCATGTTACATAAGTAAAATTCTTAATTTTTAAAAATGAAACGAAACGTTTTTTTATCTGTCAAATAGGTTCTCAAGTGAGGTAAGGTTTGAGATAGTTTTATTTATACGGACCTTAGTGTATTAATTAGAGTAGGTGGCGCCGCTGACAGTGCGTCAAGAAACTTAATACTATGGACGCTTCACATCACATCAATCTGGCTCTGTGCTAAGTATCCAAAAAACTTGTGTTACAGGTACCAGACAACGGAAATATATTTAATACTTTTATACTATATAATACACAAATTTAATACACATCCATGACCCCCCGAGGGAACAAAACGTTTTCAATGTTCGTGAACATTGAAAACGTTTTGTTCCCTCGGGGGGATTCGAACCCACAACCTCTCATTCAAGCACCAACGCGCTCAACCACTGCGCTACGGAGGCCGTTAAATTAAGTCGTAATACTAAGGCGGTACGTACGGACTTCGCCGAGACAGCTAGTAAATAATAAAGAAAAATAGATGTTTCTGTGATGTCGTGGGCAAAACAAAATCCGACAGAAATCGTACAATTCCCCGGTTTATGATTTATAACGATGCCATGCCATTTCTTTTCCCGTGGTCTACTCTTCATGCAAAAGTATAGCAGTTTCGTGGCCTGTTCAATGCAAAACATACAAGTCGATTATCTGTATAATATGAGTGTACACTAATAACTATTTTAGAAATAGACATGAGGAATATTGTCATTATAATCCTTCGATAAGGGTATCGGTTTATTTGTTTTTCCAAACAAATATACAACTAGACGCAACTTTTTGCGGCTCTTGATAGTTATATAATTTAACTAGTAGTGCCCGCGACTTCGTTCGCGTGGTTGTCGGAAACACTATCGCGATTATCTTTCGATTGCTCACGTTGGTTTTTGTTATTATGATTATTAAAAAGAAATAATTCTTTCATACATATTTTTTGAGTAACTTGAACTTGAACCGTTTATGCAGCGCACGCACCGAAAGACCTCAAATGTGAATAATTTTCCCCGTTTTTGCAAAATTTCTCACTGACGCTTCTCTCCTATTTGTCGCAGCGTAATGTTATATAGCCTAAAGCCTTCCTCTATAAATGGATTATCCAAACAAAAAAAAAAAGATTTTTTCAAATCGTACTAGTCTTTTTTTAGATTAGCGCGTTTAAACAAACAAACAAGCTCTTCCGCTTTATAATATTAGTATAGATAGTATCTAGTAGACAGAAATTGTAAAAGAATAAAATCCTATAAACTACCGGCGTGGGTTTGCTAGTTCCTACAGCACCATGCTTATCGACCTTCACTTACAACTTGCCTTCAAAGCCTTGCCTAAACTTACTACCTAAACTTCTACTAAAATACTACCTAAACTTCAGGATAGTGGCAAGAGCTTCTCTTTTGATATCTCTATAGAAGTTCCCACTTCCCTTCGCCACTTATGCCTACCATAAACTTATAGTCCCCTTTCACCAACGCTTGTTAGTGTTAACGGCTTGTTAAAATACCATGCCTTCTCATTCATTGACAGGAAATACGATAGATGACAAGATTTTAAATAAAGGATTAGAAAGAAAGAAAATAACAAAAATGATTTGGTAAAATAATATAAAAACAACATAAAAATAGCACATTAGGTATAAAAAAATTAAATATTACCTAATTGGGCCCACTCAGCATGTGTTGCAAACATATTTGCAGTGATGATTAGTCAAACTGTTTGGCAAAACTGGGTCTAAGGTTATAAAACCATCATTAGGGTGTAAAAACTTGGAAACGACTGGTCCGGGGCAAAAATATATGCTGAGTAACTGTATATTATATCAATGGTCAATAACTAGTCCCTTATAATTAATTAGTCGCAGTAAATTTCGGCAAATGGCCTCCCACCACCCACGCAGTAACTACAATTTTGTAGGCCTTGAGAAACCTCTGCTTATCAAACTAGCGGCTTATCAGACACATTAACCATTGAAAAATATCATATCATTTAACTAGCTCTGCCCGCGACTTCGTTCGCGTGGTTGTCGGAAACACTATCGCGATTATGCTTTGATTGCTCACGTTGGTTTTGTTACTATGATTATTAAAAAGGAATAATTCTTTCATACATATTTTTTGAGTAACTTAAACCTTTTATGCAGCGCACGCAACGTAAGTCCTCAAATGTGAATAATTTTTCCCGTTTTTGCAACATTTCTCACTGACGCTTCGCTCCTATTGGTCGCAGCGTAATGATATATAGCCTAAAGCCTTCCTCTATAAATGGACTATCCAACAAAAAAGATTTTTTCAAATCGGACCTGTAGTTTCTGAGATTAGCGTTTAAACAAACAAACTCTTCCGCTTTATAATATTAAGTATATAATACTTTATAATATTAGTATACAATGTAAATGGCGTTAAACAGAATTGAATAAGAGTGTCCAGCCTGGGCATAATATGTACTTCTTGTGAGCTGATTTTTGTTGGTGAAAAATAAAACATTTTGATTTCAATAGCGCAACGCAAACTTTTGGAATAAAACACGTTGGTTGAGCAAATTTTGTATCCTTCTTCTTAGTTACATACATATTTTTTTTAATAATTAATAATTTTGATAAAGTGCAACACAAACGATCTACTAAAAGTAGGTCATAAAATGGGTCACATTTGTATGGTGAAAAAATTGGCGGAATCAGTAAAACCTACAAATAGTATAACGGCATGTTAAGAAAATATCATATTTTCATCCGCTATTCATATGCATGGTTTCAGCTCAACCAGTAACCGGGAACTGGTTTTCATTACAAACAAGCAAACATCGGGTCAGTTGAAACTAAATAAATGAAAAATCTTCAAAATCGGTCCAACCGTTCCAGAGATTAGCCGGAACAAACAGTCATGCCGACAGACAGACAGATAAAAACATTTTAAATTGCATTTTCGTTTTCAGTATCCTTTAAATTGGGAAAACGTTGCTAGTTAATTGAAAGTTACAAACAGACACTTTAATTTTATTTATTTGTATAGATAGACGAAGGTATTACTCACTCATGATACAATATATTGGAGGTCTCGCTGATGTGGTAGGCGTGCTCCTTGATGATGGTGTTGTAGTCGCTGATCCTCTCCGCCAGCAGGTGTTCGTGCGCCGCCAGATGACAGTTCACCATGCAGACCGAGCAGCCGTAGATGTTGAACCGCACGCTCACCGCCCCCTTGTTGCCCTGGAAGTTGTCTTATGTTCAGTAAACGCGTCCATGGTCCAGGATTTACAGTAAGAGCATAACTTGGATCCGATGTAAAGGTGGACCATTAGGAAACTGTAGTGATACCACGGTCTTCAGAAAAATCGTTGGTTTAGAGCTCCGATCCGAGCCTGGGTCCGATTGATATAAACAACCTGAGGCAATTGGAAACCATTAAGAAACTGTAGTCCACGGTCTTCGTAAAAATCGTTGGTTTAGAGCTCCGAGTATAGCTTGGGTTTGATATAAAGAACTTGAGGCAATTGGAAACCATTAAGAAACTGTAGTAATACCACGGTCTTCGTAAAAATCGTTGGTTTAGAGCTCCGAGTCGAGCCTGGGTCTGACATAAAGAAATTGAGGCAATTGGTAACTACTAGGGAACCAGCTGATATCATGTAGGTTGTAGGTGAAGTGAAGGGTGAAGTTCATAAGTACGTCCCTTTTAAATTTAACCTAAACGTAAACAACCAAAAATTAAACAAAACAAATTTTCACTTATTTACTTATTGTGAAACCCATTCAACGGAATATTAAAGGATCATACTCCATTATCCAATATATTTTATAACAATTATTACACAATTAAGTTCTATATTTAAAAATCAAATGAAAAACTTTCACAGTAAAAATACTTTGACACTGTAGAATAAAGTCTTTAGTCTATGGATACACAGTCGCAAACAATAATAATAATAATTGTATTGTATTGTATTGGCCTTTTGGGCATCACCGACAATTCTGTAGTTGTGTCAAGGACGGGTTTGTTTACGTTTGGGTTAAAATTAAACAGGACGTACTATAATATCTTGAAACAATAATATTCGTATTATATAAAGTAGTATTATTGAATATTTTCCTCTAACAATAACATCAGTATTTCCTCGTGTTTCTCAACGCTGAGATCAATTCTTTAATAACAATAGATTAATTTGTTAGATAAATCAAATTATATTATACGTGGGATCGGCAATGTGAAAAATGAAATGTTCAGGTTTTAAAACATAAGTAAATTCTTATTATATCCAATAAATTATAATAGGTAGATATAGTTTCCTTGCCACTTTGCTACATGAGTACAATTTTGTTACTTGAAACGAATGTTATAGGTACACACTGCAACACAGTACATAAGATAAGTAGTTATGTAAATTGTAGGCACTACCTATGTGTACTTTGAAACCATTCGAGTTTTAACCTTTCACAATAGAGGTCAGAAGTCAAAAACTAATAAATCAGCAGTCAAATACTTTAAGACTTCATAAATGGTCAAATAATATTATTTAGCATAATAGCTAAGCATATATTTATGAAGCGGTAGCGAAGAGTAATTTTTACGTACTTAAACGAAAGAAAATAGCGCCAATTGAAATGTATGTGACATTTTAATTTGCCATGCAATCTCTCACGGAGTTCGTGGAATTTGATTCTTGCGTTGGAACAACAAAAAATTATGTTGTTTTCAAGTTTGGTTAGGACAATGCAGCCTGATCACCTCATTGCCTGACAAGGAAAATGGGCATGTAAAAAGTCGGTCCTGCGCCAGTCATGTCGGTTATCCGCCCCACTGGGCTTCGAGGGTGAAGGAAGCGAGAGTGCTTCTGTGTATTGCGCACACACTTGGGCACTTTAAAATAACTCCTGGCCTGGTTTCGATGAAACCGGCGACCGTCACCGAGATCGGTTTGGGAGGCATTATTATATGACGGCAAAGCTATTCTAGGAAAATTATCCTTGCTATATTAATAGTATACACAATTGCACATGGTAAGACTGTAACAAATGACACTACACAAATTTATAGATGACCATGTATTCCATTGACCTTTGCATATCTCAATTATACTCAATCAGGAGTATTTTATCACTTAGGGCGTGTTTCACCAAGCAATGTTAAAGTTAATCCTTGGTTAAATGTCATGTTGTTCATCTCGTAATTCCTATCAATGAATGAGAAGGCATGGTAATTTAACAAGCCATTAACACTAACATGCGTTGGTGAAACAACAACAGGTTGGTATGAAAAATTTTAGGTATTGAATAGTTATAAGAAAATCTAACTCGCATAGGAGAGTAGGGGAATGTGGTGAACTACACCCTGATTAAACCCTTACATGGTGTAAGACAGGGATGTTAGGGAGCTCCGCAACCGTAACCGAAACTATCGGATATCCGATATAAAATATTATCCGTAACCGAATCCGAAATGAAAGTTTTGCTACTGTAAAAAGGAAACCAAAATTTAATATCCGTAACCGAAATTTCCGAAACAAACGGATAATCCGAAATAATTTAATATAACCGTATCCGAATCCGAAATTTCATATCCATTTCATCTCTGCTGTAAGATCAAGTTCAAGGCGGTGATGGATACCTGTACCTTAATAGAAAAATAATACTAATTGCAAGGTGGACACTTTTGCGTATTTGCATCTTGCACTTAATACTTTTTGGTCCTAGTTCTGTACAAAATGACAAAAAATTTTGTATACTTACTCTACATATTCTATAGGAGTAGGGCTGCCATCTCTAAAAACCTGCCTCCTAGAATAGGAAGCGTAATTTCCCCGGATTTTGGAGCTTTCACCCCGGACATTTCAATACTTTATTCATTTTCTTACATCTTGATTAAAACTTTGGGGGCACAGGCAAAAACCCGGTCTACGACTTAATCCCCGCCGGGACGGCTTTCAAACTAGGACAAATCCGGGGAAACCCGAACGGATGGCAGGCCTAAATAGGAGCTGACTTAAATGAGTATAATAAATTTTATTCTGTTTTCCTGTATGCTTTTATTATAGTGGCATCAGGAATAGATCAACTGTGACCATTTTGAGCTGTCATAGGTCATGTGATATAGCCTGGATATAGGCAGACAGATGGACATATTGTCGCTTTACCTTCTCAACCTTGTATCTAAAACATCAATGTTTTCTCGATAATATCTAGCTTGTATTAACATAAGGAGTAAAAAATTAAATTTTTATATACCTACTTTAGGTTAATACAAGCTAGATACAATACTTAACTTAACATTGTTTAAATAAAAATACATGTCATAATAAAATCTAAAATTATTATGTTTTTTACTCTACTGAAAAGTTACAACTTTTCAGTAGAGTATTTTATAGGTTGTGAAGGTAAAGCAATGATATAGGTAATCAATTTTAAACCTTAGGGAGTGGGTACAAAATACCAAAAATGTGAAAAAACTCACCCATAGTCCTCCTAATCCAGTTTTGGTGTATTGTGCCTCAATGTCTCTCAAATGCGTCACATGTTTCATCTGCGTGTACACCAACAGGAGTATGCCCTGTAGTCGTATGCTCTTTGCTATGATAAAACCTTGTCTACACAGTATTTTGTTGAACATAGATGTCCATTGATCGGTGAATAGTGAATCCATTAGCATATTTTGTGGTTGAGATTTGACTTCTTGGAGCCTAAAAGCAAATAAAAATCATTGATTTGACTCTTATTACCAATTTGGTAAATTTTGTTTTTTTTTCTTTAATGTCAAAACAAAAAGTAAAAACTTTTTGTTTTGTTTTTATCTGTTTACCAAATAAATTTTCTTTCTTTCTTATTAGAAGAATCAACTAGTAAATTAGAGAACTAGTTATAACTAACTTTGAAAAAGGAGGAGGTTTCTCAATTTTACCATAATAATATTATAAAATATGCTTTTTTGGTAAATGTTGACTATGTATGATTAAAAGTGCACAATATGCTACAAAATATGCTTGGTAAGCATGCTGGTATTATAATTTTGTCAAATAATGCCTATCACTACACTTATTAGATAGGTCAATGTTAATATTACAATATTTTTCTGTGTGCAATAACAAATATATGTAAATCATTAGTTTTGCATAAGGTAAAAAGTAATTAACTTCTAATTTAGTTTAAATAATACAATATAATTATAGTTAAAATACCTACTATTTTTATATAATTCTATAATATTATTTTTTACTTGATAACTATGACTTAAGATAATTTGAAATTGGATGATTGGTTAGAGGCACACTTTAATCTTCTTTACGGCATTGCAAGGTGGTATATTATGGTACTTAATTGTAATATATTTTGAACATTAACCTTCCAATAAATAAATGTTTTTATTTTAAATGTTTTTATTTATTTATTCATTCTACAAAAAAAGAAATTGACAAATCACAGATTTCTTAATACTATTTGACTTGTCTAATATTCCTTAAGATGAAATCACTTCTATTGTGGGCATACTCTGTGTGCTAATAGTGAAAATTATTTAAATTTTTTGGAGCTATTATGATTTATAACTTACCCAATAACATAGAAATCAGGTAGAGGTTTATTTTTATTAAACTGAGATGGAAAATCCAGGACTGAATTTAAGTCTTGACCTGGATTCTTTGTAGCTACGTTCCAGGTCACGAAGTAAAACCTGTGAAAGCGAGATTAATTTAAAAACGGAAATGAGGCCAGTTATTAAAGCACACGATTTAATGATAAATTTACATTACCTAAGAGTATCCATGGTTTTATGAATGAAAGTCACTAAGCACTAAAACACAATTTTTATATATAAGAATAAGCCTAATGTTTTATAATTAGAAACGCTAATTATTTTATAAGATAAGTAAAGAACAAGTAATAAAAGAACTTCATATTTTTGCAACGCAACATTCGCTCACGGTTACTGATTTTTTACTATTTTTTAAATAATTACTGTCAAATGTCAATGTCATCTAATGACACTTTATTGACATTTAAATTTTTTTTTACTACTATGGGATAAGGCCATAGAGATATATAGTTAATATGGAGTAGCCGCAGTCGACATATACAATTTTTAATTATACAAATATGATGCATTTCAGCGACAGAGCCGAAAAACTATATCGGTTTTTTTTTTTTCTTGTAAGCATTTGCACTTGACGAAAAAGAACGAAAGAGACAAACATATTTCAATTTTGGCATCAAATGTCACTGCGCTTCGACAATTTGTGGTTCGTGCAACAATCCGCCATCTTTAGCGCTGAGTTTCATGGTAGTTCAGCTGTCAAAAGATTGTTTACGTTTTTGAAAATTGCAATTTACCAAGATAAAACAAGAAATTAAATTCTCAAATTACTAGGAGTGTGAAGTATTTACATTACAAGATGCCTGTCTGTTGCATTTTGCAGTGTGGTTCGCGGAAAAACAAAATCACAGGTTTGTATTACGTTTTCAAGAATAACTCATAAAATTCTTTATATGCTAACGTAAAACTTATCACAACGATCAATTTGTGTTTGAGGTATATATATTTATTGTTATTTTTGTAAAAAACATATTATTCATGTATATTTTAGTGTTATTTACAAATTTTATAAGTGACAACCCTAATCAAAGGCAGCCATGTTTAGTGACAGAATTGGCACGTTTTTTTTGTAGGTATTTCGCGTCCCTATATTTAGTACGTCCATGGATAAGGCTAATAGACGGAACAGCGGCCTTGTCACAGAAAAATAACAAAATTGCATCGACTTTTTTTACCTGGCCAACATATTATGAAATTACTTAAAAATTCTAATTTTACTTTAAGATTTCTCGTCATTTCTGTAGGATAAAATAAGAATAAAATGTTTTACTAAGAATATGCAAGTGTCTGATGTCTTTGCTTTTTATTTTGCTCATATAAAAAGTAATAACAATTGGTTATTGGCGGTAAAAATTTTTGTTGTGACGCGAGTTGAATGTCAATTTACAAATTAGAAAATAAATTAATTATATTTCTCTATTGTTGAAAATATTTAAAGCTTTCTGCTTTATCTTTCTCATCATTGATTACATATTATTTAATTATTGTAAGTGTCCTCTAAAGCACCGTCCAAACTTAAATTTTACGGTCTAGTTGTTTTGTAAAATAACACTGGGTTTATTGGATTATTTCAACTATAGACGTCTTTTATTACAACAATATGAGAACACTAACGAATTGGTATTTCTGTTACAGAAAATGCCTAGGACAACTCGTAAATCACTAAAAACATTACAACATGCGGCTACTGACACTGAAAATTTAGTGGGTAGACCATCGAAAAGCTTAAAGCATCAACTAAGTCAAGAAACCGCTGTGTAAGTTTACAATAATATACTTAATATCCAAAATGTATTGTGACCACAACTACTACATATAACCTATGAAATAAATTTAATAATTATACTTACATTTTTAGAGATGTGGAAGTAAAACGAAAGAATATATCTTCAAAAGAAACTCAAGTGAACTTACAGAACAAAGTGTCTGTAGATGATCTAACAAATCTTGAAAAAGCTTCAGAAACATATTGGAAACTTCTTGCTGAAAAGCGCCAGTGAGTATCATTTACTTTTTTCTCATTAATATATATAAGTCTGGAAAGGGTTTGTATTCAATAAATGAATTTATTACTTAATGTATCACACATTTCATACCTATTTTTCAACAAAACATTTTGACTTTTAAGTGTGATTTGCTAAAAAAAAATATGAAAGGCTATTTAAATACAAGATTTTAGTTATCTTATATTAGATTATTCACTGTTTTCAACCAACTTCCAAAAAAGGAGGAGGTTTCTCAATTCGACCGTATATATGTTTTTCATTTAAGGGGTGCTCTACAAGAGGCTTTGGATGAGAATGAAACATTACGCCAATTAATTGATGAACTTAAGAAAGAAAATAATGACATAAAGCAGATGTTGGAGGAAGCTAATAGCTTTATTGAAGTTGTTAAGGTAATTTGATTTGTGGTTTTATATGGCTGCTTCAGTATTTTGATGATTATATGACATCTTAAAGCAACTTAAGCACTTACATTAGGTACTCAAAGAATTTGATAACTCTACACCACATCAATCTGTTTACAGGTACCAGACAGTGGTAATATGTATAATGTTAATATTAGCACTATTCATATATTTGAGATTTATTATTTTTATAGTCATATTTAATACACAACCATGAGTATCATCTATATTACCACTTATCCACAAAGGACATCTTTGTTTTAATTTATGTGACCACTTCATTAATATCTTAAAATAAATTTCAGGAAAACTTAGACAGCAAAGATGACGACACTGGAATAGATGTAAATGATGTCAGTACAGCTGATGAAACTGCTGAAGAAGGAAATATAACTACTGAAAGTTCCAAAGATTAATACCAAAAAATTAGCAAAACCAGTAGGTACCTCTTGAGAGCTGGAGTAGTTATTGTAACATTAACTCTATATTTGTATTAATTATGCTTTAGTTATTTTTTCACTAGTTTTATTTATTTGCTGCCTTTCTGTTCAATATAAGAAGTATTTTATTAAGTAACTTAGAATATTATGTTAACATATTATTTAGCATTTCAAGTTTCAACTCTTTTCTAATGTTTTCTTAAAAATAAAAATCTTAATATAAAATAAATAATCTTTAATTATTATGATTAAAACTGCCCTAAATTACAATATTTTTGTGAGTATAAAATATTCAATTTCTTTATTGGTTTTACTTAAAATATAAGGTCAGATGTTGAACAGTGAACCAGTAGTACACAGTGGTCCACCATTCATATCTCACGAATGCGACGTAGCCCATTCGTGCCGCAAACGCGAATATACTTGTTTCTCGATCCAATCCTAAGTGCCCAATCGACGTCTCGCTCCCGCCACAGACAGTCGAGAAAAGAGACTAATCGTTTTGCATTCAAAAAACTAAAAAATTACGTACCTACCATTTTGTTTTCTAGTGCATTCTCGTTATTGTTTTTCATCACCTACATATTACATGTTTTTAGACATACTATTGACGCATATTATGTAGAGCGGGCGCCACAGACGAGGGGTTATAGTAATGGTGAATATAACCGTTTTATTCATTATGATATTTCAACTTAAAATAAAATAAATGGTAGTTGTGCACAGTGGCTCAAATTGGACGGTACACAGTGAACCACATGGTTGGCATTATGCATCTTCACTTTATATAATATAATATCAGTCGTTTGGTAGTCACGAAAAAAATATTATTATTTATTTCAAAGACTATTATTTATTTCAAAGACAAAGTGTGTTTGGAGGTTTTTAAATTATTACTTGTATATTTTGCTCATTATTAATTCCTTGAAATTTTTTATACTACAGGATAAGTCGAAAGAAATCCGTTAAAAGAAAAATTGGAGGTCATGACGCTATAGTTATGAAAGGAGCTATCAACACATAGTATATAATTTAATTATAACCTCATTAAACAAATTATATTTCTAGTCCTCTATAAATAAATAAAATCTAAGTGGTTCACTGTAGGCTAACCCCTTGGTTCAGTGTGTACATACACACAGTGAACCATTTCCCGACTTTTAAAAAAACAGTAACTGTCCAATTTGCAGTAGACTTAAAGCTTACATTTTAATGCAAATTCAAAGTTTAATAAACAATAAGTAATACATATCAAAAAAATCACGACTATAATCACTCTCAGTGGAGTTATGAGCATTCAAACTTTTTCTGGGCCACTGTTCAACAGCTTACCCTACATAATTTTATTACTATTACTTTGTCCCAATAAAATGAGATAAATATACTGCTTTATATTATTAAAAAGAACCCTAACTAAGACATGCATGACTGTGAGATTTGTCTTACCCTACTGTGAGGATCAGATTTCATACATACTTTCAAAAGGTATGTATGAAACCTGACCCTCATGGCAGAGTAAAATAAAAAAAAATCATCCTCACATTTTATTCACATTTTTTATGTGAATATAATACAAAATTATCATTATTTTCTGATGAAAAATTAAGTACTCTTAAGACATTTTATACATAAAATTTGACATTTTATTTTGAACATTAGTTGAAAATATCAAAATGAATCTTTTTTCAAAAAGGCTCTAAACATTTCATCAAAATATGTTTCGTAAGTCCATGGCAATAAAGCAGGATATGATGCTACTTCAGACAGAATATTTGCATGGACATTGTGCGGTAAAACACTTCTTGCCTTTTCATTCAAACACCCAGTTACATAAATGTAGTGGTTAATTAATAAGTTATAAATAAAGTTAACATACTTATAATCTAAGTTATCAGTTGTACATGGCATTTGTGGTGTGTTGGAGTTAATTCTATTTAAATATCCAGTTGTAATTATAGGTACAACAAAATCAGCCTGAAACAAAAGAATATTGCTAAAATAATTTCCAATGTATAACCAGTTAAGTTAAAAAGCTATACATCTGAAAATTAAAAACCTTATTGAATCATATCAAACAAAATAATCTTTGTATGAGTAAAATAAATAGGTACCTTTTCAAAGTTTTCCCTTATGAACTTTTCAGGGTTCTGGTATACATCTTCTCTTCTGTCATTTAGTGTTAATATTGTTACTCTAGGCGAGTCCCAATTCTCAACATATTGCTGGATATTTAATGCAGTATCGAGTCCATCTTCAGCATATGTTAAGAAGAACATTACAGAGTCCTTTGTTTGATTTTCAAGTTCAGTCTTTAAAGGTGGTCTTATTGAAGGTTTGTTGGGTTTATAGTCATCTTTTGTTAACTTTTTCTTTAAAGCTAAAGGAAGGTCACATTTCAGATTCTTTGTAAAGGAAATTACTTCTTTTGATCGAGAATTTTTACTTCCACTATGATAACCACTGTCGTCTTTGTTAAAACACTGTGCAAGATTGCAAAGTGGTACTTCTATTGCTTTTAAAATATCATATCTCTTCATTTTTATTAAGGCATCTACAATTTTGTCTATAGTGGCATTATCATTTTGCATAAATACTTTTAATATTAAGTCGGCTGGGTCATCCTTTATTGAATTTGAAATATACTGTAAAATTGTAAGAAATTGCATTAATTCATTTCATTGCAAGCATATTAATAATAATTTTCTCTTTCAACAATTGGATGTTGTTATAAACTGTTACTTACGTCCAAATCTTCCTGAGAAATTCCTAAGATACATCCAAAGTCCTGGCAGGTATTAGGTGCACCACCAACTTTCTTTACAACCATTTTCCAAGCATCATAGCATATTGTTCCCATGTTGGACTTAGCATTCCTATAGTAGAGGAGGCTTGTATGTAAAAAACTCACTTTTTTGCTTAAATTTGTCAAGTCCGATATTTCTAGCGTTCTTTCCTGTCTTAAGTCTTCTTCAAGAGCAAGTGTACAAATACTTATTGTGTCGGAGTTATCAAAATCGGCTCCTAATTCATCGTAGTCCCTGTAAACATAAAGGTTATTTGATATTCAATATAAAATAGACATAATACACGAGCAATACAGAAAATCATTACTTACATTTTGTTCATAGGAATAAACAAAGCTAAGTAACTAATACACTAAAGTTAAAAAGTTTATTGAACTGTTATTTCTTATATTATCACTGTGATAAATTCGAATGTTATTAAATATTCATGAACATACTGGCTTAAGTTACACGGAATTTATTTAATGAACATTATTTCCATTTCTTAATAATTCTGAGAAAACCCAAGAGGAAATTCTTCGAGCTCTACAGGAAAACTTCAAAATAAATACAAATTGACATTCGAAAGATGAGTGATGTCAATCGATACTGACAGAACCTCTTTTTTACGAGCAAGATTCGTAAAGCATAATATTGCTCCCGCTAAGTTCTCTAGACCGAAAGTATATTTTGATTAGATTGGATTTGATTACATTAGATGCATGTCTTAATTATTAAATAAAATAAAATATTAAAAAAACTATAACCCGACTTCGCAAAAAGAGGCTGAAACAAGAAAATAATTCAATTTGAAATCCAGATATGCATAGGTACAGATATGGTCAAGGTAGAGCCGTGGTCGTACCCGCTACCCGAGCGGGTTGTATATTTCAACAGCAGACGAATATTATAGATTTGTTTAGCGGGTACGACCACGGCTCTACCTTGACCATATCTGTACCTATGCATATCTGGATTTCAAATTGAATTATTTTCTTGTTTCAGCCTTTTTAGAGCCTCTTTATGTATATAGAGATAGTATGGTATAATTTTCAAAATCCAAAATTTTTCGAAATTTATAAAGCCTATTGTTACTGGCGGGATCACTACGAATCGATTGACACCTTATTTATTAAAATCGGACCAGTAGTTTAACCGCTACGAGGGAACATACATACATACATACAAACATACTTACATACATACATACATACATACATACATACATAGACTGCCAAAATCATTACCCTTCCTTTTGGCTTCGCCGAAGTCGGGTAAAAAAAAAACTTTTTGCGCCATTTTGGCGCTAAATTTTAAAATGGAATAGAATAGTTTGTTGAAAACTTTTCTTTAGACTTTCATAATAATTATTACAATTTAATAATAATATTAATATAATTATTAAAAGTAAGAATTTTGATTATAATAAAGATACTTAATACAAGATTTTGTTTTCAAATTATAAAATGACATCTGTAAATAACAAACTGTAAGTACCTAAATACTTAATTAGGTTACGATAAAAAATCATCACTGAATATCGTTTGTTGCATTGACTACATTTTTTTGATTTTCAGGTCCAAGTTCACAGATTTTTTTAGTGATGACTTCCCAAATTCTCAACCAATATCACTTCCTTCATCAAGTGATTCGCAGCATGTCATTGAAAATAATGTTGCTGCTGACCGCATTCGCCCACCAAAGGGATATGGACAAAAGGGTGATTTTCGGTGTGTGGCTGAAGTGGGTAAGTTTTTACATATCTATTAGTTAACATACCTCTAATAGACCATACAAAATTAGATTTTTTTAGAGAAAGTCTTAGCTCTAATAGCGGCCCTAAGATTACACCCTAACCAATTTTTAACCGACTTCCAAAAAAAAGAGGAGGTTCTCAATTCGTCTGTATTTTTTTTTTCTTTAGATACGAAATAGAATTTAGGTATATTTTCATTTCTTGTCCACTTTCAGATTCGAAGTACCGAGCTGTTTTTACGTATCCATACTTTAACTTGGTGCAATCAAAACTAATCGACGATGCTTTATATTCAGGTAATTAGGTATATTGTAATTTAATTGGTTCAGGAATATATTTAATAATTATTACGTAAGCTTGATATAAAAAATAATAGTTAAAGGTACAGCTACTTGCCTAGACTACTGTTTAGTTTTCTAAGTAGGTATAAAATAATACATCAAAATAATATTTTGCAGCAAAATCAATGGTTGTTTGTGCGCCTACTGGTTCGGGAAAGACCGTGATTTTCGAAATGGCCATAGTCCAACTTCTTACTGAAATTGAAGAAAATAATTACACTGAAGAATACAAGATTATATACAGTATGCCTTTATTTCCTTATTTATTTGTGACTAAGTATTTATAGGCAATACCTATAACTAAACCCAATAATATACTTAATACTAAGCTTCCGCACGATTGACGAGGCTAGATGACGGTGGCCGAATTTCTTTAGTCAGGCCTAGGAATTGACATAAGCTTCGCTAAATGACAAGTGAATTCGTATGTCACTTTGCGCAATGTGACATATTAATTCGTATGTCGCAAAGTGACATACGAATTCGCTTTTTGTTTTCGAGCTTCGTAAGCGATAAATAGCGAGAACATCTTGAATCAGGGCCCAGATTACATTGCTTGGTGAAACACGGTCTTAGTCTCAATTTCACCAACGCATGTTAATGTTAACGGCATGTTAAATTACCATGCCTTCTCATTCATTGATAGGAATTACGAGAGGAACAACATGATATTTAACGAAGGATTAACTTTATCATTGCTTGATGAAACCCAGGGCGGGTAAAATCTTGAAAAGCATATGTATATTCATATTATATTATATCTTAAAACGATAAGACTTATACATCAATTCATTTTTTAAATCTTTGTTTAAATACCTACTCGTCAATTTTGAAATTTGGACTTACCTCCCTTTAGCTGCAAGGTCCTCAATTATCATCAATCCTTGGGTCCGTAATTTTTTTACTCTTTCCTGTCGCACGTCGTATATTTCAGTGGCTCCAGTGAAAGCGCTGTGTTCAGAGCGGCTGGCGGAGTGGTACCCCAAGTTCACGCGACTCGGTCTGCTATGTATCGAGGTGACGGGAGACACTGATGTAGACTTCCCACAGCTGAACCCATATAGGTATAGTTTCATGTTTAGTTACAAAAGTTTTATATCTGGGGGCACAGTCGTGCCCCCGTCAAGACGAGCCAAGCGAAGCGCAAGGGCACTACCTACCTTTTCTCGAAAGGTTTCGTCGTTTTTTTGAACTGCCATAACTTTGCTTTGGATGATGCTAAATAATTGAAAATTTCAACATATAACTGGTTTCAACCAGTAAATACATGAATTATACAAAGTTTGAATGTCGTAGCTATTATACTTTAGATTTTATATCGATGTCTAAAAACACCTGATTTCGTCATTCATAGATCATCAAAATTCTTAGGTTATCGATGTCTAAAAACACCTGATTTCGTCATTCATAGATCATCAAAATTCTTAGGTTACTTCCGAAAATCTTAGAAAGCTGAAGTTATGTATGTAAGCTGTTATTGCTACAAAACCAACAAAAAAATTATTAAAATGTAAATGCCGCCATTTTGAATCCAATATGGTGGACCATATTGGATTCAAAAGGATGTTTATTATAAGGATCTGATGATCTTTAATTTATAAAAGGAATATAATATACAAGTACATAAAAAACCTACGACCTACTTTTTGTAGGACCAATAATCGTTCAGAGTTTTGCTCCATATAATTTATGTCCAACTTTATGTATGTTGAGTGCGTTGCACTACTGCAATCAGTATATTCTATTATTCATCTACAAAAAGTCGGTCACCAATTATTAATCGGTGACCGACTTTTACCGAAGATGAAAAATATATTATTATATTATTTATGAGAGGAAAATTTGTTTTTTATCAACTTATTTAAAATTAGCGCGAATATGCAGGCAGCTAAAAGTTGTAAATTGCTGTCGGTCACAAAGGAGATAATATAACTGTCGGTGTATGGAACAGGTCCGGCACAAGCTCCATCTGTTGTTAAATTGTGTGTGTGACAGTGACTCAAAATATTCTCTAGAATTCCTTGTGCTAGTTACCATCATCGTCGTGTTATCATCATCTCGGCGTCGCGGCGCTGGGCGTCGGCAGGCGTCGCGACGCCGGGCGTCGGCAGGCGTCGCGGCGCTGGGCGTCGTGGCGCTGGGCGTCGGTAGACGTCGCGGCGCTCGGCGTCGCGGCGCTGGGCGTCGGTAGGCGTCGCGACGCTGGGTGTCGGCAGGCGTCGCGATGCTGGGCGTCGGTAGGCGTCGCGACGCTGGGCGTCGGCAGGCGTCGTGACGCTGGGCGTCGGCAGGCGTCGCGACGCCGGGCGTCGGCAGGCGTCGCGGCGCTGGGCGTCGTGGCGCTGGGCGTCGGTAGACGTCGCGGCGCTCGGCGTCGCGGCGCTGGGCGTCGGTAGGCGTCGCGACGCTGGGTGTCGGCAGGCGTCGCGATGCTGGGCGTCGGCAGGCGTCGTGGCGCTGGGCGTCGGCAGGCGTCATGGCGCTCAGCGTCGGCAGGCGTCGCGACGCTGGGCGTTGGCAGGCGTCGCGACGCCGGGCGTCGGCAGGCGTCGCGGCGCTGGGCGTCGTGGCGCTGGGCGTCGGTAGACGTCGCGGCGCTCGGCGTCGCGGCGCTGGGCGTCGGTAGACGTCGCGACGCTGGGCGTCGGCAGGCGTCGCGATGCTGGGCGTCGGCAGGCGTCGTGGCGCTGGGCGTCGGCAGGCGTCACGGCGCTCGGCGTCGCGGCGCTGGGCGTCGGCAGGCGTCGCGACGCTGGGCGTCGGCAGGCGTCGCGACGCTGGGCGTCGGCAGGCGTCGCGACGCTGGGCGTCGGCAGGCGTCGCGGCGATGGGCGTCACGGCGCTCGGCGTCGCGATGCTGGGCGTCGGCAGGCGTCGTGGCGCTGGGCGTCGGTAGACGTCGCGGCGCTCGGCGTCGCGGCGCTGGGCGTCGGTAGGCGTCGCGACGCTGGGTGTCGGCAGGCGTCGCGATGCTGGGCGTCGGCAGGCGTCGCGACGCTGGGCGTCACGGCGCTCGGCGTCGCGGCGCTGGGCGTCGGTAGGCGTCGCGACGCTGGGTGTCGGCAGGCGTCGCGATGCTGGGCGTCGGTAGGCGTCGCGACGCTGGGCGTCGGCAGGCGTCGTGACGCTGGGCGTCGGCAGGCGTCGCGACGCCGGGCGTCGGCAGGCGTCATGGCGCTCAGCGTCGGCAGGCGTCGCGACGCTGGGCGTTGGCAGGCGTCGCGACGCCGGGCGTCGGCAGGCGTCGCGGCGCTGGGCGTCGTGGCGCTGGGCGTCGGTAGACGTCGCGGCGCTCGGCGTCGCGGCGCTGGGCGTCGGTAGACGTCGCGACGCTGGGCGTCGGCAGGCGTCGCGATGCTGGGCGTCGGCAGGCGTCGTGGCGCTGGGCGTCGGCAGGCGTCACGGCGCTCGGCGTCGCGGCGCTGGGCGTCGGCAGGCGTCGCGACGCTGGGCGTCGGCAGGCGTCGCGACGCTGGGCGTCGGCAGGCGTCGCGGCGATGGGCGTCGCGGCGCTGGGCGTCGTGGCGCTGGGCGTCGGTAGACGTCGCGTCGGCAGGCGTCGCGACGCTGGGCGTCGGCAGGCGTCGCGACGCTGGGCGTCGGCAGGCGTCATGGCGCTCAGCGTCGGCAGGCGTCGCGACGCTGGGCGTTGGCAGGCGTCGCGACGCCGGGCGTCGGCAGGCGTCGCGGCGCTGGGCGTCGTGGCGCTGGGCGTCGGTAGACGTCGCGGCGCTCGGCGTCGCGGCGCTGGGCGTCGGTAGACGTCGCGACGCTGGGCGTCGGCAGGCGTCGCGATGCTGGGCGTCGGCAGGCGTCGTGGCGCTGGGCGACGGCAGGCGTCACGGCGCTCGGCGTCGCGGCGCTGGGCGTCGGCAGGCGTCACGGCGCTCGGCGTCGCGACACTGGGCGTCGGCAGGCGTCGCGGCGCTGGGCGTCCTGGCGCTGGGCGTCGGCAGGCGTCACGGCGCTCGGCGTCGCGACGCTGGGCGTCGGCAGGCGTCGCGGCACTGGGCGTCGTGGCGCTGGGCGTCGGTAGGCGTCGCGGCGCTCGGCGTCGTGGCGCTGGGCGTCGGTAGGCGTCGCGGTGCTGGGCGTCGGTAGGCGTCGCGACGCTGGGCGTCTGCAGGCGTCGCGACGCTGGGCGTCGGTAGGCGTCGCGATGCTGGGCGTCGGCAGGCGTCGTGGCGCTGGGCGTCGGCAGGCGTCACGGCGCTCGGCGTCGCGGCGCTGGGCGTCGGCAGGCGTCGCGACGCTGGGCGTCGGCAGGCGTCGCGGCGATGGGCCTCGGTAGGCGTCGCGACGCTGGGCGTCGGCAGGCGTCGTGGCGCTGGGCGTCGGTAGGCGTCGCGACGCTGGGCGTCGGCAGGCGTCGCGACGCTGGGCGTCCGCAGGCGTCGCGGCAATGGGCGTCGTGGCGCTGGGCGTCGGCAGGCGTCACGGCGCTCGGCGTCGCGACGCTGGGCGTCGGCAGGCGTCGCGGCGCTGGGCGTCGTGGCGCTGGGTATCGGTAGGCGTCGCGGCTCTCGGCGTCGCGGCGCTGGGCGTCGGTAGGCGTCGCGGTGCTGGGTAATTTTTAAAACTGAAACGAAACGTTTTTTTATCGGTCAAAGGTTTTCAATCTCAAGTAGATTTTCTCTTGAGATTGTTTTTTGTTTGATTGTAGATTATAAGCCTAATATCGACTATGGATCCATAGCAAACAAAAATCATTGTAATAATATTGGCCAATTGGCATCACTGACTAGTCTTTGGTTGTGTCATAAGACGGGTTTGTTTAGGTTTAATTTATCTCGGACGTACTATAATTACTATTCTATGTGACGTTTTTTACACATGAAAATTAACGTAAGTTGTTACACATGAAACTGATGAAACGTCCCTTGTGTACAAAATGGCGAATGGAGTGCCATGCAACTTAATTTTTCATGTCGAATACTCTCAAACTCGCATCCAGCAACACTGTTTGTTTTCCGGCGACCAGCCACAGAAAGTCAGATATATCAAGATAACTGTAGGCTGAATGCTAGCCAGAGTCCACCAATATATTTTTGCTATTTTAAATATACAGGAGATATATATACAGTGGCGGATTTACCAGAATGCTGAGTCGGCTTGAGCCTAGGGCGGCACATTTTGGGTCGGCAAATTTGGGGACCGATTTTTTTTTAAGTAATAGAAAAAAAAATTGCATGATTTTTTTCTAATGTCTTACAGAGTCTACAGTCATTTTACCAAAGTGTCCTTCACTTGTCATTGTAAATTCCGAGAGTAGCAAACTTCCATATTCTAGAGTAAAACACCTAATTCGCCGCTGCTCCCCCGCTAGCAATCGGCCTTTGCGCCCTTTGCCCACAAAAAATAATGTAGGATATGAAAATTGTAAAGGCAAGGGCGGCAAATACTGTACAGACTATGCCTTGAAAATGTGTAAATCCGCCACTAATGCTGTGTCAATAATTTTTCTTCCTCTTTTGCCAACGTCAGAGTGCAGAATAATAATTCTACTAGCAGATACAATATGTCGTCATCGTTTTAGCCAAAGAGAATATAATCACTACGTTTGTTTTAGCTTGGACACTGGTTGCCTATAATCGCCACGGAGTTTTAAAATTGTAACAATGTCCGCGGAAACGGTGCTGCCTATTTCCGGATATTATATTCCCTTTCGCTTTTAACGACTCCCACGGGAAAGATTGTTGATGGGGATTGGGGAGGTGCTATTCTTACTTCGGCACGTCACGGAAATATAAACCTATACCTATTATTATGTGCGACGTTGTAATTTTTTGTGGTGTGTCGTAGTTGGAGAAAATTTGCTAATCAGCTGTTTTTCTTCTCATCAGCTTGTTAATTATGATTTTACTGTTTCCCGCTTCCGTGGTCTAGTGGTTCAGACCTTCTCTCTCGTTCGTGGATTCGATTCCCGCGTTGGAACAACAACAAAATTTTGATTCCACGTTTGGTTAGAACAATGCAGACTGATCACCTGATTGTCTGACAAGAAAGGTGATCCATGACGCGGATGGGTATGTAAAAAGTCGGTCCTACGCCTGATCTCCCGCCAGTCGTGTCAGTTATCCGTCCCACTGGACTACAAGTGAAGGAAGAGAGAGTCTTCTGTATATTGCCCACACACTTGGGCGCTATAAAATAACTCGTGCGTAGATGGCCTGGGGGCTTACCCAACATGCTTTTACGTTTGTCGTTATCTAAGTACGCTATTTAAAAATGTATGGAATTGACTTTTGCGTACGACTAATGACGTCCTTAGTCGTAATCGATATTTGTAGTGCTACCCAACTGTACATTTTTGTCAAAGACGATAACAAAAAACTTTTACGCTTTCAACTTGGCGATAATGTTATATGAAATGGCTACCCAACTTACACATTTTGACATTTTGTCGAACGCTATCTTATACGTTATTGTTTTCAAGATAACGAAGTCTAAAGAGGTGCTTTTAACTCCGATATCGAACAATATGGCGGATATTTATTAATCAGCTGATATTCTTGTTTAGAGTACAATAGAGTTTAGGTGCTTTGCGATTATTGTTGGCCGCACAACACGAATATACCTAGGAGAGGCGTATATATACAGTAATTGAAGGCAATAGAAGACATTCCCGACATTATTTGTTGTCTCCCGATATAAAACATTGATAACTGATTTATATCCTGTTACTGGCTTTGATCCTATCTATACTGTATTGTTAATGTATTACTAATAAGCTGTTGGTTACCCAAACAAAATAATGCCAAAACAATGCCAAAAACTTAGCAGTGTTTGGCATAATTAGTGAATTACTTACAAGCAAGTGATCTGTAGGTAGTGCAAACATAAAAACCAATGCTAAAGACTGCTAAGTGAAAGAGATGATAATGAAAAAGAAATGCTTACTGTATTAAAAATATTTTAGAACTAGAATTAGGTAAATAGAATAATTCATCAGGAATAAGAAAGCATTCATGAACAAAATGTGGCCAAATGGAACTGTAAAAACAAATCTTAGTATACTAAACTATTTCTCATTATACCTACTGACTAATTAAGTGTAAATAAATACAACAATAATAATTGTTAATAAAACATTTTTTCCAGTACTTATTTGTAATTCATTTAATTCCTTTAAATTAAGTAACTTTACTTGTTAATATCTTAACATATAAAACATTGAAAACTGATTCATAAGCTTCAAATTACTTGTAAAACATTAGAAACTAAATAAGTATTAATATGTTTAATTGTTGTAAATCTTAGCAGTTTTTGGCATAATTAGTTTCAAAGTGAATTACTTATATTAAGCAACATCAAAAGCAAGTGAAAATCTGTAGGTACTGCAAACTGGTAGGTGAAGACAAGATAATATGAGATAAAACGTGGCCAAATGGAACTGTAAAAATTAACAAATCTAAGTATACTAAACTATTTCTCATTATACTGATTAATTAAGAGTAAAATAAATACAACAATAATAATTGTTAATAAAACATTTTTTTCCAGTATTTGTAATTAATTTAATCCCTTTAAAGTTAAATAAATTTACTTGTTAATAACTTAACGACTCACATGACGGTTCCAATCCTACCTAGGATTAGAACCTAGCCTACAAGTTCCATAACAAGGTAGGAATTAAACACCCACCGTCTGACGGTGAGTAATAATTATGAAAATGGGATAAAACACACCAGGCAGTATATGTAAATATTTATTAATATGAAATGTCAATATTGAAAATTTGAGTGTCCCACGTGATTCTTTGTTTATTTTTCTTTTCAATGCCTTATCGCTGCAGGTCAGCAGGCACTAGATGGTGCAGGTGATGTGTCCTATTAAGGCTGCTGCAGCCGTTGTCTGAAAAAATATATATTATTAGCTTTATCAGGACTTAATATAGATATAGACTTATGTGCTTTCATTCACACAAATATATTAATTATAATTAAACATATCCATTTTGTGATTTGTGAAAACCACTTGTTATTTTATTGTTACCTAGACAGGTGATGATAATATGTTTATATATGGATCAAGTTATATAAATACAAATAAGTTTTATAAATAATGATTAATTAAACAATGACTTTATACAGTAGTTACTTCAATTATACCCAATATTATTATGCCAATGCCTACATAATATTATGCCAATCAATTTCCCATAAGGGTAGGCCGGCACATAATATCTAAATGTAATAAGATCCTAACATTCATACTTCATTCACTAACTCACATGGTTATGTTACGGGTGACGATTTTATTGATCAAGGTACACAGTATGAATGGCTACTTTAGCCATTTGATATTCGTGACTGCGTAGTATATACAAAGTCTCCCATTACTCCCATACGAAGTAGATAATATTATACTTATTATTATCGAATATGATGTTATGATAAATGACTGGCTGCCAGGTAGGTACGAAAAGCCTTAAATTGTATACCTACTAAGCACCACTTTTTTGTTCTACCATAATTATTGTTGCCGTTTGCATAAACATTCCATTTAAACACTTTACATAAAAGTTTTATTTACTTACCTGTGTTGTTGTTAACCTCTATTAATGTATGAATTTCTCCGTGATTGTATTACTGATCTATGGCATCGTGCTTTTTTGCACTCTTCATAGTTTGATTACACATCTTCTTCACTAATTACTAATAGCTTCAATACAAGTTCATTGTTAAAAACATCTAAGTAGCAACTCGTCGGCCATTCGGCAGTGTTACCAACTCTCATAAATATTTATGTCCAAACTTACAACAAAAGTCCCAAAATGGTAACAACTACTTAAAAAAAATCCCTAAATTTTCTTATGGCACTGAAAACTATAAATATAATAAAAATAAATTAATCCTGATAAAAATGTGATTATGTCCATTATACGTTAAGATACACTACCAACATTATTTATTATACAGATTGACTTTTAAAATTTTGGTCGTTATAGGTAAGTAAAAAAATAGAGACCCCAAATATAAACCTAAACAATTTTACACCTAAAAACTGCTTGTAGAAATTTTTTGCCACCGAATTTAGGGGAAAAACTCCTAGGTTGGCAACACTGGCACATGGTAGTTTGTTGTCTTGTAACATGATAGTCTAGTGACGGATTTGACAGTTGACACAGTTGACACTTGACAGCGAAAATTACGTTATATGGCGCCGGAACCAGAGACAAAACGTTTTAAAAATTACGCCAAGACGAAGCGCAATCTTAGTGCATGTTAGGTACGAAATCAATGTCGTTATCTCAAAACAGATAACGTATCTACAGAACTTTACGTAACTAAGCGATGGCATCTTGGGTAAGGCCCCTGGTTTCAATGAAACCATCAACCGTTACCGGTATCGGTGTGGGCGGCAATACTATTAAGTTTCTCGCTACACGGTAAGCGTAAAATGAGATCCTGCGGTGAACGGTCAAAATATAAAGGAATTTGGTATAAAACCATACAATGTGAGCCTCTGCGGGTCCCATGGTTCTCGGCTTACAAATTAAATAGACATCAAATAGTTAATGCATGTAGACTGCGTTCCGGACATATTCCCAGTAAGAGTTTTGGATTTCTAATAAGAAAGGTAGACTCCCCTAACTGCGAACAATGTGGTATAAGGGATGATATTTACCACAGATTGATTGAATGCACCCGGAACGCGGATCTAAGACAACAATTAATTAATAAATGTCAGTTGCATGTAAGTAATTTAGGTATATTTCAAAGCATTCTAGCTGAACCTAATTCAGCAGAAGCTAGAATGCTTTACTCTTTTAATTTTAATTTATAGATTTATTATTATTTGTTTAGTGTAATTAGTTTAAGGTACGATGGGATTGACATCGTCAATTATTTACAAGAATCCCTTAAAATAATAAAAAAAAAAAAAAAAAAGAGATCCTGCGGGATCCGTACGATTTGCTGGTAATAAGTAGTATATATATGTGTTAATCCAGCATGTAAATTACTACCATATGAAAATTTCATCAAAATCCATTAACTGGTTTTTACGTGAAAGAGTAACAAACATCCATACTTACAAATTTTCGCGTTTATAATATCAAGTAGAACTTTATTTGCAGAATAATAATAACAACGCCTGAGAAATGGGACATGCTCACGCGCAGGTGGAAGGACCACCGAGCCCTGGTGGAGATAGTGAAGCTGTTCCTGATAGACGAGGTGCATATACTGAACGACGAGACGCGAGGCCCCGTGCTGGAGGCCGTCGTGAGCAGGATGAAAACCGTCGAGGTACAATTTTATACCTCCTAAAAAGTAAACAAAATATTTTTTTACAAGTACATATTTGCGTATATAATATTCCCTCTGTCGCCTTTTACGACACCCCCGGGGAAGATGGTTGATGACGAGGTGGGTGGGTCAGAATAGCTGACCCCGGCACCCCACGGAAGGACTGTAGAATATAGTCTATATTCTACAGTCGGCAGTGTCAACGATTGCGCACTGACTAATTAATCTATGGTTGTGTCATAGACGGGTTTGTTTACGTTTGGGTTAAATGTATGTTGTAATTAATATGTATGGTAAGAAGTATGATCCTTTAATATACCTGTGAAAGTGTTGATAAGTGTGCACTATAAGTGAATATGTGAAAATTTTGATGTTTTTGGTTTGTTTACCTTTAGGTAAAATTTTCAGAATAAGATAAGGTATAGTACCTTATCTTATTCTGAAAATGTATTTTACAAAAATATGTTTTTTTGCTTTTTTATTATTTGTCAGAAATTTTCAAAATTGAGTAAAAAGTTTTTACATCTCTAGAATGATAAAATTGTAGTATACTCATATCCCAAAGTAATTACCACTGTTCTTTTTACATCCTGTATAGAATGTGTTTTTTTGTTTCGTTTCCAGTCGTCAGCCCAATCGTCGCACCGTATAGAACAGTTGCAGAGGCAGCGGGAAGGTGTCCCGTGCCTCAGCTCCTCGCCGCCTCGGATCAGGTTCGTGGCGGTGTCTGCTACCGTCAGCAACCCCGACGACGTGGCGGCCTGGCTGGGCACGAGGGACACACCGGCCGTGTTCTACAAGTGAGGGTCACACGTACCACAACCACACCACACCACAATAATAATAAAAGACCTTCATAAAAATACATACATACAAATGCAAAAGTCCATTGTCATTGAAAACTGTTCCATAGTTCGGCGTTTTCTGAACCTTTCGTCATCGTTCACTAATTCAACACAAATTCATAGGATTTAGAGCTGTAATTAAATGCCAATCAATTAGTTTAACTATTTACTTAAAGTCTGAACCGATTACTTTTTTTAATAAGATCTTTGTGTCCTTGTAAAATTTATTTTAAAAAGAGTGGCGCTAGTAGCGGTTATTCCTCGCCTTAAATATAATAATAATATCTATGGACGCTTCAGTGCTTCACACCACGTCAATCTGGCCCTTTGATAAGTATCCAAAGAAGTTGTGTTACGGGTACCAGACAACGGAAATATATTTAATACTTTTATACTATACACATATTTGAGATTATATTGTTATACATAAATTTAATACACATCCGTGACCCAGGAACATTGAAATCTTTTTTCCTTTGGCGGGATTATGAACCCGACGTGTGTCGGGAGTAAGCTATATTACCTGACAGATTCGGCGACGAGTGTCGTCCCGTGCGCCTGCGCCGCGTGGTGGAAGGCTACCCGTGTGCCGCGGGCGCCAGCTTGTTCAAGTTCGACATCATACTCAACTACAAAATCTGGCCTATCATACAGAGGTATCACAACGGAAAACCGACGCTGGTAAGATGCCCTTCTTCGTGTAAATATTTTTTTACCTATTCAGTAAAGCTGACGCTTGACTCTGACTAATAAAAACTCCTGTGTGAAACTTTTTAGCATACCTAAATTAAACAAATTAGTTGTCTTGTACAGGCGCTTGCTACATTAAAATCTATACAAATAAATAAAATTTAAGTGTATATTTGTAACTTTCAATTAGCAAGGTTTTTCTAAATGCATATGACATTTTAAACGATACTGAAATCGAAAAAGAAATTGTCTGTCTGTCTGTTTGCCTGTCGGCATGTCTGTTTGTTCCGGCTAATCTCTGGAACGGCTGGACCGATTTTGACGAGTCTTTCACTGGCAGATAGCTAAAGTTATAAGGAGTAACTTAGGCTACTTTTCATCAGCATCATGATCATTATCTTCATCAGTTGAATCCTAATCTTGGTCGACAGACCAGAGTTATCCGCGAGCGAAGCCGCGGGCAAAAGCTAATAAATAAATTAGAGGATAAAAAATATTTTTATCAATATGAAGGTAACGAACTTAAACTCGATAGATCGATAGCTGTTTCAGTGGCGAAGTTTGATCCTCCTTCAGAGGGAATTCCCAGCATGTGAAGTCGGTTTTTAAACATATTTTTTCCAGTCACTATAACTTTGGATTATGGTTATACTTAATACCTATCCTCATTCTAGAAATACAATATTGTGGTGTAAAATCTAAAGAAAGGTTTTTTTCTTTTTCAATTTATTCTTTTTCGTCGAAAGAATAACAAAAAAAAACATAAATATTTTTTTAAACATAAATATAAATTTCTAGAATGGGAAGACGTAAAATACACACATACACACATACAATCATATCCTGGAGTTATAAATGGTCTTCATACACTCTGTATAATGCAGTTAAACTTGTTTCGTGGATGGTCAGAACACAGCGGAAAATCTAGCTTTTTTAGGTTTTTTGTCTATAAATCTTTTAATAATTAATAAAATTTATCAGTCGGCATTCTACAGAGAGGAACAGTCTACGTTTGTATGGGAAAATGGCCTTTGTGTTTTCCTTTTAAGTGTTTGTTTATGCAATAATAAATTGACATGAATATGAAATTAACGTCATAAAATGAATATTAAAAATGTACGTGACGTGTACATTTTTAATATTCATTTTATTTTCCCTTATTTTTTAAAGATATTCTGCAACACCCGTAAAAGTGTTCTTCTGACTGCCGAGGCGCTATCAAAAGAGTTAACGGTCAGCTTCAGTCAGGAGCAAAGGGCACAGCTTATGGAAATTGCGTCGACCATCAGAACTAAAAAGATACAGGTTAGTTACAAATGAAGACATGAATGTGATATGTAGCAAAATTGTGATTTCGAGAAAATTGAGTTCAAACAATCACTTTAACATTTTAAAATACATCGTAATGTATCAAGTACATAAATCTAAAGATCCTTCTCTAGAATCAATGTACCTAATAATAATATAAAAATATATTATATCTATGGACGTTTCACACCACGTCAATCTGGCCCCGTGCTTAAAGTATCCGAAGAACTTGTGTTACAGGTACCAGACAACGGAAATATATTTAATACTTTTATACTATACACAAATTTAAGATTTTTATTATATTATACACGAATTTAATACACATCCATGACCCAGGAACATTTGAAAAACTTTTTGTTCCCTCGGCGGGATTCGAATCCGCCACCTCTGGTTTAGCACCAACGTGTTCTCAACCACTGCGCTACGGAGGTCGTCTAATACGTTACTAGATATCCTAGAATGTTTGAATGACAGTTTAAGCTCCAATTTCTGGGTAAATTTTTTTTGCGACATATCACCTTCATCGATTTATGTCTTCAAATGTCTTCTATATGTTCATCATCCAGTGTACCACTTCGTGTAGAGCGTGCGTGGGTAGACCGTGGATTAGCTCTCGAAAGAGTGCAGGTTCGATTTCCAGGTTGTGGCGTGTACCAATGAGACTTTTTCAGATCTTGAGTACATTATACACATGCTCTAATAGTGAAGGAAGACATCGTGAGGAAACCCGTACATGGTTGGCCCTATTCTTTCTTCAGGACTAGGCTGACTATGCTGTGGGACTGTCGTATGAGCTGGACAACCATGCGACAGACACTACAGTATTTAAAGAGTGTTTACTTTGCTCGGAGAATACTTTATAAATTATCGAATATCGGATGCAAAGGCCTACTTTTAGTGCTATGGAGCTTATCTAACAAGTCTTTACATTTCTATACTATCTTAACATCACTAGTCACTACAAATATAGTCCTCCGCCGCGTCTGTCTGTCTGTTCGCGATAAACTCAAAGACTACTGCACCGATCTTCATGCTGTTTTCACCAATTGGTGGAGTGGTTCTGCTGTCAGTGCGTCAAGGTACGAAGTTCGCCGGGACTGCTAGTATAATACTATAAAGCTAAAGAGTTTGTTAGTTTGCTTAAACGCGCTAATCCCAGAAACTACTGGTCCGATTAGGCATTTCTAAGCTTCATTAAAATATTAGTTTTCTGACCTTCCTCCACATAAACGAAATTTCGTAATATTCAGTTCGCACAATTTTCAATAATTTTCCCTTGGGTGTCGTAAATGGCGACAGAGGGAATATACAGGTTGTATGAAGAACAGTTACTATAACTTTGAGATACGATTATACTACCTTTTCTCATTTTGGGATTGTATTATTTTTTTATCATAATCTGAAAAAAATATTTTTTGGAGCCAGAATCATCTTTCTTGTCAGACAATCAGGTGATCAGGTGTCCTAACCATACTTAATTTTTTTAATAATATAAAAAAAATCAATATGGTTAGGACACCTGATCACCTGATTAAACAATAATATTAAGACAATCAGGTGATCAGGTGTACTAACCATAATAATTTTTTTTATTATTAAAAATTTTTTAAATAAAAATACATTTCTGGAATGTGAAAAGGTAGTATAATCATATCCCAAAGTTATAGTGACTGTTCTTTTTACACCCATTATATCCGGAAATGAGCAGCAGTGTTTCCGCGGACGTGGGAATATATTATATCCGGAAGGGCTATAAACTGCGCTCGCCAATCCGCCTGCCAAGCGTGGCGAGTATAGGCCTCCCCCCAAAGAAAACTATAATATAATATCTTTAGACGCTTCACACCACCACGTCAATCTGGCCCTGTGCTAAGTATCCGAAGAACTTGTGTTACAGGTACCAGATAACGGAAATATATATTAAATACTTTTATACTATACACATATTTAAGATTCTTATTATATTAATACACAAATTTAATACACATCCATGATCCAGGAACATTGAAAACTTTTTGTTCCCTCGGCGGGATTCGAACCCGCAACCTCTCGGTCGAGCACCAACGCGCTGAACCACTGCGCTACGGAGGTCGTCAAATATGAAATCAAAAAATCAAAATCAAAATCAAAACATTTTATTCAGAATAAATTTTTACAAAATGTTTTCTGAACGTCGAGACTATTTGATGCCTACCACCGGTTCAGGAACTAGCCCAGCGAGAAGAACCGGCGTAAGAAACTCGCGTGGGGCCATCTTTTACCAAAAAGATGGAAAATTGCTCTTTTTTAAGATTTACAAATGTCAGAACTAAAACTAAATAACAAAAGTACAGTAATTTTATAGTATTTAAATATAGCCTTGCAGAGGGCTACCTTATTCCCAAGGTGTGCTGTCATTCATAAAATCATTTACTGTATAGTAAGCTTTTGCACACAAACGTTCTTTGGCTACTTTCTTAAACTTATTGTTAGAAAAATTTTGAACGTTTTCTGGGATCCTATTGTATAGGCGTATACATTGGCCCTTAAACGATTTTTTTACTTTACTAAGTCTAGTCACTGGTACATCAAGTTTATGCTTATTTCGAGTATTTCTATTATGGTTCTCACTTTTCTTCTTAAATAAGTGTAAATTTTTTTTAACATACATTAAATTTGAAAGGACGTACTGAGAAGGTACAGTTAAGATTCCTGTTTCCTTAAACTTTTCTCTAAGTGAGGTGTTAGGGGCCAGTTTGTAGATTGCCCGAACAGCTCGCTTCTGCAGCACAAATATATTATTTATATCTGCAGCGTTGCCCCATAGCAAAATGCCATAGGACATTATACTATGAAAGTAACTAAAATACACTAGACGTGCTGTACTTTCATCTGAATATTGTCTAATTTTACTAACTGCGTATGCTGCTGAACTGAGTCTGTCGGCCAGCCTAGCAATATGAGGGCCCCACTGAAGTTTTGAATCTAATGTTATACCTAAGAATACTGCTGTATCCACTAGTTCCATACGTTCATTATTTAATAGCACATTGGTTTCAAATTGCCTTACATTTGGCAATGTGAATTTGACACATTTTGTTTTTTTATTATTTAGTAAAAGATTATTGACACTAAACCAATGTACTATCTTTGAGAGAGCATTATTTACTTCGTCGTGGCATGTATTTTGTCGTTTCATATTAAAAATAAGAGACGTATCATCAGCAAATAATACTATCCCATGTTTTTCATTTATGAGGTATGGTAGGTCATTTATATAAATTAAAAATAAAAAAGGACCTAAAATAGATCCTTGTGGGACCCCCATCTCTATTTTAGAGCCTACAGATTTTTTTCCATTTACCTCAACCCTCTGAGTTCTATTTGATAAGTATGATTTCAAGAGGGCGAGTGCCTGACCCTTTACCCCATAGTGGCCTAGTTTCCTGATCAATGTTGTGTGCTGCACACAGTCAAATGCCTTGGAGAGATCGCAGAATATTCCAAGAGCATCCCGCGATCCCTCCCAAGCATCAAAAATGTTACTTATCAAATCGGCGCCTGCATCTGTTGTAGAGCGTCCCTTTGTAAACCCGAATTGTTTATCATGCAAGATGTTATTGATATTAAAATGTGCTAGCAATTGATTAAGTATTATTTTTTCATATATTTTACTTAGCGTTGGTAGAATAGATATAGGTCGGAAATTAGATGGATCCGACCTACAGCCAGATTTAAACAGAGGTATTACTTTACTATGTTTCATTAAATCAGGAAAAGAGCCACTTTTTATACAATCATTGAAAACAGTTGATAAGTAAGGTGCAATAATATCGACTATCGATTTGATAACTTTCGTTGATAGGCCCCATAAATCTGTAGTATTCTTAATATTTAACAAATTAAAGTTTTTTATTATGTCTTGGGGCCCTATTTCTCTAAATCGAAAGTCGACTTCACACTCTTTTACATTTTCTTTCAGAAGTAATTCAGCATCAACGGAAGAGGCATTTAAATTTTTTGTAGTTGAAACCGGAATGTCAGCAAAATATTTTTCAAAAACAGTAGCAACTTCAATGTCAGATTTAATGATTTTATCATCTATATTCAATTTAAAATTTGAGTTGCGACTGGTGACTTTTCCAGTTTCATTTGCAATTATTTGCCATGTAGTTTTTACTTTATTGTTTGAATTTTTAATTTTATTTTTAATGTGAAGAGATTTAGCTGCAGAGCAAACTTGCTTAAATATTTTAGAATATAATTTTACATAATTTTTAAATTCTTCACTTTGATTAAATGTTCTTTCATTATAAAGTTCATACATTTTGAATCTACTTTTCAAAATACCCGTTGTTGCCCATTCACTGAATTTACTTTTATTGTTAATTGTTACTGTCTTAGAGGTAAAAATAGTATCGAAATGATATTTAATCAACTGAAATAGTTTATCAAATGCCCTATCTGGGCTATAATGAAATTCTAATTGACCAATGTTAGCCTTTATTCTACCTCTAAACTTCTCAATACGTTTAACATTTATTGGTATACATGTATTTCTGTCTTTTTTTATTTGTTTACATTTACTGTTTATATTAAAAATTGCTTGCTGTCCACAGTGATCAGAGCTTAGCATGTTGATAATTTCTTTATTAATTGGATCTATGTTACTAAATATATTATCAATGCATGTAGCAGAGTTGGTACTGATCCTAGTGGGTTCTAGAAATAAATTACTTAGATTATATGATTTTAACAAGGATGTGAATCTAACTGTGGTAGAATTACTTTCTAAAATATTGATATTGAAATCACCACATAATAGTATTTGTTTGTTAGATTCACATAATTTTGTTAATAATATTTCCATATTTTTTTCGAATGAATCATATAATCCTAATGGAGGCCTGTATACGCTTACAATAATAAAGTCTCCCATCTCTATGCAGGCTATTTCAGTTGTTCTTTCTGTAGAGAGGCTCACTATGTCTTTACGTTCTTTATATTTTAAATTCTTGTTAATTAATATAAGCGAACCACCTCTTATCGCTTTTTCTCTGCAGAAAGAACTTGCGAGCTGGTGCATACTAAAATTTAACAAAATTTCATTTTTCTTGAACCAATGTTCTGTGAGACACAAAATATCTATATTATTATTATTTAAAAATAATTCAATTTCTAGTTCTTTACTAGCCATTCCTTGTATATTTTGATGCACCAGCTTAAGTGAATGTTGTTTATTATATTGAATAATGGTATTTTCATGATTACTTAAATCTATAGTGCTAGAGACTTCCTCTGTTGTCTTAAAGTCTAATTTAAATTATTATTATTTGGAACATATTCCAAGCTGTTACAATTTGTCATATTATAACTAGACTGCTCAATAGAAGCAGTTGTTGTCTTACTAGCCAAATTCTTGGCTGGGTTTATATACAAAAAAGTTAATAGCGCACTAGCTATCAGTCTTGTAAAGTAAAAAGATAGAAAATATCTATCTAATGTCAACTTACATAATTTATAATTTAAAATATTATTAATGTCAATAATATTAATCTTATTGTCATATTTATTTAATAATATGCAGTTATTATTAACAGCAGCATACAATTGGCTGTTAAGATTATGTCTAATTTGATTTTCCCGTGGCAAATGCTTTGTGTAAGGAAATGTAAATAATATAATTTTGTTAATATTCTGAAGTTTGTTTAATAATTCTATATAATTATCCATTTTTGTCTTATTGACATTTCCTCGTCTCCCCACTAATATTATAAGTGTTGTATTTGGACAGTGAGCTGTACATAAAATTTTTTTAGCTATTTGTTCAAATGTTGCACCTGGCATACAGGTATTATATACAGACTGTCCATCATACAACTTGTTCAATTGCACCCCGACTCCTCGACCAAGCTCATCGCTGTAAATACTGATTAAGCCTGAGCTTGAAGCAGATGATGCAATCAAGATTTCTTTCATGGAGGGTTTAGTAGGAGTCTCCACACCTACACTATAAGAATTATCCATTGAATAGCTTACTTTGCAATTACACACAGAGTTAAGTCTCAATAAAGACTCAACCCTTTCTTCATTGTAATGTGAAACTTCCAGTAAGGTATTCAACGCAGATATATGACTAGATATCTCTAATTGGGCCAATTCATATTTTTTAGTTATCGACTTTAGGGAGTTATGTAGTTGTGTAATTTCAGTTTGGAGACTGCATACCTCTGCCTCATATGTACATTTTGTATCTTCTAGATTTTTAGTACTAACTAAGTACTGATTTTTAAAATACAATTTATCCTTTGTTAACTTGGATAATTTCAATATATTTTTCTTATTTTTTAACAACAGTTTTCTGGTTTTTTTAATGTGCTTGTTGACTTTAACATATTTATATGTCACTATGACGAAGGCCTATGTCCTGCAGTGGATATCATAGGTGAAACGACGAATAATATAAGTGTTTTTCCACTAAAACCATATTGTATATCAGTCCCTAGTTCTGTCTGGTGTGGGTTGCCACCACGCCGGTCTACTGTACGAGGAGCGACAGACCATAGAGGACGCCTTCCGCGAGAGAAAACTGCCCATACTCATCACCACTACCACCCTAGGTCAGTTGGTATTACTGTTGTTACTTTACTCTGCTCTTGAATCCAATTTAATGGATCGATATCGGGATCGGTTTAGACTAAGGCCCGTATAAATAAAACAATCTCGAACCCAACCTTACCTTGACAACCTATTTGACAGATAAAACAACGTTTCGTTTCACTTTTAAAAGTGAACATCATTATTAATGTTACATAGTACTTTAATTTGTTTTATTTTTATACCGTTATATTCATATTATAGATTACAGGAAACAATAAAATAAGTATAATGTATATTTTTATAATCTATATTTTTACGTTTTAAGAAAGAAAAAATTGAATGTGTGTAACATAAGTGAAATTCTTCATTTTTAAAAGTGAAACGAAACGTTGTTTTATCTGTCAAATAGGTTCTCAAGTTGAGGTTGGGTTTGAGATTGTTTTATTTATACGGGCCTAAATGACCTATAATAATTATTATTAGATTTATAATAATACTAGCGACCCGCCCCGGCTTCGCACGGGTGCAATGCTGATACTAAATTAAATACACTACAGAAAAACTATGAACGTTGTATATAAAAACATAGCGGCCCGCTCCGACTTTGCACGGGCATAAAATATATATGCCTATGTCACTCAATGAAAACATGATTAAAATCGATCCAGTATTTTTGATTCATTCATTACTGCCCTTGGCCTGCACGCATTAAATTTGGAGTAAAATAATTCCTCTTTCCCTATACTTACTATGAAGATTTCCTGCTATCTTTGGAATATCTAAATTCATAAAATTTTTATAACATTACACATTTTTACTTATTTACTTTTTACATTTTTACCTAGGTATTTATTTTATTTTTACAACAATTAATATATTACAGGATGTCTTTATACACAACGTTCATAGCTTTCTTGTCATTAGACAATACAAACATGTTTTCTCTTGAGGTTACTCTTGAAAGAGCGACATACAGTTGGCCATGTGAAAAACAGTCAACGCTCAAATCTCCCCGCACTGCCCCGTCCGGCCGGTACCGCCCGCCGCAAACGCAAATTTTAAATTTGTAATATCTCCGAAAATATTTGTTTAATTTACATGCTGTAAGGAACCATATTGATCTATATTAATTGCACACTGTATTTAAGGTACTTAATTTGATAAGGATTAATGCCGTATTGCTTAAAATAGCTTCGTAAATAAGCCATTTTTTCACGTAAAAAGTAAACAATAAAAATGGTTAATGTGGGTTATCCCTAAAAGATAAACATATACCATCGCGGACTTTTTTGTCGACCTTTTTATGGTGTACAATACTGTAGTACATTAATTTGATCTAACTCGTAGGGTTTAGGCAGCGTTTTTGCTAAAATAGGTTAATTTACGACATCACGTTAGAAACCTCTAAAATTAGCAATGTTTTCTTAGTATATTATGCATGTATTATACATATAAACCTTCCTCTTGAATCACTCTATCTATTGGAAAAAACCGCATCAAAATCCGTTGCGTAGTTTTAAAGATTTAAGCGCACATAGATATAGGGACAGAAATGGCGACTTTGTTTTATACTATGTAGTGATGCTCCCTCATTATCTTACAAAGGGTAGTATAGTCATATGCCAAAGTTATAATGTATGTTCTTTTTACACCATGTACAAGGTCTAAAATAAATGAGTGATAATACTGTGCGTATGTATGTGCCTCCTATGTAGAGCTACACAGTGAAAGTACCAGCGCTGAAAGACTTCACTTTCATATTTCTATGAGAAATGTCCCAACAATCAACATCATAAATTTGCCCATACAATAAGTAAAAAAAACTCGTACACACCCTAAAGTATTATCACTCATTAGTGTTACAGCCTGTATAATGTATATGCTATTCCACTCGACCATAATTTATCGGTCCTTCGATGTCGTTATAATCGGTTTTCTCTGTATCTATCTGTTTAATCAAAAGCCTAAGTTCACCTGTACCGTCTCTCAATGAGTGTCATGGCTACACACATCCTATTCGGTATGACGAAGAACTTGCGTAATGTCGATTCACGTACTTCCCACATTTCCTTATTCCTTTTTATCTCATGGCACACCTAGATTCAAGATAACGCATCGATATTATGAACCTTATATTTCTTTAACCGCTTTCTTTTAAACCGTTATCTAATGATAGTAAATGCTTGTTTGCTTGCCCACGCGTCTACCAAAATATCTAGTATTTTTGAAAAGAAAGCTTCATCGTTTGCCTTAAATATAATTAATCTTTCGTTAGTCTTCTTTTTGAAGCGTAACCTGAACTCTAAAATCTTCTGGCATTTTCTAAAGTTCCATGTCCTTAAGTCGTAGATTTTTTTTTGTAGAAGACCATAATATATGAGCATAACGTTTACCAATTTTTTTTTAATTCCAGGAGCTGATTAATTTAAATTTATTTATTAATGATTAATTTAAAAATATTTAATTAGTGATAATTTTAATTTAAAAATATCAAGAAGTAATGACAACGCAATAATTAATTATTTGATAACAGTTTCCCATTGAGCGTTATAAATTTTAGTTTTTTTAAACTTTTATTTATCATCGTTGTCTTTTTAGTAGGCTTTACTCTATAGTTCTAACAAAGGCACAATATATTTCCTCTTATCTCATACGCCGCGAAAAACGTGCATTCGCCAAAGTACGGCAACATTTGCTGATGAGCCCAGAAATAAGCTTCTGTATTTGGTAATGTCGTACGTGATACTTTCACAGATCAAAAACTGTACCTTCACCATCTCCCTACATCTCATGTGCCTCTTGTGTTGTATTGCCTTTATGTGTAACAATAAATTGAATCTTACTTCCCTTCTCAAACTTTTTCCTTCCTCTATTTTTCTTGTAGGTATTTTCATTCCTTAATTCAATTAGAGGTCGCCTTATGTCGAAAGTCGCCCACAAATCATATAATTTTATGTTTTTTTGCTTTTTAGATCAAAAATTAAATGTTATGACTTATGGCAGATTATTAACGTACTAATTGAATTAAACGAACCCAAACACACAAACGCAGTCCTCTACTTTAACTGTTCCAAATTTTATCTCGCTCCATTTACACAGGTTGTAGCTAACTATTCTCAAAGCAAAAAGCTTCACGTATTAAAACAATGATTATATTAATTACATACATTTGGAGGTCATGCTTCAATCGAACTGTTTCAGTTCATAAAAATAGTAATATATTACAAGATACATAATAAAATACATAATTTAATAAGGATAAATATAAGTTAAACAATATATAGTAATAAATAACACTAATAAAGATATCATTGCAAATAATTTGTTTAGCTAATTCTCTTGTTTAGTCCAAACCAGATTTAGAGACAGTTATTTAGGATGTATCCGTTCCTTTTTCCCCACATATAAGGTTCATTATCACACTTCTTTGAAACATGATCTTATTTTAGCTTTATTAGATTTTATCTTTTTGGAGTTCCGTAGTAAGCATTATAGTTTCGATTTTTTCGTTTTCGATCTACCTGTTTAGATAGATAGAATTTAGAGGGGTCGCCCTCAATATCGAAATAATAATTATTATTAAATAGATGAAATTTGGTATAGATATACAATGTGTATCTAAGATCTAAGATTAATGATTTAATTTTTTTGGTGTTTTATTCCATCATGTGGAGAATCGTCCAATAGATTTAAAGCAATGTTTTGTAAGTATTTACAAAAAAGTTATCTAAGAAAATCTAGTTACGGAATCCCTCCTTAGAAAATATGTCCTGAACTCCTAACGTTATTTTGCTTTGGCTATTTATTTTTTTTACGTGTAGAGGAATACAATATATTGTACAATATTATATTTTATCATGGAACATCGGGAAATTATTATTAGTGTCGTGTTTCTACAGACGCCCGACCCATCTAAATTGCAGTTTTTAAGAATGTAGATTTGACAAGATAGGGCCCTACATAAATTGTATGACTATTAAAATACATACATAGCTTCTTATGTTAATAATTCAAGATTAAGTTTTTGGATAAATAGCTAATTTCAATAATATATAATCATTATAAATAAGCGTTCCCCAAGGATTAGTCCTGGACCTTCATTGTTTATAATTATTTTATATCGTTAGATTGTTATTTTGTTTTAACTTTGTTTCAATATTTATAGCGATGGGTGTGAATTTGCCGGCGCACCTCGTTATCGTAAAGAACACCCAGCAGTACGTTAATGGGACTTACCAGGTAAAAAACTGCAATGTATTTTGACATTTTAGAAGATAACATAAATCTAATCCTTCCTAATTACAAGATTAATGTTGTCTTTTAAAAATATATACCTTAAGTCATTTGGTTATATTGATTGTGCTTTTAAAAGTTTAAAAAACTCTTACACAAATAAATATCTTTATTAAGTTTATTAATAAGTGTCTAAGGTAAACTTTTATTTATGATATTATTTATCGATTGTTTTTATTTTTTAAAAAATCTAGCTTAATAATATGTAATATACGTTACATGCCTACGTTATATATATATATACTATAAAAAAAATATGTGTAACCCATAGCCTAAACTACTTACACAAATCTATTCAATGGTTATTGCATGAAAGATTAAAAAACATCATGAAAACTATTGCTTTTATAAGGTTATTTTATATGTAGTTTTAGGTAGATATTGTTTTAAATGTTGCTTTGTATTTTTGTCACATAAAAAAATTTGCGTTTTTTAAATACCTCACCGGTCGCACTGTTTACATTTTTAATGCTTACTTATGGAGCTATTTAGTAGAAATTTGGACATAAAATCCATATAATATTTTCGAGGCTTGAGTAAGCAATAACTGACTTTTAGTGCAGCCTTTAGCCTAATATAACGCCTCCGTTGTCTAGTCGTTCAGAGCTTCGGAACAACAAAAAATGTTGTTTTTCACTTTCGTTAGGACAATGTACGCTGATCACCTGATTGTCTGACAAGAAAAATGATCCATGCGTCGGATGGTCATTTAAAAATTCGGTCCTACGCTTGATCTCCCGTCAGTCGTGTCGGTTGACCGTCCCACTGGGTTACCAGAGTGAAGGTAGAGAGAGTGCTTCTGTGTATTGCGCATACACTTAGGCACTATAAAATAACTCCTGCGTAGTTGACTTGGTTTCAATGAAACCGGCTACCGTCACCGAAATCGGTGTTGGAGGAATTATTATTAATATAAATATTTTCTACTATAACTTTAGGAGTACAGCATCAGCACAGTACTGCAGATGGTGGGAAGGGCTGGCAGACCGCAATTCGATACAGAGGCTACGGCTGTTATTATGACCAGGCTCGCTGATAAAGTAAGTACTATTCATTTATTTTCATTTATTTTATTCTCATCATCAGAGAAGAACAACCTTTCAATAAATAATGAATATATGTAAGTCTTAATTCAATAATTTCATAAGGTAATAATTATATTTAGATAAGATATTTTTTACATTTAAATTTGTGTCATGAGATACTATGGGCGTGTTTCACCAAGCAATGTTAAAGTTAATCCTTCGTTAAATATCATGTTGTTCCTCTCGTAATTCATATCAATGATTGAGAAGGCATGGTATTTTAACAAGCCATTAACACTAACATGCGTTGGTGAAATCGGGACATAATAATAATATATTCTACTAATTTATTAAACCCTATTAAGTTCATATTAAATATTTAATAAATTGATCGAGCCACCTCGTCTTTATCCCCTATCAATACTTCTATTGATATTGATAGGGGATCCTATCAATAATTCTTCACGATTGTGTAGTAGTCAGAATATCTGTTTTAATTTCATTGCTACGAAATCAATAGTTCACGCATTAGCTTCAGACTGCATTTACATTAAAATTCAATTAGATAAGAGATAAACTTTTTCTGTATAATTAATTCTAACTTTATTTAAATTTATTTCAAGCAGACACTAATTAATAAGCGTGTCTTCTTTATTTTTAGGGATAAAATAAACTCCACAATACTGAAAAATATTATTTATTTTTATAAAATATTGCATACAAAAGTTTATATAACCTTATTTAATAACGTATACTAATTTTAATTCTACGAATATATGACGAATTGTGAACTTATAATATTGTTAACCGTATCACAGAGGTGGTAACTTATTTGACTTGAACGTTTTGGGTAAAGTTAACAATTAACAAACATTTGAAATTCATGGTAACATATGGCAGGATTTGACTTAATATCTATGTAGAATATTTTTGAAAAACACTCGTTAGTCCACATTAAAATTACAATAGGCACTAAGATTATTACTCAGATAAATCTAGATGTAATTATGATAAAGACTGAAATATACAAGACTCTTAACAAAAATTTACAACTGACCGTAATTTACTGCTCTGTAATTATAAATTCCTCATTGCAACTAATATCATTAATATAGTCTAATTTTGCCTATTAATTCCAATGCTTACTACGTCTTACTTTTTTGGCGCTTCTGATTTGTCATGTTCACTTAAATCTACTATATCGTCGTTGACTTATTTGCCTTTACCGAAGGGGTTCGCGTTTTCTTCGAAAGTGATTTTGGGTACGAATCCACTGTCTCCTTCTACTGTGTACTCTACGGTCATGAGTCTTCCATCGGGCAGAAGTACTTTGTAGCCACCGACTACTTTCCCTGCAGCGTCTCCAGATTCATTGGCACCGAAGTACAATGTCTTCTCTGGGTCTTCCACGTCGTATTTGTATTCATACTGTAAAAGAAAATAAAGAGAGTTACTAATTGTGAATAACTGTTATTGTTGTTTTGTCTGTTAAACAATTTATAGTTTATCGGAATTTCACGCAGGTGTAAAACGGATTATCAATTTTTTTGGCCCCATAGATCATTTATTTTTCAAATTGTAGCATAATGGTAAGCTAATTATTATTAGCATACGATTATGACACCAACAGAAACTGTTACTGTAAACTTGCAAAATAGTTCAGAATAATTATTAAAGACTTCGAAAGAAACCAGACAAAACTGGTTATCTTTGAAATTAACTGTACAAAATTAAAATTTGTAGCCGTCATCAAAGACAATAAACATTCCATGAGATCTTCTTGATCGTTATATTTAATTATTTCTGAAACCTCAAATAATTTATTGTAAGACAAGGTGTTTTCTTCCGCGTTTGTTCTTCGACTGAAAAAAATCCTAGTCTACCTTGAAGATTTTGAATGTATTTTCGTATATATATATAATTCGCCAATTTAACTTCATGTTATATCATCATCTTATTGTATGATAATCAACTGGATTTCAATTCATAAAAAAAGTTTAGCGAAATTCTTTAGAAAAATGACTAACCTGAATCTAATTGAAAAAATGGCAAAACAATTCTTTTTTTATTAATTATTCCTGGAGGATAAAAACAAAAACGACGAAAGAAACGAAAATGTCGATATAAATAATGTATATTTAAATTTTAACAAATTATGTTGTTAAAATTTAAATATACTCATTGCGCAGAATTATTTATAATTGTCTAATAACGTATGATGTGCTCAATAGTCTTCGAATAATATACAGCATAAATTTAACAACAGTTACAACACATGCATGAATATTGTGTACAGGATTATTGTGACCCTATGTCAGTTTGTACGAAGGACGAGACATCATTGGCGTTAATATATTTGAAGGAATATTGGGTATGAATATACCTAAATATATAATTAAAATATTAGATATATTTTAGATGAAATAAATTAAAAGATTAGAATCTTTTAATTTGTAATAACAACATCAGTGTAGTAATAACAACAAACAAAAAATAACGGCTGCTGGAAAAAAAAATATTGATAGAAATAACCAGTACCTTTGTCTTTCTTTGTAAAATGTATTGTTGTGAATTTCCTTGTGTGCAATACATGTTAAATAAATTAAAAAAAAAACATTTAGCTAAGCATTGTTGGGTCGCACAAAAGTAATCGTATGAAGTATTGTTAGATACAATAAGTATATAATTTTAGACATAGTTTTACGCGAATTGTGCGAACGGAGAAGAAATAAATTTTGCACAGTTAAAGTTAATGCGAAAGCTTTTATTTTCTAAAATATATTTCTATAATAAATATAACAAACACACACCCTCACATTAATTATTACTCACACCAGCGTGCATTTGACGTGGATACAATTCACATAGATGATTTTCAATTTGTTATAACATTAAAGATTTAAGCAGATATAAAAGTTGTTTAATCTCTGTGATGGGAAGAAACCATTCATTTAACTCAAACATACGTAACTTCAACACGACGCCAATTAATGAAACCAATGATAAATGACAATAATGGGCAATAATCATTATTATATAATACAGCTTAGCCGTTAATCCTTCAACGGGTTTTATATGAAACAATGCAATTCAATTAAGTTTTTCATTGTGCTAGAATAACAGATAGAGATCATAGTAAAGAGCAGGCAGCAACGCGATTGCGTCAATTAGCCGGGTCCGGTGTGAGGTTCACATCGTTAGTATTAGTATAATGGCTGAATGTGGATCTGATAGGGGAGTAAAAATGCTAGCGATTAGTGCACTACCCGAGCACAACAATCACTGTAATTATGTAGCGCTAGTCGTACCGCCTTAGAATTAAGTTTCATGACGCATAGCGCCACCTACCCGGTCCAATAAATACACTAAAATCTTCCTCGAGAACCACTCTATTGGTGAAAGCAGCGTGAAGTTCGTGCAGTTGTATTTGAGTTTAGGGCTCCCACACAAATCCACGATGCGATGCGATACGATGCCGCATTCGTTATTTTTACACTCATTTAACATTGATCGAACCACAAATATATATGCGATGCGATGCGAATTCACGGTTTTGTGAGGGAGCCCTTATAGCAAACAGCAGGTTTATACTGATTTTGACCGGGTTACTCCCGACACAATCGAGAATTGAATCAGTTCGATCTCAACGGCTTTTGGTGTTTTATTTGATGGATTACTTTGAAACTAACCAGGATAAACAAAATCGTAACTTTTTATACTCCCGACCATATCAATGAACTGAGAATCAAAATATATAAACAATTTATTGTTAAGTACGCGGCACGTACAAATCTGGATCAAAATCGAACTAGTTTGGAGTGTAAGACTTCAGACTGACGAGGCGGAGGACTTTGTTTTATGAAGTGTAAGCATAGAGTTTAGGGTCCGTATTAATAAAACAATCTCAAGACTTGCGATCGCAACCTCTACTTGAGAACCTATTTGACAGATAAAGCAACGTTTCGTTTCACTTTAAATAACATTGAATGAAAAACTTTGTTTTTTGTCAGATACATAATATTATATTTTTTTCTTTTTGAAACGTAAAAATTAAGATTGTAAAAATATTCTTAAAAACTTAAATTATACAATGGAAACCGTAGACTTTTAAAAGGCTTTCAATACAAATCATGCTAATGACTTTATAACATGACAGATTGAAATTTATCGACTGATACAATACCTGTTTAAAATACGATATATCTAGATTCATATCTGGTTTTACAGTTAGGACAGGACTATCAATAATAACGATACATGAAATGCAAAAAGGAAATATGGCACGAAGGGTCCCGCACAAAACGGCTCAAACGTCACGTTTGTTGTATGGGAGCGCAACTGTGCGCCGTAATAACGCCTCCGTGGTCTAGTGGTTCAAAACCTAGCTCTGGACTTGGAAGTCGTGGCTTCGATTCCCGCGTCGGAGCAATACAAAATGTTGTTTTGAAGTTTGGCTAGGACAATGCAGGCTGATCAATTGATCGTCCGACAAGAAAGATGATCTATGCGTCTGGTGGGCATGTAAAAAGTCGGTCCTGCGCCCGATCTTCCGCCAGTCGTGTCGGTTATCCGTCCCACTGGGCTACGAGAGTGAAAGAAGAGAGAGTGCTAGCATTGTAAATTAACTCCAGCGTAGCTGGTTTCAATGAAACCAGCAACCGTCACTGAAATCGGTGTGGGAGGCATTGTTATTACATTATGTGTAAAAAAACAACTGTTCGCTATTGCGGCATGATAATGACGATGGACAGACGGAATTACAGTAGAGTCTTAGTAATAAAGTTCTGTATTCAACATCTGGGTACTTAACCCTAATATCCACTTCCTCTGATTTCAACGGCAACGTAAAATAAAACTTGTGGGACGCAAAACTTCGCCTGGTGTTTTCTTTTTTTCCCTTTATCTACATCAAGATTTTTCTGATAACGAAATAAAAGACGTTCTGTTTTGAATATTTGTCATATCTTATACTATAATCTGGAGTTTTTTCAAGTTGAATGCTAAGTCTTAAATTTTTTATAAAACCAGAATTAAGTTTGGAACTCGATTTCCTTGGGGGAGCAAGTGTAAATATAATTTTAAAACTACTTTGATTATAATCTACCAGAATATTCTACATGAAAATGCATAATACTTTGAGTGTATATGTATTATTTTCAGGAGTAGGACAGAAAAAAAATCCCTTATCATCATGAATCATTTATATTCTAGACCGTATAATGAATTTTACAGTAAAAAAATTCGACCTCTAGTATACTACAAATTGATACACAATTCACCGTTAATAATCATTCATATTCCGGGTTGTACATCTGACCAAGTTGTATGTGTATTAATTTTAGTGTAAGTAATAATAATCTGTATGTATGTGAGTTATCAGGTAGTGCGTGCTGTTGTTGTAGTATATATTTCGAAGCATTATTAAAAAAATATCTTAATCCATGTAGAACTGTACTGATTATAAAAAAAAATCCGCTTAAAAGTGTACTCACCGCGGGAATTGTGAATATCCCGCTGGGGCCTATAGCAAAGTAGGCATCGCTATTATCACTTGCTAAGTTCGTGCTGCTGCCTTACTCTCCAAACTGATTTGATTTTGATTTAGATACGATCATGCCGTGAACTTCCTAGTAAATTGACATTTGTTTATTTTGATTCTCAGTCGATCGATATGGTAGGTAGTACAAAAAGTTACGATTTAACAATTTTCTTTATCCTGATTAGTTTCAAAGTAATTCACCAAATAAAATAGGAAAAATACTGATATCGAACGGATTCGGTACCTACTCGATTGTGGCGGGAGTAGGCCCGCTTGTTCCCTAAGATGCTACTTGGCTAAGGGCCTTGCCTCGTTACTACGAAAACTAAATTGAATCCGATTCATATGTTAATAATTATGCTGTTGTAATTTGCTATACAATATTGTACTTAAACGGTATTTGGATGTATACTGTACTATGTACATATCTGAACCTCATTTGAAACAAAATCGATGTCATATTAAAATCTAAAATTATTAAGTTTTTTGACTCTACTGAAAAGTTATAGTTTTATAGATACGAGGTTGTGAAGGACAGTGAAGGTAAAGCGACGATACTATGTAATTTAACTTAGTACTTACCATAAAATCAACAATTTTTAACCAATTTGGCGCTAGTGTCGTGTTCAAGATTATGCAACTGTCAAATTTAAATTTCGGTCTAATGGAATGAATTCCAAGAGTAAGGTGGTTCGGTCGGCTTCGTCGCTTATTTCCAACTTACCGGCATCGGCGGATATTCCTGCTCGTCCGCCGCCGGGGCTGACATCGACTGCCGCACGCTGATGCATGCCACGAGGAGGACGCACGCCATACACTTGATTGGAGACATCTGTGTTTAAAAAGACTTATTCAAAAACAAACTCATAAACAACCTTTGATATTAGGCTCTAAATCGCAAAGTAGCTTCTTATCAGATCAGGAGAGTCTGTGGCATAGTGGGTAAAGGATGCAGGTTCGATTTCCGGGTTGTGGCATGTGACAATGAGATTTTGTCGAATCTCAAGTACATTACGGACGCTCTAATATTGAAAGAAAGCATCGTGATGAAACTCGCACATTGTTGACCCCAGACCAGTCAATCTTCTGGACTAGGCCTATGTTGTGACTCGCCTGTCCCAGACACTACAGTATTTAAAGAGTGGTTACTTCGCTCAGAGAATACTGTGTAAATCATCCAATAACGGATGCAAAGGCTTACTTTTATGTTGTCAAGCAGTAAAGACGCCCCCAAATTTCAGACAATGTTTGAGAATTCGCAAATATTCGATGACGTCATATTATGTGTATTCCTAATCTTTAGCTCTAACGCTCCCTTGGTACTGTGGTAACAATATGCGACCGTTATTTGACGCCGGTTTTATGTAGGATTTAGGTTCTACTCATTCGTGTGCATGTCTACAGAAAAAAATATCATAACAATAGTGTACTAATGATAAGTTTTCTGTAATTAATTACAGTTTTGCTAATTAGTATCGGCTCCGTATTTAAATATTTTAAGCTCACGATATAGTAGCACGACAGTAAGCGATTAGTTTAGTCTAATGAGACGGAAATTAAGATTTATTTAAGCATATAAAACTCCATTCCACATAAATGTGATCTAAATATATAGAAAGCTCAATACGGGCTATCATGCTTCCAATATAATTGTCACTTATTCAACGCGCAATAAAAATAATGACACATTAATATTGCCGGATAACATTTTTGTATTTACATTGACATCACATTGAATCGGAACGGAGCATACTTATACTTACTTACGTGAACACTTTTAATAGGAACCACGAGAGATTCGGTGACCTACTTTTTGTAGGACACACTCAATAGTGCCAAAAGTCGATCCGGAATAATCGAAGATCAGGCTGATTTTTCATCTGCCTGATTAATTATTGGTCCGGCAAAAAGTTGGCCGTGTTCAAGCCTAATAGGCGAAACGTCCCGCTGGCGGACGAATAAGGATTGTATAAAAACTATGACACTGATTCGATAACGCGACGAACACTTGGTTGTCAATCGTTCGTGCTTGGGCTATTTATTATATTAGGCGACAATCATGATCTTCACAACCGACACGGGTCATCGATATTACTATTGAGGTTGCTGCATAATCCTCTAACTTGACCTCGCGTGATCAATTCCTGCGGGAAAATCAGCTTTGTCTCGCCTCGCAATCGTTGCAGACATATTGCAATGTTAATTGAGCGTTTTTTGAGCAAATTGCACCTCGCAATTTCTTTATGTGTAAGCTGCCGATTGTTTCCGTTCCCTGTGTGACACTTGCACCGTGTATAATTTGTTCCAATGATGTATTTATATTATGACTAGCTGTTGGGTATAATACTTATTTCATATTTATATTTCCCTAAGAATGGTAGATACAAGGTACTTTACTGGTATTGTCGAATTTTGATTTGACAAACAAAATTTAACTGTGAATTTATGAATAGACAACCATGTGTATAATAGCTTTTTGTGTTGACGTTCCGAGAATAACTTGTTAAGTTATATTTGAAAATATTTTTTTCATTTTCATTTAGTTTTTAAATATTATTTCAGTACACACTAAATTATAAGCAAACAAAGACTATTAATATAATATCTACCGCGGCTCTATCACAAAAAATGCTCACAAAATCTTGGCTATAAAAGGTTAATGGAGGAATATCGCAATGACAATTAATGCGACCATATGATTTTGCTTTCTTTCACATACCCAGTTAGGTTTGTAATTTTCGTTATTTTTAAAGTACCTACTTATTAATATATGGTTTGGAATTTTAGGTTGTTTATTACTATTATATCTACTATTGATTAGACGAAAATGTGTCACAATTTTGCCACAAGTTTCAGATATCGTTCTTACTTTTTATAATTACTATAGCAGACGACACTAATAGCTAGTAGGGTAATGTGATCTGATATCCACTATAATGTAGTAAGAATCCGAACTGGACAATGGAACATTAGGAATTTGAGCTCTATATTGTCTATAGTCATGCAAGTAAAAGCATTAGGTACTTAGGTATGCCATGCCCGATAGTCCCAAATCGGTGTATAGAATTTGGAAAGAAAGGAATTTTACATCATTAGAGCTTGGATTATTATAATTGATTTTCTTTGGCGACATGAGATTGCAAATATGTGGTTGCGAACTCAGAAAATGGTTTACTATTATGTTTTGACGACCTCTGTAGCGCAGTGGTTGAGCGCGATGGTGCTCGAGCGGGAGGTTGCGGGTTTGAATCCGAAGGAAAAAAAAATCTGTGTTTCAGGGTCATGGACGTGTATTAAATTTGTGTATGATTATAATAAAAAATGTTAAATACTTGCAACACAAGTTCTTCGAATATTTATCACAGGCCTAGATAGTATTGGCGTGAAGCTTCCATAGATATTATTATTATTTTTATACATATTATTATTATTATTATGTTAGCTTAAATTGTTAAAAACAAAAAAACTATTTTTGTCATACTGAGTACCAATTAAAAAATACAATTTAAAAACAATAGAATGCCAGCCAATGTCGAATGTCAATGTCAGTTAACGCGGGAAATGATCTCGTTACGGCGCGGTTCTCACATTTTTGTCGAACCTTTTAGTAATTATCGGTGTCGTTGATTTGTGCAAGTTTTCATAATAGATCATACTAGATCATATTATCTGACAATTAGCCATATACTGGTTACGCTACATATTTGTTATTCCGGCAAGGAGCGACAGTGACAGCCTGTGAGGGCTATTTGTGTTTAATATAAACTACGTAAACAATACACAAACCATCGCTTTACCTTCACTACCTCGTATTTAGAAAACTACAACTTTTCAGTAGAGCAAAAAACTTAATAATTTTAGATTTTATAACGACATGGATTTTTTAAAATGAGGTTCAGTTATATCTATATCTATACTTATAATAAAACTGTAGAGAGGTCAATTCTGTACATTGAATATTTTTTCAAAATACATATTGGAGGATGATTGGCGATCGATACTGATGCCAAAAATGCAATTAGTAAAATTTTTGTCTGTCTGTCTGTCTGTCTGTCTGTCTGTCTGTCTGTCTGTATGTGCACGATTGGAACAAAAACTACTGAAGGGATTTTAACCAAACTTGGTACGATTGTAGCCCATATTCCTGGGCAGGTTATAGGCTATATAACATAACGCTACGATACATAGGAGCCGAGCAGTGACGATAAATTTGAAGCAAGTCGGATGAAGTTCGCGCGCGCGGCCTGCGGACGAACGGTTCGTGCGGGGGGCGCGGGGGGATCGCTTACACAGTAACGCGAAGCAATAGAACGTGGCACTAAAGTAGATTAGAACATCAAATAAGTACCTAACTATCAAGATTTTTTTTCTGTGAAGACAGTGTTTTCACAGTGTCATAATAATATAAAAATTGTATTTTTGAACTTGCTTCACAAATTGAAATAAATTATCATTTATTGTATAAAATCAACTTAATTAACTGTATAATTAAAAGAAAGCCCTTCGCGATAAACTAAAAAACGGGCAATTAAGCGGTTTTTGGAAAGCTATTTATACCATCACGGATAAGGTACGCATATAAATGACATAAGGTACGCTAAATGACAAACCAAATCGCGATCATTTAGCGTAGCTTATGTCAAATCCCATACATTTTGTTATCGAACTTTGTAAGCGACAATTAGCGATGACATCTTGAGTAGGCCCCCAGATGCTGGTAGGTAGGAATTTTGGCGAAGGTCAACCAAAGGAAATCCACCCCACTGCTGGGTAAAAAATACTATTAAAATGTGCTAACTGTGCCTGTGTTATTATAGGAGACTTTTATTTATTCAATAGTACTTACCCAAAACAATTTTATTTTTGTCTGTTTGTGCATTTGTGCACGCTAATGTCAGAAACGGCTTATTCGATTTAGATGTGGTTCAATCATATTTTTAGTAATCTTGACTTAACATTTATTTCATCTCAATCGGTTCATAAATAAAAAACTTATGACAATTTAAAAAAAATGCTGGACGATTGTATGAAGCGCGGCAGGAACCGCGCTGCAAACATTCAAATTTAATATTTTTTATTTTATATTTTCTTTAAAACTAAATTTAATTTATTTATATTATTGTTATACTTAGGGTAGGTTAATAAAAAAACGCTACTAAAACCGATCGGCGCGCCGAGCTGGGGCCTAACTCCCCAAACTGATTCGATTTTGATTCAGATTCGATCGTGCCACATACTCCCGAATAAATTGACGTTTGTTTATTTTTGTTTTATGTCGATTGATATCGTCGGGTGTAGAAAAAGTTACGTTCCAAAGGTTTTCTTTATCCTAATTAGTTCCAAAGTAATCTACCAAATAAAACACCAAATCCGTTGAGATCGAACTGATTCGATTCTCGGTTGTGTCGAGAGTAAGCCTGCTGGATCCTCGACGGGGCGTGCCGCTGCGCCCATGTCTAACCGAGAGTTTCGTTTTAAATACCTTAATAATTGCAATATATGTTTCAATTTAATATCTCAAAACATTAATGACAAAAACGGTAGTAAGTTCAAAAAAATTGAAAATAATTTTATGGTTTCGCAATTTATCCTATGTCGGCACTATTAAGTTGCTTCATATCAAATTTAGGTTTTGGTTCCCTTTGGAGTGTCGAAAATTAGAGAGATAAACGGCTGAATCTTTGGGTAGATGTGGCTAAGGAGTCTGTTTTTTTCAAAGCCAGAAGGGACAGAAGATCCTGAGTATTTAATAGGATTGTTAGCTTGATACCTACACGTGTTAAAGTTTTGACAACCAGACAGACAGACAGACGGACATCGAAGTTAAATACTTTACTAAATTAACGTGAAAAATTGGCTGGGGCTATACGGTGCATTCGAATAATATTATCCTAACTTCGAATACCTTTGCTGACTTCTACATATTGTTCGAAGGCCTACTTCTTTTGCCGAGCTCCGAAAGGATAGTACTATATTATTATTATACCCTGCATACCAAAAGGCTTGCCGGGTACGTGACTTGCTGGATCGGGATCAACACTGGGATACACTGGAAAGTACCTATTGGCGAAAGTTGTCAGCGGTTGCGCCAATAAACTAAAAATATATTTAAAAATACTAAAGTATCCTAAATCACTTTTCCACGCGTACGAAGTCGCGGGCACAGCTAGTATTATATATTCTAGCTTTTTGACTGATTATTATTATATAAAATTAAGTTTTATAGTTTCGAGAAAACATTGACCATTTTTCAGATCCGAAATTCAGATTTTTTATACGAGGTTAAAAAGGTAGAGCGACGCTTTTTTATCAGCAAAATAATCGTACTACTTATGTGTAGTTTTATTTTTGTTTAAAGAAGAAGATATAAAATGCACAATATTTGATTATTCTAAAAAAGTTTTTATAAAATGTGTCGAAATTGAAAATTGGTAGTCACACTCTGTAAGCTTTGTAGAAACTTTTATACTCGTATTAAAAATATTTGCACCACGGATGTTGCTGTCTTTTTTATTCTTAGGCTTTTGGAAAAGTTGAAAAGTTTGAAAAAGGAAATAAAGTACAGGAACATGGATTACATATCTGTGTATTTTTTTTTATTTATAAGCGCTTTAAATTTTAAATAACCAAGCTAACGTACCGCTTAGTTAGGAACTCGAAATAAGTATTAATTTGATCTGAAAAAGCTACGAATATCATAAGATTTTTTTAGAATTAACGCGTAGGTTTTTACAAATAAAAAAAAAAGGTTTTCATTTATCACGTAGGTTCTCTCCTATTCTATTTTTATATAATATGTAACATTATTGTTTAGTTGTTGAGTTGAGCTAGAGAGCCAACTCTATGTTATTTCTTAAATTATATTTTATGTTATGTACAAATAAGCACTCATAATTTACAGTGTGTAAAAAGAGCAGTCACTATAACTTTGAGATACGATTATACCACCTTTCCTCATTTTGGAAATGTTTTTTTTTATATTCTTTTTGTCAAAAACTAAGAAAAATTGTTTACTTTTCACCATTTCTTATTTTTTGTCGCAAAAATAACAATAAAGCAAAAAAAAAATACATTTCTAGAATGAGGAAAGGTAGTTTAATCATATCCCAAAGTTATAGTGACTGCTCTTTTTACACCAGTTATTTTGAACAATATTTTTAATTACATTTTTTTATATTTTTAAATTACTTTTTAATTATCCCTCCTTCATTCTTATGGATGGTATTCCCAGGATACTAATTCCAATATTAAATATTTTATAAAAAAAACCACTTCATCCACATCATTTAAATTCAAACTTTTTTATAAAATAAATTTATACATGTTTCACAAATTCAACTCACCGTGAGCACACAACACAACTGGTAAGCTAAGTCGACTGGTAAAGCGTCCTGTCCTCGCACTTTTATATAGACCTCGCGAGACCTCGAGGATGCTGTAATGTCGCCCTACAGAGTACTCGATAGAAATAGGGTTGGTAGGCTCTTGGTAGCGTTTTAGCCAGTGCTTTAGGTAAAAAATGGGTGTTCATTCTTGCTAGTTTGGAGAGATTTTCGATAAATGTTGAGCCTCTATATGAATTATATTTTAAGGAATATGGTTGGTAAAACCTAGTGCTGTACTAAAGTTCATTTCACAGGTTACTTTTGTTCACGGGCTTGTAGTCTATTACGCTAAGTTACGTCTTTGTTATTCTGGCAAGGAGCGATAGTGACAGCCTGTAAATAGGACCTATCTTCAATTAGCGTTTTTGTATTCTGTTATATGCCAATTTGTTAGCTTTTAGATACTTAGATGGAAAGATAGAAAACAGTTTATTTGCACACATGATTTGTTGGTAGGCTTAAGCTTTTGGCAATATTTTTTCTCTATTGGTTCAGGGGCCTTACCACTGGGTCCTACAGCAGTATTATTTTAACATTACTTTTGTATTTCGAGTAAATAAAAATATATATTCGATTATATAAATATAGATCATATTTGTTAACAGGAAATTCATTAGTAATGTTAAAGTAATACTTCTATATTCGTGGTAAGGCCCCAGGTGGCGGCTTGCCTCTTTGGCATAAACTTGAAATATTTCTCGGGAAAGAAGTCCGGGGAGGGAAGAAAGCCAAGGAGCTATCGCGACAAACATTTAATAGAATGAGACAATAGCCTATTTTTATATCCATTTAAACATGAATGCCTTTTCGTTTTGATTATGATATATATATATTTTAAGACATACACGTTATTTTTTTAATAACTACAATATAATCTAAGATAAATTATAATTTAAGAAATAATATAAAGTAATTTTTTTAAGAGTTTTAATTTTTCGACTCTAATTTATTTAACTTTTATACGCAATTTTTAAATATATTATGTAGTCAATGGCCTAATCCTGTCAGTTTCCTATAGATATCTAAGCAATAAAATTAATAATATTTTATATTTTAATACCATAACTAAAATGAATCCTAATATAACAGGACTCACGTTTTTCATCATACAATAAGTTATAAGATAGATATTATTATAATTAGCTCGTTCTAACCTAACCAGATTTTATAACAATTACCAGCACAATTTACTGTTACATCTTCAAAGCTAGAAATAAAGCGTGTACAAATTTTATCTTAATAAATTTTATATTATCAGCTCAATAAATGATGTGCCAAAATATTACTCACTTTTTTTTTTTTTTTTTTTTTTTTCGTTCGCGTGGTTGTCTGAAACACTATCGCGATTATCTTTTGATTGCTTACGTTGGTTTTTGTTAATATGATTATTAAAAAGGAATAATTCTTTCACACATACTTTTTGAGTAACTTAAAACGTTTATGGAGCACACGAAACGAAAGTCCTAAAATGTGATTAATTTGAGTGTGATAATAATTTGAGATAATAAATGAGCCTGCAGTAGTACGCAGCTTTGTACAAACTTTAGTTATTTAAATACAAATTGTATAACTATTTGGTAAATAAAGGAAACAATATATTATTATACAAAAAGTAGTATAGATTTAAAAAAAAGTAACCCCTGAATTATGCAGCAATGAGCAAACTGATGAATTACAGCTCTCGATCATGAAAGTTTGAAAAAAAACTAAATCAAAATCGCTTCATCCGTTTGGGAGCTATCGTAGCAACACACACACACACATACACGTCAAACTTATAACGCCTCAGTTTTTGCCGGTTTTAAAAACAAATTTACGACTATTTACGACGACCTCCGTAGCGCAGTGGTTCAGCGCGTTGGTGCTCGACCGAGAGGTTGCGGGTTCGAATCCCGCCGAGGGAACAAAAAGTTTTCAATGTTCCTGGGTCATGGATGTGTATTAAATTTGTGTGTAAATGTAATAAACATCTTAAATATGTGTATAGTATAAAAGTATTAAATATATACATATTTCCGTTGTCTGGTACCTATAACACAAGTTCTTCGGATACTTAGCACAGGGCCAGATTGACGTGGTGTGAAGCGTCTATAGATATTATTATTATTATTATTACTATCATACAATAGGCGAGGTTTTATACCAATGGACTATTAGGGCTTGACATAAAATAGGCTATTAAACTAGTATCACACATGACAACAGAGCGCACCAGGTACCGCTTCCTGGACCCATTCAAATTTCAATCCAGCCAGTACTGAACCTCTGGGACATACGGATCCATAATGTCAATTAGGGTTCACATTGTCTGTCCCTAAGGGGTTATTATACCCTTATTCAGAACTAGCTTCTGCTCGTGTATTCGCTTGCGTGAAATTGTTTTCCTCTTTGGGATTGAACTTTGCTACATGCTAAAGCCCATTTCAACAACTTATCTATCCATAATAATAATAATAATAATTTATTTGTTCACAAGAATGCAGTACAAAGGTTTAACATTCAAACATCATAAAGAATCTGTACATTCTACCATAACATAATGGTGTGTGTGTGAATTTTTTAAACATAATAATTTATTTAATTTAAAAAGAAAACTGTACAATTTTGTAATTATTCAAAAGGAACCTGGTAACGATAAAAAAATTATAATCATTTTTGAAGCTTCTATGAAACTTCTGATAGCTCTGAACGTAAGTAAGTATTTCAGATCGCGGCAGCTGCAGGCTGCAGCGGGAGCATCAAGTCCATAATACATATTTTATTTACTCTGTGGTTCTGCATTTATGTAAATAAATCTAAGTAAATCTACATTTTAACTAACTTTAGTGATTATGAAAACCTATCTATATACTTTAATGCCTGTATCACATTAATAATGTAGTACCATCTGTCCTTTACCCTTAAACATGTTTAATATTGAATTATATATTTTTTAATATCCTTGGCCGCTTCGCACCCAAAGAACTTGTGTTACGGGGACCAGACAACGGTAACAATACATACTTTTATACTATACACATATTTAAAATTTAATTATATTATGCCCATACATACTTAGTGCACATCCATGACCCAGGAACACAGTAAACTTGTTCCTTTGGTGGGATTTGAACCCGCGACCTTGAGCACCGACACGGTCAACCATTGCGTTACAGAGGACGTCAAATTCTACCTAGATTCTATCAATCATAGTACATTTTTGCAATACCAAAAGCTTGGATAGTGACCAACAAAAGGTCTTAATTCAATAGAACGTATGTGTCGTACACAAGTTTTTCGTAACAAGCGTACATACTGTGGAGTCGATTATTTCATAATATATGCGTTTCGGTTATCAAGCGATTAAGTTGTGACCGTGAACCTTTTATTCGTTATTATCCGTGAATAAAAAGCGTCAATTAAATAATCATCATCACCTTAATTATTGAGTTTGTGTCGCGTCGCGTGTTCTTCTAGATGGAGTAGATTCAGTATTTAATGATAATTTAAATAAGATATATCATGACATGGACAATGTAACTGTTAACGCGAAAAAATGATGATGCATTTTTTGTCGATGGACCAAAAAAGATGTAACTCTAACTTAAAGGGAAGCTCTGTAAGAGCTTATGATTACAATACGTTTATACGAGTCTGCAGGTGTCTACTTGTAGTCTTGAAATAAATGATAGTTTATTTCAAATGCTTCAAATTTAATGTTTGTTGTTGTGTTGTTGTGCAAATGTTCAACATCCCACCACATAATATAAGCAATGAACATATTATTAGAGATTTACAGTGGAGAACATTAAAAGAAGAAATTTAGTTCAGTAAAAAATATCAAGACAGACTGGAAGTTTATAAGAAGTTTAGCTGCTGCCCTGCAGAGATCGGGCAGTCTAATTTTCTCAAGACTTGAAAGCAATAGTGTACCAAACCACCCAACAAGATTTATAAACAAATTATCAGTATTGCATCGGCACATCTCTGCTAAAGCCATCATGCAGATGAAAATCAAGCATAGTAGACTATTGTTACTTGATCACTGCGCTATGAAGTAAAACAAAGACACACTTTGAGGAATTTCAAGTATCAAGATCACTTTTGATCGGATTTTATGGGCTATTAATCTGCTGAAGTGACGTTGAAAATAATAACCTAGGCAGTGCCTAGGTTATTAATATTATAATTAAGATTTCGTCATTATCACTATAGTACATATACTTCGAAATGTACAAAATGTATGGGATTTGATAAAAGCTTCGCTAAGACATACAAATCGTCGCTTTACCTTCACAACCTCGTATCAGAGAGTCAAAAAACTTAATAATTTTAGTTTTTATTATGACATGAATTTTGTTTTAAATGAGGTTTAGTTATGTACAGTATACACCCAAAATCCCTGTCATAATAAAATCTAAAATCATTAAGATTTTTGACTCCACTGAAAAGTTGTAGTTTTTTAGATACGACGTTGAAAACGTAAAGCGACGAAAAGGGCTTGTCATTCACCGAACCTTATGTCAAATCCCATACATTTTTGTTTTCGAATTTCATTAGTGATAATAGCGATGGCATCTTAAATAAGAGCCCTGATGTAAAATATATGAATTCACAAGTGTTAGCCAATACATATTTTAATAGTTAACCTACTTAGCTAGCCTTTGTTATGTATCCTTTTATAATCTAGCTCGTAATATATGAAACCTGTCAGCAAACACTGGAACATGATCCTAACTCATAATACTCACTTCCCTAAGTGAAAATGATGACTGAACGGTTTGCTTTCATGTACAAGGAAGAAAAGCTTATATGTAACACTGCTGTGATTATATTATTTAGTACCTATATTGCCAATTCACGTATATTTGTTTGCTTTGAAGCTGTCGCTCAAGCCGGTGTCTTAGGGCTATTATTAGGCCTTAATGCGATTGACGCCTGTGTGGTTCAATGGTTTAGAGAGCCGCTCTTAAGCGAAGGTCGTGGGTTCTCCGCGTTGGAACGAACAATTTTTTTTTTTTAAAATATCTATGGACACTTCTCACTTCCTCAATCAAGCTCCGTGTTAAGTATCCAAAGAACTTGTGTTACAGGTATCATATAATGGAAAATCTATTTAACACTTTTATACTATACACAAATTTAAGACACGTTCATGACCACTTTTTGTTCGTTCGGCAGGATTTATGTTGTATGAACGAAACAAAAGAACTCGCTACCCTCTAGCTTGAGCACCGACGCGGTCAACCACTGCGCTACAGAGGTCGTCGATTTTTACAAGTCTAGTAAAAATCGACAATCAATGCAGTATGATCCTGACTGTCTGACTAGAAATATGAATCATCCGTCGGATGTGCACATAAAAAGTCTTATCGGTCAGTCGTGTCGGTCACCCTTCCTACTGAAATACGAGTTATTAACGCCTCCGTGGTATAGTGATTCAAAGCTTATAGCCATAGGGTTTAATTCCCGCGTTGAAACAACAACAAAAAAAGTTTGGTTAGGACAATGCAGCCAGATCACCTGATTGTCTGATAAGAAAGATGATCCATGCGTCGAGTGGACGTGTAAAAAGTCGGCCTGTTCTCTCGCTAGTCGTGTCGGTTAACCGTCCCACTAGGTTATGAAAGCAAAAGGAAGACTGCAATAAAATCGGCTACCGACATCGAAATCGGTGAGGGGATTATGAAATACGAGAATAAAATGGAAGAAATAATCCTTTTGTGTGTTGCGCGCATACTTAGGGCTCTATAAAATAACTCCTGCGTAGCTGGCTTGCTTTCAAATAAACCGGACGCCGACACCGGCGTCGGTGTAGGAGCTATTATTTATGCAAAGGTTCGACTAAAACCTTTTGAATTGAAGCATTTACACATATTGCACATAGACACTTTGATTTTATCTAAGTAATCTGTTTAAAGAGTAAATATTATGTAGTTTTAACATGCAACTTATTATGGGGTGCTGTTATATTGACAGTTTTTGACTATTAAAAGCTAATATGGTGAAAATTGTAATACAAGTATACAGTACACTAAATAAAATAATTATATGCGCAGCTCTAGTTTTCACTTTAACATTTCTGCTACTTTTTGCTAAAATATAATATTATATGACCATTAAATTCTTTTGTTCCTTGATAAATTACTTTAATACTAATAAAATAGTTGTGTCATACATATCCACTTGTTTTCTGTTCCATGATCTTAGGTTTAAGGCTCTGTCTACATTGGTGCATTGTCAAAGCGTTTTTAACCTATTACATAACATTCATCTCTATTATTACGTTATTAAGGTAATACGATAATCCTCCAGGAAATATAATGGAGATTAGTGATTATTTCAAAGCAGTACAATTTTCAGCCTATCGCGCGCACGCAGCTTTAAGCCAGAGATGAAATGGATATGAAATTTCGGATACGGATACGGATATTAAATTATTTCGGATTATCCGTTTGTTTCGGATAATTTCGGTAACGGATATTAAATTTTGGTATACTTTTTACTGACAAACTCTTATTTCGGTTTCGGTTACGATTACGGACAACATTTTGGATCGGATATCCGCTAGTTTCGGTTACGGTTGCGCTCCGTAACATCCCTGCTTTAAGCCTTAAAGCTTGAGAAGTCAAACACAAAGCCACGCGACAGTCGTGATGGCTGCATAATTACAATAAGGAGTTGTGAAATACTGAGAGCTTTCGCGGAAACGTTGCATGACCAATCATCTGCATTTCGACATGTTTTATATTGATTAGAATTTATGCTGAGGTAGGCAAATATATTGCTGGATATGTAAAGTATAGTAGTGTACTCTACATCCTACTAATATTATAAACGCGAAAATTTGTAAGTAAGAATGGATGGATGTTTGTTACTCTGTAAGGGTGTGCCCTATTTTGGTTATTAAATAAAAGTTAACACTTTATAATATATTATCCATATTCATTATTATCACGTGATTGTACATAGGTGCCAGCAGGGCAACATACCCTTACGGATACTAAATTATAACTGAACAATATAATTAGTCTTAAAGGCTAAGCGGGGCACCTGACACATACAGGCTGCGTCACACATGCATACAAAATATGGGTGAAGGAGTTGTAGATATGCATACGCTGCACGTTACAACTCCTTCACCGCAAAATGTACGGTTTCGGCGTATTTCATTTTACGCGTAGGAAGTAGCGGGAATCTTCTAATGTTGTAATAAGCTCTACAGAGAAGAATAACTCTTTGAAGCGTCTAATTTCAGTGCTTCACCTGTTTAAATAAAAAAGTTTGTTAAAGTAAATGTCGAGTAGGAAAGAATATAATTTATTGACCATAAAAATAATATAGTTTGCAAAATAGGTATAGTGTTAACAAAATAAAAATATATTTATTTCTCTACATTTTAGCTAAACCCCCAAACACATAACGATCACTCGGAAATCCCCTTAGATTTTGAGATTTTTCTGTAGGCTTCAAAATGATATTAAATATATACATAAATGAATTCATAATAAAAAGCAAACAATAAAAAATAACGTTCTGTAATATTATTCTGTTATATTGATTGCTTATGTTTATGCTAATATTATTCATTGTAATCCAATAGAACGCAATACAATTATTATTTTGTCACTTGAGAATTTAAATATATTTCTAAAAGATAATTTTCTTCAGAGTTCTGAATTTTAAATCGCTTGTTATAAATAGCAGTTAAAAAGCGTTACTAAATAAAAAAGAACTATAATTTAGAACCCCTAAGAATAACCTTAAAACATAATATAAACATACAGGTTTTCTTTCCTTATGGTGCAAACTCACATTTTGGTAACACTGAATAAGTAACTACTGGGGCCTTACTCTACAAACTAATTCAATTTTGATTCAGATTCGATCGTGCCCGTACTGCCGAATAAATTGACTTTTGTTTGATATGGTCGGGAGTAAAAAAAAATTACGATCTAACGATTTTCTTTATCCTGGTTAGTTTCAAAGTTATCCAAATAAATTACCGGAAGCCGTTGAGATCAAACTGATTCGATTCTCGATTATGTCGGGAGTAAACCTGCAGGACTTAGCTGAAGAAATCACAAATCGATTTGAATATTTTGGGCATCACTATTCGCAACGTAAGCAAACTAAATTATAATCACGTTATAATTATATCTCCTATCGTCGTCTAGGAAGTGGTGTGTAATTGCGTCGAAGCTCATCATCAGAAAAAAATGTACCAAGTGTTCTTTATTAACCCGCGGTATTTTATAATAGTAAACAAATACTTTATTTAGCAGTGTAAGGTCAAAGTAGCATCGCTGGCACCTTGTGTCGCATGCGTAACGAAATACTTTAGGTGCTTAAACCGAATATAAGGATGCATTTTAGTAACTTGGATAGGTAATTAAAATGCAATTAGATTAATCAGCGGATTACTTTATTTGATACAATAACATGTTTTCTGTTGCAAATTTTTATAATACGAACTGTATATAAAAGTAATAATAGTTACATAAAAAATATAAATAAATAGCCTAGAAAATAATGATTAATAACTATTACAGATTAGGGGTCAAATTTTTCATGGCATAACTCCTTTGATCGAAAACAAAGTATCATTAATTACATTAAAAATTCAGCTAACAGAACATGAAGACAATAAAGCTGTATTTAGATAAGCTCTACTTGCAATTTGCTACCTGCTATATTTGCGTAACTCTAAAACTCCTTCCACGGCCATGGGCGGATCTCCAGATTCTCCTTGACAAACACATGTCTTTTGTTCAAACCCCAGGCTCACTTCCTTACTTTTTTGTATCGCTTGTAGCAGAAATGCATTATCCGCTTCTAGCTGCCTCTTTTCGTGAAGGAGAGCTTTTTTGGAGAGCTCTGCGTTTGATATTTTTTGCCACAACCTTGTAAGACCACCGGTGTATGTTAAAGCGCCTTTTATTAAAGAATTTTCTGAATAAGTTGTTTTCATACTAATATTATCCTGTGGTACTGCATTTTCGAAAGGTAAAATTTTCTCTTTCTGCGTTTCAAATTTACGACATATTGCAGCTAAGCGTAGTAATTTTTCACCTTTTTTGTATCCAGATTCGAGCCACTCTATCGTTTCGTTGGATTCGTTTACTAATATCGCCAATTGTTTATCGTCTAAGCCACAGTCTTCGCTTAACATGTTTTTTAACCGCTGACAAGCGTCCCTATGTTTATCGCGACGGTCACGAAATACAGCTTGTTTGGTTCCACTGTCATAGTCCAACAATTCTGATTGCAATCGTTTTAATACTTCGTCACTATTTTTTATTTGTAGAGCTTGATTTCCAATAATTTCTGTCATAACATGATCCTTTTGTCGCAATTTACGCACTTCTTTTTGAGTCTCAGCCGTGTTAACGATGTACAACTTAATAACTCTTTTATAATCCTCCCAGATATTACTGTAACTAGTTTCGAGATGCGAGCGCAATTTATCACGTTCATTTTCAAATTGGTTCTGTTCTTCGTCCTGTTTTACGAAGTGCATCCCTCGTGTCACCCAGGCTAAAGCATCCGCTTTAGTATAGGAATCGAAAGTTGCCAATTGAAGATGTTCCTCTGCTAACTTTTGGGCTGACACTATTTTGTTCAAGTCATCTTTTCCAGATGTAATACAGTTATAAATATTTTCTTCATTTTCTTTTGTCAGCTTTTCTACATCGGAGAAAAAAGTATGTATCATTGTATCGATTACCTCACTATAATATGCAACAGTGTGTTGAAATTGATCTTCAGCTATATCAATCAGTTTTGTTAGGTAACGTATTTCATGGTCTCTTTTATTTAGCACCCGGTCGTATGTCTGCCATGTTGCCTCTACGTTGCTTCTGAAAATGGGTTCTTTTATTTTGAACATCATCTTCTTCCATCCTTCATCCACTGCACCTTTTTTACGTGCATGTGCTGCTATCTCCCGTTCTAGTTCTCTTATTTTTAACTTCCTCCTGGCGTCTGCTTCTCTTTGTTTTTTTGCTAGCTCCTTTTCTTCTTTACTTAATTTAACTTTCTTATGTCGGCCCATTTTTAATAAAAAATATAAAATACAAAATAAATGGGTGTATCAAAACTTGTTTATTCGTCAATAAGTAATACACAAAATGTCATTTGTATGTACTTTTTTTTTATTTAGAAAAGTTGCCAGTACTAAACTTAATTCACATAGGCATTGTCGTTTTGTAAACACAGTTTAATGACACTTATTCAATGATAGTAGCCAATATTTGAAGTTGACGAATAGTAACTTAAAATATTTGACTGCGTTGAAGCAAAAGTACCTATTAAAGTAAATTAAGTTTAAAAAACTAAAACCCGAGTACTAAAAACACGCTCTAAAAATTCTTGCAATTATCAGGTGATTGCAAGTAAAGCTATGAGCGACAGCTAATATTATTAAATTATTTGACTTCACTAACAAAGCTTTCATTTAATACTCCACACGACAAGATCAAGAGAAAAAAAAAATACATCTTTACCTGTATGTTGTATGTGTCCCTAGGGGGCGCTGTAGCCATTTTAACATGATGCCAAGTAGCCTTAACCAACAAAAAAAGCCATAACCAGCGGACGATTAAGAGAAAACAACACGGTTGAGAGAAATACAAAATAGGTATTTATAAAATCTATTGCTGTCTCGCAGTGCCTTAACTAGCCAGCACTAGCGCGATAGAGACAACTGAAATTACCTATTAAAAGTTCCAGAAATCGACGTTTAGGGGATTCCTGTTTCCTCCTCCAAAACGTAACCGATTTAAATATTTTTTTCTTTATTAGCTAAAACGAAAATTGAGCTAGGTTCCTATTTTTAGATTTTGTTGTTTATTGTAGCCAAATCTGTTTCCTAGATGCTTAAACATGGCGGAGTCTGGCCATTTTTTTAGGTTTTTGAACGTCCATATCTCTTTAAATAATTAATTTATTAAAAAAAGGAAAAAATAGGGACGTACAAACAATATTCATAAATATTCAGAAAAAATATTGTTACTCTAGCAGCATTATCCAGGGAGGAAACAGAAATCGCGAATTCGTGGTGTTTCCTCTTAAGGGACTTTCAACGAGACCAAACTAGTTAGTTATAAGGAAACACATTAACATCCATAGCCACATACGTACATTCATATAAACGTACATATTATGGACATATAGATCAAAATCGTAATCAGTAAATACTGGTTGTAAATAGAACAGTCACTATAACTTTGGGATATGATTATACTATCTTTACTCATTCATGAAATGTTTTTTTTAAAGATTATTTTACAAAAACTTTTTTTGCTTTTTTGTTATTCTTGCGACTAAAGCGAGAAAAGGTAGTAGATATTTTACTGTTATTTTTACATCCTGTTTATAAGTGGCTGTGGTCATTATCTACTTCTTAAAATCGGTGACATAAGCATAATACAAATCGGCTCGAAGAGGCTGTACAATTTAACACGTTACATTATTCAACAGGCCAGATACGAAGCTTTAGTAGGCGGGTGTGAGCCTCTCCAGAGCTACCTTCAAAAACGCATACCGGAGAACCTGAACAGCGAAGCAGCACTCTCTACTGTCCTCGACGTAGCCCAGTGCGTGCAGTGGCTCAACTCTACGTTCTTCAGCGTGAGAGCAGCTAGGGACCCCAAGAGATACCTCGGCCTGCCGTCCACGGCTCCGGCGCATCAGATTACCAAGAAAATTGAAGGTATGTGATGCAGTGGCTCAACTCTACGTTCTTCAGACCTATTTGCGTGTGAGAGCTTTGCGAATTGCGAAATATGTTATGTATGAGTCGTTTTTGATTAGAAACTGTGTGAGTCCAATATTTTTATTCAAGCGTTGTACGTACCTAGTATCAACTGGCAATTAAAAAACCAGGTTGTTAGTTAGTTTTTACTAATACGCCGCGCGCCGCCGCGGTGTTGTGTGATAAATTTTGATGACCACGCTATCGAAATATATTGGAAGGTATATTTGACTAAATTAATTTATTGTACGAATGTTAGTTACTCTTCCACACAATAACTATTAATATGATTTTAATGAAATTAGTAATTATTTTGGCTCTGTGTTACCACATAGTCTACTTCTTATCCTAGCAAAATGTGCCGTTCCTGCGGTATTTCATTTTGCGTGTATGAAGTTTCTGGAAATATTGTACAGTATTAATAAAACCTACTGTTAGTTAGGTTCAACCATTGTCTACCACAATATAGAGTAATACTTGTTTCGTCTTCTATGGCGGCTCAGGAAACAATAAACCATGAAAAGCATAATATAATAATAACATTAATAATCCTATATTTGGTTAATGTTTTTAGTTTTCAATAATTTTCCACGTTTTAATGACGCCATGGTCATATTTAGGACAATATTAATTTAATCATTTACTGTAATTAACAGTTTTTGTGAAACGTTTACAATTATGTTTTTTATCTGGTATTTTATGGTTTTATTTACTGTCGACGATTTAAATAAATAATTAAAATACTTTTATACGCACAAATTATAAGGAATTTGATGATTTTAGAAACTAGTTTTGCGTAGGCGATGCAAAGAAATATTATTATTGAGGTATATTTTCCTCTTGGCTTAATTTATAAAATAAGTAATATTCAACTAGCTATGCCATATCCCATGAGAACCCCGTATTCTGTATTTTAAACCATTTTTGTGAGTGTAGTTGAAAACCCCCATACAAAAGTTACAAAAAACTACTCACGATGCAGTTTCTTTAAAACTAATAATAGTATACACTATTCATTGTGTAAACTTCCATAGTTTTTAGAGAATTTATTTTAAAGAAAATATACCTACTTTCTGCATTTATATGAAATAATATGGTCTTAGTAATCATTTACAACATTTGGTTGTGCTTTGTTTAAAAAATATTAAAATTTAAATCCATTTAGTACCCAAGAACCTTATATAAATACTCCTATATAGGTAGGGTATAAGTCCAATATATGTAGGGTTGCCATCCATCCGGGTTTTCCCGGATTTGTCCTACTTTTGAGGGGCGTCCAGGGACCGTCCGTACCGGACAGCCGGTATTCGAATTTAGATTTTTTTAGTATTGAGGTTTTTTGGAATTTGGTGAGGCCTATATTTGTTGATTTTGGGCTCCACAGTCTGGATTTTAACGCGTTATGTCCTAGTTGTTTAATTTAAAGATGGCAACCCTATATAGGTAGGATGAGGACACCGCGACACTCGGCTCACGAAGCCACATTTCACGTCGCATGCATCATTTGATGCGGAAGCGAAGAGGTTGCTTGTTAATGTCGCTTCACACATCCATATCAGTTTCATTGGGGCTTGCACGAATGTGTAGCTACTGGCTACACTAACGAGGAACCTTTAGCTGTTTGGTACCTATTTTTATAGGTTCTAAAACGTCATGTGTTTCAGAATACACTTAAGTAGCTTATAATATGCAATTAAGCAGGCTTAGTATAGGTCAAACTCGCTTTACGCGTTTAAATGCACTTAAAACTCGGAATTGCATTTCACCAACAAAAACTAGGCGCGGCTCAAGCTGAGCCGAGTTTAAAGTTCTGAACTTCTTCTTGACATTTCGTCGGCATAACTTCGTTGAGCGAGCTTAAGAGCTGTCACGTACCAAATGTCATAAGATAACAATTGTGACAGTTGTATTTTTAAATTCTGTATTATTTGTATAATATTATTGCAATAGGTAACTCACTACATTGTAAATGGTTAAAAAACACTTATGCGTGTTTTACATCTATACTATTTGAACTCAGTTAGAACTTTCGTTAGCCAAGCTTTGCTTAAAATCTTGGCTAACGAAAGTTTGGTTAAATCCGTTTGACATAAAACGAGAATTATAAACGCGCTTAGTGGAACAAAGCGACTATAGCGAAGTTTTCGTTGTGAATGGTGAAATCGTCCCTAAGTGTGTATTATTAATCGGTACATCGCAGTTTTTAAGCTAAAACTTAGGAACCTACCACGTACCTACCTATCAAGATTATCTATAGGTACTAATATTATAATCTATACTAATATTATAAAGCGGAAGAGTTTGTTTGTTTGTTTGTTCTCAGGAACTACTGGTTAGATTTGAAAAAATATTTTTTGTTGGATAGTCCATTTATAGAGGAAGGCTATAGGCTATATCAAATTACACTGCGACCAATAGGAGCGAAGCGTCAGTGAGAAATGTTGCAAAAACGGGAAAAATTAATCACATTTGAGGACTTTCGTTGCGTGCGCTGCAAAAACGGTTTAAGTCACTGAAAAACCACGCGAACGAAGTCGCGGGCACAGCTAGTTAGTGATAAAATATTTGCTGCGACTATTTAGATACCATCCCGATTCCGGACGGAGGGAGCCCTGGCGTCTTACTCTCCAAACTGATTTATTTTGATTTAGATACGATCATGCCGCGTACTTCCTAATAAATTGACATTTGTTTATTTTGATTCTCAGTCGATTGATATGGTCGGGAGTACAAAAAGTTACGATCTAACAATTTTCTTTATCCTGATTAGTTTCAAAGTAATTCACCAAATAAAATACGGAAAACCACTGATATCGAACGGATTCGGTTCTCGATTGTGTCGGGACTACGCCCGCTGCATATTCGCCGAGGGAATCTCCGATCCCCCGCGGAATGCCTAAAAGCTTTTCTCGGCGTTAAAAAAAGGAGTAACCTAACTAAGCCGTAACATAAGGAAACTATATTATTATTACTGGAAATTATATATATCAAATTACTGGAACGTTTGTGTCGGGTTTTACCAGGAGTCTAATCTAACCTAACCTAAACTCGTATTCATTGGTGTGAGGTGTCTAGTGTTGTCTTGATTTACTACAGTGTACATTACGATATTTGAATCTAAAGCCAATATTAATCATAAAACTATCTCAAACGAATGAATCAGCCGGTTCGATCCTGGCTATGGAAATTGAAATGTTAAAAAAATAATATTGCAGTTTTAATTTTTATCGAAATCGAGCTCGCGACCTTTAGCATTTTTTTCTCCTATAATTTCGGATATCGAGTACCATGCAAATTCAGCCTGTACCTATATACATACAGTAGGTAAGTACTACAGGTTTATATAGGTACCATCCAAATTCGCGCTCGCATAAATTTTTATCCACTCATTTGTACCCTAAAAAGCACAATAATAGACTTGTATATAGTGCTAAAATAATTATTTTATAATACATCAACAGACCTATTTTATTTAGTACAAACTAACGCGCTAATTCTCAAGACCTACAGTAGTTGAAGGCCATCCATTATTATCTTAAAGCAGAATTATTCAGTAAATTTTTACATTATAATAACGTGAGGAAGATCAAGTTCTTAGTATAGCTATTGAATATATTGTAAAATTATAATAAGTAATTGCATAAAATTGCTTATAAGCTATGCCTGCTTCAATTTAGGTATGCTTTAAAGACGAGCAAAATTGTTATATTAATATGCATCATTCTACACCAGTATAATTTGTCGATAAGTGGTCAAATTGTTCTCAAAGAATCTTGATAAAAGATTATACCTTTTTAGGCCCATGCACACAAACACCTGAACATTTTTTTACAATAAGTGTAGGTAAACAAAATCATGTTTTTTTTTTTAATTAAAAAATGTTCGTTTAACTGGAGCAATATTTTTAAGCGATTATATACGTAGTTTTATGTTCCTAGTATTATTTTATTTATGTAAAGACCAAAAGCAGTTTTGGATCAATACAAGTAATAATATAAAAATACAATAATCTTTACAAAAAGACACAATAACTTATAACTAATAAACACACATGTTGTAACACCAAAATAATTTTAATTATAATTTTATACCAAGCATTCTTTATTGTAACGCATTTGTGAGCGTACTGAGTTAAGAACAAGAAAAGAAAGAAGCCAAATCAAAATCCGTTCATCCATTTGGGAGTTACAATGCCACAGGTAGACACATCCCGTGTATGAGTCCGTCAAACTTATAATATACCTCTGTTTTTGGCGAGGGTTAATAAGCATAAACTATTGTAAATTAGATAAATATTAAGATAAAGAAAATTGACAAAATAAGACACAAAAAAATAAGATCAAAAACAAAAGCCACATGCGCCTTGAGCTATGCACAAAAATTTAAATGGAAATGGGCAGGACACATAGCAATGCTTACAGATCAACGATGGACTTTTAAAGTAACAAAATGGAGAGGCCCTTGCAGTCACAGAAGTAAAGGCAGACCACTGCCGCGTTGGGAAGGCGACATTATAAAAATCGACGGCCCTAACTGGACCCAAACAGCATTTGACGGTGAAAAATGGTTATTTTTGGAGGAGGCCTTCACCCAAGGGACCTTTGAAGAATAAACTTTTGTCAACAAAAGAAAAATAGCCTGTAAAAAAATAGCAAAATAGAATAATTATGTCTTTCTTTCATTATGTCTATCTTGTCTTTCTTTTGTAAAATAGTAACTGTAAAATTTTAATTTAATTTGTATTTGTCATGTTTATACAAGGAATAAAAGGTAAATTATGCTATGAAAAGTTGATGTTTGCGCTTCATTTTATAGTAAACTTATAAATTGCAATAAAATTACCGTTTAAATCTAGTAAAAACCTACTACATTCGTATTTAATCTACGTAAATAAGTATGCCATAAAAACATAACCTGTAAAAATTGCCAAGTCTCGCTACTTAGTTCTTCTACCGTTGAAATTTGTGAGATCCATGTTATGACAAGTTGATAATAAATGTTTGTATTTGTATAAGTCGGTTGGTCTAAAAGTTAAAACTTTATAGTGATCATATAAATATTATTAAAAATCTTTCATACTTAAAATAAATAAGTAGATCGACTTGGCAATCACATAAAAACACAATGAAAGTAGTTAAGTACATAATGATCTAACAACTTTTTACGGAAGAAATAGTAAGTAAGACTTGATATTTTTTACAGGTTCTGTTTTTGATGGGATCTTAGTTCTTTTTGAAAAAGAATAACTTAAATTTAGTTTTTATATGTAAGTGTAAATGTAAGTAGATAAGTATATAAGAAGCCATAACTATAATAATAATATATCTATGGACGCTTCACACCACGTCAATCTGACCCTGTGCTAAGTATGCGAAGAATTTGTGATACAGGTACCAGACAACGGAAATATATTTAATACTTTTATACTATACACATATTTAACGATTTTTATTATATTATACACAAATTTAATATACATCCATGACCACTCATTTTTGTTCCATCGGCGGGATTCGAACCCGCGACCTCTCGTTCGAGCACCAACGCGCTCAACCACTGCGCTACGGAGGTCGTCAAAACTATATTTTAACGTTTGTTTAACCAGCCTTTGCGCCAGAACCTCTGTCACCTGTAATGGATATCCCGTCACCTGGCTATTATGATTGACGATGACATGATAATCGGCCATTAACCGGATAGTCCTATGCAATAATAATTACTTATATCATTGTGTATAGGTTAAATAAATATTGTGACCTTGCGTGCGCGCCCTAACATTGTTTCACGGTATCACAGTGAGGACTACATCTGGCCGATTGTGTTATTTTACCTAATACAACAAAAAAATTTAAATCTGTCGACATACAGCTGAGTAATCGTCGAAAATAAAATATAAAAAAATATTCACAGCCTCCTCAACATAATCTATCTAACCCATATACGACACACAGAGTACAGACATCCAAAAATAACCTCCGTCATTTTTGGAAGCCGGTTAAAAATCAAAGATCATATAGATCTATATTCTTTATGAAATGATCTTTCCGTACCTGTATGGATAATCCAATCTTTAGTTACAACTTCGAAGATTCAATTTTATTGAGATCGAATGTTAACCGGCGATTAAACGGCGTTTGACATGCATCAATGGGTGGTGATTGGGTAATTGTGTATTTAATTAGGGTCGCATGCTCGGATGTAGGTCGATAGGTCGATCTTTAAGATGAGCTATTGCCTATATATTTATGATTACTACGACAACCTCTATGGCCCAGAGATTCAGCGAGTCGGATTAAGCCGGAGGTCACGGGTTCCGATCCCGCCGAAGGAACAAAAAGCTTTCTGTGTCCCTACAATGTGTGACGACATAATTACGCAGTATTTAGAGTCTACCAAGAGCGTCCGTGGCCTAGTGGGTAGTCCGTTGGTAAGCACTCGAAAGGGTAGCAGGTTCGATCTAACGTTGAAGGAAAACATCGTGAGGAAACCCGCACAGGGTTGGCCCCAGACGTATCAGCCAGTCATGTAGACTAGGCCGACATGTTGTGAGAATACCACATGTCCTGGCAACCGATGACGACCTCCGTAGCGCAGTGGTTAAGCGCATCGGTGCTCATGCCGGAGGTCGCGGGTTCGAATCCCGCCGGAGGAGGAAAAGTTTTTTGTGTTTCTGGGTGTATTAAATATGTGTATAATATAATAAAAATCTTAGATAATGGTAACACCGCAACATAGTAACACCGTAACACAAGTTCTTCTGATACTTAGCGCGGGGTCAGATTGACGTGGTGTGAAGCGTCCATAGACATTATTATTATAACCATGCGACATTTATAACCACCTGTCCCAGATACTACAGTGTTTAACGAGTGATTACTTCGCTCGGAGAATACTGTATAATTCATCTTATAACAGATGCAAAGGCGTACTTTTAGAGTCTATTAAAATTTTAAATATGTTGTCCTTAAATGATACCAAAATACATGTAAAATAAGCTTAATACGGTCGTGAGACCTTTTGTTCGGCCTCTAATGTACTCTATATAATTTTGTTACGCCATCACCAAGGCATTATTTCTAAATATTTGGCACTTTGTTTCATACTTAATTAATTTGCCAACAATTAATATTATGATAATAAAACCTGTAAAACAGAGTGTATTATTTCTCAGGCCTGTTTTGTTTGTCGATTATGATTAACGGTGAAGATAAAAACAATTAATAAAATATCTTATATAGATTTTTTAACATACATCTGCGGCTTAGATAAATACTTATATACAGGCTGTAATAATAATGAGTGATAATACTTTAGGGTGTGTATTTAATTCCCGTATATTATATAGTTTACTGTGAAAGTACTAGCGCTGAAAGAGTTACTTTTTTTAAATTATTGTATGGGCAAATTTAGAATTTTGGGGCATTTCTCATAAAAATATGAAAGTCAAAAGTACAGTATGTACCTACGTCTTTCAATGCTGGTACTTTCACAGTAAATTGCACATAGGAGGCACATACACACCCTTAAGTATTATCACTCATTTATTTTACATCCTGTACCTATACTTAGTGGAAATCCATATCAATAATTTTTGCCCGTATCTTCGTCCGCCTGGAATAAAAAATATCCTATGCTATTTCTAATAAAAAAGTAGGCCTTTGCATCCGATATTGTATGATAGTTTTTAGATATCGCGTGAAAACGTAACAAACAAATAGACATTCACATGTATGATAGGGAATAATATGAATTACCTACCTATATTTAACCGACTTCCAAAAAAAGAGGTTCCCAATTCGGACTGTTTTTTTTTTTCATACATGTGTGAGTGCATAAATAAACATATGTATGCATGCACTCGCGGGGTATTGTTAGATATAATATTGATTCAATTGTATATTAATATATTTTTTTAAACAAGCTTTTATTTAAATGCTTTGTGTGTTCAAGACTATTCTAACGAGTCGTAATCGATGGATTTATTTTGTTCAGTTTAGGAGTTCCTATGGTAACCTTCCAACTCCATCTTGAGACCAGCTTCATGGTATTGCATTGTCTGACGACCTCCGTAGCGCAGTGGTTGAGCGCGTTGGTGTTCGAACGAGAGGTCGCGAGTTCGAATCCCGCCGAGGGACCAAAAACTTTCAATTTTCCTGGGTCATGGATGTGAATTATATTTGAGTATATTATAATAAAAATCTTAAATAATATGTGTATAGTATAAAAGTATTAAATATATATTTCCGTCGGCTGGTACCTGTAACACAAGTTCTTCGGATACTTAGCACAGAGCTATATTGACGTGATGTGAAGCGGCCATAGATATTATTATTATTGTCGCCGAAGTTACGCTATGGAACCAAATTTGAACCTAATCTAACAGGAAGTGGTTCTAATTTAACTCGCAAGATTTGTCCCACACTAACATACTAACAGGGCATGTGGAATAAAAGCTTTTAAAAGTCATAAATATATAATTTAAATGACGTTATCGTGTCAAGATTACCACGCCAATTATTGGCGTGGTAATCTTGACGAGTAGAATCATGAAAGTCGATTGACGTAATCATAACCCCCAATAAGGAGCTAAAATTTGTGTTAAATCGTTTCTAAACACATCTTCATTGGAAATATCGCTTGCAGTTTTAGCCGAGCATGTCCTTTACCTATAAATGCGAAATGTCAGCGGCTAATGAGCCTCTACACGAATCTCACGTGCATACACATAATATAATTGTGCAAAACTATTATTATTAAAAGCATAATTGGTTAGACAATTGGCGAATATTACTTTGTATAGCGGTAGCAACATAACCTACCTAAGGTTATTGATCGAGTTGTCTAGTTACATAATATGTAATGAATTTTAATGTAATACATTAAGAAATGAAATATTACAACTAAAAGATGAAAGTAAAAGCTTATGAGTTTTATCCATACTAATGAAAATAACGTGCATTTTAGGATCAAAAATTTTAGGTTTTACCTTTCTTTTCACTAGCTAAATCAATTACAGAAACTATCTAAATCAATTTCTTGTGTAATTTTCTGCAGTGTTTTACATTTTCTAACTAACAAGCAATGTGACTTATGTATGGAGAATTGATTTTTAATTGGTATTTCTTTTGCAAATTTTCATATCATTTATGCAATTTAAAAATTACAGTCAAGCACTGTGCTTTCTGATCGTTATTTCGGACCTATTTTGTCCAATACACGAATCTGATTAATGATTATGGCTTAATGAAATACTATTCATCAAATACGTCAACCAAAAAACTAAGTAACACTCATGCCGTTCTTATCGTTCTTACCAGCGGTCTACTCTCCCATATTATTACAGAGGCAGTCCTCATTGTGCAAAGCTCACAGACTGTGTATTGACAATGTCCTACTTTCTTATTTTTAGAGCTATGTGTAAAGGCAATGAACGGCCTTGCCAGTGCAGGCCTCATAACGATGGACGAGGCCAGCTGTATAGAGTCCACTGAAGCAGGTCGACTCATGTCAGTATATTATTTGGACCTGGAAACTATGAAGCTTATTATGAAGGTAACTGGAGTTATTTAACTTTGTGTAACTGGACTTCTTAAATGTAGTTTAATAACGTTCATAAAATAAAATAGTAAATAAATAAAATGATGCGGTAGTTTAAAGAACGGACCACTATAGTCTATAAGTAATATCAATGTCTCAGTCATCTACTTAAATCTGTTATTTTGATTAAATGACTAGCGCGTTCATTGACTCGCGTCAAACAGCTCGTACGATGTGTTGATATATTTTTTGGTTAATTTAAACTTTAATGTGCGTTATTCTTCGAAGCTTAAAAATAGAGTATGCAATGGCTAGTAGTAAGTAATAGTCTCGGATTCATTGAATTTGTTGGTAAAACGAGCTAGTCATTCAATTAAATAGCAAATTCAACCAGATGACTGCAACATATACATGTTTATCTTAAACGCGCTCAAACATGGATTCAATCTCTCTCTCTCTCTTTCTGTCATTCAATCTTGGTAAGGGACAAACAAAAACCTTAGCTCTGTGTTAATTGTCGTTTTACAAGTTGGTTATAACGGATCTTATTCTTTCTTTCTGTGTATACTGAGGGAATATCAACTTTTGTGGTTTTACAAACTTAAAACTACGTAAAGTTCCTAATTAAGTATATAAATACCTACTTTATAACAAGTCATAGCACAGGCACGCTTTTTTTTTATAATACTGTTTTTGTCCGAAGGGAAGCTCTTAATGTTCAGTTATTTCCTGAGTCACTTGGGACAAAAGCCCTTTGCAATCCATCGGACTTGTTTTAAAAAACAAATAAGCATTCCAATTCCTTCCCGGTTCTGCTATAAAAACTACTATTTTTGAAGTTCACATCTTCCGTTACAATAAGCACAGTCGTTTAATTCAATAATGACCTTAATCGCATGAATCAACTTTGATGAATAGAAGTCCGTCCAAGTCAACTTGGTTTGGACGCCGTCATCCAAGTACACTCGAATACCTATAATAGCTCCTCTCACCGATTTCGGTGTCGGTAGCCGATTTCATTGAAACCAAGCCAGCTACGCAGGAGTTATTTTATAGTGCCCAAATGTGTGCGCAATACACAAAGGCACTCAGGACAATCAGGTGATCAGCCTGCATTGTCCTAACCAAACTTGAAAACAAAATTTTTTGTTGTTTCAACGTGGGAATCGAACCCACGACCTCCGGGTCGAGAGCGAAGCTCTGCACCACTAGACCACGGAGGCGCTACCGAATACCTTTTTTTTTTTTTTTTTTGATATCGCAAGGGAAATGCATTACGCATCCCCCCGGGAGGGTCCCCGAGGGGTATGTGGGACTCCCGGCTCGCTACGGCCGGTTTACCCACTAAAACCACTTGCGGATTGCCATCAGCCGTTATGTTGGGTGGAGTGCCTGGATCTGTCTAAACACAGGCCACTCCTCCCTCGACCGGCCGGTTCACCTCTATAGGGACCGGACTTCCATCAAATTAAGAGAGCGCTCCGGCAAACTGAACCGCTCTCCTCGGCGCCGAGACTGACAAAGCCGGGGAGGTTACCCATCCCTCTACCCGGAGCCCCGTACTAGACGTGAGATGGGAGGGCCGCAAAACGACGCCTCCGCACCCCCGTCCTGCGCCGGCGAAGCGGAAGAGAGAGAGGATCAGTCTCTCTGTCCCGCTCCGAGGCCTCCTTCTGCGACATGACGAATTCACAAAAGGAGACCACCGCCTGCCAGGCCTCATCACTCTCGAGCATGCAGCGAACCACACTCGAGAGCGAGAGGTCCCGCCCAATCACTGCCACGAGATCGTGGCGCTGCACGGCCCATCGATCGCACACCTCTAAGGTGTGCTGGGCCGTGTCCTCCGCAGCGCCACATGCGTGGCAAGCTGGCGTAGGCTCTCTCCTGGCAATCTTACACAGGTACGCACCGAAACATCCGTGTCCGGTGAGTACCTGTGTAAGACGGAAGGTGAGGGGCTTTCTCTTACGGCGCATCCACGCCGCAAGAACTGGGCGCAGTGCCGTGGCCGTATGTTGACCATACGGGGACTGCGCCAGAACCTCACCCCACCTTCGTAGCAACCACTGTTGCCCCAGCTTCCGCAGTCGCGAGAGCTCCTCCCAATTCGGCACCTCGCCTTGCAGCCTCTTCTCAGCGCGGAAGAGGTGCACTTCGGCGAGCACCGACGCCTCGAGCTCCCACGGCGGATCTCCAGCCAGAGCAGTGGCTGCCACCCAGGAGACTGTACGGTAGCCCCTGATTACCCTCACCGCCGTGACCCGCTGCGCTTTCCGCAGCTGAGCCTTATTGCGGACGGTAAGGGAATCCGCCCAAATAGGGGCTCCGTACAGTGCTATACTCCGACAAACTCCGGAGTATAGCCGCCTGCAGGCATCGCTGGGCCCCCCCACATTCGGTAGGAGCTGGCCCAGCGCAGAGGCCGCCCTAATGACCTTCGGCCCTAGTTGTTCAAAATGGGGTCCGAAGGTCCACCTCCCATCCAGGGTGAGTCCCAGACACTTGAGTGTTGGGCTCACCCTGACCTCCGTCTCTCCGATAAGGAGTCGTGCACCCGGTGGGGGTCCTTTCCTCCCAGGCCCGCGGAAGAGCAGGGCTTCGGTCTTTTCAAGACGAACTCGAAGCCCTAATCGCTCTATGCGGCTGACTACGAGGGATACTCCCACCTCAGCCAGCCGCGCAGCCTCCTGGTATGTTCGTCCACGGGATGTGACGTAAGTGTCATCCGCGTAGCAGACGACACTCATCCCGGGAAGAAGGCCGCTCCGCAGGACCCAGTCGTAGCCGACGTCCCATAGGTTCGGACCCAGCACCGAACCCTGGGGGACACCGCACTTGACTCGCCACCGCACTAAGGACCCCGACCGATCCTCGAACACGATCTCCCTATCGGAGAGGTACGCGTCCAACAGCCTCCCGAGATACGGAGGCACTTCGAAGAACAACAGTGCCTCGCGTATTACGCTGTGGGGGAGGCTATTGAAGGCATTGGCGATGTCCAGCGACACCGCCACCACCACCTCCTTCCCGCGTTCCGCCTCACTCGTCACCGACTTGAGGCGCCTCAGCGCGTCGATGGTCGACCGACCCGCCCGAAACCCAAACTGTGCATCACACAGTCCGGGCCCCGGGCCTTCCTCCAAGTGATGAACGAGGCGGGAGGCTATGACGCGTTCAAACGCCTTGCCCACCTCGTTCAACAACACGATCGGTCGCACCGCCGACGCACAGTCTGGTGCTCGCCCGCCCTTTGGTAGTAGGACGAGCCGACCCTCCTTCCATGCCTCCGGGAACTGTCCGCTTTGAAGGCAGCGGTTGAACAGTTGCCGGAGACTATCCTCGAGATGCACGAGAGCGATTGATAGGACTCTCCCGTGCACCCCGTCCGGACCTGGCGCCCTCCTCTTGCTACGGAGGCGGGAAAGAACCGCCTCCATTTCTAAGTCGGTGACGGGTGGCGGAACACCCTCCTCCATCGAATCTGACGTCCGTCGGGCCATCTGCGGCGGAGCGAAATCTGCTGGGGGGTCCGGGAACAACTCCCGGACGATATCGCCCAGCAGTTCTGGCTGGAGCTTCTCCGTCAGTGGGGCCGACTGGGCGCGAAGTTTGTCTCGCGCCCTTTTGTACGGTCGACCCCACGGGTCATTATCCAGACCCTCCACCAGCTCCAGCCACGCTCGTTCTTTGGCCCGACTGGTAGCCAGCTGTAGGATTCCGCGTTTTGCCACGTAGACCCTGTACAGACGGCCGTCTCTGTCCTCGTCCTGGGGACGGCGCTTCCTGCTGCGGCCATAAGCTCTCCGCGCCGCGTTGCTGGCAGCGCGAAGGTCGGCCAACTCGGCCGACCACCAGTAAACCGACCGCCGAGGAGAGGGGGGGCCGTGTATTTTGGGCATGGCTGCCCGACAGACGTTCATGAGTACGTTGCCGAGACAGCCAGCCATTTCGTCCACCCCCATGTCCTCCATCGACGGTAGACTCCAGCGGCCCACAATGGCCGCCTCCTCCGCAAGCTCCCGGTTGAGCTTAGAGAGCGCCCAACGCGGGAACCTGCTGCGCCCCCTGGACTCCGACGTCAGACTCGATGCGGAGGCTGGAGACACTTCAAACCGTATGTAGCGATGGTCTGAAAGTGTCTCCACCTCCGTTACCACCCTCCACCCCTGCACTCTGCGCGCGACGGCGGGAGTGGCGAACGACAGATCCACCACTGAACCGCCCGTCCGCCGCACACAGGTGAGGGCTGTCCTGGTATTGAGCAAGGACAGCCCTGAGGCTACAGCCCACTCCTCCACTTCCCTCCCCTTCGGGTCCGTGACAGTGGAACCCCACGCTGAGGACTTGGCGTTGAAGTCCCCTGCCACTATCACGGGAAGTGGGGCCAGCCTTCTTATCAGCGGCCCTAGAACATCGAGGAATTGTTCTAGGGCGGCTAGGTTACGGTTCGGGGAGAAGTACACCCCTATTACGATGTACTCTCCATGGGCAGCAATAACGTATCCAGGCCCCTTCATCCTGGGTATGAGGGGAGGGCCAGCACCTGGCCTCACCACAATAGCCACGGAACCCGCGTCGTCCCCAGCCCAGTGCGGTAGGGGAGGGACATAGTAGGGCTCTGCAACGATCGCCACATCTATCAACCACTCGGCCATGGACTGCAGGAAGAGATCCTGAGCCGCGGCGCAGTGGTTGAGATTGCCCTGTAGGATACCGAGGTGTGCTGGCATTACACGGTCATCTCGGCATCAGGCGCCTCCAGTCCCCTCCCCGTTGATCTCGGAGAGGAGAAACTTTTCCCCCGAACGGATGGGGGGTTGCACGAACGGCCACCCATGACGTGGTCGGCTTTCATGCCCGCGTCTATGCAAACTGCACAGCGCGGTACCAACACTTCACACCCGGCCGCCTTGTGGCCAAGCTGACCGCACCGATAGCACAGGCTGCTGCGGTCTTTGGAGCACTGGCACAGACCTGCCAAGTGCCCCCTTCCCAGGCACCTATAACAGTGCATGGGACGGGCACCTTCGTGATGGAGCTGTACCTTGCTCCACCCGACCCGGATCGCACCCAAGCCAATTAGCCTTTTGGCTGGGTACACCGGGCACGACATCCGGGCGAAGCCGGAGCCACGTGGACCGAAGTGTATTTCTCCGACCCACACCTGTTCCACCGCGCAACCCCCCTCCGCAGCCACAGCCGCTTTTATGCGGTCCGGTGTCGCCGTCTCATCAAGGCCCGTCAATCGAAAACTTGTATTTTTGACGGGCCTCATCACCTCCGCCTCTTCACCCAAGAGCTCTCCCATCCTAAGTGCCAGGGCATCCGCTTTCTCGCCACTGTTCCTTCCAGCCACCTCTATGAGACGGCAGCCCGTTGCCGCCGTTCGCACTTTAAGAGGCCCAATGCCCAGCTCGTCCACATCAATATTGCGCTGAGCCTTTATCAGCACGGAGCTGTATGTGGCCCCCTGCTGCACCGCTTCCGGCCGCAACTTAACTATTACGGCGGTGGAGCGAGGGAGGACCAACTTAACTCCCTTCTGTTTTGGCGCAGGGGGTGATTTAGGTCCCTGCGCCGCCTTCTTGGGCGCCTTGCGTCTAACCACCTCGGTCCAGGTGTCCGAAGCGTCAGGTGCAGGCGCTAGTGGAGGTGCAGGTGCTGCCTCCACCACCGAACGTTTCCCTTCACGGGGCGCTTTAGACCCCCCGGAGGCAGAAGGTCCAAAGCTGGACCATTGCACGCCTTTTTTCTTAGGCTTGTTTGCCCCAGAGCTCGACACCGGCCGCACCGCAGGTCGGACTGGCAGCCCCGGACACTCCTCCCTATTCTTGTGCACTACTAGAGCTGTGTCCTTTCCCGGAGCCGGCCGTGCTTGGCCCCTTGTCGCTAAAATCGGAGACAATTCCCGAACGGACGAAACCTCCGTTTCTACGAGAGCGGCCCTAGCCTCCCTGTCGGCCCTTTTCCTGTCCCCAGCCAATGGCGGGCGGACCACTTGAGGAGTCGGAAGCCGATCCTCCAAGACCGCCAGGCGACCATCGACCAGATTGCCGACAAGCCTGGCGATGTTGCTTTCTAGTATGCCCAGCTGTTCGCTGGACATAGGACTCGACTCTGGCGACGACTTAGACTTTTTTGTCGTCGCCTTCTTTGCCTCCTCGAACTCGCGCCTATACGCGCGGACCTCTTCGCGGAGGTTCTCCACCTCCCGCTGTAGCCTTCCGTTGTCAGCGCGGAGGCGACGTGTCTCCTCCGCCTCAGTCCTCGACATTAAGGCTTCAAGGACTGTCTTTACTGTCCCCGTCGCACGTCTTATTTTGCTGGCATATCCACCCTTCAAATTGGTGGATTTGCCAGTAAGACCTAGGATTTCCTGCAGGTTAGCCTCGGCTGCCTGCATCAACTCCTTAGCCCCCATCATATCTACTTCCAGGTCCAACGGGCCAGGAGGAATCTCCAGCGGCCCTGGCTCCGCAACTACCTTCATATAGGCCCGTTTCTCCAGCGCGGCGGCAAATTCCGCCTCGCGTCGGGCACTGGTTAGTCTCGACACAGAGTTCCGGACCCTACCGCGCTTAGAGACACTCTTACGACCCACCATATCCCCTTTTTCGACCACGTCCTCCGTGTCTGAGCCGGAAACCTCCGAAAATAAGCGCTTTCCCCGGAAGGCGTCCGACTCGGAGTTGGACTGCATGGACCAGTCCCCCAAGATTTCCTCTAAGGTAATCCCGGCCCGAACCTTTCTCCCTTCCTTTCTACTCGAGCCATCCCCGAGCTCAAGTCGGAGACCTCGCGTCGACAACCTACTATCCCCCCCCTTAACTCCGGTAACCCCTCCCTCGACTTCTTCCTCCCCCTCTGACATCGCGCCAGCTACACAGGTCCTACCTATATAAAAAAAAAAAAAGGTAGACACCTAAAAATGTATAGACGGGTGTCTACACGGTATACAATAACTTACAAACTATTATAATAACAAAAAACCAACACCAAATAATAAGAAAACCAACACCTTATTAGAAATAAACCTAGCCTAATATAATAAAATAATCCTCCCCCCGCCGGAGTCACCGACGCAGCACAACACCGGGACAAACTCGTCACCAGTGCTGTTCTACGCAGACGACTCAACGACGGTTCAAAAACAACAGCGGTCCTAAGACACAATACAACAAAAAATACAATATCTCGTGAACCTGACGGAACAACGAAACAAAACATACACCATATGAAAGGGACAAAAAACCGCTTTCATTGAACGCCTTGAACTTCAAAATCCCTCGGTAAGTATACCCTCCACCTTAGGAAGTTAAAGCTCGCTACCGAATACCTGTCGAGCTGGTTTCAGTGTTATCTAAGTAAACATCTAAATAACTTTGTGCAAGTGTACTTAGATCATCGGTTTTACAGATAGACGGAACAGAATCCTTGGAACAGCTACTATGGCTGGTTTGCGAGAGTCACGAACTCTCTGAGATGCACCTACGAGTGGACGAGCGCCGCAGCCTGAACCTACTCAACCGGAACAGGGCGGCGCCCACCATACGGTTCCCTATGAAGGGCAAGATCAGTACGAGGCAGATGAAGTCCAACTGGTTAGTTGTTTCTTTTTTTTAATCTTTATTGAGGACTTGGTTCACAAAGAGAAGCGACCATGTCGTCCTCATATGGCTACAAAATCACTTATTAAACTATTTATATTAATGTCTTACTTTGTATATTTATATTAATGTCTTACATTATATACTTATATGAATGTCTTACATCTAGACCAGCTTTAACTAATTTATACAAAATTATAGCATCACTAGGCACTGACAATGCAATATTACAGCCTCCCACGTTTTTAAACATTGAATTATTAAAAATACAGCTCCTAAATGATTCGTTCCGGGCACATTCCACCAGAATGTGGTAGACATGGTAAGTTGATATAACCCAGAATCTCTCCATCCAGTGACTTAGGAAGCTGGGGGTGAGGCTCTAAGGCCCGTATAAATGAAACAATCTCAAACCTTAGTTGAGAACCCATTTGACAGATAAAAAAAAAGTTTCGTTTCACTTTTAAAAATAAAGAACTTTACTTATGTTAAATACTTTAATATTTTTCTTTCTTAAAACGTAAAAATAAAGATTATACTTATTTTAGTGTTTTCTGTAATCTATAATATTAATTTAACGATATAAAAAGAAAATAAATTAAAGCACTATGTAACAATTATAAAGTTGTTAACTTTTAAAAGTAAAACGAAACGTTGTTTCATCTATCAAATATGTTCTCAAGTGAGGTTGGGTTTGGGATTGTTTTATTTATACGGGCCTAAGGTTTTATCGAAACGAACCCGAAGCCCCAACTTAGGTATAGGTTTTAAGATTCTTTATTTGTCAAAATATTACAGTAATCACTTACGAGAAATACAATTTGTAAGTTATTGATAGGATAAATGCAAACAGCGAGCATTTTGTCATGACCAAAACATACTTATTATACACAAGTATCAAGTTATTGTATAGTTTTATGTGGCAATATTTGTTACATATAAACTCAAAAATTAATTTGTGTATCAATGCAACTAAAATTCCCAAAACACTTCTATAGCACAAAAGTATCAAAAACATATTTCCTCTGTCTGGCACCTGCAACACAATTTCTCGGACACTTTGTTCGAGGCCATAATGACGCGATCTAAAGCGTTCTTACTCTACTTCCTGAGGTTAGCTTAATCTAACTTGTGATCCAACCTAGGGCTAACATGATCTAATGCTTCTGATCGCCTCGTGGTCTAGTGGTTCAGAGTTTCGCTCTGGACCCGGAGGTTGTGGGTTCGATCCCGCGTTGAAACAACGTTGTTTTCAAGCTGATTGTCTGACAAGAAAGGTGATCCATGCGTCGAATGGGCATGTAAAAAATCGGTCCTGCGCGTGTTCTCTCGCTAGTCGTGTCGGTTTACCGTCCCACTTATGAGGGTAAAAGGAAGAGAGAGAGTGTCTTTATATATTGCGCGCACACTTGGGCACTATAAAATAACTGCTGCGTAGCTGGCCTGGCTTCAATGAAATCGGCTACCGACACCGAAATCGGTGAGGGGAGCTATTATTATAATCTAATGGTTACTTAACCATGTTTAGACCTATGGTTAAAAGTTAGGATGGCCTACCCTGTTTTTTCCCAAAAATGTATTTATAAACATGGGCCAGGATGTATGGGGCCCTTGTAAATTGTCTTGTCTTCTTCTTCTGCCTCTCGCTCCACCGCGGAGTGACCGCGGACAGAAGTGATAAGTGCGAGAGCATCGCTTACCGAACCGCCTGTCTTCTGTCTTACGGGGCTCGGGGAGAGTATGAATGCATGAATGAATGAATATATTTTATTGTGTCCAAAAGATAAATCCGCCATTTGAGTTAATTTTTATGTTAATTACATAAAAATTAACTCAAAGGGCGGATTTATCGCTATGAAGCGATGATTTCTTCCAAGCAACCCTTGGCATACGAAAAAGGAAAACAAAAACAATCAAAGAAATAATATGAATCTATAACTACTTAGAAATAAAACACTGGAATTAAAATCCCTGAAGAGTGTGGAAGCATCCCCGCCTAATTTGTAGTAGTTTTTCAATTCTTATATAATTATACTAGCTGACCCGTGCCCACTTCGTTAAGCATAGAAACCGTATAAACCTTCCCGGGACTTCCACGAACATTTCAAGACTAAAAATAGCCGAATCGGTTCTGCCGTTCTCGAGTTTTAGCGAGACTAACGAACAGCAATTCATTTTATATACAAGACTAGCTGACCCGTGCCTACTTCGTTGAGCATAGAAACCGTTTAAACCTTCCCTGGACTTCCACGAATATTTCAAGACTATAAATAGCCGAATCGGTTCAGCCGTTCTCGAGTTTTAGCGAGACTAACGAACAGCTATTTATTTTTATATATATAAGAGATTAAATTTTTTCAAAAGGCACTTAAAAAGTATTTCAAAATAACTTTGAAATACTTTTTAAGGGCCTTTTCTCTTTATTGCAACCATTCATACTATACGTAAGTAAAACTGCAGGTAACAGCTTGTCGTAATATAATTGATTTGTAATATTTTTATATCGCCATTAATCACAGCTAACAATTATTGTCAATATCAATAGAAGATCACCGATTACCCATAACAACATTATTCCTTGCAACATCGCTACTAAAAAGGCATTAGAAAACAATTATGGCATTTTTGAATTAATTAGGCATTGTATTTTTATTACGATGAAAAGGATGTGAGTTAATATAGTTCTATGAATTTAATTAAAGTAATTATAAGATTGTATCTTTACTAGTTTATCCGTTTAATTGTTTATGGATATGACAAATTATAAGGTGATATTTTATATTAAATGGTCCGCTTAAACCTTTACAAATAGGTCATGCGGGCAGGTAAATACTGAAACAATTTTTATATCTTTATGTATGGTGAATTGGATCTACCGATGTCTCATGTCTAGATAGCCAAAAACAATTGAAGACATGAATGGAATAATATCACATAAATAATTAGCACAATTGTGATTTCGAGAAAATTGAGTTCTGTCTGACCGTCACTTAAATATTTAAGAATACTTACGTCGTAACTCGTAACGTATTAAATATTAAGAACTTTCTTAAGAACCGCCTCTAGAATGTACTTAATAGGTATATAACCTCAAATGATTGACAGTTTAAACCCAATTACGTGGGTATTTTTTTTGCGACATATCACCTTCATTCATTCATGTCTTCAATTAATGCTAGTCCAGCATAATTATTAACTGGGATGAGTTGGAATCATAAAGAGATCTCTTTTTTGATTTTTTGTTATTCTTGCGACAATATTTTTTTTTGTATTTGAATTCTGTAATTTAAATAATTGCGCCTACTCTCTACTCTACCATCTCTGCATCACCCTAAGGTTGGCTGGTTGAAAATGCCACTTGGCATTAAGCTCGCCTTTGTGAAATGCATGAAGTGTAATAAATAAATCTTAATATATATATATATTTCTTGTGTGCGTGTGTATGTGACTGAACTCCTCCTAAACGACTGGACCAATTTTGATGAAATTTTTTGTGTGTGTTCGTGGAGATTCGAGAATGGTTTAGATTTACAATTGGAACCGATAGGTGGCGCTGCAGTCAGTATGTCAAGCAATTAATTAATAAGGCAATACGAAGTTTGCCGGGACAGCTAGTAAAATATATATTTTTAAATTTTTATCGAAAGAAAAATACATTTCTAGGATGAGACATAAATTATAATCTTATCCTAAAGTTATTATAACTGGTATTTTTACATCCTGTACCTATAGCTGAAACGCGATACTGTTAAAAACTTCGATAGTGCGATTCAGGATTTGAGCTGTAATTGCTCCTCCACAGCTATCGATATAGCTGTGGAGTGACGTGGTGACCGCGACCTATTATTATTTTTGCGTGACCAACACAGCTTAGTAATTACTCAAACAAAATTAAAGTTTAAAATATTAAATTATTAAAACATTGCCACGCTCTACATTTTCCTTTGTTTTTTTAAGTGAATAAAAGAATATTTTATAATAGCACACAATAGCTCTACATGGAATATCGGAAATATTTTCACACAATACTTAATGCATATTTATATACCCTTGACCGTCGCGTCTTCGCGGCCGTGACTCTAATGCACACATACCGGCGATCTTAAACACCAATTAAAAACGTATTTTGTATATAAATATAGTAATTATTTTGATAGATACATCGGTTTGGCTGACTAGTATCCATGTTCATTAATTATTGCATAGACACATTAATATGAGTATAGACTGTCGGTAAGTCTGACGCCTCCGTGGTCCAGTGGTATAGAGCTTGGCTCGGGAGGTATTGGTTTCGATCCCTGCGTTGGAACAATATAGAAGTGTTTAGTCTGGTAAGGACAATACAGGCTGATCATCTGCCGGGGAATTCCTAGGTAAGGAAGATGGCAGCATCACCGTCATCTATATAATAAGATACCCGGCAAGGCAATATGTCAGTGGTGTTCTGGTAGTATAGCAGTTCCCATGGCCCCGCCAAAAAGCGTGAAGAAGAACATCGAGTGGGTCAGTTGGTAAACTCAGTGCGAAGCACTGTGCACTGTGTAGTCCAATATGTTACATGACCTTCTGAGCCTCTCCCGGGGTCATGGGGCATGCACAACGCATTTCCCTTGAGAAAAAAAAGGCTGATTGTCTAACAAGAAACATGATCTAAGCGTTGCAGGGCGTTCGATTCAAGATGCCATCGCCATTAATCGCTTACGAAGTTAGAGAACAAAATGTATGGGATTTGACATAACGTTCGCTAAATGACAAGCGAATTCAAGTGTCACTAATCGAAGCTTATGTCAAATTCCATACATTTTGTTTCCGAACTTCGTAACTGACAGTAGCGATGGCATCTTGAATCAGGGCTCTGAACGTAATCTCTTGCTAGTTGTGTAGGTTATCCATTCCACTGGGTTTCGAGAGTAAAGGAAAATGTGCCCTTGTGTATTGTGCTCACATTTGAACAGCGGATCTGGTTTCAATTAAACCAGCCACCGTCCCCCAAATCTGTGTGTGGAATTGAGAACGTATTAATGGTAGACCTGTTTACTTTAATAGAACCTCTGTTGAGTATATTTGCCAAAGTATTTTTATCGCAAAAAAAGTTAAACGGAAGCTATACATTGTTGTTTTTTTTTGTGATTTTAATGATGATTACTTATACATATCTACTGGAAAAAATATACACATTGACACATGACGACCTCCGTAGAGCAGTGCAGGTCGCGGGTTCGAATCCCGCCGACGGAACAAAAAAGTTTTCTGTGTTCCTGGGTCATGGATGTATTAATATAATAAAAATCTTAAATATATGTATAGTATTCCCGCATATTTCCGTTGTCTGGTAACCTGTAACACAAGTTCTTCGGATACTTAGCACGGGGCCAGATTGACGTGGTGTGAAGCGTCCATAGATATTATTATATTATTGATAGTAAGAACTATATCTACTGTTGTGCTCGAGAATAGGGCTTTTGATTGTATAGCAGGCGTAAAGTCTGAAAAGCATCATTTGTATCATGTTATTCATCAACGACTAATATTTCAGTGTCATTCAAGCAATACTTGGCTGTCTCCCGATACAGGACCCATCGTTAAACCAAGAAGCCACAAAAATTATAAGAATCGCCGAGAGGGTTTGCAAATGTAAGTCAATTGTCGGTTTAATCTAAAATTTTTATCGATCCAAAAATAGACATGTATCATCACTACCTACATAGTATAAAAAGATTAAAAAACTAAAACCCGACTTCGCAAAAAATGGGTCTAAAAAGGCTGAAACAAGAAATAATTCAATTTGAAATCCAGAAATGCATAGGTACAAAAATGGTCAAAGTAGAGCCGTGGTCGCACCCGCTATCAGCATCCAACCTTGCAACGGCAGACAAAATATATGCTCTTTCCAGATTTTTTTCTAACGTATCTCACTGTGAACTGATGCTTAGATTTTACTAGCGAGTTCAACCAATCGATTGATACCTCATTTATAAAAATCGGACCAGTAGTTTAAGCCGCTACGAGGCTTTAATTTTGCATATTTTGCCTAATCGTCGCCACAATGATTAAATTATTATTACTTTCCCAGGTCTAGTGGCATACATGACCCAGCCTAACATACGGCAATCCCGCTACTTCTCAGCGGTCCTCAACTCGCTTGTGCTATGTCAGTGTATACGCGCACACCTCTGGGAGCAGTCTCCGTACATGAGCAAGCAGCTGCGGGGCATCGGTCCGACCCTGAGCGGGCTGCTGGCGACCGCGGGGAAAGTGAACTTCACCATCATAGAGGAGAGCCATCCGAGGGACTTGGAAAGAGTAAGTGTTTTGGCTTGTGGCGGTACAACTAACGCTACAATTCTGCAACGCAAAGTAGAAAACTTCTATACCGCGTCCGGCCACAAAGTAGATACTATATATATAACACAGACACGACCTAGTACTAGAAAATGTATCACCCTAATACTGGCAATTCGACTGGCTATTTTTGTTTTCTTCGATTTCCAATAGATAAAGGGTGTCCAGGCACATTCCGGAAACCGCTATCTAGCGTTAGGAAAATACTAATTACTAATTTCGTTTCGTATCTTCTTCTTAATTAAGGAGTTGAATTTAGCTGAATGTGATGTTATGCTTAAAAAATAAGCTGATCTTTATTTTAATGTCAATGTTTGTACTTAATTCGGCATATTTACATTTTATAATTTACAAACGTTAATAGTAGTGACATCTATTGCAATTTTTTTGTATTAAACGTAGATTGTATAGGATGGTCGGCCATGGACATCTGAAGACTAGTACAGTGGGCTTCGGCCCGACCGAGCATACCATCTCGCTCGGTTGGAGATTTGCCTTTGGGGCTTCTACTTGTATTCCCATAGGCTACTAATAATATTGCCTCCCACACCGGTGACGGTGGCCTGTTTCATTGAAGCCAGGCCAGCTACGCAGGAGTCATTTTATAGTGCTCAAGTGTGGCGCAATACACAGAAGCACTCTCTCTTCCTTTACTCTCGTAGCCCAGTGGGACAGTTAACCGACACGACTGGCGGGAGATCAGGCGCAGGACCGACTTTTTACATACCCATCCGACGCATGGATCATCTTTCTTGTGAGTCAATCAGGTGATCAGCCTGTATTGTTCTAACCAAACTTGAAAACAACACTTTTTGTTGTTCCAACGCGGGAATCGAACCCACGACCTCCAGGTCGAAAGCGAGCTCTGAACCATTAGACCACTACTGAATTAGTGACACATAAATGGTCTACGTGACCAAGCCTAACATAATAATATGGCAACTTAAATACTGCTATTACTCTGCGGTCCTCAACTTGCTTGTGCTATGTAAGTGCATACGAGCACACATCATGGAGCAGTCATCTTCATCATCATAGAAGAGAAGCTGTTCGAGGGATTTCGAGACAGGAAGGGGCAGTGGCGTGTGGTTCCTGTAACTCCATTTCTATCTTCTACTTACTCAGCCTTAACCTTTTGAAGATAGTCATCCAATTTCCTACCTATTATACAGATGGCTTCCCTCTGAACGAGAAAGAACAATCGATACTCATATGTTATCAGAGTAAAGGAAGGGGAAGGTTCTTCATTCTCGTAATACACAAGCCGCACACATTTGAGTAGGCACCTCATAATAACTGGGGCCTTACACTCCAAATTGATTCGATTTTGATTCATATTCGATCGTACTGCGTACTTCCCAGTAAATTAACGTTGGTTTACTGATTGGGAGTACAAAAAGTTACGATCTAACGATTATCTTTATTCTGGTTAGTTTCAAGTGATCCACCAAATAAAATACCAAAAGGCGTTGAGATCGAACTGATTCGAATCGCGATTGTGTCGGGCCTGCTGCTGTGTAGCCGACTGACCGCCACCGAAACCGGGTGTTATTTTTTACTATATAGTTGAAATAACGTTATCGATTAAAATGTTTGCCGAAAGAAAACGTCCACTACTGAAAATAAGCCTACGTATTTCTTGGCGAATAGTTGTCTATATACTCGCCACGCTTGGCAGGCGCGTTAGCAAGCGCAGATTATCATGTCTGCGGAAACGCTACTGACCGGATATATATTCCTTCTGTCGCCTTTTACAGTACCCGCGGGAGAGATTGTCGATGCGGAAAAGGTGCTATTTTTCGGCACCCCACGGACATATACCTTCATACTTATAATATAAATACTTGATACAACGCTTCCAGAGAGCGTTTATCATGATCTGTTACTTGTGAGCGATAGTATCTTTAAGATGCAAAACGTTGTGATGTTCGCAGTCACGCGCACACGTATTTTTTGCGCAAACGATATTGACATTGGCTTGAAAGAGCCGAAAAGTTTTTGAACCTAGTAACCTCATTAGGAATTCTCATTAAATTAAACAGTACGTGTGAGTTTCGTACGCTCTTTCAAGCGGGTTACAATACAACTGGTGCTAGCTTTTCCTGCTCACTTGTTTGGTTCCTTCCTTTTTTATCAGACTAAGTGTCAATTTTATATTTTATATTAAAGTTAATCCTTCGCTAAATATCCTGTTGTAATTCCTATCAATAAATGAGAAGGCATGGTATTTTAACAAGCCGCTAACACTAATAAGTGTTGGTGAAATTGGCATCCTATTGTGCTGGCACAGATACAAGCTATATGGATAGCTAAAGTAGGCCGTCGCATCCGTTATTATTATTAGGGTCGATTTTTCAATCGTCAGATAACTTTTATCTAAGGAATAAATATGTGACTTGGACAGATTTTGTATGGAATAAATGTCAAAGTCCATCAAAGTCACATGTTTATTCGACGGATAAAAGTTATCTGACGATAGAAAAATCGGCCCTTAATATTATAATAATAATAAATATATAAATAATGGTGCCAAAACAAAAATGCTCTACGCGTCATTCTCTTCATATATGAACCATGAATCACCCTGTAGAACTATAAATAAATTATTTTTGTAGATAATGAACAAAGCGCCACCTGCTGGTAATATGTTACGAAAACAAGTCTCACTGTTGCCAAAATATGCTTTCAAGTTATTACCACTAGATCCAAGTACTGTAAGAGTGCAGCTAATGATGCTAAATGTAGCATTTTTGGCTGAGAACTTGGACCATTTGACGGCCGGAGACAACCACAAATGTTATATAATTGTTGGGGACAGTGAAAACTATATCTTATACTTCTCTAGTTTCAAGTAAGTCACTTGTTCTTCTATTCTATTGATTATTCTACTTTTAGACAAGAAGTGCCTTTAAAGAATATTATTTTTAGCCAGGTATACTTAAGCACTTACAACTAAACGTTTAGGTCCAATTGAGAATATTTCACGACAGTGACTGCCTTGCTTAAAAATATCAATTAAATGAACATTTCAATTTGTTGTAGAGACACAGATTTAGTAAGTGTATACGACGGATGTATAACCTTTGAAGTAACACGACTTCACAATCACGAACACAAGATTATGTTACATTGTATAAGTTCAAATTTCGGTATGTTTTGACACAAATTAATTTTAAACTTACTTAGGTACATGTTGTTTTGCATTGTTAAGCAATCTATTATTTCAGTTGGCCTAGATGAACGATGCGAACATATTTTTGCCAGTGTATTACCGGCTGTAACAAACGACTTTGAAATAAGTACATTGAAATGTGGAGAAATAGAGGAGCATGAAGGTATAATTGCAAAAAATACAAAAAGAAGACTCACTACAGACGTGGGTCATTGTAAAGAAAAAAAGAAACGCGGTAACACCTTTATAGAGTCGTTACAGAATCTTAAAAAGTCATTCACAAATACAACTCATAATTTAAAAACAGAACTCAATAAAACAAAAGATCTTTCCAATTCTGTACTTCAAGACATTCTTGATCCAGGTCAACAAAATATTTGTGACGACAATGAATTAAGCTTGATGATGTGCAATCCAGAAAACGATATTGTTTTTTCAAACTCATATTATACTACTCATAATATAGATGATGAAGAAATAGGATCAATTTTGAATAACATAGAAAGTGAAATTAATGATCATAGTGAAAACGATGGAGTATTACAAAAACATAATAAAAATTTTGAGCGAAAACAAGAAAATACCAAAGTGGAGGCTCCTAACATATTTATCTCGGCGTGTAAAAAAAAACCTAACTTGAAGTGTAAGCGGATATTAAATTCTAAAAATAACTTTGGCTTTCTAGACGCTAAGGAAAAACAAGACGAAGAGCAAACGAAAAAACCTGAAGAAGGTTTACCTGATTTAGTGAAACAAGAAATATTGCAGTTTTTGAGTAGAGCAAAAAACAAATCTACAAACAAATATTCCATTGTCGATATTCTTTCACCAGAAGACGAAAAATCTAACATACCCAGTAACAGTGTACAAAAAAATGTCATAGAAGATGGATCTAGGAACGTATCACTGAAAGAAAATGATGTAGATGTACTCTTAGCAAAAAATATCAACTTCGAAAATGTTAACAAAACTTATAAAGATTTAAAGAACGATGATAAAGTAGATAATAGCAATAATATTGTAACGCGTATTAGTGATCAGTCAAACTTGAATGACGAAGAAATGAATAAGAAAAAATTAATAATGACACTTGAAAAAAATACAACTAAAATGGCGGATGAAATTATCAAAAGCAATACGGACCAAGATTTTCTACTAAGTGCTGTAAATAAAGATGTAACCAGTAATACTAAATTAATGCCATATATAGATCAAGTTGCTAAGATAAACGCAAACTTATCTATTAATACTGATATGACGTTTGGAACTGCAAAATACAAAAATGCCACATTCAATAATATTCAGCTACCGAAATCTCTAACAAATCTCGGATCAGAAGTAGATAGCACATCTAAAAACAAAAGTATGGATATAGTTAATACCCAACAAAATATTACAACCCTTGGTGAAATTGCTAAACATTCTAACGATCCCATGACCATATATCCAAAGGCAACAAATGATTTTGAAGACATATTATCAAGTTCATGTGAAAGTTATAAGATGGCGAAAGTTGAGACCCTACAGAATGTTACGTGCCCGAATAAATTTAGTCCACATTTAAACAAAAATATTCATGCTAGTAAAATTGAATTTGCTAGAGCCTCAGAAGACCATGAAAATAAAAATAATAATTATGAAAAACACACTGAAAAAGGGGAGTATGTAAATAAATTTACTTACAGCAATTCAAAAATCAATGTAATAACAAAAAACGATAGTCAAATCAAAATAGTCAATACATTTGAAATAGATTTAAAAGTTACTCAAATAGTTTGTAAGGAATTTAAATCTAAGGATAAATTAAATAAAGAGAAAGAAGATTTAGAACCAAATAGTAAAATTATAAAATATGATCTCTGCAGTAGAAAAGTTAAAGACAACTTAAATTCTGTTGCGGAAGCGGATAAAAATTCAAAATCTACAAGTGTGCCATCTGTACAAAGGAATAACACATCTAAAGAAGGAAATTGCTCAATTAAAAATATTATTGAGAAGTATAAAATAAAGACAAGGTAACGTTTTAAAATACATAATGTACATGGCCTTTTAATGTTTCTCGTTTATATTTATATATCAATTTGTTCCAGAAGCGACGCACAACAGAGGTTACATACCTTACCAAAGCTGAACAAGACTATTACGCCAATAGTAAAATCACAAAAGCAATACAGAATAAAAGACATAAATAATACTGATGATACAACAACGTATAATATATCTCAAATATTTAGTGAAGTAAAACATGATCAGAAAGGATTACCTATGGCATCTTCACCTCTTGTGGACAACAATACTAAATTAAAACCTGTTTTTGATCTTATAGTTAATAATAATACTAAATTAAAGCCTGATTTAGATACAAGGTCATTAAACCAAAACATCACTGATACAAAAAACAAAACAAAAAATTACACAGTCGACGAAGATAACGGTTACGACGCTTTATTATATCCGAACATTAAAATATCTAGCAGCCCTTTAGAACCGGAAGATATTATGTCAGTTTTAACAGAATCCGACAGTGAAGAAGTAAATCTATCAATGTTAAACCCAAAAACAGTACTTCAGAGTTTAACAAATGATGCCCCAGAAGTGATTACACCTCCTATGGAGTTTTGTGATGATGCCTACTCTCCAGTTACTAGCAATAATCCCATCAAGACAGAGATCAGTTCAAACACACCAAACACTAGTCCACATAATGAAATTGGTTTCTCAGAAGCCACTGCTAATATAGAAACGTGGACTCTTTCCCAAGAAAATAATGATTGTGATAATTTTGAACCTAAGTTTATGCCTCAAAATAGTTTTAATATGTATAGAAACCATAACTTTTATTCGCCTTGCTCACAGTTGAATTTAAGTCAATTCAAGTACGAGGGTAAACCAAAATTTCGAAAGTAATTTGTAAAGTGTTACTGGAGTGTTTAAGTTGTGAAATAAAAGAAAAATTTAAGCAAACACCAAATTTTATTATAGTTAATTAAAAATATGAAATACTTTATGAAACGCCTTAAATAATAACAGCTAAGCGAGGAGAAATATTCACTAGTGATATTGCTACTTAATTTGATTATATTATTAGATGTACTTTTAAAGTAAAACCAAGACTGACTAAACATAAAAGTGATTTTAATATTGGTGTCTCGATCTCACGACATTTTTATTTAGTTGGTCTTGGTTGAACAGAACTCCATTCCTTTACTCCAATTAGTCTTTTCTAAGTTGAACAGTGCGACGTTGTGAAGGGCAGGTTGAACTCACACCATTCAATTTAAAAGAAACTGAGCGTGTGAAGCGTCCTCGTAAACACCAGCCGGCTAGCACTACGACGATGCTCCACTAATAAATTGTTACAACCTCTATACTTTGCATTAAAATAATGCCCATTTTCACAGGCAAGGGATCCTAACTTCGCAACCATTAATTCCAGTGATATATTCACTCTATCGTCTAGTTCTCAGCTTCCCTGCAAAGTTTTCTATCATGCACTCAAAAGAAAACCCAATCTATTAGTCTGTTAATATTGGTAAAGAAAAAAGGTAATTTTGCAATCCTGCCTCTCAAAATAAATCATTCACAAGTTTCAACCCTTCCATTGCTTCGTTTGCTACGAGATGTTGTTTCACTAAGCAAAGGCCGGGCAGTTCGTCAACAAGACAATACTAGCTGAGAATATTTTTCCGTTTAATGCTCAGCATGTTTGATACTCACAATAGAACATGGGTACAAGTGACTTAAACTAAATCATAACTGGGTATATTATGCATTCCGTGTTAATTACGATATACAATACATTATAAGCTAATATTTTAGGATAAATATTTGAATTCCTCTGAATATTAACGCGAAAAATATTACTAAATAATGCTGAATATTAAACTGGAAATTTATAGTCCACACTTTTTTTTTTCTTTTTTTTCATATTTTTATACTTTTTTTTACATTTTTTATTATTGAGTAATTTCCACGCTGGGAAAATTACACTAATTCTATGCAAAGTATAGCTTGTATTTGTTATATGACCACTCCATACTTTGTATCTTATATTTACGGGCTATGCTGTTTACTTTCGCATATTGGCAGTAACACATACAAAAAATATGCAACAAGCATGCAACAAATAAAGTCCGCTCTATTCAAATATACATGAAAAATAACTCATTTTAATTGCAAGAATATTGAACACATGGATTTTAAATAATAATAAATAGATGATGAAATTCATTTTATGTTTTTAACGATTAATATTATAGACAATAAGAAAAATCATATTGATTTACGTATAAATTTCTTTCATTTGCAACATTCTAATTCATATTTAGGTATTTTATAATGACCTTTGTGGCCCAATAGTTGAGAACGTCAAACTCAGCTGTGTGTTCTCTATATAATTGGGTCATAGATATCTGTATAATATAATAAAAATCTTATATAGTAAGTGTACTTGTGAATAGTATAAAAGGATTAAATAAATTTATATTATTTGATGCCCATTACACACATTCTTTGATTGGCGAGGTGTGGAAGCGCCCATAGGTATTATTATTATGCTGGGGCTACATTAGCGGGGTACGGCGAATATTCGTGTCAATGTGTGTGTGGCCAAGCATTTGGGCAAAGACGTATTATTGGGACACTGTCAGTAAAGTGCTGCACATCATAGGGTTTATCTGGACACGAATAATACTCCGCCAAATTTAGCCGGGTTAGCCCATGTTTTTAGCGCGCCAATGCGACACGAATCTTTGCCCGCTAATGTTGCCCTTTTAATAAATAAACTTCAATTATCTTTTTGTTTGAAAGTTGTTTTTAACTTTTTTTTTTGTTCATTTGATCAAGAGGTGCTATGACCACGACCACAAAAGAGAAATCATAAGTGCTGCATTTATAATTATTTCAATAATCCATTCATAAAATTACTTGATAAGAGGGTTTTCCATAATTTTTCAAAGTTTCTTGTATGTGATTTTAGTTTACCTCACTAAGTAGTGCAACGTTAAGTAACTTGATGTTATTGATCTTAAAAATATTTACTGCAAATATGCCAATTATACAGCATAGCCCGAAGTGCTACTTATACATTGGCCTAAAAGCCATATTCAATGGAAAGTGGTGATGAAGGTAAGTGCAGCATCAAAACCTGGCGACATCAATCGTAAATGTTGAGTGTTTGTCTATGCTTTCATCTAGATCCAAAGAAAAAAATAAAAAGTATGCTAATATTGCAAGAAAACAAAAATGTGCAGTTCTTGCTTGCATGCTGTCTATTTTTCTCTTTGGATAAATCTAATTTTCACATTTACTAATAAGTGGCCATATAATTTGATTCGCGAATTACTCACTAATCATACTGCATAGATGGACACTGGAAACCAACAATCGATGTCGCTAGATGTTGAAGCATTCACTTCTTAGTCATAATCTTCAGGTATTCCAAAGCATTTTGAGCAGCTGAAGACTGAGCATCCTTGCTGGTAAGTCCAGATCCATAGCACACCGCGACTGGTAAAGTAGACAGCTGAACCAGGCATTGAGAGCGCCCAGTCATAGACTTTTCTTCAATGTCGACATATGTCACCTCAAATGTTTGTTCCGAAGCAATCTCTTGTAAGAATTGAACAAAATTGAAGTCCTTGTTGTTGAGTGGGGTCACCTACAGAAATGAACAAATATTAAAGTTTTCATAATCTATATTGCTTTGAGTACTAACACACAATTATCATTCTATAAAACATTTTATTGGAACACATGCAAAACATTTTCAACATTTTACACAAATAATAAGAAAGCAACAAGTTTTAATTGATAAACTCATTATCTTGAAGCCATATTTAAGACTAAATATTATATGTAATCCATCTTAACCTTCTTTGAGCAGGTTATTATGTTCTCCATATTAAAAGTAGGGTAGCATAATTTTTTTTTTCTTTCTAGTAAAAGTTATTACTTTTTAAGAATGGATGACTGTAGAGACCATTACATATTATAGTTCATGATCTATATAATATATTTGTTTTTTTTATTAATATTAATAAAAAATACAAAACATTGTTTGGTATTAGTGGGACACTTCATGCAAACATTTTGGCACATCATACAGACATTTTGGTAATATACGTTCTAGAATTCTAGAGGAACAACAAAGATTCCTTAATAAACAAGTTGTTTAGGGATATCAGCTACTGGAATGGACTTTGTGTAAGGGAAGTAAAACTAAAGTTCAAAGGAATTTCACAAGCTCATGCTCAAATATAAAATGTTTCATACCTGCAACTTGGCCAGGTTAGGGCCGATGGATTGTTTGAGATGTTTGTGAAACTGCGACACTTTGTGGCTATGGCTGGTTGTGAGTGTTGATATTTTACTATCTTTCAGGTCGGCATAACGGGCCGCCACACCGCCCTAAAACAAACAAATGTCAGCATCAATAAATTTAGACCCTAGTGTTCATTAAAACATAAACAACAAAAAAAAAACAATGATTTTGCAGCTGACTGAAAGATAGTAAAAACCTGGCCAAGTCTGACTGACTGTATCCAACAAGGAATCAAGAACCATAAAACAAACCACATACAGAAACTGCGAAACCAGCTGATTACATACATCTTATTAACATCACAGGTAAATTAGACAGGTATAGTTAATAGCTATTTTATTAAAATTAGAAAAATATTGATGGGTCACTAATGAGATTTAATGATATAGAATGACTTGATAATGAATATAATAATTATTACATTTTTTACCTCTTCCTCATTTTGGAATGTCTCTGGGGGGTTGTCCTGCAGTACCTGCCACATCTTGTAAGCGGCTTGGCGCTTAGCAAGCTTTTTAGATTTGCCTGTGCCTATCTCACGACGCTTCAACAGAGTACAGACGATAGTAAATTGACGTTCGTGTGGCAAACCTGGAAAAGAATCAATTTTTAATGTAATACAAAGACGCATCATTATATAAAAAATGTGTGTATTGTACTACTCCTACACTTCAAACTGTGATACAAAAAATCATACCCACAGGTTATGTGGGTATGATTGATACAATGCACTTCTGGGTGCATATTTATTATATTTGATTCAATATATTACATCATCTTAAGTTTAGGTTGTTGCCCATCACTCAAGTTCTGGAAAATAAAGCAAAAACCAGTGTTTGTGTGGCATCTTAAGGGATGATTCTATTCTATATAGAAATATGTATAGCACTAATGTACTACAGGAACGAAAATGGTTTTTGTGGGACGAAAGGGCAATGTTCTTTAACTTGGAATGGGTGGTACTCATTAAGCTTTACTTACGTCTAGTAACATTGTCATCATTTTCCGCATGGTAAGATGGCGGTGGCCAGAACCGAGACATGCACAACTCTTGCAACCAACCCACTGGGTTGCCCATCTGCTTGTCTTCAAATGAAGGCACCACAGTTGCACTATAAAATACATTTGATTGATAGTGTTTTAAATTTTGTACCCATTGGCCATAGCTTTTTTATAAAAGTGTACTGAATGCTCCTATAATACCTAATTAAATACAATAAAAACAATTTTTCCTATATTTTTAGCAATAGCAGTTGCAAATATTTTGCTCTAAATAAAAAATCTCAAAATAGGAAAGGTCATAAATTTCATTAGGTAAGATGGCTTATATACTTTACAGAGTTTATCCTATTGTATAAAAATATGTCATTAACTTACGGCTCAGGAATATTTCCATTGGCAGGTTCATTTGCTGGTGCAGCACCAGTCAGTTTATCCAGGAGAGCTTTAGCCGCAGAGTGTTTTGCTTCTTTCTTAGATCTGCCAGTACCCATTGCTGTAATGAAACAGAATAAAATATTACTAACATAATAAAAGTAAAATTGTGGAATGAAGTATTAAAAATAGTGTGTATAATCATTGCATTAGAAAATTCTGTAAGGAAGTAGTCTGAAATATGTTTACCAACAAGATCTGCCACAGTCACACGGTAACGAAAAGTTGGCTCATGTATCATGCCCTCAATCTGAACCAGCTCATATTTGGGCACGGTGCCACGACGAGCCAGCAGCTCTTGGAGCACAGATACAGGAGTCTTCATTGGGAGTGACTCCATTTCCTAATGAAAGATTTTGTTTAGAATGAATTTTGATTTATGTAATATCTTATGCAAACTTTTTTACCTATTATAAACATTAATTAGCATACATAATTAAAGGAATATGAATATTCAGCCTATCTTTTAATTAAAAGTTAAAAATGTTAAGGGCGTGTTTCACCAAGCATGTTAAAATTAATCCTTCGTTAAATATCATGTTATCCCTCTCGTAATTCCTATCAATGAATGAGAAGGCATGGTACTTTAACAAGCCGTTAACAATAACAGGCGTTGGTGAAATCGGAACTTAGTCCCTTTAGCCCTTAGTCTAATAAGTACAAATATACATAATATAATTGCCAGTGAGAATTTATAAATACCCTTTTAGCTGCTTCATCCAATGGGAGGCGCTCCAGACTAGTTTGCGGTTTTGGCCGATTCTGAAAGCGGCGACGTGGGCCATGCTGGGGGTGCTCCCCATCAGGACCAGGTCCATGCACCGCTAAACCGTGGACCACACTTGGTGGTACCCCACCATGGACAACCCCCGAGTGTGGGTGAATCACACCACCATCCATCTATAGAAAATATTTATATATTTTAATCATGACTTTGTATATGCTTACCCAATTTTTATTTACGTAAAAATACATAAGGAAATATAATTATCAGCTGATATCACCTACAACAATTACTTACAATTCTGTCACAAATATTTATTTAATACTAATGCTTGAAATTATTTATATTCACTTAGGCAAATTAAATGGTGCTTTATTAATTTAACTAGTAGGTAAGTATTTTATTGACTATATTCAAGAAAAAGAAAAAATAAATATTGAACATGTGATTTGACATGGCTGCCGGTTCATTGATCATTCAATCAAAATGGCTACCTACGCATGGCAAAACCGGCACACCAAGAAATAAGCCTATATTACTAAATTTAAATACATAATAACTATGAAAATGTGCATGAAATCTATATAAAAAGCAAATATGTTTTTAAGAAACAAGGGCTTTGAACTTTCTATGATTTAGGAAGCGCACCACGCCACTTACCATTTTGTTGTATCTCTCCACCGTGAAATATGAAAAACTAGATTATGGTGAAATTATATGACGCCTATTTAACAAAACAGGAGATTTCTTAGCGTATGAATACTTTTAGCTTAAATTAACTATGTCGATAGGAGCGGAGAAATCACAGAAGAAGAAAATTAAAGAAATTCAGCCGATACGCCGTCCGCATCAGCCGAATAATCGAGATTGTCAATGTCAAACGTACGTCAAAACTTTACTGTCAAATATTGAATTTGACAAAATGTCAATCATTTTCCAATGGATTGTTCATAGATTAGAGTAATTATTTTAATAGAGGGGATTGTTTCCGTCAGGGTCTCTAGATGGCAATAGTGAGATGATAGTGAACTAAATCTATGGTGAGTTAGTTGCTCGGTAAGGTAAGGTCCGACTGCGATTTTGGTCTCTACTTTGTGCTGAAACTTGAGCCGAGACAGGGGGGGTCCACTTCGAACAAACGCTACGTTCCTACCTACAGTCTATGTATGTACTTTTCGTCGAACATTCCTCATTCGCCTTTTTTTATTTTTTTTAAGTTCGTTCATGATGAACTGGCTAAGGTCGTAGACCATACTGCCAAGTCATTAGTTTCTAAAATTCTATTCCGTGTATTATTATTTTTTTCTTAAGTTTTTATTCCAGTATTATTATACGTCTTCAGTTTTTTCTGTCTCATTTGTTTCTATTCCGTAGTTATTTATTTTTTTTTTCCTTAGTTTTTCTTCTAGTTAAATGTCTTCAGTTTTTTTTTGTCTTATTTGTTTCTATTCCGTAATAAAAATGTTTTTGTGTGAAGTTAATACAAAACGCTCACGCGTTCTACACTCTAAACACACATACCGAATATATAGTACTAGTGGTCCGTACCGGCTTTGCACGAGTGGATATATTTTGTTTCTTAAAACTTTGGCATTTGTTTTATTATCAAGAGCTTTAGGGAAAGAAGTATAAGGGCACTTTTTTACACATTTACTAATAAATCATATAAATTAAAAAGTAAAAAAGTATAGATATAAATAATTTGTATTTTTAGATGAGAGTATAAATAGAATTAAAAAGGCAATAAGAAAAAATGTCGCAGCAGAATAAAGAGTAAACAATCGAATAAAAGACCTAAGTACCTACCACCAAACAATAAAAAAACATTAATTTCTTTACACCAGCAACATCTTATTTTTTATTGCAGTTGCTTGACTGTATACTTCTCAATTCTAAAGCGTCATATTTTCTCAAATATATTATATTTTATTACACTAATTAAATATTGCATGTGTAATGATATTAATGTTTTTTTTTATTGTTTGGGGTTAGGTTGATTACCATCTTATTTTTTATTACTTGTGTTGTCTTGACTGTGTATTAATTAGGTACTCAATTATATAGCGTTTATTTATCACATTGCCTCAAATATATCATATTTTGAGGCAATGTGATATTGAGCGTCTAAAGATATTCTTATTAATACATTTACGTAAATAAAAAGTAAAACATAGTTAAAAATTCCGATGCATGCAACTCATACGTGACACAGCTTAAAGATCTTGCTAAATTATAATTTAATTAATTACTTATATAAAAGGCAATGAGGTCGACCGTAAGAAAATATAAACATTTAAGAACATAACAAACGTATTATAAAATAAAGAATATATAAATATATGACTTTATTCAATTAACAAAACACAATAAGATTTTTAAAAAATAACCTAATAAATAAAAACAATTGTAGGTTAATTAAAGTATGTAGTAGTTATTAATTATTTAAAGTGATAAACATTCTTAAGAAAGCGTTTTATTAGATTGATCTTTAAAACAATTAAAGCTGTAGTTAAAGATATCCTCGGATAAAGCAGCTACTATTGTATTAAATAAATATCTTTGTCATAGGTAAAGTCCATTCCGTGAAAAAAGTCTCGCGACAATAATAATTGGGACTTAAACATAAGTAAATAAATATTATTATATTGAAGGTCAGTATTTTAGGATTTGTAGGAATAACCCGTAATGTCGGTGAATACTGAATACTAGCTTTTACCTAGGTATTCTCTCTTAGATTATTTAATCTAAGTATTCTCTTAAAATATTTAACATGCCGTCGCGCGATTAAAGCGCCGCGTCTAGAGGACTCCTTTCCGAGGAATCCTGGATTAGTTATGGAAGCTTGTAACTGTAACTTTTAAAATGTTAAGTACAATAATAATCATTCATATGCTGTAAGCGTACATCGAAGCAAATTCCGTTCTAATTATTTTTTTGCACATTCAACACTTGCAGATTGTTAAAATAATAATTAAAAGAAGTAGAAGAATAAAAAATATATTTTGAGAAAAAAATGGCTGCCGGCTGCAAAAAAACTGATTTTAATTAATTTATTAACTTCTAAAACAAGTAATAGTAAGTGTAAGATTTAAGCATTTAAGGCGCACCAAAATATATTAAGTAAGTATAATAACGTGTATTACGAATACACGTTTTACATCACATAACCTCGTAAAAATGTTCATAAACAATTAAACATACTAAATCGGCGATATAATTCCAAAGTTTGTATTTATATAAAAAAGTAATAAACAAATAATAATAACAAACAAAAATTCGTCTATAATATTACAATAATATGTCACGAGGTGTTATTGTATGTACCTACTATAAGAACGTTTTATAACATTTGCAACTACGCAATTAAAATATTATACTTACAGATGTTTGATCATACTTCAGTCTCTGGTATTTAATCTAATTATTAACATTTTCTTTTAGGTTGTACATCGTTTTCCAAATCCAAGAAAATTCAAAAATATTTTGGAAGCTTGGTTGAAATTTGTCCAAATTCATAGCTGCTGTTAATAACTATGTTAAGTGCAGGATATAAGAAAGGTGAGTAAACCAATCAAAACCAACTACTTATTTTTAAGGAGTCCACAGATGTAATCTACAAAGTGTACTGTACATCAACTTATTAATTATGTATAAAGTATCACACACATACTATGGGTAATGCAATTCTTCTAATTTACCTTTCCTCTGATTTACCTTGTTATACCTATTTCTTATTGAATATTTTCATATTTTATCTGATACAAAGCTGTAAACACATTTTATCTGTTATGTGTGTCTTCTGACAATTTGTTTAATATTCATGGATACATAACACCATTAGAATGGAATACTATTAAAATATAATATATAGATAATACTAGCTGACCCGTACCCACTTTGTTGAGGATATTTTCTCACTATGTAAATCATTCCTGGACTTCCATGAATATTTCAAGACCAAAAATAGCCAAATTGGTTAAGCAATTCTCAAATCTTGGCAAGACTAAAGAACAGCAATTCATTTTTATATATATAGATAATATTATTGTAAATTTTTTTGATTTATTATTAGTACCTCTAACTTTTTTATTAATATTTTTCAGCTTCAAGAGGAACAGTGTGGATACTTCTTAATGGTATTTGTGAAGAAACCTAATAGGTTTAAATCGAAGGTCAACACAAGCTGGGCTGGTCATTAATGGTTTTTGAAACAAGGTAAGCACACTATTTATTTAAGAAAATGGTTTAATCTGTAAAATACTCAGTTTGAAACAAACTTCTCCAAAATGTTTGGACCAATTTTAACAATATTAAGTAATTATTTAAAATTCAATATTAGTAAAATATAACAATCATTGCAATATGTTTGCATAAAACAAACGGAGACCTAATTTGGCATTAGTTGCCAAAATAAATGTGAACTCATTAAAAAATCATTTTCTTATTGAGTTAACATTATTCTATAATAATTATTATTATTATATCTTTGAATACTTCACACCACACATAATATATGTTACAGGTATCAGACAATGGAAATATATTTAATACTTTTTACCATACAGACGTATAAAAATTTACAACTCTTTCAGCGTTGCTATTTTCAGTGACCTCTATACGAGTAGTAGACAATTGTCACAACTCACAAATTTATTTTAGATATTGTATAATCTGCATACTACCTAGTTTAAGTATAGTAGCCATGTGTGGATTATTTACTTTATTATAACATCTATTTTAAACTACCTAAGTAATGTAAAAAGTGTAAGACAAAATAATAAGTCTCAATATAAACTTATTCAAAGAGGTGTACCACAGGGAAGCATACTGGGTCCATTTCTTTTCTTAGCCAATATTAATGACATAACTATGGCTACTGTGTGTCTTATTTGATGATTACACTACAATACTGATCAAATGTGAAAATTATAATACTTATGAAAGAGAAATAAATTAAGCCTTAAAAGACATTATTAATTGGTTGATTCCTAACTATACAGTGTGTAAAAAGAGCAGTCACTATAACTTTTAGATACGATTATACTACCTTTCCTCGTTTCGGAAATGTATTTTTAAATTTTTTTTTTGACTAAACTAAAAAAAAATTTTTCTTTTTACCATTTGTTATTTTTTGTCGCAAAAATAATAGTAAAATTTTTTTTTACATTTTGTAAAAAAAAAGAAAAAATTACACTGGGTGTAAAGTAAATTAGTGATAATACTTTAGGGTGTGTATGTGCCTCTTATATAGAGTTTACTGTGGAAGTATCAGCGGTGAAAGACTTACTTTTGAGTTTCAGGTTTATACGAGAAATGACCCAACATAAATTTGCCCATACAATAATAATAAAAAAAAGTATCTTGTTCAGTCCTGGTACTTTCACAGTATACTCTACATACGGGACCCATACACACCCTAAAGTATAATACTTTAGGGTGTGTATGGGTCCCTCATTTATTTTACACCTTGTATACAGGACAACCTCTTTATTATAATATTTAAAAATATACATTTTGTTGACACAGTATTAAACAGGGTGTAAAAAGAACAGTCACTATAACTTTGAGATACGATTATACTTCCTTTCCTCAATTTGGAAATGTATTTTTTTACACAGTATCATCACTACATAGTATAAAACAAAGTCGCTTTTTCTGTCCCTATATCCCTATGTGCGCTTAAATCTTACATAATATTACATAATATTACCTTTTCTAACATTTAAATTTTTAAATTTTCAGTGTTCAAAAACGAAGAAGTCACGACTTGTGAGTTCTGAATAAACAGTGAACATAATATTGAAAATATTAGTATGAAGGTGAGCAAAATAATAAAATTTCTTTTGAAAATAGTTTAATTCGTAAAAAACGGTTTGACCATTTTGATTGGTCAAAACCAATCTAAACAGTATTTAATTATTATTAAATGCAATATTAGTTGAAAATATTAATTGTAACATTATTCATGAATAATCAAATGACACATAATATTATCTTTTGTAACATGTAATTTTAAAATTTTCAGTGTCAAGAAGTAAATTTTTTGAAGTCACTTTTTTTTCTAATTTATTGAACCATTTAACCATTAACATTATTTCAAAATCATAATTTGGTGCACAAGTTTTATATGTACTTTTGCCGAAATATAATATTGCATCATGATCAATTAAAAAAAATACATTTCTGATTTTTATATTTTTCAGCATGAAGAGGTATATGTTTGCTTAAAACAAACATACCTTATTGTTTGCATTATTTGCTAATACATGTTAACTAAAAAATAAATTATACATAATATTACCTTTTCTAACATTAAAATTTTTAAATTTTCAGTGTCCAAAAACGAAGAAGAAGTCACGACTTGTGAGTTCTGAATAAACAGTGAACATAATATTGAAAATATTAGTATGAAGGTAAGCAAAATTAATAAAATTTCTTTTGAAAATAGTTTAATTCGTAAAAAACGGTTTGTCCATTTTGATTGGTCAAAACCAATCTAAACAGTATTTAACTATTATTATTATTAAATGCAATATTAGTTGAAAATATTAATTGTAACATTATTCATGTATAATCAATAATAATTGTTGCCTGCAATTTGTTTGTGTAACATAAACGGGGATCTAATTTTGACATTATTTGCTAAATTATAATTCCAGTGAGTTCTGTATGAACAGTGAACAAAATATTGAAAATAAAATAAAAAGGTAATCAGAACATTTTCATCAGAACATTTGATCAGAAATTTTTCATTTATTGACAAAAGTAACTGGTGTGTAACTAGTAACTGTGTATTGTGATGCCCTGGAATGTCTTGTGACAGCGATGCAGTAGCAATTTTGAACTCTTAAACCTTGCCATAAGAAACTAACAGAGGGAATGCAGGCACTTACTTTACATTACTCTAAAGAGAAATAAATATATGTAATACTAGCTTTTGCCCGCATCACGCACGCGCATACAATGTGCGCGATGATCGGTTAAGTAGATTTGGCTTGAAAGCGTTACAAACAAACAGACATTCATATGTCAAGTGTTGTAATGTGATCAGCTGTAGTAGACTAGTACGCTTTAGCAACAAACGCCGTGACTCCCCAGTCAAATTAATAATATTAATAAGCTATTAGCTAACCATACTGGCCTATCCAAAGCATATATACTCTGTTAGTAACGACGACATTATCTAACTTTCTAAACGATATATATTTTAGTACACACCTAAAATATAAAATGCATTATTATTGTTATAAGTACCTATTAGAATAATGTATATTTTTATTATTATTATATATTTTGTCTTATATAATATAGTTACATTTATAATAAAATATAATATAATACTTGTACTCTCCCTGCATCACAAAGTTAATAATAAATGCCCAGTATGTAATAATATATTGTTTAAGTATTTAACAAACCTCGTATAATTAATTTATATTATCATCACAAAACCATAAAGTTCATTCAATAGTTTGTATACTAAACAAATTATTTTTATTTTTTCAGTATTATGTATTCAATGTGTCAATCAATGCTGAGCACTAAGACAAGCGTAAAGAAGCCTAACTAAAAAGAAATGACTGATGAATACGAACCCCGTTGCCGCCCCTAGAAAGTGATGTCGCGGCGCGCAACATGCACTGCAATTAGACTAGCAAAATTAAATGATTAATATTATAATATTAATCTTATCTATGCGGATAATAATATAGTATTCGAAATTATTATCCTTCTGCAATTAAGTTACGAATTGGCGACGTGCTTATTTAATTCTTGTCTTCAATATAATAATATACCTATGAGTATAAAGAATATTTACCACGAGATATATACTATAGTATGTCCGAGATAAATTTAACCTGATCGTAAACAAACCCGTCTATGACACAACCAAAAACTAGTAAGTGATGCCAATTGGCCAATATTATTACAATGATTTTTGTTTTCTATGAATCCAATAGACTATAGGCTTGTATTCTGCAATCGTTAGTGTCAAAATGGCGTATTTTTCAGTGAAAGATTTTCATTTGATGCTTAAACTTATTAAAATTGTTTTAAAATGTATTGGAGAAGAAAGTGTAATCCTTTAATATACCTGTCAAAGTGTTGATAAGTGTGCACAATAAGTGAATATGTGAATATTTTGGTGTTTTTTGTTTGTTTACGTTCAGGTTACATTTATCAGAGACGAACTATATATTATATTCTTTATACTCGCCAACGAAAATATAAATGTGAAATGAGAGCCAAGTTCAAAGACAAAAAAAAATGTAAAATCTAAATACATAAATACATAAAACTATGTAGCAACTTAAACTATAATATCTTCTTAGAACTTAGAATAATAATATTATATTGCCCAAGCCAAAGTCTGAATTGGCTTAGTTTTCATTACAATTATTTGCAAAGCAAAATTATTAAATCGTACATGAAAACTAGGCAGGTCTGACCGTAGGCTTCTATAATATGATATTGTTCTAAGTTACAAGAAAGCATTATAGTTGATTTTTTAAATATTTTTTTAATAATGCTAATGTTAGTGATTGATAACTGGATTCGAAGTGTAATAATGTTAAATGTATAGAATATGTCATTATCCTGGTAATGTCTTCAATTTATTTTAGTAATATTATGTATTTTAATCCTCTGCCTATGTACTTATACTCTTATCAAAACGGAATTTCTTTAAACTCGTGTCTTTCATATATTACGATAGTATATTATATCATTTCCCAGGATCTAAATTGCATAGTTATAAAAATAACAACTGTTTCAATTTTTAAGTATAATGTTAAGGCGAGGAGTAACCGCAACTAGCGCCACTCTTTTAAAATAAATTTTACAATGACACAACGATCTAATTAAAAAAAGTAATCGGTTCAAACTTTAAGTAAGTAGTTAAACTAATTTATTGGCATTTAATTACAGCTCTAAATCCTATACTGTATTTACTCTCGTAAGTAATAACTTAAACGGCCGTTTTAGTTATTACTTACGAGATATAATACATAATATTAGTTTAACTACTATATATTACTATAATAAATTAGTTTAGCTATTTACTTAAAGTTTGAACCGATTACTTTTTTTAATAAGACCTTTGTGTCATTGTAAAATTCATTTTAAAAAGAGTGGCGCTAGTTGCGGTTACTCCTCGCCTTAATGAGGTGTGTCGAATATTATAAACATAATTTGATTTCACATAGTACCACACATAGTAACCATCTAATGTTTTCATATTATTATAGTGATAATACTCTAAAGTTATGGGAAATCGAAAATAACACTTTGTATTTAAGTAATAATTTGTGATAATTATATAAGAAATGATATCTGGCAAGATTTATGTAATAACGATGTATCGTTCATTTATAAATAACTTCCTGGTCATGTTATATTTCTTATTCCTCAGAATATTTTTTGTGTAGTGTGTTATACGAATTTGGCATTTATTTGATGATTTTAGTATGTTCATGAAATAAAGAAAGTTAATGATTAAACCATAACATAAAAAAATGAAATTAACTACAAAACTTTAAAAAAAAGCTAATAATAATTAATATTTTAATATTTAATGTTTGTTTAACGTATGGTCATTTGTAATATCACGTAATTTACTCATAACACAAAATGTGTATCTTAAGACATTTCATAGTAGGTACTATTATGTTTTGATGATGTATTTTGTTAAAATTGCCTGAAAAACTAAATTTAAAATTATTTAATAATGTAAGAATTTACAGTTGTAATCTCAGTTAAGATCCAATTGTACTAAACGTTAACGAAAAGTTTATATCCACCAATTTAATGGGTTTGCAGTATTTTTTCTCCTACGGTAAATAAGTGATGTTTTAATTATTGTAGCATTATAATACCGTATCTCTGTCGTTTATGTTTGTATTAAATTGGATCCGAACAGAGTATGCAATTAAAATGTATCAGTAGGTATAAAGAGTTCCTATATAAAAATAAAATATTTTACATTTTTGGTTATGTTTTGTTTTATTATGTTGGATTTTTATGTTTCAAAGACTTTGTAAGAATTGTTTATTTGTTAATGAAACTTAACAAATAAACACTTCTCTAAAAACTAAGGTCTTTGAAACATAAAAATCTAACAGACTAATTCCGCAGCAAATTGAAGTAATTTATTAATATCTATTTATATATATATATAGAATTTAGTACCACTTCCTCAAAACATGGTGGCGCTAGATCAAACGTTCAATGTTGAACCGTCAAACAAGCGGAAGTGGCGTATCTACCTCTATTAAAATAATTACTCTAATCTATGAGCCGAGATCTCGTTTCGCCCGATTGTAGCCGTAGCCGAGACTAAGCAGTGGCTTACGAACTTTCATAGTACTCATATAATTATGATCTAAGCTTACGAACCATCTTTTTCGGCCACCTATGCACTTACACGCACAAAACATTTTCCAGCAGCTATAATATGTAGATTTTTATGTAAAGTTCTAATTTTAAGTCAGAACTTAGAACCACGTCCGCTAGGATCCAACTTTGACGCGCCGAACGGTCTAGTGACGCTTTTTCTATGACAATGCTGACAATTCCTAGTAAATGGCGTGAGTTCCTAGTAAAAGCTCACCAAATAACCGTGTATTATCTGGGGGCACGGTAGTACCCACGCCAAGTTTAGCCGTACCATCATTTTCGCGAAATTCATTCATTGTTGATAAAACTATAAGCTTACATTTTAAATACTAGAAGTGTTTTACCTGAAATAAAACACATATTAAATACTTACCTTAGTTAAAGTTTACAACCTTGAGAGTGGCAACACCTAGTTTCCATCATATCTTTTGTCCTTTTCTTTCCTTTTTAACCTTTACCTCTATCTATCTCGCTCGCTCATTCCCCACCAGGTAGTGTCGAGCTGAAAATTAAGCTCTGACACCTGCCTCATTGAGTCGAGAGGAACTGCCAGGCAGAATTTAAATTTGTAAACTTTAACTAAGGTTTACAACCTTGGTTAAACTAAAGTTTACAACCTTGAGACGTGTTTGTTATCGCCTGGTGGGTAAATTAAATCTGTATAAGGACGCCAATGTGATTTTGACATTATAATGTAATGCATACAAACTGAAAGTTTAAGAATATTCAGTATAAATTAAAATAGAATGCTGTGTTGAAACAACTGGCATTTTAGATTATCAATATTAACGTATTGAGCGAGAATATAATACAATTTGTATAATACATATTACTATCATTTAAATAAATAAATAAAATAAATAAATAGAACTTTATTTGACATTTTAGACAATACATACTCTTACATTAAGTGAAGATATACATAGGTATTTAAAACACAAAATTTAACACCAGATAACACAGCAAAAAAGTAACAAGAAAGAACACAAGGAATAACAAATAGCATGTTCATATCCGGTGGGAAGTGTAGGTAGTAGGTATTGCCCAAAATCAAAATGGAATACCACTCAGGTGTATCACCACGACGCGACGCGTCGCGCCGCGATACCTGGTCTTCCGTGGCCCCAAATCGTATGACGTACGACAGACTCAGAAAGCAACCATATAAATTATTATAAATCAATACATTACATACGATAACAAAGGAAAAATAATATAGTGAAAATATAATATTATTATTATAGTGGTGTGCGCTGCTAACTACTCTATGCTAGCTGAACAATAGCGCGCTCACACCATCCGTGACGCGGCCATGCCTCGGCTCAGTGGCTGTAGTGATGCTGTGTGGGGAGCACGCGCGCCCGCGCCACAGCGCTTCCCTACCGCCCACAGGCCACAATATCAGCCATCACGCACACCAGGCTTATATACATACAATATACATACATAAAGTGTTAATATTAATACAATTATCTTGTTATGACGAATAATAATAGTAATGCGAGTAACAGTAAAATGGTAAGTGCATTGTTGATAATTTTTAAAGTACACAATTGTTATAAATAAATTCAGAATCAAATTAGATAATTTATTATTATAGAATACTATATTAATAGACTAAACTAATTATTTCAGGAACACTATATACTATACGTTGCGTGTAAACTCGATGCTCGACTGCATAAACTACAGAATATGTTATTATTACGGGGAGCTACAACAACACAACAAAATATAAGTATCGAAAAATGTCGATACCGGGCAAGCGTCTTGGAACTTCATGGATACCACTATGTTTCGGCTTACATCAGGAACGGTGAGAAGTAGTTACATTAAACATTAAAAAAAAAAAAAAAAAAAATAGGGAATAGTAGGAAGTAAATAAATATATTACTTATATATGTAATAGATAACAATGTCATTTTTATATAGGTAGTATTAAATATAAATAAGAAATAATATTTAGGGTATAGACAGTTGGTCGTGAAGAAGAAGCGCTTTTAATTTTAATTTAAAATTGTATGTGTTTTTCAGAGCTCGGCAAGATGGCGGTAACAGGTTGTTCCAGATTTTACTTGCCAGGTATCTGAAACTACCCCGAAATGCAGAGGAGTGGTGACGTGGAGTGTGAAGCAAAAATGCGGAGCCTCTGGTGGTGACAGTCCCATGTTTTTCGCTAGCCCACTGTAACTTTTCAAATAGGTAAAAGGGAGTTCTAGATTTAACAACCCCAAACAACAGTGTAGCGAAGTGCAGTTTTCTGCGGCCGTCCATTTTAAGCCAACGCAAGTTGTTTATGTATGGCGTCACGTGGGTACGAGGTGGGATGTTACAACAATACCTAGCACATGCGTTCTGTACTCTCTGTATAAGACATTTCGACCTTGCGAGCAAACAGGGACCCATAACTGCATCTGCGTAGTTAAGATTGGAAAGCACTAAAGATTCACACAAGATACTACGCAAATGTTCTGGGATATAATTTCTTATCTTGTATAGTAGTTTTAGTCTGTAAAAGCATTTACCTACCGTCTTTGCCACATGTTTTTCAAACTTTAGGCCTTCGTCCATGAGTACTCCTAAGTTACGCGCTTCCGAAACTCGCTCGATTACTCGATCTTTGATACGGACAATGGGCTGATCGGCTGTAATTTTTTGTACCTGATGCTTAGTACCCAATATCATGAACTTGGTTTTGGTTGGATTAAGAACTAGAGCATTGTTGTCAGACCACTCACATATCCGCGCCAGGTCATCATTCAGCTTGCTTACAGCCTCTATGACATTACACGGCTTGAATGTGAAATTTAATTGTAACTCATTTATTACAACATCATAAAATGTACCCATCATAGGCATAAGTTACTGTACAAATAAAATGAAATAAAAAATAAATATCAGTGCAGTAGTGTTACTAATATTACTTAATATAATTATTGAACTTAATTATAAAGAGATTATAATTGTTATAATGTACAAACCAAACTTGGTTACTTTCATAATAAAATATTTATGGAATTATTAGTTACAGTAAACAAATATCTTGATTTCACAAAATATGATTAGACAATTTTTACAATTATTAAAGTAATTCAATATAGTTCATAAGTTGAAGGCAATAGGTATGTAGCTTAATTATGGCTAACCTAATGCAAAGGTCATTGTGAAATTGAAACTTTATAACAGTATAATTAAGCAGGGTTAAACAAGCGTATAAAACCGCTATTATTAACATCAGATATACGGTAAAAACGTTTAAATGTCGTTTTTGACCTCAAGTTTCCCCCCGACAGGATGCAGTCTAGTGGACAGTTAGTTTAGACAGTAGTGAACTGATAAGAGTATGGAGAGGCCGCCTTTGGCGTGCTCCAGCTTTACCCAAAATACTGGATCAAGGTTTTTTATTCTCATTATTGCAATAAAACCCCATCCAGAGTGCCTGTACGTGGCAGTGTCGGTTTTAGGTACAAAAACAGGCCATAAAACCAAAGAATTGGCTTATTCAACATAATGTTTTGTATCTGTGGTTAATAAAGTTCATGGACCCTGCGGGCAGAGCAAAGTATTATAGGAGTTGCTGTATGTCGAGAAGTAGCAAATATACTAGCCTCGTTCACAGTTATAATGCGCAAGTATGTAATTAAAATATCAAGATCCCAAATACTTTTCCTTACAGGTTTTGTAAAGCTATAGCTTTTAAGACATGACATACTTACACGTCTGAACTCAAATTACTGGCATTATCAGGGTTAGTTAAAGTGGCTACCACGGACTTACGAAGATTAATCGTGTTATAGGCCCGTCCCTCTACAATATGTAAATCTGCAAAATATCAACAGTGATAGAGATCCTTGACTATGAAGCGTGGTGCTATACTGCTCGTGCCTTCAGTGCCGTTGGGAACGAGCGTTCTTGAGCTTGTCTCAAGGGGTCTACGAGGAGATAGATTCCTCGTACAAGGTTCTGGTGTTTCAGGACTTTCGGAATAATGCACGGTGGTGGGAACACCCGTGCTGTGGGAAAGTACCATACCTGTGAGAAGGCAACGTGAAACGTTGCTATCATAGTCCTTCTGTTCTAGTGACAAATACCTAATTCATGACTACATTTACCTGTTCCGACGCGAACAAATCTATCAGAGGAACACCGAACCTTGGAAATATTTTCTCTATAGCCTGGGGAAGCAGATGCCACTCGGGTGGACGCTGATGACGAGAAAGATGGTCTGCATGACCGTTGTATTTGCCCGGAATATGTTGGGCTTCTACCTAAATCAGCAGAGCTCCCCACGGAACGTCTGATGCGTCTACCGTTAGAAAATGTTCCGCTGTTGGAAAATGAATCATCGATTCCCCATGACAATTTTCTAACCAACACCTCATCTCCTTTTGTAACTCCGTTGGCAATATCACAACATCAATCATAGGACTTTGTTGAGGTAAGACAAGGTTTCTCGAAAGTGTAATCTGCCTTATGGAACTGCGAAGCTCGCAAAATTCAATATGTCTATTAAGCTCTAAAGATTTTTAGTTACATCTCGTAGAACTTTCTCGAGACGTAAGCGTAAGTAAACTATTTTCCCGTCGAAAGGACCCTCGTGTGCTATTGTTTCCAAGCTATTGGTGCCAAATGTGCCCTACGTGGGTCTGGTATAAAAGTAACCCTGCGTGGGTTGAGTATACGACGAGCCCTGCGGGGGCTATCTTTGGACCGTACTCTAAGAGTGTATTCTATCATCTATGATTATTATCAAACCCCTGCGAAGGGTGATAATTATTATTATAATGTCTGTGTATACAGATATAATAATAATAATTAAAAAAGCTATAGCTATAGCTTCCTTGCTCACGGGCAATTAAATCCCGGACCTTTGGAAGGCATGCGTGGGGCCGAAGCCACACGCAGAGGCCCCGTTATACAATATATTATTATTATAATTATTTTTATCACAACCAGTCGTTTCATTGGCAATTTGAAACCCTGGCACCCGAAACATTAACTAGTTTGAATAGCTGATTTGCGACATACCAGTTTAGATTTTTCAGGTTGAAAATTGGATCGGTTTGTGCCGTCTCCTTTAGGGACTAAAAACATAGTCGAGATAAAGCTCCAAAAAAGAGGAGCCTCCTCCAGAACTCCCTTTTCCGAATCATTTGTGATATACTGTCGGACATGGGTTCTGACTCTAGAGTCGTCAAACGTCCATGATTTTTGAGAAATAAGAGAGGAAGTCTCGCTTGAAAGGGTATGCGGTACCCTCGGATATCTTTTAAAAGTGTGCGATGTGCACCTAGATATCTCAACCGGTATGCAAAAAAAAAATTAATTGGCCCGCCTCGAAGTGGTCAGAATCGACGTCGCATATTCCCCGATTGTGAATCCTGGGGACCACGTCTCCTAATTCCTGTACCAGGCTCGTGTCTGTTTTGTGAAACTTCACGGGGTCGAAAGGACCCTCGTGTGCTATTATTTTCAGGCCTATTGGTGCCAAATGTACCCTGTGTGGGTCTGGTATAAAAGTAACCCTGCGTGGGTTGGGTATACGACGAGCCCTGCGGGGGCTGTCTTTGGAACGTACTCTGAGAGTGTGTTCTATGATTATTATCAAACCCCTGCGAGGGGTGATAATTATTTTTGTTTAATGCCTGCGAGGCAAATAAGTGGTATAAAAAATTTTCTTACACCATCTGTTTTCTCTAAGACTAATGTCAGTTGTTTAAATAGCTCAACAACTTTTTTATGTAACTCGTTAGCGTTTACAGTATCACAACTATCTCGCGCCCAGGATATAAGTTTATTTAGGCTATCTTGCAACAGTTCTTTTTGTTTTAAAATACAGAAGGAAAGAGCACCAAAACATTTGTCACTGTAAGAAAAGCGACACTGACCATCATAAGCCATAACTTCGTCATTAATTTCCAACTGGGTAAAACCCGGGGAATTTTCATTTCAAAATAATAATTTTCTGGGCCCTTAGATGGTTCCTTTAATTTAACTAAAAAGTCAATCTATCATATAGCGGGATTTGATCCTTCAACCACAGTGTAATTCAAAATTAAAATTCGTACTAATCTCATTATTAGTATTATTGTCAGATAGATCACAATTATTTAGAACCTCATAATCATTAATATTTAATAAAGAAATTTGATCATAACCCTCATTTTAAAAAAAGTTAAATCCTTAGGAATGGTAGAAAAATCCTGAGATCCTTGATGATTTATACAAGAAGGTTCACCTTCATAAATATGTCTGCGAAGTTCGGTTACTTCGTTCGATAACTTCTATAACAGGTCATATTTGCGATTATGTTTGCCCCACCCCCCCTTTTTTAGGGAAGTACGATGCGAACGTTCGATTTGCAAACCAGAGGGCCCTGCCGTAGATTGGCAACCAACAAAAAGCCAACATCACGCGAACATTCCCCGGCGGTCACCCATCCAAGTTAGTACTTGGATGGGTGACCGCGCCCGACGTTGCTTAACTTCGGTGATCGGACGAGAACCGGTGTGTTCAACGTGGTGAACGGTGGACGTTTTTGCATTTGTATTATCCATTATAATTATCTAAAAGGAAGGAGAAATAGTGTGCGACAAAGTGAACATTTAAATTTTATTTAAAGAATTATCAATGAAATGTGGGTAGTACGATTGTAAATTTGCAACGCAAAAGTTATTTTTATCTTTACCAAATCTATTACAAACGTTAGCACGTTTTCTTACGACACAAAATATTGTGTAGGTACCCACATGATACCGACAAAAGTACTAAATTATCCACAGAAATATATTAATTCACTTTGCAATAAGTAACTCCTGACACTACAAAGGACACAACATAAAATAAGTATAACATTCTCTGAAACAAAGAAAGATTCCTTATTTCTTGGATATTTAAGAATATAAAATTCTATGAATAGTATGCAAACGGTAAAAACCGTTAGAGCTTAGAATCTTTCCATGAGTTTCAGAGGTTCAATAAAGTTATAATTATAAGAACTCACCGGGTATCCTGCGGCAGCACTTCGATAATGACTATAGTATCGAAAGTGAACCGCTGTTGATGGAAAATTTAACGCCAATGAGGCAGGTGTCAGAGCTTAATTTTCAGCTCGACACTACCTGGTGGGGAATGAGCGAGCGAGATAGATAGAGGTAAAGGTTAAAAAGGAAAGAAAAGGACAAAAGATATGATGGAAACTAGGTGTTGCCACTCTCAAGGTTGTAAACTTTAACTAACGGTCAAGTGTTTAATAATAATTAGACATTGTATAAAAACTAAGTATAAAGACGATATATTTAAAATGTCATTCAATTTCAAACAGAAGAATTTAAAGTTTCTTATTTTTGTCACTGACTCACTCGCTCACGCACTGACCGATCATCAAAAGTATTAGGCACTTTTAGCAGACATAGGTACAAGCTACAAATTTGGAATACAAGTACCTAGTATTGCGGATGCGGAGAATCTGGGTATAAATAAAGGAAAAACTTTAAGCATTTTGGAATTTGTTTTTAATTTTTTATATAGGTACTTACATATGACGCTGTAAAATACCTGTCTTGTTAATATTTTTGTTGTTTATTTTAAAGCAATATTTTTAACACTTAGCTTATTTGTAAGCAGTGTTTCAATATTTTAATCACCAATTCTAATAATAAAAGTTATAAGTTTTACACGTATTAATATTTACCGCTAGATCAAAATCGGTTAATCGGTTCCCAAACGTGAACCGATTTTGGTGCTGGTTTTTTGTTTATGTAGGTACCCAGCTACTGTCAAGTATAGATAATGTTTTTAAATATTATACCTAATTCATCATCGTCAACTCGTACACTACTAGCTCGATGGAATTTTGAATTTATTAATATAATTTAGTCTTAACAAAATATACTTACCTACAAATACAATATATGCGTGATGTACTTGCCAATACGTACTTGTCTTTTGATATCAAACGTGAGTAAATTGTTTTATTTTTTAAGTTAGTTTTTGTGGTTTAATTTCAAAATACCTACACAAATTTTCTGAGAATTGTATAGCCTATGTTACTCGGTTACGCGGTATCATTATGAATCAATCGACACCTAATTTATTAAAATCGCACCAGTTTAACTGCTGTGAGGGAACAAACAAACATACATACATACATATTATATAAATAGATACATAGTCTTTCTTTTGGCTTCGCCGAAGTCGGGTAAAAATCCATCATTGATTTTCAATCAGCAATTTTTTATTAGGTAAGTACTTACCTATCTACATCAAAATCAAAGATAATATTTTATTAAAAGCATTTTAATTTATAATAAAGAGGGATAACGGGCAGACGGATCGCCTGATTGAAAGTGCAACTGTCACCCATGTGTCCACTGTCCATGGGCAAACAACACGAAGTCACAAGTTGCTTTCATTTAAAAAGTAAGCTCTTTTCTTGAAAGATAGAATGTTGTCGTAACCACATTGACAACTTAGCAGCAGGAATAAATGAAGGTACAGTAATCAGTATCCAAGTTTCAATCACTTTTATCAAATTGAACGAGTATGATCATGTACATCATTGCCGAAGCTAGCATCTGAAAAATAAAAATTATATTAGATAATTCCGCTAGCTCAATGCAAATCTTAATCTTATATATAAAAATGAATTGCTGTTCGTTAGTCTCGCTAAAACTCGAAAACGGCTGAACCGATTCGGCTAATTTTGGTCTGGAAATATTCGTGGAAGTCCAGGGAATGTTTAAACGGTCGCAAATATAATTATATATATTTGCGGGTTCCGGGTTTACAGGTTCAACGTTGCGGGTTCCGCGTTGAGGGTTCCGCGTTGCGGGTTCCGCGTTGCGGGTTCCGCGTTGCGGGTTCCGCGTTGTGGGATCCGCGTTGCGGGTTTGCGGGTTCCGCGTTGCGGGTTTGCGAGTTCCGCGTTGCGAGTTTGCGGGTTCCGGGTTTGCGGGTTCCCGGATCGCGGGTTCCGCGTTGCGGGTTTCGAGTTTGCGGGTTCCGGGTTTGCGGGTTCCGCGTTGCGGGTTTCGAGTTTGCGGGTTCCGGGTTTGCGGGTTCCGCGTTGCGGGTTTCGAGTTTGCGGGTTCCGGGTTTGCGGGTTCCGCGTTGCGGGTTTCGAGTTTGCGGGTTCCGGGTTTGCGGGTTCCGCGTTGCGGGTTTCGAGTTTGCGGGTTCCGTGTTTGCGGGTTCCGGGTTTGCGGGTTCCGCGTTGCGGGTTTCGAGTTTGCGGGTTCCGGGTTTGCGGGTTCCGCGTTGCGGGTTTCGAGTTTGCGGGTTCCGTGTTTGCGGGTTCCGGGTTTGCGGGTTCCGCGTTGCGGGTTTCGAGTTTGCGGGTTCCGTGTTTGCGGGTTCCGGGTTTGCGGGTTCCGCGTTGCGGGTTTCGAGTTTGCGGGTTCCGGGTTTGCGGGTTCCGCGTTGCGGGTTTCGAGTTTGCGGGTTCCGGGTTTGCGGGTTCCGCGTTGCGGGTTTCGAGTTTGCGGGTTCCGGGTTTTCGGGTTCCGCGTTGCGGGTTTCGAGTTTGCGGGTTTCGAGTTTGCGGGTTCCGGGTTTGCGGGTTCCGCGTTGCGGGTTTCGAGTTTGCGGGTTCCGGGTTTGCGGGTTCCGCGTTGCGGGTTTCGAGTTTGCGGGTTCCGGGTTTGCGGGTTCCGCGTTGCGGGTTTCGAGTTTGCGGGTTCCGTGTTTGCGGGTTCCGGGTTTGCGGGTTCCGCGTTGCGGGTTTCGAGTTTGCGGGTTCCGTGTTTGCGGGTTCCGGGTTTGCGTGCTCCGAGTTTCTTTTGGAAATATAGTATTTTTATTATTTTTAACCGACTTCCAAAAAAAGGAGGAGGTTCTCATTCGACCTGTTATTTTTATGTATGTAAAGTACACCGACTTCGAGATTTATCAACAGATTTTTTAATTTTTGTGATAATTTTTTTATTGAACGCAGAATAACTGCCATTTTGATCCCCTACAAATTTTACTTGCAATTTTTATTGTATGAACATTTTTGGTTTTATTTTTGAACAGTTTCGTTTGATGATGTACCTACATGGATTGACGTTTCAGTACGGCTAATTTACGATTTTCTCACTTTCGCATTTATAATTGGCCCTCGACACAAACGGATGAACTGATTTATCCTATGTATTACTTTAGAGACACTAAAAAGTAAAAAAAAATACGTTTAAAAATACCAAATTAACTTATTTTTTTTATACTTTTGAAACTTTGTTGTTGAACTCCGTTTTTTTAACGTAGTTTTTTTAATTTTTAAGTTTGTACATAAATATTGTGTGAGCTGTATAAATAATATAATACGACGTTGCGTTGTTTGTACAATGTTGTCTTTTATTAGCCCAACTCAGTCTTCACTTACTTAGTAAGTGTCATATACGAGGCATAAATTAAATAAATCTTACATTAAACAACAAGGTCGCATCCACAGGAAAATAGCCGTATAGTGTCATTTCGATTCCTTGGAAGTTCATCAAAGTAGCGAAATGCTGGATCTGTAAAATAAAATTCGCTGTATGTAGATAGGGGTTGTAAGAATATAATGTGTACATACCAGGCTAGCCTACTACTACTAGCGTATATGACCACTGCCTAGTCAGTGGTGGTGCACTGACTAGGCAGTGGTGGTGCACTGACTAGGCAGTGGTCATATACGCTAGTAGTAAGTAGTTAACAGTGTAAGTAATTTGACCGCATCGACTGCAGACGTGGTTTATACATAACCGTGTTTTAAATACGTGTGTGCACAAAATTCATCGGAGCTGTTAATCGCATTTTGATCTTATACCGGGTCGAGCGCTTGATACATACTTAGTACTATCGAGGAATGACCTTAGTACTTTGTGTAGATTTTAATATCCTCACATACCTAGCTATTATGTACCTACTTAAAACAACGTCCTCCGCCGCGTTTGTCTGTCTGTTCGCGATAAACTCAAAGACTGCACCGATCTTCATGCTGTTTTCACCTAGTTAGAGTGGTTCAGGCGAAAGATTTAAGTACGAGTATATTACTTGGCCCTGGTGGCACTGCTGTCAGTCAAGGTACAAAGTTCGTTAGTACCTAAACGGTCAAGTTGGTTTATACCTAAACAATATTACACGTCTTGAGTCACCTATTGCATGTCACATTACTGTATCTTTTAAAAATTATAATTGAGCTTTTTGTTCTGCCTACCTCTGCGAGGCATCTTGTGTCTTGTTTCTCCGTGGATATACTGTGTAATGTTTGTCCAATTTTCAGAGCCTGGAATAAAAAAAATATACGAAATTTTCATTCCTCGATATTATTTATTACTGCTATATACTAGCTGACCCGTGCCCACTTCGTTGACCATACAAACCATTTAAACCTTAAACCTTCCCTGGACTTCCACGAATGTTTCAAGACTAAAAATAGTCGAATCGGTTCAGCCGTTCTTGAGTTTTAGCGAGACTAACGAACAACAATTCATTTTTATATATAAGAAGACTAGCTGAGCCGTGCCCACTTCGTTGAGCATAAAAAAACCGTTTAAACATTCCTTGGACTTCCACGAATATTTCAAGACCAAAAATAGCCAAATCGGTTCAGCCGTTCTCGAGTTTTAGCGAGACTAACGAACAGCGATTCATTTTTATATATAAGAATAAAGAAGAGAAGATAATAATTACACCCTAAGACCTATATCTTCCGATTATCGTGCCTAAGTACTTGACCGAGTTTTTAAAACGATATTCAGTAGCTGTGTTTATGAACAGTTATTAGGTAACATACACGCATAATAATCTCAAACGGTACAAAGTGACTACAAACCTGCATTTTTAATAAGTTTCCAGAGTACGACAGTGAATAAATCTTCGATATTTGATACACGATCCACACGGAGCAGTTGACCAGGTCGTGTTTGGTCATGGACCTGGAGACTACGCCATGGTATATTATATGCGACTCACTCACAATGCTGTGAAAGCATTGGAGGGTAGTCGCTAAAATTGGTCCCTGGAACGCTCTATTTATTTTACACTTTATCTTAAAAGCTTCTATGTAGGCGAGCTCCATTTTTCGCACCATGGAACAAGTCTTAGGGTGCACGAACAGTATGTTATTTTCGTTCACTAACAGACGGCTCTGCTCGTTGATCTTCGATAGGAGAGCTGCAACTAGCATCACGTAAGCGAAGTAGAACGCCAGATAAACGAATTGGATCATTTGAGGCAAGTCAAAACTGATCGTCACCAGTATGATCTTCCACATGCTATCGTTGCGGGTGACGTTTACAGTGAGCTGGAGCAGGAAAACTAGAAAGAGTATGTACATCACCGCATTGATTTGGCACTTCAGCCGTTTTAGGATCTTTTGGCTGATGTCAGTGGTGGGTAGAGCCCGCCACGTGGTGATTACTATGTTCAGCATCGAGACGAACTCCTCTCTGTTGATGAAAGCGCAGTAGTATGCCACTAGACAGAAGAGTATCAGAGTGACCAGTTCCAGCACGTAGTTCAGCTGAGTCAGCAATCCCTCGGTCATAGACGGCGCCTCGCCCGACTCTAGAATCTCTTGGATATGTAGAATGAGGAATGATAGCATCAACAGAATATATGATATTCCACACAAAGCATTCATGTACACAGATCTCCCTATGGACTCATAGTGATTCCTCACCTTACGATACTTTATGCTGATCGGAAATAAGCCAAATAGAGTTGTCACTAAGTATATCGGCCTCATGATGGTCGGTATATCGAGAATCGCAGTAGTTTTATTTTTCAAGTATTTTTTTAAGTGCCCCAACATTTTAAGATTGACATCGACCAGCGTGCTATCATAAACTGAACCATTTTTAAAGAGTCCACCTATTTGTTTATTAATAACTTAAACGCATTGTTAGTTGTTACGCGATATTATCTAGCACGTTACAAGCAGTTTGTGAGGGTAGTCTAAAATTATGGTGTTGTTAAACGTTTTCGGTGACGTAATTTTGATTTGAGTGGCTTTCACTTCGCTAGGGTTGTAATTAAGAGCTGCAATTAGGGAATGGTTGCTGAATAGTGATTAATTTACGATGCATATCTTTTCAGGGCTCCGTAGTCAGTGACAGACCTTTCTAAAACTTTTAAAAGTTAAATTCAAGCGAACAATAAATTTTTAGATAGGTAAAATTAAAAAAGATAAGATTAAACAGGCGTTTGCAATAATTTTATTAAATAAACAACAAAACAATAATAAAACAACATCTAACTCTGCGCCAATGTGGTTAAAGGTAATTCTCCTTTGATATAGTTAATATGGGAAAACTCTAGTTTTATTATTGAACCCCGTACCTACTGGCACAAATAGGCCGTATTCGAAACAAATATAAGGTACCTATTTCTATTTTTTTCTGAACAATGCTGGAATACTTTTCAAGAAACTAAAAAACGCAGACATTCGCGATTTGCTTTCGATTTTTTTCACTTCACTGTTATGTGTTTCAATTATGACGCCATTTTGCTTCTTTATTTTAATTGGTAAAGATGCCAGGCTTTTCTGAAATTCCATAAACATAATATGTAAAAGACGAGAAATTCGTCTTCTACGAATTTTGTTATAAAACTTATTTTATAATCTAAAAAATTGAATATCTAAAACCTAGTCTAATGATCTATATTGTCTGTCAAGTAGACATCAGAAAATAAATGCATATTCGTGGCGTTTCGGTCTGTAAGCATGTAACTACGAGTATACTCTTAAAGCTTGTTTAATGCTTTTTAAATCATTTTATGAAATATAAAAAATTATTTAAATAAACCTTTGATATAGTGACGTTTATTCCTGAAGAATTGTTAATAGATTTTGAAGATTTCTGAAAATTGAATAAAGTAAATTAAGTTAGTGCCTACGTAATGTTTTTTTCTTCTATGGTAGGTAGGTATCAACTAATATTAGGCATTCTAGATGTAAGACAATTTGCCCCTAGAATAATAGTAGATTAGTTGCTAGATAACATATTATCTAGGTGCAAATTCTCTTACATCTAGAATACCTAACATTGAATTATATATGGTAATGATACTCGTATGATAGGGAGCCTCGGCACGTCTGCGTACTATGTAACCTTCCATACAATAGTAATATACCTTAAAATAGAGATGAATAGTCATTATACAGGGTGTAAAAAGAGCAGTCACTATAACTTTGGGATATGATTAAGGACCTTGACTGATTTTAGAAATGAATTTTATTATTATTTATTTTTTGAAAAAAATTTTTTTTTGCAATTTATCATTTTAGTCGCAAGGCTGAACTGTTTGGAACAACGTTCTGCATTAAATTCTTAAATTTTTAAATGTTTGCCCTAGTACGTAATGAACGTCTTACGCGTGCTATTGACCTCTCAGCGTAATCAGCTGATCGCTGTGTTGTGCACGTTGTACATTGCCTATTAAATTTTTTTTAATTTTTAAAACAGTGGATTAAAAGCAAATGACTAGTACCAATGGATATATCTCTTGCCTGGTTATTACCCCACGAAGTTATAGTGACTGCTCTTTTACACCCTGTATAGGTTAAAAACATGACGGTTTGTCGCGATTTGTCGCGTTATGGTAAGGAATTTTATTTAACGCCTCCGTGGCCTAGTGATTCAAAGCTTCACTCACGACCCGGAGGTCGTGGGTTCGATTCCCGCGTTGGAACAACAAAAAAATGTTGATTACAAGTTTGGTTAGGACAACGCAGGCTGATTACCTGTTTGTCAAGAATTATGATTCATGCGTCGAAAGGGCATGTAAAAAGTTGGCCCTGCACCTGATCTCCCGCCTCTGAACTACGAGATTTAAGGAAAAGAGAGTGCTTTTGTGTCACAAAGATGAGCACTATAAAATTACTCCTGCGTAGCTGGCCTGGTTTCATTGAAACCGTCAGTGAAATCGGTGTGGGAGGCATTATTATGATTATTTATATGATGTGCCAAAACAAAAAAGAATCTCTACGCGTCCTTCTCTACAAACCATATTTGACTTCATATAGGAACCGGAAATCACCCTGTAACTATGTTATCAACGTCATGAAACTAGTTTATTGAAACGATAGGGGTAGGTTATTAAAACGGGCCATAAGTAGGTAATTTAAGTATATAAGTATGTAAGCATTACCCGTGGTATATTTATGCTGATGCCAGAAGGTCCAATTGAAGCGAAATGCCTGCACGGCCCGACCGAAGCCTTGCGAACCAATGTTACCGAAGCACTTTGCAGATCTATCTCCTAAACGAAAAATTACAATATACTAAATTTATCATAGCTTTACTCTTGAATTAAATTCAAAGCTTGAACAAATCTTGAACACGCATAACGCATAGCAAAATATTAATCTTACAAATGAAACTTAACAAACTGTTTTTGGAAAGTCAACCAAAAGGCTACCACTGCGGCAACGGTTCAATCCTAGCCCGCCGAGATGAACCGGCGCGCGGCGTAAGAAACTAGAATGGGGCCATCTTTTCGCAAAAAGATGGAAAATTGTTCTGCTTTTTTAAATATATACACGATACCATCGCTATTATCACTTACAAAGTTCGAAAACAAAATGTATGGGATTTGTCGTATACAAGGTATAACATAAATTAGTGATAATACTTAAGGATCTATCCACATGTGCCTCTTGTGTAGAGTTTACTATGAAAGTACCAGCGCTGAAAGACTTACTTTTGACTTTCATGTTTCTATAAGAAATGCCCCAACATCGAAAATTTTCCCATACATTTTTTTTAAGTCTTACAGCGCTGGTACTGCAGTAAACTCTATATACTTACGGGACCCATACTCATTCACAAACGAAAAATGAAAGACGATTGAAAAACCAGTACAAGTATGTTACCTGGTAAATTTCATTATCCTGTGCTGTTTGCTGATGCCACGACAACTCTTTCTTTCCTACCGCTTTTGTATCATTCTAAAATATAAACTTATTTCTTAGTTATTGGTCACACGCGTACCCAAAGGGTAAAAACCTCTAATTTCGCTGTCCATCTGTCTGTCAGTCTGTAGCCAGGCTGTATCATAAGAATGGTGATAGCTAGACAGATAAAATTTTCACAGATGATAGGTATTTCTATTACCACTTTAACAACGGATAAATATAATAACTACAAAAACAATTATCCAAGGGAGGCAAAGAGAATATAATCACTAAGGGAGGCTAACATACAACAAACATGATTTGGTTGCCAATTTTGTACAGAACCCTCATTTTGTATTTTGTAATTATGGCCAAGTGAGCCCAAGTTCTAAATTTTTATAAAGGTAATTTATAAAAGCTGCATTCTACACCTATGGTAAGAAGACATTGACGAGAAACAAAATAGTTTTTTTGTAATAATTTAAATTTATTATAATGTAAGTACAGTTTGACAAAAAAAATAATAATCTTGTTGAATGTCTGTAGATTTCAATTGGGGTGATGGAACACTCCGTCCGATTCATTTAAATCTAAAAGTAGACAAAGTTCAATATGGGCGGCCAAAATTTAAATGTCAATTATTCAGCGCATTCAAAAAACAATAACTGGGTAGTTTTTTATATTTAGAACACATTTAATCGAACGGAGTATTCAATAATGTCTATATGGCGTTGCCATAGTGACGGCGGCCCGGGGAAGACACGTCCTCCTCCGAGGGCGCCTCATAGGTGACTCCACAACAGAACATCTTCTGCACGGCGCGACCGACGCGAGACGCGCGCGACTCGCTGCGAGGCAGACCGCACGCTTCTTCATCGTCAGACTACAAAAAAAAATGAGATCTAAAAATTGCCTTACGGCTGATTTTTCAATCGTCACTCGTCAGATAACTTTTACCTAAGGAATAAATATGTGACAGATTATGTATGAAACAAATAAAGTCACATGTTTATTCCTTAGGTCATGGCCTACCATCCCATACAATCTATATTTAATACAAAAAAATTGCAATAGATGTATCTACTATTAACGTTTGTAAATTATAAAATGTAAATATGTATGCCTAATTAAGTACAGATATTGACATTAAAATAAAGATAAGCATAATTTTTAAGCATAACATCACTTTAAGCTAAATTCAACTCCGAAATTAATAATTAGTATTTTCCAATAGTGGCGCTAGATGGAGGTTTCCGGAATGTGCCTGGACTTCACCCTTTGCCAGTCGTATTACCGTTATTAGGGAGATACCATTTTCTAGTACTAGGTCATGTCTCTGTTATAATATCTACTTTGTTCTTAGGTAAAAGTTATCTGACGATTGAAAAATCGGCCCTAGTAGAAAGTATTTGTTACGGCTTGGCCTGTCTGTAATCAGTATGATTTCGGGAGATTTCAGAGTCCCAATGAATGGACTCTCTGACTTCTCTCTGATCCCCATTCTAATAAAAATATTGGGTTTCTAGTGTTTACAAGTAAGGAGATTGAAAAGGTCCTTGTAGACAATAATAATAGATACAACATAGCCAGGCAAACAGTATATAAAGATCAAAACGTGAAGAAAGTGAACGGTCTGCTTCACAATACAATCAACGAAATTTTTTGTTGAAGGCAAACACTATTAAGTTATAATATTTGCTTTGATAGTTATTCTATGGTAGTATTTTGGTAATTCATGTACTGCGAAACAACTATTTCGATTGTAATAACATTTATTTATATTAAAAAATTATGCACAGTAAATATTTTAATCATTTTTACACCTAAATGTAAAAAATATTAAAATTTTTACTTAACGTTGAACGCGTTAAACTTATCAATGTTCAACGTCCCACTAGTTCAATAGTTTATAGCTTGAACCTCGACGGTTCGATCCCCGCGTAGTACATACAACAAAAATGTCAAGTCTAGTTAGGATGCAACAGCAACGCATGCTGATCATCTGATTTTCTGACAAGATGATGTAAAAAGGCAGACCTGCGCCTGATTACTCGCCAGGTATATCGGTCGTCTGGTCTACTAGGTTAGAAGAGTAAAGAAAGAGAAAAAGTGCTCATGTATATTACACACACGCTTAAAAAATCCTACGTAGCTGGTCTGGTTGAAACCACCCGCCGTCACCAATATCGGTGTGGAGAACTAAGTTAGCTGCTAAAAAAAAATTCTCTTACCCACTCAGTTTCCTTTTCTCCGATCTTCCCATGCTTTTGTTTCTTTCCTGTTTCATTCTCCTTCCTGTCTCCTTTAGTTTGTTTGTTGTCTTGATCTAATTCTGAATCGGATGAATGGACCGACTTTACATCGGCCGGGATCGGTTGAGATGAAGGTATTATTACGCCTCTCTGTAAATGTCCCACAACTATTCGCCATCACTTCGGACTAAGATTAAGTAAATCTACATATTATACAGGTTTACGCTGAAAGAGGTCCTTTTTTTTCCTATTGTATGATAAAATAATTTATCATATTGAGGTATTTTTCATAGAAACATGAAAGTCAAAAGTAAATCTTTCGGCGCTGAAAGATTTACTTTTAAAGTAAACTCTACATAGGAGACACATACACATCCTAAAGTATTATCACTTAATTATTTTATATCTATAAATTAAGTAATTCATTTTTATTATATTATTTACTGTTCGTTAGGGTCGCTAAAACTCGAGAACGGCTGAAATAATTCGGCTGAAACTTTTAGTCTTGAAATATTCGTGGAAGTCCCGGGAAGGTTTAAACGGTTCACCATAAGCTAGTTATAATTATATTTATATATTTTCCTATTGTAGTTAAGTATTGAGTAAATAATACCATGCAAAGAGATTTGACGAAAACAGTTTGTCAGTGATTTTACAACATTTTGAGATTTTCTACCGTCACAAAAAATATGGTATGAAATTATTAACCTTTTTTTCAATTTGCAAAGTTGTTAGTTCGATAGCTTCGGATCGGTGCTCACTTTTGTGAATACTCGCATATTGGCTCTTTGACGGTGTTCCGGACACCACTGCTATAAAATTTTAAAAAATATTTAAGGTTTCGTATGTATTATTCTACTCGCATATTGTGACCATTATTATTCCTCAGAATTTTATACTTATTGTTATACTTATTAAAAAGAAAAATTAAAGATTATTAATTAATCTAACGCATTAAGGAAAATCAAATATATTTGCTAATAGGTGTTATTTAAATAATTGAAGCTATATTATATTATTTACAAGGTGCAATGGACATTTGCCCCTTAGGAGGCTCGGCTTTTTCATTTTTTGCTACTGGTGTTTCCTGGTGGTCCACCACTATTACAGGAGGCTGACTTTTTACTTGTTCCTCAGCCATGTCTCCATAAAATTTCTAATGTGCGTCCATATGTTTCGTAATTCTTATGATTATTTTATCAACAATTTATGTACAAAAACAAACTATTTTTTGGGATGTCACTCGTTGGAAATTTGTCATATTTTTTCTTCTAAAAAAAGAGTTTTTACTGCTCTTTCTTCTATTTTCGAAAATAATTTTGCAGGATGCTTTAACAACGCACAGGATACATGCTATGATACATTTAATCTTATAATATAATAATATATTTTAATGCTTAATGTGTTGCAATATATTTTTTGAAACCCAAAAATAAGTTTGTAAAATAAAACAAAGAATCAGAGCAAAAGTGCATGACTTCTCACTATCCTGACACTTTCTATCAGCACTTGACAGTCAAATTTTCACATTATTCATCATGTTTTAAATTTTCGTGCGATTTTCAATTTTCATGAAATACAAACTGTAATACTAGTTGTATCCAACAACTAAACTCTTATAAATATCAAATAATATGTAATGGAAAAAAGACATGTTGCGTCGAAAAACCTTTACACTATTCATAACAATAAATTAATTTCTGAAGAAGAAAACGAAGTCTCGGAAGAAATTTATGTTAAAGCTCTAGGTAAGAAAGTGCAGTTTTAAACAACTGCTTTTAGCGTGTTTTTGACAGGATTTACATTACAGCTGCGAAAAATCTTAACTGTTTTTAAACCTACAATAGGTTGTGAACCAATGATGGTAAAAAATATATAAAAAACATGCTATATAATTTGCAGATGAAACCGATACAAATCTACATTCCAAGGCTGGTAAAAAGAGACTGGTTATAAGCATAAAGCACAGAGCACCGATTGTAAAAACGTTGTACAAAGCAGAGGAAAAAAGCGCTAAAGAAACAGTAAGAAGATGTTTTTTTTTTATTTATAAGACATAGATATTGATATTATTATATTTTGAATAAAAATACCTTAGTAATTGATGTAAAAAATGACTCAACAGATTAATTCAACGAGCGAATCTAAACTTGCAATTGAAGATCATTATTCTTCAACGTTATGTAAGTTTTGCTGGCATTGAAGAAGTATCTAAAGCATACCTTAAGATTATTTCGAGCTTTCTAATATATAAAATATTTTTTATAGGCGAATATAAAAATAGTATAAGTACAACAACTTCTACTTCTATATCGATAACACAGGAGAAACATACAAGATATCAAAATAAGAAAAGGCAAATAGAAAGCACTTCTTTAAGTACTGTTGATTCAGATTCGACTGAAGTGAGTCACAAGAAAGTAGAGCCATGCTCTGCGTATGTTCATTCACCGCAAATAACTATGACCTTTCCTAAAATTGAGGACTGTAAAGTTTTTAGAATTCAACAGAATCCAGAAACATTGAACGAACAAACATCGCCAACGACCAGCGAATTGAAAAACCTGTATAAAAAAATTAATTACATAGAAGAGAAAATATTAGAACAAGAAATGGTGTTACGTTCTATACACAGACATTTTGCAAAATCTTCATGTGGTAAAGAAGCTGGCAGAGAGAATGATCCAGCATATAACGAACGAGCTTGCTGTAGCTACATAGAATACAGCCATGTTCCCGGAACGTCCGCATTCCAACGGCAATCGCAACAGTCTAACCCAGCACGAGAAAATAGTCCAAAAAGGGGACACTACGCAGAGAAATATGGTCGCGATTTAACACTTTACGATAACGTGACAGCAAGAGGACGACGACAAAGTACTTCAGTACCCGGTAAACGAAATGATGCACTAAAATATTCTGAAAGGACTAACAAGATTCGGCATAAACTAAATCCTGTTCGTGACTATAGACTAATGGACACTGTTCATTACTTGGCCCAGGGGGAATTCGCTCCTCGAGATGATGGGATTAAGCTGACACCATCACGTGAAGCAGTACTGAGCGATATAATATGGGAAGACGTCTGCCGGAATCATTGGCCAAATACAAGACTTGGTCGTCAGCATAGACAACGTACAGAACGTAGGTCCGATTTACAGAACCTAATAGACAGTTTACTCAGGGAGCGAGTGGCTCATGTTGAGCGTAAAAGACGCAGGCACTATAGAATTGTAAAAGTAAACCATCGTCACGATAGTGTTCGGGCTCTCGGTAAAATTGGGGATATCATTGTAGCAAGCAATAAACACGGTCGACACTCCGACGATAAATACTCTAAAGACGACAAAAAATTAAATACAGGAAGCCAGAGTCCTTTCAAATTACACAAAAGCAAGGAAAAAAAGCTAGCAAAGTCGAGACATAGTCGTGATGATGACTCTCCTGGACCTAGTCATAGCATTCGTAAGGAACCGATGTACTGCTACCGAGCAGGAAATTCTAAATTATTAACATCATCTCATATTTATTGTGCACTAAATCAGAAATGTCCAGATGAAATGAGCGACAGTAAGGCTCCAAGGTTTGTTATCAAAAAGAAATCATCGGACTTAAAACATCGTTCTGATAGTCGGAACCTCGAGCGGTTCATATTGTTGCCTACATTGGTTGTACGCACACCATCCAATCTGAAGAGACAGAGAAAATTTAATGAGTTGTATCACAAAATATTAAAAACCCAAATGCAGAAAGGTAAATATTTGTTTTATAGATAAGATATTTAAACATTGTTTATATGATACGAACATTTTAAACTATAACCAATAAACATCCTATTTTCTTATCTATTTCAGACCAAAATCATTTAACCAAGAATGATACTAGCAGTAACTCTTCTAGTACCAAGAAGGATATAGAATTTAACATCAATATAAATCTGTCAGAAAGTGAAGAAAAGTTGCTTAAAAGTGAGGAACTATGATCAAATTATTTATTGGAAATGAATAAAGTACATATTGATACGAACGGATGGTATTTATTTTGCAAAATTTTATTTTGTTTTGTAACTTGTAGCTACGAGGTACGAGTCTGCAGGCTGAGTGCCAGCTTTTGTCACTGCTTGCCGCAACCTATTTGCAAATTGTAACTAATTCATTTCATTTCACGGAGAGTAGTGACAAAATCTCGTACATACGCAACACATTGTTTACTTTTGATGCTCTATTTTTTAATCATGCTGTAAGTGTAAGTCTAGCTCAAAAACAGTTTCGAATCTCAGTCTATCCCGCTTCTGCTCGCATGGTTTCGTGCGCGTAAGAGCGGGACAGACATACAATCGAAACGACGTTCGAGGCTAGAGAATCGGGGCCCAGGTAGGTGCGCAATATATCACTGCACCATAGTCATCACTTGACAGAAGTGTAAGAAGCTAATATTAAACTTATGTGTACTTAGCGACCTACAACTACAATTTTTTGTACAAAATGGCATCCTATTTCGATGGTGAACGATCCTTCTAAGTCTTCTGGTCTCTCAAAAAGCGTACCGACTTTCAAAAAGAAAGTCGGTATATTTTATTGCTTTTAAATGGTAAAAGCTTATAAAGAAGAATTTGAAACTGTATTCGACTTTTGTTTATTAAATAATGGTGAAAGCGTGTAGGTATGTCAGCCAATATGTTCATTAATAACACAAGGTTGTATGAATGTTGTATTTTTACTGAATATGCTGAATCAGGGACAGTGACTATGTAAAGTGCAACTTTGTGTAATTAAATGGCTTTGCTACCTTTTTAAAGTATTACTTTCTGAAAAAAAATTGGTAAAACGTAACTAGTTTCGGTGGGTATTATTTTAGGAGTTTTACACTTGCACCAAGTAATCAGTGTTAAGTCAAGTCGGCGATTATTTATATAATCTTAAATCCGCCTGTCTTAACTTAAATTCTACTGATATAATATTATAAAATTGAAATTGAAGTAGTATGTACAAGTAATGTATGCATTCTTGCTAGTTTGTGCGATTAGCCCATTCTTCAGGGTTTGGCTCGGCCAAAAGTACGAAAATTGCGACTAAATCCTTCTACATTTTATAAGCCATTTGGTTTCCAAAATAAAGGGTCATACGATTGATCGCATGTGAGTGATATCTTTATAATTAACCGGCTTCCAAAAAGGAGAAGGTTCTCAATTCAGCCGTTTTTTTTTGTATGTACACCGATTACTTTGAGATTAATGATTCAATTTGCGTGATGCTTTTTTTAATTGACGCAGAATAGCTGCCATTTGGTCCCATAAATTTTACATAGTTGGCCTTATACTTTTTATTATGAACACATTTCACCAAATTCTACAGGTGATACCTATTTGACCATACATTTTTTTCACAGATTTTTAGATAAAAGAGAAACTTCTTTAAAAATATCAACTTCAACAACTTTTTAACCCCTTTACTAAACCTTGTGTGGATGAGGTTGCGATCCACTGAAATCATGGTAAAAGCAAAATATTTTCATAATTCCTTCAAGAAGCATAAATTACATATACGAATCATTTATTCTGTGCCTGTGCCTATATAGCAAATATGCTTACGGTTTTAGACATTTATTTCTCAATAAGAAATACAAACTATTTACAAGGTATATTCTTTAACATGCTTAATAATAGCAGTATTTTCTAACGCCCCCTTTTTGAAAACCTACTCTATAACTGTCACATTTTATACTTTTAAAACCCTATGTTTACATAGATAGGTTACTGAAATAGACCAAAAGTAACTCAAACAGTTCTATATTGACAACAAACAAGCTGTTGGGCGGGGTGTACCTATTGTTCGCAATTTTCTTCAACCCGTGTGAATTGTTACACTTTTTTCACCTTGTCAGTTCAAACGCGATATTGGTCGATGAAATACCAATACTTTTTGTTTGCAAATACAAATAATTCGTTTGTAATCAAGTTACATAATAACTATTTGCAGTGAGTGTTTGTGACATCGCAAGGATAAGGTACTTGTAATTTTTTTTCTTATGTAAATGAATAATGCTCTGAAAAATAAAACTGTTAACGAAAGTATTACTTAGTATACTAACAAACATAAAATAAACTGTACACAAATTATTAAAGTTGTTTTGTCTTGCAAATAAAAGTTTACAAGACAGAACTTACAAAAATGCTATTTCTTTTGTAAACTTCCCTGTTTTTCAGAGCACTATCCATTTATGTAAAAAAATATAGTCAAGTACCTTATATAATACGATTTATGTATGTAGTTACATTATAAAGCTAGATAATAACTTACATTGATTAATTGCATTATAACTAATACCTGTATTCTTATTAGGGCTAATTTATTAATATTATAGACGAAAAACTTAATTCTTAACATATAAAATATCATTGTTTGCTTACAAATTAATGTAAACGGATTTATATCACTAGGCATTTCTGAAAGTAATCTACAAAATTTATCAAGGGCCTTGATTTTCTGAATTAACCTTGTCGAATTACTATTACAGGCAAATTACCACAAAAGATAGTAAATAATATGTGAAAGTAAATATTATTGTACAAGTCGCTTATGGAGCCTGCTTATAAACGTTTCATTCGCGTTGATTTCAATATTAGGTGTAGTTCGGTGAGCGGTGTCAGTAGGACGAGTCGGTAAATATTTGATAAGGTTCTACAGTCCATGCTTAAGGGCTAGATTATTGATCGACTTTACTGTATTCAGTCTATAACCAAGCTACACGAATGTTGGATTTTTTTAAATTTAACCATGATTGGACTCGACGTTGTTTCAACTGTGAACAGGAATAAATAACTACACCTATCACTAACACCTACCTACCTACACCCAAAATATATACGTCAACACCAAAAATGTATATACACCTACAACCTACTCTACCTACTACTATTACCTACCTACACCTAGTACACCTACTGATGATTTTTTTACAATTACGTAAAAAAGCGTTTGGTCTCTACTATTAGAACGTCAAATATTTTAGACTAGCAATGCTGGATTATAAACAGCGTGTCTCATGGTTGAGAGCCGAATGTAGTGTGAAGAGAAGGACGCGTAGAGCATTTGTTTTGGCACTTCATATAAATTACTTCAAAAACATAACTTGTAAAAAGTGCCAAGTCTCGCTACTTAGTTCTTCTACCGTATAAAGTTGTGAGATACATGTTCTGCCAAGTAGGGGTTAGTCGGTCGGTCTAAAAACATCTTAAAGTGATCATAATCAATATTATTAATAATCTTTCATGTTTTAAATAAATAAGTATATTGACTTGACTATCGTATAAAAAATTATAATTCTTAAGCCCTCTGTTTCAAATTGAATGAAATTTTAAATATACTGTGTTTACACAATGCTTACTTAGTAACTAATAATGCAGGCTTCTACTTTAACCCACAATAAAGTTATAGGGGTTGAAAATGGCGCGAACTGCTTCGAGAAAAGGATGGTACGACCGTGCTCAACTTGGCGGGGGCACTGCCGTGCCCCCAGATGAGGTGCCAAAACAAAAAATGCCCGACGCGTCCTTCTCTTTACACTATATTCGGCTTGATATATGAACCATGGGACACGCTGTATTTGTAGTATTATTATTATAATAAACAACCTCGGTAAAAATACCATTCGTTACTCTGTTACTTTTTGTCTATTTTATAAATATTTTCTTGTGAATAGATTACGTGACGCGATTTTTAAACTTCTACGAGTACTATAGTATAAAAAATTTGTTATTTTTCGGACAAATTATTCGCAAAGCCATGGATTACGACGAGGGGGCATGGAGAGTGTGAGGAAGTGGCTGACGGAGCGGCAGGGGCGGAGTAATGGTCTCTTCGTGCACTGCAGCCCGCCCAAACGTAAGTACGTAAAGTAAGTGAAAAAAATCTACACGTAATCCAAGTTCAGCGGTACAGGGGGCTGATTCAAGATGCCATCGCTAATTATCGCTTACATAGTTCGATAACAAAATGTATGGGATTTGACATAAGATACGCTAACCTATCGCGATTTGGTATGTAGCGTATCTTATGTCAAATCCCATACATTTTGTTATCGAACTATGAAAGCGATAATTAGCGATGGCATCTTGAATCAGTCCCCTGTACCGCTGAACTTGGATTATGTGTAGATTTTTTTATAATAATAATGTCTAGGTACGCTTCACACCACGTCAAACTGGCCCCGTGCTCCGAAGAACTTGTGTTACAGGTACCAGACAACGGAAATATATTGAATACTTTTATACTATACACATATTTAATTTTTTTATTATGTTATACACAAATTCAATACACATCCATGACCCAGGAACATTGAAAACTTTTTATGTTCCCTCGGCGGGATTCGAACCAGCGACCTATCGCTCGAGCACCCATGCGCTTAACCACTGCGCTACGGAGGTCGTCGTTTTTATTGTGTTTACCCGACTTCGGTGAAGCTAAAAGGAAGGGTAATGATTTTAGCAGATTATGTATGAATGTATGTATGTTTGTTTGTTCCCTCACAGCGGCTAAACTTGTAGTCTGATTGATGATGATGTTCCGTCGGCGGGATTCGAACCTGCAACCCGCTCGAGCACTAACGCGCTCAACCACTGCGCTACGGAGGTCGTCAGTATGTAGGTACTTTGTTAGGTTCTAACTAAACCTTCCCTTCGCTAAACGCGTTAACCGTCTCCATTTCATGAGCGTGTCTGTAAAAAACATTACACTAGTGCCTCTGATACACAGGTCAGTCGTTTGTAGTGGTGGCCGCTTACTAGATACAATGGATTGATTTCGGTATCGGTAGCCGATTTCGTTGAAACCAGGCAACTACGCTGTAGTAATTTTATAGTGCCCAAGTGTGTGCGCAATACACAAGGACACTCTCTCACCTTTTTCTTCTTATAACCGAGTGGGATGGTTAACCGACACGACTGGCGAGAGAACAGGCCCAGGATTGACTTTTTACATGCACATCCGACACATGGATCTTCACTCTTATTGGACAATCAAGTGAACAGTAACATCGCACATGGAAAGGCACTAAATAAATAAAAATTATTTCTTATTAGTGTCATAGAGAAAACCAAATATAGAAAAAAACTTAAATCGCGATTTACTCGAAAGTATTCTCCAAGCTAGTGTGGTGTTTATGTTAAGGAGGGCAGTATAGGTTCATGGCAAACCTGTAAAACATCCTACAGATGAACCGTAAAGTACATAACTTGGCTAACATAGACCGTGCATCCCAGCCTTAATGTAAGTGACGAAACTAGCCGTGTAGTCCTCGCGTGCTTGTCATGCAACATTTCCTGAAAAATGGGCTTCGACCGTTCACAAACATTAGGCGGCGGGCACGGTATTATGGATGAAGTATGCATGTAAATTACACCCATTTTACATTATTTCATGATACAACTACTTAATGGACAATATGATTTAATATTATAAGTGCGAAGGATGGATATAATTATATATTTTTATTCACGTTTCACATATTGCACGCGCTGAAAAACAGGGTTGCGTTCTGTAAATATTATTCTATTCTATTCATTAGCAATTGTCTAATTACCCGACTACGGGGAAGCCAAAAGGAAAGGTATTTTTAAGAGCAGTCTTCGAATGTATGTTTTTTCACCGTAGCGCTAAAATTGCTGATTCCATTTTTATTATACATAGAGTGGTCAAAAGATTTATAATAAAAGAAAGCATAACATGTGCCTTAATTAACGTAGTGGGGTTACACTTATTTAAAAAAAAAACATCGATAAAAAATAACGACTTTCACAAAATAGACCAAGAGAAAGGGCCAAGTTACCAAGACCGAGTCGCCGACAACACAGTTCATTAATAAATTAATTAAATTAAATTAACTACCAGGTATTTCAGGCTACATAGGCCCATATTATAAATACTTTACATACTAACATACATATTTAAATACTTAAAAACTACACTACACGTGTTGTCGGCGACGTGCAGCGCGCTTCTTTCCGGAGTTTCCTTAATGATATTGGGGCCACACTATCAGGAAAAGAAAGAAAGATGATATATGACTTTAATTACTGCTTATATGAACATTAAGTTTTAACATTAAACACATGTACCCTCACTTGAACTGTACAAGTAGCCGATAAGGGGTTAACCCGTACTTGCTTGTAGCTGATATGACGATAGGGGCTTTAATGACCCGCACCTGACGATAGCCGTATCAGGGTTAAAGAAAGCTATAATTATAGTGATAGGATAATATCTAATAATAATTAACTATTGTTAATAATAATATCTGTCTTTAAAACTGTAGAGAGGTCAATTCTGTACATAAAAATTTTTTTCCAAATTCATATTGGAGAATGATTGGTGATCGATATTGATGCTAAAAATGCAATCAGTAAATTTTTTGTCTGTCTGTCTGTATGTGCACGTTCGTGCGGGGCGCGCGGGGAGATCGCTTACACAGTGATGTGAAGCAATAGAACGTGGCAATAAAGTAAATTAGAACATTAAATACTTATTTAAATAAAAAAAATATTTCTGGGACAACAAGTGTTTCCACAGTGTTATATTATTATAAAAACCGTACTAAGCTTAAGCATTTTTGAAAACTATATTTGCCCTTTAGACCACGCAAATATAATGAATACTTTAGGAAATATAGCAAAAATAAAGCCGACACAGACGCCGACGCCGACTATACCTACTACTAGCTGACCCGTGCCTACTTCGTTGAGCATACAAAACGTTTAAACCTTCCCTGGACTTCCACGGCTTCCACATTTCAAGGCTAAAAATAGCCGAATCCGTTTAGCCATTCTCGAGTTTTAGCGAGACTAACGAACAGCGATTCATTTTTATATATGATATGAAGAATACAATTTCAAATAAGTACTTAAATTATTTTTAGAATAAAAGATTTTATCATCGACCACTAACATCCCTTTCTCTTAAATATGGTTAAATATCATAAGTATACAGGGTGCAAAAAGAGCAGTCACTATAACTTTGGGATAGGATTATAGGACCTTGACTGATTCTAGAAATGAATTTTTTTCATTATTTACTTTTTGAAAAAAAAATTGCAATTTATTATTTTACTCGCAAGGCTGAACTGCTTGGAACAACGTTCTGCATTAAATTCTTAAATTTTGTAATTTTTGCCCTAGTACGTAATGAACGTCTTACGCGTGCTATTGACCTCTCAGCGTAATCAGCTGATCGCTGTGTTGTGCACGTTGTACATTAGTACTATTGAAAATTTTTAAATTTTTAAAACAGTGGATTAAAATTTAAAAGCAAATGACTAGTACCAATGGATATATCTCTTGTCTGGTTATTACCCCACGAAGTGATAGTGACTGCTCTTTTTACACCCTGTATAGATCACATCATAGATAGATCCGCCAGCCAACCGCGTGTCGGCAAAGTAAAGCTTTACTTTCACGTAGATTTTTTTTAACAATATATTACTTTGAAATGTTGCGAAATTCACCTTTCATAGAGGCGTGACCATTAATAGTGAACCATGGAAATAACTCGACATAATTTTCTGCGGCGTTTGAATTATGAATTTAATAACACTATAAGCCCACACAATAAATATGTCCGACTTTTGTGTATGGACGTGACCTTAGCGTGATTTGAGTGTTTTATTTCTGCAGAAAACAAGCGTTCGAATTATTTTTTTTCTGCAAAACAAGCGTAGAACGGCATAAGAAAATTGTATTTACAAATCTAGTATATACATTGCAATCGCTCGGGGATTCTCTTTGTATTTTGTACTGGTATGTATATAGTTTATTCCATGATACGTGAACATTATTAGTAAAAGTTTATTTAACAAATGTACTTATTTTGGGTTACTTCTAACGGCCGGTTTCAATAAACTGTATTATATAAATAAAAAGCAAAAACTGATCTACAACACAGAGGTCAAACACTAGGGCCAGAAATTTGTAATTTCGCACACTTTATATTATGTCGTAGGCATACAAATACGGAAAATAATTTAATAAAAAATCCACCAAGATTGTATCAAATTTTTTATAACTTGGACAATGGACATATTTGCATGAAATTTCGTATGCATGTATGTTTAAACGCCCAACGAAGTGGGTACATGTCAGCTTGTCTATCTAAAAGTTAAAGTTATACATCACATTATTATCAATTCTTGTACCAATATTTTGCATGTTTTATTTATTAACCACCAAAACTGTATCAAACCTACAACTTGTAGGCTACAACCTTAAAATTTACTTTTAATACCGACTACAACTTACCTAGTCCATGACTTAGTATCGAAACGTCCAGTAGAATTACCCCTGTGAGTAATTGACAGTATCGACGGCAGTCCATTGACCTCCGCTCCACATACACAGTAATCCTGTCCAGACATACATTATGTATGCAATACACTGATGAAGTTAGTAAGGTTCTTGTACCGCGTATTACAGTTTTGATGAGGTTAAGAGCTGTGGTTTTTTTTAATTGATAATTCCTGCAATTTAGGTACATTAGGTTTTCAATGACATATAAATTATAGTTTTGTCTGCTTCTTCTGGGATCTGATTCGAGATTCCATCGCTATTATCACTTACGAAGTTCGAAAAGAAAATGTATGGGATTTGATATAAGCTTCACTGTGACAGACGAATTCGCGTGTCACTTAGCAAAGTTTATGTCAAATCCCATCATTTTTTCTTTTCAAACTACTAAGTGGCAATGACATCTTGAATAAGGGCCTCAAAAGGGAAATACGTAACCCTATGAGGCATTAATTTATTGTACGTCCGTCTTTCTATCGGTCTGTCAAGACCCTCTTTGTCAGGATCGCGTGAATGTATCGAGCTGAAGTTCATATGAAATACTCAGGTCTAATGTATCTTCAAATATGCAAAAATCACTCCTAGTTTCCCGAACGCTATTCAAATGAATGATCAACTAACATTGCATCCAAATCAACGACCCATATTGAACGCTGATTGGTAGAACATTATCAGACAGAAAGGAACAGACAGATATTTTATAATTACATCACGCTCGCTCTTGCAAGATTTGTTAAGATTCCACAGATAAGGTTAATTCACCAAAGACGCCGATTAGTTGACATACGATTTGAATCAGCGAGCGATTATAAAATATCTGTCCGTTCCTTTCTGTCTCATAATGTTCCACCAATCTGCGTTCAATATGGGTCGTTGATTTGCATGCCATGTTAGTTGATCATTTACTTTAATAGCTTTCGGGAAACTGGGGGTCAATCTTCTTAGCCACGCAATCAAAAAAGACCAGCGTTTATTTAGAAATTACTTATCGCTGAAGCATTCCTGTGAGTCTTATGAATCAGCGGTTTCTTGAAAAATAAAATTTTAGTTAGCATACTCCTTTTTAGTGAGCAAATTCCTTTTGTAAACTTTTTTATTCAGCGCACTATTCATGTATTCATCTGGTAAAGAATTTAATAATTTCTTGTCTTAACAATCAAAATTGGTTACCTTACAAACAACTTTGACCGCAATAGCATGTAGTATATTATACTTCACATTAGGTACTATTATGGTATTGTTGGTATTAGATCGGTATTTGAATGCATAATTAACGTATTACCATAAAAATTCAATGCGAAATCCTAAACTCGAGTTGACACGAACTAAGTAACTCTGGCCCGTATTATTAAACAAATCGGTCTCCAGAATTACGATCGCAACCTCTACATAACATCGATACGTTTAAGTTTTAAAAATGAACAGCTTTAGTAATGTTTATTAATTATACCTGTTTTTTTTTGCAAAAAAATTAAATAAGGATATGCAGGCTGATTCATGGTTTGTATATAAACCGAATTTGGTGTGTAGAGAAGGATGCGTAGAGCATTTACTTGGCACCTTATATAAATTACTTACGGGACAAATCACGATTAAAGATCTCCATAAGAGTCACAAAACAGATGAGTTTCAATCTTGATCTACAGGCTTACTGCCGACACAATCGAGAATAGAATCAGTTCGATCTCGACGGTTTTTCGTATTTTATTTGGTGGATTACTTTGAATCTAACCAGGATGAAAAAAAGGGCTAGATCGTAACCTTTTGTACTCCCGACCATATCAATCGAAATAAGCATACGTCAATTTATTAGGGAGTACGTGGCACGATCGAATCTGAATCAAAATCAAATCAGTTTGGACAGTAAGGCCCCAGGTCGTTTGTGTGTATAAACTAGGAGCTCGCGAACCTCAGCATAGTACGATTTACTTATTGTGGTCATTTTAGACCTTTGCATTTATTTATATTAAGTAATGTATATGAGGTGCCAAACAAAAAAATGCTCTACGCGTCATATGTTCACAATATATTCGGTTTAATATATGAACCATGAAACAACGTATATATAGTTAATGGAATCAGGCATAACTTTGCGGAAATCCATAGCATACAATTTAAATATATTATATCTAGCAATATCCCGCGAAACAATTATAACCACAACCTGCAAGCAGATGAGTGAGTGCACGCATAGGCATGCGTTTGATGCACCTCCCTCCTCCCACACTGCTTATGCGTACACTCGCAAGCAAAAAACATGAAAACACCACCACCACACAAGCAATAATGTTAACACGATCGTGCAAAGTCCCACCACCATGCAGGTTGCAAAACTCGACGCGCGTTTCGCTCCGACCCCGGAGCATCCTCAGGATGTTGACTCTGCGAACAATGTTTGTTAAGTGGTACGTATATACTCTAGCTGCTCTGAAAAATATAGGATCAAGTATTCCTCTCCTCCCGTATATAGGAGTAACTTTAAAAGTCCCAACGAAACAATACAATCATAAACTCTCCAAGGTCAAGTGTCGCGATACCCAACCTGTTGTTACCGGGTATAAAACCGCGGGGTAACCACCGTCGCTCGAATTAGGCGCGCACATGCGACCATATACAGGCTGATGTTTAAACTATTCAGTAAAACTAATGTTCGCAATGCTTTTAACACAGTGTAGAGTTTGATGTTGGAGATATATAAATGAAACGTGGAGTCCCGATTATAGTGTTATATTGTCTTTACAAATATAAACTAGTTACACGTTATATTAATAACAAATTCTATTTAACCATTGTAGTCGGAGGTTAGGACGAGACTAACTTACAGTCGTTACAAATATAATAATGAGAATGCTTGGAACCAAAGGTGCAAGCATGCACTCTTGTGTGGTCCCTACACACAGCATGCCGTGTCAGGCGTATGTACCTGACACTTTACAACTTTCATGGAGGCGTGACCATTAATAGTTAAAACATTTTTACCCGACTGTCAAAGGGTTAAAGATAGTAACACCTTATTAGTGAAAATATTTATAAACTGGCTATACATAATGTTTTCTTCTTCATAATGTTGCTTCAGATTTTCGTTTATGTGCTGTTATTGTGTTTTCATAAAATCATTGATATGGTATTTATACAACGCATGCTGGAGCTTGTGTGGTAATTTACAGCTTATAAATGTAAATGAGAGTCTGAGGAGTAATCTACTAATAAAGACATAAGTAGCCGGTGATAATGATAGTTTACTATTTAGTAATATAACTTTAGACGTCACAAGTATAATTAAAATGAAATGAAATGAAAAATGAAATGAAAATATACTTTATTGCGCACAATCAAAAGTTACACATACACAGAATAAAATAAATCAAACAACACAGAAACACGATAGTACACAAAGGCGGCCTTATTACTATAATAGCAATTTCTTCCAGACAACCTTTGAAAGATAGGATTAAATTTCTGGATACGAGTATAATTGTGCTACATAAATAATTATAAATAATGATTAATATAATATATATCTTTATATTACATAATAAATAAACTGTAAATAATAATACATAATAAATAAACTGCAAAATAAATGATAGGGTACAAATCTAAAAAAAAAAAATACATAATTTATACTTGACACATACTAAGATAATACTTTTTTAAAAGGGATTTAAAAGAATTTAATGTTTTCGCTTGTTTTATGTAAATAGGAAGGGAGTTCCAGAGTAGAACAGATTTAACAGCGAAAGAAGAGTTGTAATACTTTGTGTAATTAATAGGGATATCTAACAGAAGATTCGTATAAGATCGTAACTCTTGTCTATCGGCGCTACGGAAATTAAACATTTGTTTCAAGTATAGAGGGGAGTTGGGATCAAACAAAATAGTGTAGAGTAGCGCAAGTACGCGAGCATCACGGCGAAAGCGGATAGGCAACCACTTGAGCTTGTGCCGAAACTCAGAAACATGGTCATATTTGCGCAAGCCAAAGATGAACCTTATCGACAGATTTTGAAGGCGCTCAAGTTTATTTAGTTGGTCTTCGGTCAAGTTAACGAAGCAAACATCTGCGTAATCTAATAAAGAAAGGAATAGCGACTCGGCTAAAGCTACCTTAGTAGGTATTGGCAAAATATAGCGTAGTCGTTTTAGGGAATGCCACGTCGAGTATATCTTCCTGCTGATTTCTTTCAGTTGTGGAGACCAAGAAAGATGCTCATCAATATACACACCGAGACTTTTAACCACCTTACTATAAGGGATTACTATTTCGTTGATACATACGTCTGGTAAAGTATCCCAGTCAATTCTGGAGGTCAGCCCCGGGCTTCCAAGTATTATCAATTGAGATTTAACAGGATTGATGAGAAGTCCATGATCCTTAGTCCAGTTACAGACCACCGATAAATCCCCATTGATTGCACCAACAGCGGCAGGCAGCATATCCAGAGTCGACTGTGTATAAATTTGCAGATCATCTGCATATAAATGAAAGGAGGAAGATATATATGGAGTTAAGGAGTTTATGAAAAGGGCAAACAGAAGTGGAGATAGGACACCGCCTTGAGGGACTCCGGCTGCAGCAACAGACCAATCGGAAAACGATTCAGAAATCTTTACTCTCTGACGTCGACCTTCCAGGTAACTTTTAAAGAAGCAAGTCACTGATGTTGAGAGGTTAATGGATGCTAAGAGACTTATCAGAATATCATGGTCTATGGAGTTAAAAGCATTACTAAAGTCGAGTAAAGTTAAGATGGTAAGTTTTTTATGATCCATACCAGTCCGGATATCATCTGTTACTTTAACTAAGGCCGTAGTAGTGCTATGACCCAATCGAAAGCCAGATTGAAAAGTGCTTAGAAGATCGTTACGCGAAATATAACTAGTCAGCTGCTGATGTAGGAGTCGCTCAAGTACTTTAGACAGGAAAGGTAGAATTGATATGGGACGGAAATCAGAAACAGTTTTAGGCCTAGACGATTTAGGTAATGGGATTATGTGAGCAGCCTTCCAAGTATCGGGAAAAGAAGAGGTTGAAATAGAGAAGTTAAAAATGTGGGAAAGGATAGGTGCAATTATGTCTAGGATTGGGACAATCATTCTACGACTTACTTCATCATTACCAACAGCATTCGATGCTATTGCCATGACATGTCTTTTAACATCGCACTCCGTACATGGTACGAATGTAAAAGGCTCATTGTTACAAACAGGTAAGGAGGAAAGATAATTCAAAGTTCGCAGTTTTGTAGACGGGTCTAAATTAGAAGAAGGAGTGAATTGTTTGTTTATTAAATCTATATCTATATTAAAGTTTTCATTAGAATTCGAAGTTTTGCCAACACCAAGTGTTTTTAAAAATTTCCAAATTTTCCCCGGATCGCCGTTTTCTACTGATGCATGTATGTGCCGCCTTTGAGCATCACGACACATTGTATTACATCGGTTACGCAATTTTATATATTTTTCACGATGTTCATTGTTGCCAGTTTTTTTGTATTTCGCTTTCGCTGCATGCTTGGCGCTAATCATAGACTTAATATCTTCTGTCAACCATGGAGCTGGCAGATGTTTCATCCTAACTGGCCTAATCGGAGCATGCTTGTCGTATAGTATTTTAAGGAATCTATTAAATATCTCGACCTTACTGTCGACGGATTTCGCTGAGTATAGTACTGCCCAATCAGTATTGAGCACATCTTCCCTCAAGCTATCAGCGTCTATTGAACTGAAATTACGCTGCATTAGTACTTTGCGCTTCCGTTTAGGTGTTCGAATATTATATGCGACATAAATCAAATCATGATAGGAGAAAATTTCTGCTGAACTTTGACCATGTTTGCTAACATGACCTGATGAAGATACCATGATAAGATCAAGCAAGGAAGGACGGCAACCAGGAGAACAGTGTGTAGGGTTAAGTGGCAGTAAACTAACATTATAGGACTCTAAAATAGACTTTAAGGTTTTAGACCTAGTATCGCCTTTAAGTAAACAAGTATTAAAGTCACCCATTATAATTAAGTGATTATAATCTGGTGTGTATGATTCGAGTATGTTATCAAAAGATGAGAAGTAGTTATGGTGCATCGATGGACAATAGAAAACACCTAGAAGAAGTTTGCTACAGTAAGATACTTCGATCTCAATAAGCAGATACTCCAGTGAATCTAACGGTGTAGGCTGTGCTGACGAACTAATAACAGAGAAAGGAATGTCAGAACGCAAATAGATCGCAACACCACCACCACCCTTATCAGTGCGATCGTTTCGAATTAATTTAAAACCAGGCAGGCTATAACAGGTTGACGGTAGACAAGGCTTAAGCCATGTCTCTGATACACAGATGGCATCGACATTAACTTGATCGAAGGAGGTTAGCATATCGGAGTAATGAGCCGGAACGCTCTGCGCATTTATATGAACGGCTTTAAAACAATTTTGGACAGTAGAAAAATTATGGGAAATTGTATCTCTTAAAGGAGTATATGCACTTAAAAAGCTCTCATCACTACTATGTGAGGAGACGGAAAAAAAGTCACTGGAAGAAGTGTCAAAACTATTATCATTTATATTATGCATAATATAATTTAATATATGTCGGAGCCGGATATGAATATGGACACAAAACGAGACGGAAGCGCGCCCCCAAGTGGCAAAATGGCGCAACTTGTCTATGGCGCGCTTTGACATGACTCGGGACTTTTCGACGAGACTGAATTCATTCGTGATTTGGTCGCCAAGTTGAGATGTCTTGAAACGTGTTATGTTTCGTTAGTGTCAATACTTGTAAAGTAAAGTAAAGTGAATTTAAAGTAAAGTAAATTCATAAAGTGTAGTGAATAGTGAATTTATAAAGAAATTGTGATTACGAATAAACAAGTGATATTGTTACTCTGTTCTCTTTTCACGATTTACCCACGAAAGCCCACAGTATCCGAAGGAATGTTATTAAATCATGAGAGCCCCTTTCGACATCAGAAGTGGGATCAAATCGTGCAAGAGAGACAGGTTTTTCTTAAAAGTGCGGGTAGTAAAAAAAAAAAAAGTGTACCTAATCTTTTGTGTAGTCTGCAAAAAGTGATAATAGTAATCATTGCAAATCAATACGAACTCGATCCACATGAGTTGGGCAGTACGTACTAACACGTGCTGCTTTGCAAGCTATGTACATGGCGTAATTGTGGTAAGACGGGACAGCGGTGAGCCGAGTGCTGCAAGGATACCATGTACCAATAATCCCGCCACGATGATTAAGAAGGAGTAGAAGTACTGACAGCGGTGACGTGATGATGACAGTGACGTGACGTCTACACGGTGGCGACACCAGCAGTGGCGCTTTAACGACAGGCTTTGATTATGGTTTTGGTAAAAGGTGGTAGCCAACTTTTTATTCCTCAAATAATTTTTAAAGACCAATACACTAGTTATTAATTTGTTTCAAGTGTCCATAAAATATCTTGCTTATACGAGTATTATCACAAAATTTCATTTACAATAAATTGTACCTACACTAAAGTGTTCTTTTGTTTTGCTGTTTTGTTTTATGTGCAGATGGACAAAACACTGGGATGATGTTCGACCGGATGATGCATAGCCTCGCCAAGGGGAGAACGAGCAGTGCTGGGTGACCGACCAGCGTGCTGACTGCTGGGTGACCGACCAGCGTGCTGGGTGACTGACCAGCGTGCTGGCTGTTGGGTGACCGACCAGCGTGCTGGGTGTCCGACCAGCGCAGACAAGCATTGTGCATCTTATGGACTTCTCTACTCGCTTCGCAATGATGTGAACTGGTTGTATCATGATCGTTACTTATTTCATTATAAAGTTCTAAATGGTTCTGGTTTTATAACCAAAGTATTATTTAAAAAAAATAATCGAAGTGAATAAGCAATCATTAACGCAAAGTAAAAACAAGTACTTAGTACATAGGACATACGTCTTACAGATATTCATTATTATTACTGTTTGATTGACCGAAGTAGATCACGCTGTAATACAGCAGTACTTGAAAGTTTGATCAGCAGATGATCAATATCGACATTTCATTTCGTGAAATCGTACTGTTTGTAATAAAGTGATCAAAATCAGAATATGATAAGCAATTCTCATGACGTGTATTTTGATAATACAATTAGGCATTCGTGTTATTTGTTGGGTGTTCATTTCAGAATAGATAAAGTTCCAACGGATTCACATCAACGTGAAGTAAGAAAGTAGGAAAGGTGAATAGTACTATAGAGTCGATATCGTAACTACTGGGCGGCAGTTATTCATTGGTTACCAACACCTGAAACTTGTTATTGGATGTACTATATTCTTATTAGGTGTGCCTGAAATAAACAACATCCGGTGTGCGTATCGGTGCACCTGCACTGCATAAACAAAAGCAATTGACGTGTACAAATATTGTTTGGAAGATGCTACCTAGTTTGAAACGACTTAAATTAAAATTTCCGTAAACTTACCATGTCTATTAAACCGGGAAGAAATGGATTTTAAATTTCGGATACGGATATGGATATTTAATGATATCGGATTACCCATTTGTTTCGGATAATTTCGGTTACGGATATTGGATATTGGTTTCCTTTTTACAGTAGCAAAAGTTTTATTTCGGATTCGATTACGGTTACGGAGCTCCCTAACATCCCTGCTATTAAATAGTGAAGTTTATCAAGTGGGTGTTAATCACAGAAGATACGTATACAGTTTGTACACAGTTCTATTTCTTATTTGGCGTTACCGCATACGTAGTAAGAAATAGCCATTGATCAGTTTCAAAAGTAACTTTAAATGTCGTGTTTGTTATTTATTCTGAGAGTGTTTAAACAAACAGATAACTGATATAATAAGTGCTAGGACATCCGCAATAAAACTGTCAGTTTATGATATTGTTATTGTAAGCTGTAAAATTAAAACATGTTTGTCTATCTATGACTTTCACACTAGGCGGATTTGAATTACTATAAGTTACGACAATAATAGTGTAATTTGCGTCGAAAAGAAAATAGGTTGTGATTTAAATAAACTTTATTGAATTGACGCATTTTAATTTCACGTTTTCAGAAGCTGCAGTATGTAAGCCTACTAGGTGCCTGTGGCTGGTGTTGATGGTGAACGCGGCAGCACACACTCAACGGTCCAGTGGCAGAGGCCGTGAGCTTGTGGCTGAGGTGGATAAGAAAGTTCATCGGTGGACTTCAGTCAGCTTCGGTGAACTTGGTTATCATGTGAAAGGTTGTAAACGCACTTGGGAGTCTTCTTGTAATGTGATCGCACACGTGACCAGAGCGTGGCTCTCCACTTAAGAATTGTGGGTTCAATTCCCGCGATGGTGCAACTAAAATGTAGTGGTCAAGTTGTGTTATTGGGACAGCTGCTGATCAGTTGTTAATATGAGACTGTTACTGTAACAGCTTTTCTTTAGTCAATTAGTTAGATCGTTAAAAGGAAATAAAATCAAATTTATTGCAAAGTCAAATTTAACATTTTGATCTCATAATAATTGTCCGCGATATTTGAACTGCGTTGGTTCTTGGTTGGAGCTTGGTTCTTGAGCTGCGGCCTGGTCGCAAACAGACATACAGCAAAGTTATAAAATTTTCTGTTTCTGTTATTTACCCTTGGATGATCATCATCATTTCGGCTATGATGTTCACTCCTGGATATAGCCTCCCTTAAAATATTACATGGGGGATAGTTGCCTATACTCGCCACGCTTGGCAGGCGAGTTGGCGGGCGCATCCACGGGAAAGATGGTTGATAGGATGTGCTACTCTTTCTTCGACACCCCACGGATAGAGAACCCTAAAAAGAACATAATTGGACAGTTTGAACATTTTTTTGTGCTGCTTAATTTTGTGTACAGACGGAGATTCAATGAACGAGCGCCGCGACGCGACGCAGACTGCGCGCGTCGAGCTGTGCTGGGTACTGCTGCCCATGCAGCAATGCTGCAATGTATCGGCCTATGATGATGGCGTCAGGCGCCAAGGGGCCTGCACTCTGTACTTCATTGAAGTATCAGATTAGGATATTGAGTTTTTTTTTGGTGAGCGTAATTGTTTATCTCGTGACTTTAGTGTGAAGACTCTGTATAGTCTTTTTCTATGAACCCTTTTTACAAATCTTAGTTGAGAAGGTACATTGACTGTTTTATACAGTAACCGAGATAAAAAGATAGTTCAAATAATACACCTTATGAAAGCAATAAGGCGTAAGTAAATAGATTTTCGATTGGTTGTTTTTCATAGTTGAAAAAAAAGGCTGTAAAAGTTGCAATTTCAAAGCGTACTTATGACTGTGCATACGTTAGAGAAAGATTCCTTCGGGTCATGTATTGGTGAAAGTTGATAATGATAAAGATTTTGCTAATGAGGAACAAATTTGAGTTGTTGGGTAAAGTCTCTACCTACCGTACTATGAGCGAATATGAAGTTGACCGTCCAGTTATTACGTAACCAGTAACTCGGACTGTATCAAGTCCGTTTTATGTTCGGTGGGCGTTTGACTGGCGATATGGGACTGGGTCTATGAGTAATGAGGTTGACCGTCCAGTTATTTCGTAACCGGTAACTCGGACTATATTAAGTCCGTTTTATGTCAGGAGGGCGTTTGACTGGCGGTCTGGGACAATGAACCTTGTGAGTTCTATGTCTATGAAATTGGGTATGGTAGTGGAGTTAGAGATTTTACTAGTTTATTTGTGTTCAGTTGTGTTACAGTTCCTACAGTTTTAACATGATTTAAGTAACATGACCCAGGGTATCATTCTATGTAAAAAAAAATTTTTAACGAGAATTTTATTTGAAAGATTATTTGAAATAAAATTACATTGAGATCTGAAGTTTATTTTGATGATTTGTGGAGATTGGTCAGAGTTGGCCGAGCGAAAGGCTCGTGATATTGCAGCTGGTTTTCTCTTTTGCAGAAGCATCACACGGGACGTGTGGCTTATCAGAATGGCCGTGTCGGAGCCGGATATGAATATGGACACAAAACGAGACGGAAGCGCGCCCCCAAGTGGCAAAATGGCGCAACTTGTCTATGGCGCGCTTTGACATGACTCGGGACTTTTCGACGAGACTGAATTCATTCGTGATTTGGTCGCCAAGTTGAGATGTCTTGAAACGTGTTATGTTTCGTTAGTGTCAATACTTGTAAAGTAAAGTAAAGTGAATTTAAAGTAAAGTAAATTCATAAAGTGTAGTGAATAGTGAATTTATAAAGAAATTGTGATTACGAATAAACAAGTGATATTGTTACTCTGTTCTCTTTTCACGATTTACCCACGAAAGCCCACAGTATCCGAAGGAATGTTATTAAATCATGAGAGCCCCTTTCGACATATATATGTTTATTAAAATAATATAATTTAATACTTACTAATAAAATATAATAATATAAACACTTTGCAGTAATTAAATACCACTACTATTTAAAAATACCATATACCGACAGTGTCAAACACTAAGCATTTTTTTAACCACAGATTAAGAATTAGTTACTTTTTAACATGCACTAAGCACGAAAATAAAATAAACTCAACAGGACAATAAAAACACAAAAAATCAAGAAAGCAGAGAACACAATAACTTAAAACATATGTACCGGTATGTAAAAAAAAAAAAAACAGAGTTATTTGAAAGCCTGTAACATCTTGACATTGGCTATGCACAAAGTGCATGCCATTAGAGAGAAAAAAAAAACATCTTGACATTGATGTCACTTTGACTTTTAGATGTCAATCTGACAACTGTCAAATTTATATTTTGATCTTGGTAAACTCTAATTATTTGTGTTTCAATTTGTCAATGATAAAATTTATAAAACAGTACAATTACAATTATGTATGATAATGAAATTTTTATCAGATATCAAACATAGACTAACTAAATGTATTATTATCATCCAACTTACTCTTAAACTTTGTAATAGTATTATTGATTGGTGTTAGCATCATATAGAAATGACGTTCAAAAACATTTTTGTAAAATTTATTCTGAATAAAATTTTTTGACTATGACTTTTGACTTTTTATTATTAAAATTGGAGGTATATTAGGGTACATCCATTTTAAGTGAATAAATTAAAAATAAAATTGATAGTAGTACTATTCGTACAGTCAGCCGTACAAGCTATGCGGGTGGAACGTTGTCACTTATCAGGAATAAAAAATAAGAAACAGCACGCTGTATACATGTTATCACAAGCTACACTATCAGATAACCGTTTACACCTAAACTGTAACATTTCTCTTTGCCTATTCTTTGTACAACTTTGTCAGACAAAGTCACCGCTATAGACTGTTCGTAGCAGTCTACAATTTCGTAGACTTGCTACGACTTTGTAGATCTGCTACGATATGTGTTGTTTTGAGAACACAACTGAACATTTCTTTATGTAGTGAGTGATTACCAAATTGTTATTTGTATTCATTTGAAAATCTTCCGAATGCAAACTTTGACCGGTTCCTTAAGTCGCAAAAAAATCTAAATGAGATAACTCCTCTGGGATCAAAGAACTTTTATCTACAGTGCCAGGATCCCTAGTTACTTCCACAGCTGGACACGCGGTTCTCTAAAGATACTACTATATAGAATTAGCTAGATTATAATATACTAATACTATATTATAGTATTATCTGACCCTTCGTAATCGTTCGCGTGAAATAGTAAAATAAAGCCACCGATTTATAAACATTATTTTTCGAAGTTCTGCCTCTATTTGTCCTAGCGTGACAAGATATTTTAACCTCCCTTCTTTAATGGTCTATTTGTCACTGAAAAAATCTTTTCAATCAGACCGTTCGTTCCTGAAAAACAAACTTTTTAATAATAATAGTATAATAAAGAACATAATACAGGATCGTTTCTAGTGCTGGGCTCAATCCCGTCAAGTGAGCTGCGTCACTGGGCGCGCGTGGGGGCGGAGGGAAGGCTGGAGCGCGCGGTGCTGCGCGGGCAGGGGCGCCGGCTGCGGGCAGAGGCGCTGCCCCTGTCGCGACACCTGCACCAGCTGATCGCCAGGTGCGCGCGCCTGCACGCCGCGGTGGAGAGCGGCTCGCTGCTGCAGGTGAAGGTACGTGAAGTGCAGGACTCAATCCTTTCAATTGAGCTGGGTAACTGGACACGCGTGGGGTAGGAAGGCTGGGGCGAAAAGAAGCGCTGGCTGCGTGTGCAGGCGCTGGCCCTGTCGCGACACCTGCACGCGGCGGTGGAGAGCAGCTCGCTGCTACAGATGAAGGTTGTTGACGAATTTTTTGAAGCGATCATTACTTATGCGAGAATAAACCGCTTGCTTCGTTACGTGATGCGTTACAGGGCCAGTTTGTCTGGCTTCCCGTTCTATCACACCACGGTAGCGACAGCCAGTCTTCTTTTCTCTCACTCTAACCCACAGCGCTAACTGTATTAAGTTATAATTTTTGTTGGGCGTCCCGAGAAGCAAACTTTTTTATTTAGTTTCAATTTGATTTGATTTTTGTTCAAAAGTTACTATGACGTCATGAGGTAATAGTCATATCTGCGCCATGGTTCAGAGTCTTAAGTTAAGGGTAAAGATGATATAAATGAGACAAGGAGTCCTTTCTGTAGAAGTTCAATGGGTCCTAACAAAAAGGGGTTAAGCCGGATATTTATTGAGATTATTTCTAGAAATAGTTAATCTAGATATGATTTATAATATTAAATAAGTCCCGCGCACTTATTTCATGTAGGTATACGTGTAGCTGTACCGCATAGAAAGACTATAAATATAATATTATGTTTTAAATGTGTTTATTGGCGACAGTTATTAAAAAGTATTATCTACATACATTTTCTACAATTAGGTTATATCAAAGCTAGTATTTTATTATTCTAGATATAGCTCTTGGGAATTTAACTCGTAGAAGCAGATGTAGACATCATTATAAAAATTATAAGTTTAGTCTTCAAGGACTTCCATACTTGACCTAATTTAATATTTTATTGATGACCTTTTTACGAAACTCAAACCTTTATCAGCTGACAGGCTTCGTCATGTTAATTAATTGCCTAAAACTTTTCGTAGATCAACCTTATCTACGTAAAATATATTGAGACTATAAAAAGACTATTTCTAATTTTAGGATGGTAATTTTGTGAATCATCAAACAATCTCCGAGTCATGTCCAATGTCCATCGTTGATATTATTTGTTTTGATTTCCGTAGTTATAATAACAATACATTTAAAGATTGAAATATTAAAGTCTATTGTTATTATATTATATCTAGTTTGACTTTAAAAAATCCTAAATAAGGATGTATGTGTATCTCTCTCTATATATATTTATCTCTGTCTTTCCGCATATAATACTAACTCAAAAAAGCCTACCGTTACATTGCAATAAACTTTTGAATAGTCACAGTCGGTTTTTTAATTAATATATCTTTGCAAATGTATGTTAGGGAATTTAGCTTGTTTTCCAACATATTTTGATACTTCGAGCCATCACTGTCTATTACTTCCTCGATCTCTATGTATCAGGACCCAGGCAAGTACTCCACTCCTTCTCTCTTTCTCTGTTTGTCACGTTCTCTATCAGAATCTATATGTATCAGGATCTCCTCGAGAGCGAATACAACCACCAGAAGCTGTCGGCGTGCGTGGACGACGCCGGCGTGGGCCTGCTGCACAAGGCGGTGTACTACGAGTTCCTGGACATCGCGGAGTACCTAGTGAATACTTACCCGCAGCTGGTGCATCAGAGGGACTCGGTAAGAAAGAAACTCGGGCACATTTATCCGTCGTCGTTAGTCGTTGTTCCATCTGTGACGTCCACTGCTGAATAAAAGCCTTTATTTAAGTATTTCCTGGGGGGTAGTTGCCGTTTCTCCCCACGCACTGGCGAATGTAGTTAAGTTCCATAATATAATGTTATAGGCCGTTAGAGATGGCAGTCCTCTATTCTCATAAAAGATATTTTTGACAGAAAAATGTATTATAAAAAACTAATTATTATATTATGTGCCTACATATTGTATATTTTATATTGAGTTATATAGGTAGTTAACAGTTTATTATTTGTCACTCAACGCCTCCGTGGTCTAGTGGTTCAGAGCTTCGCTCTAGACCCGGAGGTCGTGGGTTCGATTCCCGCGTTGGATCAACAAAAAAAAATTTTTCAAGTTTGGTTAGGACAATTCAGGCTGATCACCTGATTTTCTGACAAGAAAGATGATCCATGCGTCGGATGGGCATGTAAAAAGTCGGTCCTGCGCCTGATCTCTCGCCAGTCGTGTCGGTTTACCGTCCCATTGGGTTATGAGAGTAAAAGGAAGAGAGAGTGCTTCTGTGTATTGCGCACACACTTGGGCACTATAAAATAACTCCTGCGTAGCTGGCCTGGTTTCAATGAAATCGGCTACTGACACCTAATTCGGTGAGGGGAGCTATTATTATTATTTGTCACTCATTGTTGCATCATCTAGGCACCCTTACACTCGGCACCAATATCCCCAATTTGTACAGGAATTTCTAAACATCTAACCTTATATAAATAGTCATCTTTTGTGATGAGACACACTTTTGTTCTAAGCTCGCAATATTGTAAGTTGTCAACAATAATCGGTCACGGTGAATCAATATTATTGTATTATATATATATATATATATATATATATATATATATATATTGGTGACCCAAACGCGGTAAGTATTCTTATACCTCCGCACCGCGAGGTAAATTGGTGATGCCGACGTGATCCGCAACCGGCGCTATTTAAATCGCACATCTAAATCGGCGTTCCACAAGCGGTGGAAATAGTTGTTTAAAAAATTGAAGTCGTCGAGACACAAAAATACATAACTAATTTATAGTATACTAGACTAGAGAACCAGTAGCTATAATTACAGTGGCGGCTACCCGCTACTGCGACCTTGCAAAATCACAGGCTTTTACGACGAGTGGTCATTTATTTAAAATAATTATAATCGTTGAAATGTCGGCCATGATTGATCGTGTAACTACAGGCGATGTTACGGTCATATATTACATTACAAAACCTGATAAAAATAAAGGTTATACGTTATTACGTAGTAGATTTAATGATGTTTAATAGGAACGCCATGGCTTTTACATCAAATGGGTTACCTAATTATCTGATCTTATGTACACTTATCGTACTTGTAGAAGTTTTACTCTTTGCACTTTACATATTAAAAATATTTTAATTTGAAACGAAAAATTTTAAGCCTTTTTCAGAAAGTCACCATAGGCTACCACCGATTCAACCCTAGGCCCGCCGTCCCAGCGTCCACCTGATAACCATCGTCAACTGCTCCAGGAAGGCCGCACGCCGCTCCACTACACAGCAGCCAGCCTGCAAGCAATTTTCGGAAAGTCACAAAAAATAGGCTACCATTGTTTCAACTCTAGGCCCGCCGAAAAGAACTGACTGCAATGAACTTTGTCAATGTAACCAGCGTCCACCTGATAACCATCATCATCTGCTCCAGGAAGGCCGCACGCCGCTCCACTACACAGCAGCCTGCCGCTCGGAGGCGGCGGCGGCGGCGCTGCTGGAGCGCGCGGGCGCGGCGCGGGGCGCGCGGGACGGCGCGGGGCACACACTCGCGCACTACCGCGCCGCGCGTACGTCACTCGCGCTGCCCGCAGCTGACAACATGGCCGCCAAGCCGACAGGTAAACTTTTTAATATTTTTTTTATTCAAGGCAAAAAAATTAAGTTTATAATAAATAGATATTTCAAAACTAAATTTTATAGATACAAAAATTTGCAACAAGTTATTATTGTCCAACTTTTATCATCCTTTATTACTATACAAGGTGTAAAATAAATGAGTAATAATACTTTAGGCCGTGTATGTGCTTCTTATGTAGAGTATACTGTGAAAGTACCAGCGCTGAAAGACTACTTTTGACTTTCATGTTTCTATGAGAAATGCCTCAACATTATAAATTTGCCATTACAATAAGTAAAAAAAAAACAGTTCCTTTTTCAGCACTGGTACTTTTACATTAACTCTATATACGGGACCCATACACACCCTAAAGTATTATCGCTCATTAATATTATAGCCTGTATACTGATTACTATAGTTAAAATATATTTAAAAAATGTATGTAAATCTATTTTAGATCAATAATGCATTATGTTTAGCGCATTGTTGATTGAAAAAATTCATTGTAATGTCTATTAGATACTATTTATTCTATTTAATTTTAAACCTCGAAGTATGATGTTGTAAAAAACTTATTTTGTAACTAAGTACATAAATCTATTTTCAAACTTTAACTTTTGAACAGAAATAATTTTTGAGTTTTATCTAACGAAAAAATTACAACTGTTTAAACAGTTTCCCCACATGATTTACAGTATTATCTTTACTAATTTAATGTCGTTTTAGACTACAACGCCCGACACATTTTTTTTTATAAATTGTATTATATACAATTTTTAGTTGTTCCAAAAATATGGTAACAGTGAATATATTTTTAATATTTCGCATTTTTTAACTCACTCTACATTTCCTTGGCCAATTTTGATATATTTTTTTAACATTCAAAATATTACGGAAATGTGAAATGCGACCACCTCTGTGGCTAAGTAGCTAAGAGCGTCGGAGTCGCGGGTTCTAGTCCCGACTAAGGTACAAAAAGTTTCCTATGCTATTAGCATCCATCCATTAGGATGTGTTAAATTTGTGTACCTTTAATATAGTAAAAATGTTCAAATTGTGTAGTATAATTCAGTTCATCGTATACGTACTTAACATGGAGCGAGATTGACGTCGTGTATAATGCGTCAAAATAAAAACCTATCGCCAAAATTCTATTTGCCTCTCTTTCATAATTTGTTTTCCAATAGTCATAAATAGTTAATCTATTTGCGTCGGCCAATTTGCTTGACGCTTTTTCATCTTTCCTGGTACGGATGTAAGGCGGTAAAACGCTACCTCATTCCCAATCACATCAGTATGTAATAGTCTTAATTTGTTCACTTCCATTACATTATAAAAAAGAAATGTCCTAACAATAGTTTGATTAACGTACCGCCAAACATACAAAGATTATCTGATGATGACTATGTCGAAACCGGTCGTGTATTTAAAGCAATAATTAATGTAAAATAACAAATAAAGTGTAAAAAAGTGCAAGTAGTTTGTGTTTTACTATATACAAAGCTTAAGCTTTAGGTAACTTCATTGCGGATGGGCACCTAAAGAGTAATATTATATAGCGATAATTTGATTACATTAACATTTTAATCTTATATATAAAAATGAATTGCTGTTCGTTAGTATCACTAAAACTCGAAAATGGGTGAACCGATTCGGCTATTTATAGTCTTGAAATATTCGTGGCAGTCTAGGGAAGGTTTAAACGGTTTGTATGCTCGACGAAGTGGGCACGGGTCAGCTAGAACTTAATAAACTTTTACTGTTTTATCTGATTAGCATGCCTAATAAAACGGGCATTAACTTAAAACAAATAACATACATAAAGGATAATAAGAACAAAGTATCAATAACAAACATTTGGGTTGTGTAAATATTCATTTTGTGGTTCATCGTTATCCTGACTTCCATAAAATGTAACAACTTTTATGCCATTTTCAGTGTATGTAACGGTCATAATGCGGTAAAAACTAGCTTTTTATGCATGGAATGTATGCATGGAACTACGCCATAAAGTTTTTGTTGTTCATACAAAACAATCCTTTATGGAGCATTTTTTTTGTGTATAAAATGAAAGTAGATAGGTGCGGCTCATTAGGGTGGGGTTCGCGTGAATATTTATTTAAGTGCTTATCTAACGCCGAGCCCATTATGTTCAGCTATTCAAATTGAATGGGTTTGGATTTTTAAATTGACTTTTTTCGCCTAAAAGGAAAACTATACAGTTTCACTCCTTGCAGTCGGTCATAATTAGGTCAATGTGTTTTAATGTTAAAAATAGCAATTCAAAAAGGTGCTACAGTACATTAAAATCAGTAATAAAAAAACAAAGACTGGCAACTTTTAATACGTAATTAGAATTTTGTGAAAAACTAGAATCCGAATTACGAATCTATTGACAACTCATTTATAAAAATCAGAATAGTAGTAAAGGCGGTTTAGTGGAACATATATATTATGCATGTACCTAAAAACATACAGGGTGATTCATGGTTCATATATTAAGCCGAATATAGTGTGAAGAGACGCAAAGAGCATTTTTGTTTTGGAACCTCATATAATTTACTTAATGTGATTAAAAAAATCAAAGGTCTAAAATGACCACAAAGAGTGAATCTTACTATGCTCGCTGGCTGTACACATGAACGCACTAATCGTTGATCTAAGACCTGACCAGGATTGAAACTCATCTGTTTTGTTATTTTTATGGGGATCTTTAATCGTGATTTGTCGCGTTATGGTGTTATGTCACGTTGGTAATTTATATGAAGTGCCAAAACAAAAAATGCTCAACACGTCCTTCGCACACATTATATTCGGCTTGATATATGAACCATGAATCATCCTGTACACTGCCGAAACCTTCTTTTCGGTTAGCTGTAATCAGGTAAAAACATTCTATACGCAGAATTTTTGAACAACATTATAAAAGTGCGGCAACTTTCAAAAACGATTCTATTAGCATAAACACAAAGCTGCGATGTTTATCTTTACCATTAAGTGGAATTTCACTCACTCTCCCCGAAATATCGTGAATAAATCACTGCCTTGGTCCCCTTCATTTGGAGTGCGAGGGAATTCGGTAGCCGCGTGTTTCGACTGTGTTATGATAATCTCTGATCTGAGACAACACGCGAACTTGTTGCTTTGGCAAATATAATATTTGTGTATCACCGACGAGTGTCTTACTTCTTATTCTAATTCAAGATATTTTCTGAATTGTGATGTTGTGTGGTGATGAAAGGTGTGAAATGTGATGTTTAATGTAAAATATAATTATTATTTGAATTTATTTATTTAATTAATTAGTAGTATATATATACTAATATTTTAAAGCGGAAGAGTTTGTTTGTTTGTTTAAACGCGATAATCTCAGGAATAACTGGTCCTATTTGAAAAAAAAAATTGTTAGATAGTTAATTGCTAAATAAAGGCTTTAGGCTATATAACATTACGCTGCGACTAATAGGAGCGAAGCGTCAGTGAGAAATGTTGCAAAAACCGGGAAAATTATTCATATTTGGGGACTTTCGGATTAAGTCATTTAAAAAACCACGTGAACGAAGTCGCGGGCACAGCTAGTCAGCGATAAGTGTTTTGATTCTCAATTTATTCCACTAGCTAAGCTAGTATCACAAGGATTTATCGATATGCTGAATTAAGTAGTTACGCTACGCTATCATTCGCTACGTAGCGTAACGTGCCTATATTAAGAGGAAACACCACGAAATTTTTTTCATACAAAAATAGGGGTCTAGGGGATTTCTATTTCCTCCCTGGATAACACCTCTAGAGTAACAATTTTTTTCCTTAATATTTATGGATATTGTTTGTACGTCCCTATTTTTTCCTTTTTTTAATAAATTAATTATTTAAAGAGATATGGACGTTTAAAAACCTAAAAAAAATGGCCAGACTCTCCGCTATGTTTAAATATCTAGGAAACAGATTTGACTATAATAATCAACAAAAGCAAAAAATAGGAACCTAGCTCAATTCTTTTTTTAGCTAATACAGAAAAAAATATTTAAATCGGTTTAGTTTTTGAGGAGGAAACAGAAATCCCCTAAACGTCGATTTCTGGTACTTTTAATAGGTAATTTCAGTCCAAGTTGCAGTTGTCTCTATCGCGCTAGTGCTGGCTAGCTAAGGCACTGCGAGACAGCAATAGATTTTATAAATACCTATTTTGTATTTCTCTCAACCGTGGTGTTTCCTCTTAATATAAGTTTTCCTACTTCCCGCTACGTATCGCTACGTGCCCCTAAACATACTACATATTATTATAATATTATTATGTTGTGTTACGTAGCCGTATGCATCGCTAGTGGTCTCTAATATAAGTTTCGCTACGTGCCGCTACGCAGCGCTACGCATAGCTACGGACGCTACATGCTCCTAAACATATTTTTATAATATTATTATGTTGTGCTACCTATGCATAGCTAGTGATCCCTAGTATAAGTTACGCTACGCGTCGGTACATGACAATACAGATTGCTAATTTGCGGCATTTGGGAAAGCGCAAAACGTACTAAATGCATAAAAAATTCCATGTAATAACTGTAACAGTAGACGTATCTTATATGTACTGTTTATATAAAAGTAGACAATTTGAATAATTTTCTTTATAGAATTAAGAGTTACCCCAGCTGTTATTTACCCAACTACGGCAAAGCCAAGAGTCTAAGTATGTTTCTTCCACCGTAGCACCTAAACTACTCATCATGAAAGAGATGACAATATAACAGACGAGGATAAAATATATAAAAACTGACTGACCCGTGCCCACTTCGTTGAGTATAGAAATAGTTTGTGATGAACCGTTTAAACCTTCCCGGGACTTTTACGAATATTTCAAGACCAAAAATAGCCGAATCGGTTCAGCCGTTCTCGAGTTTTAGCGAGATTAACGAACAGCAATTCATTTTTATATAGGTATAAGATAAGATATAAGATACATAAACCTTTCTAGATTCTTCCTTTATCTAGTCTGGCAAACCGCATTTAAATCGGTTCAGCATCTTCTAAGATTATCCCACACAAACAGACAGAGTAATTCCTATGACTTGCTTTTATAGTATTCACGATTGTGGTTATTTACATAAATTATGCTCAAATATCAAACACATATATACCAGCAGTGATACTACACGTCCGTGGAGCGTACATCGGGTGTGGTGGGCGGCGGTCGATACCGTCATTAAACATTAACGACATGTCTGTCTGTCCGCAGCACAACTCACAAGGTCTTCCGTTAACCACGAACTTGTTATTGATTGGCGATTGTCCGTGTTTTCATTATCATAATGGCTGTTTTTCCACTTACTGGCACCAGCAACCGCTGTAGGACTATAAATGAAATTAAAAATATATAAAAAAACCCGACTAAGGGCGTGTTTCACCAAGCAATGTTAAAGTTAATCCTTCGTTAAATATCATGTTGTTCCTCTCGTAATTCATATCAATGAATGAGAAGACATGGTATTTTAACAAGCCGTTAACACTAACATGCGTTGGTGAAATCGGGGCTTAGTGTGTAACATTCCTATCACATCTAACAAACGACCTGATGACGTGGAAGACCTGAACCGATTTCCACCAAAAAACACTCTCGACTGATATTCCTTTCAAACAAAAAAACCGCATTAAAATCGGATCATCCGTATAGTAGCTACGATGCCTTAGACACAGACACATACACATTTACACAGACACGTCAAACTTATAACACTCCTTCGTTTTTGTCATTGGGGGCTAAAAAAGGAATGTGTAGGTAAAAAGACCATATCAAGGTCACCGTCTCAGACTAAAACGAAATCCTGCAAACTCTCTAGCAGCTTTCTTGTGGGATGCAATTGCCAGATGATATCTTTTAAAACTTCTTATCTTCTTCTTCTCTAAAAAACTTGAACTTCTATGCTATAGCTCAACCATGATCAATAATATTAATATAATAAATAAGAATATTTTTTAACTTATCTATCGGTACGGTGGCCCATAAAATGCCACCGGCCGTCCCGATAGTATAAAATCAGTTCGATTAAACTGACATAATAAGCAACAGCCAAAATGAAAAATGTTTGTCTTAAGCCTTATTAGGCAGGGGTATTACTTAATGTAGGACTAATAATTATAAAACTTTTTTCAGTGAGTGGATTTAAAGACACTGCAATCCACCTATATACAGCGTGTTCCACGGTTCATATATCAAGCCGAATGTTTTGATTTGGCTCCACCATAACGCGATAAAAAATACAAAGGTCTAAAATTTCCACAAGGAGTGATTTTTCTATGCTGGGGCTCGCGTATTACATACGACTAGTCGTATGTAATACGCGTGTGTATAGACACACGAACGCACTGGTCGTTGACTTAACATCTGACTGAGTTGAAACGATGAGTTGCGACTTATGATGTTTTGCAACTTTTATAGAGATCTTCAATCGCTATTTGTAGCATTATTGTAAGTAATTTATGAGAGGCGACAAAACAAAAAATTCTCTACGCGTCCTGCTCTTCACATTATATTCGGCTTCATATATGAATCATGAGACACGCTGTATAACACCTAATTACAGTAACAATTACAATTGGCTTGGACGGAGAAATCTTATAATAATTATTATGTATCAATTTCGAAACTTGCTTGTGACTTTAGGTACACATAATTTTGTTTTATTGGGTGAAACCGAGAATTACCTTTACCGATTGAACCGGCATTCAAATCTCAGATTAGTTTTGTCCATTAATTGATAATTAAATGTTTGTAATAATATTTTCCTTATTTTCTACTACTATAGTCTCGCTACCAATCAAAGATTTTTAACCAGTTTATAATGCAAGTTTCTTACGTAGGTACCTATGCGTTTGAATGCCACTGTAAACGCATTATCGGAACGAGAATAGACAGCGCGATGGAAATCGATTCCAATTAATGCATGTGCTGTTTTTTATTCGATTGTAATCGAAAACCTTGAACTGGAATCGATTTTGCCTTTGTGTTAACTGAAATAAAAGAGTTTTCAAGGGCTTAATCGTAACAAAGTATATAGAACCCTGAAAAATTAAGTAGGTTTTGCTTACGATATCTAATAGACATTAGATTTCAAGGAAAAAATTTTGCGAACCAAAATATTAACTACACTTAAGTATAATAAAAACGCTTCACAAATGAAGCCACAGAAATAACTTTCGTAATATAATAATTGAATTAAGTCTCAGTTTGTAATAATGAAATCGAATTTAATTCATAAATTGTATTGTACTTATGTATTATAAAAAAGCTAAGAATAGCTATGTATAATGTATTAATAAATATAGATATGAGAAGAACATAAAATAAGTTTTATACAAGGATTTTTATAGGACAGAGTATTGATATTGGTTATTGAATCTGGGCCAATATTTTTAGTTGCCGCTCCTTGGCCTTTCGCGGTCCTTTCTTTTTAACCCCCGACGAAAACTGAGGGGTATTATAAGTTTGAAGTATCCATGGTAACTCTTAAATAAATGAAACATTTCTATTTTTTTTTGATTCAGGGTCTTCTTAGCTAAACTTCATCGTCATGAGCTCATTCACTGCTTAACAATTATGCTGGTAATACAGACGCTATATACAAGGTGTAAAATAAATGAGTAAGAATACTTTAGGGTGTGTATGTGCCTTGTATAGAGTTTACTGTGAAGCTACCAGTACTGTATGACTTACTTTTGACTTTCATGTTTCTATGAGAAATGCCCCTACATCATAAACTTGCCCATACAATAATTTAAAAAAAGTAACTCTTCAGCGCTGGTACTTTCACAGTAAACTCTACATAGCAGGCACATACACACCCTAAAGTATTATCACTCATTTATATCATAGCTAATGTTAGTTTAAAATTTGTTATTGAATGTACTGTAGGTACTGGGTGGAAATTCATGATAGTAAAACACACACACACACAAACTACTTGCACTTTTTTCCACTTTTTTAGTTATTTTATATAAATTATTATTATTTAAAATACACGACCGGTTTCGACATATTCATCATCAGTTGTAGGTATATTTCTGTTAATTTTCGATATGCATTCCAGCTATATTAAAGCCCTAGCTGCTGTAGAGTATCAACTCCCATTAATAATGGGAGTTGATACTCTATAGCAGCGTTTCTCAATTGCCGGGTCGCGAGCCGGTACCGGGCCATCAAAATAAAATACCGGGTCGCAACATTCCCGCCTTGTTTAAAAACTAATATCTACCTATATAATCAACATTCAACATTGAAAAAACAGTCGTAAGCCATCTGAAATCATGTCATTATTTTACCTTACAAGTCAACGAAAGTACATATCAGATAATGCCAATCTGATATGTTTTGTAAAGTATTAAAAATTCATTTGTACTATTAATAAATGTGTACTATTTAATCTAATTAAAAATTATTAAAAAATATATTTTAATCTAATGAAACCAGCTTGAATTTAAAATTATATGGGACGTGAAAAGGCAGTGTGAAAATTACCGGATCATGGCAAAACAATGATTGGGAAACACTGCTCTACAGCCTTAATTGTAATACAAAAAAAAACCTTTATTTATTTATGTCCAGGCCTGGTAGTAAAACGCCACAACATCCGCATCTGGTGTCATGAGTGTGACCTGGGGCGGCTGGCGCGCGTGGTGTGGGCGGGGCAGGGCGCGCGGCTGCTGAGCGAGGTCTCCAGCCAGCCGGTGGTCAGGCGATTTCTGGAGGCCGTGCCTTATATCATGGTAAGTTCAATCGGTATTTCGTCGTCGTCATTTCAACCAGGGATGAAATGGATATAAAATTTCAGATACGGATATTAAATTATTTCGGATTATCCGTTTGTTTCGGATAGTTTCGGTTACAGATATTAAATCTTGGTGTCCTTTAAACAGTAGAATTTTCATTTCGGATTCGGTTACGGTTAAGGATACATTTTTATTAAGGATACAAGCGGTCTATAGGTCAAGTTTACACAGAAGGCCTACAATGCACTTAGAGTGCAATATAACAACGTTTCTGGTGCGGTTGCCCCGGTACTGTAGTGCCTCAGGTATCTTTGCAGATGCCCATGTAGATGATTCTAATGCAATCATGCGAAAGAAGACATGGTCTGTGGTGCAAAGTACAAGGGCAAGCTGCAACAGCATTATGAAAATGATAGCAGATAGGTTAGACGCTGCAGTCGCTTCATCGATCTACATATTGTGAGATGTGTGGATCGTTGAATTAACTCGGAACCTTATGTGTACACTGACATAGATATTTAGTTCTAAATTATAAGATACTAACACATTATATGGACTGTAATTGTCTGAAATAAATAATTTTTATTTTTATTTATTTTTTATTTTATATCGGATATCCCATAGTTTTTCGGATATCCGATAGTTTTGGTTACGGTTACGGAGCTCCCTAGCATCCCTGATTTCACCTATGAGTTAGGACATATTAACTGTATAGATAAATAATCGGTAGTTGCCCATACCCGCCACGCTGGACAGGCGGATTGGCGATGTTATAGGATAGCAATGGCCTCGGAAACATAATAGGCAGAAGCCTATTTCCGGATATACAGGCTGTAATATGAATGAGTGATAATACCTTAGTGCCTTTATTATGTACTTTGTGCTTAGGGTGTATATGGGTCCCGTATATATAGTTTACTGTGATAGTAACAGCGCTGACACAGTTACTTTTCTTTTAAATTATTGTATAGGCAAATATGTTGGGCATTTCTCATAGAAACATGAAAGTCAAAAGTACGTCTTTAAACGCTGGTACTTTCACAGTAAACTCTACATAAGACATACACACATTCCCTCTGCCAACTTTTACGATACCCACGGAAAATATGGTTGATGGGGAGGTACAATTTATGTCTTGCACCACGGGAACCGGCCGGATTAAAAGTGAACGTCAAAATGCTCTACAGTTTAGCGACTTATGTAATAAGAATAAGTGTTTTGTGAGAATAAAGAATAATATAACTGATGAGTGACGTGGACGTAGGTTATTTTGAGAGCCTCATCTATATATTATTATATAAGCTAGGGCTTCCCGAGGAGAATCAGCCTTCACCACTGTCCAAACAATACACTAGTAGTCAATTTATCTTCGTTTTGCCGTCGAATTTGAAAAACCTTCGTACTTTCCAGAACACGATCCGCGACATCCACGAGGCGGTGATACAGAACAACCTGGAGAGCGTGATGAAGCTGAGCGGGGACCCCGTGGTACCGCAGATCCTGTCCAGCCGGGACCCGCACAACATGACTGTCATGCACAAGGTAAGAAGTAAGAACAAGAACCCCAGTAGCTCTGTGGTGGAGCGGAAGGTCGCGGGTCCCGCCAAAGGAACAAAAAAGAAGGGTTTTTCGGTTATGAATGCGTGTTAAATATTATGTGTATACGAGTAATGTAATAAAAATCTTAAATATGTGTATATTCTGTTTTCTGGCACACATACCACAAGGTCTTCGAATACTTACTGTGTGTAAGCGACACTAGCGAGAAAAATTATCTGCTTTCGACAAACTCGGATGCATAACGATGATTTTTTTAAATGTAACCTTAGATATAGGGTCTAGCACCAAATAAATGTTTCATATGTATGTAATACATATGAAACATTTATACATAAACATAGTAAGTTTATCCTTATAAGTATTAAGCACAATAATTTAAAGAAATTGCCAATAAAATAGTAACAAGAAACATAGTTTTCTATTTTTATTAGTAAGGGGTACGTAGGTATTATATAGTTTACGATCACTCATCCTAACACCCTATTTATTTCTGTCATTTTTCCCAATTTCCAGGCTGCGGGCCTCGGTTACAACGGCATCCTCAAATACATCATAGAGCGGTTCCCTGAAGGTATCAACGATGTGGACGACGACGGAAAGACTCCTCTCCATTACGCAGCAGGAGTGAGAGACGACCAGCACACTTACAACACCCTGGTCGCCGCGGGGGCTGATGAGAGTATTGTTGATAACGTAAGTGCTATAGAATGCAAGCCTATGAACAAAAAACCTGTGAAATGACCCAACGTAAATAACGCTTCGGGGCCATTTCACCTGCACCATTGACAAGGAAACCTCGGCTTTATTAAACTCAGCTCTCACTAAGCGCGTTTATAATTCTCGTTTTATGTCAAACGGATTTCTCCATGTTTTTAAACAAAGCTTGGCTTCCGAAAATCGAGTTCAAATAGTATAGATGTAAAATACACAAAAGTTTTTTTTTTAACTATTTACGTGTAGTGAGTTATCTATTGCAATAATATACACAAATTAATGCAGAATTTTAAAATACAACCATCACAACTGTTATCTCATGACATTTGGTATTTGACAGCTCTTGAGCTCGCAGAACGAAGTTAAGACCACGAAATCCCCAGTTCAGAATTTTAAGCTCAGCTTAGCTAGAGACGCGTTTAGTTTTTGTTGGTGAAATGCAAATCCGAGTTTTAAGTGCGTTTAAACGCGTAAAGCTAGTTTATTGCCAGCTTAATTGCATTGGTGAAATCACCCCTTAGAAGGCTGTAACTACATACATCATATTATAACTCTAAGCGCTATGCTGTCATTTCGCAGGTTAATTATGTTCATGTGCTTGTAGTCGAGGTGGAGAAATATTTCAATAACCAATCTATCCTTTCTTACAGATAAACGGTTATTGAAACGCGCCATTAAAGGACGTTAACTAGGCCTACTCTTGAATCTACTTTAAAGGATCAGGATTGGGATTGGATTGAAATGTTACGCTGCTAGATGATATCAAACTTTACACTAGCATCGTGATTAAAATTAGAGAACTGTCAAATTCCAATCCAACTCCAATACTGATCCATTTAATTAGATTCAAGACTAGGCTGGTATTATTAAAGTTTTAAGTGAATATTGTTAAACTCATTTCTATGTCTAGATTCCGGTGCAAATGGCTCATGAGTATTCATCAATTATTATTTAATATCTTTTAACATTTTTTATTTTTTTAGAAAAACAAAACCGCAGGCTATTATGTAAATAGAACGACGGAAGTTGACAAAAATATTTTTAAAAATTTACCCGAAGCACCCAGAACACCATCGAGTGCATACCCTGCAACTTGGGACTGGAAAATCCTAGATGTAGAATATGTACCTGATTTACATACCACAAAAAAATCTAAAAAGAAAAATGTTAAAGCTTCAAACGAAAACATTTCTTCGAAAAATAACACCACTACTACCGATAATACAGAATCACATGTAAGTGGAATGAAAGGAAGTAGCACTCACGAAATAATAAGCACATTGCCAGATTTAGATGATAATGAAAAACAAAACATCACCAATGGAAATGATAAGCATGAGCATGAAAATAATCAGGTGAGAATTGCATGTCTTTAACTCGGCATGTGAAATTATTTTGCGTCGCTTCTAAACATCTGCATGAAATATTTTATATATTTTAGGTGACAAACGAAGATAAAAATGAACAAGGTAATTCTGATGTAATCGAAGAAAATAGAAACGATGCAGAGACAGAAGAAGAACACGCGACAGATATTACTAAAGAGACTGATTGCGTAGACCCAAGTAATAATGAGGAATCTATTGACCCTGAGAAAGAAAATGATGATAATGCTATAGGAGAAGAGAATAATGAAATTGAATTAGAGGCAGATAAAGAGGATGAACCTGACGAAGTTACTGAAAATAAGACTGAAGATCCAGTCAAAGCTGAAGATACAGAAACACATGACAGTGATAATGTAGAAAATATTCACTCTACCAAAGAAAATAAAGAAAAATTTAATGACATTGATAATGATAAAGTAACAAACCATGAAAATGCTGAAAGTTCTGACCTTACTAAAGAAATTGGTGATACCGAAGATATCAGTGAGGAACATGTAAATAAAGAATCCACATTAGATAAAAAAGAGAAATTATCAACAATAAATACAGGAAGAAATGAGTTAAAACACAGTGCTAAAGATATTGCAAGGATGAATGAAGTTAATGAAAGTAAAAATCAACAAAATCTATCTAACGATTTAATCAGTGTGGAAGGAGAGGACAATTCAAATTCTCCACTCGATGAAGGTAATAGATGTAGTAATGATAAAGATATTAATGATCATAATGAAGATGATGATGACGTACAAGTGCAAGGAAGCCCTCACCATGAACACAATAACTCAAACACTACAAGCACACCTACAAGACAAACAATTAGCAGTGCCAAAAGAGGGGAAACTAACACCTCTTCTGGCTCTACACAAGACATATTATAAACAATTTATCTATTTTAGCATTTATATAATATGTAAGGGTCCCTAACGAGTTCAATATTTTTGATTGTTTTGCTGATTAAGGAAACCAAACCAACGGTCAAAATAATCAAGAAAATTTTATAGAGGGTGTTATAAGTAGTGAAGCCGAACAAGAAACACTAGATGCAAGCATTTCCCAAAAAAATGAATCTGTAAAGGAGGAAATTTTAATCGTTGTAAGTACATATATTTAATAAAACATGTCATATAATGGAAAAGGTAATACCATAATTATATTCTAAAACTCAAATCGTATGTGGCGTTAATAGATAAGTAGAATATTTGTAGCACATTCCACAAACACTCAGACACTCCTTTAATTGAGTTGCTAGCTTTTTTGGATTTGTGTTGTAATATTAGCTATATGCGTATTTCTGTTTATTATATTTCATAAACAATTTTTGTGCAGGATAATGAAATTGATCCTGAAGTAACTGACTTAATAAATACAGCGAATATGGAAATGTTGGCAACATTAGTTTTGAATGGAGAGGGCGCAAGATTAATGGGTAGACATTCAGCGAATCAAGAGTTGCAAGCGTTTTTAGAAAATGTGCCTGTATATATGGTAAATAATACCATACATTTTTTTAATTACAATTAATTTAAATTGATATCTATAGCATATACTACACTATTTTAGCAAAAAATTAACAAGGTCCATATTGCTGCCAAAGATGGAAATTTGAAGGACCTGCAAGCGGCATTGGACAGAAGAAAATTTGCTATTGCTCGGGACCCTATATCACCAAATGGCGCAACGCCTCTACATGTAGCAACAATTTTTGGAAAAACAAATGTAGTCAAATACTTAGGGGGCAGGTAAGCCTACCAAAAAAGTAAATAATATATTAAATGATATACATAAAATAAATAAATAGCATAAGTTATATTTAAATAACAAATGGTCACTTTATAGATTTCCAGAAACCTTGTCTGCGGTTGATTTTGAAGGACGTACATCATTACATTATGCTGCAGTATTACCTGATAATGGTCATTATTACAATTTACTTCAACAATTAGGAGCAAATTCTAAAGACTTGGATGATGTAAGCATAATTATAAATAATAAGGTAGTACTTGTTATACTAAATAAGATGCATTTCCACCAGTAATCAGCAAGGATACGTTGAACCCTAATTTTATTTGTCGTAACTTTCATGATCGTCATTTTTAAGATGGGGCGTTCAGCAGAAGACTGTTATAAGAACCCGACGTTACTTCCCATAAATCAATTGCTTACTGATTTTGGTGTAAGTGAAGAAATCGCCAAAAACATTTTCTCCGATAAAGGTATCTTAATCTGTTTTTATATTACTTCCTCATTCATTCATGACATGATATTATAATAGTGTATTAGTATAATTTTAATATCTTAAATTACTGTATTTAGTGCCTAACGATCAAGTTTCATCTCGGCGCTGTTTGGATACTCCTGAGGCATTAGAAACACTGGAACGATGTTATAGACTTCTAGCATCAGCCAGACCTTTGCGGACATCTCTATCTGCGTCTTCAAATAAAGCTACGCCTCCCAATGTCTTAGGAAGATTTTTGAAGAAAGCTATTTTTGATGATGTAAAGTTAAGATCGACCAAACTAGATCATGACTTATTTGATGTTATCTGGCCGGCAGTCAAAAAATTACCAGATAATAGAAATATTGTACAAACTGTTGAAGAAGACTTTCCAGGGGGCGTCGCAGCACCAGATTATTATGTATATGACGTTTTTCCTGAATTTTTGTTACCACTTATAAAAGATTTACATAACATTAATGTACAAACAGAGCTAACTGAGCATCCCCCGTCAGTCTTTTTAACTAATAAACGTTTTCAAGACGTATCGGATCCAATTATAGAGCTCAATGTAGATCCTAGTGAGGAATTCGTCTTGTCTGGTACGATTGAATGTTCAAGAAACTTACATGGATTCGAATTGCCGATAAAACTAAAAATCGGGAAACTAGAATCAGTTGAAAGGATTATCACTTATGTTCTATTACAAGATGATTTTGCTAAAATAATTGAACAAATTAATCCTGAATCCGATCAAAAGGGTGGTTCGTATTACACCTTGAATGAAGTTTTAGAGAAACCATCTGAAGTATGTGCTACTCTGGCATCATCAGGCTTGTTGATAGCATTATGTGACAGAGATGAGATTGATGATTGTAGTCGCCTTCATGGAAAACATTGGCCTTATGGTCGTGGAGTTTACGTTAGTGATGATAAAACTGTCGCTATTTGGATTAACATACATGATCATTTACGTGTTATTACATCTACTCCGCTTGATTCGCCTGGAGAGATTGGGTTGACATTTAGCAAAATATCATATATAATGTCTTACCTGCACGATAAACTTGATTTCGTATGGCATGAGAAACTTGGACACATTTCAAGTAGACCTACATTTTTAGGAGCCGGAATTAGATTTAGCTTAATTGTGAGTTTTCCATCCTTATCTAAAGATCCCGATAATATCAAGAATCTATGCGCTATGAGAGGCCTGCAGTACAGGGAGACGTTAAGTCCTAACATAGCTAGAATTAGTAATTACCAAAGCTTGAATACAACCGAAACAAATTGTTTCAATGACTTTGCTACAGCTTCTTCAAATCTTTTGCATTTGGAAAAAGAGCTATCGATGCAAAATACAGCGCATATTGCGACAATGTTTACAAACATTTTTAAAAGAAAAAGAAGCAGCATTATAGACATCGACGGTCCCGAGGATACATCACAAAAGAAATAATACATAATATGCTTTTACCTATTTTAATATTGTTATGTTTTAGTGTGTTTAGGTATTAGTTTCAAAAAGTATTACTTTTAAATGTTGGAAAGATAAAATGCTAGTTGAATGAAAATGTTTATCTGAATAAGTTTAGGTCAGTATCTACCAGTATCTAAAACATTAACATTAGAAGCATTGTGCGTGTTCAATTTACTAAATTGTGTGTCCGATCACGCTTATTCACTCAATAAAAAATAGATCACGAAATCACGCATACAATCACCATAAGGCAGTTTGTCTTTCCAACACTAAGCTGATGTGTGTGTAGTAGAAATCAATCATAAATCCTTAAATTATCACTAAAATTTTTAGAATAACGCTATCACAAATTCTTTTATACGTCTTTTATATTAGAAAAATAAGCGATAGTACGTCCCTAAAAATTCTATTACTTCTATTAAGGTGCTACGCCCTGCGACCCCATTAGTGGCTCATATCAATAATAAACGAAACAAACACGTTGCATGTCCCCAATAGTAATTAGTTCCGTTCAATAAATCGATAAAAAGTAAATTTATTATTGAGGACACCACTTTCCGTATCGTTTTCTGTTCATTTGCGCAGATGGCTATTTTCCCTTACGACCAAACGTATGCGTAGGCCTATGTCAAGGTTACATTGAATATTTAATCATTTCAGGTATTAGTCAAACAACTAATGGCCTGACCGCCACTCCGATATTTCATACTGACGAGGGCAGATATCTTGCTAAGTGTAAGCTTTATTTTTAATCTTTAATGGATAGAAAGAAGTCTGTATACGGAAGCGATGAATCGGATCCTCTTTTTGCAGCTCTCGGGGATCCTTTAATTAAAGGTCTCACCGAGGTGGCCAATATCAAGCCGAAAGATCCAGTAGCTTTTCTTGCGTCATTTTTACATAATTTTCCCGAACACGAGAAGCATCGTGTTGGAACACAGGTCAGATTTTTATTAAATAATTCCTACAAAGTTATTGAATATACTTATACTTATTCTCAATGACATTTATTTTTATCAGGAATCAAATATATTGATAACGAAAGGTGGACCTGAAGTGGAGAACGATCATCCGCCTCCTCTAGGAGACAATATGGTTGAAGCCTTAACACAAACACAAAGGAATAAAACAGCTACTATACCGAACCGACCTATAGATGTGATAGCCGTTGACCCAGATGTTAGAAAGACTCCTGGTGCTCCAGAAGTAGTAGCACTGACAAGTGACAATAGAGTAAGCTTAAATCTCTTCAATCTTCTGATTTAGACTAAATCTAAAATCAATTGAAATATTTTACAAAATTATTCAAAAGCAACTTAGAATGAGGTCTGTTGCGACATTTTTTCTGTATTATTCAAATTATTTTAATTTTATTTCATTTCAGGACGAACATGGTCAGTCTATGCTTCACTTTGCCGCCGCTCGGACGCACAGCAACAACGCTCTGCTCCAGATCTTGCAAGAGGCTGACGTTAGTCTGGGTTTCAGGGATGAGCTGTACCGAACAGCCCGCGACATCTCCATACAGGCCAACGTCTTGGATAACACCGCACAAATCGACAAATACGTGCTACAGTTAGCTGCTAGAGGTGAGAAAATTATAAAAACATATCTTATTGTGAGTAACCAGTCTACTTTTAGTCTCAATAAACAAACATCTATGTTTTAAGGTTGATAAATATCTCTTTCAAATACTTAAAAACTATACAGATTTGAAATGTTGCCTTAAGCGTGTTAAAATAAATAATTAGACCCGAATTAAGGTATCCTGTAATTTCGGTATGGTTCCGAATTTGAATTATTCTTAAAATACTTTGTCTGTTTACCTGTATATTTGTTTTGTGTATTGCAATTTTGTTACAATATTCAGGCAACACGGACAAAATCATGGAGCTGCTGCTGTTGGGGTATGATCATATCCTGGATGTGGTGGATGAAGACGGCGTGCCCATAGCCGAAGTGATCGCACAGAGGGGCGACAGCGAAATGGGGAACCTACTGGCATCGATACCTAGGTTTGAGGTATAGATAAAAGCAATTAAAAAATTTATACAGAATGCCGTCATATCAATGCAAACTTTAATATGCTTATGATAACAACAATACATTGATGTTGTATGAATCAGGACACACCGTATTGGTTTTATTGAGTAAACCGGCCGTAGCGAGCCGGGAGTCCCACATACCTCTAGGGGACCCTCCCGGGGGCATGCGTAATGCATTTGCGACATAAAAAAAAAAGACACCGTATTATTATCAATTAGCTGTCAACAAGCTTAACCAAGAACTCTGCAGATCAGGCTTTCCCATAGCTATCCGACTTTAAGATCTTTAAATAAAACCTGAGTCCAATTTCACCGACGTATTAAAACGACGTTTAATCTAAGCTACGGTTTTCGAACCGGTCTCTGAAGTTTAACGAAATTTGGTGTAATCGGAACTTAAGTTAATAAGCCAAATTTACTTTAAAAGGAATCGCGAGACGCCGTGCACAGAGCAACTCGCTCGGGGGATATGAGTACCCTCCGGAACCTCCTCATAGGCGAGGGTGGGCGCACACTCCTCCGCGCCCGCAACACATTCGGCCGCACCGCCCTGCACTCCGCAGTGTTGGCTCAGAAGGAGGAGATCGTGGCTTACCTGGCCGAGACGTATCCGGAATTATTGAAAATAGGGGACAATGTGAGTATTGCTTATGTACAAAGGAATCATGAGAATAATACTGTGTATGTATACTCTTTCGTGTATATGTAATGGACCAAGTGATTAATGCAGGCAATATGAATAATATCTATCTCTATCGGGCTAATTTTAAGTAAAATGAGACTTGTTATTAAAAAATGCTTTTTTACTCTGCTCAAAAGGTGATGGACAATATTATGTATAATGCCCGATACAAATTAAGTCTTTGTATATTATTAAATTGCACTCTCATATATTAGAAATATTTCATAATGACTGGGCATTATGTATAATGTTCAATTATTACTTGGTCTATAACATAGACATAAAAAGTTTCAAGCTTTATTTTAATGTATTAATTAAATAGTAGCTATTTATCGTGTATATCAGAGGCAACTTCACATTATTTTATCGAGAAAATTATATGCAATCGAGTTTGAGTAACAATCAGAGTTGGTAAATCTTAGGTTTTACTCTTAAATCTTAAGGTTTAACCTAACAGTTTTTAGTATAATTCTATTCTTTAAGATAAAGCAGCGATTATGTTTTATATTTTTAAATAATCCGTGAATATTCTTTAAAAAAAAGGATTTTTGCTTAGCGCGAGCTTTAACTGTACAAAAAAATGCTTTTTTTACAGCTTGAACGCACACCGTTACACTACGCAATGGGCGTTGACAAGATGGAATCTCTCAGCCACGTGCTCATCAAAGCTGGTGCAAAACGTGTCATAAAGGACCTGAAAGGCCGCCAGCCGTCATATTACTTCATGAACAAATCCGACATACTACGACTTAAAGAGGAGGAGGAAGCTTACTAAGTGCCGATTTCACCAACGCTAGTTAGTTTTGTTAACGGCTTGTTAAAATACCATGCCTTCTTATTCATTGATAAGAAATACAAGAGGGATAACGTGATATTTAATGAAGAATAACTTTAACGTGTGTTGGTGAAATTGGACCTAATTTGTTTGTTAGTTTGTTACCGAGTAACACCGAGAGGCCTTATTAGAGATAGAGTTTATTTAAATGCAGATGCGAAATCAAGGCTTGGCCTTGTTAAAGGATATGACGATGAAGTTCGAAAACTAAAATGTATGGGATTGTTAGCGTGGATAGGTTTATAATTAAACGATGCTTGTACTTTAAAGAGTGGACTGTATTTTGTAGAACGTTACAATATTAAAAATAAGTATGTTGAGCCTACTACGGCGTGAGGTGAAGTGCCCGCCGGCCGGGGCCGCGCGGGGTGCGGGGGAAATCTATGTTGGCGCCGATCCGTTCGTGGTCCGGATCCGATCGTCGATCCCATAGATAATACGTCGATCCGTAGGTGCGTGATGGCGCGAACAGGGATTTGATAAAAGCATCGCTTGACATAAGCAACGCTATGTCACATAACGATGCTTATCTCAGATCTCACGGCAACTTTTTTTTAATTATTTCGCTTCTCTTGCGAAATAATAAAAAAAAGTACCGGCTACGGCAACACGTCGACACGGAATAGAAAACAAGTGGTTGTCATGTATTAATAAGCAGTATGTTATATAATTATACATAAAGGGAATTTAGATACAGAACCAATGAGTTGAATATCAATTGGATTAAACTTTTAATTCCTATGAAAATGAATATAAATTTTCAACGGTTCGAGAAATAAGCCAACGTAAGAAAAAGATCATAATGGGTTAAGTACCTACCCAATGATCTATAATGGTATGTTAAGTAGGTACCTATTGTGATCGTTATTACATAATTTATAGTAAAAGGAACATTGAAGACGCACAATTCCAAACTTTAGACGGGGTCAAATTAGAACAGAATAGATAGGTAACCCAGACTAAAATAGCAGTCTTGAATGTAGAGGGGCTATTAATATGGCCCAAGCAATGACAAATAAATTTAAGAGAAACAATTCGGACATGAGAAAGCAATTATCATATTATGTATATAGCACCTAATACATATTTGGAAAAATGTAAATCATCAACAAGGGATGTATAACAATATATTTTACTTTTCCAACTTTAAACTAGTAAATTTACTCAAATCAGTGTTGTGTTTAGAAGTGATAAGCGCCAATTTCACGAACGCCTGTTCAAGTTAATCATGGATTAAATAGCATCTTGACTCTCCCGTTATTCATACTAATGGATGAGAAACCATGAAAGACAAACGATTAACACAACAAGCGTCGGTGAAATTGGGTCTTATTAAATGTTAGAATGTAAAGACTTCACTCTGTGTTTAATTTTGTTTACACATAGTAATAATTCTAAACAGAATTTTTAAACTATAGATAAATATTTCGTATAAAGAATGTGATAACCGTCCAAAACTTGTCTGCTTGAGTAACGGCCGAATGGCTGTCATGCATGCATAGCATATTTGGAGAATGTGATCTTCATTTACACGAATGTTTTAATGCTATTTAGAAAAATATTGTTTCCAAAAAAAATACGATATCGCTGGAAAGTTCTTCATGTCAATCCATAAATTTTGCGTTATAAAAACGTTCGTGTAAACGAGAGGCTTTATGAAAAATGTGATTGTAAATTGTACTTGTAGGGACCCTTTTTCACTCAATGTTAGTTAGGCATAATAAATAACTAGTCAACAAACTTGTGTTACTTTATATTTCATTTCCAAAATTCCTCTAATAAGATTTTATAAAAGTATACAATAAAGTAATTAATATTAAATACAATCACAATTTACCAACAACAATGTGACTACAAAACATTACTTGTTTCAACTTTCACTGAGGGACTGCCACGGGATCGGGTTCACGTACAACGGTGAAACTGAGCCCCGCATACCTGAAACAAATATATACCTTAACTTACTTACGTTTATTTATATTTTAAATAAATATTTATGACTTTTCTAAAACTATATGTGCTTTAATGTGAGGGGAAATCGATTGGTTACGTAACGCGTAACGGTGCCAGTTTGTCTGACTTCCCTTTCTTTCACGCATACGACAACAGTCAGCAGGTTCCTCATATCTGATTCAAACCGTCAGCGCTAGCCGTCAAATTACCACTTCTGTCAAGCGTTTTATAAAACAAGTTTTTTTTTGTAACAACCTTTATAACAAGTTATTCTATTATACTCGTCATTACAAATCAAACGAGCCTAAACTCGATGGAGTTGGGTCGTTTTATTGCAGAGATCCTATGGCCACCTTCCAGCTTCACTTCAGGTCAATGTCATCGTGTAATTGCATTGTCACGCAAATTAAAAATGCAAAATTTATTTACACACACAGGGATATCTAAAAATAATGAGACAGAATATTGATTAATGTTCACGTGAATATTATTAATTCTAAAGGACAATGATCATTTTCGGTACATTATACATGTCGCAGTCATCTAATTAAATCAGCTATTTCATTGAGTGACTAGCGTTTTTATCGAATGACGACATTTAATTGAAAGACTAGGCCGAACATTGATTGTACAATCGTCACTCAACGTCCAATTAGTTAGCGGTTGTAACATAGCCCTTATATGAGAGCGGACATTAAATCAGTCAGGTGACTGAATTTTCCCAAAAGCGAATCTATCAACCCCGACTCCACGTAGTACTTGTCTGTCAACCCCTAGAGTGTATATTTAAGCGCGTAGGCGCGGAGGGAGAGCAGCCCCCGCCCGCCGTAACGAAATGCAGAAACCAGGACTCGCCGTGGCGGCTTCTTCTTAAACTTCAACTTCAACCATAAATATCTTCCAACCTAGTAGTCTCCTAAAGGTGGGAGTGGTAGGGGGGGGGGGTTCTCCCCTCCCCTCCTCCCCCTCCCTCCACCCCCCAATTAAGAGGGATTTATACTAAATTTTTTCCAGCTCCTCCTTTTTTGGAAGTCGGTTAAAAAATCGGAAAATTATTCGCTAACAAACATAAAAAAACCTACTTATTCATCGAATTGAGAAAGCTCCTCCTTTTTTATAAGTCGGTTAAAAAATCGGACTAAATGACGTTCAGTCAATGACTACATGACTAAATGACGTTCAATCAATGTTCAGTCAAGACATTGGACGTTACAATAAACAACTTGACGAGTTGTCCTTTAGTCTTTCAATTAAATGTCGTCATTCGATAAAAACGCTAGTCACTCAATGAAATAGCTGATTTAATTAGATGACTGCGACATACATAAGACCTTAACCAGGAAGGACGAATTCGTTACCTATAGGTACACGTAAAACACAGTCTGAGAACATGGCGGCCTAGTACCTACATCGACTAGGTAGTAGGTGAAACTTAATGGATACGGTCGTATGAGGAAACATCACGCTTGTTTCTGCCATACAAAAATAGGGGTGACCGACGCGACGCGACGCGACGCGACGCCTGTTTCCTCCCTGGACAATGTTGCTAGAGTAACATTTTTTTTTCATGAATATCTATGTATATTATTTGTACTTTCCTATTTTTTCATTTTTTTAATATGTTAATTATTTTAGGAGATATAAACGTTCAAAAATCTAAAAAAAATTACCAGACTTTTCGCTGTGTTTAATCAAATCCAGTTCGAGCTGCATTTGTCTCTATCGCGCTAGTGCTGTCTAGCTAAGGGACTGCGAGACAGCAATAGATTTTAAAAATACCTATTTTGTATTTTCCGCAACCGTAATGTTTCCTCTTAAAGTGACGCTAGCAGGGTCTTCCGCGGTAAACAGTCAATTTACTAACTGAGCTCGCCCTTGTTGAGCGGCACGGGCAGCGGCTTGCCCCGGCTGGCGCGCAGCCAGTCGCGGTACGCGCGCTCGCCCTGCACGCGCCGCCGCTCCTCCTCGATCGCAGCTCGCGCCGCCCGCCGCTCCGCGCGCGTTTTCATCACTGTAATATATCTCTAGTTCACTCTCTTTACTACCTGCTAGACCTAGAGCAATCTCTTGAAGTCGCGCACGCTCACGCTTTGGGTCATTTGTAAAACAAGGCATGGCGGTCTTTTAAATACTTGTAGGTACTCAAATCTAAATGAGGGAAGTTGCTGAAATTCTTGCAACCAGTTATATATTTTTAATATCTTTATATTCTAAATTTAACAAATTCATGAGTTGATAAAAAATGTACTTGTGACAACATAGGTGACCATGACAATAAGGTTCTTACATTTTATGTCTTCCTCTTTTCTCTTTATCCATTCTGTGAGTTTCTCTTCCTTATTTTCCTTGCTCTTGTTCTCACGTTCTATTCGTTCTTTTTCCTTTATACACTGCAGTATTTCTTCTGCCTTCCTCCGCTCAACTTGGGCCTGTTTTCTCTCTAGCCAACGTCTGTAGGACTCTTCTCTCTGTTCAGGTGTGGTGGTTGGTGTTTCGCAGTGCTTCTTTTTCTCTTGACGAGCTTTTTCACGTCTCTGTCACAATACTAAACAATTAACAGCTTGAAGATAATGAAGACGTCTGCGGCTCAGTGGTGGAGAACTTTGGTGTTCAAGTCGAAAGTTCGACCTCCGGTTTTGAAAAGCAAAAGAACAAAATACTTAGTTCCTGATATAAGTACCTACTTGCTTATGATGGGTGCGTAGTAAATATTTAACCTACTAGGTAATTAAAATCTTAAATATCTACCTAGAAGGTATAAAAGTATGAAATATGTTTCCGTTGTAGCTATCCTACCTAGCCCGCAACACAAGTTTTTCGGATACTTCGCACGGAGCCAAATTGACGTGGTGTAAAAAAGTCAACAAGAAAAAATCAATAAAGGTTATTAAGCATTAAGAAGTCTTTTGCATGGGCTCGATAAGCCATTTTTGAATATTTGCCATCGGTTACCTACCTTCCACCAAATCTACAAAAAATAACCTGTACCTCTTGCTCCTTCCCCTCCAGCCATTTCTGAAAAGCTTCTTGTCGTATTTTCTCATTCTTCTCTCTCTCTTCCCGGGTCGTAATCGTGGTGGACAATGACGCGACAGACAGTCGGAACGTATCGGATCCATCGTGGTACTCCTCACGACGAGGCGTTTTCTCCTCGTCAATATCACCTGACATTATAGGTCGTATAGATAAAACATAAAATATAACAAAGTCACTAAAGCCAGGAAAAAGGACTGGATGGTAATTATAGATATTTCCTATTCTTACTATAAGAACTGCCCAATATGGAGGGGTTGGCTCATTCAGAGTAGACTACGTTCAGCAGGGGACGCTCACCTGGACCCAATCGACAGGACTTCCTCTGTATGCTAGTAGAGGATGCATTGGATATGCGTCCAGTTAGAAACGGAGTGGAACTGCTTCGGTAGGTGCTGTGAGGGTGCGGGGTAATGTCCGCACTCGATTCAGACTCGAGAGAAGTCGACGAGTTCGATAAAACATTCTCGATGCATATGGCCGGGTTGACGAATCGAGTTTTACTCTTGCGAGACTCCAAAGACTCGGAGTCGCTATGATACTGTATATTTTCGCCAGCGCCGTCGAAAACATGATTGGAAATACGTCTCTTCGTTTCGTACGTGGATCTAGTCCTATCACTGTCGCCGTAGTTTTTCTCGATATCGCTTGCCATTTTGTTAAAATTGCATATAGTTTGAATATAAATAAATCTATGAAAATAGTTGTAACAAAATAACAAATTATATGTAACCAACAAATAAATTGTTGAAAACTGTTTCTAAGAATGTAGAGTTGGCTTCATAACATTGAAGTTTCACATTGTTTTTATTAATTGTCATTATTATTAATTAGAATATTTGTCAACATAATTCAAAGGAGTTTGGAACATACAAATTGTATTTGACCTAAGTAGGTACTCAGTCTATGCTCAGTCCAATAACTAAATTGTAATCATATCTTTATTAGAATAATAGATACCTACCTACCTACCTAATAGGTATACTGCAATCTCAATAGTTCGGTGATTTAGCGTCTTTAGATTTGTTACTTTTCATCATGGATAGAGTTGCGTTATAATAAATCACTTTTACAGCAGTATTTAGATACAGATAATTTTATAGATTAAATTGAGATAATAAAGTTCATAAAAACTAAAACACAAAATAAGACACAAATTGTGGAATTATAATTTTAATACATAGGCTTTAAACTAGTTTTATTTTTCTGAATATGGAATATTGATGGCAAATTAGGCAGTAATGTAACAAAAGGTTCCTTACATAGGGCCCGGCCAAAAACACAGTTGCGTCAACGCATATCAATGTAGCGGACCCGTTCAGGTAGATTAATAAATTAAAAGTTAGCAGGGTAAAAATAATAATATGGATATTATGCTATGAATAAATTTGTGAAAAAAAACTAGAAATAAACTTTGTCTTATTATATACTTTAACATTTTGGTACAAAACTGCTATTTGATGAATGTGTCTATGTATATTATATTTTCTTGTTATTCACAAAAATTTAGTTCGATTTATGTAAGAAACTTTTACTACTATTGCGACTCTCATAATATTTAATGTCATTTGTGCTTGTATATACAGAAAAAAATACCTTTTCTATTGCCTTGCGGACATTGTACACTTAAAAATATACGTAAAAAAATACAGTAAATGTAAGCAAAACACCTCCTAATAAAGACAAAATACCTGTTCAAAATGTTTTATTAATCAATAAAAGGAGATAGATTTGTTACATTCTTTTATAACTTAAATATGGATTATGCCACAGAGTCACAAATTGTTTGATTATAGTCTCTATTTTTCTAATATCTGTAATATGATGAAGAATTGTATGTTCTAGAGAATAGAAACAAGAAAATTAATATTATAATTAAAAAATACACAAAACTCGTGTCCCTAAAGCTATTTACATCTAATACAACGACTCTGCATTTGAGGAACGAGGCTTCTTGATCTTCTCAAGATTCTTTATGACTATGTCATGTAGGGAACAGTAGCGGTTGCGGATTTCACACATCACAAGCCACAAAGATAAGTACTCCTTTTCATCGAGTTCCTGTAAATAAAAATTTAAGATCAGCATTAGTAAGTAGATAAAATATAATATTACAAAGGTGTATCTTTACTTTGGATTATTTTATTGAAGTACAGTTGTATCACCAGAAAAGGAATAAGTATGAAAGACAAGCAACTCTTACGACTTAAAACGACATTTTAATTATAAGTAACTGGCATTTAAATCTTATGCTATTCTTGTCATTACACAAAACAGTAACAACTTGTGAATAGGATGATACTTTAATTAGCTGTACAGTATTTGGCAGTCTGTATGCAACCATAATTATAATTTATTTTAATCTTAAGAGCAGCTTTTTTACCCACTATTACTGTATAAACAAGTGGTGATGTTATTGGTCCATCTGTTTTTCTGATAACCCTGAAGAGAACTCTCGGAATGTTATGACAAATAAATCAGAAGACAAGAATACTGTTAGCCTCAGTTCACACCAAAACGAAACATGGCGTTGTATTTTTAATATAGCAATTCAAAGTTGAACTTTATTTACTACAAGAAGATAAAATGTGTTTGAAAACAAGAGTATTTCGAATTTCGTTCGTTTGCTTTTTGCGAATTTGTTCGCTGCTGCATAGTGTTGCACCACTCTTATACATGTACCTTCTTGTTTGACAAATAAAGTGCAATTTAAATCATTATCTTAATAATGCATCACTGCGACTCGTTTCAGAATGGGCTGACTTAATATTTCAATATATTGTGTAGAATATTTCACATACCAAAAGTGTCTATCTGTAGATTTGATTTTCAGTTTTGATATATTATGTGCAGCCCAGACTTTCAATCATATGTAGGCTGACATTGGAGATAGCGAACCTATGTTTAATTTCAATATTCGAAAGTTTCGTTGATGTAGATTTGTAGACTGTAATAATATGTGTTGACATATACATAAAATAACATTATACCTAACATTTTTTTTTACAAGTAAGACATTATACAACTAATTATAGAATCAATTTATCAGTTTTCTGTTAAACATCAATCTTCATTAATCATTTTTTTTTTCAATCTTAATCCAAAAAGAAAATATCTAGCCAAAAGTAGGTAAAACATGCCACACCACTATGTTAACAATGAGTAAGACTTTATAATACATTAAATCAATAAACATGAACCTAAATCAGAATAAATTACTATATTTCCTAAAATGTTGAGTGGACATGCCTTATCATACTTTGAATTTAAAATGGTAGTAGCTGGTAATTGTAATTTATTTTTAAAATTTACCTTCAAAAAACAAACTTCATCTTTTAATTTTGAAAAAACTTTTAATTTTTTTTTTCTAAACCTTAATGAATCAAATACTTACTCTCACAGCTCTTCTGTAGTCATCAATATGAGGATATTTGGCAACTTTGGACACAATTTTTGCTCTTGAAATAAAGTATCGTGAGATCTGGTCAAAGAATGCAGCAGCCTCCGACTCCACAGACTGTATCTCAGCAAGAGTATCCTCTTGTATTGACACACCAAAGTTGTTACCATCTTCAATTTTAGGTATCATAAACGAGATCCACATTTTGAGCTGTAATGTAAAATTAATATTATTCGTAAATGGTACAATTTATATTTTATCTGTTACATATTCTGACTTACACTGATTGAATTAATGGGTGCAATGAGAGTACTAATAAATGAATGGCAATTTATTTATAATAGCCGTTTTTAAGCAAAATTTAACATTGTATACATATGTAAACATGCAGAATGAGTAAGTAACATTTTAAAAATAATAAATTAATTATAAAAGTAACACTTTGAGAAATAAAATTATATTAATATTTAAGTTTCATACAAATTAACAAGTATCATACTGATAAATTTGTATGATCATAACCAAGAATACTTACAAGGTTGGAGTCTTCGACCAGCTCTCTAATATGAGGTTTGACGAGGTGGATTAGATCACTCAGAGGCTTGTTGCATGGCACTGTACCATTAGGCAGCGCATACACTTTCGTCCCCTCTATTGTATTGTTCTCTGTGGACTCCACACGAGGCCTCTTTGCACTCGGTTCATTTGCAGGCTGTGCAGGTGAAGGCACTGGAATGTTAAGGTCCTGAAAATATATAATGATATCTTTTAGATTTTTTTCTATCTGGGTGAGCAACACTGGCAAGCCCTGGCCTGTGGAAGAGGATATTCAAAAGGTAAGAAGTAAGTAAAGTAGTTATGAATGGAGTTTATTTCATATATCATAGGTATAATACATATTAATAAGCTATTTTCACAATTTCGATGCTTTAATTTTACTCTACATCATAATAGGCATCATTGTTATCACAAAGCAATATTTATCTACACTAATGATATAAGGATATGAATGATGTTGTTTCAATAGGTAGATGATTTTCATGAAATTTGGCACAGGTGAAGAATTGCTCATGGGCTAAGAAGTAGGCTATTTGAACTGTGGAAAAATGTATGGTTCGTGCGGAATTTTGACTTGCGCTCACGATGCCGTGTGAGATCACTCATCTTGATTCATATGAATTCCGTAATTTTGTGTGCCTCAATTGCATTGTGTCAAAATTGCTTTTGTAGTGACTTTCCAACTATAAATTATACTCGATTTAAATTAATGAAAGAGTTTTTTTAGTGTGTTACCTGATGGACATCCGAAAGATCGCGATTCTGAAAATGTGGCGTCTCCAAAAGTTCATTTAGTTTGACGATCTTTTCCGGGAATCCTTTGATTATTAAATGCTCAGCCTTCTGCTTGAGGGAGTCTTTGTAATCTTGGACCTGAAACATTTTTCTTCGATTTTACTAAAATCTTGTAACGATGACACATTAATTTGTCATTTCATAACGATTAAAAAAGTATCGAATACTATTATGGCCGCATTCATTGAGGTTATGTTTTGCGTTGGCTACTTGTCAATGTAATTAAAGATGTCCTAGCTGTAATTGATAAATAATACAACATAATACAAAGTAATCGATACAAATTTAGTAAAATTTTATGTTATTACCACACATACAACGGACATTCTGGAAAAGTAAGCGCAAAATTCTAGTTTGACAAAAGAACTTATTAGAATGAAAAAACTCACTTTTTTCGCTACGTCTGTCATTGTGTAAAATGTATTGATTAATTTAAATCTTTAGCTATAACTTTATAAGCAAGTTTATGGATATTGCCGCAATCTTTTCTCATAAAAACTAAAGTTAAACAATCAACAACGTCTCGTGTGGTTGAATTTGATTCTTGAATTATTTTAATTTTTTTTCTTCTTCTACTTCGTTGCAAATTCTGTACTTGGTAGACCCAAGTACAAGATTTTTTGTACAACATTAAATAACATACTACAAAAATATTGCGGAAACTCGTATTTACAAACAATTTAAAAGGCTATGAGATCATATTATTACTGTAATTAGCCACATCGAAAATTAAATAAATTTTAACTCTGTACGAAATTGCTCACAAGTTGCATGTCAGCTAGTTTGAGCTAATTTGATGTCTTTATTCGAGGGACGTCCATAGTCGACATCACATGTCGATAAAAATGAAAATAAAAAAGAAGATATAATGTTTATACTATCTACCACCCAGTATATATTACTTTCCTCTTAATCTCCGTCTATGTCTATTAAGCTTAAGGGATTTTAGTTTGCCCCAAAAAATATTCAAGATTTCTTCTTGAGGAAGTTTTCTAATATTATGAATAGGCTACATTGTTCCGCGTGAGTTTTTAAATGATTTAAAAAACCTAAGTCAATATGCATCTAATATAAGAAGTATTAGCATCTTATATTCTTAGATTCTCGTACCTTGGTACTACTATTGCTAAAATATAAAGATTGTAACATTGTGATGCCATTCAAGATTCTGGAGGAATCTAATCTACTAAAACACTATTTAACTACATAAGAGAAACTAGAAAAACAACAGTATATTTAGCGTTTGTAATGGACGTAATGCTATCTATTCAAAACAACGTTACGTGTAAAATCAATTTGACAAAATTCAGAATGTTGAGAGGATATGAATAAAAAGTAAAGTCATTTAAACTTACACCATAATCAAAAGTCAGGAAGAGATTGCTGTAAGCAGTAACACCGCCTTTATGTACAATTCCTCTTATTGCACTTATCTACTATACAATTGATTGTATTTTATGTTCAATAAAAGATTTTTTTATTCCTTTCTATTTCCATAATACTATTTAAAAAAAACTATTAGATAAAAAGTATAATATTATCATCCAAGTCATTCTTATCATCCCATTTTAATGTACTGCTGGTGTATGGAAATCGTACAGTGCAAGTAATGTTTAATGGTGTAACAACACAGACACATAAAGACATTTTGACATTTTTAGCATTTGGGATAAGCAAAAAAAATGTATTCAAAAATATATTTATTACGTATAATAATATTAAATTAACAATGGTAAACAACGCTTACAAACATACAAAAAACTGCACCAAAAATACAAAAAAGCTCTCTCAGTCTATCAACTAAGCATGCACTCCAGTTACGTAGGAGAGCCATGAATCTGACGATACAAATGGACCGACAGGATCAGATTCATACCTCGGCTTCACAGGAAACCCGTGTGCATCAACATCAAGGTGATACAATATTCTAGTTTGCAATAAAATAATTGGGGGTTAATGTTTAGAGCAAACATGACTCTATGTAGCTTCTGGTTTTCCTATGAACTCGAACCATTTTATTTTTGGAGCATGATTTTGTAAAAAAACCTGTAAATACCAAATAGCAAATTAATTATATTTAACTTGGTATGGTAACATGGTATGGTTAAAAATAATAAAAGTTAAAAGTACCGAATATATCTATTCAAACATAAAGTGATTATTTCGAACGGTTATCGATATAGAAATGTACATCACTATGAGAAACTTAACCTCTTTGTTATGTAAACAAATATTTTTTTAATATAATGCAAACACCGCATACTACTAGAAACTATAATAATATACACATACATCTATTAAAATAAATTAGTTCTAGCCTATTTGGATAAATTTACTAAGCCTATAACATTTAAAACATACTTATGAAAATATTGTTCCGTCACAGTTTTCTTTTCGAGATGTAAGTATAACTTTTACACGCATTCACTAAGCAAGGCTTTTTCCGAAACAGTTATGTTGTAAATTGCAAAAACTGTAATAAATCAGATGAGAATTATTATCTATTACATTATAATAATAAAATCTAAAAGAAAATGTTTTCTTAATGTTTTATTGTTGACACAATAATAGGATGGCATATAATGCTACCAATTGAAGTTGTCGCTAATTTCTAAAGAGCTATAAAAATACAGAGACGTTTTTATTTATTTGGTTTGATACGTTTGACAGACCACCAAAATTTGACAGACCACCAAATCGACCTCTGACCTGGTGACAACGCGAAAAATCATGAAGTAGCTGTCTCTTTTACTCTCATGAATCTTTGCATTTGAAATTTGTTAGATAGATCGCTGTTTTTAGCTCTACTTTATACACTCCTTCTATGTATATCCTATTATTTCTATGTAAAATATCATCTTCGATTTACCGATAACATTGTGGTCGTGGCAGAATCTCTGGAAGGCTTTAACATAGCTAAGAATAAGAATAAGAATAATTTATTGCATCATACAGCTTCTGTTAACATTATCTATACATATAATAAATCTGTAGAGGGGTCATGTCTGTACATTAAGAATATTTAAGTGAAAATTAAAAAAAGGGGGCCTATAAACGCCACAGAACCTAAAAATAACATTTTTGAAAAAAATGTCTGTCTGTCTGTCTGTCTGTCTGTCTGTCTGTCTGTCTGTCTGTCTGTCCGTATGGGAATGTTTGTCGTCGCATCACGCTAAAACCACTATATGGAATGAAATGAAATTTGGCAGGCAGGTAGCTTACAACCCGAAGAGCATTATTGGAAATTATTATCCAGAAAAACGAAAGGGTTCCCGTGGGATCTTCAAAAAATTGTAGCTACCTATTTGAAGGTATTTCAGCCAAACTACTCAACTTATTTAAATGAAATTTGGCAGGCAGGTAGCTTATGACCTAAAGAGCATTATTGGAAATTATTATCCCGAAAAACGAAAGGGTTCCCGTAGGATCTTCAAAAAATTGTAGCTACCTATTTGACGGTATTTCAGCCACACTACTCAACGTATTTAAATGCAATTTGGCAGGCAGGTAGCTTATAATCTGAAGAGCATTATTGGAAATTGTTATACCGAAAAACGACAGGGTTCCCGTGGGATCTTCAAAAAATTGTAGCTACCTATTTGACGGTATTTCAGCCAAACTACTCAACGTATTTAAATGAAATTCGGCAGGCAGGTAGCTTATGACCTGAAGAGCATTATTGGAAATTGTTATCCCGAAAAACGTAAGGGTTCCCGTGGGATCTTCAAAAAATTGTAGCTACCTATTTGACGGTATTTCAGCCAAACTACTCAACGTATTTAAATGAAATTTGGCAGGCTGATAGCTTATGATCTGAAGAGCATTATTGGAAATTGTTATCCCGAAATACGAAAGGGTTCCCGTAGGATCTTCAAAAAATTGTAGCTACCTATTTGACGGTATTTCAGCCACACTACTCAACGTATTTAAATGCAATTTGGCAGGCAGGTAGCTTATAATCTGAAGAGCATTATTAAAAATTGTTATACCGAAAAACGACAGGGTTCCCGTGGGATCTTCAAAAAATTGTAGCTACCTATTTGACGGTATTTCAGCCAAACTACTCAACGTATTTAAATGAAATTCGGCAGGCAGGTAGCTTATGACCTGAAGAGCATTATTGGAAATTGTTATCCCGAAAAACGTAAGGGTTCCCGTGGGATCTTCAAAAAATTGTAGCTACCTATTTGACGGTATTTCAGCCAAACTACTCAACGTATTTAAATGAAATTTGGCAGGCTGATAGCTTATGATCTGAAGAGCATTATTGGAAATTGTTATCCCGAAATACGAAAGGGTTCCCGTAGGATCTTCAAAAAATTGTAGCTACCTATTTGACGGTATTTCAGCCATAACTACTCAACGTATTTAAATGTAATTTGGCAGGCAGGTAGCTTATAATCTGAAGAGCATTATTGGAAATTGTTATCCCGAAAAACGACAGGGTTCCTGTGGGATCTTCAAAAAATTGTAGCTACCTATTTGACGGTATTTCAGCCAAACTACTCAACGTCTTTAAATGAAATTCGGCAGGCAGGTAGCTTATGACTTGAAGAGCATTATTGAAAATTGTTATCCCGAAAAACGACAGGGTTCCCGTGGGATCTTCAAAAAATTGTAGCTACCTATTTGACGGTATTTCAGCCAAACTACTCAACGTATTTAAATGAAATTCGGCAGGCAGGTAGCTTATGACCTGAAGAGCATTATTGGAAATTGTTATCCCGAAAAACGAAAGGGTTCCCGTGGGATCTTCAAAAAATTGTAGCTACATATTTGACCTTATTTTAGCCAAACTACTCAACGTATTTAAATGAAACTTGGCACAAAGGTAGATTGTAACATGAAATAACCAACATAATATTTTTAACTGACTTACAAAATAGGAGGAGGTTTCTCAATTCGTCAATATATGTTTTTTTTTTTTTTGTTTCTTTGCGGATATCTTCATCGTTTCTGAAACGATTTTAATTTTTTTTAATGTTGTGTAGGGTATAATTTAAATTTGATCCCACTGTCACCAAATGGTGACCTGATGATGGGATCCGTGAGGAATCGAAGGAAATCCTCAAAATTTATGTGAATTGATTTTGATTTTTTCTGAAGTAGTCTAAGCATATATTACCAAACAGTTAGGTTTTGCACCATATCCTGGATCTATAATATCAAAAAATTTCACGTTTCAGTAAGCTATATATATATATATATATTATATATGTGTTGAAAAATTTCGCGCTGCTCTGGCTTACGCCAGAGCAGCGGTAGACTTTTCCTCTTTCTACTATTTTTTTTTATCTAATCGTTTTTGTTTTTCATTTTCCGTCCTCAAATAATCGTCGTCTGATCATTCGAGAATTATCCCTACTCAGTCTAAACCCATCACTAAAAATCTGAAAATTAAATAATTTTAAACAAAAAAAAAAACGACTTCAAAAGGTAAAAGGAACAATTAAATTTACTTCGCACAAAGTAATACTTATTTTCCAGTACAAGTGAAAATAATTATTACTTTGTGCGAAGTAATTTATTATTATACTTAGGTTTTGCAAATACGATTAATAAAGTATAGGCGTAGGATAGTTTTTTTTCAAGATATGAATGAGATGTCATAGGTACATTTAAATTAGAAAAGTTATGTCAATATAAGTAAGATTTTATGTTTTTCATGATATTTTTATTTATTAGTTTTTATGCTAGGTACGGCTTGGGTTTTTTCTTTCTTTTGGACTTTTGTTATTTTGTCGTCTTTAGATTACGGTTTACGGTTAAAGTACTAACTTGCTTTAGCAAGTTAGTACTTTAACCGTAAAGTCCCAAAGTAGGCTACATGTTTGTTAGCGTAGGTAATTAATAAATAAAAAACCGGGCAAGTCCGAGTTTTTTAAAAGTCTACTCTCGGTGCGCAATTCCAATTGCGCACCGAGAGTAGACTTTTAAAAAATTTGGCGCTCGGCGCCAGCAGCGCAGCGTCGGTGTGAAAACGATCATCGTCTGCAGTCGCTGCGGCGTAAAGTCCATACAAATCTTAGTACAGAGATCTTCGTCGCGTATATGAGTGTACTATCAAGTAGTCCCGTTCGCATAAAAGAAAAAAAATATTATACATACAGACGAATTGAGAACCTCCTCCTTTTTTTGAAGTCGGTTAATAATACACGGTCATTTTTCGAGCTGGTAGTAATAGGAATCGTTAGCATTTTCATAGAAAAAAACGGCCATTATTTGACAATAAATTATTATCATTACTCCATCGGCCTACTTCTTTTGCTTATGCACGTCTAATACCGTGTATAAAGAAGCATTAACTACTATAAATTAGTGATTTTAAATATCCAAACGACAGTATTCATAAACTAAAAATGTATTTGAACTGCTGCCCTAAATCACTTTTCCACGCGTACGAAGTCGCGGGCACAGCTAGTTAATAATAAAAACAACACAAAAAGATAAGATTATAACAGAAATACATAATATGGTTTTTAAAATTGGTTCCTGCACTAGGCTAGGCCTGTCCTGCAGATAACCAACATTTTTTTTTTACTTATGTTGCGTAGTAAAATATTTTAAATTAACAGCTTGTTAGATAAATTTAAAGAGTTTACAATATTTAGTTAATTATAAAAAGGTTTTTTTTATAATTAACTAAATATTGTATTTAGTTTAATATAAAAAGGTTTTTTTTTTTTTAATATGCATGCATGAACACTGTGACAACAAAAATAATGTTTTCCCACCCAAATAAACAACCAGCCGTGTCGAGTCCGTGACGAGTCGATTAGGTAGCGTTCGGCAAAGGTTAAAATATCTCAATCCCTGTAGAGGAAAATGTTCAAGAAATGTTTGTTACCAGTGATGACATAGGATTCGAAATCACTTGTTTAAAAACTTCGTGAATCGTGGCACAACGACCTATGAAAAGGGCTGTACTTGGTGGCTCTTTTTATGATAGAATTAGCGCATTAACAGCAAGTTGAGGTGACAGTAGGCTGGACATACAGCAACAAATTACTCTAATCTATGCGATAGCCGCTGTGGTAGAATGGTTCTGAAATGTACTTAATAATGACTGTGAGCTACCCATAAGCTGGGCATTAAAGGAGAAAAGCATCAACGGCCGTAAAAAAAATACCTTAAATTAACTGAATCTATCAGATCAGTAAATTTAAGGTCATTATCCTTTCAGTACCCTGCCTATTTCAATAGACTGCCTCGGGTGCCTCCCCTACTTTTCCGCCTTTTAAGCCTGACTGGCACCTGGCAATGGTCTAAGGGCGTGTTTTACCAAGCAATGTTAAAGTTAAAGCCATGTTAAAATATTATGCCTTCTCATTAATTGACAGGAAATACGAGAGGGATAACATGATATTTAATGGTGAGTTACTACTTACTTGTGACAATGTGATACATAGTTATGAGTAAGATAATATCTAGGCAGTATGGTCGATGACCTTAGCCTGTTCATCATGAACGAACATAAAAAAATATATTATGTGACATAATATGTCAAAATTCAAAAATGTAAATATTAGTTTTCACGTTTTTACTCAATTTTTTATCGTAAAATAAAAATAATGAATCGAAATTTGATTAAAATTCTGTTAAATTTGTAAATCTCTGACTTGATTTATTACTTAGAATTCAAGAAACCATTTATAAACCTAAGCTAAGAAAATACTCACATTTGTTAAAATGTCTTCTTTTTCGTTTAATTTCGCTGGTGATGCTGGTGATGATAAAAAATCTGGTAGTACTATTATTTACTACTCCTACGACACATAGTATATTATTATTTTTTTATATTTTCAATATATCAATGCTTTTTCCTAACCTACAAAACTAGTAGTACATTATGAAGCCGGCTAGCCTTAGTACGTTATATACAGTACCCCAAAAATCAAAGCAAGTTTGGTGAATAAAACAATAAAATAATGCCACATATATCTTTTCACATAAACTAACACATTTTATGAATTTTTCCCCTTCTACATTTTTATGAATAATACTTAATTCTTTTTTAAGATTCTGAGAAACCTGTATTATGGTATGAAAGCAATGAAATTTTCCCAAAGAAGCAAATTGAGGGTTGGGATGAAATGACTAAATATGCAAATATATTTATGTGTGGAGATGTGACAATAGGTCATATATCTAACATTAAACTAGATGACACTCTTGGAAAAGATGTTGACTTTGCTCAGAAAAGCCATAGTGATTTAATTCCTGGAAAATATGAAGGTTTGTAAAATAGTTATGTTAATAGAATATTTAATTACAATTTATGTTAAGTCCAGAAGGCTGCCGTGGTATCACTACAATGCCATTAACTACTTAGACTTACAATACTTGTCTCTGCAAAACTAAAAATTATTATAATTGTAATACACTAGTTAAACATTACAAAGCATTTTTTTTTTCTCAAATAAATAATTTCAATTAGGTATATTTATATTTTTTAAATTTAAAACTAAACTGCTTTTTGTCTAGGAGGACTGAAACTTTGGGAGTGCACATATGATCTAGTTGAATATTTGGAAGAACATAATGAAATTACTTTTGATGGAGCCAAAGTTTTGGATTTAGGATGTGGAATAGGAATATTAGGAATTTATGCTCTACTAAAAGGAGCTAAAGTTACTTTCCAAGATTATGTAAGTACTAGCATTTTTCTGCAGCTTTGCCCCCCACATATTTATTCCCATAGGAGCACTGTCCTTTTTTAAGGATAAAGACAGCCTATGTGTTCATCCAAAATGTCAGTGACACTCAACATTGGCTGTTAATAATATTAATGTGATAGTGTAATTTATTTGCTTTATAATTTCTCCCATTACCCTAATTTCTCTGTTGTAGAATAGAGAAATAGTTGAGAATGTTACAATACCAAATGTCATTTTGAACACAGAAGAAGAAGACACTGAATGCAGTATAGACATGTGCAAGTTCTTTTCTGGAGATTGGGATAGTTTTAATGAAAAACTACAAGACAATTTTGATGTGATATTAACCTCGGAGACAATTTACAATGTTTCTAACTATGACAAGCTTGTTAAATTATTCAAAGAAAGGTTAAGTGAAAATGGCGTTGTTCTTGTAGCTGCAAAAACATGTTATTTTGGTGTTGGAGGTAGTGTAAGACAGTTTGAAAAAGCCATAAGTGATTCTGGACTTAATAGTGAAGTAGTTTGGAAAAATGATAGTGGCATTCAAAGAGAGATATTGAAAATATGTAAAAAATAGTTATTTTTTACAAATTATTTACTTTGAATAATACTTTAGACAATGTGCAATTACATTGATATAACCCACACTAATTTTAGTGTGGTAACATAGCCAAACCAGCCCAGCCACAGAAAAGTTATTTTATAGTGCCCAAGTATGTCACAATCTACAGGAGCACACTTTCTTTTTTAATTGCGTTAAAAAAGCCAGTGGGACAGATGACCAACGCATATTTGAGAGATAAGGATCCTGATTCTCGTGCGATTCTTCGATTCGAATGTCAGTCTGTCCTGCTTGTGCACTCACGAAATAAAGTGCGTGTGAGCGAGACAGACTAACTGAATCATAGTTCAAGTTACAAGAATCGAGGACCAGGTATATTTATGTGCCCACATTTTATTCACATCCACAATCAGATGATCAACCAACATTGTCATAGCTAGCTTCAAGACAAAACATATTTTTGTTGTTTCAATGTCGGGTAGTAACCCACTGCCCAGGGCTTGAATAACCGAAAAATATCTGTAAAAACGGTTAACGGTATGACGTCATACCTTAAAATTATGGTAACCTTATATAACGGTACCGCTATTATTTTGGTACCGCAAAATTATGGTATCAAAATTTTTTCAGATACCCAAATTTGTAAAATAACGGTTTTATTAGTAGGTACCCTGCTGCCCGCCAGAGTCACGTCGATTGCTTTGGCCGTAGAATCTTGAGTGTTAAAAATTACTGACAGTCGTGGTGCGGAGTGCCCTGCCTGTAACGCAGCGTACTGCGTAGGTACTTAGTTAATAGTAAATTGCTAAATAGTTTTTAGTAAATAGTTAATAGTAAATTACTAAATAGTTTTTATTTAGACAGTTTTAATTATAAAAGTTGGGAAACAGTTAAGTTAAGGATACCATCAAATTACCTATATAACTACCTACTTATTTTAAAAAATTCATAGTGCATAGCAATTATGTTTTATAATGTTTAATTATGTTTTATTGGTGCGTTAAGAGCGTGCATTCAATTTAGTTTTTCGGTGTTTTTAACTGCCCCTGACATGCATAAAATAACAAAATTAAATAAAACAATTAGAAATATTTAAAGATAAACTCTTTATTTTTGGAATAATTTTATAAAATTAAAGTTTTATGTAGTACATTTGAGTAAATTTAAAGATTTCGGAACGCCGAATCGCAAAAATGCCGATTTTAGCTCACTTTGATAAAGTACCTAAATAACAATTAAATCGTTTTAATATAGTTTAATTTCTATTTTCATAAAAGAGATTATAAAGTCCTTAAATGAAAAGTTGATAAAAAATTAAAAATATATGTATTGTTAACTGCATAAAAAATCTTTTAAAAATGTCATAATTTACGTTTTTCAGTGGAGTATTTCTACTGAAAAAACAAAATTTCTTCGATGATATTATTTTAATAATTAATAATCATACTGTTGGTAGTTTGACACTATTTTTTATTTAATTAAAATCCGATGTTTATCCCATTATTAAATTTTTTAAAAATTACTTGTTTTAACCAAGCGCACGCGTCATGTAAATCGTGATCTATTTAGTACCCGCTGAGAATTCGTGAGGGGAGGACGTGTCGCTCTGCGCTGGACCGTCAACGTATAAAGGTTCACCGACCTGGTCCGCTCATACCTATATTAAAATAATTACTCTAATCTATGGCTCATAGACATGTAGTGCGACTAAGCAGAATTGACGCTTTGACGAGCATTAATATTTTTATGAGAAATGGGGAAAATTTACAGAGATTATATTATGTCGATTACAAAGTTCATATAAAAAAAAAAACATTAAGAGGTTACCACAAAAAAGGTGTGTAATGTGTTCAGAGTTTATTTATAAAATAAAAAAATTATATAATAATCATCATCAGCCCCTGTGTGTCTGTCTCTCATATCGTAGCTCCTAAATGCATTACAGATTTTGATGCGGTTTTCTTTAGCAGAAAGCTGGTGTGGTTTATATATTTAAAAATTATACTAATCATCATCAGCCCCTGTGTGTCTGTCTGTAATATCACAGCCCCTAAATTAATCAAAAATTTTTGATGTCAATTTCTTTTGTTGAAAGCTGATGTGGTTTATATATTTAAAAATAATACTAATCATCATCAGCCCCTGTGTGTATGTCTGCTTTAATGTAACTGTCATCAATATAACCGAGTATCTGGGGGCATGCCAGTGCTTCTGTCAACTGGAGCATGCCTGTACCATCAATTTCTCGAAGCAGTTTAGGCCACTTTCAACTCCCTATAACTTTGTTGTGGATTAAAAGAAGCCTGCATTTTTAGTTACTAGGAAAGCATTGTATAAACATAGTATATTTCAAATATTATTCAATTTGAAACAGAAGTTAAATAATTATAACTTGTCAAACTTCTTAGTTTTGTCACTGATTCAATCACTCACTGACCGATCATCAAAAGTATTAGGCACTTCTAGCAGACATAGAAGCTTCAAATTTGGAATACAAGTAGTGTTTAGTGTATAAATAAAGGAAAAACCTAAAAAAAAAATATTTCTGTAGAATTATCTAGACTAACTAACTGCATAATTAACTTTGTAATGTCATATAAATGTATAGGATTAAAAAGGTATATTTGCTCTTTTCACAAAAACACGCGTTTAGTAAATCTTCTACAAAAAGAACTGAGATCCCATCAAAAACATATTTTGTAAAAATTGCCAAGTCTCGCTACTTAGTTCTTCTACAGTAAAAACTTGTGAGATACATGTTATGCCAAGTAGGGGTTAGTCGGTCGGTCTAAGAACATCTTATAGTGATCACAATCATTATTATTTTGGAAAGGATTGGCACTTTTTACAAGTTTTTTTTATATGGGTTATCCTTTTCATTTCCAATAACAAAATATAGCATGCGCACTGTCTTTCTTGAAATGGTCAGACTTCAAACAGCTGCTATGCTCTGTCCTGTTCTATTGCAGGGGATGGTTGGTTGGGACCTCTCAGTCGCACACAAGTTGCACCAATATTTTATTTTTCAAATGCAGGTAATCCTAAACCACCGTGTTTTTTAATAAAATAATCTTTAATTTTATTTAATTTTCATTTAATAATCAGACGGTTGCAAAATGCTAGTATAGCTTACCTGTTTGTGCCTGGCTACCTAATAGTTGTGACAGGAAACAATTTTTCAGTGACAACATTTTTGAAACTGAAAAAAGCATGTCCATCCCGACTACCCACTAAAATTAGTATTTTAGTACATTTTAGTGGGTAGTCCGAAGTGGGTCAGTAAAATATTTAGGGACAAAATTTCTGGACATCAAAGATGAAAAATAAATAACTTGGTATATTTTTATAAAAATTAGGTTGTTGAATTTTTCATTCTCATTACTTACTTATCCTAAATTATAAATGTGAAAGTTGGTTTGTTTGTTCGTCTGTTTGTTCTTCTTCTTCTTCACGTCTGAACGTACTGAACCAACCACCATGAAACTCTTTTCACACAATCATCGCGCGAAAGTTGTTCCCGACGTTTTGACAGTAACGCGGTCTGAGCCGCGGGCGATTACTAGCATGTCGAGTATGTATAATTTGTATTTTATAACTTAAATACCATTTAATTTTATAGAAGTAATGAAATGGTAGGTAATATTAAATATAATTAATTATAGGTAATTCATTAGGATTAAAGTATCAATATTACTTGCACGCTCTACCTACGCTCGACCTAGCGTTAACCCACACATGCGTGTTGTTTTGCGTCTGTGTGAGTCGATATCGGCTCTCGCGGCGATTTCGAGTTGATGAAATTTGATTGCGCGCTCTTAAAATACTATCTACGTTAGTTAGTAGACAACTTGTAACATACCTTAACATTTGTTTCACAACCAGGAATTAAACATTTGGAATATTTAGTTTCTTTATCATACGTAAAGTATGCGTAAACTGCGTTCTTACGCTTCCTTCCCATGACTGTGAATTAGTTAATAATCTTAATATACCTATATATTTCTTGTGTGCGTGTGTATGTGACTGAACTCCTCCTAAACGACTGGACCAATTTTGATGAATTTTTTTGTGTGTATTCGTGGAGATTCGAGAATGGTTTAGATTTACAATTGGAACCGATAGGTGGCGCTGCAGTTAGTATGTCAAGCAATTAATTAATAAGGCAATACGAAGTTTGCCGGGACAGCTAGTATATTATAAATAAGTTAGCAACGTAACACGACGTGTAAACTGCAACGAAATTAGCGAGCGAATGAAAGATCAAGGAATAGCAAATTGCAACGAATACCACTAATCCCGTAGTGTGCAAGTCTTGACTCTTGACATGTAAACTGTAAAGTTTCGAATTGACAACGCCGCGCCGCGTCAGTGCGTGCGACGTTGCCGCGTTGCTCTGAAAATTTTTTCGGTACCGAAATGATTTCGGTTACGGTAGTGATAAAATATAATGATAATGAGGTATAACCATACCGTAAAATAATAAAGGTATATATCGTTATTTTGCGATACCGCAATGGTGAATTTCAACCGTTTTGATCAAACCTTTAAATTATAGCGATATCGTAATTTAGTACCGGTATAATACCTTTATATCTGTACCGCTTTCAAGCCCTGCCACTGCCCCGGAAGCCAAGAGAGCCAAGCTCTAAACAACAACACCACAGAGAAGACAACATGCAATTGATAATTTATAGAAAAAACTAGTTGGTGGTTTAATATACAATTTAAATAAAGAGGAAAGGAAAAAACTTTATTTTAAACACAGGTATATTAGAAAAACTTTCTTGTATACTAATAGTATATTTTGTAACTAAAAATTAAAGATTTTGACTAACAAATAGTCTATAATCTATTATATCAGGGTGAAAGTCTTTCATAAACCCATCCATCCTCACCTTCATGTAACAATTTCCTATCAGGTATTTCTCCATCCTTTAGTCTTCTAAACCTAATTCTATCACTAAGTCTACTCATTTGTCCTTGCCAAAATTCAACAGCATTGGGACGAATAATGTATCCTCCCCTGGGAAAAAAGGATAAATAAATTATACAAAACAGTTATGGGTAATGTAACATTTGTAACTAATGACAGTAATAAAATAATTATTACCAATGTGCTGGCTTGGGAACTTCTTTCCCAGGTATAATGTACTCCGACTCTAGAACTTTTTCTCTCTCACACAGTATGTCTCTGGACTCAATTGGAGTACTTTGATAGCTGGCACAAGCGGCAATCTGGCTCGGAATTGGTCGAGAGTGGAAGTATTTGGTGGAGTCCTCTACAGATATTTTTTCCACTACACCCTCAATTCTTATAGACCTGTTGAGGACCTCCCAATAGAAGGTAGCGGCGACCCTTGGATTTTCGTCCTGAAATTGATCTTTTTTATCTCTGATGACCTATGGCTCAATGGTAATGTTTGCAATTTTGAGGTTTAGAAATATCTTACCATTTCCTTAGCTTTCCTACTGCTATAGTTTGAATAAAACTTGAAACCTTCTTTGCCATACCCTTTTAATAACACAAATCTTGCAGAAGGGATTCCATCTCTGTTAATAAATATATTTATCATTTGTTAACATAAAAGTTATGGGAAACTCAAGCAAAACTATAAATAGTAACAATTTTGAGAAAAACCTACTTTGAAGCTGTAGCCAAACACATAGCATTTGGTTCCAAAATTTCATTTCTGGTACAAGCTTCTTCAAACCATGATTTAAATTGCCCAAACGGCTCCTTAGATACTAAATGCTTTTCCAGAAATGCTTCATCTTTGTCTTTGTATTTTGATCTCAGACCTATTTATATATTATATCATAAGATTTAATTGTACAATACATATAACATAATATTTGTGAAGGTTCTTTTAATCACAATAATTATTAAAATTTTAAAGAAATTACTTACCTGCAATGTCAATACTCATTATGCAGTCTACAAAAGGTAGAGAAACCTGGAAAGATTTTAGAGCTTTTAGACTTCTGTGCCGGCCGGCAATGAGTTTGATAATAGCTGCTATAGGTACCTAGTTTATTCATTTAAATTATTGATATATGTACCTACCAAGAAATGGTTAATGACAAGGAGCTTTAAATATTGTATTATTAAATAAGGGGAAAGTGGGGTAAGTGGGCCCTTCATACTATTTTAACATACCTACCTACCTCAATAATATTGATGAATTTCTTTCCTTATATTTATGTGACCCACACAAATGACAAATCAAGTACGTTTAACTCTATTCATTCCAGAAGAGAAGTCTCCTAAGAATTCAACCTATCTGTTCAATAGAAACAAGGGGAAAATCTAATATTTATTATTTACTGAAATAGGGTGTTCTTATTACAAACAAATAGTTAGTCTGACCTCCAATTTATATTCATAAGATTTAAGTAAGTAGGTGGTTCCACTATTTGCTGCGGGATTTATTTTACGAAACGCACCTTTTAAATTAACTAGCTCGGATTTCTGTTCAAGTTATTTACCCTATTTAATATTTTAGTAGCGCAAGGGCAAAACCTCAGTCCTCAGCGTCCTCAGGCAAAATATTATCAAATTGTAAAAAGTTTTTTGAAGTTTCCTAAATCCTATTTCTCATTTCTAACCTATCTTGTCAAACTAAACTTTTTTATATTTTTGATGGCTATGAGTGCCCATCGAAGATAAACTGTACCGTGTTCAGTTTATTTTAATATGTCTACCTTAGATTATTAATTGGTCTCAGCGCCCTTCGACTAGATAGAGCGCTGTCAAGAAATGACAGATTCCTGAATGCGGCAACTTCATATTGTAGTGTGCGTAAAACAATACGCAAAGATTGTAGTGTGCATCTTTAATTGTGTTGCCAGCTACTTGACTAGTGCCCGATCAATAGGGATAATATTTCGTCGCTGTGGTGTGGTAATTTATCAATATTGATAAATAAAAAAAATCTTTAACATGAAATCATAATCATTTTTATGAAGGTTCTTCGTCATATTCTTAAATAATTATTAGGCATAATTTTCAAAAAGAGTTTTTATTTTAGTATCTGGGGGCACGGCAGTGTCCCCGCCAAGCCGAGCGCGAAGCAAACACTGCCGTACCATCCTTTACAGGCACCATTTTATCGCATTTTCAGGTCCCTATTTGAGAACCTCCGGATAAGACCAGAACGCAAAAATTTTGGTCATCCAATAAGCTATAAAATCTGTCAATAATTAGAAATCCATCTGTCAACGGCCAAGTCACACAACATTAACTATAATTATATATATATACTATAATAATATATATATGTATATATATATAGAAACCTGTTAGGCCATGCACTAAAAAGTATCCTATAGGCAGTTTCCAGTGCTCAGTTAAACAAACTAATAGGAAGACATATGCCTCTGAAGCTAACACAGAAGTGTCATTTACACCAGTGCCCATGTCAATATACGAGTTTGATTTTGGTCCCACATACTTTTCTGGCGTATGGCCATTTCATCTGAAATTAGCACGCAAACAACATTACATTTATCTCATTAAGAAGGAGCGTTTACTTTATTAAAACTATTATTAAAGTAAACGCTTCTTCAGTAAATCCTGGAGCGCCATCGATGATGACAAATTTACTTCTCACGTAATTATATGCCGATGGGGAATAGAAGTTTAAAGTCAAACAGATTTTTTTAAGTTCATTAGAATATTTCGGTATAATTTTCTTTTCGTTTTTATGCTTTTTGTATATATTATGAAACAAATCCGCTGTGACAACATTTTTACTAAGAATGTTATATATATCAAGGAAACGTTCATGATTAAAAATTTTAATAAGGCCTTAAAAGTCATGTCTTATCTACTAGTCAATTATAGCCCCCCCCCCCCTCTTTCCCTCCGCGAATACTTCAGTTTTTGAGATATAAATTTCGAAGTTTTATCTGCCACGCAAAATGCGCTGGAAAAGTGTGTTGTTTATTCTAGTCCAATCACCTATTTTCCTTAACTAGAGGGAATCGGGCAGAAGTCGATACGAACGAAATATACTTCCGAGTATACCAACATAATATAGGTATACTCGAAAGCAGAGGAATAACGCACAAATTAGACATTAGCTGATAATATCCTCCATCCGAGATGGCGAGTTGCGTTTCGTTCCACGTTTTCACATAATTACATTTGAAAAACTGTACTAAAGCATAAAGTTTACGTTGCGTTTCGCATCATTGCAATAATATTTAAAAAAAAATGATTTTTTTTTAAATATTTGGACGCAACTCCGGCTATCAAAATTTCTATAGGGGGAATTACGACTATCTCCCTTAAGCCCCCTACACCACGAATACTCGCAAATTCAGGCGACTCGTTATAAAATCCAATCCAAAATGACAACGCACAAACGTCATATCATGGTTGCCTGTCAAGTCGTAAACAATATATGTTTCTTGGCGTTACTATGACATGACATGACGTGGCAAACACGGGTAATCTGATATTAAATATGGTTAAAAATTTTTGAATACAAGGCAACATTGAACACAAAGCGGTACTCCGATCGGAGATTTTAGGATTATATTATTTGACTGTGTTTTGGAAGATTTATACAATACTTACTAATGGTATGTGATGCCAGTGTTTTTCTTGTTTCATGTAGTATTATTTTTACATAGTTTGACTATGCAAATCGACATTTTGCTTCGCTCTCACACAAATCTTTGACAAATTATCGAGACGTCTACTTCACTTTACGCTTGTAGCACGACTGGCGCGGGTACGCCGAATACGGCGTATTATTTGTTGCCGCATTTTTCAATACGCTGGACGGTATCTAGTCAAAGCGACCAATTATTAATCTATGATGTCTACTTTAATATTATAGTACCTGATTACTAGGACATTCACAATCTAAAATATTTACCTCAATCTTAGATTATATACTCATGATCTTAGACCTCAATAGATCACTTGCGTCACTAACATTAAAAAAATAGGTAGGTACGAAAGTTTGCCATTCTCCTCCTAGGTATATTTTAACTGTTACTCAGCCTTTAGGTATAATTAATTATATTACTCTAATTTATAACTGAGTTTTACTTAAGGTCAGATGTCAAAGGTCACAAATATAAACCTCGGAAGAATTTTCATAGTAGTCTCAAAGAGCCGTTAGTGGGATTTTAATCACCAATTTATGAATAACAAAAGGATAGATACTTCATTAAAACGGGCCATAAGTCTATAGATATGTGGGAGTACGAGTGGAAGCCCCAAAGGGAGATCTCCGACCGAGCGAGATGGTATGCTCGGTCAGGCCGAAGCCCACTGTACCTACTAGTTTTCAGATGTCGTATATATAGCGCCGGACTTAGAAAACTTCGATAGCGCGATGCAGGATTGTGGCGCTAGTAGTTCCGCCACATCACTCCCTCCCGAAGACCGAAGGTCGAAACTTGAGTCGTCTTGTGCTTGAGTCGCCAGTGCCAGTGAGTCCCAGTGAGTCGGAACTGTGCTGCTGCTGCACGGGCTTCAGTGAGTCGGAGTGCTGCCGTGCGGGCCGATGCTACGCGCTGAACCAGGAGAGATGTGCTCTGCTTGCTGACCGGTCGTTGTAGTGAGATGCCCGTTGAAGCCGATGAGGGTTCGACCAGGCCGCGCTGCGTTGCGGCTAGTGGACGAGGTACCCGAAGTGGCTGAAGCTGGCTGGCGAGGTGCGGAGGGGCGGGGAGTGATGATGATGAAGGAAGCGTGTTCTGTCGAGTTGTGCGATCACCATCTGAGAGAGTTGGGCTTGGCTTTTCTTTAGGTCGTGAGTTGCGGCTTCGAAGCTAATGAACCATAGTCTGGGACGATCACGCCAGAAGGGTGGTACACGAAGGCTTAGGGCGATGGCTCTTAGTTCGTGTGTGCTGCTCTGTTCTTGCGGTTGCTTGTCGGTGGTTTCTCTGTTGTTAGCCATTCTTCTTTATTCCTATGTTTCTTGCTCGGGGTCACCAATGTGGAAGTACGAGTGGAAGCTCCAAAGGGAGATCTCCGACCGAGCGAGATGGTATGCTCGGTCAGGCCGAAGCCCACTGTACCTACTAGTTTTCAGATGTCGTATATATAGCGCCGGACTTAGAAAACTTCGATAGCGCGATGCAGGATTGTGGCGCTAGTAGTACCGCCACAGATATTTGTGGAGCTCTTTTCCATGATAAATACATGAATAACCTATGTTTCGTATACATAGGAAGTACTATTCTTCAAAGGTAAGGACAAAGAATGAATGAAACAATTTATGTAATTGTTGAATGTATAATGGAAGACACATTTATACCTACTAACAAGTAAATAATATATTTATTTGTAACAAAAAATAATTTGTGATTTAATTCTTACATAATATAAAACAAAATCCTTGACCACATCTGTCTACGGTCTGTCTGTTGGTGAGAAATTCTAAGACTGCTGCACTGATCTTCATGCTGTTTCCACCAATGGATATAGTGGTTCTCGAGGGCAGTTTGAGCGTATTAATTGGGCCCGGTAGATGGTGCTGCTGTCAAGAATCTTAATTCTAAGGAGGTATGACCTTACCCGGGGCAGCTAGTATTCAATATAAATTATGGTGAAAGTCTTTCATAAACCCAGCCATCCTCACCTTCATGTAAAAATTTCCCATCAGGCACTTCTCCATCCTTTGGTGTCCTAAACTTGATCCTGTCATGGAGTCTGTCCCTTTGTCCTTGCCAAAATTCGACAGCTTTGGGACGAATTATATATCCTCCCCTGGAATAAAGAAGAAATCTATTACTAAACCTATTATGACAGTAATTAAAATGTGCACCATCATGGTGCATGAATTTTACTCTGTTAAGAGGCCCATGAAATTATAAATTAGGTACTCATTGCCCTAGCAAAAAATTGTTGCATAACTAAGAATGGTTATTCTAAACCCATATTTTAATGTAAGTTACTAAAAATTTAACAGTAATTACCAGTATTCTGGTTTGGGTACTTCTTTCCCAGGTATCATGTACTCAGTCTCTAATACCTTCTCTCTTTCGCATAGTATGTCTCTGGACTCAATTGGAGTACTTTGGTAGCTGGCACAGGCGGCAATCTGGCTTGGAATTGGTCGAGAGTGGAAGTATTTGGTGGAGTCCTCTACAGATACTTTCTCCACTACACCCTCAATTCTTATAGACCTGTTGAGAACCTCCCAATAGAAGGTAGCAGCCACACTTTGATTTTCATCCTGTAATTGATATTAAATTATTTTTCATTAATTTAATACATAATATGTTTAGTTGGTCATCAAATAGATTTATAGTCCTTCATTCTATTTTATTAAAACCAAAAAATTATATATTTTTAATAAAACCAACACCAATATATTTACGTATTAAATAAATAGTAACAAAATATTATATTGTATTTATGAGTTACATCATGTTTTACACATCTAGGCAATGTGTATATTTTTGAGAAAAACATTTACCATTTCTTTTGCTTTCCTACTGCTATAGTTTGAATAAAACTTGAAACCTTCTTTGCCATACCCTTTTAATAACACAAATCTTGCAGAAGGGATTCCATCTCTGAAACATAATTCATGAATTTAATTCATTTAAAAATACATAATAATTCATTATAAATATATTATCATTAGAACATAATGACTGCTTTTCACAAGGAAACACTATTGTACATTACTATGTTTACTTTATGATAAGATAAGAGTGATAAATATTACAGTCTGTTACATCATGAACTATAAATACCTACTTAGTAGCTGTAGCCAAACACATAGCATTAGGTTCCAAGATTTCTTTTCTTGTGCAAGCTTCTTCAAACCATGCTTTAAATTGACCAAACGGCTCCTTAGACACTAAATGCTTTTCTAGGAATGTGTCATCTTTATCTTTGTACCTTATTCTCATACCTGTATGCAAAAGATTATCATGATTAAAGCACAAGCAAGATTTATATATATATAGGAATATAAATTAAATGTGATTACCTCCAATGTCAATACTCATTTTGTTGCAGTGACTGGAACTTCTGTAGAGGTTTTCAAAATTAAATTAAATGAAGAGATATTTGTGGCTGTAGACAGAATTGATGTTGTTGCTACAAACAGATAATATTATGTGACTGCTGTGTTTGTACTAGTCATTTAAATTCTATTTAGATAATAATATATATATATATTATCATTTATCAGCTGCACGCAGCTATCTTATGACTAATTTTAATATTCTAGATGTTTCTTTTAAATAACAATTAATTGAAGGTCGGGAATACAAAAAATATGCAAGGCAAGCAAATTGAACAACAGCTAACAACAACAAACTAGCTTTAACTTAATGTATTTACGTACATGTATATATAAAAGGTACCTTTATTTTAGTATTATAATAATAACCATTTACAGTTCTAAATTTTATTTACATTTTTAGAATAAACCTTCTCGTAAGCATATTATTCTTCACTTTCAAGTTTAATGAATTCTTCTACTTCGTCCACTTCTAACTGAAAAGTGAAAGTACTGAAAAATTGTAATAATCATAACTATGAACTAATCGTTGTCTTCCCCCGTGTACCAGATGCAGCTGTCAGCTGTCAAAAACTGTTCAAAACGCACAGAATGATCACGCCATTTTGCATATTTTTACAGATTTTTACCCATCTTGTTTTTGACGTTTACTTAGATTTCAGAGATTTCACTGATCTCGATGTTATTTTTAAATTATGGATCGAGCAAATTTATTCTAGATTCTTTTTTAATGTAGTTATTATTGTTAATTTAAAATATAAATAGAATTTATGGGTTAAAAAGGAAATGTTAAATTTTGACATCTGTCAGTCGTTCCACTAGCATATGAATGATCTGAGCGTTCAGAGTAAAAAGAGCGCCTAAAGGAACACGCCCTATGCCTTTGTTGCGTAGACAATGGGCGTGTTCCTTTAAGCGCTCTTTTTACACTGAACGTTCAGATCATTCATAACGCACACAGTCGTTTCTTTAGCAATAATGAAATTTTCGATCTGAACGTTTCAACAAATTTTACTGCTAGTGGAACGACTGACAGATGTCAAAATTTAACATTTCCTTTTTATCTCATAACTAGCTGACCCTTGCCCACTTCGTTGAGCCTAAAAAGAGTTTATGATGAAATTCAACTAAAAAAAAACAACGTGGAACCCGCAACGCGGGAACCCGAAACCCGAAACGTGGGAACCCGCAACGCGGGAACCCGCAACGCGGGAACCCGGAACACGCAACGCGGGAACCCGGAACCCGCAACGCGGGAACCCGGAACCCGCAACGCGGGAACCCGGAACCCGCAACGCGGGAACCCGGAACCCGCAACGCGGGAACCCGGAACCCGCAACGCGGTAACCCGGAACCCGCAACGCGGGAACCCGGAACCCGCAACGCGGGAACCCGGAACCCGCAACGCGGGAACCCGGACCCGCAACGCGGGAACCCGGACCCGCAACGCGGGAACCCGGAACCCGCAACGCGGGAACCCGGAACCCGCAACGCGGAACCCGGAACCCGCAACGCGGGAACCCGGAACCCGCAACGCGGGAACCCGGAACCCGCAACGCGGAAGCCGGAACCCGCAACGCGGAACCCGGAACCCGCAACGCGGAACCCGGAACCCGCAACACGGAAACCCGGAACCCGCAACGCGGAACCCGGAACCCGCAACGCGGGAACCCGGAACTCGCAACGCGGAACCCGGAACCCGCAACGCGGGAACCCGGAACCCGCAACGCGGAACCCACAACGCGAAACCCTAACGCAGAACCCGCAACGTTCACGGAAACGCTGCCAAATGGAATTGATTCCATTTTACAGCTTTTTAGTGTCCAATGTCCGTCTACTTGCTCTAAGCTACTTCCTCACCAATTTTCAGCCATATCGATAAAGCCGTTCTTGAGTTATCAATAATTTAACTAACACGACTTACTTTTATACATATAGATGTATAGATTACTCCTACTAACATAAGCTAAGCCCGGTGAATGCTCCCGTCACAGTCGGTCCAGGCGATTCGGTGATCATTAGTTAGATGACGATGATGATGATGATGAAAAGTAGCCTTAATTAATCCTTATAACTTTAGCTATCTACCAGTGAAAGTCTCGTTAAAATCGGTCCAGCCGTTCCAGAGATTAGCCGGAGCAAAGAGACACGCTGACAGACAGATAAAATTTTTTTAAATTACAATTTCGTTTTCAGTAAATATCGTTGCCAATGCAAAATAAAAGCAGAAGATATCGTTTAAAATGTCATATGCATTTAGAAAAACTAATTGAAAGTTACAAACTGACACTTCAATTTTATTTATTTGTATAGATGTATAGATTTGGAAAACGTCCCCAATCTTGGCGTTTCCACTGACGCGGAGCGGGGCGCATAGGAACTTAGTGGTTCCCAAGCGGAGTGGAGCAGAGATTTCGAGCATAGTGATTGGTCAATTCGGGTACCGCAAGCTCCTGTCCGCCTCGCCCCGCGTCAATGGAAACGCAGCCAAACGTCTTCGTCGTCATGGTAACAACGTTGTTTACAAATGGAAAACAAAAATTATGAAATGCTATACATACCGTATTTATATCAGCTTAAACTACCTATTTGGATTCATGTTTTTGTTAATCCTAATAATTTTATTAATCCAAATAGTTTAAGCTGATATAAAGACGGTATTTATAGCATTTCATAATTTTTATTTTCCATTTGTAAACAATGATGTTACCATGACACCCGTGTCATATAAACTGGCAACGACGTGAATCGATCGAGCCCAGGTTCAAACCCTGCGTGACCATCACGTATTTTCTTCTTTTTTCTAATTTTCTGCTTATTTTTTTCAACATTTTCTTTCATAATAACCTTTTCGTGACAATAACGAACATACCGTAAAAAAAAATTGCGAAATTGGTGAAGCCGTTGTCGAAGCGCACACGATGTAAGAAATTTTGGAGGTCGTTTTTTTACACTTTGGGCTACATTTTTGGGGTTTTAGTAAGGAACCCTACTTTTTTTAAACATATAATATAGCCTATGTTCAGCGCTAGGAATGTAGCTTTCCAACGGTGAAAGAATTTTTCATTTTGGTTCAGTGGTTTCAGAGCCTATTCCATTCAAACAAACAAACAAACAATCAAACGTTACCTCTTTATAATATTAGTATAGATTTCTATTTATATTTTAAATTAACAATAATAACTACATTATAAAAGAATCTATAATAAATTTGCTCGATCCATAACTTAAAAATAACATCGAGATCAGTGAAATCTAAGTAAACGTCAAAAACAAGATGGGATCATTCTGAGCGTTTTGAACAGTTTTTGACAGCTGACACCTGCTTGTGGAACACGAGTAAGAACAGTTCAAAACGATCATAATGATTCTTTAGGGCGTGTTCCTTTAGGCGCTCTTTTTACACTGAACGCTCAGATCATTCATAACGCACACAGTCGTTTCTTTAGCACAATATTGAAATTTTCGATCTGAACGTTTCTAACAAACTTTACTGCTAGTGGAACGACTGACAGATGTCAAAATTTATCATTTCGTTTTTATCTCTTTTATCCTATTTCTATTTTAAATTAACAATTATAACTACATTATAAAAGAATCTATAATAAATTAGCTCGATCCATAACTTAAAAATAACAACGAGATCAGTGAAATCTAAGTAAACGTCAAAAACAAGATGGGATCATTCTGAGCGTTTTGAACAGTTTTTGACAGCTGACAGCTGCTTGTGGAACACGAGTAAGAACAGTTCAAAACGATCATAATGATTCTTTAAAGTGCTAAAGAAACACGAATCTGAACGAAAAAAACGTTATTTTCGTTTACTATCAGCTACTGGAACACAGGGTTAGAGTGCTAAAGAAACGCGAATCTGAACGAAAAAAACGTTATTTTCGTTTACTATCAGCTCCTGGAACACAGGGTATAGATGTATGTCAATTGTCACATGTCAATTGTCACTTATGACAACTGTCAATGCAACGTTGGCTTGACGTTGTCAGTTGTCACTTGGCTTATCCTTTCAATTTTCTGATTTGTGGCCAAAAATTTGATGACAATACAAATATTTTCCTGTGATTTTGTTGCGATCTAATTTTTATATTTTTTCAAGCCTATTGTAAATTATCTTTTACACCATGGAGTCTGAATCCGAAGTTATTAAGGAGAAAATTTATACTGAGCCCGTACTTAATGATCCACGATACATAACCTTATTGAGTGTCATCGTTCTCGTTTTTACCTTAGGTAAGAGTTATTTGTAAATATTTTACTATTTATCTTATAATTCACTCGTATTATATATTAACCAAGTACTTTATTTGTGATTGCAGTCTTTTGGTGGTGTTTTTCGCGTCGTCGTCAACTTAGAAGATCAGTTTTGTTCACCGGACTCTCGGATACTGGCAAAACCTTATTATTTGTTCGCCTAACATACTCTCAATTCAGGCAAACCTTCACTTCCATGAGGGAAAATATCGAAGAATACATTACTTCCAATGTATGTAGAATATTCTCAACAATTTCCACAAAATATAACAGCTGTCAATAATCTAGTGAAGCGAAAGTAACGCCTCCATGGTCTAGTGGTTTAGAGCCTATATCTTAGCGAGCGGAGGTTGTGGGTTCGTCGTCGAACACAAACATTTTCAAGTTTGGTTAGGACAATGCAGGCCTGATTGTCTAGCAAAAAAAAGGTGATCCATGTGTCAGATGGGCATGGAAAAAGTCGGCCCTGCGCCTGATCTCGTGTGGATGGATGATCCACACAACTTGTGTTACAAGAATGAAGGAAGAGATATGACTTCTGTGTATATAAATTATAAAAATTACTCCTACCATAGCTGATCTGGTTTCAATAAACCGGTCACTGTCACCGAAATGGGTGTGGGAGTGATTGAAATTATTATTTCAAAGCAAAAGTCAGAAGACAATGTGATACCCTCAGCTAAATTTTAATTTATTGTTTATTTACAGAACACATTGAAGATTGTTGATTTACCAGGCCAAGAAAGATTAAGAAACAAGTTCTTTGATCAATATAAAAGCAGCGCTAAAGGTGTTGTTTATGTTGTGGACTCCGTCACCATCCAGAAGGAAATTAGGGATGTTGCTGAGTATGTAATGATTTGTATCTATTCAAAATAGCGAAAGAGTTAAAATCTTACCAAAGTAGCTATTACCAAAAATTTAAATTTACTACCTATTAATACTTATTCAATAAGCAACCTTTTTGTACATGGATCATTAGCTTTGCTATCATTATTGTGCACTGACAATATTTTTTATTTACAAAAAAGTTAAATGATAGTTTTTGTAGCCTAAGTTTACCAAATTGGTTAATCTGAGAATGATGATGACTAAGATCCACCATTAAACTCCATTAATGTAACATCAAAAAAGGTTTCAAACTAATTGCTTTTTACCCGACTTCGGCGAAGCCAAAAGAAAGGGTAATGATTTTGGCAGTCTATGTATGTATGTATGTATGTTCCCTCGTAGCGGCTAAACTACTGGTCCGATTTTGATGAATGAGGTGTCAAACGATTCGTATTAATGCCGCCAGTAACATAGGCTATATAATTTTTTGAAAAATTTTGGACTTTGAAAATTATACCTCAAAAACTATCTCCAAAAAAAAAATTAATTACGATATTTGTCTCGTGTTTGGTATCAAAAGAAAGGTCTTGGGAAGCACATTACGACTATGTATTTATATTTTTTATTTATTTATATATTTTATTGTTAAATTCAAAATAAAGGTTTAAAATGCGGTCGTACAAGTAGTATCTAGGAGGTGATACTTTCTATGTAATGGACAATTAAATAAAAATATAATAATTATTATATTTGATGTGGAAACAGAAAAATATTAAATAAAAAAAAGATTAAAAAACTAAAACCCGACTTCGCAAAAAATGGGTCTAAAAAGTCTGAAACAAGAAAAAATTCAATTTGAAATCCAGAAATGCATAGGTACAAAAATGGTCGTACCCGATAATAAAATCTAAGCATTAGTTCACACCGAATAGCGGCAGAAAAAAAAAATCTAGGCTTATGCCAATAGCGGGTGCGACCACGGCTCTACCTTGACCATTTTTGTACCTATGCATTTCTGGATTTCAAATTGAATTATTTTCTTGTTTCAGACTTTTTACTCATTTTTTGTGAAGTCGGGTTATAGTTTTTTAATCTTTTTTTTTTTGTCATTATATCTTACCTTAGCTAACTTGTTTTCAGATATCTGTATACAATTTTGGCAGATCCAGTTGTTCAAAGCAACAGCCCTCCAGTGTTAATTCTGTGCAACAAGCAAGACCAACCTATGGCAAAAGGCAGCCAAGTCATTAAAAACTTGTTGGAAAAAGAAATGTAAGTTATTTAAGGCTGTGTGCATGCTTAAATTATATAATAAGCTGAAAATTGGAGTATAAACCTTTTTTACTTTATATTTACCAGAGGATAGTAATTTTATGTATAGTATTGTTATTTTAATATAGTTAAAACAATATGCAAACTTTTTAAAATTAAATAAGTTAAATCCTTTTTTCTCTTTATGCTAGTGTGAAAACATTTTAATTTTTGCAAATTTCATCTCAAAAAAAAAAAAAAAAAATGCGTTTTTATATGATTTCAACATACTGCGATTGGTGCAATACCCCTTGTGTCATACAATTAATAATTGTCCAAGGTTATTGGCGTTATACAAAGCCTAAATGTCAGTTTTTTTACGAATATAATAATATTAGTAACAGTGTATTGTTTTATTTTTATAACTCTGCTAAGATACTAAGATAGTTTAATATTTCCAAAATATTAGAGAAAGTTATTTAAATAAAACCCTTTATTATTTTACAGAAACCTGGTTAGGGTGACCAAATCGAGCCAGCTAGAGTCCGTTGACCCATTGCAGACTAGTAATGCTAGTTTCCTGGGCAAGATGGGTAAAGATTTTGAGTTCTCACACCTGAGCTGCCGTGTGGATGTGGCTGAAAGCTCTGCAAATAGTGGGGATGATGAGAATCCCACGGACATGAAGGCTTTAGAAGACTGGATCTCAAAATTGTAAAATAAGTTATTTATTGTTACTTATATTCATACTCAATTTTAAATATGGAACTATGAGACTTGATACAAAATTAGGCATTTATTTTGTCAAGCATTTTTGTAATAAAAACAATGAAATGATTTGGTGTTTATTTTGATGGAAATATCGGAAATAATATTTTATTTTTAAAGCTGTTATAAGCTTTTATGTTACGGTGTTTGGCGCACGCATTTCGAGGCAGCTACCATAATAAATGTACAGTCGACGACAGATCGGTTTACTGCTTTTGGACCTAAATAATTAGTAATAAGACCATACAAATCCCTCCAGTAACCCATGGCCCCATCAACCGATCGTGGTTATACGGGCCAAAACATGGAAATGCGCACCCTACTGTCTCGGGCAATTCTATTCAGGCGCGCAATTCTTGATTCCCTACAAGTTATTTAATATCTTTCTATCTGTCTCTAAGTCCTTCTACCTTTTCTGGGGTGGACAACACAGACACGACTTCGGTGTCTTCCGATTCGTGACTCAAGGGCGGATCCAGGGGGGGGGTCATGACCCCCCCCCTGAGCTGGTTCCAGGACTTAGGCGGACCATTTACTAGCTGTTCCCGCGACTTCGTTCGCGTGGTTTTTGAGTAACTTAAACCGTTTATGCAGCGCACGCAACGAAAGTCCCCAAATGTGAATAATTTTCCCCGTTTTTGCAACATTTCTCACTGACGCGTCGCTCCTATTGGTCACAGTGTAATGTTATATAGCCTTAATCCTTCCTCTATAAATGGACTATCCAACGAAAAAAGATTTTTTTAAATCGGACCAGAAGTTCCTGAGATTAGCGCGTTTAAACAAACAAACAAACTCTTCCGCTTTATAATATTAGTATAGATTGGTACACTTGAAAAACTTAACACATGCATATTGCATCTTCTCTTGAAGACATCTAGAGAAGCACTATCACTTCTGTGCTTCAGCAACCTATTTCTTAGGTCTAACCTATGAAATTGCCGTTTTGTATAAAAAAAATTAAAAGTTATTTTTAATTTAGGTATTTTTGTATTATCACTCATGCAATCAATGCATCTTTGCCAATGCAGTGGCAGTTTATTGATGCCTTTCAAGAAATCAGTCAGACGGGAAGCAACAAATTCTTCAAATGCATTTTGTAGGTACTGCCTCTCGGGTATGGAATATTCTTAGCCCCCAAAGAAGATATCCAAATTCTGGAAAACGAAGGAATCTGTAGGCGAATGGTTTGGTGAGTAGGGGTGATGACGGAGAGTTTCCACCAGTTCTTGCAACTTGGTGACCGTCTGCTGTGCAGTATGAGGTCGCGCGTTGTCATGCAGGAGCAGCGGAGATAAGCTATTGACCAATGTTGGTTGGAGACATGCCAGCTTCTCCATCACTTTATTCAATTCCTTACAACTTACATCTGCAGTAATGCAAACCCCGTTTGGTAAGAGGCACACCGGCGCTAGTTGTTAGGTGACTATCACTTTTCTAGGGGTAAGTTCACGTCGAGGTGATGAACCAGAATCTAACTAACTTGCTGAGCGATTGAGGTTATCAAACAGAATCCATTTTTCATCGCAGGAAACAATGCGGTTCAAAATTCCTTAATTTGTGTGTTTGTTGAGCAGTGCAAGTCACGTCTTGACGCGTACTTCGCGCTGGCGATCATTGAATTCGTGTGGCACCTATTTGTCAAGCTTGTTTACGTTGCCAATTTGACGCCAATGGATGCATTGTTCAGTTCAAGTCGCGGGAACAGCCAGTAAATAATAAATATTTTAAGTGCAATATAAGCCAATTTGGCTATTTTGGTCTTGAAATATTCGTGGAAGCCCAGGAAATGTTTAAACGGTTTTTTTTTTATTTTTTTTATGCTCAACGAAGCACGGCTCAGCTAGTCAAAATCTATACTAATATTACTTAGCGGAAGAGATTGTTTGTTTGTTTAAACGCGCTAATCTCAGGAACTACTGGTCCGATTTGAAAAAATATTTTTTGTTGGATAGTCCATTTATAGAGGAATGCTTTAGGCTATATAACATTACGCTGCGACGCCTGCGACCAATAGGAGCGAAGCGTCAGTGAGAAATGTTGCAAAAACGGGAAAAATTATTCACATTTGAGGACTTTCGATGCGTGCATTGCAAAAACGGTTTAAGTTACTCAAAAATATGTATAAAAGAATTATTCCTTTTTAATAATCAAAAAAAAAAGTCCGTGACAGTATACAGGATCAAAAAATGGGCAATAAAGCGGTTTTTGGAAAAATATTTCTACCATCACGGTTTTAATTCTTACCATTTTAAATACGTTAGCTGGCTAAAGCATTCCATGAAGACTATATTTGCCCTTTAAACCATGCAAATACAATGAATACTTTAGGAGGTATAGCAAAGTTAAGATTGTTTCGCCGTGATGAAGAAGATGATGAAGGAAGTAGGAATCCCACGCATATTTTATGAAACTAGGTATTATTTTTCATTAAATAAATAACTACAAAACAACTACTGAAGTCGCGGCGTCAGGCGTTGGCGTCGCAGTGTCGGGCGTCGGCGTCGCGACGTCCGCGTCACGGCGTCAGGCGTCGGCAGCGCGGTGTCGGGCGTCGCAACGTCAGTCGTCGCGGCGTCGGGCGTCGGCGGCGCGGCGTCGGCGTCGCGGCGTTATGCGTCGGCCTCACGGTGTCGGACGTCGGCGTCGCGGCGTCATGCGTCGGCGTCGCGGCGTCAGGCGTCGCGGCGCCAGGCGACGGCGTCGCGGCGGCAGGCGTCAGGCGTCGGCGTCACGGTGTCGGGCGTCGGCGTCGCGGCGTCGGGCGTCAGCGTCGCGGTGTAGGGCGTCGGCGTCGGCGTCGCAGTGAAGGGCGTCGGCGTCGCGACGTCGGGCGACGACGACGCCCGACTGGTTTTGGTCGCAGCGTAATGTTATAGCTCAAAGCCTTCCTCTATAAATGGACTATCCACCAAAAAGATTTTTTCATATCGGACCAGTAGTTCCTGAGATTAGCGCGTTTAAACAAACAAACAATTCACATTTGGGGACTTTCGTTGCATGCGCTGCATAAACGGTTTAAGTCAATCAAACACCACGAACGAAGTCGCGGGCACAGCTAGTTAAATTATAAGTTCATGACTTGACGACGAATATGTGACCCCCTCCTGGCGACAAAGCTGGATCCGCCCATGAGTTCGTCCAGCGGGCGTAGTCCCGACACAATCGAGAACCGAATCCGTTCGATATCAGTGGTTTTCCGTATTTTATTTGGTGAATTACTTTGAAACTAATCAGGATAAAGAAAATTGTTAGATCGTAACTTTTTGTACTCACGACCATATCGATCGACTGAATCAAAATAAACAAATGTCAATTTATTTTTAGAAAGTACGCGGCATGATCGTATCTAATACCCTGATCACACGTACCGAGTAGATTGGCGAGAGAGTGCCTCGACCGAGTACTCGTTTCGTGTGTACTATGTGACGAGTACTCAGCCTAGTACTCGGCCCAGCGAAACGGCGAGCGAGCCACTCGGACCTTGGTTTGTTTACTAGGCCGAGTGCCTACCCCCGCACGCCTGTCAGCCTACCCCGCGCTGACTCGCTCGCCACTCGGCGGGTATGAACCCGATCTAAATCAAAATCAAATCAGTTTGGAGAGTAAGGCCCCTGGTTCTACTATCTTAGTTTTGTCCTTGGTTGCCACTATTCAACCTTTCTTCTATCTCCAGTCCACTTCTTATCCTGTGCCATAGTCGCGCGTATTCCCGTAGTCGTCCGAAGTTCGCCGCCGTGGAAACGAGGTCGCAGTGGTAGGCCGGGCCATCTCCAAAGACGTCGATCGCATCCAAAAGCTTCCTACGCGCGTCCCCGTACACAGGGCACACCCAGAGTGCGTGGTGTACGTCTTCCCCCGTGGCTTCCTCACAGTAACATGAACCCAAGTCAATAAGACCGAACAGTGGTAAACCGAACTTGTCGACGACTGTACATGGTTTGTGGTTGAAGGTTGGATCACAAGTAAAAAATGGTTTAAACGCCCAACGAAGTGCAGAAGCATGTGTCAGCTAGTAATTATCTGAAATTAAAAATCTTTAAAGTGAATATTAGTTGCCTTAATGAGCTATTGGTACCTACTTACCAAAATAACGGCGTAGGTATTTAGAGTCACTTGTTTAAGCCTAATCTACGCTTTTGGTCCAAAACTACAAATATAATTTAAGTAAATACACATAATAAAAAATTATTCATTTTTTATTATCAATATTAAAGAAAGTTATTACAGTTATTGTTATAGTATTTTGCAAAGTAATGGTCGTTACCCTTGCAACGCAAGTGAGTAAACTATGTTTTTTAATGATAGGGTAAGACATGCGATACAAATCCATAAACACCAGGTGCTCTATAAAAGTTTAACTTCCTATATGTTCCCACGAAAAAAATTATGATCGCACGATGATTCTGCAAAAAGTCAAAATCAAAGCTAATATTTTTAATTGTGATTTATGCATATTCATAAATTCTTTATGCTATCGATATTCAGTGTAACCGATTTTATTGATCTAAGTTCGATCCCTTATGGAAGGGTTACATAATCCTTTGTTGTATTCGCATGCACGTCATGCATGCAAGGTGCATTAATGCATATTCATGAACTTGTCATTAGATGAAGTATTTATTATGCATGGTCATAAATGAACTGCGCTTCGTTGGGTGATAATAAAATGGCATAACCCTATGAATATGCATGATTTGCAGAAATTGCATTATTGGTGTTAGGTACAGTATACATGGGATTAAGGTGTGCAGGTTATGATCAGGGATGCTAATATTTCATATTGCATACAGCACAGCAAATATAGACCATTGTTTTTATTTGCTTTTCGAATAGTACAAATACTTAAGCTGTAGATTTTGTCCTTGTAATGGCATGTTTACGATCAAACACTGATGAAATATACCTAGTAGGTAGGTACCTACATAATCACAAAAGTTCGTTAGTTGAAGAACATTTAAACGTTCTATACAAAAAGTGCATACAAATGACGTCATTATTTAGGAACTAGCTGTGCCCGCGACTTCGTACGCGTGGAAAAGTGATTTAGGGCAGCAGTTCAAATACATTTTTAGTTTATGAACACTGTCGTTTGGATATTTAAATCACTAATTTATAGTAATGCTTCTTTATACACGGTATTAGACGTGCATAGGCAAAAGAAGTAGGCCGATGGAGTAATAATAATAGTTTACTGTCAAATAATGGCCGTTTTTTTCTATGAAAATGCTAACGATTCCTACTACCAGCTCGAAAAATGACCGTGTATTATTAACCGACTTCAAAAAAAGGAGGAGGTTCTCAATTCGTCTGTATGTATATTTTTTTTTTCTTTTATGCGAACGGGACTACTTGATAGTACACTCATATACGCGACAAAGATCTCTGTACTGAGATTTGTATGGACTTTACGCCGCAGCGACTGCAGATGATGATCGTTTTCACACCGACGCTGCGCTGCTGGCGCCGAGCGCCAAATTTTTTTAAAGTCTACTCTCGGTGCCAATTCCAACTCGGACTTGCCCGGTTTTTTATTTATTAATTACCTACGCTAAAAAACATGTAGCCTACTTTGGGACTTTACGGTTAAAGTACTAACTTCCTTTAGACGACAAAATAACAAAAGTCCAAAAGAAAGAAAAAACCCAAGCCGTACCTAGCATAAAAACTAATAAATAAAAATATCATGAAAAACATAAATCTTACTTATATTGACATAACTTTTCTAATTTAAATGTACCTATGACATCTCATTCATATCTTGAAAACAAACTATCTTACGCCTATACTTTATTAATCGTATTTGCAAAACCTAAGTATAATAATAAATTACTTCGCACAAAATAATAATTATTTTCACTTGTACTGGAAAATAAGTATTACTTTGTGCGGGGTAAATTTAATTGTTCCTTTTAGTTTACCTTTTGAAGTCGTTTTTTTTTTTAATTATTTAATTTTCAGATTTTTAGTGATGGGTATAGACTGAGTAGGGATAATTCTCGAATGATCAGACGACGATTATTTGAGGACGGAAAATGAAAAACAAAAACGATTAGATAAAAAAAAAATAGTAGAAAGAGAAAAAGTCTACCGCTGCTCTGGCGCAAGCCAGAGCAGCGCGAAATTTTTCAACATATATATAGCTTACTGAAACGCGAAATTTTTTGATATTATGGATCCAGGATATGGTGCAAAACCTAACTGTTTGGTAACATATGCTTAGACTACTTCAGAAAAAATCAAAATCAATATATTATTCCACATAAATTTTGAGGATTTCCTTCGATTCCTCACGGATCCCATCATCAGGTCACCATTTGGTGACAATGGGATCAAATTTCAATTATACCCTACACAACATTAAAAAAAATTAAAATCGTTTCAGAAACGATAAAGATATCCGCGAAGAAACAAAAAAAACAAACATAATTTTACGAATTGAGAAACCTCCTCCTTTTTTGTAAGTCGGTTAAAAATATTATGTTGGTTATTTCATGTTACAATCTACCTTTGTGCCAAGTTTCATTTAAATACGTTGAGTAGTTTGGCTAAAATACCGTCAAATATGTAGCTACAATATTATGAAGATCCCACGGGAACCCTTTCGTTTTTCGGGATAATATTTTTTTAGTAATGCTTTTCAGATCATAAGCTACCTGTCTGCCAAATTTCATTTAAATACGTTGAGTATTTTGGCTGAAATACCGTCAAATAGGTAGCTACAATTTTTTGAAGATCCCGGGATCACAATTTTCGGGATAACAATTTCCAATAATGCTCTTCAGGTCATAAGCTACCTGCCTGCCGAATTTCATTCAAATACGTTGAGTAGTTTGGCTGAAATACCGTCAAATAGGTAGCTACAATTTTTTGAAGATCCCACATGAACCCTTTCGTTTTTCGGGATAATAATTTTCTAGTAATGCTTTTCAGATCATAAGCTACCTGTCTGCCAAATTTCATTTAAATACGTTGAGTATTTTGGCTGAAATACCGTCAAATAGGTAGCTACAATTTTTGAAGATCCCACGGGAACCCTTTCGTTTTTCGGGATAACAATTTCCAATAATGCTCTTCAGGTCATAAGCTACCTGCCTGCCGAATTTCATTCAAATACGTTGAGTAGTTTGGCTGAAATACCGTCAAATAGGTAGCTACAATTTTTTGAAGATCCCACGGGAACCCTTTCGTTTTTCGGGATAATAATTTCCAGTAATACTTTTCAGATCATAAGCTACCTGCCTGCCAAATTTCATTTAAATACATTGAGTAGTTTGGCTGAAATACTTTCAAATAGGTTGCTAAAATTTTTTGAAGATCCCACGGGAACCCTTTCGTTTTAAGGGATAACAATTTCCAATAACGCTCTTCAGATGATAAGCTACCTGTCTGCCAAATTTCATTTAAATACGTTGAGTAGTTTGGCTGAAATACAGTCAAAAGCTAGCTACAATTTTTTGAAGATCCCACGGGAACCCTTTCGTTTTTCGGGATATCAATTTCCAATAATGCTCTTCAGATTATAAGCTACCTGCCTGCCAAATTGCATTTAAATACGTTGAGTAGTATGGCTGAAATACCGTCAATTAGGTAGCTACAATTTTTTGAAGATCCCACGGGAACACTTTCTTTTTCGGGATAACAATTTCCAATAATGCTCTTCAGATCATAAGCTACCTGCCTGCCAAATTTCATTTAAATACGTTGAGTAGTTTGGCTGAAATACCGTCAAATAGGTAGCTACAATTTTTTGAAGATCCCACGGGAACCCTTTCGTTTTTCGGGATAATAATTTCCAATAATGCTCTTCAAGTCGTAAGCTACCTGCCTGCCAAATTTCATTTCATTCCATACAGTGGTTTTAGCGTGATGCGACGACAAACATTCCCATATGGACAGACAGACAGACAGACAGACAGACAGACAGACATTTTTTTCAAAAATGTTATTTTTAGGTTCTGTGGCTTTTATAGAGGTTCTCAATTCGTCTGTATGTATAATATTTTTTTTTCTTTTATGCGAACGGGACTACTTGATAGTACGCTCATATACGCGACGAAGATCTCTGTACTGAGATTTATATGGACTTTACACACACAGATAGACAGACAGACAGACATTTTTTTCAAAAATGTTATTTTTAGGTTCTGTGGGTTTTATAGACCTCCTTTTTTTAATTTTCACTTAAATATTCTTAATGTACAGACATGACCCCTCTACAGATTTATTATATGTATAGATATATAACAAAAAAAAAAGACAATCTACAGCTTAGGTATTTGTACTTTTGTATGTGAAGAACCTATACTTCATTATATAGTACCTATATTACATTTGCCGACCTCTGTAGCGCAGTGGTTGCGCGCGTTGGTGCTCGAGCGAGAGGTCGCGGGTTCGAATCCCGCCGAGGGAACAAAAAGTTTTTTAAAATATGTTCCTGGGTCATGGATGTGTATTAAATTTGTATATAATATAATAAAAATCTTAAATATGTGTGTTGTTTAAAAGTATAAATAAATTTCCGTTGTCTGGTACCTGTAACACAAGTTCTTCGTATTCTTAGCACGGGGCCAGATTGACGTGGTGTGAAGCGTCCATGGATATTATTAGATATTATTAGTCACGCAGTTGAAAAGTATGGAGATTAGATCTGGATTATATGGACGGAACCGTGTGTAGATAATATTATGTAGTATGTAGGTACCATACCTACCTACAATAAATAATTAATTAGTATAACAAAAAATATCTGAAACAAGAGGATTTGAACTGCAATGTTCGTTTTAATTTTTTCTTTAGCCACATTACTTTTATATTTCAAACTGATTAACTTTTTGCATGTTTTTTTTAATCCATATTTCCATTCAGAAAATATACAATTCTTAGTTTTAAAACAAAGGCTTAATTCTTATTGCCGGCATCTTTGAACATGTAGAAAATCATATGCTAACAAAACAAAAATGGTCCTATAATGGACCAAGATACGCCGCCGTTTAAAAACCGCCACGCGTGATGTACCATCCAATAACAATATTGTAACCAACACAGTAAGATCTGACAAGTAATTAGCATTAAAAATTAATCGGCGCATGGAGATAAGGCTTAACAGGTGAGCGGTGGAACGGTAAAATATCGCGCGGCTCAAAGCGCCGCGGTGTGTGGTCCGGCGCGGGTGAGGGGGGGGGGGGGGGGCGAATTTCAATATTTATCAACAAATGAGACCGCGCTCCGATATGCAATATTCACGAATGCCGTGTGCACACTGTTACCAATGATGCCAGTGAGTTGTGAGCATTTTCTCTTGAGCTCTTATTCCGGATCTATAGCAAAGTTGCTATAGTTATAATTACGCATTTGTATGATAATTAGGGAAGCATAAGTCAAATAGGTACCATACATTTTTTTTTCATACTTCGTAAGTGATAATAGCCATCGCAAATTGGCGTTTGCCCAGGCGATCAGTTATCTTCGGTCTTGTTATTACGGTCGGGTCGGGTACTAGGGCTGCCATCTCTGAAACCTGCCTCCTAGGACCGGAAGCGTAATTTCCCTGGATTTTGGAGCTTTCACCCCGGACATTTTATAGATAGGACGTCAATCATATGTCTTTCATCCCGAAAATTACTTTCGGACGCTCCCCGGACGGCTTTCAAACTAGGACAAATCCGGGAAAACCCGGACGGATGGCAGCCCTAGTCCTTACATATGACATAAACATATTGGGAGATATGACGTTCATGAGATTGCTGGTTTTTTTTTAAATAAAACAGTTCAACTCCATCGATTAGTTACGATACTTTTATTTACTTGGACAAACACAATGTACCTATGCCGTACTGTCTGCAGCCTGCAGGTTCTATGAGATGAGACCCCGGTATTTTTGCGGTTTCTGGCTTGCCAGTTGACACATTTTTAAACAACTTCCAAAAAGATTGTACGTTCGTCTGTGGCTATATTTTACGGTGAAATTGAGTGCACATTCTGCGGCCGTTACATTTGGGTTATTGAATGAATATTAACTTTATCTAAGTATTAACTTTTGGACTCATTACGGTTTTCTTTTTATATGTTCGTTCATAATGAACAGGCTAAGGTCGTAGACCGTACTGCCTAAATTACGAAGAAAGATAAGAGTTAGGATAAGTTTTTAAACATTTAAGTTTTAAGCAATGAAAGAAAATTGTACATAGTTAATGGAATCAGGCGTTACTTTGCGGAAATCCATAGCACACAATTTAAATATATTATATCTAGCAATATCCCGCGAAACAATTATAACCACAACTTGCAAGCAGATGAGTGAGTGTACGCATAGGCATGCGTTTGATGCACCTCCCTCCTCCCACACTGCTTATGCGTACACTCGCAAGAAAACACCACCACCACACAAGCAATAATGTTAACACGATCGTGCAAAGTCCCACCACCATGCAGGTTGCAAAACTCGACGCGCGTTTCGCTCCGACCCCGGAGCATCCTCAAGATGTTGACTCTGCGAACAATGTTTGTCACTTGTGACTTAACGAACATTGTTCGCAGAGTCAACATCTTTCATCATCACGCATAAGCAGTGTGGGAGGAGGGAGGTGCATCAAACGCATGCCTATGCGTACACTCACTCATCTGCTTGCAGGTTGTGGTTATAATTGTTTCGCGGGATATTGCTAGATATAATATATTCAAATTGTGTGAAAATTGTACAACTTTTTTTTACAATTTTAATTGTACTTAAATCATTTTAGTTTTAGATTACTTGTTTACCGGGGGGCTATAACAACATCAATAAAAAAAACACTCAAAAGATTAATGATATGCACTTTATTAAATCTTTTTAAATTTTTACCTATTCTGTTCTATGCCTTATATTAACTTACTTTCCTTATGTATCCACATGTCCATTTCACGACGTTGCGTCGTCAACGTGCAACGGTGCGGTGTCTCGGCTCGGATCACGGTGTGTACCAATTATCAAAACCACAGAACAGATAAAGAAAACATACTTGACGTGGCTACTGCAGTGCTATTCTGTAAGAATGGTTTGCGTTTCACGACAGCTGAATCTGCAGTAAGTGTCAAATTTTATTATACTGTTCGTAACTTCGAAATTTGGCACTCACCGCGGATTCAGCTGCCGAGATACGCAAAACTTTCTTAGAGAATTAGCTGGAGATACTTGTGTCACCGTAAAATGCATGTTGCCGTGCCGTACTGTCCCATACCGTAAACCATAGACTTAACGATATCTATGCACACTGTGACCTTCCCACTATTTTCATTGTCATTCCCATTACGGTTGGTGGGCCTAATACAATATAATATTGGGAGACATGTTAATATATTTAATATGGCATTACAAATGGGGGTAAAAGATAGCATATTATATTCCACTGCACCGGGCCTCGATACCACATCGTGCCGTTTCAAGGTGACGTGAGACGTCGTGCCGTGCACATGTGAACAGCCCTTAAGTTAGTACTTTTATTAACTTTTATACATCCTTATGTTTGTGATCAGTGTTTTCAATTATACTTATTAGCCGGTAAGAGGATTATTTAAATCAACTTGCCTTCTCCAGCCTGCTTAATGTTCTTACTTAAATGTTAATGAAATATAAAGACACTATTTAAAGTCTATAAATCAATTAGAATGTACTCGTACCTGCCGTTGTCATATCTTTAGTATTCCTTTTTTGAGGCTGAAGTATAACTTATACTTCCTAAATAACCTAGGCCTACATAGTACATACCCCTCTTTATTTAATTATTATAACCGCACTAGCTGACCTATTTCGTTGAGCATAGAAACAGTTTCTGATGAACCGTTAAAACCTTCCCGGACTTCCACGAATATTTCAAGACTAAAATTAACCCAATCGGTTCAGCCGTTCTCGAGTTCTATCGAGATTAACGAACAGCAATTCAATTTTGTATAAGAGACTAGGTGACCCGGGCCCATTTCCACGACGGCTATTTTTAGTCATGAATTAACATGACTAAAAATAGCCGAATCGGTTTAGCCGTTCTCGAGTTTTGGCTAGCCTAACGAACAGCTATTCATTTTTATATAAAAAGAAGAGAGATAGGTAATCCTAAACGCTCCTGTACCTATTAGGCAGAACACTCTTCACTATCATCACTATCACTACATAGTATAAAACAAAGTCGCCTTTTCTGTCCCTATATCCCTATGTGCGCTTAAATCTTTAAAACTACGCAACGCATTTTGATGCGGTTTTTTCCAATAGATAGAGTGATTCAAGAGGAAGGTTTATATGTATAATACATGCATAATATACTAAGGCAACATTGCTAATTTTAGAGGTTTCTAACGTGATGTCGTAAATTAACCTATTTTAGCAAAAACGCTGCCTAAACCCTACGAGTTAGATCAAATTAATGTACTATAGTATTGTACACCATAAAAAGGTCTACAAAAAAGTCCGCGATGGTATATGTTTATCTTTTAGAGATAACCCACATTAACCATTTTTATTGTTTACTTTTTACGTGAAAAAATGGCTTATTTACGAAGCTATTTAGCAATACGGCATTAATCCTTATCGAATTACGTACCTTAAATACAGTGTGCAATTAATATAGATCAATATGGTTCCTTACAGCATGTAAATTAAACAAATATTTTCGGAGATATTACAAATTTAAAATTTGCGTTTGCGGCGGGCGGTACCGGCCGGACGGGGCAGTGCGGGGAGATTTGAGCGTTGACTGTTTTTCACATGGCCAACTGTATGTCGCTCTTTCAAGAGTAACCTCAAGAGAAAACATGTTTGTATTGTCTAATGACAAAACAAGAAAGCTGTGAACGTTGTGTATAAAGACATCCTGTAATATAATATGTAATTGTTGTAAAAATAAAATAAATACCTAGGTAAAAATGTAAAAAGTAAATAAGTAAAAATGTGTAATGTAATAAAAATTGTATGAATTTAGATATTCCAAAGATAGCAGGAAATCTTCATAGTAAGTATAGGGAAAGTGGAATTGTTTTACTCCAAATTTAATGCGTGCAGGCCAAGGGCAGTAATGAATGAATCAAAAATACTGGATCGATTTTAATCATGTTTTCATTGAGTGACATAGGCATATATATTTTATGCCCGTGCAAAGTCGGAGCGGGCCGCTATGTTTTTATACACAACGTTCATAGTTTTGCTGTAGTGTATTTAATTTAGTATCAGCATTGCACCCGTGCGAAGCCGAGGCGGGTCGCTAGTATAATATATATCCGTCTCGAAGGACCTAAAGAAAATGTACTCCCCAGAAATACCAAATCCGGCGAGCGCTGCTTTCACACTGTATTCATAAATGTGATAAATAATAATAAGTAAATGCAATATTCACCACCTTGGTCTGTATCATGTAGGGGAGACCGGGGATGGTTGACTATAGGGGCAGGTAGACTAATCAGCATTAACTCGCCACCGTCAAGTGTTTTTCATCAACAAATCACGAACAACGATGCCTCCCCTCGTCCCTCTAACCCATGCGAAATGCGAAGTGAGCCGCTGCAGCCGCAAGGCGTTCATAAGTGGTATCACAAGTTGTATTTTTGGTCATAGTTTTATTATACCTATATATTACATAGTGTTGCTTCCGTGTCAGTCCTAGAGTTTGCATATGATACGCAGAAAATTTTCAAAATGGCTTAAGGGGTTGGTTGAAAAATTTTGTTCGGGGTTGGTAGACTAATTAGTCAACCAATCGGACACTAAGTGAAGGCGTAATTTTACCTGCGTATCATATGCAAACTCTGACAGTAACATAAACTGTTATACCTACTTAAACATTTTATATCTAGTTTAATGAATTGTGTGGGCTATTGCTTAATCTATTTTTACAGAAAATGAGGACGTACAAAAGAAAATCTTTAAGAGGAAACACCACGGTTGAGAGAAATACAAAATAGGTATTTATAAAATCTATTGCTGTCTCGCAGTGCCTTAGCTAGCCAGCACTAGCGCGATAGACACAACTGCAACTTAACCGATTTTAATATTTTTTTCTGTATTAGCTAAAAAAAGAATTGAGCTAGGTTCCTATTTTTTGCTTTTGTTGTTTACTGTAGTCAAATCTGTTTCCTAGATATTTAAACATAGCGGAGAGTCTGGCCATTTTTTTTAGGTTTTTAAACGTCCATATCTCTTTAAATAATTAATTTATTAAAAAAAGAAAAAAATAGGGACGTACAAACAATATCCATAAATATCCAGGAAAAAAATTGTTACTCTAGAGGTGTTATCCAGGGAGGAAATAGAAATCCCCTAGACCCCTATTTTTGTATGGAAAAAATTTCGTGGTGTTTCCTCTTAAGGGGAACATTTAAGCGATGACGAAGAAAATAAACTGGAAGCTTATTTCAAGACAGCTGCTGATATTTTGTATGAACTAACACCATAATATTATAAGACACGCAACATTTTTTTTTTAATTTGAATACGCAAATATGATCAATAAAGCTATGCCTGAATCTTGGAATACAAAATAACTTAATATATTTTTTCTATCGTTCAGTAAATTTTAATATTTTATTTCATACTAATCCTCTTTATTTACACTAATTTGCCTAGGTCTACCTGCCCCATCCTTATGGTCAACCTACCCCGGATATGGGGTAGGTTGACCAAGCGTCAGAGGTTTAGCAAATCAACTAAATAAGTATTATAATGAGAAATATAAGATTTACTTAAATAAAAAAATAAATATTAGTATTTTAGATACCTGAATAGCTGTTCTATCTTTATCAATTGTTGTTATTGTTCTATTAAGATAAACATCAGAAATATATGAGCTTAAGTCAAAAGTTAGTCAACCATCCCCGGTCTCCCCTAACCTATTTCATCTACTTACTATACGTCCATAGCGGCTTTAGTAATGTTTATAAGTACTAGGTAGAGTTTTGTTCTACCGCAGAGATGATGTGCAACACCAACCCCAACCATAGTAGCATAGTAGTAGGTACTAGTAGGGAAAGGTAGGTATTATTGAATGCGAAGGAGTCACAAATTGTCACAATAGAATTCAATCTTGACGAGTTGTCCTTTAGTCATTCAAATAAATGTCGTCATTCATAATCGCGCTTGTCATCAAATAGCAGATTCCATTAAAATGTAGTGATTATATTCTCTTTGGCAGATTCAACCAGGGCCCTAATTCTCAGGCCTCGAACTTAGTTTCGACTATCGGTCTGTCCCGCTCATGCAAATGAGAATTACCGCGCGTGCGAGCGGGATATACTAATATTCGGAACTAAGTTCGAGGCCTGAGAATCGCCGCCCAGATGACTGCGAGGATACATTCGGGTCGCAGTGATATAAATGTGACCAGCCTTCGGTTAGTACCACCACCACTAATATTATAACCGCGATTAATATTACCACTAATATTATAAGCGCGAAAGTTTGTAAGTATGTATTTTATTTGGATGGATGGCTGGATGTTTGTTACTCTTTAATGCAAAAACTACTCAAAGAATTTGGATGAAATTTGGTATGGTAGTAGTTTACATGCTGGATTAACATATAGTTTATTATCGACTCTGAGATACAATAATAATGCCTCCCACACCGATGTCGGTGACGGATCAGGCGCAGGACCGACTTTTTACATGCCTATCCGACGCATGAATCATCTTTCTTGTCAGACAATCAGGTGATCGGCCTGCATAGTCATAACCAAAATGGAAAACACCATATTGTTGTAACGTGGGAATCGAACCCACCGCCTCCTATTCGAGAGTGAAGCTCTGAACCACTTGAACACGAAGGTCTTTTTACTTTGTGATATAGGCTACTTTTTACCGCAGAAGAGGTACGGTTCGTGCGGGATTTCATTTTACGGGCAAGAAGTAACAAACATCTAAGAAAAACACTAGATAGAGTTGTAATGTAACACAACAAATACCGTGCAGCATGCACCCTGACGCAAAAAGCTCCTTTAAATTTAAAGCGTGGCGAGAATGTAGTTTTAGTTGATTAGGAGTAATAACAAATTAATTTAAGAACAAGCACGCGGCCATTTTCCCACTCGACTCCAACAATTAACTGATCATTTCAAGATGGCGAAGCTCCGAGAATTCTCGGCCAGGCGCTGCCGCTTTGTCGGCGCCCTGGTGACATTTTGTGGAGCAAATCTTCATTCCGCGGCGGCTTTCATGTGCTCAAAATCAGTCATTTGATGTATATTTTTATAATTTTATAAATTACCAAGATATGCGGCAATTTTAAACCTTATGCGGCCGAGAGAAGTTACGTTTAATTAAATATGTTTTTTTTAGTTAATGGGTTGGTGCTTGCATACTTGAGATAACTTACCTACCTATAATGGCTTAGCAACTTCATATTTGAAAAGAATAATTGTTGGTGGTGAATAAATGTTATTGCTGCTAAATGAGTAGCTCCAAGTGTATATATGTATTTTAACCAGGGATGCTAGGGAGCTCCGTAACCACAGAACAGATAAATATCTGTTCTGTGTCCGTAACCGTAACCGAAACTGTCGGATATCAGATATAAAAAATATCCGGAACCGTAACCGAATCGGAAATGAATGTTTTGCTACTGTTAAAAGAAAACTGTTAAAAAAGAGCTGTAATTAAATGCAATAAATTAGTATGGCGAGGAATAACCGCAACTAGCGCCACTCTTTTTAAAATAAATTTTACAATGACACAAAGATCTTATTAAAAAAAGTAATCGGTTCAAACTTTAAGTAAATAGTTAAACTAATTTATTGGCATTTAATTACAGCTCTAAATCCTATACTGTATTTACTCTCGTAAGTAATAACTAAAACGGCCGTTTTAGTTATTACTCACGAGATATAATATATAATATTAGTTTAACTATTATATATTACTATTATAAATTAGTTTAACTATTTACTTAAAGTTTGAACCGATTACTTTTTTTAATAAGATCTTTGTGTCATTGTAAAATTTATTTTAAAAAGAGTGGCGCTAGTTGCGGTTACTCCTCGCCTTAAAGCTTAAACCGATTACTTTTTTTAATAAGATATTTGTGTCATTGTAAAATTTATTTTAAAAAGAGTGGCGCTCGTTGCGTTTATTCCTCGCCTAAAGTTTCTACTTCAAAATTACTATACCAAAAGTAAGAATTCTTTCAGTGATTGTCTAGCGTCTCAACTTTCGTAGCACTTCTTACTTAACTCTTAATAAGCACGAGTTCTAAAAAAATTCCAAGTGAGAATATTAGTTACGAAAAGATTCGTCTACCTACCTAAGTAGTTAATTTTAAAAAGACAGTGATCCATAAACGTGTTAAATGACAATTAAACCATAGCGCTAGGCTCTGCCTTGAAACTTTTAAAGAAATATTTTAGGTTTGTGTATTATTTTATTAGACAAATTACGTGGATGTATGCATTTGAGACGAGCCTTAGTGGAATTTTTATGCCATGTTACCAGAATTTGTATAATAATTGTATAAATTATAAATTTATGCCACAAACGGCAAATTTATGCCCCGAGACAGGGCCTTAGGCGACCTATTTTAAGCTTTTATTAATGTTATGCCACAATAGGCTATATATTAGATTTATAGGTCATTAAAAATAATCGTTCTGTACAAAGTAGGTAACCCACTTAATATAAAGTAAACTAATTAACTTTAAAATTTCCTTTTGAGTATGCTTCAAACTATATCAAGCTTATTCGCTTTACGTTTTTCAATTTAAATTTAATCGCCATCAGAAATTGCTTCCAATAAAATGGATGGCATTGTATAAAAAACTTAGGTAAATGCGTTTATCATGAATAAATACTCGTCGATACTTTTTATTTGGACTAGTGAATAGTGGTATGGTCCGCCTATAAAGTTGTCGTCCTCTATCCTTTTCGTCCATTGGCTGATCCTCTTTAGCCGAGAAGCCTCCATTGTGTTCCAACTCATTGAAGTATGCCATTGGTTTTTGTAAGTGTCATTTGCAATATTTTATTACCAGTTCACCGTATAATATTTTTAATAGGCGGTAAGAATGTTTATTACCGATCATGAATCAATAATCGTGATCGGCATTGAGTTAAAAAGTCATATTATAGTCAAGAGCAGCTTTGCATTTAACGATTTAACGACCTCCAGATCGAGAGCTAAGCTCTTTAAAAAAGTCTTTATTTCAGACTATTTTTCCTTATATATGTTTGCCTAAGTGTGAATGCAGTACACGCTACATCTCTTTTCCTTACTCGCGTAAATCGTAGAAAAGTGGGACGGATAACCGTCTGGACTCGAAAGCGCAGGATCGAATCTTTACATGTCCATTCGACGCATGGATCATATTTCTTGTCGGACAATCAGGTGATCAGGGGCATTACTCTCCAAACTGATTCGATTTTGATTAAGATTCGATCGTGCGGCGTACTCCCGAATAAATTGACGTTTTTCTTTATTTTGATTCTAAGTCGATTGGTATGGTCGGGAGTACAAAAAGTTACGATCTAACGACTTTCTTTATACTGGTTAGTTTCAAAGTAATCCACCAAATAAAATACCAAAAGCCGTTGAGATCGAACTGTTTTCTGATTCTCGATTGTGTCGATAGTACCTAAGCCTGCAGGCTCATGATTGTCCTCATACTCATATAGACCGTTGAATGCAATTGAGTAGAATTTTATTAAAACACTTAAGTTCTTGTCACTCATGTTCTTGACGTAGGTAAGTAACTGCTAGATATCTAGGGACAATGAAATGAACTCACACCCACAGTCGATATCCAATTTTTGAGAAATTGTCAAGATTCATCTACACTCCTGTCTGTACACATTACCCATAACAAACGGGTGTATCTGGTTATAAATAAAATATGACGAACAAAGCCCAGTTTGCATGCCGACTGACTGACTGACAACGAGACCTCATTAAGTCACCGGCTGCGCGTACCCAGTGGTTTAAAATAAAATTACTATTGTCCCCATCATGTACGTGGACATTCCAATTTACCATATTCGAATGCACTTAATTTATCAGTTTCTGTAAGGCGGGCGGAGCGGTGAGTTAAAAGAAATGTTTTCTTTTTAAAATCATCTGAAAAGGTATACAGTAACATTTTGTTATTAAACATACTGTAATGGTTCCTGGTGGAAATTCGTTTTACACAGTAATAACGTTTTCATGACCTAGGGCCTGTTCCAACTGATTAGATTCAGATTCGACCCCGAATGAATTGAAGCTTGTTTATTTTGATTATCAGTCGATTGATATGTTATGATCGACGATTTTGACGATAAACGATTTTCTTTATCCTGAATCTTCTTCTTTATCTTGAATCGGCCATCAGTTAGTTTCAAAGCAATCCACCTAATAAAATACCAAAACTTGTATTTTAATAAAAAACTAGACCAAAATCTGTTCATCGGTTTGGAAGCTAATGTCACAGATGTACACACACAAACAGGACGCTTCAAACTTTTAACACCCCTCTGTTTTTGTCGAGGTTTAAAAAGTATACCGATTGTGTAAAATTACATTAGCAAACAGGCTACGTTATTTACAATATCAATAAAAGTTAAAAAACTATACCATATCTGTACCTTTGCATATCTGGATTTCAAATAGAATTATTTTCTTGTTTCAGACTTTTTAGACCCCTTTTTTGCGAAGTCGGGTTATAGTTTTTTTAACTTTTATTTTATTTTGTATAACATTGTATTTTCACTAAGCTAACGTTAAATTAACACATAGAAAGTAACTAAACAAACTCCTAGATACTATTTGTACGACCGCATTTTAAACGTTTATTTTGAATTTAACAATAAAATATAGATAATAATTAATTAGAAAATTAATTGTAATGTGCTTGCCATGACCTATCTTTTGATACCAAACACGATACAATTATCTTAATTTAATTTGTTTCGGAGATAGTTTTTGAGGTATAATTTTCAAAATCCTAATTTTTTTGAAAAATTATATAGCCTATGTTACTCGCGGGACTACTACGAATCGATTGACACCTTATATTATAAATCGGACCAGTAGTTTAACCGCTACGAGGGAACATACATACATACATACACACATACATACATACATACATAGACTGCCAAAATCATTAAGTACCCTTCCGTTTGGCTTCGCCGAAGTCGGGTAAAAAGATGACAGTTTTTAAGATTTAAATAAAAGGAAAATATGCTATTAGTATTCTGTATGCACTACCATGTAAGTGCTCGCTTGGAATGTCTAAAGCTTTTCTACGAAAAAACTCTCAACGAGAATGAGATTGCAAAAAGATTCCTCAAGGTCGCAACACAAATAGACTATAAATAAATAATCATAAATATTGAAGATGAGAGTTGAAAAAATTGTCAGTAATTACACAGGACGACATACCATCTTATGTATATTCAGACGGAGACGGGGCCGAAACAAAAACTCACCCGCCATGATAACTAGATTTTGACGACCTTCTACTTGCCTTCTACTCTGGGGCCTTACTTTCCAAACTGATTCGATTTTGATTCAGATTCGATCGTGGTGCGTACCTCCGAATAAATTGACATTTGTTTATTTTGATTCAGTCATAAATTGAGTCAGTTGATATGGTACGGAGTACAAAAAGTTACGATCTAACGATTTCTTTATCCTTATTAGTTTCAAAGTAATCCACCATATAAAATACCAAAAGCCGTTGGGATCGAACTGTTTCGATTTTCGATTGTGTCGGGAGTAAGCCCGCAGTACTGTGATAGTTCGAGCAGGATCGTTGCGGGTTCCAATCTTGCGATCCTTGTGTTAACAAATATTCAGCTACTTTCGTTATTCAACGAGAAACGCACATTCCGTGCATTCGTTTTAAACCAGCGAAATTCGTATATTTTCTGAAAGGAAACAGAAATTTAACTAAACTATCGCAACTGAGAAATTGGAACAATTTGCAGTTGTGTTAGTGACCTATGACGTCATTGTTACACTTGCTGTATTAAGCGTTTTCAGCGTGATGAATTCAATATACAGTCAATAGCCGATCTATTGATACGCCACTAGATCACCCATTTACATTATGTACTGGCCTAGTTTATCATGTACCTTTTGGTAGGCTAATACAAAAACTCTACATACTCTACATACTCCTACTACGCTACGCATATTAGCGTAGCACTCTCTAGTCTCTACCACTAGGTAAAAAAACCGCAAAAACGTGGATTATACCGGTTGATTGGTAAAAAAAAATACATCCAGATTATTGTTTCAAACAGGTACAGGCGGGCGATAAAGTGACAATAGAATAAGTGACAATATAATATAAACACAATCAATAATTCATCGACTGTATTGATTCGCGAGAACGTGTCTCAAATGTATTATTGCAGGCAGATGTGCTATTTGCTTTTTTCTATCCAGCTAGTTCAATTAATAAAAATCATACAACTCATCTTTTGGTTTTGCTTTTTTTTCGTGGGTACAAAAAAGCTATTACAGTACCGCTACTGAATGCGATTGATTTTATTACATTTTATTAGTACTGTGGCGTTCTGGGGGCGTTGCTGCTACCATATTTTTCTTTGGATTGTTGTTCGACATTTTACTTCGGTGTTTACTGTTTAGGTACCACTTATACAAGGTGTAAAAATAAATAAGTGATAATACTTTAGGATATTATGTGCCTACTTTGTAGAGTTTACTTTGAAAGTACCAACGCTAAAAGACTTACTTTTGAAGTTCATGTTTCTGTGAGAAATGTTCCCAACATCATAAATTTGCCCATACAATAATTTAAAAAAAGTAACTGTTTCAGCGCTGGTACTTTCACAGTAAACTCTATAATATACGGGACCTATACACACCCTAAAGTGTTTTCACTCATTAATATTACAGCCGGTACCTATAAGAGAGATCGATCAATGTTGCCGTAATGTTGGATTTTATTCAAATCTAAGCTGCCAATAAAATAATAATGATAAATTGTTTATTACAACTAATGTTAGGAAGATATAAAGATACTAAACGAAAAAAATATGTATTGTACTTCGTTTACCTAATACTCTATAACTTCTCAATCACCTGTCTAGTCAAATAATTTCTATTTTATACCTAAGTAGGTAGGTATCATTTCTGCAGAAGTATTAGAACTTAAGTAGGTACTTAGTTGCATCGTCAACGTTGCAATTTCTCCGTGGTCTGGTTAAGACCGTAACCACAAAGTAGATAATAAATAACCCAAAAATGTCAGGTGTGGTGGATGGGTGCTCTTTTGGATATATAAGTAGGCACTAGGCAGTTCGATGGTAACTTTGATGTTTTAATATAATTCTACTTACTTGCTTACAACGGTCTATTTGAGAATAATCTCTTTTCTTACACTCGCAGGACAATCAATTAGCTTGATCACCTAATTGTCCGACAAGAAAGATGATCCATACGTCGGATGGGCATGTAAAAATTTCGCCTTCATGTCGTCACCCGTCCCTCTGGGCTACGAGTTACGACTTACTTATGCTATTTAGTTGTTGAAGTTGGTTTTTTTAAGTCAAATTAAAAGTTTAATCTCTAAGGGCCAATTTTTCAATCGTCAGATAACTTTTATCTAAGTAATAAATATGTGACTTTGGCAGATTTTGTATGGAACATTTATGTCAAATTATTCAACAGATAAAAGTTATCTGACGATTGAAAAATCGGCCTTAAGTCAAATTAAAAGATTAATCCGTTTGGTAGCTACGATACAGACAGACGACTGGCAGACACCATATTTATAATTTCCACCTCCTTTTTGAGTCGATAATAAATGCTAAAGTGGAAAACTGCTTAATTAGCCGTACCTACTGAAACTCAACATAATCATCAAAATAAAAAAATGTGCCGTCAAATATGTATCACCTCTAGAAATTGATGAAATATATTAATAGAACTAGCTGTGCCCGCGACTTCGTACGCGTGGAAAAGTGATTTAGGACACTTTTATATTTTTAAATATATTTTTAGTTTATTGGCGCAACCGCTGACAACTTTCGCCAATAGGTACTTCCCAGTGTATCCCAGTGTTGATCCCGATCCAGCAAGTCACGTACCCGGCAAGCCTCTTGGTATGCAGGGTATAATAATAATATAGTACCATCCTTTCGGAGCTCGGCAAAAGAAGTAGGCCTTCGAACAATATGTAGAAGTCAGCAAAGGTATTCGAAGTTAGGATAATATTATTCGAATGCACCGTATAGACCCAGCCAATTTTTCACGTTAATTTAGTAAATTATTTAACTTCGATTTCCGTCTGTCTATCTGTCTGGTTGTCAAAACTTTAACACGTGTAGGTATCAAGCTAACAATCCTATTAAATACTCAGGATCTTCTGTCCCTTCTGGCTTTGAAAAAAACAGACTCCTTAGCCACATCTACCCAAAGATTCAGCCGTTTATCTCTCTAATTTTCGACACTCCAAAGGGAACCAAAACCTAAATTTGATACGAAGCAACGGCTTAATAGTGCCGACATAGGATAAATTGCGAAACCATAAAATTATTTTCAATTTTTTTGAACTTACTACCGTTTTTGTCATTAATATTTTGAGATATTAAATTGAAACATATAATGCAATTATTAAGGTATTTAAAACGAAACTCTCGGTTAGACATGGGCGCAGCGGCACGCCCCGTCGAGGATCCAGCAGGCTTACTCCCGACACAACCGAGAATCGAATCAGTTCGATCTCAACGGATTTGGTGTTTTATTTGGTAGATTACTTTGGAACTAATTAGGATAAAGAAAACCTTTGGAACGTAACTTTTTGTACACCCGACGATATCAATCGACATAGAACAAAAATAAACAAACGTCAATTTATTCGGGAGTATGCGGCACGAGCGAATCTGAATCAAAATCGAATCAGTTTGGGGAGTTAGGCCCCAGCTCGGCGCGCCGATCGGTTTTAGTAGCGTTCTTTTATTAACCTACCCTAAGTATAACAATAATATAAATAAATTAAATTTAGTTTTAAAGAAAATATAAAATAAAAAAAGATTAAATTTGAATGTTTGCAGCGCGGTTCCTGCCGCGCTTCATACAAACGTCCAGCATTTTTTTTTAATTGTCATAAGTTTTTTATTTATGAACCGATTGAGATGAAATAAATGTTAAGTCAAGATTACTACAAATATTATTGAACCACATCTAAATCGGATAAGCCGTTTCTGAGATTAGCGTGCACAAATGCACCGACAAACAGACAAAAATAAAAAAAAAAATTGTTTTGGGTACTATTGCATAAATAAAAGTCTCCTATAATAACACAGGCACAGTTAGCACATTTTAATAGTATTTTTTACCCAGCAGTCTACACTACACCAGCCCGGCTCGGACGTAAGACGTCACGCAGCAGCCTGCATTACGCGGCGCCCAGTCGAATCACGGCGAAACGATTTTAATTTTGCTATATTTCCTAAACTACTCATTATATTTGCATGGTATAAAGGGCTAATATTATAGTCTTCATGGAATGCTTGAGCCAACTAGCGTATTAAAAATGATAAGGATTAATACCGTGATGGTATAAATAGCTTTCCAAAAACCGCTTAATTGCCCGTTTTTTAGTTTATCGCGAAAGGCTTTCTTTTAATTATACAGTTAATTAAGTTGATTTTATACAATAAATGATAATTTATTTAATTTGTGAAGCAAGTTTAAAAATACAATTTTTATATTATTATGACACTGTGAAAACACTGTTTTCCCAGAAAAAAAATCCTGATAGTTAGGTACTTATTTGATGTTCTAATCTACTTTAGTGCCACGTTCTATTGCTTCGCGTCACTGTGTAAGCGATCCCCCCGCGCCCCCCGCACGAAACGTTCGACCGCAGGCCGCGCGCGCGAAATCATCCGACTTGCTTCAAATTTATCGTCACTGCTCGGCTCCTATGTATCGTAGCGTTATGTTATATAGCCTATAACCTGCCCAGCAATATGGGCTACAATCGTACCAAGTTTGGTTAAAATCCCTTCAGTAGTTTTTGTTCCCATCGTGCACATACAGACAGACAGACAGACAGACAGACAGACAGACAGACAGACAGACAGACAGACAGACAGACAGACAGACAAAAAATTTACTAATTGCATTTTTGGCATCAGTATCGATCGCCAATCATCCTCCAATATGTATTTTGAAAAAATATTCAATGTACAGAATTGACCTCTCTACAGTTTTATTATAATCTATTTATTTAATTTGTGAAGCAAGTTCAAAAATACAATTTTTATATTATTATGACACTGTGAAAACACTGTTTTCCCAGAAAAAAAATCCTGATAGTTAGGTACTTATTTGATGTTCTAATCTACTTTAGTGCCACGTTCTATTGCTTAGCGTCACTGTGTAAGCGATCCCCCCGCGCCCCCCGCACGAACCGTTCGACCGCAGGCCGCGCGCGCGAAATCATCCGACTTGCTTCAAATTTATCGTCACTGCTCGGCTCCTATGTATCGTAGCGTTATGTTATATAGCCTATAACCTGCCCAGCAATATGGGCTACAATCGTACCAAGTTTGGTTAAAATCCCTTCAGTAGTTTTTGTTCCACCGTGCACATACAGACAGACAGACAAAAATTTTACTAATTGCATTTTTGGCATCAGTATCGATCGCCAATCATCCTCCAATATGTATTTTGAAAAAATATTCAATGTACAGAATTGACCTCTCTACAGTTTTATTATAAGTATAGATAAAAACTACAGTACCAACCAGTATGTAAAATTGTTAAGGTTCCAAATTGCAGCTATTCTACGTCGTATAAAAAAATCACGCAAATCGGATCGTTAACCTCAGAGTAATCGGTGTACCTACATATATTTTAAAAAACTGCCCGAATTGAGAACCTTCTTCTTTTTTTTGGAAGTCGGTTAAAAATCGGTTCGCTGGAATATAGATTGTGAGCTATTATTGTAAGCCTATATCGATACATAAAGTAATAAACAATTTTAAATGTTCTTTACAATTTTAAAACTTCTTCAGTCTTGACAGTTTTTAAACCTATGAAAAAAAAATGTTAATTGACCACTGGGTCAATTAACACCGACGACTGTATTTTTAAGAAAGATCTAAAATCTAAGGCCTCATGCTAATAATAAGACAATTATAGCAGTAATTATTCAAGTTATTCACTGGTATTTTTAGATAATTTCCAGCACCTATCTTAAAAGCCCAGTCTCTAAAGATCTTGTATTACCTAAAGCCCTTGAATATATCATACTTTACTTCAAAAAAAGTAGTAACACTTGAAGCAAGCCAGTACAAGCTTAATTAGAGGTTTACAGTGAAGACAAACGAGTACGTCCATTATTACATTTATGTTTACGTGTTGCGGAAAAATGGTAGGAATTAAAGTCTTAAAAGTGCAAAAATTAATGTCCTTTCGGACAACTGTCCATCAAGAGGCTACAATAACTATTATTTACACTCATTAATGCATGAATGGTCGCGGAGTGGCCGAGTTTAATGGTTTTGAGTGTTCCGCGCAATGAGTCTTGAAGCAAATTGTGGTAACTTTTTTAATTTTATGCTGGCACTTAGCATCGTCAAATTCGTTAAATAACATGGATCGTACAGTACCCCCGAGTCCTTAGTGGCTGTCGGCAATTACAGTTCCATGGAAATAAGTAATAGCTCCCGTCACCGATTTCGGTGTCGGTAGCCGATTTCATTGAAACCAGCTACGTAGGAGTTATTTTATAGTGAGCGCAAAGACACTCTCTCTTCCTTTTACTCTCATAACCCAGTGGGACGGCACAAACCGACACGACTGGCGAGAGAACAGGCGCAGGACCGACTTTTTACATGCCCATCCGACACATGGATCATCTTTCTTGTCAGACAATCAGGTGATCGTCCTTCCTTCGAATCAGGCGAAGCTTGCATTGTCCTAACGAAACTTGAAAACAACTTTTTTTTTCTTGTTCCAACGCGGGAATCGAACCCACGACCTCCGGGTCGAGAGCGAAGCTCTGAATCACTAGACCACGGAGGCGATAAATGGAAAATAGCCGATGTATGAAGAACATTAATTTTCGAAAGACATTAGTCATTATCATAGTTACATCCAAACTGATGTAATTCACTTCGATTCAATGTGATGTCATTGTAAACAAAGCTCAATATTAACGACTACTATAGTACTACTATTATACTAATTTAAATGCCACTTTTCACGCGAAATAAAGAAAAACAAAGTCTCAATCATTTTCTCGAATTCTATTTTTTGTTTACATTAGTTATACCACATTCAATCGTAATAAAAAAAAGTATAGGTTATCTAGTATCTATTTACTAATCAGTGATAATATTTTAGGAAGTGTATGGGTCTAGTATATAGAGTTTAGTGTACCAGCCATACCAGTACCAGCGCTAAAACAGTTACTTTTTAAATTATTGTATGGGCAAATATATGATGTTGGGGCATTTCTCATAGAAAAATGAAAGTCAAAAGGAAGTCTTTCAGCGCTGGCACTTTTACAATAAACTCTACATTGTAAACCCTATAGTATTATCACTTATTAATATGACAGCCTGCATATGTGGCTCTAAGCTCTCAAATGTAACCTATCAGGAAAACAAATTACATAGTTGCCGGTAAAGTGACAAAATCAGAAAATAATACACAGGCCCTCGATTTTCGGGACGGGTTTTTCCTTTAATTCATTTAATCCAACTATGTAGTTACAAAAAAAAGTAACTACTCATAAAAACAATGAAATAACTAAATGGTCAAGTTAGCATAAAGAAAACTTTTTTTTTCAAAGTGATATGCGAAACTTCGCACAGATCGAAAAAAGACTCGCGGAAAACAAACCGCAAAGCGGCACAACAGAATTATCGCAATTCATAAGCATCGATGCCGATATTTTATAAAATCGATATCTTCAGTTTTTATCGGAGCCAGCCGTTTACAAATGTCGGTGACAGATTGTGGTATGCAGTGGCGAGATGTGGCGAGCGCCGGCGAGTATTTTAATTAATACCACACCAGGGGGACATAAATATCCAGTTGTGCTGATTACGCCTTTCCGCGGCAGCGCGGCTCCTGGCTTATCGAAATTTCGCCGCAACTTAAGCGGGCTGCACACAGTAGCTGCTGACTCGCCGACACAACAGGCCCAGTGCCCACAGTTAATTTGTTCCAACAGAAACCAAAAGTAATGTAAACAAATGCCCGATTGCCATTTACTTCTAGGGCATAAGCAACACTAAAATATCTGCATTGTTTTGAGATACTTAAAAGGACAATAAGTCATGACGTCTATTTTTTAAACAAATTAATTTAAATTATTTAGTAAGTAAATTAGTATGTATGATTTTTAGTTTCAATTAGAAACTGTTCTTGTTGCCTAGAATATTCTATATGATCTATAAAAGTAACAAAGAGATTTTAGGGCTTTCTTTCGAAAACCACGGAATATCGGCCAGTTGTGTCGGCGACTTTGGTGTGTACTGCACTTTACTTCAGCTTTTTGTCTGCGAATATTGCAAATTGGTCGAATTTCACGTCCCTCTGCTACTGAAATTTTAATGAAATGAAGTAAACTTTTTTTGAAAGCTATTTTAAGAATAATGGGATCGTGGTTTGTCTTGAAACAATATTTTATAAAGTCGTTTTTAACTAAGCCCAAAAAACTACTAATTAGTTCTAAAAAAAAAAATATTTGTTAAACATGAAAAACAAAACAATAAGTAAAAATATTAAAGAAAAAAAATATTACCAAACAGTTGTTCACTCAGCATAATGTTGGGAACATAACAATTCACAACGATGATTTTCAGTGAACAGTTAACACCGTAGACAAGTATAAGCAAGTAAAGTATCTACTAAATATAAATATTTTTCTAATTTCACCAATATCTTATAGGTAAGTATATTCCTATCTAAGTATTGCGTGTAACTATTTACAACCATTGTGTAATTGTAAAACCTACAGTAATATTTAATCCATTTGTGACATTAAAAGAGACAGTCATAAAATATTATCTTCCCTTTCTTTCTTTAATTACACATTCGAATAATTTAATATTAATTTTATTAAAAAAATCACAAAGTTAATACTTGTGGACATGCGACTGTCCCCATAAATCTGGCGACCGCTACCGGGGCTGCGCGTGCGCCGGCCTTGCATTATTCAACACCTACCCAATAAATTAATGCTCACATTGGGCCTTCGCTGCACATACTAATGGCGACACGCGGCGAGCCACTTTTTGCCCCCCGTCCATTCAGTTCCCCATTGATGCGACGGGATAAAAAGTGGTTCATTCGAAGGCTGTTTTTACGAAGGACGTGATCGGTTTTGGTGGTGACGAGAATTCCTGATCGACCCCCGGATGTGGACCGCTCGAATCGATTGTTATTCGAGATTTTACTTTTGTGTTTACTGTTTACCACTTATAACAGAGATCGGTCGATGTGCCAATTATGTTGGTTTTTTAATACAAATCTAAGCGGCCAGTAAAATAGTAACTATTTAGCAAAATATTTTTGTTGCACAATTACAAAAGTAAAAATACCGTTATTTATAAACCTGAAAAAAAAATGCAAAATGGCGGTTAGCGCTTACTGCGGATTCTTCCGGAAAACCATTGCCACATTTAAGGAACAATTTAAATACTTATATTAGTAGGTACAGCACGAAACGAACATATTATGCTACCTATATCTAGTATCTACTAGTGCTAGCTTACACATAATAACAATACTTAAAACTATAATATAAACTGTATGAATTTTACACAAAGATATACCTAATTAGTAATTACTTATGTATAAAAAAAATAAAAATTTAAATATTTAGTTACTTGCTCTATACTTTTTCATGACTATCATTGTCGTTATATATTTATATGTTACTAGTATACTAGTTATAAACTACTTTATAGGTACAATATTTATTGCTGGATATAAAATATTTATATCAATAAATGTATTTATTTATTTATTTAAATTTCATACCATAGAAAATATACCTAGCATAAATATAAACATAAGTTTCACGAAAATATTAGGCTTGTTCTTACGAAAACCTCTAACACAAAGTAGATACTTAATAAACATTTAGTAGAAGTGCTGCATACCTACAGGGAGGTTACTTCAAGTTAATATACTTCTTATTTGCTGTCACTGAGTGGCTTAATGACAAAGACATCATGTATTGTGCTCAGCCATACAGCAAAACTATTAGATTCTTGAAACAAAAGATCATGAAGATCCAATAACAGTTTATCTGTTCTTATGATGTCGTTAATGCGTGATTTATTACTTATTGTCAAAAGTTGTTCACCGTCCGGCGATAATTATCGCCAAAGAAAAGCAGGAAACGACGAACGTGATCCTTAATCTACGTCGAATGTGGTGTAAATGATGATGGATGGGAGATTTTTTATATAAATAACAATCATTATGCAATAAGTGCTTAAATCTTTAGTGTAAAGTTGCGTGCCCGATAATGTGACCGCTCATCACGCGAGTGGGGCTTAATGGTGATAATATTTCCACGATTTTTTTTCGAAAATGCAATAAATATTATGTAAATTTATTGGACTACCTGTAACGTGTATTTTACTCTCACCAAACGTGATAATTAAAGTTTTTACTTAAGATTTATGAACGCAGGGACTTCGTAGATGAGATTTTAATTTCATCATTATTCTACAAAGCTAATTCTTGTATTTCTAACCTAATCTAACTAAACCCAAAGTTCTTATACTAACACCATTTTTTTTCATATACTCATAGTGTATTATATCAAGAATCAATTTATAATTCATCGAAGTTAAAAGTAATACGAAATTGGTTTCAGAAAATAATATATGTATAAGATAATAATAATATCTATGGACGCTTCACACCACGTCAATCTGGCCCCGTGCTAAGTTCCATCCAAAGAACTTCTGTTACAGGTACCAGACAACGGAAATATATTTAATACTTTTATACTATACACATATTTAAAATTTTTATTATATTATCCATGACCCAGGAACATTGAAAACTTTTTGTTCCCACGGCGGGACTCGAACCCGCGACCTCTCGTTCGAGCACCAAGCGCTCAATCACTGCGCTACGGAGGTCGTCAGAAAAGAAAATACGACTAATGCGAGTAACTATGGTAACAAATTCGATGCCAAATAAAATTGTTAACTTTCTAACCGTGAGCAGTGACAAAAACTACAAGGATTACTGACTTTATATAAAAAATAGACTAGATTTTTTTAACATAATAATACTTAACATTTACTATTAACATTTACCGTATGTAAATGTGCAGGACGGTAGGGGAGACCGGGGATGGTTGGCTATAGGGGCAGGTAGACTAATAAGCAATAACTCGCCACCGTCAAGTATATTTCATCAACAAATCATGAACAACGATGCTTCCCCGCGTCCCTCTAACATGTGCGAAGTGAGCCGTTGCAGTCGCAAGCCGTTCATAAGTGGTACCACAAGTTGTATTTTTGGTCTCGGTAAGTAGTTTTTTTCGTTAATATTTTTTTTGTTATTGTGCTTATGGAACTGTTAGAATCAATGTTGTTGTTTTGCCAAATTAAAATATGATAGTTTTATTACATATTGCATAGTGTTGCTTCCGTGTCAGTGCTAGAGTTTGCATATGATACGCAGAAAATTTTCAAAATGGCATATGGGGTTGGTTGACAAATTTTGTTCGGGGTTGGTAGACTAATTAGTCAACCAATCGTACACTAAGTGAAGACGTAATTTTACCTACGTATCATATGCAAACTCTGACAGCAACATAATATGTTGTACTTACTCAAACATTTTATACCTAGTTTAATGAATTGTGTGGGCTATTGGTTAATTTTCATCACAAAATATGTAAACACTATTAAGGTTCTTTCTCACATACCAAGTTACAGTTCTACTTTTACAGACAATAAGGACATACAAAAGAAAATCTTTAAGGGATGTTTTAGAGACGACGAAGAAAATAAACTGGAAGCTTATTTCAAGACGGCTGCTGATATTTAGTATGAACTAACACCATATGAGATATTTTTTTCAATTCGAACACGCAAATATGATCAATAAAACTATGCCTGAATCTTGGAACACAAAATAACTTTATAGAATTTTTCTAACATTCAGTAAATTTTTGTTTGTTTTATTTAATACTAATCCTCTTTATTTACATTAATATGCCTAGGTCTACCTGCCCCATCCTTATGGTCAACCTACCCCGGACATGGGGTAGGTTGACCAAGCGTCAGAGGTTCAGCAAATCAACTAAAAAAGTATTATAATGACAAATATAAGATTTTAATATTAGATTTTTAGATACATGAATAGTTCTTCTATCTTTATCAATTGTTGTTATTATTCTATTAAGTCACACATCAGAGATATATGGACTTAAGGCAAAAGTTAGTCAACCATCCCCGGTCTCCCCTACAGCAAAGTGTTAAAAAAACACACATAGGAATATTGATTTCAAAACATGTAATGAAAGTTAATTACGGTTGTCTTTGACAGATTGATTGTTGTTGTCAAGGAGGTTTAATGTCCACACATGAGAGCCTTTAATACATGTACAAACAAGTAATAAAATACAGGTACAATTACCAGCGACACAGCCCGTAGGTTACTTTTAAAACTTCCTTTATCAAAAAGTGCGTAAACTTTCCGTAGGCGCGAATATTGTTGAATAATGTAGAGGTTAGTGTAGAGCTCTACTAAATGTTTGAAGTGTCATTAATGATTTACATTGATCTTTTACGTTTACGAATATATTAATTGTTAATAAAAAAAAGTTACTGATAGTGTTGCTTCTACTTTTCTTTACCCTAACGCTTCGTATCCCAGCAGCCGTGGTCACGGAATTACTGACCCGTGAAGTTTTTTCAATTATTATTTATTTTCGGGTAGTTTGAACGACTATAACAAATAGAACACCCGTGACTCTAGTCCTCCCGTGACCTCGGCTGCTGGAAAGTAACTGAAACATTAGGAAAAGAAAAGTGTGTGTTTTAAACTTATGAAGGAAGGTGAAACGAAATAATAATGTCATTGTTAATAAAAAATGTATGTTGAATTCTTGTCTTTAGCTTCCTGAATTTAAAAGCATGTGATGTGGACAATTTTAAATCAGCTTCGACAATTTTTCGGTTATCAAACTTTTTGTCACGAAAGGATCCAGTTTTTATTGAAAATATGATTGTATTAGCAATTCCGAATATGAAGTTGGTGTTTTTGTAAAGCCAGAGGATTATAATTACAATAATTTGTAGTACTTACTACCTAGACACTTATCACAACAATTTGTACGCCTCCGTGGTCTAGTGGTTCAGAGCTTCGCTCTCGACCCGGAGGTCGTGGGTTCGATTCCCGCGTTGGAACAACAAATAATGTTGTTTTCAAGTTTGGTTAGGACAATTCAGGCTGATCACCTGATTGTCTGACAAGAAAGATGATCCATGCGTCGGATGGGCATGTAAAAAGTCGGTCCTGCGCCTGATCTCTCGCTAGTCGTGTCGGTTTACCGTCCCACTGGGTTATGAGAGTAAAAGGAAGAGAGAATGTTTCTGTGTATTGCGCACACACTTGGGCACTATAAAATAACTCCTGCGTAGCTGGCCTGGTTTTAATGAAATCGGCTACCGACATCGAAATCGGTGAGGGGAGCTATTTATTTATTACAACAATTTATGATAATTATACTTAGGTACCTATTTTATTACCTAGTCCTACTTTCCTTAGGTAGTTAACTTAAATTGACTTCGAAATTCATGTGTGAATATGCCATTCACACATACCTTTCGAAATAGGTAGATGACGAAAATGCAGATGTATGCGTATTGCGTACACATTATACAAGAATCAAGATTAACACTGTAGATTACAGTGAATTTGTACAATAAAGGCCCCGACGCTATTACAAGAGTCAATAAAATGAATTGCTAATATCTGTGGATATTTAGCGGCGCCTGTGATCACCTCATTAATGTCAGTCGGCCATCTTGTCGCCAATTTGCGGTTTGACAGACGAAGCGCGCCCACTGCCGCATGTCATTGTAAACGCATTACTATTATATGCGCGTGCGCACTGAGCGACACTTTTGATCATCTTTGGTGCACGTATAGTATCTAAGTACCTACATTACCTAAAGCGATGCATTGTGTGGGTGACCCATGGTTTTTATGAGATTAGATGTAAACCACTACTTCCACAAAACGAAACCAAATTCCGCAGGTTTTGCTCGAACTAAGTTAATCGTGGTTAGAAAAATTTAGTGTACTATTTTCCGGAAAAATAAAATATTTGTGTAGGTAAACTGCATATGTGTTTATACAACCTGCCTTTTATTATGTGTTAGGACGGCCACAAGATAATGAACCGGACCACTTCTGTAATTGCGAACATTTCATCTTAACGTGTTAAAATCTTTTTCACGCAATACCTTCATAATTCAAATTGCTCAGAACGGAACAACGTCGTAATCATAAATTTTACATTCTAGATTTATTTTATTGTACACTCTCAAATACAGAAAACAATAGAGTACCTATAATTGCAAATTTTATTTGGCGCATAAATTTCAGCCATAAACGTTTTAACGTGAAATAAAAAATGTAACAAGGCGATTTAATAATTACTTATATCCAGTTGTAATTGCAATGGGATATCTAATTGCTTATTTGCCACTATATCACGTCTCGGGCATATAAAGTTTTAATTGAAAATACGCTGTAGTTGGTTCGTTATTTTATATAACTATTGTTATTCTTTGTCCGACACCATTTTAGCCTTAGATTTGGCTTACTGACATTATATACAAACGTTACTACCAGTGCAACACCCGAAGTTGTAGAATTCCTAACCACTTTTCCTAGGAACTTACTTTCCAAATCTAAAAGGAAGAGCAAGTGTCCATACCAGATAGACCTTTTTTTATCCCTGATAAATGCTTTTAAGCATTCCGTGGGGGATTGGGGATTCCCTCCACGGATATGTAGGACTCGCTGCGACCGAAATATAGTAAATGGACGCGGCCCTACCCACTAAGACTCGGCAGTACTCCGACTCCACCGCCGTTGACGTAACCACGGGGACTACAAAACATCCGCGACATACTAGATAGACCTAGGAACGTCTAAAATAAGATTTTAAAATTGATCCGGAAACTACTAATCCGATAGGACGATGTAAGTACCTAATACTTATAGCCCCTAACATCGATGTCGGTGTTGGTGGCCGGTTTAATTGAAATCAGGCTAAATAGCCTTTACACACATAACCCAGTGGTGGGAAAATATTTCAGCAGGCTGAGTCTCGTCCCTGCTCACCGTAAAGAAGTGAACTACAATTTTTGTGACATTGATACAACACTTGCGACAAACAACAGTAACTAATTCGTAGCCATACATTATAGCAACTTCTTCACGGTGAGTAGCAACAAAAACCGCACCCAGCACTCAGGGTTTGTAAAGGTCCCTGTCGTGTCAAACGGCTGTCAGAAGTCCCGAACATAAAAACCCTCATTACTGGCATTGGATGTTCCACCGTCCACGTCGAACAATGGGATACAGGAGTCCCGCCTTATAAGTACATCGTTTTCTTGTCAATGTAATGAGATGCCTTTCCACTTTCGCATTAAAAGGTGGTCCCGATTGGTGGACCTATTGATTTCCATTTGAAGTTTGCGATTTATACGCATCAATGGGAACAGCGAAAGGCTAATAGGAGCGGGCATTCGAACTTTGCTTAAAGATATTTTAGTGATTATTTAGTTGCATTGTTTGAAGCTTCATGTGTTTTATGTTTTATTTTTGTGTAATCGGATTTTGCCAATACCTAGTTAATACACTGGCGAAACCGTAATTTAGAATACTAAGGGCGTGTTAAAGTTAATCCTTCGTTAAATATCATGTTATCCCTCTCGTAATTCCTATCAATGAATGAGAAGGCATGGTATGTTAACAAGCCGTTAACACTACCATGCGTTGGTAAAATCGGGACTAAGTATTATTTTACGTTATGTTGTGCAAATTCTCAAGAGACAAAGATGCTAATTATTTGCAATCAGTGTTTATTGAAAAGCCCATGCCCAACACCACACACACCTACGTGCTGATACATATTTATCACTGAACATTTGAATAATTTCAAGCTTCGCTAATGACAGCTCAGATGCCGCCATTGAAGTGCGCCGAAACGACGATCAGCGCCTTAGCACTCCATCATTTCGTTTAATTTAATTCTCTTTTTAATTGAAATGTTAAAATGGATTCAGATAACCCAATACATTCATTAGCTCGCGTCGGATTATGCTCAATTTATTTTTCTGCAACAAGAAGCCTCGTATTATCGACATGTGCGCGTTTCTGAACGCATAAAAAACAAACAGTGACACTTAAAACTCCATTCTTTATATTTTTGTTCTCGAACGCTTATTTGAATGGACTATTTAAATTAAGAACTTAAGTCCAAGATAATATAGGTAATGTGTAGCGTTCCATCTTTCTTCTTACCGAACTTGTCTTGTTGTAAGACGTAAGACATAGGTATTAGTTAGATATTAAAGAAACTTTTAATGTAGGTATGCATATATTATTTATTATCGTCATGCTTTGATTTACCACCTCTAATTTTTATAATTACTATCAATTAAGTTTATTCTTATTATTTATATATTGTTTAATTATTTGTCTCCAAACAAGTAACGCTTATCTAATCTATATAAATGTTTATCTAATGCTTAAAAGAGTATACAATTAAAATTATAAATACATATACAGCGAATAAACTAAAGAGTAGGATTCATAATAAACAATACATCTGAAATTCTGAACACAACTATGTCTAAAAAAAAAGTAATTAAAGTAAAATTTGATACTAATGATCCACCTATGTCGGTGACTAGATAATTACAAAGTTACTTACAGAAGTCTTCTTAATCAACTTTAAAATTCATCTACGAATGAGAGACGTGTTATAATAACATTAGTGCAATTAACTTCTTATTTCTTAATGAAACGAATCGTAATCAACGGTCAATCAAAAATCTTATTTCACGGTCTAATGATGATCGTACTGACCGGACTTGTAGGCTGTATGTAGCACTGGTTTGAAATCACTTCGAAATTTAGGTGTATATATTTTTATCTATGGTTCTCGGTGGTCTTTGCATGTAATACATAGATTAAAGACCACCCGAAGTTATCGATGTCAAATCTCGATAAAAATATGTCGTGTACGTGCAGAGATACGCGCAATGTAGAGTTCCGTAATAACGAGTTAAAGGGAGTTTTAGTTTTATTATGACTTATGTTTTTTTATAAATTCGCGCAAAGAACTAAAAATACTTAGGAACTTTGAGTTATTGCTTTTATATATACATAAAAATAAACAAACATATCGACCAAGTAAAGCGATAACACTCAAGAATATTTAGTGGTGCCGTTAAATCGTAAATGGTTTAAAAATGGCTACGAAAATAAGTTATTACACCCACTGCCCCCGGTGATAATATCGGACTAACTTATGGCTTTTAGATTTTCACCCACGCGTCGCTTAAGATAAGCACTTTGTAAATCGTTCGGAATTCTCGCCAATATGGACTTGTAAATAGAGGGTATTTATAAGGATTAAGGCAGTTGAGGAAATATTTAAATCGATTAGTGTATTTGATGTACATCCTTGCCTCGTGAAAAAGTACCAAAATATTAAGCTAAGTTAATAATAATCTCGCTAAGAGCGCCTTGTTTACTAAATGTTTTACTGAAGAATATATTTAAAGCCGCTGCTATTGCAATTAACAGTAAATTAATTAAAGTACACCAATATAGTGTACTCTGAACACTTTTTCTAAAAGTATAGAATTATAATATAAGTAATTACTCTGACTTATAAGTGAAACAAAAAAATGTCAAATCAATATTAGTAATCATGGTAATAAATAACCGAAAACCCATTTCTAGAAATTGTTATAAATAGGTCTTTTCGTATGTATGAACTTGTAATAAAATCTCTTAGGCTATACCAATTGTATCTGGCTGATTTTGGTATAATTAAAAAGTTTTAATTTTACAGAAGACAATTCTAAATTTAAATCAGGTAAAAATGAGATTTTAATTTGTTTTTCTTACTGTTAAAATTAGTGATTCTAATTAAGAAATTCGATACATTTTAAAATTTTATTACAAACAAAGTAAAAATGCAACACAAGCCGTGAAAAAAAAATGGGGTGTTTATGGACTTAATGCAGTATCTGCAAGAGTAGCGCAAATTTTGTTTAAGCGTATTCAATCCGGAAATTTTGATATCAAAGATGCACGTCGCTCTGGTCGCCCTGTTACGGACAAAACTGATGACATTTTTGGAAAAGTGGAGCAAGATCGGCATATTAGTAGTTACGATGAAGAGGGGATTGACCACAAAACGGTTTATGCGCATTTGAAATAAGCTCGATATTTGGGTGCCTCATGAGCTCACTGAAAGAAACTTAATGAACCGTGTGTGTACCTACTCATTTGTGATTCTTTATTATGACGTAATGAAACCGAACCATTTTCGAAGAAGATCAACTGGTGATGAAAAGTGCATAATGTACTACGACATGAACGTCCGAAAAAAATCGTGGTCAAAGGCCGGTCAGGCTTCACAGACTGGCGAAACCCGGGTTAACTCGCAACAAGGTGATGCTGTGTGTGTGGGGGGATTAGAAGGGCATATACAAAAAGGAGCAAAATACGTCATTGCAATAATTATACATACATATAATTTGTGTACATTTTTCATTCCTTTCTCAGGAGATATACTTTTTGTTTAATAATATAAGTATATATTTTTTCTTGTAACTATAATACTAAAATTAAATTAAATTTGTTATAATAAGATATTCGACACAACCTACCTATTAGGTTAGTAACGTAGGAAAATTCTAGTATTTCATAAACTCCAGAACTTTAGTAAGTATAAAATTTAATGATGTGAGAATATTTTTTATCGCGCCAGCACGGTCGCGGTCGGCTGCCATCTTCCGCTTCTCCCATTGTTCTAGCGCTAATTGAATCGATGCCACCGATAGATATCACAGCACAAGTTACACCTTTCTTATTAAACGATGCTTAACTAATAACTGTTGTTTAGCCGATATAATAATATAAAATAGACAAATTATAGTATATAGTAGAGTGAATAAAGTTATCTACCATATTAGAATATTATACCATTTAGGAACACCAATAAACTTTATGGGATATAAAGAATTAAAAAAAAATGTTTTCCCGAAATTCGAGCCGGCTTTCGCGTTGCTATTTCGCTCTTTAGAATAAATTTCCTGTATGTATGATGGTATACCTACTTACTACTCCTGGTTACTTACACTAAGCATAACTTATATTTCAATGAAACTAAATTAATAAAAGTTACACACAATATATAGAGCCATATTCATGTTTGCATACACATTAATTTGGGTTTAATTATACACTTATTTGTATGTGGATTACACATTATACTCATGACAAAATAATTTGCCTAATGAGAATAAAAAAATATATAATTCACGTGCGGGATTTTACTTGTTAAGCAGAAAGCATGATGATATACAGGTAAGTTTAGAATAATCATTAAATATTTGAGCAGTATATTTTCAGTTCAAACTTTGAAATAGAGTAAAGCCCCGTTGTCCACAAACCTTAAAAGGTTATCAAAAATAATTATCATTTTCAATAATCATAGTTTATAGGCTAAGCTATGGTTTAATATTGTTTAACTCGGCCTCCATTTATCGAATAGCCAACAACAACAAATCGAATCTGTCTCGGGGCTTGCGCACCCGCGGACCGTGTCGCGCGGTTCGGCGGTTCCCATCGCGTTTTTTTTACAAAATTGACAGACGCCATGACAGTTAATCGATTTATAACAATACAATAATCGATTTAGAACACTTTATTTTTTATTTGGATTATTATTGTTTTAATTAAACGTAATAGAGTGAAAGATGAATATAATAAATATAAACTATACGAACTTGATTCATAATTAATATTTATTATCTGGAGTCTCCCCGTACAGAGAAAATTCAGATCTGAGAGTGCTGAAAATAATACTTTACTTTTATTCATTGTCCTTTAAAGCCGTAAAAGTCAGCCAGCCAAAACTAGCCAATCAAAAGAGCAAGCAAGAAGTTATGTTCGATTTTTAATTCTATAGTAGGTATCTATGCGCAGAGTAATAATCTAGCGCTCTGACTTTTCCGGCCGCGGACATTCCGGACAATCCAAGCCAGAAACAGATTATAAAATAAATTTGTATTAAGTTATAGTAAATTATTAGTACCCACTACCCATTAGCAAGTTAATTTCTTATATTTAAAAAAATATACAAATAAATTGCAATAATAATATATTCGTAATGTACCTAACATTACGAATAAAAGATCAGTATCTAGATCATTAATACTCACTAGCAAGTTAATTTCTTGACTCAAATCTATCATCAGGAATCATGATTCGCTTAACCTGCGATAATGCGATGGTTTTTGTAAACGTAGTTTCTTTTGTATTTTTTACTTTTTAGTGCCTCTAAAGTAAATCAAAAGATAAATCCGTATAGAGTGAATAACTCCGATAAAATTGAAAAACTGCTAAATTAGCCGTACCGAAACTAAATAACAAAATCATCAATGTAAAAAAAATGTTCAGACAAAATATGTTGATTCGTCAAAAATTTTGGTGAAATATCTATACTAATATTATAAAGAGGTAATGTTTGATTGTTTGTTTGTTTGTTTGAATGGAATAGGCTCTGAAACCATTGAACCAATATGAAAAATTCTTTCACCGTTGGAAAGCTACATTCCTAGCGCTGAACATAGGCTATATTATATGTTTAAAAAAAGTAGGGTTCCTTACTAAAACCCCAAAAATGTAGCCCAAAGTGTAAAAAAAAACGACCTCCAAAATTTCTTACGTCGTGTGCGCTTCGACAACGGCTTGACCAATTTCGCAATTTTTTTACGGTATGTTCGTTATTGTCACGAAAAGGTTATTATGAAAGAAAATGTTGAAAAAAATAAGCAGAAAATTAGAAAAAAGAAGAAAATACGTGATGGTCACGCGGGGTTTGAACCTGGGCTCAATCGATTCACGTCGTTGCCAGTTTATATGACACTGGTGTCATGGTAACGACATTGTTTACAAATGGAAAATAAAAATTTTGAAATGCTATAAATAACGTATTAACATAAACTTAAACTATTTGGATTCATTAAACTATTTGTCCACCACTAATAAATAGTCGGTTCATTTTAATAGGTAACATTTGACAGTTTATCAAAAATGAGCGACGTAACGTTGTAACGACGACATAATAAAATAAATATTTTCTTTTTGTTAAAACTGCAGAATTTACTAAACTTTATTTAATAATTATTAGATATTTATTGTCAACATAACCAATATGAGTTTTTTTACGATTTGCTTTCACTGATAAACGATCTTAAATATAATATACAAATTATGATTTAATGAAATAAACGTCGTGATAATGTTACGTCAGTTAACACTATTTCTTATTAAACACTAGAGACTTACTCAAAAAATCGATTAATCTTTTAACAACTATAAATATACCTATTTAAAAAAAGTACTTAACTTATAAGTTGTAATAAGAATATATTATAAATGTTAATTTAAAAATCAGATCGAAGGAGTTAGATCCATGGTCATAATTCACGAACAATTAAAAAAAAAATCGAAAACGTCATGGTATGACGCCACTATGTCTTTTGTCGTCATTTGTCTTTGTGCGAAGTTAACGTCTGTCTGTTCTGTCTTTTTTTTTTCTTGCTACTGAAAACGAAAATGCAATTAAAAAAAAAATGTCTGTCTGTCTGTTAGCGTGTCTCTTTGCTCCGGCTAATCTCTGGAACGGCTGGACCGATTTTAACGAGACTTTCACTGGTAGATAGCTAAAGTTATAAGGATTAATTTAGGCTTCTTTTCATCATCATCATCGTTATCTAACTAATGATCACCGAATCGGCTGGACCGACTGTGACGGGAGCATTCACCGGGCGTTAGCTTATGTTAGTATCATCTTTACATCAGCTTTTTGTATTAAAGTAAGTCGTGTTAGTTAAATGAATTATTTATAACTCGAGAACGGCTTTATCGATATGGTTGAAAATTGGTGAGGAAGTAACTTAGAGCCAGTAGACGGACATAGGATACTATTTATTCCATTTGACAGCGCAGAACCAGCAACGTTCACGGAAGGGTTTGGCGTTGTGGGTTCCGCGTTGCGGGTTCCGGGTTCCCGTGTTGCGGGTTCCGGGTTCCGCGTTGCGGGTTCAGGGTTCCCGTGTTGCAAGTTGCGGGTCCCGCGTTCCGCGTTCCCGCGTTGCGGGTACCGGGTTCCCGCGTTGCGGGTTCCGGGTTTCCGCGTTGCGGGTTCCTGGTTCCCGCGTTGCGGGTTCCGGGTTCCCGCGTTGCGGGTTTCGGGTTCCCATGCTGCGGGTTCCGCGTTGCGGGTTCCGGGTTCCCGCGTTGCGGGTTCCGGGTCCCCGCGTTGTGGGTTCCGGGTTCCCGCGTAGCGGGTTCCGCGTTGCGGGTTTCGGGTTCCCATGGTGCGGATTCCGGGTTCCCGCGTTGCGGGTTCCGCGTTCCCGCGTTGCGGGTTCCGCGTTGCGGGTTCCGGGTTGCGGGTTCCGCGTTGCGGGTTCCGCGTTCCCGCGTTGCGGGTTCCGGGTTCCCGCGTTGCGGGTTCCGGGTTCCCGCGTTGCGGGTTCCGGGTTCCCGCGTTGCGGGTTCCGGGTTCCCGCGTTGCGGGTTTTGGGTTCCCATGCTGCGGGTTCCGCGTTCCCGCGTTGCGGGTTGCGGGTTTCGGGTTCCCATGCTGCGGGTTCCGGGTTCCCGCGTTGCGGGTTCCGCGTTCCCGAGTTAGGGGTTGTTTTTTTTAGTTGAATTTCATCATAAACTGTTTTTATGCTCAACGAAGTGGACAAGGGTCAGCTAGTGTGATATATATATATATATATATATATATATATATATATATATATATATATATATGATATAATAACAGGGCCAAACTATGTAAAATTTTTATGGGACCAAATGACAGCTATTTTGCGTCGAATAAAAAAAGAATCACGCAAATCGGATCATTGATCTCAGAGTAATCCTTTTACATACATACATAAAAAAAAATAACAGGCCGAATTGAGAAACTCCTCCTTTTTTTGGAATTTAAAAATGCCGTGAGCACCCTGAGCATTGTCCATTCTAGACTCCAACTTACAAGTCACGTTGGCGAGTGGCGTAGGAAATTGCCAAGTGCGTTTAAATGAAGACGTACAGCAATTACAGGGAAGCCACTAATAACACATGTCAGAATGATATACACTCTTAAAAACAATTTTAAATTAACACATTTGTGTTTGAAGCCTGTGTTCTCTGTTATTAAGTTTTATTATATGTAATTAAATGAGATGTTGATCGCAACGTGCGCGTAGGTCATCCCAGGGAACCGTACACCATAATAAAAAGTATCGTGTTCTATTCTATCTGTGACATATTTCACCAAAATCCGTCCTGCAGTTTCTGAGCCTCCTCAAGAAATCTCTTTAAAAATGTATAGACTAAATTGCAAAAAAAGGGTTACAGGAATAAAAACTTTACGCGTATGATCTTATTCAGACTTTAGAACACGGTTAAGATTATCCCCTCGGTTTCAGAATGGCTTGTTAACTCAAATGTCAGCTGATCAACGATTTGATCGGCCTTTCAGAAATCGAGCGGATAATCTTGTACGGTGAAGCTGGCCAGTCAAATTAATGTACAATAATAATATTCTCTAATCTGCTTCGAAGCGGTGAAGTGAATTGAGTACCAATCTAGTTTCGAAAAATAAAATCTGTTTTAATACATAATATTAGTTTGCAATTTTTGTTTTCTAAAATCGCATAGAGAAAAGAGGGAAAGGCCTAGTGGGCGCTAAATTCTTGCTACTACCTACTTACAGTACTACTACCTACTTACAGTACTACTACCTACTTACAGTATCTAAGCAATAAACAACTTTAGCGGTGTCCCTACGAAGACTATTATTACGGAATCCACTTTAGGAATCTCCAGCCTAATACGTAGGTATCATCACAAAGTAAAGGCCTCCGTGATCTAGTGGTTCTAAGCTTCGCTCTAGACCCGGAGGTTGTGGGTTCGATTCCCGCGTTAGAACAACAAAAAAAATTGTTTTCATGTTTGGTTAGGACAATGCAGGCTGATCACCTGATTGTCTGACAAGAAAGATGATCCATGCGTCGGCATGTAAAAAGTACTCCTGCCAGTCGTGTCGGTTTACCGTCCCACTGGGTTATGAGAGTAAAAGGAAGAGAGAGTGTTTTTGTGTATTGCGCAGACTTGGGCACTATAAAAAACTCCTGCGTAGCTAGGCATAGGCATAGGGCCTGGTTTCAATGAAATTGGCTACCGACACCGAAATCGGTGAGGGGAGCTATTCACAAAGCAACAATGCCTCTTATTGAAGCCATTTACTTTTTTTCTAAAAAAACAAGGCATGCGTGGCTTATTTACCAAACTAACTGACCGTCGCGTCCGATAATGTTACACGGTTTTATTTCAAAATCTAACAGACTAAAACATCCACGGAGGTATTTTTTGTGCCCTAACAATAAAGACAAACCGAGTTACAAAAACGTCCAAGGTTTTTGTTGGTAAAGACGCGGAGGTGTGAATGGACGTTTAATAAAATAATTTATGGACATGATGTGATTTTAATGACATGCAATTATTTGTCGCCGAGAGACGAGAACAAGATGGCGCGATGAACTGGACGAGATGGGTCTCGTCCCCCCACTACTACTTTAGGGGGTACCCTGGGGGGTAAGAATCTAGATCCGGTGTCCGTGGTGTGCCGGAGACAGAACAGCACCTCCCCATTACCTTCACCGACGAATTTCTACGCAGTTTGGTGGGCTGCATGTCTTAAAAATGTAACATAAAAAACTATGTAAAATTTTTATGGGACCAAATGACAGCTATTCTGCATCGAATAAAAAAAATCACGCAAATCGGATCATTGATCTCAGAGTAATCGTTGTACATACTTTAAAAAATCATTAAAAAAAACAGGCCGAATTGAGAACCTCCTCCTTTTTTTGGAAGTCGGTTAAAATGCCATGAGCACCAGCATTATCCATTCTAGTCTCCAACTTACAAGTCACGTGGCGACTGGCGTAGGAAATTGCCAAGTGCGTTTAAATGAAGACGTACAGCAATTACAGGGAAGCCACTAATAACACAAAAAATAAAGACTTTTAATTTTTATTAAACATCTTTCCCGTTGGTGTTGTAAAAGGCTACAGAGAGAATATAATATCTGGAAATGGGCAGCAGCGTTTCTGGGGACATTGATATTATTTAAACACGCTCGTCAACCCGCCTGCCAAGTATAAGCAACTATCCCCCAAAAATACTTTGGGGGAGGCTTATGTACAACTGTAGACTTCAAAGCTAAAACTGTTACATAATAGTATACCATTGTATTAGGTTTAAAACCATGTAATGTCAACATGACGTTTGACACTGATGCCTAACATAGGCTATACTAGTCCTCCAATAGAGGTTATAAGGTATTTCTCTACGTGATCGAATCAGAAATGAGCAGATCCGTAGAAGAACTAAGGTTGCTGACATTGCCCGTAGGATCAGTCAGCTGAAGTGGCAATGGGCCGGCCACATAGCACGAAGATTAGACGGTCGATGGGGCAAAAAGATCCTAGAGTGGAGACCACGTACTGGCAAGCGCAGTGTGGGACGGCCACCTACCAGATGGACCGACGACCTGGTGAAAACTGCCGGGTCACGTTGGATGCAGGTGGCAATGGACCGGTCGCACTGGAAATGTATTGGAGAGGCCTCTGTCCAGCCGTGGACAGTAAAAGGCTGAAACGACGAGAGGTTATAAGAGTAGGACCTATTTACCTAGTTATAAAATGTATCATTACGTGTTATGTAATAAAAGTAATAGATTAACCCAAGTGTATTATTGGACGTGTGATTGGATCCTAAACAAATGCAGTAGCATCACAACTGAAACAACGAAGACTTTAAAGTATATTGTCGTTGTTGGCTGGACGCACACCAGGCAAGCTGTACAGTGCCACATGAAAGCGAGACCTGGAGAACATTGGGGATAGGAGTACCAGTAGCAGGAACATTTGAAATATCCGTAAAGTATTCGATTGTTAATTATATTAATTGGCGCTGTCATGCTTTTCATACAATTATTATTTGTTAACGTTACTTTACGAAGCTTTCATATGGTGCGTACGAAATAATCTATAATAAATATTAAAAATTAAAAAAAAAACCCCGACTTAGGCCGTGTTTCACCAAGCAATGTTAAAGTTAACGCCATGTTAATTATCATATTGTTATCCCTCTCGTATTTCCTGTAAATGAATGAGATTGCATGGTATTTTAACATGGCGTTAGCTTTAACATTGCTTGGTGAAACACGGCCTTAGCGTGTAACATTCCTATCGCATATAACAAACGACCTGTACCTTGGAGACCTGAACCAATTTACACCAAACATAGCTAAGAACTTATGTGTGTGTGCCTCTATGTAGAGTATACTATCAAGTACCAGCGCAGAAAGACTTACTTTTGACTTTAATGGTTTTATGAGAAATGCTTCTACATCATACATTTTCCCATACAATAATTTTAAAAAAAGTACCGCTTTCAGCGCTACTACTTTCACAGTAAACTCTATATACGGGACCTATAAAACTATACACATCCTAAAGTATTATCACTCATTAATATTACAGCCTTTTATAAGTGCAAATGAAAAATTATGAATTTTTAATATCAATTCATGTAATACTCAGTGAACAGTGAATCGTCCACTTTACTAATTTATTATCTAGACTTATAAATTAAAAAGACATCAACGACGACTAATAAACAACCATCGATGTATTAAGACTAGATGCAATAAATAGAACGAATTAAAAATAAGAAGTACAAAACCAAATTCAATTTCATGTCCGACATGGAGTATCGCAATTAATCATACGCTTAATACAGAATTATTCAAAGCAATAATTTCACGGGCCGCTGACGTCGACGGCCATTGTAGTACAGAAATATATGTGGTTTATACGTCAACTGACAGTTCATATGAATGAAAATAATTATGGCGGACAATGAGAGGAGCGCGCGAACGTAATTTTTCACCGTCCGATTTCTTTATTGCCGGCTGTACGCTAACATTTTACCAAGCATTACTCATATATCATACATCATGGGTATAAAAAACGATAATCTTAAGCCAAAAAGTGTTGATTTGTGGTTTTCCGACTTATATTCTCAGTGTGTGTGTATTATTTTGTAAAATTATATAACATACAATTAGGTAGGTAGTAGGTACACAAAATATAATTTAAATTGCTAAAATGGAAATACTTCACAGAAATAATAATTGAAAGTACCTATTTCAATATTTTTACCAAAAAAAATCGTGGCTATCTCAATTTTACTTAACGATAATTTTATCTATATTATGTTTACTGTCTAGGACCTAGACTTTTGGTTTTATAATATTGTGTCGCAGTAATTTAAATATCCTCATTGATATTATCTGGAACGAGCTAAATAACAATCTTATGAATACTTCGTTCACTTGAAAGTTTTAATGTTGGAAATTTAGGACTATAATATTATGATCCGGAATACAGAAGACCAGAAACAATCCAGTGCACTAAGAATAAAACTCTGTTCTTTTATACAATAGGGTTGGAAGTCGAACAGAAAAGTGTCGATATTTAGTTCAGGTTCGATTTTCATTTTATTGTTTTAGAGCAGAGTTACATTTTCAGCACTCTGAATTTTCTTCGGAAAGGGAGATTCCGAATAATATAGTCACAGCCTTAATATACTGAAGCAGACTATACTATACTATACTTATTCGTGTTGCCTAGAAGATGTTATTATGGATCTTAAAACTGCATGTCTCGAAGAACGTATGTAAACACGTTGCTTATTGTATCAAAACTAATTTGTAGAGACAAGGACGAATAAAAATAGACTCCACAAATCACTTTTATATAAAAACTGGTAGCTAACTACAAGTAAGTGTTGTTCATATAATATACCTTCTACAACCCTTTTTACAGTACTAATATAGATGATCGAGTTTTTGCTACCCAACGAGCTATAGCTTGGAAAATAAAACTAAAAGAATATTTTTTAAGCAAACTTGTTGCTTAAAACTTTTTAAGCAGCAAGATATACAAGGTGTAAAATAAATGAGTGATAATACTTTAGGGTGTGTATTTGCCTCCTATGTAGAGTATTCTGTGAAAGTACCTACCAGCGCTGAAAGACTTACTTTTGACTTTCATGTTTGTATGAGAAATGGCCCAACAACATACATTTTCCCATACAATAATAAAAAAGTACCTCTTTTAGCGCTGGTACTTTTACAGTAAACTCTAAATACGGGACCTATACACACCCTAAAGTATGATCACTCACTAATGTTATAGCCTGTATACTTTAAGCTTCGAAACTTTACGAACTTCCTTGGACAACAATAATGACTGAACTTTCAGTTTACTAGACTTGGTAAGCAAGCTACCTATTCAGTACTTATGACCGCCTACTGGGTGTGTTAATGCGACCGGCGCGCGTTCATTACGGGATGACATCACGCACCATGTCGCCCGTGCAGCAGGCCGGGGAGGGTCCGCGCAAATTAAATTACCATCTCCTTTGCATAAACGCCACAAGTTACAAGCCACCGGGAGCGTGCCGCGAGTTATGGCTAAACTCGCCATCAATTAAATATAAAAATTCGATCTGCAACAGTGAATCGGTATGCCGTAATTGGCCGACCGTCCCGATGATTACTTTATTGGTCACACAATATCGAATTGTGCCTTTTCAATATGCCCACGGGTTAATTTTAATTCTCGGGCCGTAATAACGTTGTTTTTTGAGTCCGCGATTCGATGCGCCGGAGGCGAACGTAGGCGTAGCGTCCTTTGAACGACCACCGAATTTAAATAACTCGTTTCGGCTACCGACCGCTTTGACATAACCCTCGGCCGGTTCGTGTTTCCTTTTCTTCGCTAGCGGCACACGTCGCCTCGTCTCGTTCTAATCCTCCTCCGATCCTCGACTTTGCCCCTTCTGTGACGACCCAAAATGAGACTCAGGTAGTGTGTTTTTGCCGATTTATTTCTCTTAATCTTCGCCGACGTTTTTTACTTTTTGAAACTGCACGAGCGGCAAACGAATGCAAAATGCAAATCAGATAAGCCGAGGCCACGGTATTAGTGTGCACTCGTATTGAAAATCCTTGTACTTTTTGCGGCTATTATGTTAATCTATCTATTAGCAGCTTCCTGCGCGCCGGCGCGTGGCGACGCGACCGGCCGCCGGCGGCACTATTTACTGTGATATTTTTGTAAATAAGTTAACGATAGTTTAGATTAAGTATCTTTATACATATTTTTTAAATATCTTTAAGACTTGATAGAGGAAGTGATAGATCAGACTTAATCTTAATGTGCGTGTACTGTGGATATTAGAGCCATAGGATCAATTAAGATAAGTTATGACAGTATACTTTAGCTAAGTTTAGATATCTCAATTATATTTGAGGTGTTGCTGAATTACGCCATACCTACCAATATTGGTAAACGCAGTTGTAGGTTAATACTTAACACACGATTTTCAAGTTTTCCGCGAAAATGTTATACGCAAGTAAACAATAGTATTTTATTATGTATACTATGGCAAATAAGCATGTAGATTTATATTTATACTAATATTATAAAGAGGTAACATTTGATTGTTTGTTTGTTTGTTTGTTTGTTTGAATGGAATAGGCTCTGAAACCACTGAACCAATATGAAAAATTCTTTCACCGTTGGAAAGCTACATTCCTAGCGCTGAACATAGGCTATATTGTATGTTTAAAAAAAGTAGGGTTCCTTACTAAAACCCCAAAAATGTAGCCCAAAGTGTAAAAAAACGACCTCCAAAATTTCTTACATCGTTTGCGCTTCGACAACGGCTTGACCAACGTCGCAAATTTTTTTTACGGTATGTTCGTTATTGTCACGAAAAGGTTATTATGAAAGAAAATGTTAAAAAAAATAAGCAGAAAATTAGAAAAAAGAAGAAAATACGTGATGGTCACGCGGGGTTTGAACCTGGGCTCGATCGATTCACGTCGTTGCCAGTTTATATGACACGGGTGTCATGGTAACGATATTGTTTACAAATGGAAAATAAAAATTATGAAATGCTATAAATACCGTTTTTATATCAGCTTAAACTATTTGGATTAATAAAATTATTAGGATTAAAAAAAACATGAATCCAAATAGTTTAAGCTGATATAAATACGGTATGTATAGCATTTCATAATTTTTGTTTTCCATTTGTAAACAACTTCGTTACCATGGCGACCGTTAGACGTTATAGACGTTTGGCTGCGTTTCCATTGACACGGGGCGAGACGGACAGGAGCTTGCGGTACCCGAATTGACCAATCACTATGCTCGAAATCTCCGCTCCACTCCGCTTGGGAACCACTAAGTTCCTATGCGCCCCGCTCCGCGTCAGTGGAAACGCCAAGATTGGGGAGGTTTTCCAAATCTATATATCTATACAAATAAATAAAATTGAAGTGTCAGTTTGTAACTTTCAATTAGCAACGTTTTTCTAAATGCATATTATGACATTTTAAACGATATCTTCTGCTTTTTTTTTGCATTGGCAACGATATTTACTGAAAACGAAAATGTAATTTAAAAAAAAATGTCTGTCTGTCAGCGTGTCACTTTGCTCCGGCTAATCTCTGGAACGGCTGGACCGATTTTAACGAGACTTTCACTGGTAGATAGCTAAAGTTATAAGGATTAATTTAGGCTACTTTTCATCACCATCATCATCGTCATCTAACTAATGATCACCGAATTGGCTGGACCGACTGTGACGGGAGCATTCACCGGGCATAGCTTATGTTAGTAGGAGTAATCTATACATCTATATGTATAAAAGTAAGTGTTAGTTAAATTATTTATAACTCAAGAACGGCTTTATCGATATGGCTGAAAATTGGTGAGGAAGTAGCGCAAGTAGACGGACATAGGATACTATTTATTCCATTTGACAGCGTTTCCGTGAACGTTGCGAGTTCTGCGTTAGGGTTTCGCGTTGTGGGTTCCGCGTTGCGGGTTCCGGGTTTCCGTGATGCGGGTTCCGGGTTCCGCGTTGCGAGTTTCGGGTTCCCATGCTGCTGGTTCCGCGTTGCGGGTTTCGGGTTCCCATGCTGCGGGTTCCGCGTTGCGAGTCCCGCGTTGCGGGTTCCGGGTTCCCGCATTGCGGGTTCCGGGTTCCCGCGTTGCGGGTCCGGGTTCCCGCGTTGCGGGTCCGGGTTCCCGCGTTGCGGGTTCCGGGTTCCCGCGTTGCGGGTTCCGGGTTCCCGCGTTGCGGGTTCCGGGTTCCCGCGTTGCGGGTTCCCGCGTTGCGGGTTCCAAGTTCCCGCGTTGCGGGTTCCGGGTTCCCGCGTTGCGGGTTCCGGGTTCCCGCGTTGCGGGTTCCGGATTCCCGCGTTGCGGGTCCCGGGTTCCCGCGTTGCGGGTTCCGCGTTGCGGGTTTCGGGTTCCCGCGTTGCGGGTTCCGGGTTCCCGCGTTGCGGGTTCCGGGTTCCCGCATTGCGGGTTCCGGGTTCCCGCGTTGCGGGTTCCGGGTTCCCGCATTGCGGGTTCCGGGTTCCCTCGTTGCGGGTCCGGGTTCCCGCGTTGCGGGTCCGGGTTCCCGCGTTGCGGGTTCCGGGTTCCCGCGTTGCGGGTTCCGGGTTCCCGCGTTGCGGGTTCCGGGTTCCCGCGTTGCGGGTTCCAAGTTCCCGCGTTGCGGGTTCCGGGTTCCCGCGTTGCGGGTCCCGGGTTCCCGCGTTGCGGGTTCCGCGTTGCGGGTCCCGGGTTCCCGCGTTGCGGGTTCCGCGTTGCGGGTTTCGGGTTCCCGCGTTGCGGGTTTCGGGTTCCCGCGTTGCGGGTTCCGGGTTCCCGCGTTGCGGGTTCCGGGTTCCCGCGTTGCGGGTTCCGGGTTCCCGCGTTGCGGGTCCGGGTTCCCGCGTTGCGGGTCCGGGTTCCCGCGTTGCGGGTTCCGGGTTCCCGCGTTGCGGGTTCCGGGTTCCCGCGTTGCGGGTTCCGGGTTCCGCGTTGCGGGTCCGGGTTCCCGCGTTGCGGGTCCGGGTTCCCGCGTTGCGGGTTCCGGGTTCCCGCGTTGCGGGTTCCGGGTTCCCGCGTTGCGGGTTCCGGGTTCCGCGTTGCGGGTTCCGGGTTCCCGCGTTACGGGTTCCGGGTTCCCGCGTTGCGGGTTCCGGGTTCCGCGTTGCGGGTTCCGGGTTCCCGCGTTGTGAGTTCCGGGTTCCCGCGTTGCGGGTTCCGGGTTCCGCGTTGCGGGTTCCGGGTTCCCGCGTTGCGGGTTCCGGGTTCCCGCGTTGCGGGTCCGGGTTCCCGCGTTGCGGGTTTCGGGTTCCCGCGTTGCGGGTTCCACGTTGTTTTTTTTTAGTTGAATTTCATCATAAACGCTTTTTATGCTCAACGAAGTGGGCAAGGGTCAGCTAGTTCGTTTATAAAATACGACTGACACTGTATTCAGTATATAAACAAGATTTCAAGTCGTTCTGAATAAGTTGAAAAATATTTAATTCGCAGAAAGAGATTCTTATCTGAATCTATTGCGACTTGTTGCGGGTTCCGGGTTCCCGCGTTGCGGGTTCCGGGTTCCCGCGTTGCGGGTTCCGGGTTCCCGCGTTGCGGGTTCCCGCGTTGCGGGTTCCAAGTTCCCGCGTTGCGGGTTCCGGGTTCCCGCGTTGCGGGTTCCGGGTTCCCGCGTTGCGGGTTCCGGATTCCCGCGTTGCGGGTCCCGGGTTCCCGCGTTGCGGGTTCCGCGTTGCGGGTTTCGGGTTCCCGCGTTGCGGGTTCCGGGTTCCCGCGTTGCGGGTTCCGGGTTCCCGCGTTGCGGGTTCCGGGTTCCCGCGTTGCGGGTCCGGGTTCCCGCGTTGCGGGTCCGGGTTCCCGCGTTGCGGGTTCCGGGTTCCCGCGTTGCGGGTTCCGGGTTCCCGCGTTGCGGGTTCCGGGTTCCGCGTTGCGGGTCCGGGTTCCCGCGTTGCGGGTCCGGGTTCCCGCGTTGCGGGTTCCGGGTTCCCGCGTTGCGGGTTCCGGGTTCTCGCGTTGCAGGTTCCGGGTTCCGCGTTGCGGGTTCCGGGTTCCCGCGTTACGGGTTCCGGGTTCCCGCGTTGCGGGTTCCGGGTTCCGCGTTGCGGGTTCCGGGTTCCCGCGTTGTGAGTTCCGGGTTCCCGCGTTGCGGGTTCCGGGTTCCGCGTTGCGGGTTCCGGGTTCCCGCGTTGCGGGTTCCGGGTTCCCGCGTTGCGGGTCCGGGTTCCCGCGTTGCGGGTTTCGGGTTCCCGCGTTGCGGGTTCCACGTTGTTTTTTTTTAGTTGAATTTCATCATAAACGCTTTTTATGCTCAACGAAGTGGGCAAGGGTCAGCTAGTTCGTTTATAAAATACGACTGACACTGTATTCAGTATATAAACAAGATTTCAAGTCGTTCTGAATAAGTTGAAAAATATTTAATTCGCAGAAAGAGATTCTTATCTGAATCTATTGCGACTTGTGACATCTACGGTAATAAATAACGAATATACGAAGCGTTCTGTAGATATTTTATGTTATAATCTCTGTATAGGCTGAAATAGAACGCGCGGAACAGATTGCATCGGAGAGACGTGCCGCTCGCTGGCAAGCCGCGCGCCGCATACGATGAAATTGTAGATTAAATAACCATAGACAAACTTTTTATTTTTTTCAGTTTGCTGTGTCAAGCATTGTCTGATCAACAGCTCTCTTATTTTTATGAGCGGGAATATTTCATAGGATTGCACCTATAAAATAAGTCTTAACTTTTCAAGATTTGTATAACGTTTCACGTGCTATTAAGAATTATAAAACGTAGACATACGAATAATTCTATGACTTATAACTATTGTAGAAATAAAAGAACTGCTAAAATCATGATTCACAATATCTTGAAAATCCGTTATGATGTAGAGTTCCTGCCGCCTGTCCATAGGTACTCTTAATGTATTGCATTTAAACCTATGTTGTATACAGAGCAACCTAAGTTTGGACTTATTTCTATTAGGGTTCCATAGTACTACAAGAAAACCTTATAGTTTCGCTCTGTCCATCCATTTGTTCGTCCGTCTGTTTGCCCGCCCCTCTCCTGACGTTCACTACTCCGTCCCCTTGATTACCTAACTTTGGTGGCCATCTTTCGATGAACATCGACTGTCATTTTGACGTTTGATCTTTTTAAAACACGATGTAAAAAGTGGAACTGTCAAAATTTCTAAATTTTGAAACTGGAAAGCCAGCAAAGGTTCGTAATCAGGGTTATGTTTGTAACGAAGAAAACCTTTTTTTTATCACCACAGAACACAAACTAAAATTATAAACATAAAAAATTGTTTGATCAAGGAACATATTTTATTCCTATTCTATGTAGAACTTCACACGCACCTCAGTTTTTTTTTACGTTTTGCACGGTACAAAACTGTAGCCTACTCTATGTACGGCAGGCCGCAAGGTAGAGCACGTATGCACCTCTGTCAGATAACTCTACCGCGAGATTATTGTTTAGCAATTATACAGCGACGGCGGCGCTCCTTTGAATTTGCGAGCTCTTGTTCACGATGAATGATAGCATGCAATTCATATGAATGTTTAAGCTCTATCCTTTATGGCTTTTAAAAAATAGAGCTGCACGTTGAAACGGATTTGTAGGGTGTTGTGCTTGATGTAATAATTGTATGCAATAGTGTAAAAAGGTTGAGCGGATCCGTTTTGGATTGGTAGAGTAATTTATTGCTAGTGTATAATGTATTCAGATATTTTTGTTATGTATGATATCATTATTATGAATGTAAATATTTGTGAGGGGAGATTTTTGACTCTTTAACATAGGAAGTGATAGTTGGGAGTTGGTACTGTTAACTGGCTCCGCATTAACATAAAGGCAACTATTAATCCCGAAAAAGTACACATAGAGCCGTGGGTAAAAACTAGTTTTATAAGATAAGCCCACCTACAAAATTATCAAAATATAATAAACAAATTGTAGCATTTCTTATATTGATAAAGGTGCTCTACGATTGAAATAAATACTGAAACGGACGAATACAGAAATGCTAATTAAAGTACTCCCTGCCCGCAAACTTTCACTGTCACTGCTTGATGAAATGATAAGGTCAGGTATGATAACCATAACATGTGACTTAAGCGCTATTTAACTATCGTTTCACCTCCTCCAGGGGTGTTATGAAGAGCAAATCAACGATCAAATCAACTAATCAGTGTTGTAAACTTTTCTCAGTTGTGAAATTCAGTACATTTTAACTTGACAAGAGATTTGTATACTGAATAGTTGATTTGATTTCCATTTCAGAAGACGTATTCTGCAGTAGGTACCTAAGTAAAATTAAATAATAGTACCTCTTTTTGCGTTAGGGGTGAAATGAGACCCCTTCGCAATGGATAAAACTCTAATGGCTTAATAAAATACAGGTCACTGAACTGCAATATTAATTAGCGAAAACGAAATACTCAAGTAATAAAAGTTGTAGAGTTGTGTATATCAACGTCGGTAAATTATTGCGGGGGTAATAAAGAAGGCCGAGTTTCGCCATAAACAGCGGAATTGCATTCGCGCCTTAAAAATAAAAAAAAATAAAACATTATTTGCACCGCGATAACTCTACTCCACTAATTGATGTATAAAATACCCCATTTTTAAATGTACCTTTTGGGTTTTATGTGATAGTGAAATGAGGCAAGCGATTGCTGGTGTTGCACCTGCATCAGCCATTTTAGCACAAATTAATACGGTAGAGATTTAAATAAAAACGGGCTGTTAGGGAGTTCTGGCAGAAGTGAAGAATGTACTAGTTGGAGCAGGCATAGCAGGCAGTAGAAAAGAAGGACACACTTTGCTTTTCCTTCGTCTTACGAATTTCCGATCAGCTCACGTGTCCGTAACGTCATAACGTAAATATACCAAACCCGAAAGATGCACAACTGTTTTCACTTCAAAAACCGACCAAGTGTCTCGCGTATGAAGGACTCCATGCAAAACGGGAAAAACACACTTGATGTATGGGAGCTTTTATTTTTAAAGCACATCATGTGTTAATTTCAAGCTTTACACCACTTCTAGTATAGTCACGCTTTGACACCATCTCGGCTCTCGCTTATCGCTGTAGAGTGTAAATGGTATCTAGATTCTAGGGTGCTGAGAAATCCTACTAATAATATAAGTGCTATAGTTTGTATTTTTATTAGGTGTGTATATTTGTTACTCATCACGCAAAAACTGCTGGACGGATTTTGATGAAATTTGGACTTGTCGTAGTTAGCATACTGAATTAACATATATGCTGCTTTTTAAGCATTAAAATGTACGGTTCAAGCGGTATTTTATTTTGACCGTACGAAGTACATAATATATCATTATTCAAAGTGAGAGATCTTTAAAAATGTTAGACAATAATTAAGACGTTCTATCTGAATTTCGTAAGACGTGTACTTCATAATTTAGACCAAATAATCAGCTCTGAGGCTTACCTAATGGAGTATCTGCTCAAGTCAGAGGTCGCTGGTTTGAATCCCGCCAAAGGTACAAAAAGTTTTCTGTGTTCTGGGTCATGGATGTGTATTAAACATGAGCATAATATACTACAAATCTTAAATATAATTATGTATAGTGTAAAAGTATATTCAATACTTTTACACTATTTAATACATAATTGTCTAGTCCTTGTAATTCAAGTTCGTCGAGAACTTAGCACGGGATCCGATTGACGTGGTACGAAAGCGGCCATAGATGCTGACACGATAGATTGCAGGTCATGTTAAATTAATGGAAGATTGAAAGAACATAGTATTGCATTAATATTCCTGCCAGCTCTCAAAGCAGCGATTTCTTTAGGAGCCGGTGAAAGTCACGAAAGTAGATTATCGATAACGCTGATGTGAATATAATTCGTCTGTGTAACGCTGATCCTAATGTTGGCTAATTGAGGCGGTGTTCCGAGCCAGACGTAAGTAATGCCCGCAGACAGGGCTGGCAACATGATAAGTGGCAACCAACACCTTCCTTGCATATTATACAAAATTCCTTCTGCGAAAAACACTAACCCCCGGTTTCTTTGTACCTTGACTGGCTATTAATAGACTAAAATCTTTTTCGAGAACAATTCTATCCATTGGTGAAAACATGAAGATGGTACAGTCGTCTTTCCCCCGGTTTATGGAACGCTATTCAAATGAATGGTCAACTAACATGGCATTCAAATCAACAGCCCGTATTGAACGCTGATTGGTGGAATATTATCAGACAGAACGGAACGGACAGATATTAAATAATAACATCACGCTCGCTCGCTGATTCAAATCGAATGTCAACTAATCGGTGTCTTTGGAGAATTTACCTTATCTTTGAAATTTTAAGTGCGATCGTGATCTAATTATAAAATATTTGTCCGTTCCCTTCTGTCTATATTCCACCAATATAGGTTGTTAATTCGAATACCATCTAAGTTGATCATTCATTTGAAAAGCGTTCGGGAAACCGGGGGAAAGACTAGTGTACCATCTTCATCTTTTCACCAAGTGATAGAATAGTTCTCGAGAAAGATTGAAGTCTATTAATAGGCAGTCAAGGTACGACGTTTGCCCGGATAGCTAGTAGATATATAATAATAATGCAAGTGTTATAATAGAATGATTAGCACAAAGAAAATTCAGATATGTGCGAAGATGTTTAGTTAGCTTACAAACATTATATATATATACGTGAAGAGAGCTATATCTCATCCCAGTAGAATCATAAATCAGTGATAGTCGACATAGTCCATTCATGTCTGCGTCACATCACGCTAGCAGAGCTGATAAAAAATAGACCTGCATGCGGCAAGAAATCAATGTGGCGCGCGGCGTCTTTGACTCCTTTACTGGCAGTCAATCTAATAGTCTAATGATAGTTGCCACTTGGCAGCCCTAGAGCGGAGGCGAGAGCTGCGTCGTGCGCGGGCGGGCGCGGGCGGGCGGGGGCGGAGGTCAGCCGGGCCGTGAGAACGCGCGCGCGCCGCCGGTTCCCAGGCACGCGCCGCCCGCGCGACCGCACGCCACCGCCGCACGAGGACGTGGATAGATACAATTACCTGTTATGCTCACCACAGTTTTAAGCATGCATGCAAAATCATTTGATCTTCCGTAAGTAAGCTGTAGGGCTGGCCTGCGGACATTAGACAAGGCCGTTGAGATTAGTGAAGTTCTCTTCAGTACATGTCGAGCATAATATTATAACAGTTGGTGACAGGACCGTGGATTTCGACAAGGCATTTGTGACGTGTGTCGCATGCCCATGTCGGTGTAGGGTTGCTTGCCAGGTGTGTGAAGCAGCATGACTGGTGATCTGTGAGGTTCCAGAAGGTCTCCAATTTGGATAGATACATGTTAGAACTTGCGACTCGTCTATTGTTAAATGCTATTGTGAGACACCAAAAAATTTAAAATATATGAATACGTTGATAAATGTGGACGGCAGCGGTGCACACGAGTACAGTCTCATTCAAAAGAAAGCCTCAGACCGTATTTATTAGGTAGGAAATTAGGGTCCTTAAAACGTTTACTGTCAACTCAACCGTACCGTAAAAACTAGTGAATGGGGCAAAGAAGGTCTCCAACTAATTCCCATCCCTACAAGTCGCGAGTATGACTGTATTATGTATACATAGTACTAAGAAATATGATTCCAGAGTATTAAATAAATACTAGACCGCCTGCCGGTGTACTGGAAACTCCGTGGATGCGGTGAGGTCGTGGCGGTCGCGGCTCCCACTCGTGGGACTGCAGACTGTACATACTACCGCGCCATTACGGCCTACGTCCGTGTTGCGACGTAATTTATAGCGGCTATACGTTCGTAAGCTTTAGATTTGAGTACAACAACCTACAACCCGCAACTCGCAACGTGCAACCCGCAACGTAATCGTACAACGCGCAACAGCCCGCACTTCGTCCGTGTTGCCACGTAATTTATAGCCACTATACGTTCGTAAGCTTTAGATTTGAGTACAACAACCTACAACCCGCAACTCGCAACGTGCAACCCGTCTGCAACCCGCAACGTAACCGTACAACTCGCAACAGCCCGCACTTCGTCCGTGTTGCGATTAAAGTAAAGTATAGAGAGATGGGGGGGTAAAGTTTCCCTCTTGGTAATTAGTAAATCTAACCTCTAGCATACAAGGTGGTAGCTTTAACGGTATCCTATTGGTTAATAGAATCATAATTCATTTGCTTACGCTTGTAGGTGCGCTATATTTTATCCTCTATGCTAATTAGTAAAATCATTTTACGGAGTCAGAAATCCAAAGGGCCAAATCCCTCCATTAATCCATGGCCCCATCGGCCGATCATGGTTATACGGGCCGAAACATGGGAATGCGCAACCTACTGTCTCGGGCATTCCCATCAGCTGCACAATTCTTGATTCCCTACTTATTTAATCTCTTTCTATTTGTCCCTAAGTCCGTCTCCCCTTTCTGGGGCGGAAATCCAGGGCCAGAGAAAATATCTGGTCTAAATACAATATCTGGACTGGCTAACTCGATACTCATCTCTATTGCTTTAGTCGGAGTTATATTTTCAGTCCTCTGATTTTTCTCAAATCTTTCGGATTCCGATTCATACATAGTCCCAGCATATTATTATGTTAAGTACAATGTGTACATATCTGTTAAGGTTTACCGACCACTTTATTTAGGTTAATGGATACATATCTGTCTAGGCTTGGTATTTTTTCTTTATAAAGAAATTCCTAACTTATAAATTCAATATGCATATTTAAATAATAAATTATACCTATTTCAATTGTTTTATATTCAGTACTCTGAACTCTGAAGTAACACAATAGTACGTCGATGCAGGATGAACCAGCAGGCTTACTCCCGACATAATCGAGAATCGAACCAGTCTGATCTCAACGGTTTTTGGTATTTTATTTGGTGGATTATTTTGAAACTAATCAGGATGAAGAAAATTGTTAGAACTTAGATCGTAATTTTTTGTACTCCCGACCATCTATTGAGACAATCTACTGAGAATCAAAATCGAATCAGTCTGTAGAGTAAGGACCCAGTAATTATGATCGTTTTCACGCTTGGCGGCTTTTGTAGCCAACATGAGGTCACCGATATCCGACACCATCGTGAGAGATGAGACTCATGTTTTTTTTACATTCCAATACCGCGCAGATCATCTTTCTTGGTGGCGAGTACGAATATAATATACCTATACAATATAACATTTTATATTCGATACTCATCACGCAGTAATAACTGTATTACATACGCCTGTGCTGATAAATATTGAACATGACGTGGCTACATGATCAACGTAATGAAAATCTTTTTTTAACAGTTTCATATTTAAAACAACGCCATATATGTATACAAGCTGTTTATAGGTATAGGGAGCAGTCACTATAACTTTGGGATATGATTATACTACTTTCTCGCATTCAAGAAATGTATTTTTTTTAAGTTTTTTATTCTTGCGACAAAAAAATTAAAAGTGGAAAAATGGTAAGTTTAATTTTTTAGTTTAGACGAAAAAAAAACATTTCTGAAATAATACTTTTTCGGATTACATTTTTTTTCCTTTTTGTCACTGTAGAATCTATAGTCTCTGGATTTATAGTAGCAAACAATTATTGTATTAATATTGGCCAATTGGTATCACTGACTAGTCTATGATTGTGTCATAGATGGGTTTGTTTAAGTTTGGGTTAAATTAATCTGGGACGTACAATAAAATGGTATTTTTAGGAAAAAAAATTTCAGGAAACAAAATTTTAGTAAATGTTTATACGAAACATGTCAAAATAGAGGTTGATTTAGAGATTTTTTTTCCTTTTTAGATTTTTTTTATTAAACAACCAAATTCCCGGTTTATAATTCAAATATTTTACAAAAATATGCAATATATTCGGCGCTTATTGCTTAACTTACTTTTTAAGTTACATACAAAACAAGTTTTATTTAGATTTTATCGTACATCAGCAAAAATTCCAGCATTGCATGAAAATTAACTAATTTTAAATTTAACATGCTCATAAAGCGACGACAAGTTATTTTGCGGTGTAGTTTTTAATGAGCATTTCAATATTTTAAGCAAAAATCGTCGCTTCCACTTTATCTTTATTAATACTATTATTAATTATGAGAGCTTTTTGTAGCTTATTAAAGCTACATTGCACTCCTACTATTATTATAAGAGCTTTTTGTAGCTTATTAAAGTTACATATGTTGATAGATTTTTTGAGTAGTTACTGGAATCAAGCGTTACTTTGCGGAAATCCATAGCATAAAATTTAAATGTATTATATCTATCAATATCCCGCAAAAAATTATAACCACAACCAAGTTTAATTTGATTTGCAAATGAGTGAGTGTGCGCATAGACATGCGTTTAAACGACTTCCCTCCTTCCCACACTGAGATTTTGAAGACTTTGAGCTAGAAAACCTTAGCTTTTTAGAGTTTATATAATATCTTCAGAAACCTGCCATTAAGATGATAAAATATGCAACAGCTTTACTCCAATGTAATTGGATTTACTCAAATGTAGCGTATAAAAAAATATGAAACTCGTTTTTTAATGTGCAGTACATATTTAATGTGGCATTCAAATTAGAATTAGCGACCCATATTGTGCATTAATTACTAGGTATATCACATTCAATCGAAACGTAGGACTGCTGAATTTCTTTTAGAAATAAGCAGTACATTTGTGTCGTATTTCTTTGTTAACTGTACTTTCGTAAATGTTTCTAGTGTGCAATAAATTGTTAAACAAAAATATGTAGATGGATAAACTTACTTAATAACTGTCAACTATAGGTAAGAAGTACCATAAAGTTTAGATAAGTCACCCGTTGCGGGCAGTATGTGTGCTGGATTTTAAAAACGCTGGATAATTTTCTCTTCACAAGCCAGTGAACAAAAAGGCTCGATGTGATCAGCGTGCGTAAAATCCTTTGTCGTGGAATTAATTTGCTAGCGAAACGACAGGAAAGGCGTGTCCGACGCTGACGTTGTCTTTTCACGCTACTCAGTACAGTGCCTCGCAGTGCCGAGCTGCCGACAAAGCGGACAGAACCTCATGCATAAGTGTTGTAGGATAGTTTAAATATAAGGTTTTTCGTGAAAATCCTAGGAGCCGGATTATAAAAGTGATAACTTCAAATGGGAGAGTAAACCGTTTCGTCAGATCTCGTTAGGGCGCAATTCTGTTTATGACTCCTGTCGGACGTCCCGAGCTGCTAACGTTTTTGATTCTAAAATTATTTTGGGCAATCTTCCTAACAATTCCGCAAAGAAACAAAGATTACCTTCAAATGCAATGAAAGCATGACATTTATGTGTCAGACATTTCCGCAATCCTCCTAGTACATTCAGAATTTAAAATGTCTAAAAATTGTTGGGAATATAACGAAATTTTATGTAAAAATCAAATAATCTTGCTCTTTGCAAATATCCTAGGATTTTCGAAAAAAACCTAAATTTGCAGTTATCCTACAACATAATAATAATATGTAACACGGTCATGACTTGTTTCTGTCTGTTGCCATGCTTTTTAAAGAAAACACTCTGTATAAAGTCTCATTATTTAGACAGCACAAAAAATGTTTACTGACACTGAATGAAGCATTCATCCATATAAAGTTTGTGTTTACAAGTGAAATCACGTCCTACATGATCAGATGCTGCCGCAGCGCAGGCATTGCTCTCGTCGAGGTCTCAGGGCTCAGGGGCCCAATTCTCGTGCCTCGAAGATTGTTTCGTATCTCGGTCTATCTCTTTCGTGCACGTACAACTTAGCGCGCGTGCGGGCTGGACAGGCGGACGATCGAATCGAAGTTCGAGTTACGAGAATCAGGGCCCAGCCAGATGTTTGAATATTCCGTTCCGATCCGCACAAGTATACCCAAAATAAGGCTGGTTTTAATTTAAATGACATTTAACCACCGCGCAATGAAGATGTACAATGGCAGAAATTGATTTGGTCGAATTTAATTATTTTGTTTACATTAAGATAGGATTAAGTCAGTAGTATTCTGCTGCGATAAAAAGTAGCCTGTGCAAACAAAGTATTAACAAGTCGTGAGACTAAACTATATTTCATCAAACTCAGCCGAGTAGATTTTTCGTGAAAGAGCAACAAACCTCCACAAGTAATCTATAATTCTATACTTACAAACTTTTACGTTTGTAATATTAATAACGATGTTTTCGATATAGCCGAGGTATAATCAAAATTATATTCAAAAAGTATAGTCATTAATCACATAGACTCTATCACAATTTTAACTTTTCGTATTACGATAAACTTTTAATCATTTATTTCTTTGTTTGCGTTGCGAAACTACTGGACAGATTTTGATGAAATTTGGTATAGATTTAGAGTAGACCACGGGGAATTATAACATCATCAACACGTTACTTGTTGCAGCAAAACGTACTATTCCTGCGGGATATTCTTTCGCCGCAACATCGTGTACTTGATAAATGTATCACATGTCTGCCGCACTCGTGTGGCCGCGGGCAGGATCACAACAACAGTTATAAACAATGCCTACCATAAGTCACCGCCGCAAAATACAGCCGCCATTAAGCCGGATCGTGAAGGGGCGAAAATTATTATAAAAATTGGCTCAATAATGGCCGCGGAGTTCATGTGAGAAATACTGAAGTATGAAACCGTTATTCAAACTAAAATTTTGCATGTTAATATGTAATCACATCATACCTACATACTTATTGTGGGTTATTTCAACTTTTTTAGGTAATATATATATATATACAATATTATATATACAGTGTTTATATATTAAGCCGAATATAGTGTGAAGAGATAGACGCGTAGCGCATTTTTTGTTTTAGCACCACATATAAATTACTTATAACTAAAAAAGATTCAAAGGGATAAAATGACCACGAGGAGTGAATCTTACTAAGCTGGGGCTCGTGAGCTCTTAGACTATACACACGAACGCACTGGTCGTTGACCAAACTCATCTGTTTTGTACCTTTTATGGAGATCTTTAATTGTGATTTGTCACGTTATGGTAAGTTATTTATATGAGGTGGAGAAACAAAATGCTCTACGCGTCAATCTCTTCACACTATATTCGGCTTAATATATAAAACATGTATTTGAAATGGGCAGCACCGTTTCCACGAACATTGTTATTACCAGAAAACTGAGCCTGCCAACCCGGCTCCCAAGCGTGGCGATTATTGGCAACTGCCCCTCATGAAATACTTTGGAGCAGTATTGGATATCATAGCTGAAATAATGATACAATATAAATATCGTGTAGTAAACTAAGCATACCTACTCTACATTTCTGTAGGCAGTAATTGCGTAGTCTATATACGCCTATAATTTTGATGAGCTTTTAACTATCTCTAGTCTAGTTAACTCGTTAAGAGAGAGAGAGCTCTCTAAGATAGAAAGAGCTCTCTAAGAGAGACAGATCTCGGATACAGTCCACTGCTGGACATAGGCCTCTCCAATACATTTCCAGTGCGACCGGTCCATTGCCACCTGCATCCAACGTGACCCGGCAGTTTTCACCAGGTCGTCGGTCCATCTGGTAGGTGGCCGTCCCACACTGCGCTTGCCAGTACGTGGCCTCCACTCTAGGATCTTTTTGCCCCATCGACCGTCCAATCTTCGTGCTATGTGGCCGGCCCATTGCCACTTCAGCTGACTGATCCTACGGGCAATGTCAGCAACCTTAGTTCTTCGATCGATTCGATCACGTAGAGAAATACCGAGCATTGCCCTCTCCATAGCACGCTGAGCGACATTGAGCCTTTTGAAAAGATCCTTCGTGAAGCACCACGTCTCAGAACCGCAACTGGTAACACACATTGGTTGTATACCTTTGTCTTAAGGCACTGAGGTATTTTGGACGAGAAGACGTTGCGTAATTTACCGAACGCTGCCCAGCCGAGCTGGATCCGTCTACTTACCTCTCTCTTACAGTATACAGTAAATACAATTTGCCTTATTGCACAAAAAGTTAGAGTTTTCTCCCCGGTCCGTCTGTTCCAGTTTGCAAAACGAACTGGAACAGACCTTAATGGTACTGAAGGTAAGGTTTAAGTTATTCAGTTCGTAATATATGGGACGAAATAAATATGAGTGACGGCACAAGGGCTACGTCGTGCACCGAACTAGTCACGACTTATACTTCACTTAATTAACTTAAATAAGACAGTTTTGCGAACTAAAAAACGTGGAGTTTTGTTAAACCGGCTTCACGGATTGAAGTGTCCAGGCCACATTAGACAGACTCCTCGCTAACCACCGCAAGGGAATTTGAACCGTTTCGAATATGCTTTAAGTTCATTATTCCCTGCGCTTCATATTGAATCTGGTGATGCTGCACAAAATCAGTAGTCGCAATTTTGAACTTTAATAACGTGCCAGAGGATTCAATATCGATCGGATATTTTAGGATGTCGCTAATGTGATCAAGTGTGATCGAGGCGCACTTTATGCCACGTTTTATTTTTAATGAGGGTTTTTATCATGACGTTAATAATCGTTAAGACTACGAACAAAGTGTCGTGTACGTGTTCGCCGATCACAGTTTATGTCCACCGACTGCACTTTAATTAATTAATGCGCATTATTTTAATGCGGACGTCAGTTTATTTATGCAAAACCGCAAAATTTCGACCCTTCCGCGCAAAAACAAACAAAAGCTGTCCTTTTATTTTTAGTTTCGAGAACGAATTTACTGCAGTGTTACAAGTCCTCTTATTGTAGCTCTACAATACTTCTTACCTACGTCTCGAATAAAAAAAACATGTCTAGAAACTCTTAGCGCAACATGCCTATTTTATATCAGCGGCCCGGCATCTGAATTAAATAATAGCCCCTTAATACAATGGAGAATTATATTAAACTAACTCGGTTTATTAACAAGCCTAGCCTTTCTAGACTTTACAATAAAGTAAATATATGTATCTACATTAAATATATTTAAATAAAGTATAAGGTACTTAGACGCTACTGTGCTACAAGACTTTTAATTTAAAATAATAATATTTAATCTTGGTATGTACCCTATACGCGAATTGTTAATCCTATGTAAAGCTTGGATAAAAAAGTATAAAATCCTGCACTTACGAAATAATGCTATCTCGTCAATAGAAGAGTACAGCAGTCGTGGTATATGCGCGGCAAGACGCACCTGCCCCGGGCACACGCCAAGGCTCCCCGCACACTGATAGCAATCGCAATTATATTTTAATTATTATCATTCAATACTTTTAATATGTACAGACAATAATCGCATTGTATCTTATTTTTTTTCTTTTATATATTGTAATGTGCCTGTAACATAATATTTACAGACATTAATCGAAGCATCTTTACGAACTTAATGGTGTGCTTTTCGGTTTCTGGTAATCGCCTTTGGGCTTCACCCAAATATGGTTACGAGATTAAGATAGATACAGCATGAAGAATTTCCTACATTTATTATGAAAACGCAAGTCTTTGAGTTTTAACTTACCCGACTACGGCGAAGCAAAAGGAAGGTTTATGATTTTCTATTCTTATGTAGCCATTTTGGCATTTCTAAGGTGGTTATATACTACGCGTGCTGTTGCTAATGAGAAAATAATTTTCAATTACCACTGGTATGAGTTATAAAAGGCCGTGGCTAGTTAATCTCAATTTATGGCGCGTAAAGATCTTTTATTAATCTCTCTTAAAGATTTAATTATATGAGATACAGATTAAAATCAGATATCCAATCAAGATTGAAAAGCGAATGAACAATAAAAATTGCAATCAAACTATAAACCTAAATTCCGAAGAAAACTCTTAACTAAGAATTAATTAGCGAAGCGCGAAGCTTGCATATTTTAAGCGTGTAAGGGTTTTTAAGCTAATTATTTTAGATGTTAGTGCCGTAAAGGAGAAAATAAAAAAAACAAAAAACTGTCAGTGCACGTGCGTCCTTTCCTGTCCTCGCTGTGCGCAAGCGCGAGATAAGCCGGGACGTGTGCATTTTATTTATTTTAACATTTTTAAGGCCGGCCGCAGCGCGTGGGCGTTTTTTTTTTCTTGTTGCGCGCGGCGCGGCGGTAAGTCACGAAGCCGCCCTTCCACCTTGAGGGCTAAATATCACCTACAGGCTACACGATACCTCACTATCGGGCCAACTCTACTTTTTCTGTCTACCGAAATAGACCTTGTCCATCTTTATAATGGCGAAAGCGTTCCATTCGTATTATTGTTCCGATAAAAAGATATCGAAATTATACATCGAGCCGAGAAATAGGGGATTGTAATTTTATAGCTTTGCCGTAATGATATATCCGAGCCGGTGTAGTGTAAAGTTCTATGAGTATTGAATGTTTGGAATAAAATCGGATCTTTAATGTTTCGTAAAGTTGTTTTATCTCGATATAAATCTTGTTTTTCGGCTTGAATATTTCGATTTTAGGTGCCACGGAACAATGTAAGTATACAGAGATTGTGGCTTGAGGTTGTCTCGAAAATTTCATACTTAAAGACCCTACAGTTAACTGGAAAAATGATTTTGGATTCCACGAGCGTGACTGGTAGGTGCATATTAAGTAAAGTGGTATCTACTCCAGGAGCTTTACTATCCAAACTGATACGATTTTGATTCAGGCTTGATCGTGCTGCGTACTCCCGAATAAATGACGTTTGTTTATTTTGATTCTCAGTCGATTGATATGGTCGGGAGTACAAAAAATTACGATCCAACGATTTTCTTTATCCTAATTAGTTTCAAAGTAATTCACCAAATAAAATACCAAAAACCGTTGAGATCGAACTGATTCGCTTATTGATTGTGTCGGGAGTAAGTCTGCAGTTACTGCAATCAAACCCAAGACCTTTAAATCAAGAGTCAAGCTTCAGACTACTAGACCATTTTTTTTCAAGGTTTGATTTCCGCCATTTTTATGTTGGCCATCTTTGTTTCACCAACCCGCCTGCCAAGCGTAGTGACTATAGACAACTACTCCCAAAGAGTGGCATTGTGCCCGTCACGAAAAAAAAATCTAAAAAAACGCGCGGCGAGGGCGACGCCAACAAAACTATTATTAAGTAAACTAACTTTACCAATTGCTTTCTTAAAGTTGCTTTACGTCAGAATATGAAATAATTTATCATGATCTCGTCCGTCGGAGCAGTTACTTCTATTTTTAAAAGTACATAATAACAAAATGATTTACAAGGCTTAAAGGGGTCGTCGGTGTACATTTCGTTTACAATCTGTGTAAAAGTATGTCTGTGTGTATGAGTATGGTATAAGGCGGTGGCCTACCTAAGATGATCACGTACTTTTGTGATTGCGAAATGATCGCGCATGCGGCGCGCATGATTGAGTTGAGTTGCAAAACGAAAAGCCGCATAAGGACTGATTTACACTACCGAACATGTTCGTAAACATGCTCGCGAGTCACGAACTTCCACTAATTTAGTCGTCTAACTTCTATGATATTATTACAAAGTAGTCGCCTGTTTGAGTAGACATTGTAAAAAAAATATTCTAGGTGAATGGTTAAAATGTAAAGTACTTTGTACATTAATTACTAAACATGATTTTCATTGGTTTAATTTGTACAAAATCTGTGTGTTCATTTATTGCTATATACCTACAATAATAGCAAGTTCTCTACAATATTGTATAAACTGCATTGGTTACAAAATGTTAAATAACTAAATTAAAACAGTTTTAAAAAACCTATTAGTAACAATATAATAATTATAATATGTAGTAGGTATTATATTTGTAATATAAATTTACTAAAGCCAAAGTTAACTAAGTTTATCAAAGTCCTGTGGTGTGAAAGCGCCTTTAATGTTATTTAATTCCTGTTTCTTTTCATGAAAAATTACTATTTGCTTATTTATTATAAATTTAATTTTGTTTTAACTGTTTATTTTTACTTCAAAGATCACCTACATTTTAAAATTGACAATATTTTATAAATTGCCAGCATAAACTTGCTATTACTAGTTTTTTAGTTGCAGGTAAAAATAAGTTGCTTGAAAACAAGTTGCATATAATTGGTTCCTAAAAATATCATAGCATAGTATCAAATACCTATCCAACACAGAAAGTTAGAAAATCGCAGTTTTACTCATTTATCTGAAAATATGTTGTTTTTTAATCTAAGAAAGATATTTGGTTTTCTCAATAATTCACGATCATCAGCTATTAGATGTATTTGCACAGGTACAGCCGGTAAGTCCCAAACCACAGGTTCAGTAATTACGTCGTGACGCAGCCGGCCTCTGTAGACCGCTGGGCCACGCGCGTACCTAGCTATTACCCTGAAAAAGCGGTTGGCTAATCATACGGTGTCATAAGCGAAGACTGCACGAATTAATTCTGTGATCGATGGTTTTCGTTCTCTTTCATCAATTTCAACGGCATCTTGTGAGTAGATGAATAGGTTTCCTCAATAGGCAGGGGTCATTCCTTTATAGATCATCGTTTAAAACGGGTAATCGGTAAATAAATAATTACCATCCACTACAGCAATGTAATATAACATCGACGATGACCTCCGTAGCGCAGTGGTTGAGTGTGTCGCTCGAGCGATGGTCGCGGGTTCGAATCCCGCCGAGGGATCAAAAAGTTTTCAATGTTTCTGGTTCATGGATGTGTATTAAATTTATGTATAATATAATAAAAATCTTAAATATGTGTATAGTATAAGAGTATTAAATATATTTCCGTTGTCTGGTACCTGTAGGCTGTAACACAAGTTCTTCTGATACTTAGTACGGGGCCAGATTAACGTAATGTGAAGCGTCCATAGATAAGATAAATATAACATCACAATCAGAGCCTTTTGAAGATAGATAGATGTAATGGAGATTCTATTTTCAAAATTACTTATACGTATTTTCTTTATAAATACTTAAACGATTTCGAGAAAAGGAAAGGATAGAAATTAGATTTGATTGTTATATTTGAAGATCATCTGACTCATATTTGCCATTGCAAGATATATGGCATCATAATAATTAGCAGCCAACGGCATCAGCATTAAACATAAATAAAAATGATAGGCATATAATTACTAAAAACAAAACAAGTTTCAAGCTGGGAGTGGATAAATCGCGTCGCCATGTTTTATTTGGACGCGCCGTAATATCTTCAGTAGCTCTGCACAGTGGGTAGTAATTAAGAACCTAAATGTCAACAAGTTAAAACTATCATTTGTTTACAATTCCTGTTTTGTGATTTCGATACTTTTTATATTTTCGATGCACACACATTATTAAGATAGAATACAGTTTTTCAGTTGGCATATTATATGAAGCTTTGACATTTAAATTTCACTCCCAATCGCATGATCCCGCCTTAGAAGCGGGAAAATATTTGGCTTACATGGTATTTTTTGCACGTACAAAGTCACGGACTAAGGGCGTGTTTCACCAAGCAATGTTAAAGTTAATCATTCTTTAAATATGAAGTTATCCCTCTCGTATTTCCTGTCAATGAATGAAAAGGCATGGTATTTTAACATGGCGTTACATTTAGTGCCAATTTCATCAATACTATATGTTAAAGTTAATTCATTCCTTCATTAAATATCATGGTTATCCCTCTTGTATTCCTTGTCAATAAATGAGAAGGCAAGGTATGTTAACAAGTCGTTAACACTAACATGCGTTGGTAAAATCGGTAATTACCATGCCTTCTCAATCATTGATAGGAATTACGAGAGGAACAACATGACATTTAACGAAGGATTAACTTTAACATTGCTTGGTGAAACACGGCCTAAGTCGGTCAGAAATAATATGGAAGAAAAATTTGCCGATTAAATCGGACCTACAAAAAGTATGACGCGGGCAGGCACCCAAATGTCGGTACTGAATACTGAATAGTCTCGTCAGATATTCTGGTGTAGCACACGAGGCTGTCACGGCTTCAATTAGCTCGTGCTGGATCGCTCGGCTTGATTTATCACCCCAGCGATGTGTCTATTGAGTAATCTATACATATAATAAATCTGTAGAGGGGTCATGTCTGTACATTAAGAATATTTAAGTGAAAATTAAAAAAATGGGGTCTATATAAGCCACAGAACCTAAAAATAACATTTTTGAAAAAAATGTCTGTCTGTCTGTCTGTCTGTCTGTCTGTCTGTCTGTCTGTCTGTCTGTCTGTCTGTCCATATGGGAATGTTTGTCGTCGCATCACGCTAAAACCACTGTATGGAATGAAATGAAATTTGGCAGGCAGGTAGCTTACGACCCGAAGAGCATTATTGGAAATTATTATCCCGAAAAACGAAAGGGTTCCCGTGGGATCTTCAAAAAATTGTAGCTACCTATTTGACGGTATTTCAGCTAAACTACTCAACGTATTTAAATTAAATTTGACAGGCAGGTAGCTTATGATCTGAAGAGCATTATTGGAAATCGTTATCCCGAAAAACGAAAGGGTTCCCGTGGGATCTTCAAAAAATTGTAGCTACCTATTTGAAGGTATTTCAGCCAAACTACTTAACGTATTTAAATGAAATTTGGCAGGCAGGTAGCTTATGATCTGAAGAGCATTACTAAAAATTATTATCCCGAAAAACGAAAGGGTTCCCGTGGGTTCTTCAAAAAATTGTAGCTACCTGTTTGACGGTATTTTAGCCAAACTACTCAACGTACTTAAATGAAACTTGGCACAAAGGTAGATTGTAACATGAAAAGATCAACATAATATTTTTAACCGACTTCCAAAAAAGGAGGTGGTTTCTCAATTCGTAAATATATGTTTTTTTATGTTTGTTCGTGGATATCTTCGTCGTTTATGAACCGATTTTAAATATTAATGTAATATCACTACTACTTAGTCTTTGAAGATATACGTTTGGAAATTTCGACATCGTTTATACTGCAAGCATATGGTAATTAATAAATAAAAAACCGGGCAATTGCGAGTTGGAATTGCGCACCGAGAGTAGACCGCCGACGCCGAAAAATTTGGCGGTCGGCTCAAGCAGCGCAGCGTCGGATTGAAAGTTGGCGTCGGGCGTCGGCGTCGCAACGTTAGGCGTCGCGCCGTAGGGCGTCGGGCGTCGCGGCGTCGGCCGTCGGGCGTCGGGCGTCGCGACGTTGGGCGTCGCGGCGTCGGGCGTCGCGACGTTGGGCGTTGCGGCGTCGGGCATCGGGCGTCGGCGTCGCGACGTTGGGCGTCGCGGCGTCCGTCAGCGTCGCGACGTCGGGCGTCGGCGTCGCGGCGTTGGGCGTCGCGGCGTTGGGCGTCGCGTCGCGACGTTGGGTTTTGCGGCGTCAGGCGTCAGCATCGTGACGTTGAGCGTCGCGGCGTCGGGCGTCGCGGCGTCGGGCGTTGCGCCGTCGGGAGTCACGCTTCGGGCGTCGTCGTCGCGACGCCCAACATCGCGACGCCGCGGCGTCGGGCATCGCGGCGGTGGGCGTAATCGTCGCGGCGTCAGGCGTCGCGGCGTCGGGCGTCACGACGTTGGGCGTCGCGGCGTGGGGCGTCGGCGTCGCGGCGTCGGGCATTGGGCGTCGGCGTCGCGACGTTGGGTGTCGCGGCGTCAGGCGTTGGGTGTCGCGGCGTCAGGCGTTGCGTCGCGACGTTGGACGTCGCTGCGTCGGGCATAGCGCCGTCGGGCGTCGCAGCGTCGGGCGATGCGGCGTCGGGGGTCGCGGCGGCGGGCGCCGTGGCGTCGGGCGTCGGCGTCGCGACGTTAGGCGTCGTGGCGTCGGCGTCGCGACGTCGGGCGTCGGCTCCACGACGTTGGGTGTTGTGGCGTCGGGCGTCGCGGCGTTGTTCGTCGCGGCGTTGGGCGTCATATACGGAACATGAGCGCGTTTAAACAAACAAACAATTTACATTTGGGGACTTTCGTTGCATGCGCTGTATAAACGGTTTAAATCAAACAAACACCACGCGAACGAAGTCGCGGGCACAGCTAGTACCTAATATATGTACAGTCAGGATTGATGGGTGCAATGTTTTGAAGAATCGTTGCATATCCCTGCACTGCAAATTGCTATTGCAAATATCAGAGTTTAACTATATAATCGGGTATTTTTGGTATATTTAATGCATTCAGAAGTTATAGTTAACTTACAACCGACGACCAAGTGAAGTATTTCATGTGGGGTAGTTGTCTGTACTCAGAAAGTCGCCACACGCGGACATCGTTGTTATCTGAAAATTGCGCAATTTTCAGATAACAACGACGTCCGCGGAAACGCTGCTGCTCATTTTCGGATATAACGGATGTAAAAAGAACAGTCACTATAATTATTACAAAATTTCTCATTGTAGAAATGTATTTTCTTTTAATCAAAAAAAAATTTGGTTTTTTGTTATTCTTGCGACAAGAAAATAAGAAATGGTAATATTTTTTTTAGTTTTAGACAAAAAAAACATTTTCAAAATGAGGAATGGTAATACCTAATCGTATCTCAAAATTATAGTGACTGTTCTTTTTACACACTGTAAGTATACAACCTTTACTCGCCTTTTACGACAGCCAAGGAAATGATGGTCGGTCGGAAGGTTGCTATTCTTTCTTCGGGACCCCACTGTACAAGCGTCCAATTTACGTTCACAACTTTTCTTAAGTACCGTGTACGAGTACCTATTGTAGAGCGCAGAATGTAGAGCACGGATCAGGCTGAAAAATATAGTAGCGGTCGTTGATGGATGTCATCTAGGCTAAACTGTGACAAACGTAGTGTATACGAATAGCAAATCTGCGATGCCAGCTAAACGTTTTCCAAAAAGCGCTGTCGCTATCACTCGAGGTCGCTAGTCGCGCTCATGCGCCGAGCCTACAGTGCACACCTTGTCAAGTACATTCAATAAATTGCCAAGCAAACAATTCATACACGTCCAATACAAGTCCCATACAATTCATACAATTGTAACTCTTATCATCCACCGCGGTATTCGGTCCCCGCGTGCCTGCGACGTGTCCGACTCCACACAATAGCCGATTCGATTTCTCCAGCATTAATCGTACCAATTACAGAGCTGCGCTGTAATCGAGCTGTATTAAACGAATTGATTAACCAATTAAACGCGGTGATTTAGTGCCCCTGCCGACAGAACAGCGTAGAATGCTGTAGGAGATTTTAGGATCAGTGTGTATAGATTCTTTGAGAATATTAAAAAGTTTTCTTTTAGATTATTTTATATGTCAACAATATATTATAATATACAACAGTGGCGTGGAGTTCCTGCAATTCCAATCCCCATCTGCTTCACTTACTCTTAACATTTCTAAGACCCTTATCGATATTCCTAGTTTATCTGTAGGAGAGTCAGCCTTCGCCACTGTTATACAATACCTACCATATAAATAGACCATAATTATTGTGCACATGTACTTAAAAAAAAATAGAAACATTACTAAAATCAGACATGCTCTCAAAGTCAGCCTCATTACATGGCAATTTCATGTAGACAACTTTATGATGTTAGAATAAAGTTACTGCAAATGATAATAATTAAATTAGGTGGTGCCAAGTCTCATGCTGTCTTGGTTGTTTCGCCAAGCACTGACAGTGACAGCCTGTGCTGTCATAGCTTTATTTAGCCGGCCATTAGGTACGTTTCAGAGGTAGTATAAAAATAGGATCATGCCATAGTGCCTTTTGCCTTCCTATTATTGTACGATGTACGTGCCCGACTCCAAATTTTTTTGAGATTAAAAAAATCGATTGATTTAGATGTCATCAAATGATCAAGCGATATAACCTATGGGCGTGAATTCGTTACACACTTGTGGGATTATACCAGCAAGGATTATTTCAACAGTTAGCACAAGCCTACTATGCGGGAGTTTGCGGCATTGTGGTGAGAAATATTCGGCCATGTGAGTCACGCCGCACGTGCGGCTTAGTGGGTGGTGGATCCTATTGTTTTTTTTCCTTTTTTTTTTTGCTATTGACGCGAGATCACAAATTTGACTGCCTGAGGACAACATGTGTGACAGTCGTTTAAGGTTGCAAAAAACAAGTATTTTTGGTTTTCAGCATCATCGCTTTTAATAATATTTTTAACCGCCTACGTTGAAGACAAACGGATGGATAATATTTTACTGTGGAAGTATATGCCAAAACTTCTGCACTGATTTGAATGAATAATAAGTATCACAAGATTTATAATGACCACAAGAGCATAGTTCACAGGCTATACAAATAAATTGCATAGTCGACTTATAGAATCAACTTTTGATTAACAATTATTACTGTTAAAATATTAACAAAGAAATAGGTACTAGATTTATTAGATATTTGAACTTCAGAATTATAGGCAACCTGGTGATGGAAGTACAGAAGACTTTCTTCTTGTAAATAATTATTGAATTGGATTAGGAACGTTGTAGGTATAAAATTCTAATTAGTAAAAAAGTCGAAATAGCCTTTTCAACTTAAACATACTTCACAGAACACACGGAACAAGAAGCACGATATTCGAGAACTATTTAAAGGTTGATTCGCAATTCGCCGTCGTAGACATTTGATGATTTCACAAAAACACGAGTTATGTGTTCGCGACTTGGTGGTCGGCCACCTGGGCTTAGGCCCACGGAGGTCTAAATCTGACCATATAATTAGATATATTGCCTTAATCAAATGAAAGGTAATTTACTGAAATGAGTTGAATTATTACTTCATTTGTATTTATGTGCAATTTCAGACGATACAGCCTTATCGAATTGTAAATTATTGCTAAATGTTATCTTAATATATCAAACAAAGCTGGATTGGTTCAAGATTAGGTATAACTCGAAAACGGCTGGATCGATTTTAATGCTTTTTGATTTGTCGTAACGTCTTGGGAAGCAGAATAACCATTAAAACATTGAAAACTAAAAAATGTTGGAACAGCAATAAAATGTTGTATTCAAGTTTAGTTAGGATAATGCAGGCTGATCACCTGATTGTCTGACAAGAAAGTTGATCCATGCGTCGGATGAGCATGTAAAGTCGGTCCTGCGTCTGATCTCCCGCCAGTCGTCTCGGTCCTACCGGGCTATGAGAGTTAAGGACGAGAGTGCTTCTGTGTATTGCGCACACACTTGGGCACTATAAAATAAATCCTGCTTAGCTGGCCTGGTTTCAATGAAACCGGCCACCATCACCGAAATTGGCATTGCTATTATTAGATATATTATATTCATATTAAAAATACTTTAATGAATAGACGTAATATATTGTTGTTGTTAATAATCAAGATGAAAGAAATATAATTTTATTATGTGTAAGTAAAGTAAATAAAAGCCTCATAGTGTTAATTCAATCTTCATTTGCTTAATATGTTTGCATACCGATAGACCGATAGCGATGATACTTTGTCAACTAATTGCCTACAATTACGACAAGTTTATGGTACGGAGCGCGGCGCGGCGCGCGGCGGCAGCGGACCCGCCGAGTATTAGCAAGCAATAACTCTTATACGATCATTATGTTTTAGTAAAGTGCTAAAAGTGCGTTTATAGTCCCTCGCATTAGCCAGTAATTATGGAATTTATTACCTTTTCGTCGATTAAGACGGTGACTTCGCAATTAAGCTTGGCACTGTCTGACTGCCCGGAGCGCGGTATATATTCTCGCTGTATAAAATTAACGACAATTTCACCTGTGCTGATAATTTTTAATTTTGACGTGCAGATAATTTTGATGGCAAAAAAGTGAAGATGATCGAGTTTCGTGCATTTAGCAAAATATTAAATGTGTGTTCACTGTGACCTTTATCGGTAATGCAGTAATGAAATAACCTACGTAATAGCTCCCCTCGCCGATATATTTTATAGTGTCCAAGTCTGTAATAGCTCCCCTCACCGATTTCGGTGTCAGTAGCCGATTTCATTGAAACCAGGCCAGCTACGCAGGAGTTATTTTATAGTGCCCAAGTGTGTGCGCAATACACAGAAGCACTCTCTCTTCCTTTTACTCTCATAACCCAGTGGGACGGTAAACCGACACGACTGGGGAGAGAACAGGCGCAGGACCGACTTTATACATGCCCATCCGACGCATAGATCTTCTTTCTTGTCAGACAATCAGGTGATCAGCCTGCATTGTCCTAATCAAATTTGAAAACAACATTAATTATTCTTCCAACGCGGGAGTCGAACCCACGACCACCGGGTCGAGAGCGAAGCTCTGAACCACTAGACCACAGAGGCGATACACAAGATACGTATATCATACTACTAGCGTATGTACTGCATGTTACTGCGTAGTTTTTAACCCCGACGCAAAAACGAAGAGGTGTTATAAGTTTCACGTATCTGTGTAAATGTGTATGTCTGTCTGTGCATCGTAGCTCCCACACAGATGATCCGGATTTAATGCGGTTTTTTTTGTTTAAAAAGTATATCTGTCGAGAGTGTTCTTAGCTATGTTTGGTGGAAATCGGTTCAGGTCTTTAAGGTCGTCAGATCGTTTGTTAGGTGTGATAGGAATGTTACACGCTGAGTCGGAGGTTTTTTTTAATTTAAAATTTAGTTTTATGTTGCTATTGTTCGTTTAAAATTACTATTTACCTTACGTATTATTATTTACCTTTTAATAGCCCATTTGTCGAGGAGTCTACGTCGTCATAATAAGAGGAATAGGATCAAAACACCAATTAAGAATGTTTCAGAATCTTTATTACACTATTTCGAGGACGAAGTCGCGGGCGCAACTAGTTTGAGTATAAGATATTACCTAATCTCCACGCCGTATTCACACTTATACTATAAAATCAATATTTTGTGTTTGTATGTTACTTCTTTACGCGCAAACGGCGGAACCAATTTTGATAACATTGGGCATGCAGGAAGCTGACACGTTGATTAACGAATAGGGCCCCGATTCAAGATGCCATCATTTTTAACGCTAACGAAGTACGAAAACAAAATGTATGGGATTAAACATAAGCTTCGCTAAGTAACATAGAATTCGCAAGTCATTTAGCGAAGCTTTACGTTTCCAAATCCCATACATTTTGTTTTCGAAGTTCGTAAGTCATAATAGCGATGGCATTATGAATTAGGGTCCAGGCTACTTTAAATATCTTTTGACTTGAAAGAGTACAGTGTAGAGTATAGTTGGATACTGCATTTATGTAGGCGGAGCCGACGGCAAAAGTTACTATAATTAATTGTAACTCCTCCGAGGGCTATTTAACGACATACATTTACGCGTCGAGACGGTCTCGAAAACCTCATTACAACGTGTCATGTTCAATATTACTGATTAATTAACTTAAAAAATAGACTCGAAACCAGTGACCTTCTTCACATAACGAGAACCCGTCACTCAGTTGACCGACTCCGACAAGTTCAATTTATATACAACTGGAGGCTGCGCAAGCGCATCATGTGATCGTTGATCAGACTGAGGGCAATTTAGTGAGACGAACATGACGATGCGTTAAAACTTTGCCGGTTAAGTTATGAGCATGTTATGTCGAGTCACATTGGGTTACAACTTGCAACTCACAGCGGGTTTGCTAAATCCATACAAAGTTAGTGTCTCAACGCTGTTTCCATTATATGATACGCAAATTATGTCTAGAATTCGAGAACTCGAGCCGCGGTGGGTTGCAACTCGCAGTAATTTGCAAAATACAAAATACACACATATATATACATACATATAAACAAAAAGTTCGTGTCTAAACGCTGTTTCTATTATATTATGCGCATATTATGTCTACAGGCCGTAATATTTATGAGTGATAATACTTTAAAGTGTGTATGAATCCCGTATGTAGAGTTTACTGTGAAAGTACCAGCGCTGAAAGACAAACTTTTTTTAATTATTGTATGGCCAAATTTATGATGTTGGTGTATTTTTCATAGAAACATGAAAGTCAAAAGTAAGTCTTTCAGAGCTAGTACTTTCACAATAAACTCTACATAAGAGGCACTTACAAATCCTAAAGTATTATCACTCATTTACTTTACACTATGTAGAACTCGAGAACTCGAGCCACGGTGGGTTGCAAAATCCATGCAAAGTTCGTGTCTAAACGCTGTTTCCATTATATTATGCGAAAATTATGTCTAGATCTCGAGAACTCGAGTTGCGGTGGGTTGCAACTCGTAAAGAGTACTTTGCAAAATCCATACAAAGTTTGTATCTAAACGCTGTTTCTATTATAAGGTGCGCAAATTATGTCTAGAACTCGAAAACTCGATACGAGTTGCAACCGGTAATTAATTAAACAGTTTTTCTTTGTACGCAAAGGAAATACTTATTACATACATATTTATATATATTACTCAAATAAGTATATTAACAACTTTAATATAAGTACACAAAAGTAAATTTAAGCCTGAAGTAACAAGAAATAGACTGAAGCATATAATGAAGTAGAGCTAAGTGGGCTTTACCAATACTCATTAATCTTGGTGAAACAACTTTTTAATAAAAAGTGTGTTTTCGGACTTTGATGAACTTATTAGGGATAAAAAATACTAATGGATAAGTGCGTGTCGGGCCACACGCAAGATAGGGTTCCGCAGTCGCATTTCACAAACTACAACCACATATTATTATGTATCACCATGGACCAATAATTGGTCTATGGTATCACTAAAAGCGACAAATAGGCGACTTTTAATTATACGACTCTTGAAAGGGGTATGTTGATGCTAAAAGTATTACTTTTGACTGTTTGTTGGGGCACTTGAGTTTTGATATTTTGTACAGGTATGTTTAACATCGATTAAAATATTTTACATAGATGGATAATTACATAGATGGCTGTATATCTTTTCTTGGATAAAGCTTTATGCTAAATTTTAATAGCTCTTCCGAGGCTTAAATTTTAAAAATTAATAAATCAATGGGACACTGAACACTTCAATTAGTTTTTCAGTTGTAAGTCAAAAACATAGATACATGCTGCGGCTTAAACTTTTTTAATGCATTGTGTTGTTTTATGTACATTAGGTACTAAATATTCTAATCTTATTTTTTAAGTTTCTTCTAACAGGTATATATCGATGTTATGAAGACTACATCCTACAGAACCACAGGATAATTTTCCTTTAAAATTTTCGCTCATCGCTGTCAAAAATAAGGGACTTCAAACATCACCGTCTTTTATTTGTGAATCGAGACGAAATTTCGATCAATTAGGGGACTCAAATAACATGCTATTAATTCAAAATGTACGGTTTAAGAGGGCAATGTTTTTTCAATACGTAGACTTGGGCTACTCTACTTGGGTGGCAAAATCATGACAGCGAAAAACCATAATTTTATTCATAAAATTTATTAAAATCGTGTTTTGTTATTTTGGACGAAAGTAATCGTGTCGAAATTCGCGTATGCTTATATAAATTAAGATTGATTTCGATAGCTTTGCTTTTTTTGTTGACCATTTTTGGCTCGTGAATCCTTATTCTGCTTTTTGCTTTGACTTTTGTGTATAACAAATGTAATAAAATTTTACAGCTTAGTCATAATTTTCAAGATAATATAAGAGACAAGTAAATTATACTTAGAAGGTACCTATCTGCTTTTGTTTAATAAATATGCCATTATAGTAACGGTAGGTAAATATCACTGGCCACCTACGTGCTATTCCTTTAGAGCGATTAACGTATTTTTTAATTTATGGTAACTAGTGGAGGTATACAATGAAAAGATGGCAATTATTATATCTTCGTTGCCAGTATTAAGCAATTAGCCTGCCTCAATTAAGACCTCTATATTTATACCTGAGATTACATCTCGCACAAATTTGCGAGTATAAATCTTCGGTGGCTTAATAGCCGCGGTTATGACCACCGTATGACCCATGCAGCCGTAATATCTTCAATAGCCCGCTATTAGTGTCGCTACAGTGCAAACGAATGCTATAGTCCCAGCCGGTAGTGGCCACACACGAACCATCACTTTATATAGAGGATACCCTCGAGAGGACACCCTGTTTGTTGATGGGAAGATTCGCACTTAGCCGTGACTCGCGCAGGAAGGGTTCAGTACAGTACAGCAAAATATAAGGAATCCCCCTTTAATATTAACTTTTGTTCTGTTTCTAGTATTTGTTATTATAAAAGAAACTCAAAAACATATTAATCTTAAAATATTTTAATGATCTTTATAATGAAACGGTTCATAAGATACAATAAGCCTGATAATAGACGGATGAATAGTGGAGTATCAACAATGGTACCCTTTGGGTACTTTTTTTTTATATTTCGCAAGGGAAATGCATTACGCATCCCCCCGGGAGGGTTCTACGTAGTACTAGTACTAGTATTAAGAAAACTTTATGCTTATTATCTTTTGAGAATTCACTGTGTATTTTATGAAGCGGTTCTCTAGGGTAAGGTGAATTGAAAAAGTTTTTATATTTAATGCATTTATTTAATGGCATTTATGTCTTTTAGGTACATACCTCAAAATTACTCTTAACCAACATAATATCACGTTATATTTACAAGTAATAAATTATACACACAAACTACACATTTTCTTAAACTCAAATTAAAATTATACAATCTATAGAGTTTTAATTTACAATTGAAATAAAACATTATGAATCAAAATTTTAAATCATAGAACAAAATATTTTTTTCTGAAAGGGTAAAATTTTGAAAAGTCATAAGTTCAATTTTAATAACTTATATTAAAACTATATTTTAATTATACAGAAATAAATATGACGATGTTTTACATAAATGGAAGATTATTAAGGTACACTGTCCATACAATAGGTAACTTATTAAGGAAGACTGGCTAACTTAGGTAACGTAAATTATACTTACTTATGCTTACTGGAAGACACTTACGATTTTGTTGTACAAGGCACTCTTTTACACAATTTGTACAGTCAACGAAAAGTCCACAAATTGATAGATTAACAGTTACAGAATTATATTAAAAAACCAAAAAAAAAACTATTTTAGATTATATTTTATTAAAAAAATAAGGGGTTTTTATTTTGTTTATGTCAAAAATAGGGCGTAATTTGCAGTTTTAACTTTCAGCAAGTAATTTCTAATTGTTTTGTTTTTCCATCACGATATGAACTTTTTGCTGATTGTACACATCTACATACAGTACCCCTTGGACAAATATCATAATATCATTAAACTCTTAATTTTGTACACACTAATTTACTACTTAATTATTTATTTTCTTCTATTAATAATAATAATTTGTTCGTTTATTTTAATAACGTCAACAGTTTGGACGAAATTTTTGTGTTATACAAAGGATTTGAATAAAAAAGTAATATATATTTAGCCTAAACATACAATAATTAATTTTATTATTAAACATAATATACTCCTATGGCACTAAGTAATGTTAAAATATAATTTATTTTCTTTATATTGAACATATGTCCATTGCATATTAAAGGACAGATGTTCTTCTCTCTTGAAATACTGTCTTAGATGTCATTCAGATATGCGGATTACACTATCACTAATGTTCGATAGACAATTTATAAAATTCTCATGTATAAAATTCTCCACTATGATAAGTTTATATGTTTAAATCAGAAAAACCAAAACAATTGTTGAAAATTAATATTAAAATGCATTTATGTCTTCTTTCAGCGAAGGCTGAAATATATTTACGATCCAGATTCATCTCGCCCAGAGAAAAATCAGTGTGCTGAAAATAAAAGTTGAAAACAGAAAACACGAGTGTCGAGTTGTCAAAATTTGACATTGATATTTGACTCGACGAAAAAATCAAACACACGATGTTTGATTTTTTACTCTGTTGTAAGTACTCCTGTAACTCTGTTTTCAGCCCAGAGTTCTATTTTCAGTGCTCTAAATTTTATCTCGACTGCTGAATTCCGGATCTTATAGTCAGCCAGTGGGAAGGTTATTGTTTATTGAAAATTCTGCCGTTTTATCCTCGAACATTAGAATCAGCGCGATCACGATAAACTCCTATTAGGTATTATATTTTATACAATAACTTTACTTAAATAAAACTTACACACCTTCTATACTGACCGACGCTTACACTATAGGAACTCTTGTATCACTCGAACATCACTTAAACTAAATATCACAGATCCTGAGCAAAAGAATGCAGTCTTGTCACCACGGTCGCCAGGGCTTCTCCTCTGGAGGTGGCTTTCGGGTCACCAGAGCCAGAGGGGCGGATTCCTCGGGGGGAGGAGGGGTGCCCCAGCCAGAGCTGGCGGGGGAGTAGCATCTGGGTTCCGATGACGAGGAGCTGCCGTCTGGGGGGGAGAGGGGAACCAGCGTGGGTATGGTGGCCAGGGTGCTGGCGCTGACTCCGGCTGGCAGCACCAGGGCGATGTCGCCGTTGGACAGCCGCGTGGGGACGAGGCGCACTCCGGACCCGGGACCCGCTGGAAGGAGGTTTATGGTTAGTGTTTGCAATAAGAGATAAACGCAAATTATGTAACATGCTATACGCTGATGAATATGAACTAACTCTATATGAATTGATGTTATATTATCAAGTTTTAATAATTTTCAAGCTGAAATCGGCACTGTAAACATCCATAGCTTACAGTGAAGACGATAAAAAATTTGAGTTTTTCAGCTAAAGCTTTGGTTTCGCCACTTCTTTTTATTTTATTTCTTTTTGTATCCAAATAAACTCAGCAGCATATAACACTATCAAGAAGTACAATAAAATATTTCGTAATACTCTACATAACATGTACTCTACATAATATTATATAAACTACAAATGTAAACAAAGATTAGTATGGGCGGATATCACTAAAGTCACATTCACCGTGCAATGAAAATATTACATCGAACTGACTTTTATAATCTAATTTATTGTAGAGTAACTTACCAGATATAAATATCGTCGAGTGATTTGGAGACATGACTTCATCAGTATCCGAGGGTGGTGTGGGCGCCGCGGACGGTCTGGCTCCTGGGGTGCTCACACAGCCTTCCAAATGCCGGACCAGTCTCTTCTTCAGTCCACCTTCTAGCCCGGGGAACTTCGTGACTTCGGCAAGGCAATGTCTGTAACCGGCTCGGAATCGGTCGGGGGAGCCGACGCCTTCCGAGCGCAGACCCTCCAGATGCTTCACCGTCATTTCCAAGATGTCTGCCTTCTCGAGCTTCGAGTGACGGGCCGGCTGCAACAAAAGTGATTGTTAATATTATGGTATAACTTGGTACACATAACATTCATAAACATAAATCATGAACAAACACATACCTACGACTAAAAAGTAATTTTATTTTCAAGGAAAACAAAATTAAGTTTTAGTCGTATGTTTTGTCAAAATATTCTAAGTTAAACAATCTTTATAAATATTATAAAGATTTGTATATGTGTTTGTGATAAATAAAATCAAAAACTACTTTACGATTTTCGTCAATTTTGATAATGAGGCTATTTTTTAATCGTATAGAAGAGTTTGAGGCCGAATATTGCGTACAAAAGCTGATAAGAATATTATATACATAATATTTTCTCTCTCATCTATATGCAAGGGGAATCGCAGAATTTTATGAACATTGATAAAATTTAAATTGTTCTCGTTTTGTGACAAGGCTCGACTGGTACTGATTGAAGTAATCTCGCGATGACTGATGTGAATATGCGAGTGTTCCACCGATCAATCTTCCCCATGAGAAATGGCCGTGTAGATATAATAAATGTTCATCATAGTGCGTGACAAGTTAATTAATCATAGCTCTTGAACATATAAAATCTAGAATTTAGTTCAGTCGTGGTTCAGTTTATACATATCTAGGGCGCCGCAGCCCGTTTAAAATGTAATGAGGAATCGGTGAATATCCGTAACGCCATTATTATGCCTCAGTTAGGCCAGCTTGCGCCAAATAACTGTAGGTTAAAATGTTAGCCTATATTTGACTCTTTAGCGTTAATTTTAGGATATTTATTTTTTAACCTAGAATGGCGCAAGTAGGCATAAAAAAAACAGATGAACAAAAAAGGTACATTATTTAAAAATGCATATTATTTTAACTAGCTATTCAAAACTATTTCAGTACGTACGTAATCTCACTTGGTAGTTTTTTAGACCTATATAACAAGATAGAGCTAATGAGCCAACCGTGGCCAGTCGAGCACTTTTTGTTGAAGTTTTGTATATTTTGTTCCCTGTCATTATTTTAACCACTGTGATTCATCATTAATGATAATTACTTATCGTTTTTCAGCATATTACAATGATTAATTGCGTTGGTTTACAAGCGTGTTCTTTAAATATTTTCTGTAATTATAGAACTTTGCCTGACATTAAAATATATTTTACAAATTGCTTGCAAAATGATATGTAAAATTTGTAAATTTGGCTGATATATTTCTATAATATCATGTTTATTTCTTCAAATAACCCACTGATTCTATATATCAATATTAGCAATAAAATAAAAAGAAAACTAAGTATTCAGATATAATGTTCGATGTGCCATTTTTTCTTCGAACAGAATATAAAAAAAAACTCATTATATAAATATCTGTACCGCATGGCACGTATAAAGTCGTATGTTACTTACGTCTTTCTTCATGGCATCGAGGATGAGCGCCTTGAGCTCGTTTAGGCAGTTGTTGATCCTCGCCCGTCTCCGCTTCTCCATTATCGGCTTATTACTCTGTAACAACGGAACCTCATTTACTCCCCGTGTAACAATAAATAACGTACTTTATGGGCGTGTGCTATTGTTATACGCACTCAAAGTGGGTTGGAGCTTATAAATTCATACTGAAGTATAAGGTCCTACAAGAAAATTGTTATTATGGAGTACAAATCGACAACCTAAATAATGATAGGCAATTCATTTTATATAACGATAATAACAATCGATTAAACTTATAAAATAACAAGTAATATTTTACAAAACATTCGCTGATCGCGAAGGAACTTTACTTTCATTCTCTATCTATCCTTTATTCCTATTTTCCTCTCTCTTTATTCCTATTTTCCTTCTCACCTATCACTTATCTACTAGACATGGTTACTGCTGATTAACGTGCTAAATCTAATATCCGTAACGGAGGCGTGACGGCGGCGCGTGCGGCTCAAGGTGAAGGTCGGCGTGACACGCGCTCACGTGACGTGACCACGTGATCACTTTCAGGCCGGCCGACGGAATCACGCTGTTTACAGGAAAAATACGGAAGAATGTGATAGAAGCCAAAGGCTTTGTATATCTTAGACAGAGGAAAATATACACGTATTACATGTTTTCCGCTACTTCGTACGCATAATAATAAATCCCATAGGTACCGTACTTTTTCTGCTGGAAAAGTAGCCATGGTGTTAATCCAGCATGTAGACTACTACCACACCAAATTTTATTTAAATCCGTTGAGTTGTTTTTGCGTGAATAAGTAACAAAAATCCATAGTTAAAACTTTTGCAATTATCAATATTAGTAGGATGTGCAAAGATGGTTTATGTATATTTAAATATAAGCACTAGACAATTAGGTTTTTAGTTTAAATAGGTAAGAATTTTAATTAAAGATAGGCTCTATAGTCTTTATCTAATTATGTTGTCATGTGCCTATACTCTACATAACGCCAGGTGGGCTAATTATCTTTATTTGCTACCTTCAACCTTTAAAAAGACATTATTATAACAAGCATAGCATGTTTCTCAGATGTTCAGTGATTTAATGTTTGATAATAATGAATAATTTAACAATAAAGATGCCAAAATTGATGTGGAGTGCTTGTTACATAACTCACAAATGACAAAACTATTAAAATTAACATAATTTATTGGTATATAAAATTGCGAACAAGTTTTAGTTATATAGTAGTTTATTTGAATTGTCATCTAATTGAGTTATAATAATGATTCCAAAAATATAGGCTGGGATTTAAATTGCTTAATAGGTTTATTTTTCACGATATTTAAAGAATTGTGAAAATATTTTCTTTATCTTTGTAAATTAGCCTACAGCATATTGTAAATGTGTTTTGTAAGTACTAAGTAGTAGTAATCCTTACAATTTACATAATTAATTATTTTATAATGAATTCTAATAGGTGAAATGAAATAAAACGAAATAATAAATGCATTATTATTTCGGACTACCTCTATGCTCAGTATCAGTTGTTGAATCATTTAGTACTTTTATTTAAAAAGAAATCGTTTAAGGCCTTGTTTCACCAAGCAATGTTAAAGTTAACACCATGTTAAAATACCATGCCATCTCATTCATTGACAGGAAATACGAGAGGGATAACATGATATTTAACATGGCGTTAACTTTAAAATTGCTTGGTGAAACACGCCCTTAGACTTTAGTATTCTAGTAGGCATTTAGCGATGCAACTAAAGGATAACTGACACAAAGTTACCATTTGACAGGAAGTAGGAAAAGTGTGCTTGTTAAATAAAACGCGGTGGTGAATAGAAACGCTACGTGAATCACCACAATTCAAATGCCCCATAGTGTGTAATGAGCCTGTTTGTGTGTTTGTTTGTTCGACACAACAATGTGGTTCCAATACAATGAGTATAAATAAGGTGGCACTGTCATGACTAAATGTTGGCCCAATTGAAAATAGACTAGCTAAGTGACGTTTCACTTGTTTTCTCGAAACAAGTGCGCTAAATAAATTAAATATGCAATGTGAATTCATTATGAATCTTCTTGTTGAATCCAGTAGTATTTTCGAAGATTTGTACTTCAACTCATTATTTAAAACTTTATGTAAAATATTTAAGATATACATGAAACGATGGTCTTCTTTAAATTCTTGAAGAACATATCAATTTCATTTTACAGATTGTCTGTTGAATACTCCTGTAACTATATTGAAGAGTATATTTTCGGTAGGTGTGGTCCCTATTTCACCAACGGATGTTAGTGTCAGCGGCTTGTTAAAATACCATGCCTTCGCATTCATTGATAGGAATTACGAGAGGAACAACATAATACTTGGTGCGAATAGAATCGAAAACGAAGGATTAACTTTAACATTGCTTGGTGAAACACGCCCTTAACCTGGCGCAATATATTTGTCCCTCACGTTTCGTAATGAGGATGCTATCTAAATTATTATGTACATATTAGCGGCACACGCTTTTCCTATTAGGTGCGTTACGTCAGTTACGCCGCTTCGTGTCCGGCGTGTGACGTCGCGGTCACATGCTGAACTTCCCGTGTTTGTTCGTGTTAATTGGGTTATTGAATGAATATTGCTTTTAATTTTGGACTCATTACCCAGAAAATCAAAAAGATAAACAAAATCTAAAATAAGGATTCTGAAATGTTTTAAAATTGCTTTAAACTTAATTAGTTTAAGTAGAAGTAGTGGAAAAGTCTGACAAACAAATGCATTTTTCGTGCATTTCATCATTTATTTTTATGAGGTTGTTACAACAATATAAAATCATTTTAGGTTGTATATTTGTTACTCGTAACTTACGGCGAAGCTAACAGGAAGGGTAATCGGAGGGTAGGTATTTTTGATGACTACGTATGTAATATATAGTATGTATGTATGATTTTAGAGAAAGACAATTTTTAAATGGATTCATAATAATAGCCCGGGTAGCATAGATCATAGGTCATATTTACGTATTCGAAAAGAGGTTTTATAAAAAATGTAGTTAATACTATTGAAGAAATATCAATGAACAACGTATATCTATGTGTCATCTGCTTTATGGTGGTTATTTATAACATTGAAACGCGCCCAAACAATTGCGGTGCGGAATGTCGCGGTGTCAGACGCCGCGCGTGAACTTTACGTAACGTTTGGCGAGTCACACGGCACAGAATTAGGCGCCGACGCCCTGACGCCTGCGACGCCCGCTCGTGACGCCCTAAGGCCTATTGTACACACACGTTTTTTCTCCGTGAAAATCTAATACGTCTGCCACACTATGCCTCCTCGCGCTGGCGCGATGTTGCCCTGATTTATTATATTATGACGAGTAACGAGTGACGAGACACACTGCGTCTCTGCCTACTTTCTTCGCTACTTCCCATACTAGTCGTCGAGTGAGTGGCAGGTTCGTAAGGTTAATTCGCCGTATGTAGTCACGGCTGTCAGCTTGTTGACATTAAGGGTCACAAAGTTGCACTGCGCGCCACCGCTGTATGCGCCGTTTGTGTCATATGTTCTATGGATACAACACGGACAACCTTGCCTACATACAGCGAATTAGATTTTCAAAAACCTATGTATTACCAAAAACTTCATAGTTCCTACGGCAGACGAAGTTACGACGAAAAAGTCGTCTGGTGGGAGATTCCAGCGCGAGGTTTATGTACTCTTTGTTTAATGATCATAGTGTACTTGTATCTAATAGATATGACTATTTCTAGTGCCAGAAGTTTAAAACACAGGCAGCTATGATACAGTTATATACTAGTACTGCTGCCGATGTTACCTTTATTGTGTACCTATTTTGTGGAAATTATCTTATTTTATTTGTCAAATTTATATTGAGAAATAAATTATTATTATTCAAGGCTTTTCTCAGCGAGACTTAGCGGATTTATAAGCAAATCTGCTTATCTATAGCTTATAACAACCTCATGTCGTGTAGTCATAGTCATATATGAAAATCTGCTCGACTACAAGCAGCCTTACTTCCGACGCCTGGCGTTCGCGGCACGCGTCCACCCACAACATCTATATTCGCTGTACCCTGTACCCACGCGTGACGCGTTGGCAAAAAATCCACATTTGTCAACGTCTCCCAGTTCACAATGAAATTCAGCACGTGCGTCTGGGGACTACACCTACATAAATCTAAATTCATGATGGGACGTAAAGATAGCGTAGACAATTTGAAAATGATAGCGAAAAGATTGCTATCTCGTATACTAATTTTAGATTGTAATGGACAGAAATAATCTATTTTATGTGCATTCCAGTTGCAAGAAACTAACGTCAGTAACGAAATATTGAATCACTTTCCTGTTTCTCGATAATCGAAAAGTTAGTTCTTTTGCAACTAGGATGCACCTCTAGTAAACTAGGTACGTTCTCATTTTATAAACATTTTTAATTGGTGTTCTGCTCCTATTGATTAAGATCAATATAGATCAATATATAATAGCGATATACAGCCTATTGTCTTCCTCGATAAATGTGCTATCCAACACTTAAAGATTCTTTTTAATCTGACCAGTATACTATTCATGAGATGAGTGTGCCTAAACAAACTCTTCAGATTTAAAAGATTAGTATGTATATGCTTAAAAATATTCGACACTTCCTCTTTAACCGCATTGATAAAAGTATTAGTACTACATGAGCCCAATTATACCTTGCCATAAAGGCTATAATATAATTGAGTGAGAATACCTTAGAGTGATTATGGGTGCCGTATATAGAATACCAGCGCTGAAAGAGGTTCTTTTTATAAAATTATTATATGGGACAATTTATAATGTTGGGGCGTTTCCCATAGAAACATGAAAATCAAAAGTAAGTCTTTCAGCGCTGGTACTTTCACAGTATACTCTACATAGGAGGGACATACACAGCCAAAGGATTATCACTCATTTATTTTACACTTTGTATTAGATCGAATAGATTACGTTACAGAATTTAAATAATAAAGCGATCATTGAGCGCGTGCCAGACGACACGCAGTCCCACGACGCCCACGCGTGCGACCAATACCCACGGTATAAGGGTACACTCACATTGGCGCAGATTCGAAGAGTTGCGACGCGTCATTTTTCGACGATTAACGCCCGTCGTCGCGCATCAATATTGCGTTTAGTGGCGCATCCACCCTAGGGCCAAAGATGGTGGCCGGCGTCGGCGGTCAGACCTGGGACCTTACCACGAGGTCTTATAGCAGTATTACTTTAACATTACTGTTGGATTTCGAGCCATTAAAAATACATTTTAGATTATATAAAGAACATATTTTTTTACACAAAATTCATAAGTAATGTTAAAGTAATACTACTATAAGACCTCGTGGTAAGGCTCCTGAAGTCCTGACTCCTATTTAACATGCGTCGACGCCAGAAGCCACGCTTCACCAGAAAACACAACGCGCGCTACGATATTTTAATAATCTTTACGTTAATAATTGCAAAATAGTTAAATATGCTACGGGTGAAAAATACAATGCATCGCTTAGGCCGGGTTTCCACTGACGCGGCACCGCTAAGCTCCTCTCCGCCCCGCTCCGCGTCAGTGAAAACCCGGCCTTACTCTCGAGCAAAGGCAAATTAACGATCAAATCAACTAATCAGTATTCAAATCTTTTGTCAGCTGTCAAATGTATTTATAGTAAAAAAAAAACAGTACTGAATTGAAACTTAACAAGATATTTGGACACTGGGTAGTTTATCTGTCGTTGAATTGCCTTAACTATTTTTGAAATATTAACGTAAAAATTGTGTTTCGATTACCAGTGTGAGTTGAACCTAAAAGTAGTTATATTATATAGATTCACGGTGTGAGTCACCGCGTGACTACCGCACAGTGTTCGTCTCGTGCACGAAGCCTAGACGTCTAAAATATACCTAGCGCAACTGTAATTTACACTGAGAGAATATAGTTGTAAGCCAATTACCTAATGAGATTTAACTCCGTTACATTTTGCTTGTTATCGCTGACAATGAGAAGGACAGAAGTGACTGTAGTTTCTGTGGCATAAGTATGAATGTTATACTATAATGGCTGGGACTACAGGTGCGTTCCAGTTGCAAAAAAAATTACGTGTTTTTTATGAACCTAGGCCGAATAAAACAGGAAAGTTTCCTTGCACTCGAACACACTTTATATGATCGCGAATCAGGAGAACATTTATGGCGCGTTTCAATAAATTTCTAAGATCTTGTTCTCTCTTGATCTATTAAATCAAAAATTCATAAAAAAATGTATGGGATTTGACACAAGGTTCGCTAAATGACAAGTGAATTCGTATGTCATTTAGCGAAACTTATGTCAAATCCCATACATTTGGCTTTGAACTTCGTAAGCGATAAATAGCGATGGCATCAGGAGCACGATTCTCGGGCAGTGGAAAAAAGCTCGAATATTAGTATATCCCGCTCGCACGCGCGGTAAATCTCATTTGCATGAGCGGGACAGACCGATAGTAAAAAGTGAGTTCGAGCCCTGAGAATTAGGGCCCTGGGCCAAGCACTCTGAATTTTCTTCGGACGGGGAGATAGTTTCATCCTGCATTTCCGTTTCTATAATTTTCACATGGAGTGCTCGTGACGACAGTAATTATATTGCCAGTACAATATGTTGGCTCAACTGCATTTGGCAGCAATATGCTAGTGCGTGCCAACGCGTGGGAGACTTCCGGCATAGAGGCACCAGGATATAGGATGTGGGACAATAGCCCCTATATTCGAGCTAATTGTTTAAATATAAAGTAATAGTTACGTAACGTATATTATAACGTACTGTTGTATGCAAAACAGCAGCAATTTATTTTTTAGTTTTGACCAGTAATTATGCTCCAAAGTAATAAAAATATTTACACACTGTAAATGTGTATAAGCTATACAATGCTTTTCCTTGTCTAATACTTTACAAAATAATTTGATAGACAAAGACAAAACCATCATAACTTATCCAGATTTCAGTGTGCAAATATTTTTATTATACCGTCTGTATATATCTATTGGAAAAAAATGGTGCTGAAGATTGAGTGACTTTTAATGATTTAAAAATCTGATGGTAACAAATGCTATTCTGTAAAGTATTCTGTACCCTAGGGGCTAGGTAGGTACAGTTAGCCCTGGCGTAGAATCATGGCGATGCTAACGGCCAGAACTGTTTTGCGAGTTGTACTCCCGATTATTGAAAGGCAAACCAACGATCAAATCAACTAATCAGTGTTCAAGTCTCTATAGTTGTCACATTCGAAAGAGATTTGAAAACTGATTAGTTGATTCGGTGTTGATTTGCCTTTGAGAGATCGGGGGTGACTGGTTTATGAATTTATCAACAAGAATATTAATAGAAAGCCTGAATAGAAGGACTCCTAAATTTAATCGGCCGTTTACGATGTCAAATTCCACACAATTTTGTTGTCGAACATCACTGTCGTAATTAACGATGGCAGCAGATTATGTGGGCTGAGGCGCTGCGCCCGCGCAGTTGAATAATAAGCGTCATTGATAGAACAACTGTCCGCTACTGTGAGAATAGTTCATGATTTATCAATGTCGGTACAACGCGCGTGGGCGACGAGACACGCGTAGCCCACGTCGCGTTTCCCACGACTATTAGCCGTTTTGCCCACGGTCCACGGTGTTCGCAGTCCGTTGCCCACTCGCCGCCCACGGTTGACTCAGAGACACAGGAGCAATTGTAGGGAATGTATTAGATTTGATATGTGAAAGAGATTAAAGGAACAGTTTCCAGATCTTTTTGGTTTAGAATACGAGGTATTATGTTTGAAGAAAATTAAGGGCGTAAACATCAGGCCGCAACAGGCTCTTTACATTTTATATACCTATTATACTACACCATACTTTACCGAGGCGCCGGATAACTTTTATGTAAGGAATAAATATGTGACTTTGACAGATTTTGGAACAAATGTCAAAGTCACATGTTTATTCGACAGATAAAGTTATCTGACGATTGAAAAATTGCCCCTTAGAATGATTACACATGTGTGATTATTCTCAGGCTATAGATAATAGAATGTAGCAGTTACCAACAAACAAATAGATCATACTCGTAGTACACAAAAGGCGGACCGAACTTACATTTCGCGCTACGCTAGCCTGGTATATTGTGCACGTACCTTTAAGGCTAACTTGGAAAAACTTGCGAGATGGAAACAAGAAAATTTTTCCGATCATTGAAATTTTGTAATACACTTTTACTTTAGGCTGTAATGGAAACCTTTTAAGGTTCTACGCTAGGAATGACCCAAGTACAAGCGTGATGGATGTGTAAACAAGCTCGTCACGCCAATTGACAGTTGCTGTTGTTGACACTTGTGAATAGTAAGAATTAAGAATAATAATGAATACTGAATAATATTTTTTATTCGTTTACAATCCGTTTCTCTGTCGCGATATCGTGTTTCTAATTTACGATATCATGATTTAGTTGGGCAGATAACTAATATTATAATAAAAAGTGTAAAAAGTATAAATGGATTCTATTTCAACTTTGCACCTCGATATTATTCCAACGGGTATTTTTGATTTTTTTTAAGGGAACAAAGCTAATAAATAAATTTTAAGCTGTTAAAAATCATGGAAGCCAAGGATACGACATACTTATAATATTTGAATTTCTATCGACATGTAGTATGCATAATAGAACATTTCATCACACACAAAAATAAATGGATTTAGAATACGATCGTTACTTTATATGTAGGTATTAGTAATTTAATACCAAATAAATAAAAGAAAAGCCGTAATATTGAGTTTCGGCGTTCGTTGATGTCTTTTGTATGCAACAAACAATTTTCAAAATAAGTTAACATTTTATGGAATCCCAAAATAAATCTCCAAATCGACTTACCCTGCGATTGCTGTCATTCTTCTTCTCTGGCACGTTCATGTTGTTGGCCCCCGGCGGGGGTACTCCGGTCACCATCACTGCACTCACATAGCACGTGCGCTCTGCGCGGCGGGCGGCGCGCGACTGAAGTGCGGTCGCGGCGGCGTGCGTCTGTCGCGAGCGGCGCGGCGGATGATGCGCGCGACCCGCACGCGACCGGCCCTGTCGCCGCACGCGTGCCGCCGCTAGAAGGGCGTTTGATGTTCCTATACATATATATTTGGTTCCGTACGTAAGATAAGGGCGAACTAGGTATATCACCGATTTCGGTGTCGGTACCCGATTTCATTGAAACCAGGCCAGCTACGACGGGGTTATTTTTATAGTGCCCAAGTGTGTGCGCAATACAGAAAGACACTCACTCTTCCGTTTACTCACATAACCCAGGGGCACGGTAAACCGACACGACCGGTGAGAGAACAGGCACAGGACCGACTTTTTACATGCCCATCCGACGCATAGATCATCTTTCTTGTCAGACAATCAGGTGATCAGCTTGCGTTGTCCTAACCAAACTTGAAAACAAATTTTTTTGTTGTTCCAACGCGGGAATCGAACCCACGACCTCGAAAGCGAAGCTCAGGGGGCTTACTCCCGACACAATCGAGAACCGAATCCGTTCGATATCAGTGGTTTTTCGTATTTTATTTGGTGAATTACTTTAAAACTAATCAGGATAAAGAAAATTGTTAGATCGTAACTTTTTGTACTCCCGACCATATCAATCGACTGAGAATCAAAATAAACAAATGTCAATTTATTAGGAAGTATGCGGCACGATCGTATCTGAATCAAAATCAAATCTGTTTGGAGAGTAAGGCACCTGAACCACTAGAGCACGGAGGCGCTTAAAACTATGATGTATCACTAAACAGTATTTTAAATTTTTAAACAAAGTCCCTTCCCGCTGCCTGTCCTACATGCTTAGATCTTTGAAACTGCGTAATAGATTTTGATGAAGTTGGTCAAATACCTACAAGAAACATTCATGCGGCAAGAAGAGACGCTACCTACCTAACTTATAATTAGGCGCTTCTTTTTATAGTAATTAAAAAATTACTTATATATTGTATTAAATACACCCTTTCAAAACATAGGCCACGTAAATAACAATGTCATAAAACTCAACTTATATTTCAAAATTAATTGCTGTTCGTTAGCCTCGCTAAAACTGGAGAAGAGCTTAACCGATTCGGCTAGTAACATGACATTAAAACAACTGAGACAAAGTCACGAACTTTTCGAGGAACTACATTGATGTGGTAAGTGGTAACGCTGTTTGCAAAATATATTTGCTAAGGTTTTCGTGATTATTTAACCTTGAATACGTGTTGCTATTTCCTACTTCTTTATGCGACTTTGCACAGGCTGTGTTACTTATACAGAATGATTCATGGTTCATAATATATTAAGCCAAATATAGTGTGAAGAGAGAACGCGTAGAGCATTTCTTGTTTGGCGCCTCATATAAATTACTAAATATAACTAAAAAAACTAACTCTAAAATGACCACAAGGAGTGAATTCTACTATGCTGTATATATGCATAATATAATAAAAAATAATACTATGCTGTATAAACTTACAAAGGAAAAGTGAGAGTATTTATTACTTTGTCAACAATGCAATGGTATGAGAAAAAACACAAAAGAAAATAAATCCTTTGAAATATTTACAACTCAAGGAGTGAAAGTGATCCTTCCAATGTGGTTCAGCGAAGATTCATGTTTACTTACGTTTGGACTTCTAAAACCCACTTGGGCCAGTCGGAGTTATATAAATATACCTATAGTTACACAATCCTTAAATTAAATTAAAATCAACATTTAACACATTTAAAACAAATTTACTCAAAGATACAAGATTGCTGTGAAGTTAAAAGTAGGTATAATATTATTGTGTAAATACATAATGCGTGGGTTCAAAAAAAGATTCAGATTTATAACGGTACTGGCCAAAAAACACTTTAAACGAAAATGTTACAATTAACGGACGAAAAGATTCAGTTATTGTTTTTTACCTCGTGTAGGAACTGGCTGTCGTAAAAACTCTCACAATGAAAACTGGACTAATTTTTACAACTTCACAACCAAAAATAGAGCAAATCTATTGTATTTTTTGTTAACCTACTGTAAATTCTAACGGTAAAACATAACAAAATGTGTCCTCGGAATACGGGATCACTAACTGTTTTATTTTTTTATATTTGTTACAATTTAATAATTATGTTAAATGATAATTTAGATAGATATGTTTGTGATAATGCTGTCTAGAATTCCCTTCCGATACATAATACATTTTGTTATTGAGTTTCAAGTGATTCTTAAGAGGAAACACCACGAATTTTTTTCCATACAAAAATAGGGGTCTAGGGGATTTCTATTTCCTCCCTGGATAACACCTAGAGTAACAATTTTTTTCCTAAATATTTATGGATATTGTTTGTACGTCCCTATTTTTTTCTTTTTTTAATAAATTAATTATTTAAAGAGATATGGACGTTTAAAAACCTAAAAAAAATGGCCAGACTCTCCGCTATGTTTAAATATCTAGGAAACAGAAAACTGTTATTGTAGTCAAAAGACTACAATAAACAACAAAAGCAAAAAATAGGAACCTAGCTCAATTCTTTTTTTAGCTAATACAGAAAAAAATATTTAAATCGGTTAAGTTTTGGAGGAGGAAACAGAAATCCCCTAAACGTCGATTTCTGGTACTTTTAATAGGTAATTTCAGTCCAAGTTGCAGTTGTCTCTATCGCGCTAGTGCTGGCTAGCTAAGGCACTGCGAGACAGCAATAGATTTTATAAATATGTACCTATTTTGTATTTCTCTCAACCGTGGTGTTTCCTCTTAATAAGCCAAATGCTTCGAAGAACGCTAGTACGAGTATCTCTTTGATTTCATAAAAACCTACTTAGTTATTCACTTGTTTGCTTAATTGTATACGCAACCCCTGCCCATGTCGAATGGCCACCTAAACATGCAGGCACAATTATTGTCAAACCCACAAAATGTAACCAGCCCCATTAGACACGCAATACTTACAATACAATTTCTCCAAACTTACACAAAAGGCCGGAATTTTCTCCAAAGAGTTTATTTTATTCAAAAGAAAGGAGTTTGTAAATATAAACTGTGACGAATTTCGGGTTATATAGCGGTACGTTTGTCTCCTCACACCTTTTGGTTTAAGGCTTCTGACGTTTGCATAATGATTGTGAAAAAAGGGCTTAGAATTTAGCTAAAGACTCAGCCTACATTCTTACATCTTCACTGTGTAAAAACAAACTAGGCGTCGTAAAAATATTATAATATTATAGTATATTGCCTATATTCCGACCATGTTTATCTTAGTATTGAGCTCAATCGTATATTCGCTAAGCTTTTAAAGCATTAGGCGATCTTAACTTTTAGATAGGTACATACTAATGCTATTATTGGTACATAACCTCATTATAATCGAATAACAGCTATGTGATTTACTGATCCAGTTTATCAAATTATTTTAGACTCAGAATGTTATGTTTATAAAAACTTCAGCTGATTATTATAATTATGTCGGTTTATTTAACAGACCAACATGAATGGTTTTTAGTAGTTGGCAAAACATTAATATAAAAAATAAAATGCGATGCTATGATACTGAGACGATAATAAGTAAACTGCAAACCTACTTAATTCATAACTTCTTTTTATACAAGGCCATGGTTTACGAGTAATAGCACATCCTCATCCATCAACCAGCGTCCTCGTGGTTGTCGTAAGAGGTGAGTGAGGGAATCTAATATATCCGGAAATGAGCTGCATCGTTTCCGCGAACATCGTTATTATTTCAACACTGCGCTTGCCCCGCCTGCCAAACGTAGCGAGTATAGGCAATTACTACCCCTCTTGAAATACTTTGGGGGATGCTTATGTCCAGCAGTGAAAATCATAGCTAAAAAGACGACGATTTGTAATTAATACTAGTTCTATTATAAGCAAAGCTAATCTATGTCTTCTTATATTACATAACAGCGGGCTTATTCTCGACACAATCGAGAATCGAATCAGTTTGACCTTGACGGCTTTAGGCATTGAACTAATATTACTAGCGTATACGCCTAAATTATTGCCTGTCTAAATTATTTGAATAAAGATTTTATTATTATTATATTATTAAGCTAGTAGTTATAACTTAGGTAATGGCTTTTGGTATTTTATTTGGTTACTTTGAAACTAACCAGGATAAAGAAAATAGATCGTAACTTTTTGTAGCACCCACCATATGAATCCACTGAGAATCAAAATAAACGTTTCAATTTATACGGGAGTATGCGACACGATCGAATCTGAATCAAAATCGAATCAAATCAAATATTTTTATTCAGAGTAAATTTTACAAAAAAATGTTTTCTGAACGTCGTTTCTATATGATGCCTACCACCGGTTGGCATCATATAGAATCGACGAAATCTGTTTGGAGAGTAACGCCCCTGTTTAGCAAAAAACTGTGTCCAAAAAAGTCTGTCAATAATTTGACCACTGTAAAGTCCGAGCCGAAAAGTCATAAAAGATTCGAACAAAACTAACACCGTGTTTACTGTACAATATTTGAGGGCAAAACGGACGTTTAAAACATATTGTTATAGCCCATAAAACTCCCATTATGTCTTCTAAGAAACCTTCGTGTTTGATTTTTTCACGAAGCGTTGTGTCTCATTTTAAACTTGTTGGATCGTTTGATTGTGTTTTGGTTGTATTTATTTTACGTTTTTTTTTACATTTCTGATTGGTGATAGCTCTATTGGTGCTCTATTAACTGAGTGTCGTTTTGCTAGTCTAGCCCTCTTCCAAAGTATTTTACGGGGGAATTGCCAATTCTTGCCACGATTAGCGGGCGGGTTGGCAAACGCAGTGTTAAAATAACAACTATCATATTATATCTATTATATATATCTACCTTATATCTACCCTAAAATGGCGTTGGGCAGGACATGTAGCCAGGATGGAGGACGATCGTTGGACTACTAGACTCACGTCATGGCAGGGTCCCGTCGGTATTAGAAAGAGAGGGAGACCAAAAACTCGCTGGGAAGAAGACATACTTAGAATAGCGGGAAAAAGCTGGAAAACTATAGCCAAAGATCAGTGAAAAAATCTGGATGAGGCCTTCACCCTCACATAAGAGGGGTTCTTGCATGCCAATAGGTAATATAAGAATAATTATAAGATTAAAATAAAAGTAATAATAAATAATAATAACAATATAATGTAATAGTAATAACAATATAATGTAATAATAAATAATAATCTAAACTTATAATAAAACTCTAAAGAGGTCAATTCTGTACATTGATTATTTTTTCAAAATTCTTATTGGAGGATGATTGGTGATCGACACTGATGCCAAAAATGCAATCAATAAATTTTTTGTCTGTCTGTCTGTCTGTCTGTATGTGCACGCATGGAACAAAAACTACTGAAGGGATTTTAACATAACTATGACTTGGCGTCGGCATCGCGACGTCTGGCGTCGGCACCGCGACGTCTGGCGTCGGCATCGCGACGTCTGGCGTCGCGGTGTCGGGCGTCGGCGTCGCGAAGTATGGCGTCGGTGTCGCGACGTCGGGCGTCGGCGTCGCGGCGTCGGGCGTCGGCGTCACGACGTCGGGCGTCGGCGTCGCGGCGTCGAGCGTCGGCGTCGCGACGGCGAGCGTCGCGACGTCTGGCGTCGGCGTCGCGGCGTCGGGCGTCGGCGTCGCGGCGTCGGCGTCGCGGCGTCGCGGCGTCGCGGCGTCGGGCGTCGGCGTCGCGGCGTCGGCGTCGCGGCGTCGGGCGTCGGCGTCGCGACGTATAGCGTCGGCGTCGCGACGTGTGGCGTCGGCGTCGCGACGTCGGGCGTCGGCGTCGCGGCGTCGGGCGTCACGACGTCGGGCGTCGGCGTCGCGGCGTCGAGCGTCGGCGTCGCGACGGCGAGCGTCGCGACGTCTGGCGTCGGCGTCGCGGCGTCGGGCGTCGGCGTCGCGGCGTCGCGGCGTCGCGGCGTCGCGGCGTCGGGCGTCGGGCGTCGGCGTCGCGACGTCTGGCATCGGGCGACGACGACGCCCGACTGGTTTTGGTCGCAGCGTAATGTTATATAGCCTTCCTCTATAAATGGACAATCCAACAAAAATATTTTTTCAAATCGGACCAGTAGTTCCTGAGATTAGCGCGTTTAAACAAATAAACAATTCGAATTTGGGGACTTTCGTTGCATACGCTGCATAGACGGTTTAAGTCAATCAAACACCACGCGAACGAAGTCGTGGGCACAGCTAGTGATATAATATAATATTCCCTTTGTCGCCTTTTACGACACACACGGGAAAGATGTTTTGCTAGTAAAATAAGAAAAATAATTCAGTGAGTTAAGTTTACCTAATAAACGTAAGTACTTAATACTAACCTATTTATACACAGGGTGGGCTAATTAGAATATAACAATATATTAATTATGTTTTCGAACCTGCAGTTCTTACCACCTACTATCACATAATGCCTTTGCCTAGTTAAATTACCTACTCCAAAAACCAAATCAACAACTGCTTACTGTGCTTATATTTGTTCGTACATAGTTCGTTTCTGTCGTGTTAAGTTCAAAGTTAAGCGAATCATACGTGCATACAAATGAAAATAATCTTAATTAAATAATATAATTTTTATTGAATACGTAATGTTGGTAATGTGAACACGACTTTTGACGCATAACTTAGTGCGAATAGATCTACCCTCTATAACTTTGGGATATGATGAAAAAAATAAGAAATGGTAAAAAGTAAAAAATACCTATATTTTTTTAGTTTTCGATAAAAAAAATATATTTCCAAAATGAGGACGGGTAGTATAATCGTATCTCAAAGTTATAGTGACTGTTCTTTTTACATACTGTATATATTGTATTATCTATTGATACCTACCTATCTACAGCTAACGAGCGTAGCGCACGTTTAACCACAGCACAAGTATACGGTCGTAAATAAAAGAATGAAATGGGTAAAGAAAGTCGCGTTAACAGCTCGACACAACTACATTGTGTAAAGGTTTACGAACAAAACAATCGAATGGGTTTTTGCAAAAACATAAAGGTTTAAATTCTGAGTTGAGTTATAAAATGTTTGCTAAGAAATAACAATGCCAATAATATTAAAGAAAGTAATGACAGCTACAGCAATTAAATAGAAAGGATATTTACAAGTTCGTACACAAAAGTGTTGCACAAAAATGTAAAGGCTGTTCGACTTTAAGAGTCATTGCCTTTAATTGTATGGTAGCTACATACGTATTTACGTACTACTAATTATAACCTACACAAAGCTATTAACGTTAAAAAAATTACATACGCTAAAGAAAAATACCCTAAGAAATTTAACACAGAAACATAAGTAAATTGTCAAACCTTTCTAATTACTTAAAATAAATGTATCAATGCGGAGCCTTAACAAGAATTAAACTTGAACAAAAAAGCCAAAATTGGCGGTTAATATGACAGCTTCCATATTTAAATTGGTAACACGGATGATAACACTAACCTTTGGTTTGATATTTTGGTTTTACACCTGCCTCAGATCCCACTTAAGGTTTGGTCAAGCACGAACTGTTTTTATTTCATAGGGATCCGTTTTCTTTGCCTAACATATCCAAAGCTATAAATTATTAAAATTAAAGTAATTGTTTACATAAAGTAAGCAGCTGTAAATTACGTCATAAGTAAACTCTTGATAATGATTGTAGATAAATATTATAGTCTAATCTACAAGTTGGCGCTCGTAGACCTTACCTTTACCTTATATTATCTACTTTGTGACCTTACCTATACAAGATGTAAAATAAATGAGTGATCATACTTTAGGGTGTGCACGTGCCTCATTTGTAGAGTAAGTATACTGTGAAAGTACTAGCGTTTAAAGGATTACTTTTGACTTTCATGTTTGTATGAGAAATGCCCCATAATAAATTTTCCATACAATAATTTTAAAAAAAGTACCTGTTTCAGTACTTTTACTGTAAACTGTATATATGGGACCCATACACACCTTAAAGTAAGATTTAAGTACTCATTAATATTACAGCCTGTAAAGTATGAATAGATACCTAAAGAGTTACTTATATCAGATAGTTTTGAAATAAATTTTTCCTTTACTGTAAAACATTTTGCTTGTTTCATTTTATTCTATAGGTATTATTATTATTATTATTATTATTATTATTATTCATTACATTTTACACCGAATTTATATAGTTAATGAGCTATTAACCAAAATCTTTCATTGTTTATAACTTTGGTCATTCTAAATGTTTGGTCAAGTCCACTTTCATTTTTACCTGCACGAGACTCTGCTTAAATGTATTATATGTACACCATTTACTAAACTTACTTATCTACATTCACAAAAACAATAAACGGCAAGTGCACAAGCCAGAAGAAGTAGAATGTAAGAATACAGTGGTTATAGTTCATGAAAGAAGTCCCACGGCAGTTACTGGAACTAAATGTACCTTTTGGAACTACATAAAAAATCTGATCTTAGCAAATATTAGCTTATACCTTTTTTTAGGATAGATTGATTTAACATTTTGTACGCGATCACAGCGCATCTAAGGGACTTTTTAAAGTACCTACACATTGGTGTCCTGAAATACAGGCCACGCCTAGTTTAGGCACCAGTCTCCCACAAACTCTATGTAAACTGTGTGATTGTTCAATATATTGTACTGTAATTCTTGTGGTGAGAAAATAAACGATTTAATTATTTAAAAAAATATATTAAAAAAAACAGGAGGAAACACCACGAATTTTTTTCCATACAAAAATAGAGGTCTAGGGGATTTCTATTTCCTCCCTGGATAATACTTCTAGAGTAACTATTTTTTTCCTGAATATTTATGGATATTGTTTGTACGTCCCTATTTTTTCCTTTTTTTAATAAATTAATTATTTAAAGAGATATGGACGTTTAAAAACCTAAAAAAAATGGTCAGGCTGTTCGCTATGTTTAAATATCTAGGAAACAGATTTGGCTACAATAAACAACAAAATCAAAAAATAGGAACCTAGCTCAATTCTTTGTTTAGCTAATACAGAAAAAAATATTTAAATCGGTTAAGTTTTGGAGGAGGAAACAGGAATCCCCTAAACGTCGATTTCTGGTACTTTTAATAGGTAATTTCAGTCCAAGTTGCAGTTGTCTCTATCGCGCTAGTGCTGGCTAGCTAAGGCACTGCGAGACAGCAATAGATTTTATAAATACCTATTTTGTATTTCTCTCAACCGTGGTGTTTCCTCTTAAAGACTTGTACTTACCAAAAACGCAACTCATTGCGGTTTAATCCACCCATCCACTTCAAACTGAACCTCAATTTACACATCTCGAAAATCTTTCCTAGAAATTTACCTGAGGTCGTTAAATGTAATTGGTCTGAGGTGAAAAATGTATTGGCGTTATAAACAAATATTAGTTATTTTGGCGGCCCCACGTAGTTATTATGGCGGACGGCGCGAACGCCAAATTACGACCAAATTACGATGATAATCGAGTGTGAGGTTTATAATATGCACAATGTTTTATGTGGCGTGAGCGAAAGATAATGAATTTTATCAGAAATAAAAAAAAAAAATTCAGCTACGACGTTCACTGCTGGCAGGGCCGCGCCGCTCTTATAATATGCGAAGTGTGCGGTGCACACTGGCGCTACAACAACGAGGCGCTAAAACAATAATTAAGATGATAGCACACCTTAATTATTACATAAAACATGCATGAAACATGAAGATTATCTATATATATAAAAGAAAGTCGTGTTTGTTACAACACTTATAACTCGAGAACGGCTGAACCAATTTTCATGGTTTTTGATTCGTTGGATTTGTCTCCTCCCCGAATAGCAGAATACATATTAAAAATAGTGAAAACTTGATGTGTAATGAATAATTAATCATGTATATAAATACTCTTATTTTGTTCATCAATTGTCAAACATTTGTTGTCAAATGATGTAACAACTATGCGTTCAGAAATTTATTAATGTATGTCAGTTTGTAACTTTCAATTAGCAACGTTTTTCTAAATGCATATGACATTTTAAACGATATTTTCTTCTTTTTTTTGGCATTGGCAACGATATCTAGGTACTGAAAACGAAAATGCAATTTAAAAAAATGTCTGTCTGTCAGCGTGTCTCTTTGCTCCGGCTAATCTCTGGAACGGCTGGACCGATTTTAACGAGACTTTCACTGGTAGATAGCTAAAGTTATAAGAATTAATTTAGGCTACTTTTCATCATCATCATCATCGTCATCTAACTAATGATCACCGAATCGGCTGGACCGACTGTGACGGGAGCATTCACCGGGCGTTAGCTTATGTTAGTAGGAGTAATCTATACATCTATATGTATAAAAGTAAGTCGTGTTAGTTAAATTATTGATAACTCAAGAACGGCTTTATCGCTAAATTGGTGAGGAAGTAGCTTAGAGCAAGTAGACGGACATAGGATACTATTTATTCCATTTGACAGCGTTTCCGTGAACGTTGCGGGTTCTGCGTTAGGGTTTCGCGTTGTGGGTTCCGCGTTGCGGGTTCCGGATTCCGCGTTGCGGGTTTCGGGTTCCCATGCTGCTGGTTCCGCGTTGCGGGTTCCGGGTTCCCGTGTTGCGCGTTCCGGGTTTCGGGTTCCCATGTTCCGGGTTCCGGGTTCCCGCGTTGCGGGTTCCGGGTTCCCACGTTGCGGGTTTCGGGTTCCCATGTTGCGGGTTCCGCGTTGCGGGTTCCGGGTTCCCGCGTTGCGGGTTCCGGGTTCCTGCGTTGCGGGTACCGGGTTCCCGCGTTGCGGGTTCCGGGTTCCCGCGTTGCGGGTTCCAGGTTCCCGCGTTGCGGGTTCCGGGTTCCCGCGTTGCGGGTTCCGCGTTCCGGGTTCCGCGTTGCGGGTTCCGGGTTCCCGCGTTGCGGGTTCCGGGTTCCTGCGTTGCGGGTTCCGGGTTCCCGCGTTGCGGGTTCCGGGTTCCCACGTTGTTTTTTTTTAGTTGAATTTCATCATAAACTCTTTTTATGCTCAACGAAGTGGGCAAGGGTCAGCTAGTTGATAATAAGAGGCGCTTCATGGGTTTTGCACACCAGCGCTACAGAGGGTTGGCGCGGCCCTGAGTCTGCTAGCCTCTAAGGTAATTCATGCGGGGTTGCCTACTCGCCACGCTTGGCGAGCGCAGTGTTACAATATATCGCGGAAACGCAGCTGACCATTTCCGGATTATATTCTCTCTGTTCCCTTATATAAGAACACCCACGGGAAAGATGGGGAGATGATTATCTATAGATACTAATACGAGTATTATAAAGCGGAAAAGTTTTTTGTTTAAACGCGCTAATCTCAGGAACTACTGGTCAGATTTGGATTTTCTTTTGTTGGATAGTCCATTTCTAGAGGAAGGCTTTAGGCCATATAACATTACGCTGCGACCAATTGGAACGAAGCGTCAGTCAGAAATGTTGGAAAAACGAGGAAAATTATTGACATTTGAGGACTTTCGTTGCGTGCGCTGCATAAACGGTTTGTGTCACTCAAAAACCACGCGAACGAAGTCGCGGGCACAGCTAGTTCTTAATAAGACACCCCACGGTGTAATTGATAAAAAAATATTAAGAGTTATATGAAGCCGCGCGACCGAGCGACGTCGCTCGGTCTTGAAATTATAAGCAACTGTATACGTCTTGAAAGCGGCCCCGTGCAGTTTAAAGTTGCGTATAGTTGCTTGTAATGTCATGTTACTCATGATGCAGCCGGTAGGCTGATTATTCGACAGGCGTAAATTGTACAATTGTGTACTATACCGCTGTCAAGTGTATGAATTTCTGTTGCTACATATACATAGTCACCCTGCCGGTCGCTCGATCGCGGGGATCCATATCATAAACTAGCTGTTACCGCGACTTCGTTCACGTGGTTCTTGAGCGACTTAAACCATTTATGCAGCGCACGCAACGAAAGTCTCCCTGTTTTTGCAACATTTCTCACTGACGCTTCGCTCCTATTAATCGCAGCGTAATGTTATATAGCCTAAAGCCTTCCTCTATAAATGGACTATTCAAACAAAAAAAGATTTTTTCAAATTGGACCAGTAGTAAAAAACAAACAAACAAACTCTTCCGCTTTATAATATTAAGTATAGATACGAGGATTAGAGTTACCATAATGGCCAACAGTATACGTATACCATACATAAGCGTTATTGCTAACCTAACCTAAATTACAGGATTAACAATGAAAAGACAATTGTTATTTTATAAGTTTATTTTCGCATTAGAAAAATACATTACAATATTCGTATAAATATTTTACATATAACTTGAAGTAAGTAGGTGCCTATTACACTCATGTACTTTCTCGATGACGAAGTTCTATTTATTATCATTGTTATATGGGACCCACTTCCCCCAGCACTATTCATCGCGACAAGCGGAGACCCGAGAACATCTAAGATATGCAGGCTGTAAAATAAATGAGTGATAATGGTGTGTATGGGTCCCGTATATAGTTTACTGTGAAAATACCAGCGCTGAAAGAGGTACTATTTTTAATATTATTGTATGGGCAATTTTATGGTGTTGAGGCAGTTTTCATAGAACATGAAAGTCTATCAGAGCTGGTACTTTCACAGTATACGGAGGCACATACAAACCGTAAAGTTCACTCATTTATTTTACACCTTTTATAAATTACCATGACGCACCACTCATAATATGCTACTAATTAAGAAATATTGACAACCTTAAGAGGAAACACAACGCGTGTTATTCCATACAGATATAGGGGTCTGCGCGACCCCTGTTCCCCTAGATAATGCCGCTAGAGTAACAATATTTTTCCTGAATATCTATGTATATTATTTATACGTCCCCATTTGTTCTTTTTTTTAATAAATTAATTATGTAATGAGATATGGACGTTCAAAAATCTTTAAAAAATGGCCAGACGCTTCGCTGTGTTTATACATCCAGAAAATAAATGTGACTGCTTTATACAATAAAATCAAAACATAAGAACCTAACTTAAGCCTTTTTTTAGTTTATAATGAAAAAAATATCTACATAGTTTAAGTTTTGGAGGAGGAAACAGGGGTGCCCTAAACGTCTATTTATTGTGCTTTTAACAGGTAATTTCCGTTTGTGCTGTGCTGCAGTTGTCTCTATCGCGCTAATGCTGGCTAGGTAGAGCACTGCGAGACAGCAATAGATAAAAAAAAATACCTATTTTTTTTATTCTATTTCTCTCAACCGTGGAGTTTCCTCTTAAGGGTGCTTTTCCACCAGTAACGAGCGTGGATGCGTTGTGAGTATGTGTTTTTCGAGAACCAATATATTCACTTTGTTGAGCGATTTTTTTTTTCACTGACTTGAGCTAAGTAAATGAAGCAATTCTATTGGTTCAACATAATATCGTCGCTTTACCTTCACAACCTCCTATCTATAAAACTAGAACTATTCGGTAGAGTCCAAAAAACTTTATTTTTTATTTTTTATGATTTTGTTTCAAATGAGGTTCCGTTATGTACAGTACACATCCAAAGGTAAGGCGATGATATTCCTCTCAATCCCCACACATTACTGTTGGAAAAGCATCTTGTTTTAAAACAAAGCAAATTTATCAATGCCATTTTATTATGATAGGGTCATGCCTCAACACGTTATACTAGCTGGACAATTTGAATTTTATTTTAAAATATATCCATCAAGTCACCGAATTCCCCTGGATTTTAAGAAACGAAAATGCGATGCAAAAGCGACAGGTTATACTGCAACAGCAGAGGCCCGATTGGAACGCGAGTATGAAAGCATGCAGCGTGTTAAATCCATTTTTTTTATTTACAGTTAACAATCGATTACAATGAGAAAACATTAATGGACAATAATTATTTTGCCAATTAAAAGTTTTCACTACTAGATTTAGAGGATTGGGTTAGTTTTCAAGATATATATGTATTTTTTTAACCTAGCATTAGAGTTGTCGCTTGTAATTTTTGGTGATATTTTTTTATAAATATTTAATAATACAAACAAATAGTCACTTTGAATCACAGCAAATAATATTTAGTGAAATCACAGGCTATATTTTACCCCACTTGCACTGGAGATTCCAAATCACTAGAAAAACTATTAAATAGAAGATAAAGAAAAATTGTGCTAAAATTTCCTAATAGAAACTAATCAAAAAATTCAACACAAAAATAATTAATTATTTAAATACTGTTTTGATCACTAATGTAACAACTTTGGAATGACAATATTAGCTACGATCCTACACTTACATTGTGTTATTAATAAGGACAGGCGCGGATTCAGATATAAAAAGCAGATATAAGTATAGTTCGTCCCTGATAAATTTAACCTAAAGGTAAACAAACCGAAAACATCGAAATTTTCACATATTCACTTATTGCGCACACTTATCAACACAGGTATATTAAAGGATCATACTTCATTATCCAATACATTTTAATAACAATTAAACAATTATTAACATATTAAAACATCACTTTTGAAACTGCCGTCTGTAGAATATAGTCTATAGTCTATAGATTCATGTAGCTAAACATTATCTTTAAATTAATATTGGCCAATTGGCATCACTGACTAATCTATGGTAGTGTCATAAACGGTTTGGTTTACGTTTGGGTTAAATTTATCTCAGACGTACTATAGTGTATAAAACTATACGTATTATCGGTGATTATAGTCACATATTTCAGTGTTAAATTCACCAATATTTTTTTATTAATACATAGTCGGATTCTGAATCCGCTTAATTATCTCTTAACCTGCATTAAACCTGCTTAATTATAGTCCTATCAGACTTTGCCTCAATCACTTCTATATCGTAGCTTATCTGATTATTATTATTAATAATAACAATTGCACTATTACAATTAATGTCTGCCTCATGATTTTAAATATTACTGTAAATTATAATAATTTTCTACAGAATGTTATAATTTACTTTCTAATCTTCATTACATTGGTACAGTATTTCAATAACTATTTTTACGAATACTAGGTTTACATATTATTACTAATAGAACATTTTAGTTTTATTACATAGAAGCAAATGATGTTTGCCTATTTATATTATCGCTTAGCTATAATTTAACATTTCACTATTCTGTCTTAATTTTACCAATAACTTAGCAAGTACAGTATTATTAACATTTATTTTAAAGTTTCCTAGGGTATATTTCTTGACAAATACATTTGGACTTAATTTTCTTACGGTTAGTTGTGGTTTCCTGATTATTAATACAGGTATTTGGGATACTACTTAACATTGTGACCACGCAATAGTAACATTTTGGCAACAATATTTACATTTTCTACAAAGTAAAGTACCTGGCTACCCTGATCCAATATCAACATTTTAATTTAAAATACATTTTAGTTTAAAAATGAAGACCACAAACCCACCATTAGATTGTAGCATTTTCATTCCCGGTAATTATTTTTATCAGGGTAAATGGAGAAGTAGTGATAATTATTATTAAACGTGTTAATCATACTTTATATATTTTGTCATAAGTTAAATAATATTATTATTTATCCCATCTCCTGCATTTATCATACGCATGGCGTTGTAATCCTATTACAATTACGCTTAGATCAAACCTATTCTTATCATTGGCGACAGTGGGTTCTATAGTAAAATTCCCAATGTCCTCTGAAGGATAATTTTTCAACCGCCAGGTATCCTATCTGACGATTGAAAAATCAGCCCGTATTCTACTAAGTACTTTTCTAGTAATCTTTATGTAGCCCAATAGTTTAGTCGAAAAAGGGGGTAACCCAGAAAGTCTGTTTATAGAAAGTAACTTTCCAGAAATCCATTTTATACAGTTTACAGCGGATCAGTCACATTGCTTTTAACTATTATAGATAGATAGGTCATTGAAACGATAATCAAGAGCTCCCGGAAGTTTTCCAGGTAGAAGTACCAAATGGCTGGTAATACCACAATATTACAAATTTTAAACTTTATATTCTTAAATTTATATTTATTTTTCTCTTAATAGACAATAATAACTACATACAGGACAACATACATTCATGCACCTTTCGAATTTCAAAGCACCATTCTTAAAAATTCACGCAATTTCATTTGGAAGAGCTTGGTAAGACCTACTCTTAAACAAAATTGAAATCGGAACTGCACTTGAATTTGACAGTTCGTGACGACACTGGCGCCAAATTGGTTTGAAATTTAATGTGCCTTTTACGGAACTAATCCAATCTTATTTATTTAGTATTGTTTTCGGGAGTACCACATGACTGCATTGGGATCGGATTAGTCTTCAATCGGAATTGAAATTAGTTTCGACAGTAAGCACCCTGGATAGTGGATACCTGTCCAAATTACTCTAAAGTGTATATCTGAAAGTTGAGTGCGGCAAATCACAATATAGTGGGGAACATATTTATTGCTACACTCTCACTACATAATTATTATTGTGTAAAATGTACGCCCTTAATTGTACAACATTTTCGCAAGAAATGGATTTGTATTGTAAACGAAGAAAAACATTTCATTTGGAAAATAACATTTCGATTATTGGTTACAAAGGCCGACTAACTAAAAAGCCCACGCGGTTTGCCTTTTTTTGATTATATTTTTTTATGTTTAGCCTTAAACATAAAAAAATATAATCAATTCGTTTATACATTACACATTATATAAAATTCAGAAATACATTTGATACAATTTAATTATAAAAATCATGATGATATTATAATAGATATTGGCTATGTCACCCATAGACACATTTGCCTCAATATGACATTATTATCCAGAGAGAAACGTCACTTATATTTACATATGCTTTGACATTGACACATTGTCCATAGACAATTCACAGAGCGGTCTCTGCGCGGCGGCGGCCCTAAGACTCGGCTTGGAATATGCTCTCCACAGGCGCCGAAGCTGTCATATCGTCGTCCTCAGGCCGCGACCAGTCCTGTGCAGAAAAAATTATATCCTTCGGGGGGATTCTAACCCGCGACCTCCGGCTCGAGCTACGACGCGCTCGACCACTGCGTTACGGAGGTCATCGTATAGTATAAATAATAACGATTATTACCTGTTCCTCTGTGCTCGCGAAGAACAAGTAGAACAAATTAGCACCCAAGTCAATAGCTGCACCCAAGTAGAACACCTCACGCCACTGGCCCAGAGTTTCCTGAAGATATTATTAAATCCCATCAAAAACAAAACTTGTAAAAAGTGCCAAGTCTCGCGACCAAGATCTTTTGCCGTAAAAAGTTATGAGATCCGTGTGATGCCAAGCTGGGGTAAGTAGGTTGGTCACAACAATATCTTATAGTGATCATATAATATTATTAAAAAACTTTCATGTTTTAAATAAATAAGTACATTGACTTGGCAATCTCTCACGTTTTTGCTTGCGAGTGTATGCATAAACAGTGTGGAAAGGAGGGAGGTGGATCAAACGCATGCCTATGCGTACACTCACTCATCTGCTAGCATGTTGTGGTTATAATTTTTTCGCGGGATATTGCTAGATATAATATATTTAAATTTTATAACGGCTGATGGCAATCCGCAAGTAGTTTTAGAGGGTAAACCGGCCGTAGCGAACCGGGAGTCGCACATACCCCTAAGGGGCCATACCTGGGGGATGCGTAATGCATTTCCCTTGCGATATCAAAAAAAAGGTCGCCGACTCATTATCTGGTGTATAATTTCCGACCTTATTGCTTGGCAATAAGTATCTAGCGCACCTGTCCGCTGATGATGCTGCCGGTGACGTAGGGCGCGAGGAACCCACAGATGTTGCTCGCGGCGTTGGTGATGCCGTACATCGTGCCCGCGAACTGCGGCGACAGGTCGATGTGGTTCATCTGGTTACCTGGCAAAATAAACGTGTTTAATATGACTTGCCTTGGGACCTTAAAAAAGGACAAAGGAACTGCCTACTCAACTACACCTTTTGATGACATTGACAGTTAATTAAAGTGATATGTGATATGTCCCAAAAATGACCCAGGCAATTGAGTTTAAACTGTCACTTAAACATTTTAAGATATCAATAGTACGTCCGAGATGAGTTTTCTAAACGTAAACAAACCCGTCTATGACACAACCAAAGACTGTTCAGTGATGCCAATTGGCCAATAATAATATAATGTTTTTAGTTTGCTATGAATCCATAGACTATAGGCTTATATTAGTGTTTTTCTGTGAAAGATTTTCATTTGATTTTTAAACATATTCATTATTGTTTAATTGTTATAAAATGTTTTGAATAATGAAGTGTAATCCTTGAATATACCTGTGAAAGTGTTGATAAGTGTGCACAATAAGTGGATAAGGGAAAATTTTTAAGTTTTCGGTTTGTTTACCTTCAGATTAAATTTATCAGGGACGAACTATAGTAAGGTATTAAGATTAAGTACATTGATTCTAGAGACGGATCTTTAGATTAATTGTTTCTTGTACAAATTTTTATTCAAAATGTTTAAGTGACAGTTTGAACTCATTTTTCTCGAAATCACAAATTTCCTACATCCATTCATGTCTTCGATTATTAAAGGTCATACAACTTTAAATAATTTATTATAACCTAAAATATAATTCTAAATTATATAATCGCTTCTGCATTCAGCATCTACGTCGATCGCAAGTTGTGTTTTCTTTTAAACTGATTGTGACTCTATATTTATAGCGGAACTAGTTTAGAAATGTTTCAAATAAAATTAGTATCTATACGCACGTGTATACGCACACTTAGGTAGGTATTTCGACAGAATCCATCGACATCTACAGGGCAATTTGGGTCTTTTCACCCAGCAATAAGACACATACCCGCGTACACGGCGCCCCCAAAGGCGGAGGTAATGTTCAGCAGTATCATCACTGCGATGCGGTCGCAGCCCGCCCATGCTATGCCCAGAAGACCGAACGCAGGGATGAACGCCGCTGTTGATGAAAACAATAATATATTAGGTTGGGGAAAGTCTTTTCGCATTATAGTATGTACATATAAACTTGTCATAAAATCTCTTAGGCTATACCAATTGTATCTGGCTGATTTTGATATCATTAAAAAGTTTTAATTTTACAGAAGACAATTCCAAATTCAAATTAGGTAAATGTGAGATTTTCATTTGTTTTCTTATTGTTAAAATGAGTGATTCTATTGATGAAATTCGATATATTTTAAATTTTATTACAATAAAGGTAAAAATGCAACGCCAAAGTTCCCCAAGGTTATAATGATATCTGTGAACGCTTCACACCACGTCAATCTGACCTACCTTTGTTTTATAACATGATGTAAGGATAAGGATTCCCACACATACCAACAGTATTCCACAGCTTCATGCTTGTGAGCCGTGACATGACTCCCTTGGACAGCAGCCAGTCGGCGAATATACAGATCAGTATACCACTTATCCATGAAGTTAGGTAAGGGATGGCAGCCAACACTGAGTTCTGAAATATTTTAACGAATTCGTTTACGGCTCAATGTATAAAGTGGCCTCGTGCAAGGCTATATTATAATATATAAAATATTGTACTCGTTATTTACTTTTAGTTTTGATATTCGTAATAAAAAAACACCAATTTTCCAGTAATCTTATATATAAAAATGAATAGCTGTTCGTTAGTTTCGCTAAAACTCGTGGAAGTCCAGGGAAGGTTTAAACGGTTTTTATGCTCAACGAAGTGGGCACGGGTCAGCAAGTAGGTAATATTTTTAACTTACCGACACAATATCATAGTGTAGAATATTGTTCATGTATGTTGGTAGCTCTGTTAGCTGCGTGTAGAACAGCCATGATTGGCCACACTGAGCAATGAGAATCGCCCACAGCGGCAGACAAGTCAGAAACTTGCACCATGGTATTGATGCTGTGTGTTCTTCCTGAAATTAGGTTCGAGAATGTTCAAATGAAATATGAATTAGCAACTATTTTGACAGACAAGACCATAGATTAACAAGAGGCGACCTCTCATCACTAAATATTTTGTGCCAAGAAATTGGTGCGCAGTATCATAATTTTTTAAACCCCGTTATAAAAACAGAATTCTACAAATATGACGAGCATTTTTTTTATTATTTAATACATAAAGTATAAGTAGTTAGCAGGAACTAATTACGCAATTACGGCAGCATACGCTGGCACTAGAACCCAACTGCGAATTTAACAAAAATAATTACGTGAATAATTAGACTTTTAGAGCCCAGGTACATTTTATTTTATTATATATTTTATTTTTATTTATTTGGTACACAAAACAGAATATAGCCAAATAGGCACTGTTTTCATTCTTATTTCATAGCGTTAAGAATACTTAGTTGTCAATTATTTGTGCCTGGGCTTCTGATATAACGTGAACTGCACATAATGTAATATGATAACAAATATGTGACCTTCATAGCAGGCCGTTTAAATATTATGATTCACGATGAACTAGATACGGTAAACATATATACAACATAGTTAATACATTACATCGTAATTACTAATTAGTTACTTCCATTTGGTTTTATAAATTAATCAGTTAATTTATGCAATAGTGCGTGCATTTTGCGGTTCTCCAACATTTTATCTAATATACTTAGGATTCAAACTATATTATGCTTGAAAGGGTAAATCTTAAGTGCGACGAATCTGCTTAGATTCGTTGCCCAATACTAGACAATTAGAACCGTCGATACGCGAATTTCCGTAATATAAGCCCCCAATTCCCACATCATGTTATGGCTGCACCGCTCAGCACTTAGTAAAATACTGGCTGTGCTTCCATGGTCCAGTAATTAGAGCTTCGCCCTTGACTAGGTCTTGACAGGTTGTGGGTTCAATTCCCACTTTAGAACAAGAGCATGCAGACCACTCACCTAATGGTCTGCCAAGATAATTGTCTATTTGTTGGATGGACATGTAAAAAGGCGGTCCTTTTCTCCTGCCTGCCTCCTGTGTTAGGAAACTGTGTTACATGATGGATGGGCATGTAAAAAGTACATAATATGTACAAGATATGAAGTTACCTGCGGTGCTATTGATTGTGTGATGAATTCCACTTCTTTGGAACATATTCTTGGATGTTTTAGCGGCGTGTCATATATAAGGAACATCCAAGCAATGAACCATACCACTCCTAAACCCCCAAACAAGTAGAAACAGAGTGGCCAGCCCCCTCCAAAATCGAGAGTACACAGCCACCCTGATATTGGTAATGATATAGCTGTACCTATGTTGGAACCTGAAAATTATTATTATTAATAATAATAATATCTATAGACACTGCACACTACAGCAATCTGGCCCTGCGCTAAGTATCCGAAGAACTTGTGTTACTACAGGTACCAGAGAACGGAAATATATTTAATACTTTTATACTATACACATATTTAAGATTTTTATTATATTAATACACAAATTTAATACACATCCCTGACGCAGGAATGTTGAAAACTTTTGTTCCCTTGGCGGGATTCGAACTCGCAACATCTCGCTCGAGTACCAACGCGCTCAACCACTGCGCTACGGAGGTCGTCAAATATTATATAAATTATATAAAATTACATTCAATCAGCTGTTAATGTTAATCATTATTATTATATTAATTATAGGAGATGATAATTACTTTTAGGTAAAGCTAAATTAAAATAGAATAAAGCATAAAAGGTAAAATGTTTCAATTAATATAATAATTATAAAAAATCTTACCTGCATACACATATGCAGCAAATTTGGATCTTTCTAATGGAGGTATCCAACGAGCAAGCATGGCATGCATGGCCGGGTATGTCACTCCTTCCCCGAGCCCCTCTAACACTCTCACCACTATGAAGAATTTGAAATCTACAAATGCTGCAATAGGACTTAGAATGGTGAATATTGCGGTCAGCAAAACTCCCACACCATAAACCAACTTTCCTCCAAATTTTTCAGCAATCCTTCCACCAGGAACCTAAAAAAATAATTATCAAAATAAAAAAACAAATATGTACATCAAATTGAGTATGTTAAATAGAATGAAAAATGTGATTATATAAAGTTTTCAGTCTCCAATATAATCAGAATGTTTAACCTCCGTCATACCCTAATATTATAAACGTGAATGTTAATTTGTTTGCTTTGCTTTCATACAAAAACTACTTAACCAATAATCATAAAACTTTGAATTCATATTCTTGTAGGTATCAAATCAATATCAATAAATGATACTTCACAGGCAAAAGTTATTAAAATGTATTTCATTCTTATTTCATTCACTTTCTATCTTTTTTGTAAGTAAAGCAAAATCAATGAAGTCACAAAAAATATTTAATGAGTCCCTAAAAATGTTAAAAATCTATGGTAACAGGAAACAAAACAATAAACATAATATTTACTTTGTTGAGATTACATAATAATATAAATAAAATATTATTTAATTACCTGAGTTAACACATATCCATAGAAGAAGGAACCTAAGATTATGCTCTGTTGTTCTGGGGTCCAATTAAAATCTCCTGGCTTCTGTAATAGAGTATTATTATTATGTTCACAATCTTAGCAAGAACACATAAACCACATTTTGCAAGTAGGTTTGGTGTTGAACAAGCCAATAGTTTAGACATTATTATTTTACAATCAACATCTAATATAAAATGTTAGAAATCATGTTCAAAACCTTTACTTACTGGTGGTATAGTGCTATTTGATGGTGTAGATGTTGGACAAACATCCAAGCTGGAATCATTTGAGGGTACTGTAGTTGAATTGATCATGGCCACAATAGCAACAGACAGGTTCACCCTCATGGCATATACGTTGGCAAAGCCAAGGAAGCCCATAATGCCAAGCACAGTCCGACATTTGATCCATCCTGTAGTTTCTTCTCCTGAAATTATACAATGTAAGTGGGAGATTTTAAAATTGGAACTAACAGTTCTGATTTCAGTAAATGGGAACTAGCAGTTCCCAATGATTATCCTAATACCAAGAAATACATCACAGTATAGACGGAAGAAGAAATAGTATTAGAATGAAGTTAAGTTAGAAGTGTTAAAGATAATGATTTGAAATCATTACTTAGGTACAATAATAATGGGTGAGTTTCAACTTTTCCTACATCAAGTAGTGTGTTCCTCTATGCGCTTCTTTTACTCTGAATGCTCAGATCATTCATAACGCACATTAGACGTTTTTTTAGCACAATAATGAAAATTATGATAAAGTGCTAATGGAATGCTAATCTGAACGAAAAAAACGTTATTTTCGTTTACTATCAGGTACTGGAACACAGGGATAAAGTGTGTGTGTAAAGTGAAGGGGAAAGGGGGTGTTTTTATTGTAAGGTCAAGTTTGTAGTTAGTTCTGACAAAGATTTTTTTGCAAATTTAACTAGTTTTCAGTATCTTACTTCAAGGATAAAAAAGGGGAATACATTACTTCTTTCGTTTTCAACTAGGCTCCTTTCGCTACATGTGACATCATTTTCTATGTCAGCATTTAAAATTGATCTCTCTTCTATTGGCGATGACATGGTTAAATGTTTTTACATGCCGTTTTACATACACCTTATATAATTATAGTGCCCTTTACTTTTTTTTAATCTTGGTTTAAATCTAGCTAAAAACTGATTATATTTTGAATGCAACAAGTGACTCATAAAACAATTTTTTCAATAAAAATGGTAAACAAAGAAAATGCAAAATTGTTATTGTCAAAGTTCTTGACCAGTGTGACCAACTACAAATTGTAGATCCTGCCCTGCTTTGGCAAGAAAACTGATAAATCCTGCCAAACTCTTTTACACAAAATGCCGAAATAATGCCGATACTCATTATTTTAAAATTTAAAACAAATGATAACAATTTAATATATTTTAATTTGAAATAATGAACTGACATTCGTATTAGCATCATTTCTTATTGATAACTTTCTTCGTACATCGCTTTTGTATTTTTTTTGATCATTTCTTTAGTTGGCTGGAATTCACATATTTACCAATCCAGTGACTGTTTTACATGCAAAATAGAGTCAAATAATTATTAATAAATCTATTTCGCGTTTTTGTCTTTATAAGGTTAATTTGCAAGAATTTCATTTCACAAGCAGCATTCGACATTAGCAAACACAACAATTTTTTTTCAAAATGTGAAACATTTACATATTTTAATTTTCCATTTGTATTTCGGATTGTACCAACCGCACCTCAAAATTGATTAACACTTAGAATTAGCTTTACATTACTTCCACCAGATTCTAAGTAATAAATAACATCTTTATCAAGTTTTATATGTCTAATTATTTTGTAAATACAGCACTCTACTCCTTCTAAAGTCTGTACTGCCAAATAAAAATAAGAAAAACCCTTTATTGCTATATACTGCCAAATCCTGCCAAATTTCTAAAACGTCAAACCAATATGCCAGAGAGTAAAATGTAGGGCCAAACCTGCCGAAAATGCAGGATCCTGCCACAAATGGTCACACTGTTCTTGACAACAAACGGTACTTTGACTTTGACAGACAGTCCTTTGACTTTGACAGATTATCATTTTAAAAATATGTACTGTCACATAATATAGTTTATTTTTTTAAATTACGTTAAAAATATATATTTAAATCCAATCAAAAATATAACATAATAACCACCAATAAATATATCATAAGAAAATAAATCTTTATTACAAAACATAGCAATTTATTCACTTAATTGGCCACAGATTTTTGGTTATAGTTGGAAGAAGCAACCCCATTATCACAGTTGACAACATGTTTACGCTGTGATTATCCAAAATATTCCTTCCAGATATGTGCTTCACAGCTAAACTCGAATGAGAAACAATTTTTCCATCTTTATCTATGCCTGAAACAAGACAAAAATAAGAACCTAAAAAATAAAAAAATGCTATATATAGCACATAATAATAATGATGAAATTACCAGTATATTGTAATGTTGCACCCAAGAGAGAATCTATCAGACTGCCCAAAAATCCACCTAGGGCGCCAAATATAATAATAGGCCATTGCGGTGGTGCATACATATACATTGATCTATCAGAGAAGTATGCCAGAGTTAAATAATGTGAGATTCCTATAACAAGCCCTCCAAGTGTACTAACTATTGTTCCAATGAGACTTATTCCTCCATTTGTCCCTTTTGGAACCTTTTTCCATGTTGTGATCAAAATGGGGTCGCCTTGGCTAAGTACAGTGCCTAATTCAGAAGCCCATGTATCACCATTACAGCAAGCAAAGGTCCCTAAAATAAGGAAAACAAAATTTTTAAATACCATTAATTTTGAAAACTTGAAAACAATAGTACTTAGTTTTGTTCTGTCAAGTACATTAATATTATATTTTCCGCACCTAAGACTCCAATGCTTAGCCAAGAAGCTCTATAATCCATTTGAAAATTTATAGGTATTTCACAAGCTCCTATGTCTAGTAAGTACAGAATGCCTAGTTGAGAAGCCATGCCACCATTGCAGAGTACTTGAACCCAAGTTCTTTGTCCACCTGAAAATATACAAAAAAAAATTGACAATAATTATTTCACAAAAAAAAAACTTTATACTGAAATGAAGCTACTTCATTTCTTAATGGAAGCATACATTTAAATTTTTGTGATATATAAATGGGAACCAAACAAATTAATTCAACAAACCTTCTTTAAAATCTTCCTCAAATTTTCTTTTCATGTTTGCACCAAATTTAGTTGCCTTAGATGAGCTTAGAAAGAATACAATCAGGTTTGCTAGAAAACAGTAGTTTGATAGTGTCATGACAAACCCAACTACAAGCCCAACTAGGGCACCATAAAAGTCAAGGCTCTTTCTTTTGTATCCATACACCGCAAATGGTATTGGTATCAAACACGACATGAGCCATCTCAGAGGGGATATAACTACTGGTTCTGGAAATTAAAAAATATAATACTAAACTAACACACCATACAAGTATAATATATTTAGGGTTTACTCTCAAAATACATATTACCGACTATATAAATTGAAGATCGTAATAAGGTTACTGCTTACCATCAAATCCTTGTCCACTGTTAATTATTTTAGAAGATATCAAGTTCATAGTCCAAAAAGACATTGATAAAACCGGCACGGCGATTGTTACTATAAGTATGGAGAATAGGTTATTTTGTAACGGATTATTGTGATCAGGAGACATCGCTTCCTTACTATTATTTTCTTTCATTTTCAAACTTTCTAAATTACGGAATAAATATTTTCTGTGCAATCTCGTGTCCGGCGGTTTCTTTCATCTAGTTGCCTTCGTTTACAGTCTTATCTTTCTAATTGGCTCATTTTTTGTAGTGTCATAAGAAATTTAAATGAATATTAATTTAAAAAACTAGAAACTTATAAATAACACAAACGCCAAAGCAAATAAAAAATAGGTTACCAATATTTTGAATTTGACAGCGAATGGACAGCTGTTGACATAATGACAGTGACAAACTGTTTTTTTAAGGTTTTAAATCTAAACAAAAGCAAACTCTTTCAAAGATGTTAAACTTCATAAACATTTATAGTTACGATTTTTCATGGAAAACAACATTTAATAGATCTAGCACAGATTATTTAAAAAAAACTGGTCTCTAACATAATATTATGCCAAACACTTTTTCAAAGACAACATCGAGGTAGTGGAAATTGAGGAGGAAATGAATGATTTCAAAATCGCTATTTTGTTTTCTTTTTGAAGCAAAAAAAACTCTTTGCAATATTTTAATAAATGCAATTAAAAAGAAAAAATGCCAATCGTTTTTTGTTTCGACGATACGGATACTGTCAAAAATCCTTTGAGTACTTTGACAATTCGTTTAGTAATAATCGGATTTACAAACAAATAATTTATGTTCGCAAATATATTTCAGTTCCATTTAAATGTAACAAGTGCACGTCTTTAATTACAAAAATGAAACCTTTAATAGATTTTGATGAGTGTCTTAGAGACTCGCCAAAATTTAGGTACGGTGTAACTCCTGACGAGTTTATATTTTATCAAAGAAAGTGAAATCTCCAGTACGTGATGTGATTATTTATTTTTTGTTTCTTTATAGAGAACAGCTGGAAACGGAGGAGGCGAATATTGATTTACTGGAACAAAGACTCGATAAGGTTCTAAAAACATGTTCCATTATGATTGATTCTGGTAAAGCATACATGAGTCATAGAAGGTAGTGTTTTATTAAGTTTATATAATGCGAATATTGTATAACATTATGCATTAATGCATTTTTAGATGTACATTTATATTTTTCCTTGAACATTCTTGTTATATTGTTTTAGTATGTTTACCAATGCACTATGGGATCTCACAAACAACTTCTCTGAAGATTCAACGGTACTAAGTAGTTTTAACCGAATAATTCATGCCTTCCAAGAGATGACTAAGTTTCACTCCATATTATTAGATCAGGCTTCTAGGACTATACTGAAGAATCTGACTGCATTCATCAAAGTGTAAGTCAGACTTTATATACAATATATACATTTTATTAGAATAAGTGCTTAAACATAATATATTTATGGTATCTATTTTAGCTCGATCATCTAGTTTAAAGTTGATATTAGTTTATACTAAACAACTTTTTGTTATGTTGTTATCAACAAAGTGTAACATTCAATGTATTAATATTAAAATAATTTTAAAATTAATCCAAAATATAAGATTTAAGTAGTGTATACTATCAAAATTAAATGTACACTACTTTATCACTTAACATACATTCAATTGAAATTTGTGGCGTTTGAGAAATAAATATTTAGAGATGTAATAATATTTAACGTAAAGTATGTAACATGAGTTTCTCATATTCTTATCATATTATTATGTTGTTGAAATTAAACCATTGTATGATACATTTTCTTATGTTTTTTGAGCAGAAATATTTTTGAAAAAGAATCCATAGTGTGTGTGATTATATTTTATATTAATTATTAGATTAGAATAGTTGTTACTGATACATAGTGTGTATGAGTGTATATTAAGAAATAAATAAAGAGCATACCTAGTAGAAATATTTACCCTGTATAATATAATCATAATAAATGAAAATACATACCTATTATGTTTATACAGTGACATAAAAGGAGTGAAGGAAAGCAAACATCATTTTGATAAAATCTCCAATGATCTAGATGTTGCACTCAACAGGAATTCTCAGGTATTCAATTTATCTTCTTGTAGTACTGTAATTATTCATATTTATTATATTTTGTGTTACTTTTGATATTGCATAAAATTCACAGTTTGATTATTTGCCAAAAAGTTACAACATAATTAGTAATTGTATTTAAAATGTTATACATCAATTATTGACAAACCCAATATTGTAAAACCGAACCAACCATGTGTAGTTCCAATTCCATTAATCTTCTGTCAAGTTAACCATTGCTAAGAGCAAAGGCAAGATATTTAGACATGCATCGATAAAGGGTTGTATAGGAGGTACTAATGTGTCTTTCCCTCAGGTATCCCGCCACAAGCCCGCCGATGTGGAGGAGATGGTAAATCTGTTGCTGGCCACCCGCTCCTGCTTCCGCCACACCGCGCTCGACCACGTGCAGAAGATCACCATGCTACAGGCGAGGAAGCGGCACGAGATACTGGCCACGGTAAGTAATATCACCATGCAGGAAGCATAGCAAGTAATACTCGCTTGTACTTAGGGCGACATCGTCACCTCTAGTGATTCAAAGCTTGACTTCCAACTCCTCCAACATACGAGGAGTTCGAACATACGGCGGTTATTAACGGCGCATATGTTGTTTTAAATTCTGGAGTAGATGGTTAACCTGTTGCTGGGCATGCGGCCCGGCTTCTGTCACACCTTGTTCGACCACGTGCAGAAAATGATCATTCGGCATGCTAGGAAGCGGCGTACGAGATATTACTACTAAATTAGTATTAATATTAGTTTACTAAATTAAAAATACCCCCAACTTAGCTTTTAACATTCCTATTACACCAACAAACGACCTGATGACCTTGAATACCTGAGCCGATTTCTACCAAACATAACTATAACACTCTCGATAATGATATACCTTTCAAACAAAAAAACGCATTAAAATCGGATCATCCGTTTGGGAGCTACGACGCTACAGACACATTTACACAGACACGTCAAACTTATAACACCCCGTCGTTTTTGCGTCGGGGGTTAATAAGATTTAGTTGCACTAATTGCTGCAGTTCATGGAAAGGATTTTGCTGTCAAATCTCTCTTTTTAAACTATATTGTTCGAATACGGTGCTTGCGGCAGCAAAAGATATGTTTGATTATTGACACAGCTACATAATATGAATAGCTAGCTTTACTAGCCAGATCTTAGTAATAATTTCTAATAATAGGTTATTAATTGAAGTGAAACACCGAATGTTAATATAAATAAGAGTCCTAAGCAATTCAATAAAAACCTTTACGTCATTATTTATTAATATGAAATATATATAATTATATAATTACTAACGTGTAACGTAACTTATATTTACCAACTTGTTATGGAGTTTTCCCATATTAATCAGAAGGTTGCATGATGTCTCAAATTTATAAACCGTGAAAATGCGGCATGTAAAATATTTTTGTAGCTTCATAATCTTTTGCATACTTTCTGCAATTGCAAATAAAAAAATTGCAAAACTCATGTTTTATTTTTCACAGTTTAACACCTATAGTCTTGGTTGCATAACTTAGTTAAATAATCTTCACGGTTCTTCTCAAAATCGACCTAGTATTCCATGCGATTACTTTGTTATAAATATTATACTCACGACCGAATATAAAAACAGAGAGAAAATACTGTTTATTTTTATTTCGGTAAACCCAGTGTCACTCTCACAGTAAATAACTAAATACCAATCTAACGACATCACTCAAGCTAAAAGCCATCGAGGCGTTTAGGCCGCAGAGCGTCAAGAAACAATCATAGATACATACATACTTTCGAAAACATAACCCTTCTTCTCGCAGTCGAGTCATTTGTAACATGCTTTACCTACATATAAATCCGTCAAGCAGTAATAGCCTTCAAATAGTAGATCCTAAGTCGTAACTTTAATTAGTGTTTCAGTATTTGCGACTTTTTTACCGTTTTTCAGCGATTGTCAGTTTAATAATCTTATGTCTGGTTTAGGTTGCTGACTGATAGCTATATTTACACGCCGCCCACTCAGTACAGTCACGTTGATAGAGCCGCTTGTAGGCTTCTTTTAAAAATTGGCATAGAAAGTTACAAACTAGCATCTAAACGTCACATATTCACTGCGCAATAAAAAAACAATGACACATAAATTTGGACGAATTTCATATTTCACACGAAATTAAAAAAAACTTTTCAATCTACCCTCTTGGTCTAGAGTCTAAACTTTAGAGTGAAGGCCGAAAATATAATGATGATGACAGATTAAAACGCCGACATACATCTACACTATATTGTAAACAAACAACAAGTCTATTTTTCTTTAGATTTGAGAATGTATAATGACTACACAAGACGTCCTCTGAATTTGACTGAATATGGTAAACATGACACTAAAGATATTTACTCCTAAAGGTTACATCAAACGGTTTACTTGATTTAGGGCGTGTTTCACCAAGCAATGTTAATACGAGAGGGATAACATGATATATAACATGTTAACGCCATGTTAAATATCATGTTATCCCTCTCGTATTTCCTGTCAATGAATTAGATGGCATTATATTTTAACATGGCGTTAACTTTTACATTGCTTGGTGAAACACGGCCTTAATGTTTTATTTTTAATCCATTCCTTGTTCATACGGCTAGTTTATAGTTATAAAAATAGACATGTATATTTCGCGTGTCTTGAAATGAATATAATATAATGGTAGGCAAAAAATGTGCCGTCTCATGCAATCGTAATTCGTAACATATAAAAAGACGTAAAAGTTTAAAATACTACTAATTAATCAGATACACCTTCACTATTTTAAGGTATGGACTTTACGGCTCTTGTTACCTGCAATTTTACCATGATTTTCACCATCAACTGCTGGAAATTGATTAATTTCAAGTAACAACTTCCTTAACATTAATTGATAAGCTATCAAAGGAACAGATTACTCATCGGCATATCAGAATTAAGGCGCGATACTCAATATTAAATCACCCATGACAGCACTGTCGTAATCGGTGTTTCGCAGTTCGCGCAGACCGTGCCAAGTGATCGCAGACTGAGGCTGTGTTTTTGAATTACGAATTTTGTTTTTTTTTCAATTTTTGTTATGTGCACAGCCCAGTTCTTCGGTTGTGAAACCTAATTCCGTGTTATGTGAGAAATAGTGTAAATTGTGCATAAGGATATTGGACAGTAACAGTGCTGATGTCAGTGTTGTAAGTTCTTTATATTGTACCTAGAAATCACAACGATTTATACAATTGGAAAAATAGATATAGGTACAAGGAAAAATGGTGTATGAATCAAGACTTCGATTCTTGTGTTTTTTATAACTTGACTGCGTCACACGATTACTTACGCATCACAAAACTACAGACTTTACAAAAAAATTATAGATATTAATATAATATAGTACTGCTCTAACCCAATTCGCCGAAACAAAAGAAGAAAATATTATTACAAATCTATTGACACTTCATTCAAATCATATAGTAGTTTAGGCGATACGGTGTTATAAGCAAACCTACATACTGTCAATATGATCAATAATAATAATATGTACGTTTTACACCACGTATCCGAAGAACTTGTGTTACCAGACAACGGAAATATATTTAATACTTTTATACTATACACATATTTAAGATTTTTATTATATTATACACAAATTTAATACACATCCATGACCCAGGAACATTGAAAACTTTTTGTTCCCTCGGCGGGAGTCGAACCCGCGACCTCTCGCTCGATCACCACCGCGCTCAATCACTGCGCTACGGAGGTCGACACCCTTTTTAACCTTCTTTTTGCCTTTATGTACTTTTTTTCAATTGAATTTACGCACTTTTCATGAGCCGACTATTAATAAAGAACCTACGTAAATTCGATCACGATAATAGGATTTTTCATTACGTAGAGTTGTTCATGTTTTTCCTTAAATCAGATGTGTTTATGTCTACTAAGTTTCAACATTTATGTCCCTAACATGAATCTCTATCATATTAATATTATTAACCCCGACGTTTGACGTGTCTGTTTAAACGTGTATGCGTTTGTGGCATCATAGCTCCCAAACGGTGATAGAATTTTAATGCCTTTTTTATTTGAAAGGTTTATCAGTCGAGAGTGTTCTTAGCTAGATTTGGTGAAATTAGTTCAGGTGTTCAAGGCCATCAGGTCGTTTGTTAGGTGTGATAGGAAAGTTACACGCGTTAGTTTAAAATGTGAATGTTCGTTTGTTTCTTACACTTTCCCGATCATGAACTCTACACATATTCTTGAAGGTATCAGAAGTTACATAGGACAGTTTTATTTCACGAGCGAAGAAGTTACACGCGTTAGTTTAAAATGTGAATGTTCGTTTGTTTCTTACACTTTCCCGATCATGAACTCTACACATATTCTTGAAGGTATCAGAAGTTACATAGGACAGTTTTATTTCACGAGCGAAGCCACGGGTAAAAGCTAGTAAATAACATTGTAATTAAATAATAAAAAACTGTTTATCTACTGTATTATGTAACTAACTATTTAAAGATTCACAAGAGCCAGCTTTCTAAAGCGATCCTTCTATGCCGGTGTCGCAAGACGGTAGCAACCGTAATTTGGTACTTGACTTTAGTTTTTTTTTTCTTTAGAAAATAATAGTTATAATAGTTTTTATTATTCAAGAAGCTATCCAAATATTAATAGTTTTTATTATTCAAGAAGCTATCCAAATATTTATATTTGGATAGCTTCTTGAATAATAAAAACTATTATTTGGAAAAAAAAACTAAATAAAACATATTATGTGAATCTGGCGCGAATAGTTTTATAACTATCTGAAAAAGAAAATTTGAGTCCCGCAAGAAAAAAAGATAGACTGAAAAAAAAATTTGAGCGAAAGGGCATATAAGTGGTGTTTTGTGTGACTCAACCCAATCCTACACGAGTTTCTTATCCAGAAAATGTACGGCTTCCATGGGATGGGACACAATAAATACAATAATTTGTTTTTTGAAGCGTGAAAATTGTTTTTAAATGAACGTTAAATAACTACTTATATCTACATCCTTTATTGTAATTTTCACTCAAGGTAAACAATAATAACATGTATATTGTGTATTTAAGGTCAGGAGGATTCCTATGTAACCTACGTGTATTACTGTACTAGTGGTTGAAATTCGACCATATATTAAGTTTTAAAATTTTCAGGATTCTTTGCCTCTAAATGTGGGTTCACATCAAACGAGAGAATGCTTGACGTATTCCTACTATAGCAAATTATTTTACTGTAAACAGATGTAGAACATTCTTTTGTTGTTCTGTTGTTACCAAAGGTCAAGAAAGAAAGCTCCGGGGTCCTGATTCAAGAGGCCATCGCATCGCATATTATCACTTACGAAGTTGAAAAACAAAACGTACGGGATTTGACATAAGATTCGCTAAGTGACGAATTCGCTTGTCATTTAGCAAACCTTTTGTCCCATTATTTTTTTTTCGAACTTCGTAAATGAAAATAGCGATTGCATCTTGAATCAGGACTCAATTCTATTTCTACGCTTTGTTCTTTTGATGTAAACCTACCTATATATGCATATAAATGTAGATGTTGTCTATGGAATTTAGAAAAAAAGATTTAAAATTGTGTCAAACATTCTTTCAATGAACGACTCATGGTTGATGGTAGTGTGAGTAACGTGTTTTTAAATGAAATACGTACATCTATTTTATGTCGTCGTCCTCTGTAGCCCAGTGGCGCGTTAGCGTTCGTGCGAGAGCTCGCGGGTTCGAATCCCGCCGAAGGAACAAAAAGTTTTTGTTCCTGGGTCATGGATGCGTATTAAATTTGTGTATTAATATAATATAAATCTTAAATATGTGTATAGTATAAAAGTATTAAATATATTTCCGTTGTCTGGTACTGGGCTAGATTGACGTGGTGTAAAACCATCCATATATTATATATTGAATTATTATATTATAATTATGTGTTTGTTACTAAGCGTGTTTATCAGAACTTAGCATTCTGCACTCCTTATAATATGCTATATGTTTTTTCGTTTCAAGGGGAGTAAAGTTCAGCGTCACGTATTAACATATTACTGTTGTCCACAGTTACTGTCGTATATGAAAGCGTGCTGCACCTACCACCATCAGGGCTCGGATCTGGCCGAGGATTTGGAGCCGTTTCTCAAGACCACTGCTGACGACGTATGTATAATCCTTACATATAAAAGAAACTACGTTTAAAAAAACCGACTTCAACAACTGAAAAGCATAAAATAATACTTTTATAATGTACTAGCTGACCCGTGCCCACCTCTTTGAACATAAAAAAAATAAAAAAAACTGTTTTAACATTCCCTGGACTTCCACGAATATTTCAAGACCAAAAATAGCCAAATCGGTTCAGCCGTTCTCAGTTTTAGCGTGACTAACGAACAACGGTTCATTTTTATATATAAGAAGACTAGTTAACCCGTGCCCACTTCGTTGAGCATAAAAAAACCGTTTAAACATTCCGTGGACTTCCACGAATATTTCAAGACCAAAAATAGCCAAATCGGTTCAGCCGTTCTCAGTTTTAGCGTGACTAACGAACAGCGATTAATTTTTATATATAAGAAGACTAGTTGACCCGTCCCCACTTCGTTGAGCATAAAAAAACCGTTTAAACTTTCCCTGGACTTCCACGAATATTTCAAGACCAAAAATAGCCATTCGCGAGCCGTTCTCGAGTTTTAGCGAGACTCGGTATCGCGATAATAGGTGTGTTTTAAAAGTTCCATCGTTCCACGTTATTTCCTTGCAACTGAAACGCACCTAATCACGAAAGCTACTTCACCGATCATAAGGCAGTTTTCATCAATGGGAGAGTGGTTCTCGAGGAAAGTTTAACCTTCGGTTGAAAGGCTTATCAAATCGCCGATCAGATAACATTTGAGTTAACATGCCATTCTAAACGCATATTGGTGAACATCATTCGCAAAAACTTCGCTCACTCTCTACGTTCACCAATGAGCGTTCAGAATGGTTTGTTAACTCAAATGTTAGCTGATCTGATGATTTGATTAGCTTTTGCGAAACCGGGGTTAAGTGTATAAATTGGAGCGGTAGGTTTATATCTAGGATTAAGGCAAATTTGCACTAGGGAAATATTTGTGTGACAAATGGAGACACGCGTGATAAACGACGACGCGCCGACAATACAAATTTGTGAAAATGAAAATATTTTTTTTTATTTCCAAATAAAACTTAACAAGTTATTCTAGGAATGTCAACAAAAAATTCTACATCTGTACCTTAATAATGTACAATAGCTATGAATACTATTATGCGAAAAAGTTGATGTTTCGACTCTGCGTCAGTGTGAGTTGAGCCTAAGAAGTTAGATTGCAATTATACAACAAGATAAATTGAGGTGACTAAGGTTTCGAGGTATTGTACTTCGTTGACGCTCATTCGCTATTTATAGACGCCACTAGCGTAAAATTATTTAATTACTTGAAGATTAGATTAGGTCGGTCAATTACACTTAGGCCCGTATTAATAAAGAAGTCTCAAACCCAATCTCACTTGAGAACCTATATGACAGATAAAAAAAAATTGTTTCACTTTTAAAAGTGAACAACTTTATTAATGTTACATAGCGCTTTAATTTCTTATCTTCTTTTTATAACGTAATATTCATATTATATAGATTACATAAAAACATTAAAACAAGTACCAATGTATATTTTTATTATCTTTATTTTTACGTTTATAAGAAGAAAAAAATTCAAGTATGTAACATAAGTATAGTTCTTCATTTTGAAAAATGAAACGAAACGTATTTTTTATCTGTCGAATATGTTCTCAAGTGAGGGTTTGAGATTGTTTTATTTATACGAGTCTTAAAATGATTGTGAATGTGATAATCAAGGAAAGGGAATATCAAATCGGCGGATAAAATCAGTTCGTAACATTAAAAGAGAATTCTATTGGCGCTGTCACAATTTTCATACAATTCTCATTAGATAAAGTAGCAAATATGTAGTTGTCCTTTATTTCTGCTTGTGTATACTATGTCTTGTATACTCTCTACGGAAAACCGGGCTATTGTGACACACAAACAACAGGAACTTATAGCATTTTCGGCTGAACCTACCTTTTATAAATTTTATAAGGTTGGAATTACATTATATGACAAAGATAGATACTATACTATAGAATAATAGTATTATCTAAGTTAACAGCTTGGTGTATCTTATTATTTTATGTGCATAGTTATATTAACCACCTACTTATTTGAATACTATAAAGTACCAGATCCTTAGCATAATTCACGTGATAAGCGCAAAGAAGTGGAATAAGGGCTGCATTAGTGCATTACACGCCACTTCAAAAACTGGACCCCGATTCTAACTCGAATTTCGATTCGCATGTAAGTTTGTCCCGCTCGTGATTCAAATTATACGTGCACGAATAGGACAGACGAATATTCAAAACGAAGTTAAGTACGAGAATTGAAGCCCTGTGTCTTGCTTTTATACACCAAATTTTATACAAAATTCCAGAGGATTGAGGACGTTAATCGCTTGTATGGCGATGAATTATCATCCGGTCGAGTGCGTATATAATGACTACAAACACAACGCTCTAAAATATTGATGAACGAAATCCAAACAATCTTAACACATTTTCAACTCGAGTGTATAATTAGATTAAATCACGCTCGGATATCCAACAGTTGAAATACAATTAAGAGAATGCCACCGTAATGACATTGCAGATCGCAGCTATGCGGAACGAGACCAAGTCTTTGGATAAGGAGATGGAGAACCGACACACGATAGTCAACAGCAAGGACACGGTGTTGCCGAGCTGCAAATCCGTGCCGGTCCAGGGGGACTCCAAGGACGGGTTGCTGAGCACCCCGAGCCTGAAGAACATGCCGAGGATGCAAGGGTACCTGTTCAAGAGGACCTCTAACGCGTTCAAGACGTGGAACCGACGGTGGTTCTATCTGTATGACAATCGCCTTGTGTACAGGTGAGTTTAGATTTTTTTAAATCTGGATTAATGCATGTATATCGCTTTCGTGGTCTAGTGGTTTCAAGCCTAGCTCTCGACTCGGAGCTCGTGGGTTCGATTACCGCATTGGAACAACAAACAATTTTGTTTTCTAGTTTCGTTAGGACAATGCCTTCTGATCACCTGATTGTCTGACAAGAAAGATGATCCATGCGTCGGATGGGCATGTAAAAAGTCGGTCCTGCGCCTTATCTCCCGCCAGTCGTATCGGTTACACACTGGGTTACGAGAATGAAGGAAGAGAGACTGCTTCTGTGTTTTGCACACACACTTGGGCACTATAAAATTCAATGAAACCGGCTACCGTCACTGAAATCGGTGGGGAAGCCTTATTATTACATATTATTGTACAGTCGCGTGCTATATTGGACATTATTGACGCGTTTTTTTTTGACGAAATGTAGATATTAAATAGTTGTCTTATATTATGTGCATGACTGTACAACCGTCTTTTTGCAGTGACTACGTTACTGAAGTTTGTAATCATTTGGTGTAGGTACCCTATATAAAATTAATTATAAATTCTTGGTATCCAAAAAAAGTACTTACAATGAACAGTTCCCAATATACCTATAATTATTTATATTTTTTTTTGTAATATAATAGCAATAATAATACGCAGTGTAGGCATTTTTGTTCCCTTATTCGTACCTCAAAACGAAAACACGGAACCCTTGTGATCATTTTGTTGTCCGTTTGTCTGTCTGTTTGTCTATCGAGGCCCTTTTTCTCAGGATCGCGTGGCGGTATAATGACAGAAAATTTAATTTACAAAACAAAATTTTCAACCGAATTGAAAGCTGTGAATAAATCAGACTTCTTAGCCAACGCAATCAAAAGATACATCCTTTTATATCGCTAATTTTCGTAATTTTCGACACTCGCAAGGGAATCAAAACCTAAAGAGTACTTACTTTTACTTCGTAAACCGTACATTTTTACTTACTTTATAGATATAACATGAATGCTGAGAGATTTCAAATTGCAACTCATATCAAATACCTACTCAGAGCTTTAGGGCGTATTTCACCAAGCAATGTTAAAGTTAACGCCATGTTAAATATCATGTTATCCCTCTCGTATTTCCTGTCAATGAATGAGATGGCATGGTATTTGAACATGGCGTTAACTTTAACATTGCTTGGTGAAACACGGCTTTAATATCTTTAAACTATAACAAAATCAAAATTCTATGTAGACGTGTTTCTACGCAACCTCACGGTGCGCAAGTCCGACTCGCACTTGGCCGGTTTTTTTTGTTTTGGAAAACGATAATAATAATACGTAGAGCTATGCGGTAATAATAGTTATCGTAAAAAATAAATGAATAGTTTCATAAATATCGCCTCTCATTTACACGAAGGCTAAGTAAGTAGTGCGCAAACTCCAGGGTCTTATTATTTAGCGATATATTTTGTTATTTTTATTTTTATATTTATCTGACATGTTTGAACTTGTATATTATGTTTTTATGTCAAGGATATAATGCGCTAACTTTAGTTAGGTTTAGCTAGCAATACCTATATTTGTTTCATTTATAAATTGCACTAAAGATTCTCTATTGATTTTTTACACTAGTAACAATGTATATGCGCGGTATTTTTTTTTTCGTTGTTAAAAAGCGAAAACGTTTGTCGTATGCCAGTATGGAATACATTAGAAATGTCGAAATCTCAACAAAAGGACTAGTACAATACGTAGACTGTACCTACGTGCGAGTAATATTTCCTGTCAATATTGTTTACGTTTGGTTGTGAATATATTTACATATTTTATGTATGTAAATGAACGTGTCATTTAGTCTTTAATCCTCTCCACCGCTTAGATAATTTGTTTTGGTTTCATCATCATCATGCGAATGCGTATTAAATTTATTTACTATTTGACTCCACATATAGAAAATAAAACATATAAGTAAAATCTAAAAAAATGTTTTAAGTTATAGAATAAATTTATCTATCTCTTTTTCGCAAAACGATATTTGTACGCAGGTTGGTGTCTATTGTAGAGCTAACAACCGTGACTGATCGGTTGTTCCCTTCTCGTTCGCACATTATAATGAATTGTTTAATATATTTATTATTTTCAATGGTATTTTAATATTTTAGTTATATACGATCCGTTTACTAGGGGGCTATAAAAACATCAATTTAAAAATCATTAAAATAATATATTGTGTATATTAGAAGTAATTTATAACAATAGCTGCCACGCCGAATTCGATGTCAGTGGCTGGGTCGGTTGAAACCAGGCGCTATGCTGGGTTATTTTTATAATGCCCAAGTGTGTACGCAATGCATAAGTACACTCTTACTTTACTATCATAACCAAGTGGCACGGTTACAGGAGATATCAGGCGCAGAACCGACTTGTTTACATGACCATCCCTCTTGTCAGACAATCAGGTTATCAGCCAGCATTGTTTTAGCCAAATATGAACATTTTCAATTGTTCTAACGACGGAATCGAACCCCTCGTGGGTTACGTCAATACTATATAATATTGAATAGACAAGCTGATTATTACAATGACAATAACTGATAGCGAATAATAAAAATAAAGTTATATTTACATTTTGTATGTAACGGAATCTTTGAGCATAATTTTGACCAAGATCGAAGAAGCATGATCAATTTTAAAATTTTGAAATTAATGTATATATAGCGTTTAGTTTTTTTTAACAATTACCTATTTTAGGAAAAGAACAGGCGAACTTAACGTGACTGTGATGGAGGAAGACCTGAGACTGTGTACCGTGAAGCAGGTCCACGACGGTGAGCGACGGTTCTGCTTCGAAGTACTGTCGCCCTGCAAGTGAGTAACGCACCTGCGAGACGCCTGGTATTGCACACGGCTCAATATAAGCTATACAGTAATAATTTTTAATAACATACGTATATTAAAATTAAAAAAGCCCTGACTTAGCGTGTAACCACTTATCACACCTAACAAACGCCCTGGGCTCTAATTCTCATGCCTGAAACATAGTTTCGAATATAAGGGTGTCCCGCTCGCACGCGCAACAAATAACATTTGCGCGAGCGGGACAGACTGATAATAGAAACGAAGTTAGGGGCATGAGAATTGAGGCCCAGGGCGGCGATTCTCAGGCCTCGAACATAGTTCCGAATATTAGTATATCCCGCTCGCACGCGCGGTAAATCTCGTTTGCATGAGCGGGACAGACCGATAGTAAAAACTAAGTTCGAGGCCTGAGAATTGCCGCCCAGGTGACCTTAAACAGCTGAACCGTTTTCCACCAAACAGCTAAGAACACTCGACTGATATATTTTTCAAACAAAAAAAAACACATTAAAATCGGATTATCCGTTTGGGAGCTACGATGTCACAGATAGACACATTTACACAGACACGTCAAGTCAAACCACGTCGTTTTTGCTACGTGCATAAAAATATTAATTACGACAATAATAACAACACATATATTTTGTATTATTACTCTTTTCGATAGTGTTGCTGATAAGAAACTAAATTATTATTTCTTATTTTTTTGTTGCAAGAAGCAAAAAAAATTACATATTTTTATTTTTGTAAAAAAAATTAAAAAATACATTTCTAGAATAAGAAAAGGTAGTATAATCATATCCCAAAGTAATAGTGACTGTTCTTTTACACCCGTTATATGGTACGATATTTTTTTTCAAAATCTATGGGTTCGATTCTCGGCTAAGGAAATGAATTCATTAAAAAATCAAATACTAGTTGCCCGCAACTTGTTGCTTGCAAAGGGAAGTCGGACGGGAACCGGACAATTTGCCTCCAGATAATGTAGCTTAAATTACTTAAATAGATTATTCAATGCAATCAAAAAATCTTTCCTCTATACAATATTTTATGAAGAGGAGTAATTTAATTAGCAATTTTAACGGAAAACAATGTGATTTCGTAAGTGGCTGCGCAACAACGGTCCTCGATATTGTACGATTCCCACGTCTTCCCTATTGTTATCTAAGTGAGTATTTAGCCAACTGACACGTAAAACCACCTGACATGACCTTGTACAACATAATGTTTTTTCACGAAGTTAATAATAATAATATCTATGGCCGCTTCACGCCACGTCAATTTTGCCCCGTGATAAGTATCCGAAGAACTTGTGTTACAGGTGCCAGAGACAACGGAAATATATTAAATAATTTTATACTATACACATATTTACGATTTTTATTATATTATACACACATCCATGACCCAGGAACATTGAAAACTTTTTGTTCCCTACCAACGCGCACAACCACGCTACGGAGGACGTCAAATTTATTTCTTACTTTCTTAATTTTCAAAATATTGTAGTAATTGTAATCTTTTTTACTATACATAGATTTTATTATTTGAGAAAAAGGTAAAATGTTTTAACTTAAACTTAATTATTTGTTACAACTAACTTTTATCTAAAAGAAAAGAACTTTGCTTGTTAAAACTAGTGGGTTAGATGATTTTTACCGTAATTTTTATTGTATTAGGTATAAAGTTAAAAAAAATTGCCCTTTGTAATCTATATGATCTTTTGCTGATTTTATTTCGTGGGCTATTAAAATATTTACCTTGACACATTACAGGAGCCATATGCTCCAAGCGGACTCGGAAGAGATGCTCACCAGTTGGGTGTCGGCGCTGCAGAACGGCATACGAGCGGCCATACAGCAAGGCCAGAGCAGAGACAACCCCGACTCGCAGCTGGTGCTGGTACCAGACGACACCAGCAAGAGTGTCAGCCCCGCTATGAAGAAGATCAGGTATCCATTTATATTTTCAAGCTTAGGGCGTGTTTCATCAAGCAATGTTAAAGTTAATCCTTTGTTAAATATCATGTTGTCTCTTGACTTAGAGTGGACTTGGACTTAGCCCCGATTTCACCGATGCATGTTAGTGCTGACGGCTTGTTAAAATACCATGCCTTCTCATTCATTGATAGGAATTACGAGAGGAACAACATGATTTTAACGAAGGATTAACTTTAACATTGCTTGGTAAAACACGCCCTTACTCTTTAAAAGTGAAACGAAACGTTTTTTTCATCTGTCAAATAGGTGCCCAAGTGAGGTTGGCTTTGAGACTTCTTTATTAATACGGAACTTATACTTTGTTGTCGTGAAAGTCTATATTTCAACCTTAAACTTTATTATCTTGAAAGTAAAGTTAAATCTACAGTGGCAGGATCGCAATGGTACAGCGACAGTATGTATACAGGATGAATCTTCAAAAGAGCATGGTAGGCGGTATCGGCAACTATAGTAGATAGCGAAAAGTGCTGAAAGTTGCGAGGTCGATTTAGATAAAAACTAAAACTGAATCATATATTGATAATAAATCAAATTGCCTAGCCGGGAAAAAAAACCGAATATTTCGAAAAAAAGTCATATCTTATAATTTATAATATTATTACATCATTCGATAGTGTTGCTGGTAAGGATCAAATACTAGACAGCAACGATATATCAATCATACAAGAGGAAAGCATTTTCAAATTTTTTCAAAACTATTTTTATACTAGAAACTATTACAATTAATTTCTACTATAATAAAAAACTTTGGAAAAATAGATTGTCTGATCTGTCGAATAATGGATTCTGACTACTCAGATGTTGTTCCATTATGAGACATAAAATTGTGTGTTTCAGAATATGGGAGCAATTGCTCAGCATCCCGGGAAACAACGCGTGCTGCGACTGCGGCGGCGCCAACCCGCGCTGGGCCAGCATCAATCTCGGCATCACGCTGTGTATCGGTGAGTGTGCGAGCGAGACAGCACCACGCGAGAGAGGGAGAGAGAGCCAGGGACACAATCTGTAGCTTACTGTAGTTTTATAACAACGTGTGCTGCGACTGCGGCGGCGCCAACCCGCGCTGGGCCAGCATCAACCTCGGCATCACGCTGTGTATCGGTGAGTGTGCGAGCGAGACAGCACCACGCGAGAGATGGAGAGAGAGCCAGGGACACAATTTGTAGCTTACTGCAGTTTTATAACAACGTGTGCTGCGACTGCGGCGGCGCCAACCCGCGCTGGGCCAGCATCAATCTCGGAATCACGCTGTGTATCGGTGAGTGTGCGAGCGAGACAGCACCATGTGAGAGAGGGAAAGAGGACGCGGAAGAGATTTTGTACTATTGTAGTTTTATAACCACATCGCTTTCTGCGAGGGCGGCACGGCGGCGTCAACCCGCGCCGGGCCAGCACCACGTGCGAGGGGGAGAGGGGATCCGGGACAGAAATGTTCTATTATAGTTTTGTAGCGCGACCGCGGCAGGTATTCCCTACTTTTTATTTACATAATTAAATTGAATAAGAAGTTTTCACATATTATAAAGACTTATAATATATTAGATTAGAAAAAAGCTTACCTAAACAAATAAAATGACATGATTAAATATACCCAAATATAAATTTATCGTTATTTTATTGTAGTTTCATTAAAATTAGTTCACTACTTTTTGCTTGACGTTTTTAATATTAATAGGAATTCTTGTGCTCTAGAATGTTCCGGCATACACCGGTCGCTGGGAGTGCACGTCAGTAAAGTGCGATCGCTCACGTTGGACGACTGGGAACCGGATATTATAAAAGTAATTGATATTTTTTACTTTTATCTATGGATCAGAAATTTTAACTACTCTTGATTTTTTTTTTATTTGACAGTTCGTAACGACAGTAGCGCCAAAATGGTTTGAAATTGAGTGTTGATTTATGGAACTATTCCAATCCAATATAATCGGTATTATTTTCGAGACTAGCATACCACTTGACAGCATTGTAATCGGATTAGTCTTGGATAGGAAATGAAATTAATTTCAAAAGTAAGCCACCAAAGTAGAAAGTTATGTACTTTTTTAATACTTACTTAAATATTACGAACTAATTGAAGACATGAATCGATGAAGATATGTCGCAAAATTTTTTCCCACAAATTGAGTTTAAACAGTCACGTAAACGTTTTAGGATATGTAGTAACGTATTAACTACATTGATTCTAGAGACGGATCTTTAGATTAATGTAATAGTTTACGACGTATTCTAAAATGTTTAAGTGTCAGTTTGAACTAAATTAAAATCATGATTTTTTTACATATCACCTTCATCCATTAATGTCTTCAAATATGATGATGAAAATAAACATTTATTTTCGTCGATACAATATAGCACATAATCGGTAAGAAATGACTGAGACTAAACATTTAGGATTCATTGAACTGATATAATAAACCTTCTTTTTTTAAATGTATAAAATATAAATATATTTGTGTTTTCAGGTGATGGCAGAACTGGGTAACAAAGTGGTGAATTTGATTTATGAAGCGAATACTGAAGGGACTACCATCGTCCGAGCCACGCCGGAGTGTGAAACGTAAGAATCTAAACATAATATATAGACAATAGGCAAAATATGTGTAATGTAAAATAAATTCGTGATAATACTTTAGGGTGTGTATGTGCCTCCTATGTAGAGTATAATGTGCAACTATGTAAGCACCAATTAAATACATTATTTACATCCGCAGGCCTGTGCGCGAAGCGTGGATCCGCGCTAAGTATGTGGACCTGGTGTTCGTGAAGAACATAGCGGATGCTTGCGGCTCGCCGGCTAAGGACTCGCCGCTGAGGAACGGCCGCCGGTGGTCAGTGCGGCGCGCGAGACGCAGGTATAATAGCTCCCCTTACCGATTTCGGTGTCCGTAGCCGATTTCATTGAAACCAGGCCAGCTGTGCAGGTCTTATTTTATAGTGCACAAGTGTGTGCGCAATACACAAATACACTTTCTCTTCCTTTTACTCTCATAACCCAGTGGGACGGTAAACCGACACGACTGGCGTGAGAACAGGCGCAGGACCGACTTTTTACACGACCATCCGACGCATGGATCATCTTTCTTATCAGCCAATCAGGTGATCGGCCTGCATTGTCCTAACCAAACATGAAAACAACATTTCTTGTTGTTCCGGAGCCTAACCTTCAATCTGATTTTAAAATTTTAGGGTTCGGACGGCACCGGTTATACCAGAAACTATAAAGGATGAGAAAAGCGATCAGAACAGTAATGCCAGTGGTGAGTTTTTTTTTATGTTTACGATGAAATAAATAGATGGAAAACATTTTTTGGGTCCATACTCAAAGGGTAAAAAACGGACTGACCGACAGCGGATGATTCTCAGTGATAGGCTAAGGCCCGTATAAACGGACTGACCGACAGCGGATGATTCTCAGTGATAGGCTAAGGCCCGTATAAACGGACTGACCGACAGCGGATGATTCTCAGTGATAGGCTAAGGCCCGTATAAACGGACTGACCGACAGCGGATGATTCTCAGTGATAGGCTAAGGCCCGTATAAACGGACTGACCGACAGCGGATGATTCTCAGTGATAGGCTAAGGCCCGTATAAACGGACTGACCGACAGCGGATGATTCTCAGTGATAGGCTAAGGCCCGTATAAACGGACTGACCGACAGCGGATGATTCTCAGTGATAGGCTAAGGCCCGTATAATCGGACTGACCGACAGCGGATGATTCTCAGTGATAGGCTAAGGCCCGTATAAACAAAACAATCTCAATCGCAACCTCTACTTAAGTAGGTACCTATTAGACAGATGCATCAACGTTTCGTTTAATATTTAAAAGTGAACAAATTTTTTACCGTTACATGGTACTTTCTTTTCTATATATTATAGAAAAGAAAGTAAATTAAAATAAATATTATAATATATATTTTAAAAAATATATATTATTTAACGTAATACGTAAAGTTCTTCATTTTTAAAAGTGAAACGTTTTTTTAACTGTCAATAGGTTCTCAAGTAGAGGTTGCGATTGACATTCTTTTATTTATACGGGCCTAAGACTCCGCTGTCCGTTATGTGGCCGATGGTGGCTGTTCGCAACCAAACTGATGTAGCCTATCATTTAGGTTGAGAGACCTATAAAAAAACATTTAGAGAAAAAAATACTATCTAACGTCGTTGTTTTCAGTGTCCGAAAGTTCGAGCAAATCGGACAGTCCGGTGCTACTGATAGGTACGGAGCTCGCTAGCGAGCGGACGGTGGACCTCAGCCTGCCCTCCGACCACGACTCCACGGAGGGCGAAGACGATGATGCCGGTGAGTAACCTCAGTGTACCAGTTTTGAACTTTATTGCAATAGTGATAAGGCAATGTGGTGGGATCGTAAATGTCCGTGACTGTACCAATTATCTATGTTGGGCTACCAGGCGTACCGATATAACTTAATTGTGTTATTTACAACTAGCTGTGCCCGCGACTTCGTTCGCGTTTCGTGTGACTTAAACCGTTTATGCAGCGCAGGCAACGAAAGTCCCAAATAATTTTCCCCGTTTTCGCAACATTTCTCACTGACGCTTCGCTCCTATTGGTCGCAGCGTTGCTCTGTTCATCACTCTGTAGATGCCCTCCCATGAGGAGGATCTGCCCCTTACCAGGGACGGTGAAACCCTCGACGCCCGAAGCTCTGCAGAATTGTTGGCCGGTACCTTCTACCCCGTGGACCAGGAAAGTGATGACAGCGAGGAACATCGACGGACCCGGCGACGTGCGGAGTCTTTAGACACCGAAGCGTCGACGGGCCCGGGCGACCCTCCTTTCATCATGGAGGAGTTGAAGAGAGCCGTCGGGTTCTTCAACCCCAAAAAGGCCCCCGGGGTGGACGGTTTCACGGCGGACATCTGCCAGCACGCTGTAGAATGTAACCCTGAATGGTTCCTTGCACTGCTGAACAGGTGTATGACTCTTGCCTGCTTCCCCAAACAGTGGAAGCAGGCAACAGTGGTAGTACTGAGAAAGCCGGGCAAGGAATCATACAGAGTACCGAAAGCCTATCGCCCGATTGGCCTCTTACCTGTTCTTGGCAAGATCTTCGAGAAGATGCTGGTCGCTCGACTCAGGTTTCATCTGCTGCCCAAATTAAGTCCCCACCAATATGGCTTTATGCCCCAGAGGAGCACCGAAGACGCCCTCTATAGACTAGTGAACCACATCAGAAAGAAGAGGGAGGAGAAAAAGATTTCTGTTGTGGTATCGCTTGACATAGAGGGGGCCTTTGACAGTGCTTGGTGGCCAGCCATAAAGGTGCGGTTGGCGGAGGTTGGGTGCCCGGTGAGCATGAGGCGGGTGATCGGCAGCTACCTGAGTGAAAGAAGCGTGAGCGTAAGGTATGCGGGTGTGGAAGTGAGTAGGGAGACCAACAAGGGATGCGTACAGGGATCCATCAACGGACCTCTCCTGTGGGATCTCTTGTTGGACCCCCTACTATGGATGATAGAAGAGAACGAGGTGTTTTGCCAGGCCTTCGCCGACGACGTTGTAATAGTGTTCGATGGAAAGACGGCGCTGGATATAGAGGTAAAAGCCAACAACGTGCTAGAGAAAGTAAATGAGTGGGGCCAAATTAATAAACTGAAGTTTGCCCCACATAAAACTCTAGCACTATTATCGACGAGAAAGTTGAAATACGATAGGCCGCGTTTGAAGATGGGGGGTGTGGATATTCAGTACCATGAAAATATTAAAGTACTAGGCCTAACTATAGACGCAGGACTCACGTTCAACACACACATCGGCATAATCTGCAAAAAGGCTATCGGCAGATACAAGGCGTTAGCAAGAACCGCGAGAGTAAGTTGGGGGCTTAACCCCCAAATAATCAAGCTTATTTATATTGCCGTCGTAGAGCCTACTATCCTGTACGCGGCGGCAGCATGGGCGCAAACAGCAGAAAAGAGGGGAGTCCAAAAGAGGCTTAACACCGTGCAACGGGGTTTCGCCCAAAAGATCTGCAGAGCATATCGGACTGTCTCCCTGAACTCTGCTATGCTGCTGGCTGGGATACTTCCTCTTGACCTCAGAATCCTCGAAGCATCGAAGCTTTATGAGATCAAGAAGGGAGTGTCCTGCCCGATGCTTAAGGACAGGGAGGTAGAGCGAATGGCTCCAGCGGTCCAGGCCCCCCATCCAGCTGAGCAGGTGGAGTTAAGATTCGGACTGGTAGACGAGGGCACCTATCCTGACGTGGTCACCAACCACGAACAGCGGATATATACGGACGGCAGCAAGATTGAGGGCAAGGTCGGAGCCGCACTTTCCGTTTGGAAAGGTGAGGCCGAGGTCAAAACCGTCAAGCTTGCGTTGCCGACGTATTGTACCGTCTACCAAGCCGAACTCTTGGCGCTCCATAGAGCAGTCACCATCGCCTGCAAGAGTGGAGTGACGAAGGTTGGTATCCTCAGCGACTCCAGAGCGGCCCTTCAGGCGGTCACACTTGATTCCCCCCACCCCTGGCAGTGCAAACTAGGGGAGCCCTCCAAAAAGCTGCATTGCAGAAGCGGGAGGTTTCCCTGTTTTGGATTAAGGCGCACGCAGGGCTTAGGGGGAATGAAAGGGTAGATCAACTTGCCAAAGAGGCCGCTCTGGGCTCGAAGAGAAAACACGACTACGACCTATGTCCTGTCTCATTCGTCAAGCGTATCCTAAGGCAGGACACGATTGCGGAGTGGGACAGGAGGTATGTGTCGGGAGGGACAGCCGGAGTCACGAAACTCTTCTTCCCCAATGCTGCCGCGGCGTACAGAATAGTCAGGAAAATAGACACTACACACCACACCACACAAGCACTGACGGGTCACGGCGGTTTCTCCTTCTATTTGAACAGATTCAAATTGAAGGAGGACCCGTCGTGCCTCTGTCAGCCCGGAGTTGCGGAGTCAGTTCCTCACCTGTTGTTCGAGTGCCCGATTTTTGCAAACAATAGGTACGATATTGAGCAAAAATTGGGCATTACGATAGCGGTTGAGGAGCTGCCTAGCATCCTGGGGGGAAAAAATCGGGATAAATTCCTAGATTTTTGCACAAAAATTGTAAAAGTGGTGAGCAAAAGAAATGGGTCTGGAGTGTGACAGACGTGTTAACTTGAAATCTGTGATACTAGGCTAAGGAAATTGCATTATTGTATTTGGAAATTATTAACATTTAAATCGATGACTATTATTGACATGTAAATTCTATTATTTGTAGTATTTACTTATTACTATTGAATTGGATTTTTATTTTTATTTTTTTTGACATTTTAAAATTGGGTATTGTTTGTATAATATTGCGTTGTTTTTTTTTTGTTTAATTAATTGACATTGTTTTATAATTTAAAAAATATTTTTATGTGTAAGTATTAGTAATAAAAATGGTTATTGTAACTGGTAATATGAGAATAAGAAATTATAAAAATTGTAAATAAAAGAAAGAAACTGTAAATATACATAAGAAAAATAATTAAAATGGGAAAAGACTATTAACCCTAGATAACTAAACTATATTTACAGTTACATAGTAACTAAACATTCGTCGAGCGGACTACGCTGTAAAAAACGTGAATATTATCAAAATGTTTAATAAAACCAGGAAATTGTTACATGTCACTTAAGTTTGGTTTAATATAAACTAAAAATAAGAGTAATAATAATTATTTAATTCATCATACAGCTACATATGATAATATTGTGGGAGCCTCGAATAGCTCTTTGCATTTTATGCAGCGATGTTTTGTCATTCTACGAGCTTTCGATGGACATGACATGACATGCAGATTTTGCGCACGATTGAAACAGTAGGAAAAAGAAATTATATGTTGAAACAATCGCCAAAAAATTTCTTGTATTATGACTTTAATATCACTCCGCAAAGTCACCGTCTGAATGTGCTGCCGCAGCCAGTGCTCCATCAGTTGATCTCCCACATTCATTAAAAAATCGCGCCCTGACATTGGTTTTTTTATGTTTATTGTGTTATTTGTGAATACGCATTAATAAATAAACAGATTTAGCATATAATATTATAAAAATGATAGCAACTATATTTAAGTTTTTCTGTTAGTACATGTATTGGGGCACATCTGATAAACTGAGACTAATGCGCCATTATTATCATGATAAAACTTGATTATTTCTGATTTAGAATCTATAATTTGATGTTATTTACTCTCGCTTGGTTGTATAATAACGTTTTCTGAATCTAAAAATTCACTAGGACAATCTATAAAGCTCTGTTAGTGTCGTGATGATCTTTATCCCTCAAAATTTCCTCAGTCTCCCGAATTGTCAGACCGCTTGTCGACCACATCTTCTGTTTCTCAGATGCTCAGTTCCTCATATCCGTTTATAAAAATTATAAAAATGTATAAAAAATGGCTAATAACTTATTTTCCTATGAACAAACAAAGAAAACTACATAGGTTTTCTAATTGAAGTACACAAAGTATATCTTTATATAATTATTTTTTATAAGTTTTTGGTAAAATATAGATAAACTATATTTATTATAAAAAATATTGTGTGTTTCTTATGTTATATAGAAAAAAATAATAAAAAAGTAATGTATACACCTTTGCAAAACATACTACGTAATTACTAAACTTTCGTCGACCGGACGACGATATGACCGTAATTCAATTTCTAATTATCGTATGATTGAAATTTCCTCACATGACGTACTAAATTGACTATTTAGGAAGGTAGAAAAAGATTCGTGAGCGGGGGGTACGAGGAACTAGGTGTACTCGACTATCGTGGGTAGTAGCGTAGTCGTGTAGACGAATGATTAGTTATCTAGGGTTAAAAAAGAAAAAGACAATAAAAATAAAGAATTAGCAAAGAAAGATAAAAGAAAATAACGAGCCCTGACAACGTTAGGGGATTTGAAAAAAAAAAAAAAAAAAAAAAAAATTGGTCGCAGCGTTATGTTATATAGCCTAAAGCCTTCCTCTATAAATGGACTATCCAACAATTTTTTTTTTTAAATCGGACTTGTAGTTTCTGAGATTCGCGCGTTTAAACAAACAAACAATCGCTTTCGCTTTATAATATTAGTGTGTAGTAGTGGCGTAGGTTTCCTATTACTCCATTTCTATCGACTTCACTTAGTCTTACCTTACTTTGGAGCCTTAAGCCTCACTTTGAAGATCTTTATCCCAATACCTACTTCCCTCTGAAATAAAAGCAGCCTTCGCCACTGTTATTTGTTTATGTTGTAAGACGTAAAAAAATACGTACTTTATTTTATGATGTATCTTTATAATAAAAAAGCCGTATAAAAATATTATTTGTGGCATGATGAATGAAAGAAAAAGATCATTGAAATCCGACTGAACATCCCCGTTATATAATATATATTTTTGGATTTGCATTACATGGCAATTACCTTTTAATAACATTTAATTAAATGACTACTGTACTGTACAGTAAGTATTGTGTAAGGGACCATCCATAAATTAAGGGAAAGGGAGAGGTTCGACGAAGAGTGATATTGTGTGACCAAAGGCTGGGAAGTGTCCTTAAGTAATGTGTCGAGCCAGCGTACGGTCGCGCTCCGCGTTTCACACACGCAACAAAATATAATATTATTTATATTATTGCGAATCGCGCGGCTGATTGCCGCTGCACGTGATCATGGCGCTCGTGGCCAATGAGTTGCTGGCGTTCATCCAGCATGCCATCGACACCATGGACGAAGTCAGCATCATGCAGATCTGCAAGTCTATCTTCACCAGTGAGGAGATTTGTGAGGGCAAGCAGCTGCTGTATGAGACGCTCGGCCAGAGCGCGAATATGCCATCACGACGGAGAGATGGAACCGAGAGAAGCGTGCAGGATATCATCTCCCTGCTGAAGCAGACGGATCCAGACGACGTGCCGGCTTTTGTGGCGAAGGATCTCCATAAGCTGCCGGTGGTGACTATGGACCACGTCGACGTCTCCAGCCTGTTGAAGAACTTCAACAGTATGAAGGCAGAGCTGGACGAGATGCGGGGTAGATTGGATGCATCGGAATCTACCATTCGTGACTTACGTACTGAATTATTACAATTAAAATGTAATAATTCATTAAGTGGGTCACCCGAGCATTCAACTGCCTACGTCAACACACGTCGCGGTGGCGCGCGCGCTGACGCATCGTTTTGCGTGTCAGCGGAATCTGACGCGTCAGCACCCGCCGCCGCCCCCGCCAGCCTTCCCCTCCGGGTCGCGCAGTCGCCGAGTCAACATCCAACTCAGCAGAAAAGTTTTGCGTGTATCACCGCTCACCCCGCACATCCTCTGCGGGAGAAGACAAAGGGGAAGAAAGAGAGCCTCAAGGCTATGGAAAGCCGCAAGGCTGAGCCTCCTCAATCTGGAAAGGACGAGAGCAGAAGGTGCGATGAGGAGGGCTTCATAATGCTAGAGAGAAGAAAGAAGAAGCCCGCCGTCCGCAACCATCGCGGCACCGCACCCTGTGGACCCGAGCAGCGCCTGCGGTGTGAAGTGCGCTCTACGCCGCTGTACGTGTCCCGCCTGCACTGGTCCATGGAGATTAAGGACGTCGTGGACTACATCCGGAAGAAGACGTCCCTCCCCTTGAGGGTTGAGCGTCTGGAGTCTCGCCACAAGGTCAACTTTAGTTCCTTTGTGGTGAGAGTACCGACTCATCTTCTTTCAACCTTCGAGGCGGAGGAGTTCTGGCCGACGGGTGTGGTCTACCGGAGGTTCCGGGGGAGACTCCGGAATGAAGCGCGTTGCACGTCGCCGTCAGCACGTGTTAAAGTGTAGTTCTTAAGTATATTTAATATGTATGTTAGTCTGTAAGGTATTTATAATATGGGCCTATGCAGCCTGAATTAAAGATATTTAATTTAATTTAATTAAGTTCGTGACATTATAATAAAATAGTTAAAGAAAAATATAAACTAACATATTTTTCTTTTTATCAACGGAAATACTAAAATATAATTGAAGACATTAGTGGATGAAGGTGATATGTAGCAAAATTATGATTGTAAGAAAATTGTGTTCAAACTGTCACATAAACATTTTAGAATACGTCGTAAGTATTAAGCTCATTATTCCAAAGATCCGTCTGTAGAATCAATGTACATACATAATAGTTACTACACATACTAAAATGTTTAAGCGCCTGTTTCAACTCAATTTCCTGGGTATAATTTTCTTGCGACACATCACCTTCACCGATTCAATTCTTCAATTTCTAGGTGTAAATTTGCAAAATATTCAAAAAACTAGGAAGGTGGACAGGGAGAGTAGTAAAAAATCATGTAATTTTAATCACTTGTGTGACTTAATTTATCGATGGTCAATCAATTTGTGTATATTTCCAGGCGGGTGTTTCGGCGAGATCAGTGCGCTGTCGGCACAGGCCGTGCTCAGCGTGGCGGCGCGCGCGCACAACGTGGGCGTGATGCGCGCGGCGCTGGCGGCGGGCGCGCGCGTCTCCGAGCCCGCGCACGACACGCGCACGCCGCTGCACGCCGCAGTTCTCAGCGTATGTATATTCACTCAGATTAATAACACCAGGCTATTGGCAATATCAAAGGCATATTTTTTTATTAATGAAAAATGTTGTTATCCAGTTTGGTTAGGACCACAAAGTAGATATATTTAACAGAGACACGACCTAGTACTAGAAAATGGTATCAGCCTAATACTGGCTATTTTTGTTTTCTTCGATTTCCAGGCACATTCCGGAAACCGCCATCTAGCGCCACTATTAGAAAATACTAATTACTAATTTCGTTTCGTATCTTCTTCCTAATTAACGTGATGTTATGCTTAAAAAATATGCTTATCTTTATTTTAATGTCTATCTGTCGTGTCGGTTATCCGTCCCATTGGGCTACGAGAGTGAAGGAAAACAAGAGTGCTTCTGTGTATTGCGCACACACTTGGGCACTATTAAAAATAACTCTTGAGTAGCTGGCCTGGTTTCGATGAAACAGGCCACCGTCACCGAAATCTGTCTGAGCCGCATTATTATTTATTATACAGTTGTCACAACACACAATTGAAGACACGAATGGATGAAGGTGATATGTAGCAAAATTTTGATGACGAGAAAATTGAGTTCAAACTTAAACATTTTAGTATACGTCGTAAAATATTAAGTACATTAATCTAAATATCCGTATCTAGAATCAATGTACTTAAAACGTTGCTACATATATTATAATGTTTAAGTGACAGTTTAAACTCAATTTTATGGGATTTTTTTTTGCGACGTATCTCCTTCATCCATTTATGTCTTCAATTATGAGAATGCTTGGAACCGAAGGTATGCTTTTGTGTGGATTACTATCGTGTATCATGTTGTGTATTTTAGAATATTGTTACCAGAATGACCTTATTCAATTGTGATACAGGGCTCCGTGATGGCGTGCTCGTTCCTGCTTCTGAACGGCAGCAAACTGAACGCGCAGGACGAGGACGGCATGACGCCGCTACACCTCGCCACCGACGCCGGCCACACGGGACAGGTAAATGACGAATAATTACATCTAATCTGGGCCCTGATATTATCGCTATTATCACTTACGAAGTTCGAAAACAAAAATATTATATATGGTTAATGGAATCAGGCGTTACTTTGCGGAAATCCATAGCATAAAATTTAAATATAATATATCTAGAAATATCCCACGAAAAAATTTAAAACCACAACCTGCTAGCAGATCAACAACTCTGCGAACAATATTCGTTAACTTAACGAACATTGTTCGCAGAGTCTACATCCTGAGGATGCTCCGGGGTTGAAGCGTAACGCGGGTCGAGTTTTGCAACCTGCATGGTGGTGTGGGGCTTTGCACGATCGTGGTATTATTGCTTGTGTGGTGGTGGTTTTACGTTTTTGCTTGCGAGTGTACGCATAAGCAGTGTGGGAAGGACGGAGGTGCATCAAACGCATGCCTATGCGTACACTCACTCATCTGCTAGCAGGTTGTGTTTATATTTTTTTCGCGGGATATTGCTAGACATAATATATTTAAATTTTAAAAAATATATGGGATTCGACATAAGCTTCGCTAAATGACATGTGAATTAACTTGCCATTTAACGAATTTTATTTAACATACATTTTGTTTTCGAACTTCGTAAGAGGCGTAAGCCATCGCTTTTATCATTTATGAAGTTGGAAAAAAATTTATGGGATGTCACATAAGAGAGATATGAATTTATGTGTCACTTCTCGAAATTTATGAAGCAGTGAAATTAAAAATATCTTAACCGACTCTAACGGTCGAATGCTGAAACACTAATTAAAGATGGAGCATTTCTATTCACAATTAGTGGCAGTGCCTAATTGGCGGAATGACAAGGAGAGTATGACCTAAATCCCTCTTAATTTAACTATCGAATATATGGTAAGAACAGTAAACTTTAGTGTTAAGTACGTGATTTACGCTTAAAATCGTTATATTTGTTTTAAAAATATAATACATGACACTAAGCATCGCCTGCCAGTTTAGTTTTCTTAGAACTTGGCGGGGCACAATGCCTTGTGGCAATTATACACTTACCCCCGATTGAAAGGCTGATCAAATCGTCGATGAGCTAACATTTGAGTTAACGAACCACTCTGAACACTCATTGGTGAACATAGCGAGTGAGCGAAGTTGCAGTGATGTTCACCAATGAGCGTTCAGAATGACTTGTTAACTCAAATGTTAGCTGATCGACGATTTGATTAGCCTTCCAGAAACCGGGGGTTAATCTTGCTATTGTATGTAGCTATATTTTATTAATTGAATGTTCTTTTCAGGTGTGCCTGCTGCTCCGCTACCGCGCCGACCAGTCGATAGTCGACAAGCAGGGCCGCACGCCGCTCGACATAGCGGTCGCCAACGCCAATGCAGACATTGTCACATTGTTAGTATCTGCACCAATTTACTTAATTAATTACTCTAAACATTTACCCTCTTATGGTTTTCCCTTACTTATAAAAATAATTACCCGCTTTATAAGCTATGCAATGATTTGTCATTGTATGATACATCAATAAATTATATGATTTCGGTGAAGGATATAAGTATTTTTTATGCACGAAATATTTTTTGTGAGAATTTAAAATATACGAATACAAACATAAAATAATAAATTTAAATTTAGATTATATATATATATAAGAAACTAGTGTAAGCAAAATACCCCAATTTTTCACAGTTTCCCCTTTAACTTATTTTCAATATTATCTGTGACTTTTCACTATATCAATTCTAAATATTTACCAGGCTACGTTTAACCAAACTGAATGAGGAGATGCGGGAGAGTGAAATGTCATCGGATGATACTTACAACGAAGTGTTCCGCGACTACACGCAGCTAGCGCACTCGCACCCCGAGCGCCTGGTGCGAGCGAGACACAACAACAACGAAGGTACGTGATAGCGCGTGCGAGCGAGACAACAACAACAACAAAAGTACGTGATAGTACGTGTGAGTGACCCGCAACAACAACGAAGGAGCGTGCTACCGCGTGCGAGCGAGACACAACAACGAAGGTACGTGATAGCGCGTGTGAGTGAGCCACAACAACAACGAAGGTACGTGATAGCGCGTGTGAGTGAGCCACAACAACAACGAAGGTACGTGATAGCGCGTTTGAGTGAGCCACAACAACAACGAAGGTACGTGATACCGCGTGTGAGTGAGCCACAACAACAACAACGAAGGTACGTGATAGCGCGTGTGAGTGAGCCACAACAACAACGAAGGTACGTGATACCGCGTGTGAGTGAGCCAGAACAACAACAACGAAGGTACGTGATACCGCGTGTGAGTGAGCCAGAACAACAACAACGAAGGTACGTGATACCGCGTGTGAGTGAGCCAGAACAACAACAACGAAGGTACGTGATAGCGCGTGTGAGTGAGCCACAACAACAACGAAGGTACGTGATACCGCGTGTGAGTGAGCCACAACAACAACAACGAAGGTACGTGATAGCGCGTGTGAGTGAGCCACAACAACAACGAAGGTACGTGATACCGCGTGTGAGTGAGCCACAACAACAACGAAAGTACGTGATAGTGTGTGCGAGTGAGCCACAACAACAACAACGAAGGTCCGTGATAGTGCGTGTGAGTGCCCCACAACAACAAAGAAGGTACGTACTACCGCGTGCGAGCGAGACACAACAACGAAGGTACGTGATAGCGTGTGCAAGCAACATACCGGACGACCGTGTGCAATTGAGACGGAACATCGAAGTAAGAAAGTTAATAATAACGTAATTACGCAACAAAATGGTATCGTAATGAATCTTCACCTTTTGCCACGGGTGACGCGCTTACCCTGTTCTTAGATCGTCAAGATATTCTATTATTATATTTTAGTAATAATAGAATTTTATTACCTTGCAGGAGAACAGTCCAGTGAATGACGAATAGAAAAACGTTTGAGAAGACTCAGACTTTGGTGGCGGGAGTGATTTCCCATCTGTGTTCGGCGCTACATGACAAGTACATTCGTATTAAGAGCTACACATCACTACTAAACATCCAATATATACTGAGGTATTTTATGATAACCATATATTTGGTGTAGTTAGTATTTGTTTTAGAAAACTTACGAGTGAAAATGCTCATGAAGTTTTGTCGTTCTAAAATGTATTATTAATCAATATTCTAAATGCGTATGTCATAAATCAATAACTTGAGCCCAGTCAAATCACACAACAACTGATATATTTAAACTTATAAAATTATGTTATAAACCGGGCACAAAATGGCTATTCGGAGCTTCAGCAATCATGTATCGGAAAATAGGCGTTGAAAAATGTATTATTGTATGTTTCTTACGAGTTGATACAGCCTATATTTTATCTATATTGCATAATTTTCTGTTATTAATAACAGAAAATTATGCACTTGTACCAGTTAAATTGCATAAATATATTATAATGTTATTCATATAAATGTTTGAATGTGATTCATGCATCGAATATTGGTTGTTGATTCAATGTCTATTAAGCCTAGGGTTTTATTGAAAATGAAATCGTGCTATATAAATCAAATATTTACCATTTTAAAATATGATATTAGGTGTTGATATAATATTATCCAACATTAGATAGTGGCTAGGATTGGTGTGAATTAATACGATTTTATAATAAAGTTTTCCTAAAATTTGCTGTCTCTTATAACATTTATTACATTCCGTCGCTGGAGAACAATTAGTTTAATTTTTTATTATTATTGGATGAAATAATTCATAAAAAAGTCTTAAGATTAAAAAAATCAAGAAATACATAAATAAAGAAATCTCAATAGATAAACCACATCGTTGGTAAAAATTAGGATAAATAGGACTGCTAGAGACTTGTTTTCTCCCTACTAATATACAGAAATATATTAAATAATTGTTTATGTAGTAAGAATAGTAAGTTTTAGATTTATTTATTTTGATATCCCATTTTTGTATATTTTTATATTATTAATAATAGATTAAGTACTATGTTTTTTGATTACATAAAAATTCAAACACTCATAATTTCTATATGATCTCTTCTATGAGGCTGTAACGTTAGCTGCCAATTCCTAAATTTGACGTTAAAACATATCTTCCAAGTTACAATTATTATTTTAATAACAAATTTTATATAAATATTAAATTAGCGCAATAAAAAATCTACCTACTTTATTGTGGCTCTAATTATTTTTTATTTAAATAAAATTGGCGACAAAAATGTAAAAATACATTTTAATGATCTGCAGTCAATGCAAACAGGAATCACTTTAAAAATACTATGTATTTGTATCTTATATTCCTGCCGATTTTCTTGCGAATAATGGCTTTGAGATCAAACTATGACTGATGAGTAAATATTTTATGAGATTCTTAAAATTATTTACTTTGTGTAAAAAGCAATGGTGTGATACTTATAATCGAATCGTTTTATACACCATAATTATAATTATGCTTCCCAAGCAGACTATATTTTAATTAAATAATTAAGACATAATAGTGCTAAAATGTTATTGTGTATTATATATTAGAACGAGCGTGTTATACGTATGTAAAGGAACCAAAGAATTTAATAAATCGTAATGATATGGGAAAGGTTACTTCAGTGCCACATTTGTAATGTACCTATGCTATAAATAATCGCTAAGAATGTTGATAATATTATGTCCCGGTTCAACTTAATATTTATAATAGTACTGCTTGAATCTTCTTATATTATATCAAATTTATATAAAAATTAATTGCTGTTCGTTAGTCTCGCTAAATCTTGAGAACGGCTAAATCGATTCGGCTATTTTTGGTCTGAACATATTCGTGGAAGTCCCGGGAAATTTTAAACGGTTCATCACAGATTATTTCTATGCTCAACGAAGTGGGCATGGGTCAGCTAGTAACTGTATAAAATCTAGTTAGTATATCTGTCATAATTATTACAATCGGCCTCATCATTTTACAGAACCTAATATTATTAGAATTTATTTCTGGTTCCAATAATAAATAAATAATTATGATATTATAATGAAGATGTTTAGATATTAAAAATCAATTGAGTCTCAAATGTGACTTCAATTTCAAAAAAAGCATTCCATAAGATATCCCATCGACTAATCACAATAGAATTACTATTCCTCAAATAATTGTATGGAATTTGTTAAGACATATCCATGATATTAAAAAAAATGGTCACTAAATATACCGTTTCCATTTACTTAATAGTGCATTATGCAGTTTTATTTAAATTGTATCAATTCTAAAAGTACTTCCTTCTGTAAAGTTATATTTTGTAAATGGACCAATGCATTTATAAAAACTGTATTGAGTTATAAACTATAATATTATAATGAATCTCAAAATGTATTAATCGCTTTAGTCCAAATGAAATTAAGCATGTAGGTATACTTGCCAAAATATGAATTTTGTATAGCTTGTTAAAGAGAGGTTTGTCGTTTTGACCTTCATTTTATCTTTTAGTACCTGTATAAACAACCGTATATGTTATACCATTTTAATGATATCAATACGCCTATGATGTTAATGTTTGTTAGACGTTAGTTACTTATTAAAATTGTACATGCTTTTGTATCTGCGTTGAATTTAAATAAATATGCTATGACTAAGTAAAACATGTTTTTTTTGTCTCATTTAATAATCTTCAGATTTACAATATGTAACTACACAGTTTATTTTCATAGATAATGTATTTCCGTTGCCGACAAAACAACACATGAGGACTACAACTAGCACTTTCCAGATTTTTAATGAACTGACCTACTGAAGTATTAGGTATAATAACGACATCTACACTAATATTATAAAGAGGAAAGATTTGTATTTTTGTATGTAACGACTTAACTCAAAAAGTACTGGACCGATTTTAATTTTTTTTTTCATTAGAAAGCTACATTATCACTCGAGTAACATAGGCTATGTACAAATCAATTGCTGTGCGTTAGTCTCGCTAAAACTCGTGATCACCTGAACTGATTCGGCTATTTTTGGACTTGAAATATTCGTGGAAGTCCCGGGAAGGTTAACACGGTTTCCATACTCAACGAAGTGGGCATGGGTCAGCTGGTTTACTATAAAGATAAAAGAAAAAAGAAAAATATGCTCAATGTTTATTAAAAACCCGAGAAACCCAACACCGAAATTACAATAAATGCAGAAAATATTTTTCATTGGTACAACTGATTCAGTACATTTTATTAAAATTATATTGCCGATGTTAAAAGGTATGATGTTATTGTATGTTTAATCAATAATATAATAAATTGTATCATCAACATTAACAATAAATTTATTGAAAATTTTGATTGAATGATTGAATTATTGTATTCGTTGGTAATAATATGATTAAAACTTTCAATATTATGCACTTTGCAAATTAAAAAACCCAATGAAAAATTAATATATTGCTTTGAACGATTATTTTATTTATGTGAAAAAGTATGACCTGCATACAATCATACATTATTTCTAACATGTATGTTTTAAGTTTATATTTTATATACTTTAGTACCTTACATTATACTCAATTAGAAAAATATTAAAAACTTTAACATTATTTTTCACTTATTTTACAAACATTTTTAACAGATATAATTCGTAAAAATATGTAATCAAAACTGAATAATTCTTAGCAATAATTAGTTACATATAAAAAATTGTGTTACTATATCTTTATTTGTATGAGCTGTAAATGTTGAATGTTGTTCAGTCTCAGATATAGTATGGCAGGCATACTTATACCAGAATGAGTACAGTTATCAACAGATGGCGCTATGTTCATTATTCTACACAAGTGTAGTTAAATGAACAAAGTAAAAGTGTAAAGCCCACGATTTAAACACTTGGGTGCATGTACCTGAATTAATAAACACGTTTTCCCTTGTTGGTAAAAGGCTTAATAATCATAATAATGATAAATGTGCTTTGAGAAAAAGTAACACAATTTTCTTTAGTAAATAACACAATCTAGTTTTATCTGGTTTAGTTTATCTTTGCAACTGGATAAAGCAGATATTTTCGCGACTTAATACTTTTATACATCTATGTAATATACATGTACGCTTTTACACTAAGGCTGTTCTAAACCGGATAAAACTAGTTTATGCTACTCTAAACCAGATATATACGATATAACTAATTTTACACCGCTCGCACACCGCGCAACCGGTTACCGGTTCATGCCGTTCAATACCAGTTGTGACTAGTTCATGCCGAATGCGGACCAGACAGACGTGAAGTTGTTGGCGGCTGGTGAAGGCGCGGGGGTGGCGGGCGCGCTGCAGCCGCGGCTCGTGCCGATGGGCAGGGAGGCGGTTGGCCGCCGGCGAGAGAGCAGGCTACCGGAGCGCTCCATGCCTGGTGATAGAAAAATATGACTAAAAGCTGCTGATACCAGTAATATAAGTCAGTAAAATTATATCTATATGCGATAGGTCGTAACGGAATTGGCTATAGTGTCTACGTAATAATGCGAATCCTTCGGAGTTCTGTTGAGTGCGATTTTAAATTCTCGTTAACCTCTTCGCAGGGAAGAGTAATAAAAACCCTGCAATCTGATGTCATTTTACTGACAACACTTAAAAATCTTGGTATATACAGGACTGTTACAGGCTACAGCTGGATGTAGCGTGGGTAGGTACATGTGCGCAGTGATATCGATTGCTAATAATGAATAAAAAAAGAATAATTTCAATATAATCTTTATTGGAATTGGATTAGAATTTCACAGATCTTTAACCTTAGGTCCGTATTAATAAAACTATCATAAACGAAAACTCTACTGGAGATCCTATTTGAAAAATAAAAAAAGTTTCGTTTCACTTTTAAAAATGAAGAATAAGAACTTATGTTACATACTTTCATGTTTTTATTTTTTAAAACGTAACAACACAGATTATAAAAATACAGATTATACTTATTTTAATGTTTCATTATAATCTATAATACGAATATTACGGTTCAAAAAGAAAATAAATAATACTATGTAACATTAAGTTGCTCATTTTTAAAAGTGAAACGAAACGTTGTTTTATCTGTCAAATAGGTTCTCAAGTAGAGGTTGCGATTGAGATAGTTTTGTTAATACGTGCCTTAAACACAACGCTAACTATCAAGTTGGTTAGAGAACTGTCAATTCCATTTCCAAGACCATTACATTAGTTTCAAGCCTACTAACCGGGGTCGTTGTTATCGGGGCAGTACTTGATGGTGTGCGCGCGGTCGCCGGTTGCGCCGCAGCGCGGGCAGCGGAATGCGCGCAGCACGGGACAGAGCACGCGCCCGCGCCAGTCCTTGAGCGCGTGGGACGAGTAGCTCTCCTCGTTCTCGCCGTTGTTCTTGCAAAACGCGCACTCCTGCCACAGTCGCATAACCCAAGTTAGGCGTTACCGTTACAAGTTCGATAAGATTGTGTAGTAAGTATATAATTAATTCCCTTCGGCGACGGTGGCCGAGTATTGACACCAGCCACGAGTTAAGTTATAGTGTCCCGGTACAAGTGTGCGTTACACATGCACGCGTATACAAGTCAACTGTCGACTCTGAACAACCCGTTATGTTCTTCTAAGGAACACGAAATAATAGAGGGGTCAATAGATTAAAAGCTGATGTTGATCATCTGAGAAAAATAACATCGTCAGCTCGTTCGCTACTTGGAAATTTGGAAGTTATTTAAAATTTAAAATTTTGTTTTTTGAATGACGATAATTTATAATACTATTCTGTTCCGATTCAATGGTAAAAATAAACTGAAAGGTTCTTTCAATTTATTGTTTACATCTTTTAACGGAACTCGTACAGTAGCGCAGCCCGGGGCGGATGGACCGCAGCTCCGACAGCCGCTCCCGGGTCAGCATCGACAGTAGTCACTTACATTGGGCAGCGCGCGGCGCATGCGGCGGTCGCTGCGGACCTTGGCCACCTCCTGCAGGAACTCGTACAGCAGCCCGGGGCGGATGGACCGCAGCTCCGACAGCCGCTCGCGGGTCAGCATCGACAGTAGTCACTTACATTGGGCAGCGCGCGGCGCATGCGGCGGTCGCTGCGGACCTTGGCCACCTCCTGCAGGAACTCGTACAGCAGCCCGGGGCGGATGGACCGCAGCTCCGACAGCCGCTCGCGGGTCAGCATCGACAGTAGTCACTTACATTGGGCAGTGCGCGGCGCATGCGGCGGTCGCTGCGGACCTTGGCCACCTCCTGCAGGAACTCGTACAGCAGCCCGGGGCGGATGGACCGCAGCTCCGACAGCCGCTCGCGGGTCAGCATCGACAGTAGTCACTTACATTGGGCAGCGCGCGGCGCATGCGGCGGTCGCTGCGGACCTTGGCCACCTCCTGCAGGAACTCGTACAGCAGCCCGGGGCGGATGGACCGCAGCTCCGACAGCCGCTCGCGGGTCAGCATCGACAGTAGTCACTTACATTGGGCAGCGCGCGGCGCATGCGGCGGTCGCTGCGGACCTTGGCCACCTCCTGCAGGAACTCGTACAGCAGCCCGGGGCGGATGGACCGCAGCTCCGACAGCCGCTCGCGGGTCAGCATCGACAGTAGTCACTTACATTGGGCAGCGCGCGGCGCATGCGGCGGTCGCTGCGGACCTTGGCCACCTCCTGCAGGAACTCGTACAGCAGCCCGGGGCGGATGGACCGCAGCTCCGACAGCCGCTCGCGGGTCAGCATCGACAGTAGTCACTTACATTGGGCAGCGCGCGGCGCATGCGGCGGTCGCTGCGGACCTTGGCCACCTCCTGCAGGAACTCGTACAGCAGCCCGGGGCGGATGGACCGCAGCTCCGACAGCCGCTCGCGGGTCAGCATCGACAGTAGTCACTTACATTGGGCAGCGCGCGGCGCATGCGGCGGTCGCTGCGGACCTTGGCCACCTCCTGCAGGAACTCGTACAGCAGCCCGGGGCGGATGGACCGCAGCTCCGACAGCCGCTCGCGGGTCAGCATCGACAGTAGTCACTTACATTGGGCAGCGCGCGGCGCATGCGGCGGTCGCTGCGGACCTTGGCCACCTCCTGCAGGAACTCGTACAGCAGCCCCGGGCGGATGGACCGTAGCACCGACAGCCGCTCGCGGGTCAGCATCGACAGTAGTCACTTACATTGGGCAGCGCGCGGCGCAAGCGGCGGTCGCTGCGGACCTTGGCCACCTCCTGCAGGAACTCGTACAGCAGCCCCGGGCGGATGGACCGTAGCACCGACAGCCGCTCGCGGGTCAGCATCGACAGTAGTCACTTACATTGGGCAGCGCGCGGCGCATGCGGCGGTCGCTGCGGACCTTGGCCACCTCCTGCAGGAACTCGTACAGCAGCCCGGGGCGGATGGACCGCAGCACCGACAGCTGCTCGCGGGTCAGCATCGACACGTAGTTGTTGGCGGAGGACAGACCTGCAGACAAACAGCATCATCATAATATTAGTTACCATATTATAATCAAATTAATTACTGTATTTTGTATAATGCTACCAACTCAAATGTCACTTATTCACCGTGCAATAAACAAATACAGTAGTAGCACATTAATTACAATTTATTGTTTCGTTACTATCAAATAGAATCAAAACGGAGTGAAGTTCCACCAACTCAATAATTCCTGTTTTAATACAATGTAATATTTAAAAGCATAAAGTTACGAGGTTAAAAATCAGGCGTGAGGCGTGTTCGAAGCCTATTGTTCGAAGTTAAATAAAAAGCCTCGTGGAATATCTGGCGGCTATAAAAATATAAACAAAGGCAGTTTAATGTTCGCTTATTGTACGAAATTATTGTATTCCATTACTTTTTGAATCCTACTAATATTTAAATGCGAAAATTTGTAAGTATGGATGAATGTTTTTGAAAGGATGTCTTTAATGTAAAACTACTGAACGGATATTGATGAAATTTGGTATGGTATAGTATCTACGTCCGAGATAAATTTAACCTAAACGTAAACAAACCCGTCTATGACACAACCAAAGACTCATCAGTGATGCCAATTGGCCAATATTAATACAATGACTTTTGTTTGCTATGAATCCATAGACTTTAAGGCTTTTATTCTACAATCGGCAGTGTCAAAATGGCGTATTTTTTCTGTGAAAGATTTTAACTTTAAGTTTAAACATATTAATTATTGTTTATTTGTTATAAAATGTATTAGATAATGAAGTGTAATCCTTTAACATACCTGTGAAAGTGGTGATAAGTGTGCACAATAAGTAAAAATGTGAAAATTTCAGTGTTTTTGGTTTGTTTACGTTAAATTTATCTCGGACGTACTATAGGACTTACTATAGTTCACATCATGTTCGGTTCCCGCGGAATTTATTTTAATTTTACGATTTAGCAGGAAATATTTCTCTCTAGTCACAGAATAGTGCCTGCCAGAGAACACCTGCAGGCCAATCGCGCTATTGTACAGCGTTTCATTTGAGGTTCAACTTAGTTTCGTTTGTGTTTCAGCTGCGTTTCGTTTCCAATCCAGCTGAACATTCTTTGTCCTTTACACAATTTAGATTCAAAAACTTAACTTATATACGATCACTTTGTTCCAAACGTTCGAGCTGCGTGCGAGGTAAACTAGCTCCGTATGAACTTTTTGTTTGACAGCGTTTGAGTTACAACTACGGTCCAGGGGGCCTACTCTAGGTGCCATCGCTAATTATCGCTTACAAAGTTCGATAACAAAATGTATGGGATTTGATATAAGGTACGCTAAATGACATACCAAATCGCGATCATTCGATCGATCTTTGTAAGCGATAATTAGCGATGGCATCTTGAGTAGACCCCCAGCTTCGTCTCACCTAGCTGTCAAAAGGATAGCGCGATACCGAATACGTCATAAAGTCGAGTAACGTTCACGTTTCGGTTGCGTTTCAGCTAAAGTTTTTTAGCGCGATTGCCCCGCTGGGGCCGAATTATGATCTTTTACAATACCAGCCTGGTTCCAGGCAATTCAATAATACCGGTCTTAAACTGCCTTGTTCTTTTTCATATTACAGCGACATGTTAAGCTGAATGAATCCACGCTAGTTTGATTGTCTGAAAGTGACATTCGGAAGCAAATCAAGTGTCACGTGTCCGCTAACTAGCTGTCATCATGCAGTTAATAAGTGATCGTAATACGAAAATTCCAGGCAGCCATGTTGTTTGGCGTAAACTGCCTGGAATTAAGAGCTTGTAATAGGCCCCAAGGTGTTGTTACATACTTTTGATGAGGAAGTCGAAGGTGTCGATCATCTCGCCGTTGCGGCTGCTGCCCTCGCTCCACATGTTGCTGGTCGGCGTGCTGGGCTCGCGGCTGTTGCCTGCCACATGACAAAAAAAAATTAATACGTGCAGCTGTTGTCAGTACCGATGCTCCGGATAGCCGTATCTATCCTCGGATATCCGAGGGAAAAGGGAAATTTGTATCCGTAGGATTCTGAACCGGTGGTAACTGGTAACTGTAATTGTAATTTATTTTCAAAATTTACCTTCAAAAAACAAACTGTTTTAAATTTGAATAAAAGCTTTTTTTATTTTTTTATTTATTTTATGTAACTTTTGACGCGGATCTTCTACGGACGTTTATAAATAACTATAAAATCACTATTTCACTTACCACTTGTATAATATTTATACCAATACTGTATTGTAGTATGTATTTTATTTTTATTAGTTACTAGCTGACACATGCACACTTCGTTGAGCATACAAACAGCATATTTACTCACAGTTTAAGTAAGTTTAGTGGCTAGGCAGTATGGTCCACAGTCCACACTCCACGACCTAAGCCTGTTCATCATGAACGAATTAAAAAAAAACGATCCAGCACATCTCTTGTAGTCTAGGATGAAGAATACTCTTGTAGTGTTATATTACTCGTAATCAGTAAGTGCTTTTTTTTGCTTACTTTGGACATGCATAATTATGTCGCAGTCATCTTGTTGAATCTTCTATTTGATTGTATGACTAGCGCGTTCATTGAATTCTGTTTTTACCAACAAATTCAATGAATCCGAGACTAGGACAGCCATTTAATATTTTATATTTAAGCTTCATAATTTCCGAATGTGTATTATTATAACGCACATTAGAGTAAATTAATCAAAAAATATCTCAACACATTGATATACAGGCTGTTTGATGCCATTAAATGACCGCGCTAGTCATTCAATTGAATAAGCAGATTTAACCAAATGACTGCGACACAATACATAGTCTACTACGAAGATGGTCTGTGTACTGTGCAATTAGATCGCAACGTGTGTGGGAACTAGGATTAGACCTTCGCAGTTTTTAACGTTCGACAGACATGCTCAGGCATACCTGTACGGGTTACATTACCTCTCCGATAAACCGTTGCCTGTATGCCTTGATTAATTAATAAAAAAAGTTTTGATAAAAGCATAAATTAATTGGCGAGATTATTGCAATTAATGCAAGGGGTTTTCTTTTGTCCGCGCTCGCGACACACGCGACTCGAGCTGACAAATTGATGAAGAAGTATTTTCACAGACAAATACATAAATCATACACGGTTATAAATCTTTTCCAAGGATTCCTGTTGCGTTGATCAAATAAGGCTGGGAGTATGTGATTCAGAATTTTCCGTTCTGTAGAGAATTCTGATCGCTGAAAATAGAACTCTCGTGTGTAAGATTTTCAACTATATAGTGTTAGCGCAGAGTTGTATTTTCAGTGATGAGAATTCTCTCCGGAACGGACAACTCGGAACCGTTAAATCCCAGCCTAAACGCGAGACGTTGGACAGAGGCCAAGACGAATTTTCATAAATGCTCGTGACACTCGCCGAAAGATTTAAATAAATTTGAATCAACACGGTTTAAGTACCTTGAAACTGCTTTTGGTTGCCCGATTAGATTTTGTTTGTATTTGGAGCTCTTAAATTAATTCATTACGAGAAGTACTTATATTGCTTTTACTAAAACTATTTTTTTCTTATTTAAGTAAACATTACTCATAAGAGCGGTTGCACCTAGTTTGAACTTTCAAATTGTAAATGGAATAGCTGTTAGTGACGACGGACGACATACACCCTCAAGTCTAATAATGGGTCTCGTCGTCGCCAGCAACACTGAAATAACTTCAAGTTATTGACAGCTCTGACCCAAGTCCATCCAGAGCGATTACGTTGCATGTCCTAAGAAAGATTAAGGGCGTGTTTTATCAAGCAATCTATCAAATTAAAGTTAATCCTTCGTTAAATATCATGTTGTTACTCTCGTAATTCCTATCAATGAATGAGAATGCATGGTATTTTAACAAGCCGTTAAGACTAACATGCGTTGGTGAAATCGGTACTTAGCATGTGATCATAATAATCAAAGGGTTTTCGTGATTGGATACCACTGTCGATCCTGGCTCACAGGACATGCAGTGGTTCAGAGGGATCAATACCTGTTAAAAAAGCTCTACCACTGACACTAGATAATAGATATATTACGACACATGCACTGTCTTTTGAAGATAATAGTTAGATATAAGTTTTTTTTTTATGTGAACAAACAGTACAATGGAGGAATTAATAGTTGTGGGCGTTACAGGAGCAAATTTTTATAGATGCCGATAAAGTGAGGAAAAGGGATAATAAAGCCAATAAAGTACAAGAATATTATACATAAATACACATTATACACTGTAGATGAATCGACGTTAATAAACATAAAATAATAAGAATATAAACAGTAGATAGTACTTCAAGGATAGTTACCCATAATAATAATGCCTCCCAGACCGACTTCTGTTACGGTGGCCGGTTTTATTGAAACCGGAACAGCTACGCTGGAGCTATTATTATAGTCCCCAAGTGTGTGCGCAATACACAGAAGTACTATCTCTTCCTTCACTCTCGTAGCCCAGTGAGACGGATAACCGACACGACGGCGGGAGATCAGACGCAGGACCGACTTTTTACATGCCCATTCGACGAATGGATCATCTTTCTTATCATACAATCAGATGATCAGCCTGTATAGTCATAACCAAACTTAGAAACAACATTTTTTGTTATCCATCGCGGAAATCGAACCCACGAGTGCCCACGACCCGGGTCGAGAGCTAGGCTCTGAACCACTAGACCACAGAGGCATTAGTACCTATGATTTATGAAGAAGGCCACACTTTACCAAGTATGTACTTACCCATGAAGTAGGTTATCAATTATCATATTCTAGAATTTCATATTGTTTAAATATGTATATTTTTATTATAAGTCGCGGGCACAGCTAGTATATGTACTCACCCATGAAGTAGTTGTGGTTGTTGTGGTCGTCGTTGAACAGCTCGTTGTTGAGGCGCAGGTTCATCAGCACGTCCTCGATCTCGGACGTTGCCGGGGCTGAAATATTATCACTTTAGTTGCTAATCCGTAACTTCTTACTACCCGCATGACCTACCATCCCATACAATTAGGGCTGCCATCCGTACGGGTTTCCCCGGATTTGACTTAGTTTGAAAGCCGTCCGGGCGGGGCTTAAGTTGTAGTCCGGGTAACTTGCCCGTGCCCTCAGATTTTAATCAAGATATAAGTTAATGAAAAAAGTATTGAAACTTCCGGGGTGAAAGCTCCAAAATCCGGGGAAATTACGCTTCCGGTCTTAGGAGGCAGGTTTTAGAGCCCTACATACAATCTATGTTTAATACAAAAAATTGCAATAGATGTCACTACTATTAATGTTTGTAAATTATAAAATGTAAATATGTCGAATTAAGTACAAATATTTACATTATAATAAAGAAAATCATATTTTTAAGCATAACATCGCATTAAGCTAAATTCGACTCCTTAATTAAGAAGAAGATACGAAACGAAATTAGTAATTAGTATTTTCCAATAGTGACGCCAGATGGCCGTTTCCGGAATGTGCCCGGACATGAACCCTAGTTTATCTATTTAATTGGAAATCGAAGAAAACTAAAATAGCCAGTCGAATTGCCAGTATTAGGTAGGGTGATACCACTTTCTAGTACTACGTAGTGTCTCTGTTATTTATCTACTTTGTCTCTCACCAATCAGCATTCAGAATGAATTGCTAACTCAAATGTTAGCTGATCGACGATTTGATCAGCCTATCAGAAACCGGGCGAGATTTAAAAAATAAGTCTCGAATCAGATTTTTTCGAGGGAGTTTGGGGGATAAAACAAGTAAGATTAATAAGCACCTGTATCAGCGGCGCGGGGTTCCTGCCCCATGCCCAGCAGGTCGTTCCCCGCACGGCTCTGGAAGGGGGCGGCCAGGGGGGAGAACGTCACCTGAGGCTCGCCGTGCCTACCCATGCTGTCTGCCAGCGAGAAACTTTCCTGCAATAAGTGACAAGTCATCATCATCATCAACCTATAGCCGTTGCAGCTGAACCTCCTCAGTGACAACCATATTAGGCAGTTCTCATCTGTTCGTAAAGTTAACAGTAAGTAGGTAGCAGATACTTTTCCTTCTATCATTATATCTTCCATCATGTGGAAAGAGAGTCGGTGAATGCTCGCCGCATGCGCAACAAACTCATCCAGTTAATAATTGACTTCCAAAAAAAGGAGAAGTTTCTCAATTCGGCCAGTTTTTTTACATGAATATGTCCGTACACATAACAGTGAGTATATCCCTACTAACTTTATATACATTTAATTGGATTTATTAGTAGTAACATACAACACTTGTAGGTATTATTTATCCTACATGATCCCTACCATCGGATCAGAAACCAGCCCGTCGATAAGTCTTATAAACCATATAGAAGAGGTTATTTGCGTTTACTTTGTCAAAATAGCTTACATTAATACTACTAAACCATTATTAACTTAACAATATTTCCACGTCGAGAAAATCTCGACAAAAATATGTTAAACTCTGTAAACTGAATCAGCTTAGTGTACTTACTATATTATCGCAAATAAATTATGTTACCTATTACTTTTAGATTAGGTGCACTTAGCTAAAGCGTCGTTGGTCAATTTTGATATTCGTACAGTTTTAAGACACTGCAAACTTAACGTGAATAAAATTAAGTAATCATTATGTTATTTTTACCTGTCTCCTTGACAGGTATAGCATAAATTAACGACGTCTTCATTTAGTTAATGTCTATTAAGTTTAACTATGTTTTAATAAATTACAAACATAATACATATTAGTTATGAGCCTAGCTATTTCCTAATTCATAACATGAAAAAATACAAAATGGCGCTGTCCCGTGTACCGCGGTGTGTAAAACAAAAAGTAATATAGATTGTTAAAATATACAATAACCTCACTAACTTGTAAATAATGCAATAATTGTAGGTTTGGTTTGAACCTTATTTACGCATTTTATGCACACAATTTGTTTAAATCTATATATAGCTAAAATATAGGTATGTAATCCTTGGTACGATAGGAAACCAAGAGAAAATAAAGGATACGGACAGAAGACCTTAGACGAATGTAATTGAATTAGTAAAAAAAAACAAATTAATGCTTTTAGTTACTGGAGTGGTATAAAAACGTCGAGATTTATTGTGACCTATCAAATTGAAATCAGTTGGAAAGTAAACAGAACAATCAGTGCGACGAATTTTCGTAGCAAATTAACGCCAATTGAGCGCAGTCACAAAACATGATCTAGATTAAAAACAAAATAATTAAAAACTTACCGTAGTGTTGGTCGTTTGATTTTCGTTAGCCGAAGTGAATATAAGCTTTCCCTCGACTATATCCATTTCAAGTTACCAACTTTATAAAATAAAATAATTATTTGCTAACCAACTTCAATCAGCGACAGACCGTAAAAGAACTTTCTAGTCGACCCTCCACAATATATAGCACAACTGAACACAACATAACTTTAAATACAGCAAAGTGCAGCGTTTTGTCAAAAAAAATGCAACTACCCTCGTTTCTCGTATCATGTTTACCAGGTACAGGCGAATGCTTAATACCTAAGTTGTAACGAAGGTAAAAATGTTATCCTTTTGTATATTACTTAAATAACATTATTCACTTGCAGGCTCCCAGTGGGCTTAGCAGAAACAATAATTGATCTACGTATTCCTAGCTTTATCGAAAGAGAATAGGCATGAAAACTTTTACGCAGCGAATGTGTGTGTAAAAATAACTTGTACTTAGTAGGATCCTGGACCCTGTAGTCCAGATTAACATTGTACGTTTATGAAAATCTACTGTCATTTTGACGTTTGAACTTTCTATAAACACGACTTAAAATGTCAATGTTTTGATTTTCAACTAAGGAAAGAAGAACGAGCGATGTTCATCGAAAGAAGGCTACCAAAGTTAGGTAATCAGGAGTCAGGTTGGCAAAAAGTCCTAGTGGTGAAACTTTTTAAAAAATATCATTTTGTATCCGTTCTTCTATATTAATTGCACTGTTTTTTGCCAAGCTGTACGCTGCTTGCTTTTTCTCATGGACTGTATCAATTGTGGGTCTCTTTGGACCTGTTACTTGCGAGTTGGATAAAATATGTTTGTCTCAAATAATAATTAATAATATTTTAGGCAATTTTACCTATACACAATACACAAAGTTTTTTTTCATACTAATAAATAATCGTTTGGCCAAAAATTGCCTTTGTAAACGTTTCTTTAGTTACTCGACAAATCTACTTAGTACCCTGTACCTCTCTAGTTTGATACAAATTAATAAATATCTTACGTAATTGCAAAATAAACGTTTTATTCGCGGCTGTACCCTTATCGCCACAGACGCCAACAGCAGAATTTTCAATCTACCCACAAAACGGAAAAGTACTGAGGCACTGAGTTGCCGAAGGAAACAAACAATATTTCAACACGGGATGTTTACTTATAACAATGTAGATAATATATAAAATAAAATTATATAATACAGCCAAAGAACAATTTTATTAGTAATAATGTTGTGTTGTAAATTGTAATAGCAGCACAATAGATATAACGTTTTAGTTGTTTAACATTATTAACATCATATTATTATTCATAATAAGATGTTAATAATGTTTACACACTTATCCTCTCACAGCCGAATACTAAAAGATGTCCTATTCAAAGGATGTCACTGCTGGCAGAGTGACATGGACATTGGACATCATGTAACTTGTGCGCCATTTAATTTCAGTATCAGTTCAGCCCATATCTACCTATAGTAATAAACATATTCTACAAACATACAACGAAATAGCTAGTTAATGTATTTGTACTTGTCTCATACATGAAAAATCTTATTCCTTGTGTAAATATTATGTACTTATTTGTGATTTAGCGGGCTAATGCGAATATTCGTCGCGACGTGTGTGGCCGTGTTATATAGTTGCAACGCGTAGTGTTCGGGTGACGACTATGTAATCGGGGCACCGACAGTATTATAGCGGTTACATGGCGCACATCAAAGAGATTCGTCGCGACACGAATATTACTCCGCCAAATGAAGCCAAGAAGTAAGAACATCGTGTTAGTCCGTACACGATGGTTTTACCACGCCAACGCGACGCTTTACCTTTGCCTGCTAATGTAGCCCCAGCATGAAATCACTATTAATCAAAATCAAAAATTTATTTATTGTCTCTCAATCACATACATTTTAAGTAGATAAATTAAATACAGATTTCTTGAGCAGACAACATGTGATGAGAGACCGGTGTCTGTGCTAGGATGCACCTAACTGTTTTACAGATCACCGCCTGGTGATCTGTAAAACAGATTCTCTCCTCCCGGACTCAAAATTTTAAAAAGAATAAACAAATCATTGTAGAGGAAGAAAAAATCTAAATTTTAATTAGGTTGATATATAGCTTTTAGCGTATAAGTTATTAATTCTAATATGAATTTGTGTTTCTGAGCGTATGTGTGTGTGTGCATGAAAGATCCTAGCCTCGTAGGGCTAAAAAGCTTTGGGATCAGTATAAATACTACTAAGTAATATCCCTAAATGTTCGTGTTAGGCTCTAGACTTTTCAACATAGGTACCTACCTTTTTCAGTTCGCCGTATCCTTGCCCCATCGTAAAACATACTGCAGGCTCACTCCCGACATAATCGAGAATCGACTCAATTCGATCACAACGGCTTTTGGTGTTTTATTTGGTGGATTGCTTTGAAGCTAACCAGGATGAATAAAATCGTTGGATCGTAACTTTTTATACTCCCGACCATCTCAATCGACTGAGAATCAAAATAAAATAAAGTCAAATTATTGGGTAGTACGCGGCACTATCGAATCTGAATCAAAATCTAGTTTTTCTGTCTGTCAGTCTGAATCAAAATTTAGTAAGTTTGGAGAGTAAGCCTCCTGGTAGGGTTTACAAGACCGAGTTTCCACATCCACATTCTGACTTTGGCGACTCTCTAATGAGACGTTACAGAAGAAGAATTCCAAATTTACTCATTAGTCGATGCATTCACTAAAACCCGAAAAGATCTGATGAAAATAAAAACTAAGAACCGGTTAAACTTATCTCAAGTACATTTGCTACCACATCCGGTTTTACGCAAAACCTAATTAACGTTATAGTAGTTCAGCCTATGATAACCTATTGGTTGTAAAACTGACGCGTAGTAAAAGGTACACATAGAATAGTCCACACGTTACAAACTATGTATAGTACGTCCGAGATAAATTTAACCTAAACGTAAACAAACCCGTCTATGACACAACCAAAGACTAGTCAGTGATGCCAATTGGCCAATATTATTAAAATTATTTTTGTTTGCTATGAATCCATAGACTATAGGCTTATATTTTCTGTGAAAGATTTTTATTTGATGTTTAAACATATTAATTATTGTTTAATTGTTACAAAATGTATTGGATAATGAAGTGTATAATCCTTTAACTTAACTGTAAAAGTGTTTATAAGTGTGCACAATAAGTGATTATGGCAAAATTTCGATGTTTTCGGTTTGTTTACCTTTAGGTTAAATTTAGCAGGGACAAACTATAATAACTTTTCATTTACCGCGTTAAAGGACGATGAGCAAAAACGTATAGAAAATATACAACCAAGCAGGACCATATTTTGAATGCTTTGTAAAAATTATTGGAAGTCGATTGTATTGGCGCATGTCATGCTTCTCGTACGATTTTCATCATTCGATAAGTTCACTTTTACGAATCGATTTTCTCAATAGTTGCTATAATTTTCGGGTTCCGTAGCTAAAGGGAAAAAGGGACACGATTAGTATGACTTCGCTGTATGTCTGTCACCAAGCTGTATCTCCTAAACTGCGGTACTTAGACAATTTAAATTTTCACTAATAATGTAATTCTGTTGCTATAACGACACATACTAAGAACAAAACAAAATCAATATTTAAGAGGGGCTCCGGGGTGCTCAATATTAAGAATATTCAATAGTCAATACCTAGTTATAGACTATCTAATTATAATAATGACCAAGAAGTGGTTAAAGTACACGAATGGCTAGCGACAGGCGTGGCTGGGGTCAGACAGAGCCCTGAGGCAGCTGCGAGGGCAGTGATATCATGAAATCCCTTACTGCGTATATATATGTACCTACCTACGCCTCCGTGGTCTACTGGTTCAGAGCGTCGTTCTTGACCCGGAGGTCGTGAGTTCGATTCCCGCGTTGGAAGAACAAAAAATGTTGTTTTCAAGTTTGTTTAGGACAATGCAGGCTGATCACCCGATTGTCTGACAAGAAAGATGGTCCATGCGTCGGATGAGCATGTAAAGTCGGTCATGCGCCTGATCTCTCGCCAGTCGTGTCGGTTATCCGCTCCACTGGGCTACAAGAGTGAAGGAAGATAGAGTGCTTCTGCGTATTGCGCACACACTTGGGCACCATAAAATAACTACAGCGTAGCTGGCCTGTTTTCAATGAAACTGGCCACCGTCACCGAAATCGGTGTGGGAGGAATTATAATTTATAATAATATACATATGTCATATACCTACTTACTACTAGGCTAACCTACTCATTACTCGTCGCATCGTCCTGCATTTAAAATTTGATCAAATATCATATTACCTACGCATAAAAATGTATGCTTATGTTGTCTATGGAATCTAAATGAAAGATTGACAAAATTATTGTGTCTAACCTACTGTAAATACGCTCGCATGTCTATATAGTAGGTACGTCCCAGATTAATTTAACCCAAACGTAAACAAACCTTTGACACAAACATAGACTAGTAAGTGATGCCAATTAGCCAATAATAATACAGTGATTATTGTTTGCTACTATGAAATCATAGAGTATAGACTTTATTCTACAGTCGGCAGTGTCAAAATGCCGTCTTTGTATTCACACATTTCAAGCATTCGCTTGAAAGTTTTTCATTTGATGTTTAAACATATTATTGTTTAATACTTAATATTTTATTCCCTTTCAAATATTTTTTCCATGGATTACGTAATATTATCCCGAGATTTGGTAAGACAAACCGCCAACTGATAACTAAGTATCGTATTATGACTTCATAATTCGAGTAATTACTAGATAATAATTGGTACATGGTTCGCAAGATTGTAACAAGTAGCTGGCTGACATCACGCCAGTCGTAATCTGGTGACATGTCATGGCTTATCAGTTATCACTTATCACCTCTACTAACGAATTTATTGTTCTGAGGCTATCAAAGTTTTTATGACGTTCTGGGAACGCGCCGATAACTCTTTTCGACTGACTCGCCCTTCGGGCATCGTAATTATACGACGCATAACGCTTCGGATCGAATATTTGGCTAGGTCATTTCTGGCAGACTTCAGATTTTTCCTAACGAAAGAAGTTGAGACTTCAGGTTTTTCTTGATAATTCAGACTGAAGCTGTGTGTTACAGTATTGTCGTCGAAAAATTCTGCGTAGTAGCCAGTAGTAATATCTTCACAAACATCTTATTTAAGCCCTTGATTTAAGTGCGAGCTTCGAGATGTATTAGATTTTAGAATAATGAGAGCTACATATTATAGGATTCTGTTTTCCCCCAATTTTAATCAACAACAAAGAATTTTAATCTTACCACCACCGTATTATATTATAGCGTTCCATAGAAAAAAGATCCGTAAAGTCCAGACTTTATAGATTGAAGGAATTTTAAGCTGAAGACGAATGAGGTGTGGCGACTTGCGAGTCGTTAAATTCGTCTCGTTCGATACTTCCCAGTATACTTTGAATAGTCGGGAGTTAAATATTATTTTGTACCTATCTATTATGTAACGAAAGTACAAACGAAAACTGAAAATATTGATAGATTAAAAACCAGTAGGTATTGGTGGTAGTTGATACTTGATACGTACAGATAGAGCAAATTGTAGTTAGCATTTTTAGAGTTACATAGATAATAATAGCTTCCCTCACCGATTTCGGTGTCGGTAGCCGATTTCATTGAAACCAAATGTGCGCAATACACAAAGACACTCTCTCTTCCTTTTACTCTCAAAACCCAGTGGGACGGTAAACCGACACGACTGGCAAAAGAACAGGCGCAGGACCGACTTTTTACATGCCCATCCGACGCATGGATCATCTTTCTTGCCAGATAGTCAAGTAATCAGCCTGCATTGTCCTAACCAAACTTGATAATAACATTTTTTTGTTGTTTCAAGGCGGGTATCGAACCCACGACCTCCTGGTCGAGAACGAAGCTCTGAGCCACTAGACCACGGAGGCGATTACAGACAGACTTACATAGAGTACCTCAAGAAGTATTTTAAATAGTTCCTTCTTTAATCATATTTATTACCTCGCCCGTAGATCAACTGCTTTTAAGGTTTTCGGTACATCTGTTTGGACATCTCTGTTTGGGTTTAATACAGTCAATTCTTTGTTTTCGATACATATTAAAGGGGAATAATTGAATTTTAAATTTATTTGTAATTCTTATAACTCCAACATCCAGGAAATGTTTTGATGTTTTGTATTTCCACTCTTTTAAAAGAGAGATTACCTACATTCGCATATTATAATCGCTTCGTATTTTGACCACATCACGATTTACCCACAAGGTACTCGGTTCAATTATTATAATTCCCACGAGCATTAATCGTATAGGTAAAACTAGCTGACCCGTCCCCACTTCGTTGAGCATAAAAAAACCGTTTAAACATTCGCTGGACTTCCACGAATATTTCAAGACCAAAAATAGCCAAATTGGTTCAGCCGTTCAGGAGTTTTAGCGAGACTAACGAACAGTGATTCATTTTTATATATAAGAAGAAGACTAGCTGACCCGTGCCCACTTCGTTGAGCATACAAACTGTTTAAACCTTCCCTGGACTTCCACGAATATTTCAAGACTAAAAATAGCCGAATCGTTTCAGCCGTTCTCGAGTTTTAGCGAGATAACGAACAGCGATTCATTTTTATCTAATATAATATAGGATATAGAACGTACTGTTTGCAATTAATTCATAGTGCAACACACACGACATACAAACAGTCAGTCAGAAACAACAGAGAGGATAAATCTGCCCGATCATAAGTCCTACAAAGAGTCGGTCGGGCATCCTAAAACCGGCTTAGTGCGAGTCGGACTCGCGCCAAGGGTTATAAGGAACCCTTAGCGCAAAACGAGCAAAAAATGCAAGGGATCTCCTTAAATATTTATTTTATTTTCTTTTTTAGTACCTATCTGTTGTTATAGCGGCAACAGAAATACATCATCTGTGAAATTTTCAACTATCTGACTAGTACGGATCATGTGATCCGGTGACAGACGGACGGCCGGACGGACAACGGAGTCCCAATAAGTAATAAGGTCTCGTTTTACCCTTTGGGTACGAAACCCTAAGAACAACCTCCTTTTTTGTTACGCGAGAATCGCCGAGAACTCTGTACGACTCGACCACGGACATATTTGTTCATTAATCGAGTGAACACTGCACTTTACAATGATCGACGGTGCCAAGTGTTTGTGGGTGACCTACAAGGTGCGCTGCCAGACGAAGCCCAGCGGTCAGTACCCACTACCACGGCCCAGGGACAGATGCGAGACAGACAGTTCAGCACACCGTTACACAACACAACATTTGTGTTTTGGCAATGGTCGATGTGGATTTGTTTTGTCTAAGCCGGCCTCCCAGCACGTGTAGTGTGACCACAATAGTTTCTTTCTATGGAAGAACAGGCAAAATTACAGACTATAAAAGTAGTCATTTTGTCCCATTTGTTAGTAATTCTACTCTTGTGGTAGAGACAAAACGCATTTCACGGTTAGCGTGCGTGATGTCGAAGACGAGATACATATAGATCTAATTTAATTTAAACTATTATGCTACCGACTGCCAATTTAAATGTCACTTATTTTATACACAGTATTTAGTATTAACGGAGCAAAACAATTAGTTTAGGGCACAAACGTACTGGGGCCTTACTCTCCAAACTGATTCGATTTTGATTCAGATTCTATCGTGCCGTGTAGGTACTAACCCAATAAATTGACGTCCGATCAAAATTATCAATTTTGATTCTCAGTCGATTGATATGGTCGGGAGTACAAAAAGTTACGATCTAACGATTTTCTTTATCCTGGGGGCCTATTACAAGCTCTTAATTCCAGCCAGTTTACGCCATACAACATGGCTGCCTGAAATTTTCGTATTACGATCACATAATAACTGCATGATGACAGCTAGTTAGCGGACACGTGACACTTGACTTGCTTCCGAATGTCACTTTCAGACAACCATAGTTTGGTTGGATCCATTTAGTGTAACATGTCGCTGTAATATGAAAAAGAACAAGGCGAGATTTAAGACCTTATTATTGAATTGCCTGGAACCAGGCTGGTATAAAAGATCATAATACGGCCCTGGTTAGTTTCGCAGTAATCCACCAAATAAAATACCAACAGCCGTTCAGATCGAAATGATTCAATTCTCGATTGTGTCGGGAGTAAGCCTGCTGAATCGCTTTTAGAATTTTATAAAGCCCAAAAATCGTGATAGCCAAGATCCCAACGGCTGGAATACCGATGATGGCCGAATTGGTATTCCATAAGATTAGTTTTGCTTATGCTATTAACAGCCGACCATGTCACTTTGATCACGCACAACCTGATACAAGCACAGCCTCAACCGGTCGCTTAGAGAATTGCACTGCAGGTGACTATGCCTTAGTCCTGCCACATATCATTGTCTTAAATTTCAGATTGTGCCGTGTTAAAAAAAAGAGAGATGGAGTAGGAGGAGGAGGAGTTTATTTTTACATTTACGGCTTAGAGCTTTTGTCTCTGTATTCAGGGTGTAAAATTCTCTGGGCTTAAATTCTGTAAGTGTGAATTCTCTCTTTATTTCCCATAGAATATTGTACGGAAAATCTCGAATTGTATGATTAATCTTAATTTAGCTTCACGTACGTAGGTCATGTCTGCATCGTTCTTACACTTAGATCATAGTTTAATATGATCTAAATTCTAAGTCCTTACAACTAACATAATACTCAGGATTACGTGGTAAATAAAAAAATAAATATAAAGTTAATCTGTGTCCAGCTAAGGTAGACCAGGAATCAGGATTCGAAAAATCCCGCACTTGTGTGGCTTATGGAAACTGTGGCTTCGACCTAAATTTGAAATTTTTAAGGGCTAACGGATTAAAATTTACGTGTGTTTCCAGGTTTTAATAGATACATTTGTGTAAATACGTAGAATATCAACTGTCAAATACAGTAGGTACAGGTAATATTAAAAACAGAATAAAATATTAATTTAGGGGTCGGGTCTCCAACAAAATATTATTTTATTACCGCTTTGCTTTTTTTCGATTTCGAGTGACCAGTTGGTAGTCACTCGAAATATATTCACAGTAAGTATGTTGTAAGACGAAAATTAACATAAATATTTAAAAAATGCCGTTATTAGCTCGATAATAATAGTCTAATATTTATCTACTTTAATATAAATTTTAATTTCTAATAGTTGTCATTAGGTATTCTTATAATAGGGAATAGGGAATCCCGATCTCGCGAGATCTCGTGTAATTTTTCGGGATCAATACCGACACATCATATGACGAGATCCCGTTCGAGATTGACGGGATTGGGCGACAGTGTTCAGCGACGCTACACACGTCCTAATTTCCTTGAAATGCTTATTGTTTTGATTACCTAATTAACCTATGTTAATTTCGACTTCTTAGGTTAAAATGTTTGGCAAGTATAGAATTGGAAAAAGGTTTAGGAGGTGGTACTGGCAAATTACTTTTCCTATAATTGTTTGCATTAGCAACGCATTTAACTTTATCTAGTTTCACCAGCTTCATGAGAAAGTAAAGATGCCTTTTTATCTTTTACAAGATACTTATACCACTTCATACCACTAAATATGTTTTTTTTTATTATTATTTTTGGCCACATTTAATTATATTCATTAGTGTAGTCTATTTAATACTTTAAAAGTTATATTACTAATAAAATAGTAAATAACTAAAAACTCTGTTTGTTATTTGTTCATACAAGTTCCATTGGCTATTTTTGTCAGTTTTAGAACCCTTTTTATCTAAATAAGTAAAAAAAAAATATTTCTGTGTTTTTAACACCTTGGGATAATATGGGTAAACCTGATAATTATTTAGCTGGTAAGATTATAGTAATATTTAGTTAACCTTATTATCACAAACAAGCAGTTATTAGCTTTTTCAGTCATCCGAATTTAACTTTTTTTTTAACTAGACGGGATCCCGAAAATTCCGGGATTCCGCGGGATTGACATTTCTAATACCGCAGGATCTCGAATTTGCAATCTCGAGTCGGGATTGCATTCCTAGGGAATATATAATAATTATTAGGTTCATGACGGTACTTAAATTTTAAGCAATTTATTGGGTTTTGCCGTTATAAAGGTTGGAATATTTTGACGGAGAATCCAATTAAATACTATCTCGTGATGAGTCATAATAAATTTGCGATTTATTTAATCAATATTATAATAAGTTCCATATCGGCCTTCTTCCATTGGTCTCCTGAATTTCGTCCCATTTCGGAATTTTGTATCTTAGCCGCTAGTTACTCGGTCAGTCATCAGCCTCTGATAAAATTCATTTTGTATGGTAACTATAGCTCACCTTTCGTACCCCAATTGTGCTAATTCTAGAATATCCCGCGAGACACACCGGCACCGGGCTCCAGACGAGCGCCGATCCCACAAATAGACAAACTCGCGTCCATTATGGCCCATTCAATATTATCGGAGAACGTGAAAAATTACGTCATCTTTTGTTTTCGTTAGATGAAATATTTGTTTATATTTTAATCTGCTTTAAAGTCCCGACCCCCATATTTACGCCATGGCCATTGACGCAGACGCCCAATACTTGTCGTATATCATACATTTTCTAAGTACCCATATAACGTACAGGAAGATTAAAAGAAGAACTTCATTAATAATAACACTGAGGATTTAACGATTGCAAGTTTTGATCTTAGGGAAATTCATGATTTTTTGCTGCACGGAATAAATAATATTAATATAATAACTGGTTAAGGGATGAAAAAGGAGGGGTAAAAGTGTATATGTGTGAGTGTGTGTGAGAACGAATGTGCGTAAATGTGTGTCTTTTAACATAGATATATTCGCTGTAAAAATATATTATGTATTTAAAAAACAAATTACAGGTGTTTTAATGTCTCAGCAAAAAAATTCAAGCTAATTATAACTGTATTGTTTGTGTACTTCAAGTATTCCGTGAAAACGTAGTGGAGTGTACAAAAACTTTAAGTTAATGTCAAAATCAAAATCAAAACATTTTATTCAGAATAAATTTTTACAAAATGTTTTCTGAACGTCGAGACTATTTGATGCCTACCACCGGTTCGGGAACTAGCCCAGCGAGAAGAACCGGCGGCGTAAGAAACTCGCATGGGGCCATCTTTTACCAAAAAGATGGAAAATTGCTCTTTTTTAAGATTTACAAATGTCAGAACTAAAACTAAATAACAAAAGTACAGTAATTTTATAGTATATGTCGGAGTTGAAACGTAAGGCTTGCAAAAAAAAAAAAAAAAAGAAAGCCTAGCAAGTTTAGTCATATTTGCCAAGAGGCCGGTCGCCGCTTACAAAAGAGGAAGGAGAAGACGTGTGTCACCGATGACAGGGAGGACTAGGCAGGGTGGCGCGCGATGGATGGCGGGGCTTGAGAAAAATGAAGTTGACTAAATTCGCTTACGTTCAATGTCTGCTTTGCATTAAGTACTTGTAGCAATAGGTTTGATTGTTCATAATATAAACACGTTCAGTTTGGTGTTATTATTTCCTATAAAGTGACGCCCACAAAATACCGCACTCCGTTATCAGAAATTGGGATATACCCGCAAAATCAAGATAGATGGTTACAGGGTACCTACAAATTGTTGGATTGGATATTATGGCCTTGCGGATATTCAGATCACGTTGAGACGGAACAGATTATATTACGGAGCCTCCACTACCAAAGGCAGCATGGTATATAATGCATAGCAGAAAGACGATTGATGGGATGACAGCGCTGCTGACGATGGTAACGTGCTGACAATGGGAATGTGACGATTTACAATGAGAATGTGACGATTGACAATGGGAACGTGACGATTTACAATAGAACCACGATAATATGACAAGATTGACGTGGCTAGTCAACGACAGGTCTTGGTTATAAGCTTGATGGCTTTGGTAACAGGTGGTAGCAATCTTTTTATTCCTCGTTATAATTTGGAAGCCTTCAAAGTAAATACAATTTCAAAGTTTCCATGAAATTGCTTGCCCAAAAATCTAAATAAACTTTAAAGTTTAGTGTTCGTTTGTATTGCTGTTTTGTTTTATTTGTAGATGGACAATACATTGGGATAATGCTGGACTGGACGATGCATAGCCTTGCATAGCTTGCATGCTTGCCCGATGCATAGAATGAGCTTTGCTGGGTAACCAACCAACGCAGATGAGCATTGTGTATCTTATGGACTATTCTACTTGCTTCGCAAAGATGTGAACTGGTAGTATGAGTATCATTACTTATTTCATTGTAAAGTTCAGAATTAGTCTGGTTTTATAATCACAGTATTAGTAACAGAAAAGAGATTCAAACTAAAAGATTTTACAGTATTTTGATACTTAAATTATGTGAGTTTTAAACTTGTTATTATACTAGCTATATTCTTATTAATAGAGTGAAATCAACACAGTTAATAAAGAAGAAATCAAAGTTTGATTTTAATGATAATAATTATTATTACACAACAAGTAAAGGTCTTATGCAGGTGAGCACAAGTTGTAAACAAACAGGCTTATACAATAACATTGACATGTTCTTTGTAAATATTGTTTACATGATAGTAAGTAGGTAGACAAGTTTGTAGGAGCGAGAAAGACGATTCAAAAAGAATTAAAAATTTATTTAAAGTTACAACTTATTAAAGTTTAAAACTTAATTAGGATTAACAGGCAGAGCTTTTACAAGTTATCTTCTGTCGGGACACAACCAAGCAGAAATTCATGCCACGATCGAATGGCCCCATCGGGAGCCTTTACAATAGTTGAAACAAAATACAACAAGACATGTGTGTTAAATAAACAAAGCTTTGGTCATAATTAATCTTGGGATGCAATTAATGTGTTATCCCTTAGTTTCTACGTGAAGTCCATTTTAAAGTCAAGTGCTGAGGGCTTGACAAATCACTAGTTACAACAAATCTTAAGAGTAGTCAATAAATCAATAAATTGATCATGGGGTCTTGAGGGTTAACATAAGTAGGTAGTGTGAAACTACATACTTAAATGTAATTTTCATTGGTGAGTTTAAAACAAAGAAAAAAAAAAAAGAGTATCTTTAAATAATGTCTTGTACATTGTTATTTATTCCTAAGCTGGCTATAAAAATATCTGTTAAAGTAAATTTGGAATACATATTACCTACAGATTTAACAGACTTTTACTTTTTAGAACATTATGCGATATGGAATAGTTTAAAATTCGTCCAACAGGATAATATTGTTTGTGATATGAGTTTTATGGAATTAACACATTTTAATTTCATGTTTCAGAAGTTACTGTATGTAAGCTGGAACTAATGGTGAACAAGGCATCACACACTCAACGGTCCAAGAGTCTCAGAGGCCGTGGCAGTCCACTGATGCGGTGGAAGATTAGAAAGTTCATTGAGTGACTTCAGTTAGCTTCGACCAACTTGGTGATTTTGTAAAAGGTTGTAAACGCACTAGCGAGTCTTCAGGTATTATGAATGACGAATGAATCGCCTCCGTGGTCTAGTGGTTCAGAGCTTAGCTCTCGACCCGGATTCGTGGGTTCGATTCCCACGTTGAAACAACAAAAAAAAAAAAAGGTTGTTTTTAGGATTGGTTAGGACAATGCAGACTGATCACCTGATTGTCTGACAGGAAAGATGATCCATGCGTTGGATGGGCATGTAAAGGGTCGGTTCTGTGCCTATTCTCTAGCCAGACGTGTCGACTTACCGTTCCACTGGGTTGTGAGAGAGAAGGGAAGAGAGTCCTTCTGTGTATTGCGCACACACTTGGGCACTATAGAATAACTCCTGGCCGTAGCTGGCCTGGTTTCAATGAAATTGGCTACCGACAACTTACCGTGCCGCTGGGTTATGAAAGTAAAAGGAAGAGAGAATGCTTGTGTGTATTGCGCACACACTTGGGCACTATAAAAAAGCTCTTGCGTAGCGGTCCTGGTTTGAATGAAATTTGCTACCGACACCGAAATCGGTGAAGGGAGCTATTATTATTATTATGAATTACTCTGGGGTCCAGTGGTTTAGAACCTAGTACTCGACTTTGTGGGTTCGATTCCCGCGACAGTACAACTAAAAATGTTTATTTTTGTCAAGTTTAGTGAGGACAGTGCAATCTGATCACTTGTTATTGTGTGACTCTAAAGTAATAGCTTATTTTCATTCAATCAGTTAGATCATTGAAAGGAAATTAAATTAATTTCACTGCATAGTGAAATCTAACATTTTAATCTCATTGTTGTTGCTGATATTTAAACCGCGATAGATTTGTTCTTGAGATACAGCCTGATTAAAGACAGACAGGCACAGCGAAGTCTTAGTAAATAAATCCCTAAAAGAACTTAATTTTAGATAGTCTGAACATTTTTTGTGCTGTTTCATTTTGTGTACAGTGGATCGAGCTTCGAGCAACGCTAACGACGCAACACGACGCGACGGAGCGCGGCGAGCGATGCAGCGCAGCGCGGTGGCGCGGCGGCTAGACGACTGTCGTCTGTACTTCGTTGAAGTATCACATTCGAAACCAAAATTATTTGGTGAGCGTAATTGTTTATCTACTGACTGTAGAGTGATACTGGCGGAGTCGGGGTCTTCACAGACCATACGCTGTGCATGTGCACACGGGTAGCCGCGGTTAACACAAATGTGTTAAGCGGTTGACGTATGTCGGCGATGGAGCCGTGTCATAGAAGTCAAATTCTGATGACAGTATTTGACCTACCAAGCATCATTTCGCAGCAGCAACCATTAAAAGTCGGTATCTCTTGGGGCAACTCAAGTAGGACGCGGAGCGCAGCGGGCGTGTGATGCTGGAAGGTTGGGGTCTACACAGACCACATGATGTGTATTCAATGAGTGATGCACACGTGTTAGCCGTGGGGAGAACACGTCGTGTTACGCGGCTAACGTATTTCGACTAAAGAGCCCTGGTCATATAGGCATTACCTGAGACTTTGCGTAGTTTATTGTTGTGCATTAAAGAAGTTAAAGTATCTGTTGAGATTACTATTAGAGATTAAACTAGCAAATTGGCCTAAAATTGTAGAGTCAGGTTAGGCCGAGCAAAAGGCTTGTGATATTGCAGCTGGTTTTTTTTCTTTTACAGGAGCAGCACACGAGGACGTGTGACTAGTCAGAATGGCCGTGTCGGAGTTGAAACGTAAGGCTTGCAAAAAAAAAAAAAAAAAGAAAGCCTAGCAAGTTTAGTCATATTTGCCAAGAGGCCGGTCGCCGCTTACAAAAGAGGAAGGAGAAGACGTGTGTCACCGATGACAGGGAGGACTAGGCAGGGTGGCGCGCGATGGATGGCGGGGCTTGAGAAAAATGAAGTTGACTAAATTCGCTTACGTTCAATGTCTGCTTTGCATTAAGTACTTGTAGCAATAGGTTTGATTGTTCATAATATAAACACGTTCAGTTTGGTGTTATTATTTCCTATAAAGTGACGCCCACAAAATACCGCACTCCGTTATATATATATAAATATAGCCTTGCAGAGGGCTACTTTATTCCCAAGGTGTGCTGTCATTCATAAAATCATTTACTGTATAAGTAGTAAGCTTTTGCACACAAATGTTCTTTGGCTACTTTCTTAAACTTATTGTTTGAAAAATTTTGAACGTTTTCTGGGATCCTATTGTATAGGCGTATACATTGGCCCTTAAACGATTTTTTTACTTTACTAAGTCTAGTCACTGGTACATCAAGTTTATGCTTATTTCGAGTATTTCTATTATGGTTTTCACTTTTCTTCTTAAATAAGTGTAATTTTTTTTTAACATACATTAAATTTGAAAGGACGTACTGAGAAGGTACAGTTAAGATTCTTGTTTCCTTAAACTTTTCTCTAAGTGAGGTGTTAGGGGCCAGTTTGTAGATTGCCCGAACAGCTCGCTTCTGCAGCACAAATATATTATTTATATCTGCAGCGTTGCCCCATAGCAAAATGCCATAGGACATTATACTATGAAAGTAACTAAAATACACTAGACGTGCTGTACTTTCATCTGAATATTGTCTAATTTTACTAACTTCGTATACTGCTGAACTGAGTCTGTCGGCCAGCCTAGCAATATGAGGGCCCCACTGAAGTTTTGAATCTAATGTTTTACCTAAGAATACTGCTGTATCCACTAGTTCCATACGTTCATTATTTAATAGCACATTGGTTTCAAATTGCCTTACATTTGGCAATGTGAATTTGACACGTTTTGTTTTTTTATTATTTAGTAAAAGATTATTGACACTAAACCAATGTACTATCTTTGAGAGAGCATTATTTACTTCGTCGTGGCATGTATTTTGTCGTTTCTTATTAAAAATAAGAAACGTATCATCAGCAAATAATACTATCCCATGTTTTTCATTTAAGAGGTATGGTAAGGTCTAATGTGTAATTTTATTTGTAATTTATGTGTATGCTTAAACAACAAACAAACTTTTTCCAAATAAAATTATGTGGGCTTCTGCGGACAGATTTTATGTAGCATCCTGTATATAGTAGTAGATAACTTACGATTTCTAAGAAACCATAGTGTAGTTTTGATTAAAATGTGTATATACGTCCGATCAAACAAAATATGTGTGTCACAAAACTGAGTGTGTGGTAAACAAATCTAATTCAAATTGCGCATTACAAAACAACAACACATAAATAACAAACCAAATACAATAATTGTAACTAAACAAACCTTTTAATTGCGTGCGTTATTTTCTACGCATTGTGTCTACTACATATTATATTTGTTTAGTTAAATTACACTAACACAAGTTTAGCCTGAGCACTGTTTAAATATTAATAATTATATCCATCTATGGTGCTTCACACCAGGTCAATCTGGCTCTGTGATAAGTATCGTTACCTCTATCTAACACAAATTGCATAAGTTGTGTTACAGGTACCAAGACAACGGAAATATATTTAATACTTTTATACTATTTAAATTTTTATCATAATATTATACTCAAATTTAAAATACATTCATGATTTATCCTATCAGAATAATCCTTTTTTTCAGGCACAGGAACACAGAAAAAATTCAGTTGTCAAATGCCGAGACCTCCAGCTTGAGCATCAACGGGCTCAATCACTCCTACCTTAGATCATGAGTATATAATCTAAGCTGCCTACAGATGTAAATTACACAATACAATATTCTGGTCAATAGGCTGGCTCAATTTCTAGTTTCTACACTAAAAAAAAGGCTGGCTGGCTAACTAGCTACAGTATTATAATCACAGTGATGTGATTATAATACTGTAGCTAGTTAGCCACTGGCTTCTAGTCGCTGACGTGATTGCGTTTAGCAACAACGAAAATATATTTGCTAAAGTTTGCACTTTGCACCGATAGTGCAGTCGAATGCACCCGATTACCCATCAAGTGACATCAGACTGCATGGCTATTCTGGGACCACATTCGCTACCCGATATATCTTCCACGGCAGTGATCATCCAAGGTCAGTAGCCAGTAGCCACGCTATAATAATTGACAAAATTTTTTAAAAAATACGCTCCGTATTATGGAAAAATTATATAGAGTAGGTAATTAAAGAAAACATCTGCGGGTTGCTGTTGAAAAACTGTTAAGGCAATTTAATATGATGGAAAAGTGTTTGATGCAAGAAGGGCTCAATTTCCATTGTCACCAATTTATTGTTTATCGTTTGGCAGTATCTGAAAACATTTCACATTTAGATATACAGGAAGATTTACTTAATAGTAGTCTGTAAGAGGATATAAGTTTGTTTTTGTTACTTTTATAGGCATCACCCACTGACACTATAATACATCTCCAGCACTTAGGTATATTCCTGTCTTCAGGATCTATCAGCAATCACTACAACCTATATTATGTTGAAGGCTCCTGAAGCTTAAGATTAAGGTCCCTCGTGGCTTTTGCAATAATAGTTAGAAGTGAAAAAACTAAAAAATACAAAAAATCCAATAACACTTTTAAAAAAACGTTGAATTCTCAGAACTTCGCAATCAAAATAATTTGAGCAACCATCACTCAATTTCGAATGCGAAGTTCTGAGAATGACAAACTGTTACGACTTGCAATATAAAGATTTTTTTCGAATGTTAATTTTTTCTATTGCACGAGAATCGCGTCCCTGGCCCGTGCTCTATACGCCAAGAGTTATAAGAGAGAAATCCACCTACCGGCCAATCAGCAATTGATATAGAAGACTGAGATCACTGGTGATAACCTTGAAGTGATAACGAAGTCGTTCATCTTTGTGTAATTATCTTCACATTTGTTTTGGTTTTAATAGTCATAAGTATTTACCTTTTTTTAAATAACAAAAATTGACGAAGGTCAGTTACTTAGTGCGTAGCTACTAGCTATCGGCAGGATATTTATAGCACCGAGTCGTGTGAATTCGGTTTTCTCTTAAAGTATACGTATCCATTTATCATGACAAAGTAAAAAATATCGTTTAAAATAATTTACATGTATGAAACAGTTTTGTTGGCGGGCTTCTTCACTGTGTCCGGTATGATAGCGGACACAGTGCAGAAGCCCTTTCCAGCTACAAAGGATGATGCAATTCTGCAGCTTGCACCGTCACAAGTCACAACGGCTACACACAACATATCATTTTATGTTTTATTACTTTGGCTGAGATATACAAAAAAGTTATAATACTAATATAATGCAAATGTTATCTACAGATCTTGTGTTTCTTGTGGATACTGCCAATTTTATTCCGTTAGTATAAGCATGGACCAAATATGTATAAGTTGGTATAAAGTATAAGTATTCCGTTTTTATGAATTTTCGTAGTTATTTTACATAAATAAAAAGGTTTGTTCCAAAAGTTTTACTTCAATAATATCAATGTGAATACATTTCAATAATATAAGATCATCGATCCCACGGCTGTAGTACGCACACAGTAAACAACTGTATGTTTACTCGACCGCGTGCGTGGCGTTGTTTATCAGAGTATCGCGAGTACCTCTCATTCCATTCATGTTTAATCGCAATAACTATCATAAATTCTCTCGTACAACGGCGTAGTGATTTTAAAGGAAAATCTGTATCGCGCCCCGCGCTGGGGCCACTCCAGGCTACTTATAAACGGACGCCCAGCCGCCGACTCCACTCTGTCACGGACCGTCAGTGTGGACACCGTTACTTTTTGCCATTTTTAAATCGTATTTGGAGAAAATAACATCAGTTTTCGGTAAAAATGAAGAATTTACTAATATTTTTGGCGTTGTGCACCCTTGCCGCCGCCATGGTGCCGCGAGAAAGGGTAAGTCACGTGCAAATATTATAAACATTAACGTGTTTACAATTTTATAGTTTGTTAAACAAGTTTTTCTCGGTCGCAGCTCTTGTTGTCATTCATAGTAATATTGATTACGCATTATAAAATATTTAGTGGAACAAACTAAACACGATAGGTAGGTAGGTATGTGTACTTACAATTTTGCTTGCACCGCAAAAAAGATAAATTAACATTTTATATCCTATACTATATTATTACATACCGACGTAATAATTTAATTAAAAAGATTATACATATACTCGTTCCGCTGTTTTCAATACTAAAATATTATATCTTCGCCATTATGGAAATTATAAAAATCGAAATGTGCCATTATAACAACCTGTAGTTCCCATACAGATTTAAAACCGCACAGTGCCATACACAACATTTTTTTTAACATATCTGTACTCTTTTTATCTCATAATGCAGTTGAACGTGTAACAAAGTAAAGTATTATATCGGTTAAGTTGGCTAATGGCCGTCTCAAAACGTCATAATGTATGTGAAGTGTTATAATTTCGCTTAGGTGTTATTTATTTACATTATGTTATACAAAGTGGATCTTTTTGCTAAGAAAAGTTTTACGTAAAAAAAATATACTAAAAGTAATAGGTATGTACACTTCACACTTGACACTTCGATATGGTGTGAAAAAAAAAACAAAATAATTCTAAAATTAGGCTCGTTTGTGCTTCATTAAATTACCTGCATCGCTTTCTGATTAGGATGATGTTAGTCAGACACTCGGAACCAAAATAAATGTTTAAAATAATAATGTTAATAAAAAATACTATATAGATTATTATAGCACATACCTACTGCCCGCGACTTCATTCACGCTTGCAAAAGAAAGTTTGTCTATCCAGCGGGAACCACACATTTTCAGGATAAAAATAGTATTATGTTCGTCCAGGTTACAATGAACTTATCTTTGTGCCAACTGCTGCCAAATGTTATTCAAATCCGTGTAGTTGTTTTTGCGTTTAACACACACAAACTCGCATTCATAATATTTAACAGGAGTGTAATTATAGCATAATCTGCTAACATACGAGTAGGTACTTTACCGTTTTGACTAGGATCTATACAGCATAGAAGTACCGATTTCACCAACGCATGTTAGTATACCATGCCTTCTCATTCATACATAGGAATTACGAGAGGAACAACATGATATTTATCGAAGGATTAACTTTAACATTGCTTGGTGAAACACTCGTACTAGTACTGTACTCATAGTATTACTGAACAGTGAACTGTCAAGTGTCAAATGCGTTCGAGTGTGCAGTTCTGAGAATACACATGTTGTGCATCCTTCTTAAAATTTCCGAATTTCGATGATTTATTCGAATATGAACTTTTTCCACTGCCTGAGAACCATGCGCATTACGTGTTTTATAAACCGCTCGAACGTTTCGGTAGAATGGAAAAAATCATGAACAAATGAAACCCCGAGAATCGCCGCCCTGAGCTGAACAGTTTTGCAACTTTACTAAACTTAGGTTCTGTTTTTGTCAAATACAATATGAAATTCACAAAGTTCCTCGACCAATTGAAGCGACTGTGACTGCGACTCATCGGACAATCTGGGGGCACGGCAGTTCCCCCGCCAAGACTAGCCAAGCGAAACGCAAGGGCACTACCGGACCATCTTTTCTCAAAGTGTTTCGTAGATTTTTATAACCCTCATAATGGTTTTTAATTATACTGTAGATACATATGTGAAGGAAATTTTTAATAGCGTTTGTAACATACTAAACTACTTAACACTATTGAACATAATTATTATGAGACTTCATTTTAGAAATGTGGAAATTAATATAGGAAGCCTTCTTATGAATGATAACAGAAGTAGAATATTTTAAGTAACTTACAAATAGAAATGAAATTCTTAAAAAAATATATATCATATGGCCAAGACGAGATCAAATAACTCGCACGGTCAAAGTTATGTAGCACATCTTGATGCTGGAGCCTAGCTAGGTCTCCATGGATAATTAAGAAGCTATTGTCCCTATCATTCAGCGTTGCCAGACGTCCCGATTTTGGCGGGACATCCCGATTTTTAAATCAAATTTTAATGTCCCGCGCGGGGCAGGCTCAGTGCCGCTTTTCGGGAATAACTCGACCGTACTCAACTATTTAACGATAGCGTAACTTTTATTTTAAAAAATAAAAAATTATATGGATATTTTTATTATCTATTGTCACATAAGCGTAATTTGAATTGAAATAAAAAGATAAATATTCAAAAACTTTTGATTATATACGTTTATTGCACTATGTCCAACTTTCGACGAAAGAATCCCACTTTTTTCACTCAAAAAGTTCCAAAATCCTGACTTGGCAAAAAATATATCTGGCAACGCTGCTATCATTATAAAATGTAAATGTCCGTTTCTTAGGCTCCTACGCTTTCACGCGATAAATATTAGAAGTAACGTAGTCGATACTTTTTATTTCACGCAGCCGCGGGCCAAAGACAGTAAACACATAATTAGGCACTCTTGCCACTGAACTCACTGATGAGTGATGACGTATAATGTATAATGTAAGAACTGTAAAGCGATGCGTAGGAGACACACCTCCTGTCCGGTGGTCAGGGACGGTCGCGGCGGCGCGGGCGGTGTACGTGAGCGGTGAGGTGTCCACAACTAGACCACAACTAGACTATGATAATAATACCGTGACTAGACTGTGGTCCAGTATGAATGGCGTGAGCGGATACGTTCAAGGTCACAATCGTTATATACGCAATATTTAGGAGGTTAATGTTATGGACCAAGTAATAAATTGAGCATTATACATAATGCCCGCTCATTATCAAATATTTCCCTTAAGCGATGCAATTTAATAATATACAAAGACTTAATTTAAATATCAGACAATATACATAATATTTCACTTTTTGGGCAGAGTAATTTAACAAATTATATTTTTTTATAACAATTCTCATTTTACTTAAAATTAGCCAGATTGATATTATTCATATTGACCGCATTGATCACCAGGGCCCTAATTCTCAGGCCTCGAACTTAGTTCCGAATATTAGTATATCCCGCTCGCACGCGCGGTAAATCTCATTTGCATGAGTGGGACAGACCGATAGTAAAAACTAAGTTCGAGGCCTGAGAATTGCCGCCCTGGAGCACGATTCTCGGGCAGTGGAAAAAAGTTCTAATATTAGTATATCCCGCTCACACGCACGCTAAATCTCATTTGCATGAGCGGGACAGACCGATAGTAAAAACTAAGTTCGAGGCCTGAGAATTGCCGCCCTGGAGCACGATTCTCGGGCAGTGGAAAAAAGTTCTAATATTAGTATATCCCGCTCACACGCACGCTAAATCTCATTTGCATGAGCGGGACAGACCGATAGTAAAAACTAAGTTCGAGGCCTGAGAATTAGGGCCCTGGGCCCAGATTCAAGATGCCATCGCTATTTATCGCTTACGAAATTCGAAATCAAAATGATAATATTTGACATAAGGTTCGCTAACTGACAGTCGAATTCATGTGTCACTTAGCGAAGCTTAACATGGCATCTTGAATCAGGACCCTGGTCCATAACACATACCTACTTGTAATGAAGAGTTTGTTTGCTTGCTCGCGCAAATTTCAGGAACTAGAGTTCAATTAAAAAAAAATTGCTTAGCTAAAGGAACAAATATATTATGACTCCTGATGCCGTAACCTACCACAGTCTCCCAGAAAAAGCGTGAAAAATCGCTTGCGTAGGTACCAGGTCTAGACTTCCGTAGCGTGATAGGATTTCAAAAGATCTGCAAGACACTCTGATGTTGAGTTGAGCGTGGTGGAAAAAAAAGTCAGTCCTATGACTGTTCTCTCGCCAGTCGTGTCGCCTAACCGTCCCTATGCCCTTGAGTATTGCGCACACACTTGGACAATATACTGGTTTCAACAGTCATCGACACCGTAATCGGAGAGCTTACTGTTGTTACTTATTGTTTCCATCTGAAGGAGGCAACAAGAATAGATTAAAATGTTATGTTTTTATTTTTTCAGAGGTCAGAGGATATCAAACGTTTATGTGATCCCTGGACTCCTTGCAGATGGGGTGTATTGAAACAAAATTCGAAAATTGTAGAAACTTTCATAGAAAACGCCTAGTAAGTATTAGGGATAAACATTTATACAAAACATTTATAAACTCGTACCTACACAAAAAAATTGTAAACGAAAGTGGGCAGTTGAGTTGCCGACATAAGTAATTTCCTAAATAAAAAGTAAAGTTTAAAAAACTTAAACACCACTACTAAAAACAAACACGCTCTAATCAATTTTTGCAATAGCAGTCTAATTTAACCAGGGGGCTGATTCAAGATGCCATTGCTAATTATCGCTTTCAAAGTTCTCAAAAAGTATGGGATTTGACATAACGTACGCTAAATGACATACCAAATCGCGATCATTATGCGTATCTTATGTCAAATCCCATACATTTTGTTATCGATCTTTGTAACCGATAATGAGCGATGGCATCTTGAATTAGCCCCCAGATGATAGCATCCCATAGCCCTCCTACCTTAGATCGTCTTAAGCCTCCTACCTCCTTTTTGCTTCGGCGTAGTCGGGTAAAAAAATTAAATATTGGAAGACGTTTTTAACCTAAGTACTGTGTCTTTTTGTTAAGATTACCATCTTCTATCTGATTTCGGTGATGGTGGCTGCAGGTTTCATTCAAATGATAACACTAATCATTCAGGGTTCTGATTCAAGATGCCACCGCTATTTATCGCTTACGAAGTTCGAAAACAAAATGTATGGGATTTGACATAAGCTTCGCTAAGTGACACACGAATTCGCTTGTCACTTATAGAACGACGTGATCTTGAATCACGGTCCAGGGGGCCTACTCAAGATGCCATCGCTAATTATCGCTTACAAAGTTCGATAACAAAATGTATGGGATTTGACATAAGGTACGCCAAATGACATACCAAAACGCGATCATTTAGCGTAGCTTATGTCAAATCCCATACATTTTGTTATCGAACTTTGTAAGCGACAATTAGCGATAGCATCTTGAGTAGGCCCCCAAGCACCTATACTTCAATCTTTATTAATTCTAATAGATTGAAAGTCTTTTGAAACAAACTCGCGTCTGTAGGTATACGTTTACATAACTTGCTGAAGTGGCGAAGTAACACTTTATTTGTTTACAGTTGTGACTGCTCCGCTGATTCAATGTGTGAAGAGAGTGAACTAGATGACAACTCGTACATATACCGGTGTCGATCAACAAAGACAGAGAACAGTGATGCAAACTAGTAGGCAGGGCAGGTGCATTTATGAATTAGTTAACAGATAGTGCTATTATGTTACGTTATGTAAAATCAATTGCAGATATTTTGGGCATACCGTCTACTGCATAAATGTAAAGACATTTCGGCAGAAAAAAGTCATACATTTCGAAAATCTAAGTCTCACTACTGGACATAAGCTAAGCATTCCCCAACGTTCTATTATTTCATGGGGGTAACTACCTACCTGTACTCGCCAGGCTCGGCAGGCGGATTGACGACCGAAATTTTCAGATCTGTTAAGTGAATGGGCCTCTTAAAAAGCGCCAAAGTGAATTATTTATATATTTTTATAAGCAATATATAATATTATGCTTAAAATATCCGTAAATAATTTTGTATGACGCGTTATTATTCTAAGGTACAACTTTATATTTATAATTACCTAAGTATTTATTGTGGTAGGTACATACCTGGAGAAAGTTTGTACACTAACAATTTACGCCGGAACCTATATTTCTGTTGAATAATTGGTGTAGGTACTTACTGAATGAATAATTATTATTTTAAAAAGTTAGTAGGTCTTAGTACTTATAACTTACTAAAAGCAGATTTTGACTTGTATTGACATGATTAAGTACTTGTGTTTCCAGTTTCCACTTACTTACTGCAAAGACATTATTACAATGCTATTATGTCTTTGCGGTAAAACTACGCAGATAGATAAGGAGTAACACCTCTAAAAAGGAAGTGTCCATCAAAGTGTATTAAACAAGGAGGCGCCAATGCCGGGCAATGCCCCTATTCATTAATTACCCTTGACTTGATCATGACTCTTGCATGTTTTATATTTTTACGGGCACTTTTCAGCACTCGTGTTATATTAATAAGTCACATGAGTCCTATCCTCCTTATCTATATATTATGTAACATCGTAGTAGCTGGGTCTTAATTAAAGTTTGGCGTATTGTACTCGCTACAGCATGAGAACCCCCTCGAGTGCGAGTGAAGCGGTCTGCTCATGTTGGCCATGGCCCATGTCCCATTGAACTTAGTCATACTACATTTAAAAACTATAAACATTTAAAAATATTTATTCCAAAATGTATGCCATATAAATAAAAGAGTAAATTAAATTTACCATAACAACTTATTTATTGCGGCTCTAATAAAGACCTCTACTGACTGACGATTATTAAGGAGCTTCATTTTGACATTTATATTTTTGAATAGATCATTAACATTTTTTCAGTTGAAGTTCACACCAGTTTCGAAGCATGGATGTTTATTGTTACGTCCATGGTTCGAAGACAAAGGTTATTGACCACCGCTTTATTAAATTGTGGTTATTTTTCTAGCTGGTGTCTGGTTCATATATTTAATAATGTCGCAGAATTTATTATAGAATAATATTATAGTTCCTTTTCTATGTTTATATTATTAGGGGAGACTGGGGATACTTGATCCTCTGTTTTGTTGCTTGAATACCTCTCATAATAATCAAATGTCTCCTCTTTCATATCTATCATGTTTTTGATATAAGAAACTTACTTTATTTACATGTTAACTTTTATGTAGCTATGTATAAGGAAATATTAGGTTTCCATAAGTCCGCCTTGTATATTATTTTTAATCACTGATCTTTTAAGGACGATTCACTGAAGTGTTTCAACTAACCGACCTCTTATCTCAAATATAATAATGTTATAAAACAATCTGAGCATAATATTATGTTCGACAAATATTATGTTTTCCTATAATTAACCGACTTCATAAAAATAAGGAGGTTCTATATTCGGTCGGTTTTTTTTATAATATTGTTCTAATATTAAGTATTATGTATAGAATATACGTATTTTATAGGTATAAGTACATACCTACATGTTTACTGAAAATTGTTCTGTAACTAACTATTTATTATTGAAATAACTTTAGTAAGAGTTCAGAAATGCCTTAGATAACATTGATGTAGTCTATTCTATAATTATGTACCGATATGATAACATTTCCAAAATTCAATTACGAAGGCCATGCTTTACCTACTAGGTATCTAGGTACTTAGGTAAAAGGCAGTGTTTAGGACAGAACAAAGATTATGTAGGTATAGGTTAACGCCCGTAAAAATTACATGAAAGTAAAAAATTAAATAATTACGCCTGCTACAACTACTATAAAGTATGTAAGTATAAGCAAACTATTAGGTTATGTTATTTATGGCCTGCAAATCATAATAATATTATATGTGTGGCCAAACACTTCTGAATTTGCTTTTAGAAACTTACTTGATACAGAATACAGATCTAAGCTCGGTTTGACTTAGGGCTAGCGCGCACGGGTAAAAATTGTCTTCGTCTGTGGCCATCTACATTCTGATTATTGACATCAACGCATGCAAAATAGGGTTTATTTCTTTACAAATATGATCGCACAGGAGAACATACATGTTTTGTGGAGAAGTAGACCCTGTTTAGAGCGTGGTAAAGTCATTAATTGGATTACAGATGGTGAGCGACGAAGACAATATTGTCTCCCGTACGCGCTAGCACAAAGTAATACGTAATATTAATTTAATATGCTTTAGTTTTCCCTACACTATAATGAAAACTTTATATCATGTTATGTGATAAACTCTTAGCTATCTGAATATAAATAAATAACACACGGTGATAGTATTTGGCAGATACATTATAATTATTTATTGGACATCCCACGAAACAGGCAAATGAGTACTTATTTCACGTGACGTACGTAACATACTATCTTATCATAGCCATACACGTAGGTATGAACTATGATGTTAGTGTGGTCAATCGACTTGGTCAGTTCCACTGGATCAGTTAGAACTGACCGTGTATTGGCATGACGGCCTAGAATAGTCCAAAGACAATTGTCATTTTTATGAAACTGATCAAGTTGATTGGACGGTCTATTGTATGGTGTATGGATATCTATATTATATATAATAAATACAGCAGTTATTTGTTAAGTAAATAAATAAGTAAATAAATATGTATGTGTACTTCATTTGAAACCCTATACCTACTTTATAAAACTTCAACCAAATAGACGCCCATTTCTTCATTATTAGCCAGATAACTATCAACTATTATTGAAGACATGAATTGATGAAGATGATAGGTCACAAAAAAATGTACCCAAAAATTTAGTTTAAACTGTACTTATCTTAAACATTTTAGGTTATGTAGTAACGTATTCAGTAAGTACATTGATTCTAGAGACGGATCTTAAGATTAGTGAACATGATACGTTACGACTTATTCAAAATGTTGGAGTGACAGTTTGAACTCAATTTTCTCGAAATCAGAATTTTGCTACGTATCACCTTCATTCATGTCTTTAATTATTATTAGTTTGGTTCAGCTTTTTGAGAAGGATGAAATATTTCAATGGCGCGGCTCATAGAGCCATAGTCATAATTTTTAGAGTATAGCAGTAAGTACCGCTTTATTGTATCAGCTGACTTGACTCATTGACTGCACCACTAAACAGTTTAGTCAAAACTGCACTGACGATTTATTTGGACGAAGAGTGATAACTATACTTTGGCTTGACGATATATTATTGATATATATAGTACCTATGTTGAAAACAAAAAATTTTTTTTCCGCCTTTTTAATTTAACACTGGCGGCAAACAAGCAACCATGAATTTTAAAAATAAATTGGAAATCAGTAGGTAAGTATTAAAATATTAACCCATTAATGTAAGTAATAGTAGTGATACCCAAAATGTTTAAATGTAAGTAGGTTTAAGATGATGCTTACCTACTGATTTTGATACTACTAACATTTTTTACACAACCTAAAAAAAATTATAAATAATAGATCATATTCGTGGTCGACACGACTAGAAAAAAAAAATTAAACCGACTTCAAAAAAAATAACTAAAAAGCGATAGATAAACTAATGTATCTACTTAATGCATAATATATACCTACAATTATTTAAATATTTACAACTCAATACCTAATACTTTAACAAAGTCATCTTTAACTATTTAAATATTTACAGTTATCACTTATATTTGGAGTCGGTGCCAGCCTGCAGCCTAGGTAACATAGTCTGTTGTGTTGTTTGACGCGCGCGGCTGGCAAGCGCGTTGAAATAGATTATTTCAGCGCGCTTATGCAAATTCGTATTTTTAGTTTTGCTTTGAATTTTAGTGTCGGTCAGTATTCTTAATTACATTTATTTGTTTGGCTGGCACCGACTTCAAAAATAAGTGATAACTGTAAATATTTAAATAGTTAAAGATGACTTTGTTAAAGTATTAGGTATTGAGTTGTAAATATTTAAATAATTGTAGGTATATATTATGCATTAAGTAGATACATTAGTTTATTTATCGCTTTTTAGTTATTTTTTTTGAAGTCGGTTTAATTTTTTTTTTTTTAAGTCATTATATAATGGATAGGTAATAGGTATAGTACGTCCGAGATAAATTTAACCCAAACGCAAACAAAGCCGTCTATGACACAATCATAGACTAGTCAGTGATGCCAATGAGCGGTTTTTATTTTGACAGTTCTACTAGTTTCAGAAAACTGCTGATAGATGGCATTAAACCTAAGTAATATGTCAAGTCCTGTGTAAAATGTCAATTTCCGCTTTGTTTTTTGTTTGTTTACCTTTCAACTTTCTTTCTTTCACTTGCAATAGTTTATTATTTATTAATTGTGCCCTGAGAACTAAACTAAACATGGCTAGTCCATGCGCAGTACAATTTTGTAAAGATATAGGTAACCACCGCTTTCCCCAAGATGAAACTTGGAGATCAAGATGGATAGAGGCTATCAAACATATAAAAACAGGATTAACTATAAGAAAAAAATCCTTCATATTATGTTCACAGTTCAACTCACTTTACGCCAGCAGATTTCATCTCTCCGTCATCATATTTGGCAAGAGCCCCAAGAGGTAAAATATTTATCTTAGTGTGCAATAAGAAATAATAATAAAGTTTATTGACATTAGACTTAAATTAGTTACATTTTTTTAATTTCTTAACCTAAATATATGTATATCCTTATGTTTGTTACCTATCTACAGTAAGTACCTACTGTAGTAAGTGTTAGGAGTTCATACCTAAAAAACCAAACTTTTGTTTGCAGCTCATCGCCTAAAAATACTTAAAAGAAAAGCTGTTCCTTCTATATTCCCATGGAATGAAGCTTGTCAGCAAACTAACCAGCTCCAGCAGCAGTCAGAGCCAACGTTTAATCCAACTGCAGTTCAGGCTACATAATCTCAATATATTTTTTTTTGACATAATACATTATGCAAGCGCCATCTTACGGTAGTCTCTGTACCTAAAAGTGACACTTCGAAAAGCCCTCATTGGCCAATAATAATGCAATGAACATTTTTTGCTACATGAATCCATAGACTACATTCTACAGTCGGCAGTGTCAAAATTTACTATGAAGATTTTTCAATTGCTGTTTAAATATGTTAGTTATTGTTTAATTTTTATAAAATGTATTGGATATTGAAGTATGATCCTATAATATACCTGTGAAAGTGTCATTTTATTTCTCGATTTTTAGTTGTGTTGATGCGTTGTGAACTTAAATAGATGCTAGTTCATTTACTTAAGGGTTTCAGTTTATTTAATATATAGTCACTAATTACAACGTCCGTTTGTCGAATTGGTCATATTTTTAGGAAGCTATAATTGTTATTAATAGGTACTTAGTTGAAAGAGTTTGATAATATAATACTTATTAGGTATTTATATTTTTTATTATCATGGGTAGACCCAACGACATTGACAAAGTTATAATATGCAATAACACACAGCCAAACCTGCTGCAGTTTCAATTCGTCAATGTGGTCCATACTGCATAGGAAACAGATCACGAATGAGAAAAATGAGAGTGTGGATAAATTGCTTGTTCTCGCGAGAAGGGCCGGCGAGACTTCTCGGCGAGATTTCTCGCCGTGAGTCTGGATGGTATATTACAAGTATCACGTTAGCCCTACATACATTCGATCAACCAATTGCAGTACTGCTCCCAACTCCTAACCGTTAAGGAGTACTGTAGCTTCATCATCAGCACAGCAGCATCAGATGTTGATTCAAGCATACCTCACAAGCAACATGTTAGCCCTACATACCTACTACTAAATAGTTTCCATCGACCAATTGCAGTACTGCCTTCCAGCTCCTAATCCTAACCGTTAAGGAGTACTGTAGCTTCATCATCAGCACAGCAGCATCAGATGTTGATTCAAGCATACCTCACAAGCAACATGTTAGCTCTACATACTACTAAATAGTTTCCATCGACCAATTGCAGTACTGCCTTCCAACTCCTAATCCTAACCGTTAAGGAGTACTGTAGCTTCATCATCAGCACAGCAGCATCAGATGTTGATTCAAGCATACCTCACAAGCAACATGTTAGCCCTACATACTACTAAATAGTTTCCATCGACCAATTGCAGTACTGCCTTCCAACTCCTAAGCTAAGCTTCATCATCAGCACAGCAGCATCAGATGTTGACACCCGGAAGCATATACCTGAGTAAGACATGATTACGTAACAAAAACACCATACGAGCATACAATTTTCGGTGGTTGCCCTCGATTTCTCCTGGATCCCATCATCAGATCCTGACCTGGTGAAAATGGGACCACCTCAGAAGTGAACTCTATACAACAAAAAAATTTTTGAAATCCGTCTATAATTGACGAAAATATCGGTGAACATACATAAAAAAAAAAAAAAAAATATTATACATACAGACGAATTGAGAACCTCCACCTCCTCCTTTTTTTGAAGTCGGTTAAAAACCTGTTAAGCTCGTAATGTTCGTATTGTTCAAGGGAGTCTTAACAAGTTTGTTCTCCTATTCACAATTCAGTCGAACTCTAGAGTCAAAGGGAAATAACGGCTTTTATCAAATCCGAACTTCTGAATTCGTTTTTGTACTAAGGATCACATATAAACTTATATCATATGGATGAGCCTTAGCGACGATTTTCCCTCTAGGCCAGGTATAAGATTAATAAATTATAAATCCTAACTTGCATTCATAAAAAATAATTGCGGCATCAATTTTAATCATTTAGTGAATTGGTACAATGGGATCGCAAGAACGTCCACCCTATAAACCATAGAGATATACAGGGTGACCTAAAATTCGATACATTCCTTTGAAAGACAGAAAGTAGACCTCATGTACAGTAATATTTTTCATGACATCCCCTATCCGAAAGATGATATTTACAAAGTTATTGAAATTTCAATTTTTTTTTCTTTTTTTCGACTTTTTGACTTTGACATGACATATTTTTAAAAATGTTTGTCTATTTAGTGATCTTTTTATGTATTTTAACCGTCAATGAGTCAAATAATATTTTTAAGGAATAAATATGGACAAACTAAGCGAGAATTTTTCAATATGAGACATGAAACTGAATTTTCTCTTAAGAAAAATGCACATATTTCTTAAAAACAGGTAATTTTCTTTAAAAAAATGTATGATACAATGCGTACAAATATTCTAAATAACTTCCTTATCTCATTAGCTTTCCAAAAAGGTGCAAATGTCTACATAAAAATATGACGTTGTAGTAAACATAGAAGTAAAATGAAATAATGTCTAAATCTATTTATTTGCGATAAGGTTAAAATAAAAGGAAAAACTTGAATTTAATTACGTTTATTGTGTTTAAAAAACATCAATGGTTAATTAAATTTAATAATAAATATTTTATTTTAGGTCTTGTTTAAAATGTGAGCCTCTGTTTCTGATACAGGCCCGTAGTCTTCTCCGTACCTCTGTTTTGATTATTCTGGTAGTAAGACTAATTTTGATTTCTTCTGCTGCATTTGTTATGCGGCTTCTGAGCTCCTCTACATTAGTTATGAGTGAAGTATACACCAAAGCCTTCATATGACCCCAAAGATAAAAATCACACGGGGTCAAATCGGGACACCGTGCTGGCCAAGGAATTGGCCCGCCTCGACCTATCCAGCGATGTGGGTAAGTTTGGTCCAGCCACTGGCGTACGCCGAGGCGGAAGTGGGCCGGGCAACCATCATGCTGGAAAATCATATTACGACGAGTTTCTATTGGCACATCTTCCATTAAACCAGTAATCTCCTCTCTTAGGAAATGTTCATACATTTCACCATTTAAATTTTGAGGCAAAAAATGAGGTCCAACTAAATTATTATTAATTATACCCATCCAGACATTTAGACTGAATCTGGTTTGATGGGCCCTTTCTTTTTTCATCCTGGGGTTTTCTCCTTTTGGTGCCCAGTAATGTGTGTTGTGGAAATTGTTTATCCCGTCACGGTCAAATTTCGATTCATCCGTCCACAATATTCTTGAGAAGAAATTGCGATCCTCCATGTCTGCATTTATCATAAAACGGCAGAATTCCATTCTTCTAACCGGGTCTCCCTCTTCCAGCGCTTGGACAGGTGTGTAGTGAAATGGATGTAGACGCGCTGTGTGTACTGTAAACCACACCTTCCATTGACTCAATCCAAGTCTTCTAGCTGCTGCTCTTGTAGAAATAGAAGGATCATTTTGAAAAAGTGTTAAAATTTCTTCTTCTTCTTCTGGAGCATACAAACGAGGTCTGCCTGAATCGCCACGTCTTCTATCAACACGGCCGCTTTCCCGAATTCGTCGAAATGTTGTTGAAAACACTCTAACGTTTGGCACTCGTCGATTCGGAAAACGTTCAACGTATGTTCTTCGTGCAGCAGCAGCATTACTACTACAAAGTCCGTAACAAAACAAGATGTCAGCGTATTCATCGTACTCAAAAGCAGCCATCGCGAAACAAAAAAATCACAAGTAGAAGTAAGGGTGTAGTTTAAAGTAACAATACGTCCGTACACGGCAATAGTTGACTTAAAACTAATATAAGCTATTTAATTTGCTCTCTAAGCCAGTCGGTAACTCATTGACAAAGGGCCGCGACGTAAGTACCTGAAACATTCCAAAGTTTGAACAAAGGAAACAATTGAAAAAAAAGGTCGCCTCAGGTAGAGTAATTCTTGAGATAACGTTACCTGATGATTGTTTTGTCTTTGTTTATTACATGTTCATATTTTTATCTAGACATTTGCACCTTTTCGGAAAGCTAATGAGATAAGGAAGTTATTTAGAATATTTGTACGTATTGTATCATACATTTTTTTAAAGAAAATGACCTGTTTTTAAGAAATATGTGCATTTTTCTTAAGAGAAAATTCAGTTTCATGTCTCATATTGAAAAATTCTCGCTTAGTTTGTCCCTATTTATTCCTTAAAAATATTATTTGACTCATTGACGGTTAAAATGCATAAAAAAATCACTAAAAAGACAAACATTTTTAAAAATACGTCATGTCAAAGTCAAAAAGTCGAAAAAAAAGAAAAAAAAATTGAAATTTCAATAACTTTGTAAATATCAACTTTCGGATAGGGGATGTCATGAAAAATATTACTGTACATGAGGTCTACTTTCTGTCTTTCAAAGGAATGTATCGAATTTCAGGTCACCCTGTATAGTTAATATGGAGTAGCCGCAGTCAACATATACAATTTTTAATTATACAAATATGATGCATTTCAGCGACAGAGCCGAAAAACTATATCGATCTCTTTTTTTCTTGTAAGCATTTGCACTTGACGAAAAAGAACGAAAGAGATAAACATATTTCAATTTTGGCAACAAACGTCACTGCGCTTCGACAATTTGTGGCTCGTGCAACAATCCGCCATCTTTAGCGCTGAGTTTCATGGTAGTTCTGCTGTCAAAAAGTTGTTTACGTTTTTGAAAATTGCAATTTACCAAGCTAAAACATGAAATTAAATTCTCAAATTACGTAGGAGTGTGAGTATTTACATTACAAGATGCCTGTCTGTTGCATTTTGCAGTGTGGTTCGCGGAAAAACAAAAATCAGCCCCAATTGACGCATCACAGATTTGTATTACGTTTTCAAGTAATAACTCATAAAATTCTTTATATGCTAACGTAAAACTTATCACAACGATCAATTTGTGTTTGAGGTATATATATTTATTGTTATTTTTGTAAAAAACATATTATTCATGTATATTTTAGTGTTATTTACATATTTTATAAGTGACAACCCTAATCAAAGGCAGCCATGTTTAGTGACAGAATTGGCACGTTTTTTTTGTAGGTATTTCGCGTCCCTATATTTAGTATGTCCATGCTATAAACTAATAATAATCTTTGCGTCCACCACTGTTCCGCTAAAACTCCGTTTAGCGCCACAGATTAAGTATTAGTTACTACGTAATTTAGCGCTCAGAACAAAGAATCGACATAATAAGGAACTGTACCAATAGTTCAATTTCACACGGCAATAATAATAGGCTACCTGTCTCTTTCTTACAACAAGAGTTTTATGTAACAAATAAGTATCTACACTCTTTTTATCAACGCCTCCTTCATTGGCTTTGATAATTATACTTCTGCTGTCACGTACGCCATTTTACTTATCACTTTGTTTAATGTCAAACTTTGTTATTGAGAGATTTTTATGGATATAGTGTGATTTTCGATTTAATTACTGCGCAAAACTGTAAAATAATACTAAATTCATTATAATAGGTAACACGAAGTGCTCTGTAGTAAGTTGTGGCCTATGCAAAATTACAGGTAAGTAGCTAACATTTATTTAAATTGTTGTATATTGTTTAGTTTATTCGATACTAGCTGTGCCCGCGACTTCGTACGCGTGGAAAAGTGATTTAGGACACTTTTATATTTTTAAATATATTTTTAGTTTATTGGCGCAACCACTGGGAAGGACCTATTGGCGAAAGTTGTCAGAACTTTCGCCAATAGGTCCTTCCCAGTGTATCCCAGTGTTGATCCCGATCCAGCAAGTCACGTACCCGGCAAGCCTCTTGGTATGCAGGGTATAATAATAATATAGTACCATCCTTTCGGAGCTCGGCAAAAGAAGTAGGCCTTCGAACAATATGTAGAAGTCAGCAAAGGTATTCGAAGTTAGGATAATATTATTCGAATGCACCGTATAGACCCAGCCAATTTTTCACGTTAATTTAGTAAATTATTTAACTTCGATGTCCGTCTGTCTATCTGTCTGGTTGTCAAAACTTTAACACGTGTAGGTATCAAGCTAACAATCCTATTAAATACTCAGGATCTTCTGTCCCTTCTGGCTTTGAAAAAAACAGACTCCTTAGCCACATCTACCCAAAGATTCAGCCGTTTATCTCTCTAATTTTCGACACTCCAAAGGGAACCAAAACCTAAATTTGATACGAAGCAACATCTTAATAGTGCCGACATAGGATAAATTGCGAAACCATAAAATTATTTTCAATTTTTTTTAACTTACTACTGTTTTTGTCATTAATATTTTGAGATATTAAATTGAAACATATATTGCAATTAATAATAATAATAATAATAATAATATTAAGGAAATTATTAAGGTATTAATTATTAAGGTATTTAAAACGAAACTCTCGGTTAGACACGGGCGCAGCGGCACGCCCCGTCGAGGATCCAGCAGGATTACTCTCGACACAACCGAGAATCGAATCAGTTCGATCTCAACGGATTTGGTGTTTTATTTGGTAGATTACTTTGGAACTAATTAGGATAAGGAAAACCTTTGGAACGTAACTTTTTGTACACCCGACGATATCAATCGACAAAGAACAAAAATAAACAAACGTCAATTTATTCGGGAGTATGCGGCACGATCGAATCTGAATCAAAAACTAATCAGTTTGGAGAGTTAGGCCCCAGCTCGGCGCGCCGATCGGTTTTAGTAGCGTTTTTTTATTAACCTACCCTAAGTATAACAATAATATAAATAAATTAAATTTAGTTTTAAAGAAAATATAAAATAAAAAAAGATTAAATTTGAATGTTTGCAGCGCGGTTCCTGCCGCGCTTCATACAAACGTCCAGCATTTTTTTTTAATTATCATAAGTTTTTTATTTATGAACCGATTGAGATGAAATAAATGTTAAGTCAAGATTACTACAAATATGATTGAACCGCATCTAAATCGGATAAGCCGTTTCTGAGATTAGCGTGCACAAATGCACCGACAAACAGACAAAAAAAAATTGTTTTGGGTACTATTGCATAAATAAAAGTCTCCTATAATAACACAGGCACAGTTAGCACATTTTAATAGTATTTTTTACCCAGCAGTCTACACTACACCAGCCCGGCTCGGACGTAAGACGTCACCCAGCAGCCTGCAGCCGAAGTCGGGTAAAAATATTCATAGCATGAATAAATGATCATTCTGAGCGTTTGGAACCCGAGTGAAAACAGTTGAAAATGAACGAAAAAATCGTTATTTTCGTTTATTCTTAGCAACCGGAACACATTAAAATTTACGAATTTTGATTGACACTTGACATTTGGTTGACATTTTGTATTTGTACTGACTCACAGATTAAGAATTAGTTACTATGTACTGACTGTCATTTGTCAAAGTGATTAATGTCATGTGAATGTTAAGGCGAAAATTTGCGAAACAATTCTGTTTTTATAGCATAATTTAAAAAGCACCTTTAAATTAATATATCAAGTACTTTTACAAATTGCATAAAAGTACTATAATCATTATGTCCTTAGACACTGTACCCAAAGACCTGCGAGGCTTAAGAGCTTGTTTAGTATGCTCACTAATAAAGGTAAGAAATAGTTCCAGATAGTGAATACGTGTATTCATAACAAACTTTTTAGCAATTTTTAACACTGTTGTTAATAATTTCAGACATTCGATCAATTCGAGTATGACGGTTGCGATAACTGTGATGAATTTCTTCGGTTAAAAAATAACAAAGACAATGTTTATGATTGCACCAGCAACAATTTTGATGGGTAAGCATTACACTCATAACATTATAGTAAATCTTAATTTAAACTGATTATATATAAAAGGTATTATTCTTTTGGGAGTTCAAACTGTCACTTAAACACTAGAAGAAGTTGTTACATATTGGGTACATTAATCTGAAGAACCCTCTCTAGAATCAATGTAACCTCAAGTAAATTTTTTTTGCAACTTATCACCTTCATCTATTCATGTCTTCAATTATAACTAGCATTTGACTCAAACTTTTTCCAGAATGGTTGCAGTCATGAGCCCTGAGGACAGTTGGGTGTGCAAATGGCAAAGAATAAGTAAGTTTTTTTTAATATTCCAGACTAACATTTACCAAAAAATATTAAGATGCAATTTTTGTTACCATTGGTAATTTTTTCTAAATAGTGATAAAAGATATTTCCAACTCATTAATTTAAATATTAAAAAACATTTTTATATATGAATGCCCTAGGCATATTATGATATATTTTTTTTTCATTTCAGGTAGATTTTGTAAAGGGGTCTATGCCATTTCTGTTTCTGGGAGACTTCCAGCGGGAGTGGTGCGGGAAATGAAAAGTCGTGGCATTGTATATAGACCCAGAGATACAAGTCAGAGATAATCTTAGTTAAATAAGTTAGTACACTAAATACTTCTAATTGATTGAATAAGATTTATATTGTGACCCCAAGTAAAATATTGTACTTTCTGTAACACTTGCAACCTAAGAACACTTGATAACATATAATGACATTACAGTCAAGTACAAAAATTTTTAACAGAAGGATAAGGTTTAGCACATAAATTGTTAATGGTGTACCCTAATAACATTATTGAACCAAGTTATTCAATGCGGACATGTATTTATATAACTATTGATTTGGGTCTGTTAAGAGTGGATGTTTGGACTATTGTAACCTACTTTAACAGTCTAAAGGACAGAAGTAAAAAAGCTATGACTATATGTGAATAGACACATTATGTTGCTGAGCTGTTCATTTTATTTAATCTTTTATTCATTCATTATTGTTATTACAAACTTCGGAAGTCAGTTGTAGACATTGGGACACCTTAGGATGACCATAATTTACAAAAAATCTGTCTACGTGAATTATATAGCTAACTACCTGGGCTATTATTATAAATCTATTGACACCTTTTTCATTAAAATTGGACCAGTCGTTTTTTCACTACAATGGAACAAACATCAACACAACAAACCAAAACAACAACAGTCTGCTAAAATCACCCTTCCTTTTGGCTTCTCTGTACTTTGGTAAGAAATAACAACTAATTACAACCTGTTTCAACATTTATTTTTATTGCTATCACATTAATAATATAATTTTATAAAATTACTTGCTGTTTAATTATATATTTCACTAAGACTGTTCACACATGACATGTAATGTTATGTTATGAAAAATGGAAACTTGTAATTGGCTGACAAGATATTGGAACTACTACTATAGAATTCATTGAGCTGTAAGTTGTTCATGTGTTAAATGGAAATGAAAAATTTTATTTTGAAATAAAACTTAACAAGTTATTCTCGGAATGTCAACACAAAAAGCTACCACCAGTTTGAACCGGTGGTAGGATTAGGGTTGACTAACATGTCAAGAAGAAGTTGAGTTAAAAAAATAAATTAAATATCACAAATACTTATTATTCTAAGGTTGATTATTGAAACACAAATCCATCGACAAAAATATACATATTTTACAGCTAATATTATACATGATGCACACATATTTTGCTACTAAATGCATTAATAAATTATTAAATAGGTAGTTCATTATATGTTTGACACTACCTCAATATACTAAACTTTTAATACTTTAACAATAAATTATGCTTTCATATTTGTTTCTATTGCATCATAATCTTTAATCCCTATACCCTTTGGGTGGCATGGTGATACTTTTCTTTCTTCATAGGCAAACTTAGAAAATGAAACATTGGATTAAAAGCACATAGAATATTGCATATTTGTCAACTGTTATCACTCGATTCAGGTATTTTAAACTCGCTGTCCGTTCCCAAGACGTCCTTATCTATTTCTTTGAAATCAATATTTTGCAGCTTCATTGCTTTCTGTAAATATAATTTGTTTATTTAATTTTATGCTTTAAAATGGTTGCAATCGTATAATAATTATAATTTGTACTAAAAAGGTTTAAATAGGTACCTTTACACACTCCTGATAAACCTTGAATATTCCAGCGCACATTGAATCATCGTGGTCGCCTTTTAGAAAACGTTCCGAAAACCATGAATTAAAACAGTCGTCATACTTCTTTTTTAAGTCTGTACATTCCTCTCCAATGCTATTCATTTTAATTACTGTGTGATATTATGTAACTTTCGTACTAATTTTATTAATTTTAAAATCTTTTATCAACTGCGGCAAATTAGAACCTTAAAATTGTCCACAGATTAAGTATTAGTTACTACGTAACAGATACGACAGTGATATTTTACCGAGTTTCCAGTTGTTACGTTTTGGCAGCACTGTAGCATCTGTCATTTTGACCGCACACCACAGACCATAGCACATCACAGACTACAAACACACATTGTATAAGTGGTTGAATAATCGAGTCCAGCTATCGATACTTTAGTAAGGTATCGATTTTTTTTGTAGGTAGGTTTTTGTAGTTCAGGTAATTTATTTTTATTAAGTAATACAAAATAAAAACAGGTTACATTTATCATTTATTTATTAATTTTTTTTCTAAATTTCTAATAAGCCCTGATTGATATAGCAAGAATATTAATATTTAACAGAATATTTTTTTTATAATATTTTAATAATTATCCTAATAAAACTCTCTAATGTCGTAATCCAACCATCTAGTGATGGTAACACACAAGTCCAGGTTTTCCTGTTTCTAAGGCCACTTGCCTTACTTGAAGTGTGCTCTTATTTCAATTGTTTTCATTTCTTTGACGACACAAAAGATGATCAGTCACTTCTGTAAATAAATAACACAATATTTAAGATGAAAAAACAGTACATAAGTTGGCCGTTTTCACTTAGTCCGGCCAACAACAACAACAAAACAAGGAGGGTTTCTAGTAAAAACTTTAGTTAATTGGCAAAAATAGATTAACTAGTTTTGTTCTTCAGCACTATAAGTTGATACCCTAAATAAAACTGCATTATTATTCTGCTATCAAATATGCTTAAACTGCCATAACACTTCTTTAACATTTATGAAAAGACCATCTTTTCATAAATGTCAAACAAGTGTTACATAAATTTTTTGTTGTTATCGAAACCACAACCTCCAATTCCTGAGCCAAGTTCCAAACCACTAAACCTTGGTATTTCACAAAAATAAAACAATTTCAGTATCTTTTGATATGTTAAAATATCATATAGAATAAGTGTCAATATGCCATAGTACTTAATACATACCCACTCTTCAAATGACCAACATTTCATCAGAAGCATTTACATCCTCATTGGAGTATACCTAGGGGTATTTCTGTCTGAAACAAATGAGTACATTTAAGATTAATATTGTTATACAAAAGCAAAAAACATTGGCAAACTTAATGAGTCAAAGATTAAGTATAATTATATTATACTGTTCATACTTTATATTACACTAGCTCTAACTATAACGTGTTAAAAGTAAAACTCACCTGATTCACAGGACGATAGAGGCATGCCGTGCTCTTTATTTCATCATCCGTAAGGAGAAATGGATAAGGAGAATGTTTAAATATCTTGGCATTCTTCGTCAAATTGATATTTATGAAAGTGTTTTTCAGTAACAAGTTTTCGAAGTTGCTCTTTAGAGAGACCGATGGATAGTTGGCACCAGGAAGGACAGCCACAGGTTTCTAAAATTAATGTTCTTTGGGAAAGAAAAATGCCGTTTCATGAACTAATAGTTGCGTTGCAACCGCCGACACAAGACTTAAATAGTCCCTTAAAACGAAAAACGAACAACATTTACACTAAATTAATTAACACACTATAAAATATTGATATAATGTATCAATAATATGCGGAGTAATTGAATATTTTGTATCAAATCAAGCAAGAAACGAGGATAAACAAAACACTAACAAACTACACGCGGCCATATTTGAGTTTTGACAACATAGATCATTAGCATAGATCATTAGACACATAAACAAATAGACCATAGACGTGTGTGACGTCACAAAACGACGCCATTTTGCTTTCGACCGCAGCGCCAAAACGTAACAAATGGAACTACACTGTCAGCCCCCTGAAATTGTCAATATGTCATCGAGACATTGACACAATAAATGACAGCATTTTTTTAAATTTTTTAAAGTGAAAAATACTAAAGAATAGTAATGCAGCAAAGCACCATTAAATATAAAGAACAAACTAAAAGACGGAAATTGGAATTTTGTGATCCATGCCCCTTCGATCAAACACTAACTATAATAACGTGTACTAGATAAAAACAAGGCTAAAATCTGTCCGCTTATTACACCATACGGCATTCCAACATTTAATTTTGTTTGAATAACGAACTGAGACAAAGGTTCTAAAACATTTGAAAGTTTATTCAACGATTTGTAATTGCAAATTAGTCACTTAATTTTTTTAAATCTAAACTTAAGAGGAAACACCACGGGTCAGAGAAGTGCAAAATAGCTATTTATAAAATCTATTGCTGTCTCGCAGTTCCTTAGCTAGCTAGCACTAGCGCGATAGAGACATCTGCAACTTGGACTGAAATTATCTATTATAAGTATCAGAAATCGACGTTTAGGGTATTCCTGTTTCTTCCTCCAAAACTTAACCGATTTAAATATTTTTTTCTTTATATGTTAAAAAAAGAATTGAGCTAGGTTCCTATTTTTTTAATTTGTTGTTTATTGTAGTCAAATCTGTTTCCTAGATGTTTTAAGCATAGCGGAGAGTCTTGCCATTTTTTTTTGGTTTTTGAACGTCCTTAGCTCTGTAAATAATTTATTTATCAAAAAAAAGTAAAATAGGGACGTACAAACAATATCCATAAATATTCAGGTAAAAAATTGTTACTCTAGCAGCATTATCCAGGGAGGAAACAGGAATCCCGTAAACCTTTATTTCTGTATGGAAAAAATTTCGTAGTGTTTCCTCATAACACACATTGCAGCATATTATAATTATTATAATAATAATATATTATGCTGCAATGTGTGTTATTGTAATATGGCAGTATTCCATTCGAACTAAATGAAATATCAGTTTAATAGTCAAGTGAACTGTTATTCACAGAAAAAAATTAATTCGGTTTCGCTGACAAAATGATTGGCCTTTTGATTTCAATTTCCTCTTGGCGTCATGCAATGGCATAGCCATGTCTTATTTATTTAAAAAAATCAATTGACATTTGACAAAATTCAAATTACTTTGTAATCTGTGAATCTATGTTTGACATGCATTTGACCAGGGGGCTGACAGTGTAGTTCCATTTGTTACGTTTTGGCGCTGCGGTCGAAAGCAAAATGGCGTCGTTTTGTGACGTCACATACGTAAAGTTTATCTATTTGTATAAGTGTTTAATGATCTATGTTGTGAAAACTCAAATATGGCCGCGTGTAGTTTGTTAGTGTTTTGTTGATCCTCGTTTCTTGCTTGATTTGATACAAAATATTCAATTACTCCGTATAGTATTGATACATTATATCAATCTTTTATAGTGTGTTAATTAATTTAGTGTAAATGGTGTTAGTTTTTCGTTTTAAGGGACTATTTAAGTCTTGTGTTGGCGGTTGCAACGCAACTATTAGTTCATGAAACGGCATTTTTCTTTCCCAAAGAACATTAATTTTAGAAACCTGTGGCTGTCCTTCCTGGTGCCAACTATCCTTATCGGTCTTTCTAAAGAGCAACTTCGAAAACTTGTTACTGAAAAACACTTTCATAAATATCAATTTGACGAAGAAGGCCAAGATATTTATACATTCTAATCCATTTCTCCTTACGGATGATGAAATACAGAGCACGGCATGCCTCTATCGTCCTGTGAATCAGGTGAGTTTTACTTTTAACACGTTATAGTTAGAGCTAGTGTAATATAAAGTATGAACAGTATATTATAATTATACTTAATCTTTGACTCATTAAGTTTGCCAATGTTTTTTGCTTTTGTATAACAATATTAATCTTAAATGTACTCATTTGTTTCAGACATAGGCCTATATACTATATATACCCCTAGGCCTAAGTGATCACAATGATTACAAAGAGAACTCCAATGAGGATGTAAATGCTTCTGATGAAATGTTGGTCATTGGAAGAGCGGGTATGTATTAAGTACTATGGCATATTGACACTCATTCTATATGATATTTTAACATATCAAAAGATACTGAAATTGTTTTATTTTTGTGAAATACCAAGGTTTAGTGGTTTGGAACTTGGCTCAGGAATTGGAGGTTGTGGTTTCGATAACTTCATTGAAACAACAAAAAATTTATGTAACACTTGTTTGACATTTATGAAAAGATGGTCTTTTCATAAATGTTAAACAAGTGTTGTGGCAGTTTAAGCATATTTGATAGTAGAACATTATTGCAGTTTTATTTAGGGTAATCAACTTAAAGTGTTGAAGAACAAAACTAGTTAATCTATTTTTGCCAATTAACTAAAGTTTTTACTAGAAACCCTCCTTGTTTTGTTGTTGTTGTTGGCCGGACTAAGTGACCGGCCAATTTATGTACTGTTTTTTCATCTTAAATATTGTGTTATTTATTTACAGAACTGACTGATCATCTTTTGTGTCGTCAAAGAAATGAAAACAATTGAAATAAGAGCACACTTCAAGTAAGGCAAGTGACCTTAGAAACAGGAAAACCTGGACTTGTGTGTTACCATCTCTAGATCGTTGGATTACGACATTAGAGAGTTTTATTAGGATAATTATTAAACTACTATTAAAAAAATATTCTGTTAAATATTAATATTCTTGCTATATCAATCAGGGCTTATTAGAAATTTAGAAAAAAAAACAATAAATAAATGATAAATGTAACCTGTTTTTATTTTGTATTACTTAATAAAAATAAATTACCTGAACTACAAAAACCTACCTACAAAAAAAATCGATACCTTACTAAAGTATCGATAGCTGGACTCGATTATTCAACCACTTATACAATGTGTGTTTGTAGTCCACAGAACACAATATACTCACGGAGAAGAACAACAACTTCATACAAATAAAATGTCGCGAATAGACTAGGCCATCCGCGCCATCTGTTGGGTGCCCCTATTAAACTAAACTAACCCGCGAAATTTGAACGTACTTCAATAATATATACGGTAGGTATGTACTTGTTTAATTTATAATTATAGGTAGGTACATATTGTTTTACACTGGTAAGAAACTTGAGACATGATTTCCATCAGTGATTACTGAAATCAAGTTTCTTACTAATGTAAAAATAACAACAAAATCAACATTTAAATAAAAAAATAATTTATTTTGAAATATAATATACACATTTTCTGTTTCACTAAAATAATACAATAATATTGCTTATAAAACACTCCTCAAAGCAAAGGTGTGATCCACCTCCACCATACCCTGCGCGGGTTAAAGTATAGCAACCATTAACAATATTAGTATTGCTTTTTAACATTTATAACCCTACTCAAGTGAACAAGCATAATGTTTTTAAGACAGCGAAAAGTCGCCTACTCATTTTGTGCTGTCCACATGTTGTCGTTGATCTTCACATGGACAACATGTGTAGGCATAATATAAAGATTGAAATTTTGTCAGGAAATAATTATTTTGCTTTTTACGCAATTAATTATGTCAGTGAAGAACAGACTTATTAGAAATCTAAAATAAGTATGTATGTATTTAATATCATAGCAAATAGCACGAAAATTTAAATTTTGGAGCTTATAAAAACTTATTTTATATTTCTGATACAACTTTTATTCACTGAAACAGCTTATAAAAAATCGACAATTATTATTTAAAACTTAATAATAAAATAAAGCCTACTGTCGATCCGTATGTTATGTGAAATTAGTACATTAATAATATAGATAATAAAAATCAAACTTTAAGTATTTTTACAGTTAGTTGGGGAATCTATTTTTCATATGGTGCTAAATTATAAATTATAATTGTTATAAAGTGGTATAGGTTTTATTAACATAAGATGTAAATGAAATGTTTCTCTAAGTCGATTAATAATATTTAACTTGATGGTACTAGTGGGAAATTTTTAATTGGCACCTTATGAAAAATGTGTTCCTCAACTTGTTTATTACAAGTTATAACTTAAAATTAAATTTTGATTATCTACATTATTCATGTAGTATGTGATTTCGAAATACATATATATATATACATAAATTAAAATTAATACACAATAACATAAATTAAAATTAAAAGAAAAATCGACATATTAACACATAAATAATAGTAGGTATACTATTATTTATGTGTTAAGATGTCGATTTTTCTTTTCAGTGCTCGTTCAGCGGATGATTGGGCAAATGCTCTGTTTTTTTTAATACAAAATCGTTTAATGTTAATATAAAATACATTTTGTATTATAAAATTAATATTTAGTTCTTTGTGCTCTGAGCAACTATTGAGAAAATCAAAATTTACATTTTCATTTAAAATTTTTGTTATATTTTCTTTTATTTTTATGTTATGTGCATTTTTTTCTAAATATAAATTCATAACATTAGCACACATTTCTACGCAGAGCACAAAGGACTCACTTGGATAGTTTAACGACTTTTCTCGTTCTTTATATTCTTTATACTCTATGAATGTGTGCATTGACATGTAGTTTTTTGTTGAGATAATTGATGAGCACTGATCACAATCATTATTGTATCTTTTTAATAAAAATCCGCTGACATAAGCACATGCCTGTAGCTCGCTACTTCCTTCCAACATATTGTCCTCGATAGTTTTTGCATCATCATAATCACAACTAGCTGTTTGATCACTACTAACTGCTTGGTCATTGTTGCTTTGCAACAGCAATTTAAAATTATTGATTATCAATCTATTTGAATCACTTTCACAGTTGGTGCCCACCCCAATGTGGGAGATACGCGTTAGAAGCACAGTTTTTAATGCACCAATAAACTGTCCGGTAGTTGGGTTGCAGTTTGCACCACAATTGGCTCGTATACACCCAAACAAATTTTCAATTGGGTCTTGCTGCAATCTTCGCGTCGACAAGCTTTTTATTGATGTGTGTTTTTGGCGCAAAGTTTGCCACAATTTTTCCACACCATTTAGAGTCCAAATCCACCCCTCCTGAGATGGTGGGGTGCCTTTAGACCCAATAAATTTCATTTGTTTAAAATGTTCAATCATTTCTTTCATAAACCCTAAATGTGGAGAGGACTCCTTTAAATTGGTTGAAAAGGGTTTCCCTCGTCGTAAATCTGGAGTGTCACTATTGAGGGTGTCAAATATTTTATCCATTTTTGACACTAAATCTGCCGTTGTTATTGCATCTGCAGGTAGTCCTGCAATAAAAGAGTATTCTGTTAATGGGTTCAGCAGGGTTAAGGTAATATTATAAGAATGGCAAATTATTATACTTAATACAATATAATTTTTTAAATAATAACCTATTTTTTTAATGTTAGTATGCTTGTTCCAAAACTGTCATGATTTTATTAGTAAGATAATGTTAATGTAATTAGCAATTTGGCAAAAAAATTTGTTAAATTTTTGTTCATTGTCAAATAATTTTTCTTTTGTTTCCCTTATTTTTTTAGAGTTTTAGCAAATATTAACATTAGAGTGTTTTGTTAAGCAACCACCACAGAATTACATTTCTTATACATTAAATTCCCAGTTAGATTTGAGTTCAAATGGTACCTAAGCTATGTAAGTACATAGTTACCATTATATTAATCTCTAATAATTTTTAAATTATCAAGACACATGCAAGAGGTAACACATTTTCCATATAATGCAAGAATTTAGTATGGTATATTATATACTATTATAATATATTATGTATCGCGAGTTTCTTGCGCCGGTTCTTCTCGCCGGGTTAGTTCCAGAACTAGTGGTAGGCATCATGTATACCGACGATCATTATGTGTATATTAATAGCAACTTTGAATAAAAAATGTTGACTGACATTATAAAAAAAGTTGATATTTACCCTTGCCAATGCTGGCATACATTCCAGCTGACACTGTATGGCTTAGCACCTGAACAGCTAATTTTACTTTCATTTTTTGTTTATTGTTAGGATTTAGGTGATCCTGTCTCAGTAGTGGTGCAAATGCATAATTAGGATTTGCATTATCTAATTCAAAGAATTTAACAATATGGCTCCACTTAGCTATGCCTGCAAAATTAATATTTAAAATAGTAGGTAAACTGACATTTATGCAGAAACATACCACTCGGGTTGCTCATCCATACTAATATTATAAATGTGAAGTGTGTGTGTCTGTTTGTCCGTCTTTCACGGCAAAACTACTGAACCGATTAGAATTAAATTTGGTACACAGATAGTCTATAGCCTAAGAAAGGACATAGGCTATTTTTTATCGCAGGGAAATGTACGTTCCCTGGGGGATACTTTATTTACACTTTCATGTAAAAATTACTAAACTGATCATCATGAAATTTGGCACAAATATAAATTAGACCATGGGGAAGGACATAGGCTACTTTTTATCGCGGGACATATACGGTTCCCGTGGGTTACATCTTCTAGTACAGAATAAAACAACAATTTAAAAATTATATAAAAAAAAGTTTTACCTGTTCCAGTTTTATCTTCAGATGATATGTCTGTCATCCATTCTATATCATACTTCAGAAACAAATTTCTGAAGCACTTAATTAAATGTGGAGGATCAAATAACGCAACAACTTCATGACTGCTGTGGTTGAAATATGGTTTGTTCACAGTTGCCCCCAAAATATTAATGGCTCTTCTATTTACACCATCCATGTCACACACCGTTGCCGATACATTGATGCCGTGTTTATAGCATGCTCCAAGTACCTAAAATAGATAATAATATTTAAAACCCTTGTTTTTTCACAAATTTTAACTAGTGTAATTACTAAACATGACTGATTATTACTAAACATAATAATTAATATTAAACTAATATAATTATGTTGCAGCAAAATTATAACAAAATATAATAAAAAATGTTGCTTACGTCTTTTATTAGCACAGCTAATCTATCAGCGGTAACTGAAGAGCCTGAAATATAAAATGCTATTGGTTGCTTAATTTTTTTTCTTATGCCAGCAATCATAAACACCAATGCATATGACGCCGGTTGTGATGTTCTACCTTGTTCAGCATGATCTTGGAATCCCTCAATAACATCTTTGGTTGGACTGTATTGTAAATGGTTTTTAATCGACATTTCATCGAACATCAATATAAATTCATTATTTTCTGGTTTTTGAGCTTTTGCAAATGTACCAATTATATTAAATATATTATCATTTATGCCAACATTAAGCACACATGTTTTAAGCAGAGATTTTATAGATGTTGGCGAAGGAAGAGAAAACATTCTCCTTAGCAGCCGGTAGCATGTGGGAGACCTTTTAAATAGTCTCAAGGCTGTTATTTTGTCAGATGTACTCCATCTTCTTCCTTTAGGATCTCTGTTATAATTTTTTACCTGTGCATGTAGTAATAGTGCAAACGTAGGACTTATCTTTTTAGATAGGCACGTAAGAGCACTATTTTCATTTAATTTATTTAAATACTTCTTATTTTTCATATATCTGACTGTTCTTTGCAGTTTTGAAATTTTTTTTACATATTTTTTGCATTTCTCAAATGCAGATTCTTTCTTTTTGATTATATTGCCACAACTTTTGCCACTGAGTGAAGAGGGTCCAGGAAGAGAAAGTGGCATATTAGTTATATCCATTAATGGCTGGGATGGTCCAGCAATTGGTTCAATAGGTACTTCCAAATATGGCATGGTCACCTCCTACAAAAATATTATATGTAAATTGAGTAAATTAAAGAACATCCCTTAAGCCTATATAGTATCTTTCAAAACATTACATAAAAGATCAAGACATTGGGGCATGGCTATACACATTTGTGTAAGAATAGACAATGTTTTTTGGACAACGGACGGAAAACATTCCCAGTAAAAAACTTTCGCAGGAGTCACACCTTTAGATACACATTTTACATATTACCAATAGAAAAAATGTTTCACTACATTGCATACCTTCTTAACAACAAATACATATCTCTAGGATATAGGAATTTATAACATATATTATACTAACCTCAAAATCTGGAGAAGCAAAACGTCGCAATTTTTTTATGGACAAGTCCACAAAATCTGTTTCTTTAAAATGTCGGTGACATAACATATTATGTTGGGAATGCAGCAGATTTTGAAAATCTCTTGACCCCCATTGTTGATCCGGGAAACAATATTTTGCCCATAATTCACAACTGCAATGTAAAATAACATTAATTTATGTTTGTATTAACTATTATGTTAGTACATTCCAATAAATTTATTAATTTACATGAAGTGGCAATCAGCAATCATTTTTAATAGCAATGAAATGAAATTGATATTTTGTGACGATGTATACTTAGTGTAAAGTATAGAAAACAATAGAGACCAACCAAAATTAAATAATTCTAAAGTATAGGTACGTATACTACATATTAGTCGTAGACCTAAGTACATAATTACTATTTAACTTACCGGAGAGTGTTTGTGGAACCAGGTTTTGGAAATCTAAAGAGTTTTGTGTCAGAGTCATTGGCAGGCGAAGACCCACATTTCACACATTTTCTTTTATTTTCCTTAATTTTACACAAACACAAATAGTCACTATCTAGTAAAGAGTCACTATCTCAAAATTTTCACAGCACTAAATATATCTAAAGCGCTAAGAAACGGAGGAACCGAAGCTCAACTCAACGTTAATTGGCGAAAACAATTTAGTTAATATGAAAACTCAAAGAGCATAGGATTCACAAGAAATAATTTGCGCACGCAACGAAAGCAATGGCAGACATTTTTCTTGTGATAAAATTATTTGTTTCTACAATATGACAGGTTGTGATGGGGTGACCAGTGGTTAATATTATGCAATTTAGAAATATTTTTACATTGGCAACCCAAGTCTAGCCCCCGCTGCGACACAAGACGAGAACAAAGTCGACCACCCCTGTTGTAGTCTGTGATGTGCTATGGTCTGTGGTGTGCGGTCAAAATGACAGATGCGACAGTGCTGCCAAAACGTAACAACTGGAAACTCGGTAAAATATCACTGTCGTATCTGTTACGTAGTAACTAATTCTTAATCTGTGCATTTGACAATAATATTGGCACATTTTTTGAGGTTATTTTAATCACAGATAGTCACAGATTAAGTATTAGTTACTACGATTTTAATCTCTTCTCCCAATTTTATTGAAATTTAAATTTATAAATAGTTCTTTAGATGAAATATTATTTTCAAAATGGATGACATACTCAAGGATAGTCGGTTCACGAAATATCTAAATGATCCTCGTTATAAACAGATACCAAAACATGAAAGAAAGGTCAAAATCGATAAAAGGTTTCAGTCTATGTTTAGTGATGATAAATTTAAAGTAAAATACAGTGTAGATAAGCGTGGCAGACCTATTAATGAAACTTCTACAGAAAATTTACGAAAGTATTACGATTTAGATGATTCTGAAGATAGCTCTGAAGATGATCAGACACAGGACGATGAGGGCTTGAATCAAGAAGAAAACGAGCCGGGACGTTTTGTAAAACCAGTTGACATCAAGCCTAATGAAAAAGAATCTGCCACTGAAAAGTTTCAGAATGATAAACTTACCCGAGGGGCCCTGGATTCTAAAACAAAAACAAGGTTGCTTGATTTAGACATTGACTATGCAAGAGGAGAAGGTTGTTATACCTACTTTGTTTTATTATACCTACAATACATAGGTCATCTGTCTAGGTTTCCCAGGATTTGTCCTAGTTCAGAGAGCAGCCAGATGTGGTTTTAATTAGTATTCTGGGTTTTTTTTTCGCTTTTTACATTATGTCCAGCTTTGGCCCTCAACTACATAAATACTATTTTAAATAAAAGAATCTATTTTTTTTTAATAAAAGATCCTATATTAATATTATATGGTGTTAGGTTCAAAAAAAGTAACAAACGCACATACTGACAAACTTTTGCCTTTATAATAATTAATATTAGTATTTTTATTCATAATTATTTGTTTACATTATAATTATAATACCTAGTTGGACAATAACTAAAACAGAAATAATTATGGTGTTCATTTAAATAATCCTATTCTATTTCAATTCCCAGGTGTCATAGTAACAGATTCTTCAAGTGATGAAGAAAGTAGCGAGTCTGAGGAAGAAAGTGAGTTGGAACATGAGTGGGGGGAGCTTGATGCAGATGCTGAAACTACAGATGAATCTACCAAAAGGTAAATATATTCTAGTAATATATTATGTATTCAAAAAGGAATATGTTAGCCATTGAAGGAGGACTAATGTCTAACATTAACAAGTATAATAATCAATGAATTATCAAATATACACTAATATACTACAATATATTATAATATATAACTGTCTGTACCACAGGGGAAGTTTAAAGAATGCAATTTAATAAATGCCAATAACATTTTATTTATTTACTAACATTATTATTAATATTTATTTCAGAATTGCCATTTGCAATATGGACTGGGATAACATAAAGGCAACAGATCTTATGGTACTGCTGAGCTCCTTCCTACCGCCCGGAGGTGTTATTCATCATGTTACGGTATTTTATATAAGAAACTTACTTTTATTGGCATTAAAATGTAATTTTTTATCAAGTAGTACTCTCCAAGCTATTCATAAAAATGGCTAAGGGGTTGTCCATTAATCACGTGATCTTTTTTTCGCATTTTTTAACCCCCCCCTCCCCCATTGGTGATATGTAGTGAGGTTTAAGACCACCCCCCCTCCCCCTTCTCAACATCACGTGTATTTTTAGTACCTACAAAGAATCTTAAAATTTTCTGAATATTATCTTAATTTAAATACAGGTAGGTCACTACACGCCGCGTTGCCGCTTAATATTTGTTTAAAAATCGCGCGTTTGACGAAAAAATAAATACACGAGATATCTTACTACACCCCCCCCCCCCCTCCCCCTTGTGTTATTTTCGTGATTTTTATCAAACCCCTCCCCCCCTTTCAAGCCTCACGTGATTAATGGACAACCCCTAATTCATAAAAATAGCAGAAGTTTATATCCTCAAGTGTAGCAACAAACTACTTTTTTACAAATTGATTTTCACATAAACCAAGCTTTTAAAATTTTAAACTAATAACAGTATTCTTTTTATATACATAAACAAGACTATGTAAAACGAATTTAATTTGAGTTTCAAACACATCTAGAAAGAGAAATTTATACAACTAATATAAATTTTAGATTTATCCTTCAGAGTATGGTTTAAAAAGAATGCAAGAGGAAGAAGTTAGAGGCCCTATTGAACTAACAAAAGATAAACAGCATGACAGTGGTCTCTCCGACGATGGTGGAAATGAGGAAGGTAATATAAATCCGCATTTTAACTATATCGGCAACCCAAAATATTTCACCAGGGGATAGATGCCTTCAATCGCCATGCTAAGCAGCCAAGTTGGCGAGCCCAGTTTTAAGATAATAATCAGTGTGGGAATCGCCTTACTCTTGTACTTATTTCCATTCAATCGAAAATTGACAGTTGGTTAATCTTAAACACGACACTAGTGCCAAATTGGTTTAAATTGAGTGTCGATTTTATGAAACTAAGTGAAATTAGAAAAAATCCCGTTTATAATACCTATTGTTTTCAAGAGTAGCATGTCTCATGAGTGAAGACAGCAAAAGTAAGATTGGAATCGGATTTAAACTGATTTATATTTTCAAAGAATAAGAGGACAGTTTTTGATAGTAATATTGGATTATGAAAATTGGAAAAAGTAAGAACTGCACTATGTTATATTTTTTTATCAAATTTCTCACAAGTTCAGCATTCTTAACTATTCTTTGTTGTTTCTTGGTGCAATGTCCTAGTAAAAAATTCGCTCTGTATATAGAGAATCTCCGGCTTCTTTAATTTTTTTGCAGTGCTTGCCTAAAATCGACATTCAATTTCAAACCAACTTGTGAAGAATGCAATCCCAATGTCAATTTTACCAAAGAGTAGGCACAGTAGTCTCTACAATTTTATTAATTAAAAAATCTTAAAACTTTATATTTTATTCTCTGAAATAAATAAATCTCAGGTTCAACGTATCACATGGAGAAGCTCAGACGCTACCAGCTGAACCGTCTGAAGTACTACTACGCCATGGTGGAGTGTGACTCAGTGGCCACCGCTGACAAGCTGTACAGCGAGTGCGACGGGCTGGAGTATGAGAGCAGCGCCACCAAGCTCGACATGCGATTCATACCTGATGACGTCACCTTTGATCAGGTAAAGCCCCAGTAGTATGAGAGTCCGGCCAACTGCAAGTCGGACTCGCACTTGGCCGGACTCTTGTACGGGTCCATATAAAACGCAATAAAAGCCGACGGAGGTTAAAAATATTATTATTTTGCAGGAACCGAGGGAAAGGTGTGATAAGTTGCCGGATTTGGCCAAGTACAAGCCGCGTCTGTTCACCACCACCGCGCTGCAGCAGGCGAAAGTGGAGCTGACCTGGGACGCCACCAACCCCTCGCGCGCGGAGGCCATCCGCGGCGCGATCACGGGCAACGTCAACGATGACCTCAAAGAATATCTAGCGTCCACCAGCGAAGGTATCTCGTCAACTGTATACATCTTGCATGATTCCGACTATACGAGTTATCCTATAGTTTCAAATATCTCCTACCACGCTTTTTTAAAAATTCACCTAGTTAACTGTACCCAGTTAAATGTACCTAGTTAACATTTATTACAAAAGAAAACAGATTTGATAATGTCACACAAATATTCCCATTTTAGATGAAGCGTCGGAAAAGGAAGATGTATCCCAATCGGATAATGAAACTGACGATCCCATACAAAAATATAAAATGTTGTTACAAGACATTGAAAAGAAGGAAGATAAGAAAAACAACAAAGACATGGAAATGGAAATTAGCTGGGGAGTCGGGATCAAGGAGAAGGCTGAGGAACTTGTTAAGAAAAAGATTAATGAAGGTACTTTATAATTCTATAAATTTTCAACGCAGCAATAGAATATTGCCTAACGGAATTTTAAAATATTGAATCTTACATAATTGTTATAAGATGTTTTAGAATGATAAAGAAATGCATACTAATGTTATTGTATTTATTAGTAATTAATTATAATGTAATGTTTCAGATACTAAGATTTTGACGCCATTCGAAAAAATTATACAAAAGAGAAAGGAAAAGAAGAAACAGAGAAAGATTCAAAAGCAACAGAACACGGAGGAACAGAACGATAGGGATCAGAGTTCCGACGACGTACCGTCCGATGTCGACATGAACGACCCGTACTTCGCAGAAGAATTCAACAAACCAGAATTCAAGAACAAAAAGTCTCAAAGTAAAAAGAAACAATCCGACGACGAAGAATCTGATGAAGAAGATGGGAAAAGAAAAGCAGAATTAGAACTGTTGTTGGACGACGACGACGGTAAAGAACATTTCAGTCTCAAAAAAATACAAGAATCGGAAAACGTAAGCAAAAAATCTAAGAGGAAAAAGAAATTACGTGAGAAAATGAAAGAACAAAAGGAAAAGTTGCCAGATTTTGATATGGATCTAAACGATAATAGGTTCGCTGCTTTGTACGAATCCCACCACTTCAACATAGACCCCAGCGACCCTAACTACAAAAAAACCAAGAATATGGAGAAGCTTATACAAGAAAAACTGAAAAGGAGACCTGTTGATGTACCAGAATCGGTACCCACACCGAAAAAGTCTAAAGAAGACATCGAACTAGACATTTTAGTGAAAAATATCAAAAGGAAGTCGAAAAATGTTAAAACTAAATAAACTAATTTTGGTATGTAAGACTTTCGTGTTTTATTTAATGTCTACAAGCTATGTAATTCTTCATCTATAGTAATAATATTATGTATAATTCACTAATTTAAGAATTCCACTGAAAAATAATGAAAATTTGGGGGGAACCCTACAGAGGTCTGTACAGCTTCAAGTGTCGCTCTACTATAATGGATTCTCGAAACTCAAAAGAGAATACATTGACCATTCCTATCTATGTCTGATTCATTGAAAAAGCCACTTGGCGGACAAAGACAGCAACATGGAATAGATCATAAGAAAATCCGTTGTGTATTTTTATTGGCTTTGCATTTAAACACATTTTTCAAACTATTAATTTTATTCGTCAAAAAATTTAAAATGGTCCACAAATATCACAAAACTTTTGAGGTGCTTAAAGCTTTTTTGATTTCTCTTCCTAGCGCCAATCCTAGAGGCGGGGGCACTGCATTACCGACCTGAAAAACAATCGGTATGAGATTAAAATATTCTCCATTTAAATTTAGAAAGTAGAAACCAGCAACCACTAGGAATATAAAAGGTCTTATACTAATTTAATCGTTTTTTAGGGTTAAATAGTGATACACAAACTACTTGCACTTTTAAAGTTATTTTACATTATATTTTTGTATACACAACCGTTTCGACTAAGTCATCATCATGACTTAGTCAAGACAGGTCGTGTATTTTAACAAAAAAATAATGTAAAATAACTAATAAAGTGGAAAAAAGCGCCAGTAGTCTGTGTATTATTACTGTATAACATGAATTTACACCAAAAACTTACAGTACGTTCAATAACATATTTAAGTTAAATAAATGACATAGTCGATATTCAAACAATTGCTTTCCAGCAGGGCAATCGCGCTAAAAAACTTTAGCTGAAACGCAACCGAAACGTGAACGTTACTCGACTTTATGACGTATTCGGTATCGCGCTATCCTTTTGACAGCTAGGTGAGACGAAGCTGGACCGTAGTTGAAACTCAAACGCTGTCAAACAAAAAGTTCATACGGAGCTAGTTTAACTCGCACGCAGCTCGAACGTTCGGAACAAAGTGATCGTATATAAGTTAAGTTTTTGAATCTAAATTGTGTAAAGGACCAAAAATGTTCAGCTGGATTGGAAACGAAACGCAGCTGAAACACAAACGAAACTAAGTTGAACCTCAAATGGAACGTTGTACAATAGCGCGATTGGCCTGCAGTTTTATTGTACTACTAGCCGTGCCCGCGACTTCGTTCGCGTGGTGTTTGATTGACTTAAACCGTTTATGCAGTTCACCGTTGATGACGCTGTACTTTTAACAATTATTACTGGGGCCACAGTTTGCGGCTGTTCGTGGTTAAATTCAAATTACCGCTACTGTCTGTTAGCACATTTTTAATAGTATTTTTACCCAAGCTATGTATTCGATAACTCGGCTTTCACGGGATTTTAACGTTACTCATTGATTGAAAATTATCACGTGATTCGAAAAGATCTATAAATGCACTGCATTTCATTGTTTAAATAATAATAATAATATAATAATATCTATGGACGCTTCACACCACGTCAATCTGGCCCTGTGCTAAGTATCCGAAGAACTTGTGTTACAGGTACCAGACAACGGAAATATATTTAATACTTTTATACTATACACATATTTAAGATTTTTATTATATTATACACAAATTTAATACACATCCATGTTCCCTCGGCGGGATTCGAACCCGCGACCTTTCGTTCGAGCACCAACGCGCTCAACCAACTGCGCTACGGAGGTCGTCAATTGTTTTGTTCATGCGTAATGTTTTGTGTGCGTAATAATTGTAATTTCAGTACTAATTATTTGTAGTTATTTATTTAATGAAAAAGAATACCTAGTTTCTTGTCATAAAATATGCGCTTCCTACCTACCAGCATTCGCGGTCCCGGCTCAGGCGCGAGTCACGTCACACGCGGGGCCCGGTCAATTCACGGCGAAAAAATCTTAATTTTGCTATATCTCCTAAAGTATTCATTGTATTTGCATGGTTTAAAGGGCAAATATAGTCTTCATGGAATGCTTTAGCCAACTAACGTTTTTAAAATGATAAGAATTATACCGTGATGGTATAAATATTTTTCCAAAAACCGCTTTATTGCCCATTTTTTGATCCTGTTAGTTATTTTACTAAATAATTAATCTTAAGAGATAGATAGACATATTATACTGTCACGGACTTGTTTTTTGATTATTAAAAAGGAATAATTCTTTCATACATATTTTTTGAGTAACTTAAACCGTTTATGCAGTGCACGCAACGAAACTCCTCAAATGTGAATAATTTTTCCCGTTTTTGCAACATTTCTCACTGACGCTTCGCTCCTATTGGTCGCAGCGTAATGTTATATAGACTAAAGCCTTCCTCTATAAATGGACTATCCAACAAAAAAATAATTTTTTAAATCGGACCAGTAGTTCCTGAGATTAGCGCGTTTAAACAAACAAACAAACAAACTCTTCCGCTTTATAATATTAGTATAGATTCGTAGTGTTTTTGAAATACTATAACGGCTTTAATTTAATAACTTTGGTTGAGGAGTTACAGAGACCTTTATAGATATTGAATAGAGCGTTTATAGGTGACTACGGATGTACCGTAGTCACCTATAAATGCCCTATTCAATGCGGGAGACCTGAGCCTTACACACATGGTCGGTTTTTTTAATTATTAGTCCGGCATTACTAACGTGCATTTTGTTGTTTCGGGCCTTATTACTAGTATCGTCATTCTCAAATCCATAAGACATTTTCTGCTCACTCGGCCGCTTTGTGTTATAGTGTTTACTATACCTGTCGATGCTTGTCCTGCACGGAGCCGGCGAGACCCTAGATTCTCTATCTCTTTTCATCTTGCTATAATACCATAAGATATTTTCCTCTCGCGCGACCGCTGTGTACTATAGTGGTCACCGTACCTGTCGATGCTTGTCCTGCACGGAGCCGGCGAAGAGGTAGTGGTCGGGGAAGCCCTGCGAGCGCGCGCACTCCCGCACCGACACGACGCGGTGCTGCTCGGGGTGCAGCACGCGGCCCTGCTTGCCCATCGGCTCCGGGTCCGTCACCGTTGTACTGAAGTAGCCGTCCCAGCACACGCGACCTGTGCAGTTTCAAATTAATAACATTTAATATACCAAGCTACTAGCATGGCCTACCATCCCATACAATCTACCTTTAATACAAAAAAAATGCAATAGATGTCACTACTATTAACGTTTGTAAATTATAAAATGTAAATATGCCGAATTAAGTACAAATATTGACATTAAAATAAAAATAAGCATACTTTTTAAGCATAACATCACATTAAGCTAAATTCAACTCCTTAATTAAGAAGAAGATACGAAACGAAATTAGTAATTAGCATTTTCCAATAGTGGCGCTAGATGGCGGTTTCCGGATGTGCCTGGACTTCACCCTTTGCCAGTCGCATTGCCAGTATTAGGGTGATACCATTTTCTAGTACTAGGTCGTGTCTCTGTTATATATCTACTTTGTGCTACTAGTAAAAGACACATTTTTGGAAGACATGAATGGATGAAGGTGATATGTATGTAGCAAAATTCTGATTTCTAGAAAATTTAGTTCAAACTGTCACTTTAATATTTTAGAGTACATCGGAACGTATAAGTACATTAATCTAGAGATCCGTCTCTAGAATCAGTGTACTTAATACCTAACAACATATTCTAAAATGTTTAAGTGACAGTAAAAATTTTATGCGACATATCACTCTTCATCCACTCATGTCTTAATTATGATTTTGAGAAAACTGAGAAACCTGTCACTTAAACATTTTAGAATACGTCGTAAAGAATAGTACATTAATCTAAATATCAGTCTCTAGAATCAATGTGCTATTGTTACAAAATATCCTATAATTGTGATCATCTTTTTATGTCCTTAACACTCACAATATTATGCTAATCGTAAGGAAAGAGAAGTCTGATTGTTCGATACTTTCTCTTTTCAGTTGTTTGTTCGCGATAAACTCACTACACCGATTCATGCTGTTTTCACAAATGGATAGGAATGTTTTAGTGTATTAATTGAACCCAGTCGGTGACTCTGGTGTCAGTAGGTCAGGAAGTATATGGAAGTACGGAGAACGACGGGACAGCTGGTTAAGACAAACTTAATTTAAAAATTAAATAAATAAAAATAAAATAAAAAGCGTTTTATTTCCAAATGAAACTTAACAAGCTATTTTCGGAAAGTCAACAAGAAAAACAAGATACCACCTCTTTTAGCAAAAAGATGGAAAATTGATCTTTTTTAAAAGTATATATATTTTTTATATTATATGCCTAATTGCCAAGCAGCGAGCGAACTGATGCTGATGAGTTATAGCTAATACCTATATTGTAATTTATTCATTTTCTGTTTACATGTTTTCGTCTGTACAAGTAATTATTTTTATTTCTAAATCACCTAAAGGTTGACTGGTAGATAATGCCTTAAGACATTAAGTCCGCCTATGTACGTACGAATGTGCATGATGCTTAAATAAAAAAATAAAATACCACTCTTACTCACTCTCAGCTTCCAAAATAAAACTAGATCAAAATAGGTTCATCTTTTTAACGAAGTCAGACACGTGTAACACGCGTGAAACTTATAACACCTCCGCTCTGGATTTAAAAATCAAATAATAACAGAATCGGGAAACACAATTTAATCCCAATTACACCAACGCTTGTTAGTGTTAACGGCTCGTTAAAATACCATGCCTTCTCGTTCATTGACAGGAAATACGAGATGTAACACATGTGTTGGTAAAATTGGCAATTAGTGTTGCAGCTGTTTTAGTCATCCGTATTAAAATTTTAATTACATGTTTTGAAATTTGATTAGCGAACTAAACAATTTAATAAGTTAAGGACCGTAGTCCAGTACAATAAACGCTCGTGTCCATATCACACCCCGCACACCCTTTTTGTATATTAAGCAAATATAATAATTAAAATAATTGAAGACATGAATGGATGAAGGTGGTATGTAGCAAAATTCTGATTTCGAGAAAATTGAGTTCAAACTGACATTTTAGAATACTTCGTAACATATTAAGTTCATTAATCTAAAGATCCGGTTCTAGAATCACTGTACTTAATACGTTACATATCGTTTAAGTGACAGTTTAAACTCAATTTACTGGGTAATTTTTGCGACATATCACCTTTATCCATTCATGTCTTCAATTGTGATATGTTGCAAATAATTTTAAGCAGAAAATTAACTTTTAACCGTCACTTAAACATTTTAGGGTATGTAGTAACGTATTAAGTACATTGTACTTAATATGTTACGACGCGACGTATCCTAAAGTGTTTAGGTGACAGTTTTAACAAAATTTTCTCGAAATCAGAATTTTGCTACATATCACCTTCATCCATTAATGTCTTCAATTATATTTGGACACGTACCGTAGAGGCCTGCCCAGTTGTTATGCCGGTTGGCCGTGTGCGGCAGGCACCAGGGTATCAGCGTGTTCTCCTGCTTGTCGCCGGGCAGGCACGCGCCGCCCGCCGCGCAGGCGCACACGCCCCGCAGCGCGCCGGTGGACGAGCGGCCATTTTTCTTGTCCTCGTAACGGTATTGGAGAACCTGCAATTAGGGGGTGATTTGTTCAATCGATAGACAACTATTATCTGTCCAATAAATATATGAGCGATATCTTTTTTCATATATAGGACCGGTTTCTAAAACGCTATTCAATTAACATGGTTTTAAAGTAAATAACCCATATTGAACGTTGATTGGCGAAACGTTTATCAGAGATAAAGAGAGGGACAGATTCTCTTGGCGAATTAACCTTGTGTAGAATTTGAACCGGCCAGTGCGAGCGTGACGTAATTATAGCCCTCTCTTTCTCACTGATAAATGTTCCAGTCGATAATATATTTAATTTATATAATATTTATTCCTCAGGTTAAAGTTATCTGACGATCGAACGATTTGACGACTTAATGTTCCTTAGGCGGGATTCGATCCCGCGACTCTTGTTCGAGTACCACGCGCTCTATCACCGAGCCTGAGGTATTCGTAATCTCAACAAGGGCCTGTTTCACAATCTGCTAATAAGTGTCGGATGGGTTATTCTGAAGTGTTTGCGCTTAATTTATATATCGCGACAGAGACCAAGCATGCGAAGAAGCTATTTAAATTTAACACTTATTAGAAGACAGTGCGTGGAGTAAAATGAACATGAATGCAACACACAGTCTGTTAATAAGTATTAAATAGCTCCGTAGCATGCTGTCTCTTTCTTATTTTCGGTTAGCAGTCGTAAAATTAAGTAAGTCGATCGTAAGTCGAAATAGAATTATTCAACCAGGTTCTTAAGCCCAAACACAGGTAGTTTGATGATAATGGGCCAGGACCTCATCTAAATTCACAACAATAGATTTTGCACTTATTCAGGCCTCATGAATAAGTGCGAGAAGGCTTAGTGATGACACAATCGAGAATCGAATCAGTACGATCTCAACGGCTTTTAGTATTTTATTTGGTGGATTAGTTTGAAACTAATCAGGATAAAGAAAATCGTTAGATCGTAACTTTACAAAAATCGAATCAGTCTGGGGAGTAAGGCCCCAGGATTCAATATGTGTACTATTATTTATTGTCTGATAAGCGAGGAAAGATATTTATACATTTCAGGGCAACGGTCCATAGCCAATATAGTCTTGACCATATCAGTTACTTAAAAAAAAAATTACCTTGCATTTAGTGCCGTCCGACAGACCAACGGATATATTGGGCAGATCTCTCCAGTCGGAGCCCGGAGTGGTGGGTATTCTGCTGATCCGCGCCTGAATGAGGGGCGCCATGTTCTTGCATATGTGGTCTCTCAACTTCACGCTCTCGTCCTTACTCCTCACCAGCCGTTGGAAATGGGTTTCGGCCATCGAGGCGTACTCGATTTCGATCCTGTTGGCCCCATTGCATATGGGGGGGAGGTCGCTCATGGCGTCTTGTATCGTACACGTCCGTCTGGGTGCAGACTCGTCCCACTGGATATTGGTCAGGAACTTTTTGCCGTCGATGGTGGTGGCGAGAGAGCACGCGCGCCGGCTGAACACGTGGGTCGGCTCCGGGTACAGGGGAAGATTGTACCCCGGCGCCGCAGCCAGGATGATGAGGCGCCGCCTGGTCTGCGGTACGCCGTAGTTGCCCGCCTGAAGAATACCAAAGGTGCACTGGTAGCCCATGTCCAGCAGAGCCCGAAGCGTCAACTTCAGCACCATACCCTTCTTGAACGCGACGAAGTTCCTCACGTTCTCCAGAATGAAGTACTTCGGGCGATAGTAGTCGCAGTAGGACAGGTACGAGGTGACGAGGGAGTTCTTGAAGTTGGAGTACTCCCGCGAGTTGAACCTGTTCATTCCCGAGAAGCCCTGGCAGGGCGGGCCCCCGCAGAGGAGCTCGACTTCTCCCTGGCAGGGCAGCCGCAGTCCGCCGGCGCTGTGCGTGGCCCCAGACATGGCATCTTTGAGCAACGCGTTGCAATCCTCGTTGAAGACGATGCAGCTCTTGTTGTTGAGCGAGTACGCGTGCGCCGCGGCCTCGAGGTTCTCGATGGCCCAGCGACACTCGGCGACCCGGGCGCGGTGCAGCCCCTCCGACAGGCCCCCGCAGCCGGCGAACACGTCCAACGTTCGCAGCGGTCTCGCGTCGACGTCCGGAGCCTTCGGAGCGCTCGATTCGATGGGCTTACTCGATTTTCCTTTACCCTTTCCTTTGTCCTTCGCCTTGTCCGTCCGACCGATGCTCCTGGCGGCGTTCGGCACGTCCTCCACCTGTCCCGAGCTCCTGTCGAACGCCGACCTGAAGTACATTCGACTCGGGTCGGCCTCGAGCCACTCGTAAATATTTTCCGGCTGGGGAATATTCTCTATGTAAACTATTTCGCAGGGTCCCTCGACGGAGGAGAACGCCACCTCCCTAATCTCGTCGCTCCAATACACGACGTTGAGATCCTCGTGCTGCGGGAATCGACTTTTAGTATTTTCGGGTCTGTATAAAACATTGACTCTGATGTATATGTCCTGCGGCACGACCAACGGTCCCTCGCCGGCGGCGGTGACGGCGGCGACGTAGCCCACACAGAAGGGTTCTCCGGTATCTACGTTGGAGCCCCGCGTGTTGTTATCGCTTTTCCTGTAGTACTCCGGATATATGTTTTCGTCCACTTTCTCAAGTTTTTGCTTTCCGTTGTAGTTACTACTGAGGTTGTTCTTAAATTTAAATGTTCCCGGTTTTAGAAAAACACCGCAGCCTTTTCTATAATCATAGTCTCTCCAACGAATACTCGTCCATTCTGTTCGGTTTGATTCCTGTACAATCGACGATTTTTGTATGAGCTTTCCTGATATCTTAGGTATGTCTCTCGCGTCTTTTCTAGTTTTTCTTTCGCAAGATGGACAAAATCTATGTTTTCTCAGTTCGTTTGGGCAAATAGGATCAGCAGGCAGATCTTCGAAACGAGCGGTAAACCTTTCGTAGTATTTCTTGAAAAAGTACGTTTTGCCATCATCTTCACAAAGGTCTTCGTCTATTTCTTTGCCACCCAACCTAAACCAATCTTGAGGTGTTTGAATTCTTTCTACACAAGCTTTTCTTAGAATAGAAGACAACGGCGCCCCGTGACAGCACCTGTCCCCTAAAAATATTTCTCTCGGATCTCCTACTTCCCCTAAAACTGTGTCGGAAGACCGTATAAATACTTCGCCATGGAAGAAACCACTTTTTGGGTTGTTTATATCTTTCCACATGTAAGTAATTCTTGCGACTAAAGATGGGATATTACTTTGTGACGTTTCTACCATAACGAAATCTCCATTCTTAAGCTCAGCCCCATCTATTTCCACACTTATATAATACACTTTTGTGGCATCAGCTTTAATGGGCTCTCCTATCCAGTTTATATGTCTGTGGCTATACCCCGTTAGTTTGACCGGTAAAGCATCATCTATTTTATCCAATTGTCGCTTTTCTGCTGCCCTCTGATATTCATCTTCATCATCTGGTTCTGAGTCTTCGGCCTGTTCAACGGCCATGTTGGGGCATAACCTTCCGATACACGCTTTTTTAGTTCGCCCATGTCCACCAAATTTTGCCATCGCCCGACAAGCATTACACTCCCCGCAGTCAGGTAATTGACAGGCTTCACAAATACCACACCTTTTTCTTCTTAAAACAAGTTCATGATTCGTTTTGTCTAATTGATTTGTGAAGAAACTTTCGAAGGTTTTCCTCACTAGAGGTGTAGTTGTAGCCTTAGTCCAGGCTTTCTTATCGACTTTCTTGTAATCAATTTTAGCACGAATCCGTCTCTTCCCGAACTTTATTCCCATAAGCTTAATCAATTCTCTTATACAAGGCAGTGTGATTAATGGTTCGTTGTCTTCGTCCGCCTCCAAGCTTACAACTTGATCACAAACAAATTGTGCATGTTTGTGAAGCATTTCTTCAGTCATGTATTTATCATCCAAATCAGGTATTTTTGATTCCCGTATAACTTCTAACAAATCCTCATATGTTGGAAGCAAATAATGATATTCCTCTAAATATTCAACAACTACTTTACTCAGCCAAATCTTTTCATACAAATTATCCATCAATGGTGTGTATTCTGTGCTAGGCTTTAAAAGATTGTATTCACCAAATTCTGTTGATAATGTGATACAGTTCTTTGTCCCTCCGTCGAAACCATGGATGTACCTTAAATTATCAATATATACATTTTATAAATTAAATAAAATAAAACTTATAAAAATAAAAAATATTTAAAAAATTACAGTAGCAACCAAGCACTAAGTGACTGATGGGAGTTAAGTAATTAAAAATTATACTTTACCATTCAATAATGGGACCCACATCTTTAACTGGAATTGATTCTTCATCAATTTCTTGAGAGTCTGAACAAATGGATTTCAAATATCCAGACATGTATATTCTAACATCATTCTCTATAAGGCCTCCATCAATGGGACACAGATGCCCCTGTTGATCAAATATTGAAAACCCTGTTATATTTGTTTGTGGTCTCTCCATAATATCCCCTTCATCACCTAGAAAAAATTAAATGGTAACATGAGATTAAAATAATAAGAGTAGTGAGTAGTAATTGTAATTTTGATGGCCTAGACAAAGGAGTTTCTTTAATATCACTACAGACAAGTAGGCACATCACAGGTGAGTATTGGCATAATGGTAAATAAATTATGAACCTTTAAATCTTTGTACAATTCCAGGCTAGGAATATGGCTTGTCTACAATGACCAGCTGTTATAAGTACATACCTGATGATAAAACAAGTTTTTCATTTGTCAATGCTATAAATTCTTCAATAGCATTTTGAGGATGCCCTTGGAAATATAAAATATCTGAATTATTAAGGTATTGGCCACAGATATCACATTTTTCTTGGTTTAGTTTCTCTTGATTTGCATTAATGTTAGTTTTTATGTTATCATTTTTGTATACATTATTGTTTAGGTTATAGTCCAATCCATTTGTATTGTCATTGTCCTTGTGACATTTATCTCCCACACTGATTATTGGTTTTTCTAATATCTCTTCTTCACTTCTACCTGTTAAGTCTTCATCTAGTTTTACTTTTTTCTGCAATATTTAACAGCATATTATTAGTATATGTTTAATTGTTTCTTATATAAATTATAAATTAAATGCTTACATATACATGTGTATATTTAAAAGTATGAATAATATTGTAAGCGACTTAGTGGGACTGTCAATGCATACTGACAAAACAAAATTAATGACAAACGAAGATCAGAAATATATTAAGGTAAATAACAACAGTATATAATATGTAACACAATATACCTACTTAGGCCAAATAATCTCACCAGAGGACCAAATACAAAAAGAGATAGAACCAAGAATAAATAGCCATGCCTGTTATACAGCTGCCAAACTTGGGCTTTAACTGAAAACCAACAACTGTCCCTACAAGTTTGTCAGAATAGGATGGAGCGGAGTTTGCTTAGTGTCAAACTAAAACATAAAACAAAGCTATGTAACTGAAATAAAAAACGGATATAAGAGCTAGAACTGGGGTAACAGATGTGACATAAACAGTGAAGACATTAAAGTGGAAATGGACAGGACATACATTATGGAATAGAAAAAACAAATGGGCCAAAGATGTAACTGTATGGTACCTTAGAGAAGGAAAAGAGGAAATGAGGAAGACAAAATAAAAGATGGGAAGATGAAATAAAATCAATGGGAGAAACAACGTGGAGTAGAAAGGCACTTGACAAACAACTTTGGAAAAGCTAATCAGATAGAATTAAGTAAAAGTAAAAAAAAATTGTAAAAATAATCTGAAGGCTTATTTTATTTTATGGGCGATTCTCTGTAAGCTCGTAATTGGCTGTCCCAACCGACTTTTTCAAAAAGGGAGTACAAGTGGAAGCCTTGTTTTTAGATCCATAACTACTTTTAAGTTTCTTTCTGGACGTGACAGAAGCTCTAAAAACACAGTCCCCTGGCTGTCCCCATCACTCTATTTCCACCTAGAGATAACAGTTACGAAGAAGTTACTCAAACTTTTTGTTTAAAGCTTGATTTTGATTTAAACTAAAAGTTTTTATGATATTAAATGCTTTTTTGAACAGCTAATATCATTAATATTAACTGTTCAAAAAAGCAGTTAAATAAATAATAAAAAATAATTATTAAAATATATCATTTTCGCAACACAAGGTCTCCTATGTAGTCTTCTGTAAACTTTGTCCCCAGAATTTTTATACAGTCCCCTGCCAATAATTTAAATCCATAATAAAAAAAACTATACAGTCCTCTGGTAAGACATAACATGTAAGTTAATTACCTACTTTAATAATATTATAAACTTCATTGCTATATTATTTATCCTTCAATTGATGTGTAGATTCTTAAAAAACTTTTCTATTTAATTTTTGTAAATATTGTAAAATCTAACCGGAATAAACAGTCCCCTGGCAAGCCCTGGTAACAGTACTCTGCCTTTGTGTGTCCAAATATTGGATAATCCTGAGTTGATTGTTAAGGGAAAGATAATATTTTATCAGTTTCTACTTAAGTTGATGTTTTCAAGAGCAAATTTTTTTTATGCAATTAATTTGAATAGTTTGCCTTATTAGAATTAGAAAAATCCTTAGGATTTGATATTTCAATAATTCATTTAAAATATCATAATATAATTGAGAGAAAATACTGTTTTCTAATAATTGTAAGTGTTTCATTGAATAATGAATAAAATATTTAATTGTTAATGATATGACTATGTTGATCTAAGTGAGTACTGTTTCTACCACTTGAGGTTAATTTTTGATATGAAAATTCAAAGCAAGCTGTTATTTCAGTTCATCTTTTATAAATAAATGTTGTTTTCTATTGATTGTTATGAAAATAATAAATAATTAGTTAATGTAATATGATTTCTATTAAATAAAACAGTCCTCTGTCTCACTTAACAGTACCCTGTCATGATTTCTTAGAAAATCGCGAATAACTTGGAAAATATGAATTATCTCAGTGGGACCCTTTATCTAACTAAAATAATAGTTAATTTTCTTTGAAATAGAACACAATTTTTTGGAAAATAATAAAAATAATTGCCAGGACAGCATTTGTATGGGACCTGTACGAGCTTACAGAGAAATGCCCTTATTTATTTATTTTTATGAAAAATATTAATAACATAATTGTATAAAAATCATCATCAGACACAAGATGAGACAATTAGCAGACCATTTGTTACAAAATGTTGATATAAAACGATAGAATTATAATCCGTTTTTAATAAATAAATATTGAAAAAGCAATAAAAAGTTGATGTGCTAAAACTGCATAGACAGGTCCAGCTGTCAAACGCATTATATTTACTCTACAAGATTATTGATAAGTAGGTACATATGTATCACAATAATTCACAGCCTGAATCTTAAAATTCTATTAAGTACATACCAACTCAAAACTTTCTGCATCAGGGCTTCTGCTTCTTTTAACACCAGAATTGCTCATTGTTCCTTATCATCAATTTTACCAGGGAATTAATCTAAATTAAAAACAACCCAAAAGATCTCTGTTAACATGACTAAAACTTTTTGTTTTCGTTGGCGTGAAACTCAAATCTTAGTGGTATAAATTACACTTTATTTACAATAGGCACCAGGCATGCATAGTAATAATGGTGATAAAATATGAGAATTGCCAAATGAAAATAATCCAATTACCTTTTTAAACACAACAATCTCCTTTAAAATAGGCAGGCCACAGGTGCTTCAGCTTCGACAACTCACAATCCCATTCACAAATTCATACACCGAAAAGGAATGAGCGCAGAAATTATAAGTATGATACCTGAATCAGAAAATCAGAGTTTTTTGTTCAAGGAATTTATTTTGTGTAAAAGTTTACGTAAAACTCGTGATTTTAACCAAAGAGAATACAATCACTACGTTTATTTTATCAACTTTTTCAACCTGTAATTTGTGTTACCTACTATTTACGCGCGAAAGTCGAAACCTATTCATTCTCAACGTACCTTCTTCTTCTAGAGCTGTAGTTGTAACTAAACATTTTAACATCGATTTTCGCCACTGAAGACAAGGTACTGTTAACTCTTAGATTCTGATTTTATACTCAGATTATACTTCTAAAGGTCTACTATGGACGAGCCTTAGCGCAATTTAGGGGAAATTGCGCTAAGGCTCGTAGCCGAGGTTCAAGATTGAAAATGATAAAAAACCTAGCGCTTTCATAAAAACTAATTGGGGAATCGATTTCAACCTTAAATCATAATTTGACGATTCCCCTTCTAGCCGATGTACAAGATTTTAATTTTTGTCAGAAAGATCTAGTGAATTTATAAAAACAAATGCGGAATCGATTTTAACCAGTCAGTGAATCGGTACAGCATTGTGTTCCGTTAAATTAGTAAATGTAAAAAAAGACAACTGACATGACATGTGAGGTTAGTTGTGACATTTCACATCTGTGTTTCGCATTTGACAACCGACTTGTTTACGAAAAGATATCTAAAAAATGTACATTACGTTATTCTTTAACCTGTAAAATATAGCTAAATTGTTTTGAAAAATAACATTACAATTACAACTATGGACAACCTCGAATCTGAAGACGAGAAAGTAGAAGGCCCAATTGAAAATGCTTGGGCCATGAAGATTCCAAAGTTTACTGAAAAAGACAACCCACATGGTTTACTAGAGGAAAGTAAATTTGCAACATTGTTTCCCAAATATCGAGAGCAGTACTTGAAAGAGTGTTGGCCGCTTGTTCAAAAAGTATTAAAAGAACACAATTTAGTAGCAGAATTGGACCTAATTGAAGGAAGTTTGACTGTGAAAACCACAAGGAAAACTTGGGATCCATACATAATAATAAAAGCGAGAGACCTTATGAAACTCCTTTCACGTAGCGTGCCGTTTGAGCAAGCAGTTAGAGTATTAGATGACGAGGTGGGTTGTGACATAATAAAAATTAATTCATTTTGTAGAAAAAAGGAGACGTTTTTGAAGAGACGTCAAAGACTAATCGGCCCTAATGGTGTTACCCTTAAATCAATCGAATTACTCACTGAATGCTATGTTCTCGTTCAAGGGAATACTGTGTCTGCAGTAGGCCCATTCAAAGGACTTATTCAAGTGCGGAGAATAGTTGAGGACACTATGAAAAACATACATCCCATGTACAATATTAAAAGCCTTATGATTAAGAGAGAATTAATGAAAGATCCGCGACTAAAAAACGAAAGTTGGGATAGGTTTTTACCTTCATTCAAAAGTAAAAATGTCCCAAGAAAACAACCTAAAAATAAAGTCAAAAAGAAGCCTTATACACCTTTCCCACCTGCACAGCCTGAAAGTAAAATTGACAAGGAATTGGCCACTGGGGAATATTTCCTCAAAGATGACCAAAAGAGAGCTAAAAGGAGGCATGAAAAAGAAGAGAAACAAGTACATGCTAAGAAGGCCAAGGAAGAGGAACGTAAGAAAGACTATATTCCTCCCAAGGAAAAGGTTCATACAGAGAAGTCTGCAGAGTCATCAATTGATTTAAAGTCATTTAAAGCAAAAGTTAAAAAGGCTTCCAAATTTAACAGAAAATAATAGTTTTAGTCAATCATAAATAAATTAGTGATTAATAATTATTTTTATTTTGAGATCAATAAAATTCAATAGAAAATATTAATATGAAGAAGATGTTCTTTGAGATTGTTAATGAACCAACCACCCAGTTTTTTGTCACTTGAAATAGTTTTATATTGGAGTGCTGAGACTTATCTCAGCAATGCATAACATGATGATAAATAAAGATTTAACACATTTATCTTGTTTTGTTATTCACAATCATATTGATCAGCTTCGTGTAATTCTACCTATCCCTAGAGAATCATACATTATTTTGATGTTTAAAAATATTGAATTCTGTCCAACTAAGTAGCACCATTAAATTAAATTACATTTTGCCAGCAAAGCCCGTCTTATATTATTATGTGTGTGCCCCTGTATCACACCTCAATTGTACGGGAACATTATTTTTTTTAAGTTAAAAGCTATCCCATATTCTTGACAGGACAACCTTTAGCATTTACAGTACATGTAGTATAATACAATATTATGTCATTCAAGGTATTAAAATAGTAAAAAAACAATAAATAACATCATATAAGAAATTTATTTTTTTAATTTCAGTATTTTTAATTTTGGTATAGATTTATTTTTACCTATATATTCTTTGCCATTCAAATATGACTGCAAAACTTTTGGGATGGCTACGATACCTTTAGGATCTTGGTGTGTCTCTATCAAAGCTATTAACATTCTAGGAATAGCACAGGCAGTTCCATTTAAAGTATGTGTAAAACTGTTAACATTCCCATCTACATATTTTATATTTAGCCTTCTTGATTGATAATCTGTGCAATTGCTACAACTAGAAATTTCTCCAAAGCTTTTTCTTCCCGGCATCCAGGCTTCAATGTCATATTTCCTAAGAAAAAAATATTTACTGTTCAAGTAAATGTAAAATTAATAATAATAGTAACAGTAGAAGTAACAATAGTACAAACTAACAAACAAGAAGCTTGTTAGTTTGTACTATTGCTATAGAACTCGTAATTCAATACATTACTCATTACTAAATTTTGTTGTTTTGTTTTGAGCATTGTATAGTAAAGAAAATTTTCAAGATACTGTAATTGTAATTATAAACCTGTATGCTGGAGCTCCTAGCTCATGAGGAGGCATGTCTAAGACTCTCATGTGGATGTCTAATTCGGTAAAGAGCTCTTCTTGAGTTTCTCGTAGTTCTTCAAGCAGTTGGTCTGATTGATTTGGAGTGGTGACAGTGAACATCTCCACCTTAGTAAATTGATGCACCCTGTTTATTTAAATATGTATATTTTTTTTTTTAACATAACAAGACTAGATGGTATTTTAAAAATATATTTTTAAATTAGGTAATTAAATTTAACAGACATTTATTTTAATTGTATACTGTATAGTAGTAAAAAAAATACTTTTTGCATTCATCAAAATTACCTGTATGTTCCACGTTCATCCAAAACATTTGAAGTCTCTGCACGATAACATCTGCTTACCGCTAATAGTTTCAATGGCAAATTTTTCACTTTGTGGGTAGTGTTTGCAAGTAAGCCGGCAAGTGACATTTCTGCAGTACCAGATAAATATAAATCAGGTCCATGGAGAGAAGGATCCAAGGAATATATCTACAAAATATTTTTAAGGTCATGACATATCCAAAAAAAGTATAACATGTCTTAATATCACAGAAATATATATATTTTTTTAACTGTCAGATCACTAAATTTGTTACCCAAGCTTTTAATCTTAAAATATATTTTTGTGCTTCCACATTATATACCTAGTCATCATAATACTGTGGTACATAATTATTATTATGATGACAAAAATATGCACCAAGATGGATTTCTTCAAATTTACTTAATAAAATAATTTGATAATATCTAATTGTCAAACTACAAACCTGTGTACGATTACTGTTGGGTGTCATGCCGCAACCTTTCAGGACCGCATGAGGCAAAATGTCCGGTACAGATATTAACTTATAATTTTTCTTTAATAACCTCGACACAGTATATTTGATTAGAGCTTCTTCTATTTCAGCAAGCTCTCCTAGGTAACAGTAACTTTTATTCCCACACGTAATACCAAGTTTGTCTGTCCTCATTAAATTTAGTTTTTCGGTAATTTCACTAAATTCAAGAGGTTCATTACAAAATATTCTTTTGGAACTTATTGTATGAATGATACAGGGATCGTCCTTGTAATCTTTTACAAGTGGATGAGTTTTGTTAGGAAGTTTTTCTAGTTCTAAATACAATTGTTCGAGGAGCGTTTTGTACTTTTTATCAGAAATTTTAGTGCCTTTAAACTCGTCGTACATTTCTAAAACTTTACTAATGTTTCCCACACCTTTTCTTATTTCTATGTTATCTTTTATTTCTCTTTCATTGTTTTTGTTACAGAAATAATCTATATTTATTCCATGCAAACAGCTCCCTGAATAAAGCCTTGAATTATTTAGTATTCTACAATTATTATAAACGGTCGTGTATAGATTGGACTTAAACATATTTTAATGGGTTATAAAGTATATCTCTATCAGTTCTATTTATTTAAGTGTTTATTTCTAACGAATTTGAGTTCTAACATAGTTTCTATGAACAAAATAAAAAACCATATTATTTCAACAAACGATTAAATGCACAGCACAGTCAAAGAGAATATAATCACTACGTTTTAATCATAGATTAGAGTAATTATTTTATTATAGGGTTTTAATTTAAGCACAGTTATTAAATAGGTAGGTACCCATCAAATTAAATAGCATTTAGCAACTGATTACACAGATCACAGATTAAGTATTAGTTACTACGTAAACACAGATTGAGTACCTAGGTATTAGTTACCAAAGAGAATATAATCACTACCATAGATTAGAGTAATTATTTTAATCATTTAAACTCTTTTATATTATATTATACTCTATGTTTTAATCTAAGTTAAAGACAGTCATAGTTAAAGAATAAACATAAAAATAAATTAAACTTAGTTAAAGAATCCTCTAGATTTGACACAGTGCCACAGCCGAAAGGGACAAACGAAAAGTATATACAATATCTGTATTGCCAACCCCATTTAAATTTACCCAATTTATTCAGTAATCTTACTACTCGGGACTAACAAAGATTAGTACAGAACAGTAAAATACTAATTTATTAATGAGAGAAAGTTTGTTCATCCATATAATTGTTTCCATTAAATTATGAAATTTGGAACGGACAAAGCAGGAAACAATATGTTACGTTTATGACGTGTAAATGTACCAACGGTTCCCATTTGCGCATACAAAGTAGCATTGGCTGCTACTTTGTATGCCCAAAACATACCATACAACAAAACCCAAGGTTTTAAAAAAAACATCTTTACATTTTCATCACAGACGCGGACGTAATAATAATTTATGTATGTCGGTACTCTATTTATGTTATCGAATGTACTATAATTTCTTGGCGGACATTCTTTTTATGTAGTAATAAAACACAAACTACTTGCACTTTTTTTCACTTTATTATAATGTATACCTACACCGACGATGACTTCGTCGAAACCGGTCGTGTATTTTAACAAATATAAAAATAATTAAATTAATATAAAATAACTAATAAAGTAGGTATATACGTAAAAAAGTATATAAAAAAAATAAGGTGTTTAAAGGTAGTCTGTGCATATAGTCATTATTTAAATGATTTTATTATAATATTTGCATTTTTTTTTATAATTATTGGTATATTACAACATATATGGGTCGTTTTTAAAAATGATTATTTCCGTAACTGTATTCATACCGTTTGCTATTGGAAGTAGATACACGAATTTCTTCCTCCTCGTTTAAGCATTTGGTATTTTCCTTTTCATGCCTCCTATAGTGTGGATCCCTTACCAGCATTTCCGGTGACATTCATAATATTATTAATTTATTTCTTATACCAACTACAATTTATAGATATAATCTCATTCGACTATTCACCGCAGTTCAAGAGTTCATGAATGGAAATTTTAGGAGTGACTTTTACGACTTATATTCACTATACGTCTTCCAATAAATATTTCTTCGGCTTTCCTAAAACAAAGCAATAATATATAAAATAGGAGTAGTAGAGGCGTTCGTTAAATGTAGACAAGATTTCCATTGCCATCGTTAATTTACAGTAAAAAAATAGTACTTTTAGTGAATTTATGTAGGTAAATTTCAGTAGGCTCTACACAAGACTCTGAATATAATATTATGTTTATAACATTATAATAATCACTTTTAGAGTACGTAAATAAATACCGTAATAGTAACTAACCTGTAGTGTTGAGTAGGACATACATGAGGCGCTTCATTTGTCCCGGACATGACGTCAAAATGTAAGAGTGCCTCGAAATTTAAAATTGTACTACTTCAATTTTTTTGTCGCGGACCGCCGCCGGTCGAGCGAGGCAGACAAACGACAATCACCGAAGCACGTCACGGTCGTCGGCTCGTCGCGTCTGACATTTTGAGCGAGAGAGAAATATATTGTCTTTCATGCGAGGCGAGGCGCCAGCCAGGAGGCGCGTATTTAAAATTTAAATAATATTCTAACATTGTTTATAGAGTCAGTGCCATTTAATTACTATTTTTTTGGTATTTCTTTTGAAGTGGATAGATTAATAATCTTAATAAAAAAAAAAAGATTAAGAGTCTTAATTTAAGATACTCAGGTAAGTAGTATTTGAACGGCCCCAAAGTACAAACACATAAAATTTATTTTTTATACTTCTAAGATTTATAACTTCAAAATATTTGTAGTAAACAAACAAATGACATGACAAATGCACGTCGCGTCTGACATTTGAGGCGCCAGGAGGCGCGCATATTTCGTACTATAATAACATCAAATGGTTCAGTACGCCTCGCCTCATTTGAAGTGGGACATTGTTGATTGTACTGGCTCAGGACAAAAAAGAGGCTACTCTTACAAACTCTTTTTCAAGTCGTGTCCTACCCAACACTACTAACCTGCTCAATGACATGACGCGTAGGAATAGATAACGAGTTTAAACTTGTCATATTTGCTGTTTTTGTAAAACAACTTTGTTCAAAATGTCTAGAGCATACTCGAGTATATTTGGTTGTTTGCTAGTCTTGTCGGCCTGTGGCACGAATCCATAATTGGCGGATTGAAGAGTCCTTTGGAAATCTGTAACAACAGTTTCACTATTGCACAGCTTAAGATTGAATAATAAAATTATAAAGAATTGAGAAACCTCCTCTTTTTTTGAAAGTCGGTTAAAAAAGACCCCACTTTTAGGGTAAATTATGAGTACCTTAGCTGGTATCCCCATAAAATCTTTAACATTACTATGTCAAACAGTAGTTTAAAATGGCGGACTGCCTGACATTTGTTTCGAGGATGACAATTTAACCTTGTCACATACATTGGTTGGATAGTACATTTATTATTGATTACATTTATTATGACGACCTCCGTAGCGCAGTTGGTTGAGCGCGTTGGCGCTCGAACGAAAGGTCGCGGGTTCGAATCCCGCCGAGGGAACAAAAAGTTTTCAATGTTCCTGGGTCATGGATGTGTATTAAATATGTGTATAATATAATAAAAATCTTAAATATGTGTATATTATAAAAGTATTAAATATATTTCCGTTGTCTGGTACTTGTAACACAAGTTCTTCGGATACTTAGCACAGGGCCAGAATGACGTGGTGTGAAGCGTCCATAGATATTATTGTAATTTTAAATAACATTTTAATTCATTATTTCTATTCCCAATAACCTATTAATAGCTTATTAGTGTGCTACGGAACACAACCTGTCGATATTTTATCAAAGCAAGGGGTATTTGTTACTAAAAATGGTACGTACGCATGATAGGAAATATTTCGTGTTTTTTGCTCAGTACGGCTTTTACAGCCGATTATTTAACACATATCCATGTAAAGCATATGTATCACTTAAGATTCTTTTTATTTTCACCACTTATATCACTATTATTCACTAAAAATCCTGGAAGATACGAGCTGTGACCGAACTGTCAACTGATTTGTTGGGCACATAAGCAGTTGTGCCCAACAAACAAAAACAGGAACTCTGACAAAGACAGGCAATATTGTCGCCTTCCTTTTCCTTCCTTAAAGTTTTTGTATGTTGTGATCTCGTTCACACACTTTATTGACGTATCGTAGCAAATCTATGTATATTCTTCATCTATTTTTATTTTTATTTACGAATTTTATTTTTTCAATAACTAAAAACTACGAGTTTCCGCAAATTTTAATTTTGGTTAGTGACTCCTTACTTATTTTTGTTGTTAGCTCTATTCGCCATAAAAATTGCAGCCGCCAACTGGACCGACCGTAATGTACATTTTTACCCTCATTGCACTTCCTAATTTTATTTATGGCAACATTTAAATTTAAAGTCGGTAAATTCTTGTATCATAAAAATAGATCGTCTGCTGTGAGCATGGCCCATAGAGTATAATAATATAAATAGAGCATGGCCATTGACACTGACTCATGACTGAGCTGCCGCCTGCCAGTTGCAACTTGCCAGAGCCTTTATCAGCTGGAAGAGTACTCGTGCTAAAGTAAAGTAAATAATATTAACTTTATTTTAGTATTGTTCAATGTTCTATTACTTTCTCAGATGTAAATTTATTTCTCTGTCTTCGTAGTTACGTACTGCATCAGTGATTCATTATTGTGTTACCAATCGACAATCACTAACTCAAATTAACTGTGCTATTGATTTTGTGTATTAAGTTATTTAAAACACAGATCAAAGGTAAATAAATTAAAAAAACTGCCTTGTTACTATTGTGTGATAAAGGTACACGTTTTTATTTGGTAAGTACGTACATATTAATTTATCAAAAATATTTGTCTCCAAACCCTGTTTATTCTTATTTTTGAGGTTATGTCTGTTTTTCCGGGATATTTCCAGGAGTAAAACAGGGCAGAAAGGTGGAGACGGCGGTAAGGGGACAAAGGAAATCCCCCCTACCCTCCCCTCTACTCAGCAACCACTAGTTAAGAAAATATTTACAGTTGTAGTTTAGAGGTTAGATAAAACAGACAAGTTCTACGTGGAGATTTGTTTTTGGGACAATGTCTGTCACGTCTCCGGCGCTGCGGGAAATGCAGCCCCTTCGCCCATGCGTAACGAATGACATCAACCAACACTCGCCTCGGCAGCTCCGGCTTTCTGGTCGCCTTCGGCGACCAGCCTCCGCCGCCACGGCGAGTCCTGGTTTCTGCATTTCGTTCGGCGGGCGGGGGCTGCTCTCCCTCCGCGCCTACGCGCTTAAATATACACTCTAGGGGTTGACAGACAAGTACTACGTGGAGTCGGGGTTGATAGATTCGCTTTTAATAAAATTCAGTCACCTGACTGATTTTATGTCCGCTCTCATATAAGGGCTATGTTACAATCCGCTAACTAATTGGACGTTGAGTGACGATTGTACAATCAATGTTCGGCCTAGTCTTTCAATTAAATCTGGTCATTCGATAAAAACGCTAGTCACTCAATGCAATAGCTGATTTAATTAGATGACTGCGACATATACATCGCATGATCCACCAAAGAGAGGAATTCTAACTTGAACTTGCTGTAGCTGTAGATCTTTGTATCACCGCTTCCGAGCATAATAATAATAATAATAATTAAGCCTTGTTTATCAATACATAGTATAAAACAAAGTCGCTTTCGCTGAATGTCTGTCCGTATGTATGCTTAGATCTTTAAAACTACGCAACGGATTTTGATGCGGTTTTTAATAGATAGAGTGATTCTTAAGTAAGGTTTGTAAGTATAATAAATGCATAATATAGTAGAGAAACACTGATAAATTTAAAGGTTTCTAATGTGATGTCGTAAAAAAGCAAGTTTTTTTGCGCTTATAATGCAAACGCTGGCTGAACCCTACGAGATAGACCAAAATAATGTACTACAGTATTGTTCACCATAATAAGTCCAACAAAAAAGTCCGCGATGGTATATGTCTATTTCTTAGGGGTGGGCTACCACCATAGAAGAGTCTAGAAATAACCATTTTTATCCTTTACTAAAAAATGGTTATTTACGAAGTGATTTTAAACAATACAGCATTAATCCTTTTACAATTAAGTACCTTAAATAAATTGTGCATTTATTATAGATCAATATGCTTTTTACAGCATGTAATTTAAGCGAATATTACCGAAGATATTACAAATTTAAAATGCAGGGTCGTAGTTGTTTGCGCCGCGGCGGTACCGACCCGCGGCCGGCCGGGGGTCGGGCGGCGCGTGCCGCCCGACCCCCGTCGTGCAACTTTTAACGTTGCAGGATTAGACTTGAGCGTTGAGAGTTTTTTTTCACATGGCCAATTATATGTCGCGCTGTCAAGAGTAACGTCTAAGCAAAACATGTTTGTATTGGCTAATGACAAAAAAGCTGTGAACGTTGTGTTTACGGACATTCTGTAGTAGGTATATTTTGCATTGCACCCGTGCGAAGCCGGGGCGGGTCGCTAGTTCCTTAATAAATTACAATAAAATATTATTTATATTATGTACAATTTAATTTTCAGTATTCAGTTAAAATATTTACATTATTAATTATAAATTTTTAAATAAGAATTAGATTTAATATAAAAATTTGCAAAAAAAAAAAAAATATAGGTACATTTAATACATTACTTAATACATGGACGTATAAAAAAAGGCGGACAGAGTTCCTGCTAAGATAAAACTGTGTCCCGTAATGGCGGCGGTGGTCTATGTGTGAATCAATTGTGGGTTGCCATGTCAGTCAAATTTACCCATCTTTTAATTTTTTTAAACAACTAAATTAAAATTATTTGCCGTATGTAATTTATAAAATTAATTGATGAACAAAAATTGCATGTGTGTCAGACAAATAGATTGTATGGCGAGAAGTTCACGAATGATTGGTGAAGTGTGTATGTGATAATAAAAAAGGATGTTGAGTCTGAAAACGCTTTTTATGATTGCTTGTCACTATTATGAGAGGATGTAATATGTGTTTTGTATGTTAATTATCAGAAGAAGACGTGTACAATAAAAAAATAGTTAATGATTTTGTACAAGTTTTATTAAAATAATTCAACATCCTAAGTGCCGAGTAACTTTTTCATAATGGTGCCTTTTACTTTGACAACTTCTTAAATCCCCTTTTAATTTTAAAATATGATGAAATCGAATCGTTAAATATTTTTCTGCAATATATTTTATAAGACTTAATTTGTATTCAGTTCCAGCAAATGTATGTTCATTTTCTAACTTTATAAAAACGTATTTGTCTCCTACGAATTTCTTTAGATTTTTTGTAAGAATATAATATATATTATGATGTTTTTCATTGTACAATGTGATATTTTCCTTTATAATATTTCGTATAACCATTTCACACATGTAACAAATCTTGAAAATATCATTCTAGGGAAATCGTAATCCTCCTCTGGTTTTTAACTTTATCTACTTATGGAAATATGTATAGGTTTTCTCCAGTAGACAATCGCGCAATACATGTTCCGCATTTTATTTTCTTTGCTGTCAAAAGAGTCCTCTTATTCTTCATACCTGTATGCAGGAGTATTTGTATTTATAATTTATTTGGCCGACGTACAATTCAGTATTGATATTTTCTCTAAAGAAACACAATTTCCAGTTGTAAGGCATCTTATCTTCATAATATGGATTAAAACCGTTTTCACCTTTAGATTGTCTTATTATTTCAATCCAATCCTTTTTCCATGCTTTGTTTTCTTTAGGAAATCTAGATAAAATAAAATAAATTATATAAATAAATGAAAATTGTAATAACCATAAACTCCCACTATTTCGGGTGATTTGCATTTGTGAATATTAGCAACACTGAGATTATTGTCAATTATGTTGAAATATTTTGCTTTAAAAATTAAGATAATTTTTAATTGTTAAACACGGGAATAGAGTGATTGTATTATTCACTCACCTGTGAAACGAGATTCCTGGACACCTTTCCCTTTGATCACTACGGTTTTTACACCATATCACCACACAAGACATTTTATTTTCATTTATGTTTAGGCCGCGTACCCGTGTCGACTGTGTTGACGTTTGCGCTCTAATGGCTGACTAGTGTGTGAATGTGTGCGTGCGGGCCGTGTACATACAGTCAGCTGGCCGACTCTAAAGACACACTGTTGTGTTTAATGAGACTCTGTCCGACTTTTTTTATACGTCCATGACTTAATAACTTATACAATATTAATTAATTGTTAGTTAATCCTAAGTTTTTAAATATTTTTATTAAGGACCTCTCTACTGAGTGAAGGCCTCCTCCATTTTTCTCCAGTTGTCTCTGACTATATATAGCCTTTTCTGTCCAGTTGTTTCCCGCTATCTTTAAAATTTCATCTAGCCATCTTTCTATTGGTCTACCTCTGTTTCGCTTGCCAACTGGACCTTGCCATGTGGTAATCCTTTTCGTCCATCTATCATTGTCCATTCGTGCCTTAGATGAAACAAAAAGAGGTTAGGTTAGGTTAGGTTAGGTTAGTTTCATCTAAGATTCGTGCAACATGTCCGGCCCATTTCCACTTTAGCTTTTTGCAGTGCTGTAATACGGCTTCCGAGCATAAACACAATAAATTTGTCAATTTTCGAATTAAGGTAGGTAGGTATAAAATTCATATTACATTTTAGATAATTGAGTATAATTATTATTCGCACATTCGGTAGAGTGTAGACACCGGCAGGCTTATTACGTATAGGTACATATCGGTAGGTATATTATCTTGCAAAAGCAATAGTAAAAAGCACATTTTTTACCCGACTTCGGCGAAGCCAAAAGGAAGGGTAATGATTTTGGCAGTCTATGTATGTATTAGGGTATCGAGAACCGGTATATTTTTAGGAACCGGGATTTTCGGTACCGGCACTAGTCAGAACCGGGAATTCCCGGGATTTCCCGGGATTTTAGGTATTTTCGTGATTTTTTTCTTACTTGACTAAAAACAAATACAATGGCTTCGAAAACTACTTTTTATAAATAAATCACACATTTTGGCATGTCAAGTTAAAGTATGATACATTAATTTGCTATACAATGATTAAAATATCGTTATAAATTAACCTTTGATAAAGTTTTATTTCATTTAACGTCTCTAATATTAGGGCATTTTCCGCGTAGAATAGTATTCGTAACAAAAAGTTCTTTATCAAATAACTCTACGGCTGCAGTATGATTAAGATAATGTCTTATGACTATCTACTATCCAGTTTCTGGCCAGATCATACGCACTACAATATTTTTTTCCGAGGCGTATATTATGTATAACGATTTGCCAGCCTATAAGGCACACTTAGCAGATTCCCTCCCGCTCTTGCAAAGTTATTACTTTTGAATAGGTAAATAAAACATAGCATATTATATCTACGATCTATCATGGGCCAAAAAACTATTTTACCGGTGTAAATCTATTAAAAATTATAATATTGTAAAATACTGTGTAGTACAAAAAACCCAACCAAAACTGAGGAGTTTTATAAGTATAAGTAATTATATTTTGTTAGTAGGAATCAACGTCACGTTATATACGTGACGTTGAATCCTACTTTTCTCGGTAGTTTTGCCTCGGCGTGGATAAGTTCTATTTATTATAAACTTACCGCCGTACCAAAATTAAACCAAATCGCTAAAACGGTTCAAGAGTCTTAAAGTAACAAACATAGTTAGTTTCACGTTTGAAATAATATTAAGTATGGATAAAACATTTTAAAACTATTTTTCTGCTTTGCCAATCGCACGAAATGCGGTATAATGTTTGGACAGAAATTAAAATTATAAACGCAGATATTGAGAAAGTAAGTTTTTACCCTTTGAATGTAATATCGAAGTGAGTTCTACTGGCTAAAAAGATGGATCTTCCAAAAATCTTAACAACTTTATCAAACAGATAAATTGATTCAACAAAAATTCATAGTTCAAAAACTATCTAAAAAAAATTTTAAATTTAAGATAATTGTATCGTGTTTGGTATCAAAAGATAGGTCTTGGCAAGCACATTACAAATATGTATTTAAATATTTTATTAATTATTACATTTTATTGTTAAATTCAAAATAAACGTTTAAAATTCAGTCTTACAAGTAGTATCTAGGAGTTGTTTAGTTAATTACCAACTATGTAACGGTTAGTTTTCAAAATATATTTGATGAGAAAACAGAAAAATATAAAATAAAAATAAGTTAAAAACTATAACCCGACTTCGCAAAAAAAGGGTCTAAAAAGGCTGAAACAAGAAAATAATTCAATTTAAAATCCAGATATGCTTAGGTACAAAAATGGTCAAGGTAGAGCCGTAGTCGTACCCGCTAAACAAATCTAGTCGTCACTTCATACAAAAATACGGTAGAAAAAAGATATTATTCGTCTGCTGTTCAAATATACTATCCCAATAGCGGGTACGACCACGGCTCTACCTTGACCATTTTTGTACCTAAGCATATCTGGATTTTAAATTGAATTATTTTCTTGTTTCAGCCTTTTTAGACCCTTTTTTTTGCGAAGTCGGGTTATAGTTTTTAACTTATTTTTATTTACCGCGTCGATAACGGCGGTTAATTAAAAAATCGCAAAAAACGGGTCTCAAAAGGCTGAAACAAGAAAAAAATTCAATTTGAAATCCAGAAATACATAGGAACAAAAATGGTCAAGCTAGAGCCGTGGTCGCACCCGCTCTTGGGATTGAATAATGCAGCAGCAGAAGAATATTATGATTTTTCAAGCTCTTTTTTTTCTATCGTATTTCGGTGTGAGGTGATGCTTAGATTTTGTAAGCGGGTCCGACCACAGCTCTAGCTTTCTATCTTACTTTTATTTCATTACTAGCTGACCCTTGCCCACTTCGTTGAGCATAAAAACAGTTTATGATGAAATTCAACTAAAAAAAACAACCCCTAACTCAGGAACGCGGAACCCGCAACGCGGGAACCCAGAACCCGCAGCATGGGAACCCGAAACCCGCAACCCGCAACGCGGGAACGCGGAACCCGCAGCATGGGAACCCGAAACCCGCAACGCGGGAACCCGGTACCCGCAACGCGGGAACCCGGAACCCGCAACGCGGGAACCCGGAACCCGCAACGCGGGAACCCGGAACCCGCAACGCGGGAACCCGCAACCCGCAACGCGGGAACGCGGAACCCGCAACGCGGAACCCGCAACGCGGAACCCGCAACGCGGAACCCGCAACGCGGGAACGCGGAACCCGCAATGCGGGAACCCGGAACCCGCAACGCGGGAACGCGGAACCCGCAACGCGGGAACCCGGAATCCGCACCATGGGAACCCGAAACCCGCAACGCGGAACCCGCTACGCGGGAACCCGGAACCCACAACGCGGGGACCCGGAACCCGCAACGCGGGAACCCGGAACCCGCAGCATGGGAACCCGAAACCCGCAACGCGGGAACCCGGAACCCGCAACGCGGAAACCCGGAACCCGCAACGCGGGAACCAGGAACCTGCAACACGAAAACCCGGAACCCGCAACGCGGGAACCCGGAACCCGCGACGCGGGAACCTGGAACCCGCAACGCGGGAACCCGGAACCCGCAACGCGGGAACCCGGAACCCGCAACGCGGGAACCCGGAACCCGCAACGCGGGAACCCGGAACCCGCAACGCGGGAACCCGGAACCCGCAACGCGGGAACCCGGAACCCGCAACGCGGGAACCCGGAACCCGCAACCCGCAACGCGGGAACGCGGAACCCGCAACGCGGAACCCGCAACGCGGAACCCGCAACGCGGAACCCGCAACGCGGAACCCGCAACGCGGAACCCGCAACGCTGAACCCGCAACGCGGAACCCGCTACGCGGGAACCCGGAACTCACAACGCGGGGACCCGGAATAAATAGTATCCTATGTCCGTCTACTGGCTCTAAGTTACTTCCTCACCAATTTTCAACCATATCGATAAAGCCGTTCTTGAGTTATAAATAACTTAACTAACACGACTTACTTTAATACAAATAGCTGATGTATAGATGGAACTAACATAAGCTAACGCCCGGTGAATGCTCCCGTCACAGTCGGTCCAGCCGATTCGGTGATCATTAGTTAGATAACGATGATGATGATGATGATGAAAAGAAGCCTAAATTAATCCTTATAACTTTAGCTATCTACCAGTGAAAGTCTCGTTAAAATCGGTCCAGCCGTTCCAGAGATTAGCCGGAGCAAAGGGACACGCTAACAGACAGACAGACATTTTTTTTTAATTGCATTTTCGTTTTCAGTAGCAAGAAAAAAAAAAAGTAGAACAGACAGACGTTAACTTCGCACAAAGACAAATAACGACAAAAGACATAGTGGCGTCTTAACATGACGTTTTCGATTTTTTTTTATTGTTCGTGAATTATGACCATGGATCTAACTCCTTCGATCTGATTTTTAAATTAACATTTATAATATATTCTTATTACAACTTATAAGTTAAGTACTTTTTTAAATAGGTATATTTATAGTTGTTAAAAGATTAATCGATTTTTTGAGTAAGTCTCTAGTGTTTAATAAGAAAAAGTGTTAACTGACGTAACATTATCACGACGTTTATTTCATTAAATCATAATTTGTATATTATATTTAAGATCGTTTATCAGTGAAAGCAAATCGTAAAAAAACTCATATTGGTTATGTTGACAATAAATATCTAATAATTATTAAATAAAGTTTAGTAAATTCTGCAGTTTTAACAAAAAGAAAATATTTATTTTATTATGTCGTCGTTACAACGTTACGTCGCTCATTTTTGATAAACTGTCAAATGTTACCTATTAAAATGACCCGACTATTTATTAGTGGTGGACAAATAGTTTAATGAATCCAAATAGTTTAAGTTTATGTTAATACGTTATTTATAGCATTTCATAATTTTTATTTTCCATTTGTAAACAATGTCGTTACCATGACACACCAGTGTCATATAAACTGGCAACGACGTGAATCGATTGAGCCCAGGTTCAAACCCCGCGTGACCATCACGTATTTTCTTCTTTTTTCTAATTTTCTGCTTATTTTTTTCAACATTTTCTTTCATAATAACCTTTTCGTGACAATAACGAACATACCGTAAAAAAAATTGCGAAATTGGTCAAGCCGTTGTCGAAGCTCACACGACGTAAGAAATTTTGGAGGTCGTTTTTTTACACTTTGGGCTACATTTTTGGGGTTTTAGTAAGGAACCCTACTTTTTTTAAACATATAATATAGCCTATGTTCAGCGCTAGGAATGTAGCTTTCCAACGGTGAAAGAATTTTTCATATTGGTTCAGTGGTTTCAGAGCCTATTCCATTCAAACAAACAAACAAACAAACAAACAAACAATCAAACGTTACCTCTTTATAATATTAGTATAGATGTATGAACTTAGGCCAAAAGAAACATAAATGTGATTGAGAATTTCGTTTATCGGTGATTCTACAATAAGAGGTAAATTGTGCGGCAATTCGTTTTTAACAGTTTTTTACCCGACTTCGGCGAAGCCAAAAGGAAGGGTAATGATTTTGGCAGTCTATGTATGTATGTATGTATGTATGTATGTATGTATGTATGTATGTATGTATGTATGTATGTATGTATGTATGTATGTATGTATGTATGTTCCTTCGTAGCGGCTAAACTACTGGTCCGATTTTGATGAATGAGGTGTCAATCGATTCGTATTAATGCCGTGAGTAACATAGGCTATATATTTTTTAGAAAATTATACCTAAAAAACTATCTCCAAAAAAAAATTTATTAAGATATTTGTCTCGTGTTTGGTATCAAAAGATAGGTCTTGGCAAGCACATTACGAATATGTATTTATATTTTTTATTTATTTATTATATTTTATTGTTAAATCTATACTTATAATAAAACTGTAGAGAGGTCAATTCTGTACATTGAATATTTTTTCAAAATACATATTGGAGGATGATTGGCGATCGATACTGATGCCAAAAATGCAATTAGTAAAATTTTTGTCTGTCTGTCTGTCTGTCTGTATGTGCACGATGGGAACAAAAACTACTGAAGGGATTTTAACCAAACTTGGTACGATTGTAGCCCATATTCCTGGGCAGGTTATAGGCTATATAACATAACGCTACGATACATAGGAGCCGAGCAGTGACGATAAATTTGAAGCAAGTCGGATGAATTTCGCGCGCACGGCCTGCGGTCGAACGGTTCGTGCGCGGGGCGCGGGGGGATCGCTTACACAGTAACGCGAAGCAATAAAACGTGGCACTAAAGTAGATTAGAACATCAAATAAGTACCTAACTATCAGGATTTTTTTTTCTGGGAAAACAGTGTTTTCACAGTGTCATAATAATATAAAAATTGTATTTTTGAACTTGCTTCACAAATTGAAATAAATTATCATTTATTGTATGAAATCAACTAAATTAACTGTATAATTAAAAGAAAGCCTTTCGCGATAAACTAAAAAACGGGCAATTAAGCGGTTTTTGGTAAGCTATTTATACCATCACGGTATTAATCCTTATCATTTTTAATACGTTAGTTGGCTTAAAAAATACTATTAAAATGTGCTAACTGTGCCTGTGCTGTGTTATTATAGGAGACTTTTATTTATGCAATAGTACCCAAAACAATATATTTTTTTATTTTTGTCTGTTTGTCGGTGTATTTGTGCACGCTAATCTCAGAAACGGCTTATCCGATTTAGATGTGGTTCAATCATATTTGTAGTAATCTTGACTTAACATTTATTTCATCTCAATCGGTTCATAAATAAAAAACTTATGACAATTTAAAAAAAAAGCTGGACGTTTGTATGAAGCGCGGCAGGAACCGCGCTGCAAACATTCAAATTTAATCTTTTTTTATTTTATATTTTCTTTAAAACTAAATTTAATTTATTTATATTATTGTTATACTTAGGGTAGGTTAGTAAAAAAACGCTACTAAAACCGATCGGCGCGCCGAGCTGGGGCCTAACTCTCCAAACTGATTCGATTTTGATTCAGAATCGATCGTGCCGCATACTCCCGAATAAATTGACGTTTGTTTATTTTTGTTCTATGTCGATTGATATCGTCGGGTGTACAAAAAGTTGCGTTCCAAAGGTTTTCTTTATCCTAATTAGTTCCAAAGTAATCTACCAAATAAAACACCAAATCCGTTGAGATCGAACTGATTCGATTCTCGGTTGTGTCGAGAGTAAGCCTGCTGGATTCTCGACGGGGCGTGCCGCTGCGCCCATGTCTTACCGAGAGTTTCGTTTTAAATACCTTAATAATTGCAATATATTATGTTTCAATTTAATATCTCAAAATATTAATGACAAAAACGGTACTAAGTTCAAAAAAATTGAAAATAATTTTATGGTTTCGCAATTTATCCTATGTCGGCACTACTAAGACGTTGCTTCGTATCAAATTTAGGTTTTGGTTCCCTTTGGAGTGTCGAAAATTAGAGAGATACGGCTGAATCTTTGGGTAGATGTGGCTAAGGAGTCTGTTTTTTTCAAAGCCAGAAGGGACAGAAGATCCTGAGTATTTAATAGGATTGTTAGCTTGATACCTACACGTGTTAAAGTTTTGACAACCAGACAGATAGACAGACGGGACATCGAAGTTAAATAATTTACTAAATTAACGTGAAAAATTGGCTGGGTCTATACGGTGCATTCGAATAATATTATCCTAACTTCGAATACCTTTGCTGACTTCTACATATTGTGCGAAGGCCTACTTCTTTTGCCGAAAGGATGGTACTATATTATTATTATACCCTGCATACCAAGAGGCTTGCCGGGTACGTGACTTGCTGGATCGGGATCAACACTGGGATACACTGGGAAGTACCTATTGGCGAAAGTTGTCAGCGGTTGCGCCAATAAACTAAAAATATATTTAAAAATATAAAAGTGTCCTAAATCACTTTTCCACGCGTACGAAGTCGCGGGCACAGCTAGTTCAAAATAAAGGTTTAAAACGCGGTCGTACAAATAGTATCTAGGAGTTGATACTTTCTATGTAATGGAAAATTAAATAAAAATATAATAATTATTACATTTGATGTGGAAACAGAAAAATAATATTTTTCTGTTTCCACATCAAGGTAGAGCCGAGGTCGTACCCTTGACCATTTTTGTACCTATGCATTTCTGGATTTCAATATATTATATTCATACAAAAATAGTCAAGGTAGAGCCGTGGTCGTACCCTTGACCATTTTTGTACCTATGCATTTCTGGATTTCAAATTGAATTATTTTCTTGTTTCAGACTTTTTAGACCCATTTTTTGCGAAGTCGGGTTATAGCTTTTTTAATCTTTTTTTTTATTTATTATAGATATATGTTGCTATTACTTACAATAAATAAAAAATAAAATAGGTACTTTGGTTAATTTTAAATAATTTTTAACTATACTAAATGCGGGAGGCGCTTAAGGGCCACCATTTTCTAGCTGTTGCGAGTTGCGACGCGACTGTGCGGTGTAGTGGTTACGCAAGGTGATTGTGTCTCTCACCTGGTAAGTCATAAAACTTATAATATTCATTTAATGTACTTGCATTTACTGGTTATTATTACAGATTTGGCACTAAGGAAAAAGTTGAGAAATAAGCAGAGAGACAACAATATCAAAAGACTGAAAATATGATCCTTAAAAACATGAATAGCAAAAGCAAAAAAAAAAAAGAAAAAATACCATCAATAAGTACTACTACGTACGTACATAACTTGTAGAAAAGTGCCAAATCTCTCTACTTAGGTCTTTTGCCGTAAAAAGTTGCGAGATCCATACTATGATGCCAAGCAGGGGTAAGTCGACCGACTAATTAAGTAGCGAGACTTGGCACTTTTTACAAGTTATGTTTTTGATGGGATCTCAGATCTTTTTGTAGAAGATTAACTTAAACTAGTTTTTTTGTCGAAAAGAGCAAATATAACTTTGTAATCCTAAACATTTGTATGGATTACATAGGTATTTATATAGTTAGGCATATCTAGATAAGTAGATAACTAGACAGAAATTCCAAAATGTTTTTTCTATATTTATAACACTAAACGCTACTTGTATTTCAAATTTAAAGTATTAGTTAAAAATATTTTATACCTAATCGTTGAAGGTACAATGGCAAGATAATTTACATGTGTGTTTTTGTAAGTGGTTTACTCTTCTTTTAAAAAAAAGGTTGTAATATGATAGTCAGATTATATGTTAAGAACAATATTTAATAAAAGTTGATTTAATTAATTTTGTTGAGTATATTATTGTGTCAAACTCTCTCCCCTGGTGAAATAAGTACCTACTGAAGTCGGTGCCAAGTCCAGCGTTCTTTCATAATTTGTTTTCATTTAATATTAGTTTGTAAGCCAGTACTTTGGTAGGTACATAATATATAGTAATAGTTACATTGATAGTTGTATATTTTTTTCTGATTCTTTTTCTGTGATTGCCTACATATATTTAGTAATTTGATATTGCAGTAAGGTTGTTGAAGTACTTACTTGGCACCGACTTCAAAATTATAGAATAAATTTATTTACTTAAGTGAAAATAAGTATTACTTTGTGCGAAGTAAATTTATTTTTTGCTTTTTAGTTTACCTTTTGAAGTCGGTTTTTTTTTGTTTAAAATTATTTTATTTTAAGATTTTTAGTTATGGGTAGACTGAGTAGGGATATTTATTATTTACCGCCAGAGCAGCGCAAAAATTATATATATCAAGTTGATTGACTATAAAATGATATACAAATTTTAATAATATCAAAGTCGGTACCAGCGAAACTGAATATGATTTCTATATAACTCTTTTATTATTTTTAGTCGATTTACATTTCCTTATTTGGCTTAAAACAATTTTTTCCCTTTTTAATATTTACCTATTTCGTCATATTGTTATGATAGTATATATGGATACCTACTATCTGGTGAAGACAGAGGTGGTGTTGAGTACTGTAATTGATATAGTGGCATCGCTTAAAGTAAGCTTGCAGTACTTTAAGCGATGTCGTAATTTCCAAACGTATATTCTTTCTTCAAAGACTATGCAGTCCTGTATGCCTGTTTCTGATCTATGCGGTATACCTTGATAGTTGATTCAAAATTATGTTTGTTTTTAGACGGATATAAGCATATCGAGTAACATAAGCATGTTACTCGAAAAAAATACAAAATTACTATGAGTGTTCCTATAAATTTCGAGGAGTTCCCTCGATTCCTCACGACACCATCATCAGGCATGCACTTTGATAACTATGAGACCAAGTTCGACTGTAATTGACGTAGTGGCGTATGCTTGCATTTCTTTAAACAACGTTGAAATCTTCAAACGTGTATCTCTAAGGACTCAGAAGTTCTGTTCACTACTTTAGGTCCAGGATATGGTGCAAAATCTTACTATTTGGTAACATATGCTTGGGCTACTTCAGAAAAAATTAAAATCGATATATGTTTCCATATAAATTTTGAGGAGTTCCCTCGATTCCTCACGGATCCCATCATCAGGTCACCACTTTGGTAAACACTGGTACAACACTGTAATTGACGTAGTGGCGTATGCTTGCATTTCTTTAAACAACGCTGCAATCTTCAAACGTGTATCTCTAAGGACTCAGAAGTTCTGTTCAGTACTTTAGGTCCAGGATATGGTGCAAAATCTTACTATTTGGTAACATATGCTTGGGCTACTTCAGAAAAAATCAAAATCGATATATGTTTCCATATAAATTTTGAGGAGTTCCCTCGATTCCTCACGGATCCCATCATCAGGTCACCACTTTGGTAAACACTGGTACAACACTGTAATTGACGTAGTGGCGTATGCTTGCATATCTTTAAACAACGCGAAAATCTTCAAACGTGTATCTCTAAGGACTCAGAAGTTCTGTTCAGTACTTTAGGTCCAGGATATGGTGCAAAATCTTACTATTTGGTAACATATGCTTAGGTTACTTCAGAAAAAATCAAAATCGATATATGTTTCCATATAAATTTTGAGGAGTTCCCTCGATTCCTCACGGATCCCATCATCAGGTCACCACTTTGGTGACAATGGGACCAAACGGGAAGCACCACCTTTCAAATAAAAAAAAATCATCCAAATCGGTTCACCCAGTCGAAAGTTCTGAGGTAACAAACATAAAAAAAAAAAAAAAAAAAAAAAACATACAGACGAATTGAGAACCTCCTCCTTTTTTTGGAAGTCGGTTAAAAAAGGTTGTAATATGATAGTCAGATTATATGTTAAGAACAATATTTAATAAAAGTTGATTTAATTAATTTTGTTGAGTATATTATTGTGTCAAACTCTCTCCCCTGGTGAAATAAGTACCTACCCTGGTCTCTCCCCTGCCCGATGTATTTACCCTGGTCTTCGAAAAAGTAATAAAATATGTATAAAGTGACTTGCCCTTGCGTGAAAAGGTAAATAAACGGGTTAAAATCCTATTAGAAGGGTTTCAAGAAAAAACTTATCTTCGTATCTTCTATGTACTTGAAATCTCTTGCGTACCTACATCCTTTAACACATTGTACTCAGTATTAGTAACAGGGTAATTATTTAATATTTCAGATTCGTATTTCATATTTGACCTTACGATGGATGAAGAGGAACTTGCAATACCAGGTGAATGTACTAAAATTCTATTTAATCTATACTAATATTATTAAGCGGAAGAGTTTGTTTGTTTCAACGCGCTAATCTCAGGAACAACTGGTCCGATTTGAAAAATTGTTTTTTTGTTGGATAGTCCATTTATAGAGGAAGGCTTTAGGCTATATAACATTACGCTGCGAAAGATTGGATCGAAGCGTCAGTTAGAAATGTTGCAAAAACGGGGAAAATTATTCACATTTGGGGACTTTCGTTGCGTGCGCTTGAAGTCACTCAAAAACGCGAAACGAAGTCGCAGGGCACAGCTAGTTATAATATATTACGTTTCGTTTTTATTTTAGCCCATACGTAAAAAATACCCTAATCTATGACACAACCATATTATATAGTTCGTCCCTGATAAATTTAACCAAAAGGTAAACAAACCGAAAACATCGAAATTTTCCCTTATTCACTTAGGTATTGTGCACACTTATCAACACAGGTATATTAAAGGATTACTTCAATATCCAATACATATATATTTTTTTTAATTATTAAACAATAATTAATTTAAAATTTCAAATATTTAAATGATGGTTGATTAAAAATAACTGGAAAGCCAGAAGTTACGTAATCAAGTGGCCGAAATATTAGCTGATCGACGACAATCAACCTATTAGAAATCGAGCGAAAATTAAGTAAAATATTTAATATTTATAATAATATAATACATAATCAATCATATTTTATTAATAACATCTAGGTATGTCCTCTTTTCTCGTATTTAAATTTTAACAATAGGCAAATAAGCGCACCAATCATCTGGGAAGGTACTGAAGGACTTTTAAAACGTAGCCCGTAGGTTATTTTTTATTTTTTGTGTATAGCCACGGCCCACGTACCTATAGCTACATAGGTCGTTTGGTGCGGGGAACCCTTCGGTTCGTTAGTGTGATTGGACCTGGCTGGTTTTATTAAATTTAACTAAAATCGGTCCAGTAGTTTCGTAGCCTATTCAACGCAAAGTAACAAAAAATATTTCCTCTTTTCATATTAGTAAAGATTATAAACGTTATGTAACTGCTACGGCTAAATACCAACACAATGTAATTTACATTTTACATCAACTTTTGTACAAATATATTTTGACGTAGGTATGGCCCGCGTAGGCTGTACTTCCTGAACATCAAGCGAGATAATACTCTATTATGAGAACCGCCGCACAGAATTAAAGGCTGTAAATAAGTAAATAGCTCGTGCGCGTTTTAGTTTATTTAGTCAGATGAAATCAATTAATCATATTATGCCTCTGTATAACGCCAGTACCAGTAGCCTCGACAGATCTCCACGTGGTGTGTCGAGAAAGAGGCCGTCCCAAAAAGTGGTTGAAAATGTTGAAATCAAAAATAGCAGAATGTAGAAAAACCTTCTTATTTTAAAAACTGACTTCGACGACTAAAACGTTTTTTTATAATGTAGTTACAATTAATGTTCTTCTTGAAGTCGGTATCAGCCAAGGTGAGTTTGTAACAACCTTTTAGCATAATATATTATATTATATAGTTCAGCAACGATGTTGTGCTTTAGCTGACATCGACTCCAAAAAGAACATTAATCGTAACTACTTATTGAAAATGTTAGTTGTTAAGAGGAAACCACACGGACGAGAGAAATGAAAAATAGGTATTTGAAAAGTTTGTTGCCGTCTCCAATGCGCCTTGATCACGTGGTTCACGCCCGCTATCGATGTGTGAGTGAGATCGTCTATGTGTGCGTGCGCCGCGCGCCGCCCACGCGGGCCTCTCGCTACTTAAAATGCTTAAAGTAAATCGGACTACCTATATTTTATGATTATGACAAGAAATGGAATCTTCGTTAGACACTTTTTAGTTTTTACCTCGACTAGGTACCTAGTACCAGAAATGGTCGATGCTCGTATACAATAACTAGTGAAGTCCATAGTTTCATAATATTATGGTGTTAATTCTACATCCTATGATTAAAGTATGTGGTTCATTTAATCCGAAATTGTCTAGATCATTGTGCTATTTCGGCACACAATTAAATTAGCCCATTAAATAATCTAAAAGTTTTATATACTCAAACACCTTCAAAAAATTATGTTTGGTTTATAGGCTATTGTTCGATAACTATAAATATTTACGAAATTTGAAAAAAATATCCTGAAAGAGGAGGAAATTTACCAAAAAAAGGTTACACTCCCGGAATTGTACCTCCATTATTTATATTTTTAAATTAACGCTGAAAATAGCCCTCCGCGCCATTGTTGCATGCAGACGGCCTCTTAGGCGTCAGTTAATATTTTTAAAGTAGGTACCTAAGTACTTAGAGTTAAATGAAAAATATAAAAATATGTAAAGTATAATCTAAATACTCACAAGAATTGATTTCTGTCGGATTTTTTCATTTAAAAATTATATTTCAATTATTATTGAAAAAATATTCCTCTTGAAGGATATTTCCTTCAAGAGGAGGAATATTTTTTTCAAACTTCCGTTATCGTTCTAAACTAAAAAATATTTAAATAATGTCCGTTTATAGAATAAATAACTACAAACCAAACACTATTTTTGAAGATGTTAATTATTTATAACTTTTGAATTTTTTTTGGGCAAATTTCATTGTGATCATTACGATCATTATGATTATCAAATGGTCAATATGATCTAAATATCATCAGATCGAATAAGCTAACCTAACATATTATGTAATTTTAATCGCAGTATTTTAAACATTTTAAACTTATAGAAGTTTAAAATGCTTTTTATTCTACATACTAGGTAGTCTAGTCTAACACAAAAGGATATGGATCATGCTCCATAGAAGTCTAGGCCATAAATTCAAGTAACCAGCTAATGAAAACAAATATGCTATGCTTACACACAGCAATGTATAGTGAGTCAAACTGAAAATTTTCAGTTAAGTAACTAAGTATTAAGTATTCTCTAGGAACACAGAAAAAAATATTTATAAGCATTATTCGGCGAGCGATCATAACCGTGGTAAATTGTTTAGCGTCAACGCAAAATTAATTGTGCATACTTATATATTGCATTTGTTACTTTTTGAACTTAGGGTACATTGGTTTAAAATTGTAATTAAAAAAAGCTTAAAAAAGTTTTTCCCACTTTTTTTAACGGTTTATTTTTTTATTACAAATATATTGAGTATCTCAGACTTGCTGTAACACTTATGACCGTATTAATAAAGAAGTGTAAAACTAGGACTCTCTTGGTTGATACAAACTCATACTAAGATTAGCTTCTTCATTTGATTAATAGTTTGATTTCAAGGACGTATTAGGTGAACCGGTTTTAGGAACGCTGTTTCAACTAAGATCTAACCTTTCAAAACTGCTCTTTAATGTGTGACTAGTAAAATAACGTTTCGTTATACTTTTAAAAGTAGCAGATTTATTAGTTTCATAACAAATATAATATTTATCAATATTTCTGTACTTAAATGAATGTAACAAAATTTTGTAGTATAAATATCAAAAAGAGACTTTAATCTTAATTATTACATTAAAAACCAGTTTTTCATTAATATTTTGGTAGAAATAAAATATTCCATCACAAAGAAAGTTCATATTCGGAACTAGAAATAGGTAAAACGGAATGAGATAGTGACATAAGCCTCAAAACAACTCTCAAATCACTGTTTACTTTCGAAAGTTCATCTACTCAAGTAGCAGTTTGACAGCTGTTGATAACGCTCATACTCAGTTGAGACACCGTCTTTAAGTTAAGTGCTTAAGTACTATTTATTAATTCGACTGTCATCTCAAATACTGACTTGAGGTTGAGGTTGAGATCGTTTTATTTATATGTAGTATGTATTACTTAATTCAAAATTCACAATATTTTATTTAGAAATGAAACTTTACAAGCTATTTTCGGAAAGACAACAAAAAGGCTACAACACCAGAAATGAGCTTGTGCTTATTTATTATTAAAAGAAAGTTATATAGTAGCTAGTATATTATTTCTACAAGAAAGTTATGTAAATGAGAGTTGTCATAGCCTCCTTGCCTGTCAATGAATTAAAAAAATGGGATGTTGATTTTTAAACTTGTAGAGCAAATTATACTTAGCAGATTTGGAGCATCAATAATATTATATATAATTTTGAATAAGTATAATAAGTCAAGATATAAGCGTCTGTTTTCAATAGTATGTAAGTCTATCGTAGTAATTTAAATTTGACCGGCCGTAGGAAATTAATAAGTTGACGATAATAAACAATTTTAAAGAATTTATTTCAGTATATATTCATAAACACAAAAAAAAAACTAATATTGGTCCACAGTCGCTGGAGTATGTTCAACGACATAGAAAAAAGTATTTAAAAAATATATTGACTTTAAAATAACAATATTATAACTCACAAACAAGCCGAAATCTTAACAATTATTTTAACAAAAAATTTAAATGTATAATGTCATCTAAAATATTCAAAACACTTACACCAACTGGGGTCCATTCATAAGATATTATTTCTCCAAAAATAAAATTGGTATTTTAGTTAAGACTTATACAAATCGAGCTCAAAATTATTTTGGACACTTTTTACTAACATATTTAGAGTATTATTGCTGTAATTATTCAGTTATCCCCTCATCTGTGGGGCCCGCTCTAGGAGCGCTGTCAAAAAAACCGCTGTCTGTGGAGCCGACTCCTAGAGTCGGGTGCGCGATACTATGGCGATACTAAAATAGATTTCTCAACAGTTGACGGCTTTTTGTGTTTTTCTTTGCCACAGATGTGCCAATTTTTAAAAAAATATATAGATTGTCCTTTAAAAACTTGCTTTAATCTATGGAACCTTTTAGTATGAAATACGAGCCGTATGAAAATGACGTCGCTCATTGTTGTTTTTTTCCACCAACCGTCTTTTAGAAAATTGTTAAAATATATTTGTTTTGTGCTGTGAATTGTGTTTTGTGCTATTAATTGGATAGGTAAGTAATAAAAACACAATATTTCATGCATACAATGTGTCTTTATTAAATATTTTGCACAAAAATTGATATTTCATCAAACATGATTTGAAATTTTTTCGTATTAAATAGTGTTTTTTTCATCGTTTGATTTCTAATAAACAAAACAGTTTTAACGCTTCAACTTTCGTTTGTGTATAAGATTATTAACCATAATAAACAATGAGTAACATTCCCGGCCACTCGACAATGGAGTTCTCGGAATTGAAGTGTAAACAAGACCTTTTTTTATTGCCTCGGTCGAGCCCGTTCAAGTACCGCGTTTTTATAAAGCTTGTGGTTTAGAAACAATGAATGGAATGTGTCTTATTTTTTACTAATAATGGGAAGTAATATGAATAAACCTGAGGACGAAAAAAACTTTAGGATAAAATATTTTATATATTTTTTAATTCAACGACTTTAATACCAAAAAATAGGGAAAAAAAAGTTTTACCTAATTTCAATTTGGAATAAGTTATACATTATAAGGCCAAACTAAACCAATCCATAAGTATATGTTAGCTTGTTTCATAGCGATTTTAACGACATATTGTTTATATAATCTAAAATAAGCTCATAAACAAAATATTTGAATATTTGTAATTTGATCCTCGCGCGGATGACGTAATTCGAGACCACCCAGGGGTGCCTCCACAGAGAACGGTTTTTTGAAAAATGACAAACCACTGACGAGGGGATATAATGTTGTAAAGGCAACCGAACGTTTTGGTCGACCGGCTATTTGACGTTATGGCCCAATACGATCCTCGTTATTTGGCAGTAAGCATGAGAGAATGATGGACGCATAATAGTTTTTTGTTTTTTGAATATAATTTATTTATAAATAAAGTTAGTGTAATAGGTATAATAATTTAATAATAAATATGAAAAAAGCTATAGACTTCACGAAAAAGATGTAAGAAACTAGAAATGTCGATATCGATAAACAACACTAGTTTATCGATATCATTATCGACTACGTGTCACATCACGCGTGTGTGTACGTATTTGTCCGCGTCCCCCTACCTCAAGCCTCGCCCCTCATAGTGCGATAGGGACAACTGCAGCTAGAACTGAAATTACCTATTAAAAGTACCAGAAATCGACGTTTAGGGGATTTCTATTTCCTCCTCCAAAACTTAACCGATTTAGATCATTCTTTCTTTATTAGCTAAAAAAAGAAATTAACTAGGTTCCTATTTTTTGATTTTGTTGCATAATGTAGTCAAATCTGTTTCCTTGATGCTTAAACACGGCGGAGAGTCTGGCGGTTTTTTTTAGGTTTTTGAACGTCCATATCTCTTTATGTAATTAGTTTATTAAAAAAAGGAAAAAATAGGGACGTACAAATATTATTCATAGATATTCATGGAAAAAAATAGTTACTCTAGACTAGTTATCCAGGGAGGAAATAGAAATGCCCTAGACCTCTATTTTTGTATGGAAAAAAATTCGTGGTGTTTCCTCTTAAAGTCGATTTTTACGTAGTTTGTATTTTTTACTCTTTAGATTTTATTTCCAAATGAAACTTAACAAGCTATTTTCGGAAAGTCAACAAAAATACTTCCGGTTCAACCCTAGCTAGCTAAGTTATAATTATGAAGTGTGTAGGTATGTGTGTGTCAGTCCATCTAGCATCGTAGAGCCTGTGGTAGAGCTACCAAACGGATAAACTAGAGCTACCAAACGGATAAACTACCGACTTTAACAACACAAAAAGCATAAAATATTTTTATATAATGGATAGGTAATAGGTATAGTATTATATATATATAATTTAATAAAACAAAGCCAAACGCAAACAAAGCCGTCTATGACACAATCATAGACTAGTCAGTGATGCCAATTGGCCAATAATAATGCAATGAACATTTTTTGCTACATGAATCCATAGACTACATTCTACAGTCGGCAGTGTCAAAAGTGTACTATGAAGATTTTTCAATTTCTGTTTAAATATGTTAGTTATTGTTTAATTGTTATAAAATGTATTGGATATTGAAGTATGATCCTATAATATACCTGTGAAAGTGTAGATAAGTGTGCACAATAAGTGAATAAGTGAAAATTTCGATGTTTCCGGTTTGTTTACCTTTAGGTTAAATTTATCTTGGACGTACTATAGTCACAATAAATGTTCTTTTTGAAGTCGATGTCTTATAATTATTACTTTCAAAAATTTCAGGTCCGGGTTGGAGAGCAAGGCCTCCACAAAATTCCCAAAACAAAGGGACAAACTATCGACATTATCCTACCGGGCGAGGTTTGTGTGTATTTTTTTATTTATAACAAACAGATATGTAAGCTATCACTTCGTCTCGGGTCCTACTCTGTCAGTTCACAGAGAGACGATGCATCAACGCAACGCGAAGATGCTGTAATGTATGCATAATAATGGGTGTATCGAACGGAATGACGACAGCAATAACCGTTCAAATAGTTTATTGTCATTAAAGTTATTGTGATGTTAACTCAATTTATATCGTTTGTGAAGTGTACGGGCAGCGGTTATAACTTATACTAAACAAGTGCATAAGTACGACTCCGCTCGTACCAGACCCGTCGGAATAGGTTTTTAGGTTTCAAAAATTCTAAAGCTTTTTATTTTTGGCTTATAGTTTCGGGACAATTTGCTGAACCTAAAATTTGATTTTGTATCATTTTGGGCCATTGCGTTAGTAGATACCTACATAGATTTAGGTACTTCTCTTTTTGGTCGGTATTGGTCGAAAAGAAAATTATAGTTGAAAATTTAACCTTTGTGATGATATTGGGGTAGTAACTGATCTATAGATGTATTTTGCGTCAGATCTATTCACGGGTTTTCGAGTAATTAGTTAAAACCCAGAACATCGCCTAATTAGCTCAAAAAAATTTGCATAATTGGTGTTACACGGTTTATATGATTGACATATTATATTGCTGTACAAGATTTGTGTCATATTCATCACCGTCATATTTATCCACGGGATTTAAAGATAATGAGGTTTTTTTAATTAAACAGATCACAGAATCTGCAAAAGAGAATTAAAGTTATTAGAGTTTACGCCTTTCTGATTAATAATATAATAAGTCGTTACAAATCACATTTGAAAAATTTTGTCACTTTCATCCACGGGTTTTAAAGTTATTAATAAAACAAACTCGCGAGTCAGGGCGAGCACGGGACACTAGTTTAAGGGCGTGTTTCACCGAGCAATGTTAAAGTTAACGCCATGTTAAATATCATGCTATCCCTCTCGTATTTCCTGTCAATGAATGAGATGGCATGGTATTTTAACATGGCGTTAACTTTAACATTGCTTGGTGAAACACACCCTTAGAATTATAACATCTCAAAGTTTCTTAATTTTGTCACTGACTCACTCACTCACTTATTCACTCACTGACCGATCATCAAAAGTATTAGACACTTCTAGCAGACACAGAAGCTTCGAATTTGGAACACAAGTAGTGTTTAGTGTATTAATAAATGAAAAACCTAAACATTTTGGAATTTCTGTCTAGTTATCTAGATACGACAGCTGCATAAATAACTTTGTAATCCCATATAAATGTATAGAATTACAAAGTTAAATTTGCACCTTCCGATAAAAACACGCGTTTTAGTTAATCCAAAACTTTTTTTTTCTTTATTAGCTAAAAAAAGAATTGAGCTAGGTAGGTAGCTCAATTCTGTTTCGATTTTGTTGTATAATGTAGTCAAATCTGTTTCCTGGATGTTTAAACATAGCGGAGATTCTGGTAGTTTTTTTTAGGTTTTTGAACGTACATTTTGAAAAATAATTTTAAACAAAAAAAAACCGACTTCAAAAAGTAAACTAAAAAGCAAAAAATAAATTTACTTCGCACAAAGTAATACTTATTTTCACTTAAGTAAATAAATTTATTCTATAATTTTGAAGTCGGTGCCAAGTTTAGCGTTCTTTCATAATTTGTTTTCATTTAATATTAGTTTGTAAGCCAGTATTTTGGTAGGTACATAATATATAGTAATAGTTACATTGATAGTTGTATATTTTTTTCTGATTCTTTTTTGCCTACATATATTTAGTAATTTGATATTGTAGTAAGGTTGTTGAAGTACTTACTTGGCACCGACTTCAAAATTATAGAATAAATTTATTTACTTAAGTGAAAATAAGTATTACTTTGTGCGAAGTAAATTTATTTTTTGCTTTTTAGTTTACTTTTTGAAGTCGGTTTTTTTTTGTTTAAAATTATTTTATTTTAAGATTTTTAGTTATGGGTAGACTGAGTAAGGATAGGTTCTTACCGCCAGAGCAGCGCAAAAATTATATATATCAAGTTGACTATAAAATGATATACAAATTTTAATAATATAAAAGTCGATACCAGCAAAACTGAATATGATTTCTATATACCAACTCTTTTATTATTTTAGGTCGATTTACATTTCTTTATTTGGCTGAAAACAATTTTTTACTGTTTTAATATTTACCTATTTCGTCATATTGTTATGATAGTACCTATATATAGATACCTACTATCTGGCGAAGACAGAGGTGGTGTTGAGTACTGTAATTGATATAGTGGCATATGCTTGCAGTACTTTAAGCGATGTCGTAATTTCCAAACTTATAACTTCAAAGACTAAGCAGTCCTGTATGTCTGTTTCTGATCTATGTGGTATACCTTGATAGTTGATTCAAAATTATGTTTGTTTTTAGTCGGATATGCTTATGGTACTCGAAAAAAATACAAAATTACTATGAGTGTTCCTATAAATTTCGAGGAGTTCCCTCGATTCCTCACGACACCATCATCAGTCATGCACTTTGATAACTATGAGACCATGTTCGACTGTAATTGACGTAGTGGCGTATGCTTGCATTTCTTGAAACAACGCTGAAATCTTCAAACGTGTATCTCTAAGGACTCAGAAGTTCTGTTCAGTACTTTAGGTCCAGGATATGGTGCAAAATCTTACTATTTCGTAACATATGCTTGGGCTACTTCAGAAAAAATCAAAATTGATATATGTTTCCATATAAATTTTGAGGAGTTCCCTCGATTCCTCACGGATCCCATCATCAGGTCACCACTTTGGTAAACACTGGTACAACACTGTAATTGACGTAGGGGCGTATGCTTGCATTTCTTTAAACAACGCTGCAATCTTCAAACGTGTATCTCTAAGGACTCAGAAGTTCTGTTCAGTACTTTAGGTCCAGGATATGGTGCAAAATCTTACTATTTGGTAACATATGCTTGGGCTACTTCAGAAAAAATCAAAATCGATATATGTTTCCATATAAATTTTGAGGAGTTCCCTCGATCCCTCACGGATCCCATCATCAAGTCACCACTTTGATGACAATGGGACCAAACGGGAAGCACCACCTTTCAAATAAAAAAAAAATCATCCAAATCGGTTCACCCAGGCGAAAGTTCTGAGGTAACAAACATAAAAAAAAAAAAAAAAAAAACATACAGACGAATTGAGAACCTCCTCCTTTTTTTGGAAGTCGGTTAAAAAGAACGCTCTTTGAATAAGTAATTTATTAAAAAAAGGAATAAATAGGGACGTACAAATAATATACCTACATAAATATTCAGGAAAAAAATTGTTACTCAAGCAGCATTATCCAGGGAGGAAACAGGAATCCCGTAGACCCCTATTTCTGTATGGAAAAAATTTCGTAGTGATTCCTCTTAATTATGTAGTAAAACTTTAATTTTCTACTTTTTTTTTTGTTTTTTTTTTTGTATTGTTATAATATGTGTAAGTGTAACTAAGTGTTTTTTTTCTTAATTTTTTATTCAAAATATACTCTGTAAGCGCTACTTAATTTTACCATCGCTTCAGAATTCGGATGTACGCGGAATACCGTCTACTAATATTATCATAATAAGTGTTGTGTTGGTGTAGGTACTGTTATGGAAATGACATAGTATGCGCAGTTGCAGTTTCTTAAAAGGAAACACAGCAGCCGTTTTTCGATACAAATGTCCCCTTTTTCCTCCCCGAATAATGCCACTAGATTTACATATTTTCGTGGATATCTATGTTTTTAATAGAGATTGGATATCTCGGATTTGACGTTCAAAAATCTGAAAAAATGCCGAACCCCCCCCTCTATGTTTCAACATTCAGGAATCAAATTTGACCACATTATTTAAAATGTCTATTATGAAAACATAACATTGTTTCTTGCATAATAATGACCCGCTAATAAAATCTAAGTGCCAGTTTACACTTCACACCGAAATACGATGGAAAGAAGTACTTGAAAAAGCATAATATTCATCTGCCGTAGCAATGATTAATTCCGATAGCGGGTGCGACCACAGCTCTGCCTTGACCATTTACCTATGCATTTCTGGATAGGTACGTAGGTAGATGGTCAATCCCATCTGTATAATTGTATCTGTTTGCCTTGTTTACAAGGACACCCCCAATTCGAGAGAGGGTGTAATGTAAGTCAAGGTATGTTATCTGAAAATAAGAAACTTAAGTGCACAGTCAATTTCTTTAATTAAACCATTTGATAGTGTTGCTGATAAAAAACAAATCCTAAAAATTTAACATTATGTCAAACTTATAGAATTAAGGAAACTTTTCTTAAAAATAAGCACTATTTCCCTTATCTCCTGTAGTTTTGGAATTCGCCTAGTATGGTTTTTTATACTGCCTGTATGTACTACCCGGTTACAATATCTGTGGACCTGGCGTCGATGACGTCACGTCGCGTGTACTGTATGGTGTGCAAAACATATTGATATTAATTTTTTATACTTTTTTTTTTTCATCTCATAAAATAGCCAAATATCACGTCCTCAAGTATTGCTCATGTCTCACCAGTCACACTGTAGATGTATAATTAACTGAATGTCGTGTATAGTAATTATTGTACATGATAAAATGCTACTTTTATGAGTATGTATATAATATACTTACCTATAAGTAGGTACATACATAATATTATTATTTTATTATGATAATGTTATTTTAAACTAACCACTAACATGAATAATTATGTTACTTTGCTATCTGACGCTATATCAATAAATAGGATATAAACGATAAGATTTTCAACAAAAAATATGTCCAACGTTGCAACAAAACCAAAATAACAATAACAAATTAACAATAAAAGTCCAAACGTAACAATGCAGTGTTTAAAAATATACCACGAAAATAGGTTAACACGTATCGGCAACGAAAGTGCTAACCGTACTGATGCGCCAGGGCGAGCGCGGGGAGGTGGAAGGAGAGCGGGGAGGGGGTTCGCATTCCAGCGAGGTCCACAGATATTGTAACCGAGTTGTATATATGTATGATGTATTTTCAGGTTCTCGACAAGGACACCCCCAATTCGAGAGAGGGCGTAATGCAAGTCAAGGTATGTTATCTGAAAATAAGAAACTTAAGTGCACAGCCAATTTCTTTAATTAAACCATTTGATAGTGTTGCTGATAAAAAACAAATCCTAAAAATTTAACATTATGGCAAACTTATAGAATTAAGGAAACTTTTCTTAAAAATAAGCACTATTTCCCTTATCTCCTGTAGTTTTGGAATTCGCCTAGTATGGTTTTTTATACTGCCTGTATGTATATATGTATGATGTATTTTCAGGTTCTCGACAAGGACATCCCCAATTCGAGAGAGGGCGTAATGCAAGTCAAGGTATGTTATCTGAAAATAAGAAACTTTAGTGCACAGTAAATTTCTTAAATTAAACCATTTGATAGTGTTGGCATGTGTTGCTGATAAAAACAAATCCTGGAAATATAACATTATGGCAAACTTATATAATTAAGGAAAGTTTTTTTTTTTAAATTAGCACTACTTCCTTTATCTCCTGTAGCTTTGGAATTCGCCTAGTATGGTTTTTTATACTGCCTGTATGTACATAATATAATATATTATGTATGATGTATTTTCTTCAGGTTCTCGACAAGGACACCCCCAATTCGAGAGAGGGCGTAATGCAAGTCAAGGTATGTTATCTGAAAATAAGAAACTTAAGTGCACAGTCAATTTCTTAAATTAAACCATTTGATAGTGTTGGTGATAAAAAAGAAATCCTGGAAATATAACATTATGGCAAACTTATAGAATTAAGAAACGTTTTTCTTAAAAATAAGCACTATTTCCCTTATCTCCTGTAGTTTTGGAATTCGCCTAGTATGGTTTTTTATACTGCCTGTATGTACATAATATAATATATGTATGATGTATTTTCAGGTTCTCGACAAGGACACCCCCAATTCGAGAGAGGGCGAAATGCAGGTCAAGGTATGTTATCTGAAAATAAGAAACTTAAGTGCACAGTCAATTTCTTTAATTAAACCATTTGATAATGTTGCTGATAAAAAACAAATCCTGGAAATATAACATTATGACAAACTTATATAAATAAGGAAAGTTTTTCTTAAAAATAAGCACTATTTCCCTTATCTCCTGTAGTTTTGGAATTCGCCTAGTATGGTTTTTTATACTGCCTGTATGTATATATGTATGATGTATTTTCAGGTTCTCGACAAGGACACCCCCAATTCGAGAGAGGGCGTAATGCAAGTCAAGGTATGTTATCTGAAACTAATAAACCACATAGGCAGCATACCAGTACCATGAGTATGCATAATAAACATTCAGTCTGCAAAATAATTACTTGGTCAGCAAGATTTTATGATTGATCAACAGACATGTCTATATGCATTATATTTGATTGGTATGAATATTTTAAACATGGTAAGCTAGTTAAAAAATACCTAATTGGTAATCATTTTTGTTGAAATATGGAAATCTATCTATATATCTATACATCTATCTATACATATAATAAATCTGTAGAGGAGTCGTGTCTGTACATTGAAGATATTTGAGAAAAAATATTATAGGAGGCCCTTAATTTACGCAAACAATGATTTTTGAAATTTTTGTATGTTTGTCTGTTTATCTGTTTGTCTGTGGGTTTGTGCACGCTAATCTCTGAAACGGCTTATCCGATTTAGATGTACTTTTCAGTAATATATTGCGGCAAGTTTCACTTAACATTTAGTGTTTGTTTCATGTAAATCGGTTCATAAATAATAAAGTTATGGCAATTTAAAAACATCATGTCGTACTTGCTGGACGTTTGTAGGAAGCGCGCCGCGCCGGCCCGGGAGCCGCGCGCCGCTTCAAATCTTATTCGCAGCGAACGCCACCAATGCGTTCGATAAAAGTGAATTTCATTTATTTATCTGGGGGCACGGGAGTGCCCCCGTCAAGACGAGCCAAGCGAAGCGCAAGGGCACTACCTACCTTTTCTCGAAAGGTTTCGTCGTTTTTTTGAACTCTCATAACCTTGCTTTGGATGATGCTACATAGTTGAAAATTTCAACATATAATGACACCAGTAAATACATGAAACATACAAAGTTTGAATGTTGTAGCTATTATACTTTAGATTTTATCAATGTCTAAAAACCCCAGATTTCGTCACTGACTCATTTATAGATCATCAAAATTCATAAGGTACTTCCTAACGTCCTAGTAAGCTGATATTATTTATGTAAGCTGTTATTGCTACAAAACCAACAAAAAAATTATTAAAACATAAATGCCGCCATTTTGAATCCAATATGGTGGACGGTACAAAATGGATGTTTAATATTATGTTTATTATACGGATATGATCTTTAATACATAAAAGAAATATTATATTATACAATATTATACAAGTAGATAAAAAAAGTAAGACCTACTTTTTGTAGGACCGATAATCGGTCAGATTTTTGCTCCATATTATTTCTATCCGACTTTATTTATTTGAGTGCGTTGCACTACTGCAATCTGTATGTTCTATTTGATTCCGATTATAAATCGGTGACCGACTTTTTGTAAATGAAAAATATATCTATGAGAAAATTAGTTTTTTATCCACTTATTTAAAATTAGGTATTATTTATTTGGTAAGTAAAATTAGGTAAGAATTAACAGGCAGCAAGTAGTAATTTGTTGTCAGTGTATGTAAACAAAATATTACGTCGATCACTTGAAATCGGTCCGGCATAAGCTCCCGCTGACGTTATAATCAAACAATCAAAGAGAATAATCAAAGAGAATATTATCACTACGTTTATATTTATTATCGTAATTATTGTGTTTAGAGGGAATCTTATGTAAAAACCGTTCGACACTTCGATAGCGCGATGTAGGTAGCTACCAGCGCAATCTATGTTTGGAACTGTGAAACATCTAAACACACATTGATCAACACATTTAACAGTCGGTAACGTTATAATGATAACAATAAACGAAAATATTACACGATCAATGTATAAATAATTTTAGTGTTTAATCTTATGACTATTAACATAATAATAATATGATTTTTAACACGTCACGTGATTACGTTTAAAGATGGCCATAATCAAAAGAAAACCTTAAAGCTATTTTTCAAAAATAAAAATAAATACATTTTTTTTGCTTCAAAAATGCTAACTTGCACTTAAGTGTATGCACTTAGCATTAGTTTATAAGAGCCGTATCCGTACAAGAATCAGTACCTCTAGTGACCAACAGATGGCGGTGACCATCGTCTACATACGATATTATTATAGACTTACCGTATTATTTTAATAAGTATCAACATGCTTTATTAAAGGCAATCTCCCTCGTATGTATAAGTAATTCTCAAATTCTCGAATTATTAGTGTTGAATTTATACTAGTGGCATCCTAGAATATCCAAATAAGAAGTTTTACTCCAGCAATAAAATAATGTATATTTTATAATTTATAATAAAAATATATAATATAATTATAATATAATAATATAACAAATAAAGAATTAATATGCACGAAACATTTATTTGAAAATCCGTCTTTACCTCTTAAAAATTGCGGTGAAAATTTATACACGGTATAATATTGACGGTGACATCAGTCGACGTCTCTAGGCGTCACTAGGCTAAGGGGCTGACTATTCTATTTTCCGTAAGTAAAGGCCCGGGGTCAAAATAGGTTATCTTTAAATTAAAAAAAGGCCTATTAACCAGCTTACAAAAATAAATGAAATCCCACCAAAAACATTTTCATGTAAAAATGTTGTCAAGACGAGCCTACACAGCTTACCCTGTGAAAAAGTTATCAGATATCGTATAAAGCCAAGTTCTACACTACACCTTAATCAAAATCTATCAAAAAGTGGTTAGATCTCATGTAGAACCAAAATTCTTGATCTATGCGCCCTTACTTCACCAGGCTTAACTTCACTTACGCTATATTGCAGTTAAAACGTGATACTTGACCGTTTTGCTACCGTTACGAACATTTCATACGAATTCATTAATCGTGTGCTAAATAAAACGGCCAAGCATCACGTTTTAACTGCAATGTAGCGTAAGTGAAGTTAAGCCTGGTGAAGTAAGGGCGCATAGATCAAGAATTTTGGTTCTACATGAGATCTAACCACTTTTTGATAGATTTTGATTAAGGTGTAGTGTAGAACTTGGCTTTATACGATATCTGATAACTTTTTCACAGGGTAAGCTGTGTAGGCTCGTCTTGACAACATTTTTACATGAAAATGTTTTTGGTGGGATATTATTATTACTAGCTGTGCCCGCGACTTCGTACGCGTGGAAAAGTGATTTAGGGCAGCAGTTTAAATACATTTTTAGTTTATGAACACTGTTGTTTGGATATTTAAATAAATCACTAATTTATAGTAATGCTTCTTTACCTATACACGGTATTAGACGTGCATAAGCAAAAGAAGTAGGCCAATGGAGTAATAATATGTAATAGTTTACTGTCAAATAATGGCCGTTTTTGTTATGAATGTTTTGAGGTATTAAATTAAAACTTATATTGCAAATACTAAAGTCTTTAATATGGAACACTCGGTTAAACATGGGCGCCGCGACACGCCGCCCCGATTTTGGCCGGCGCCGCCGCCGCCGGAATCCAGCTCGGCGCGCCGATGGCGTTTTTTTCTATGAAAATGCTAACAATTCCTATTTATTACCAGCTCGACAAATGACCGTGTAATATGTATAATAGAAATAATTTTCTATTATGCGAACCGGACTCCTTGACAGTACGCTCATATACGCGACGAAGATCTCTATACTGAGATTTGTATGGATTTTACGCCGCAGCGACTGCAGACGATGATCGTTTTCACACTGACGTTGCGCTGCTGGCGCCGACCGCAAAATTTTTCGTCGTCGGTGGTTTACTCTCGGTGCGCAATTCCAACTCGCACTTGCCCGGTTTTTTATGTATTAATTACCTACGCTAACGTACACGTGTAGCCTACTTTGGGACTTTACTATTAAAGTACTAAATGCTTTTTTTCGGCAAAATAACAAAAGTCCAAGCGTCGCGACGTCGGGCGTCGGCGTCGCGGTGTCGGGCGTCTGCGTCGCGGCGTCCAGCGTCGGCGTCGGGCGTCGGTGTCGCGGCGTCGGCGTCGGGTGTCGGCGTCGGGCGTCGGCGTCGCGGCGTCGGCGTCGCGGTGACGGGCGTCTGCGTCGCGGTGTCGGGCGTCGTGGCGTCTAGCGTCGGCGTCGGTCGTCGCAGCGTCGGCGTCGCGGCGTCGGGCGTCGGCATCGCGACGTTGAGCGTCGGCGTCACGACGTCGGGCGTCGGCGTCGCGGCGTCAGGCATCGCGCCGTCAGGCGTCGGCGTTTCGGCGTCGGGCGTCGGCGTCGCGGCGTCGGGCATCGGCGTCGCAGCGTCGAGCGTCGCCGTTGCGGCGTCGGGTGTCAGCGTCGGCCATCGGACGTCGGCGTCACGACGTCGGGCGTCGGCGTCGCGGCGACAGGCGTCGGCGTCGCGGTGTCGAGCGTCGGCGTCGCGACGTCGGGAATCGGCGTAGCGCCGTCGGGCGTCGGCGTTTCGGCGTCGGGCGTCAGCGTCGCGCCGTCGGGCGTCGCCGTTGTGGCGTCGGAGTCGTGGCGTCGGCGTCGTGGCGTCGGCGTCGTTGCGTCCGGCGTCGGCGTCGTGGCGTTGCGGTGTCGGGCGTTGGCGTCACTGGTTTTGGTCTATTTCATCATATTGTTAATTGAAGACTTTCATACAAAAATCACCTTTGTCAAAAATTAATCATAATGAGTTAGTTACTACGCCATCTTGTAGAGTGATTGGTAAGGTTTCTAATCACGTATAATATTTCTTCAGAAACAAGTTTAGTCACGAGATTATATTCGTTGTACCGATTCTTGAAAAACATCCTTTGTCGACTATGATTTCGGCAAAAAGCAGTCATGTCAGTGACATACTTACAACTATATAACTATATTACTACTTATAGGTTGTTTACGAAAGAAAAAAATAACTGTCAAACAAGTAACAATCTGACATAATATTTAGTTCGTTTTTCGCGGCGTTACCGTTTAAATAAAATTGTTTCTATTGTAATTTAATCTTAAAATGGATGTCAATAATACTCTTAATAATAAGAAAAGTAAAAAAATCGGACGTTATTAAGGAAAAAAAGGTGAAAGGAGAGGAACAGGTAAATCATGTCGGGAAGTTAATAGGTACCTGCTGTTGAAGTTGGTCCTGATAACTGATTGCAAGTGAGTGATTTATATTATCTATTACATATTGTTTACTATGTTATTTACTCTAATATTATTTAAATAAAATATTTGTTCTGTATTCTAGTTGTGAAAGGTACAAATGTTTTCAAAACATAAGTGAAGAAAACAGAAAGCAAATATTGGCAGACTTTCGCAACATACCTTCTAAAAATCTTCAAGACGCTCATTTATCTGGACTTATTACTGTTGAAGCAGTTAAACAGAGACGATCTAGAAGGGCTACAAACGCGCTAAGTGAAAATGATTTTAATGTTACCAATCATGATCCAGCATTCTATAACAAAGTTCGAACCAATAATGGTGAACATTTTGTCGACCAAGCTGTATGTGCAAAGGATTTCTACAGTTTGCATGGAATAGGGAGAAATAGAGTTAGACGTTTACAGAAATTCTTGACTAAATCTACAGTGGCACCTATAGATCAAAGGGGCAAGCATACCTACTAACAGGCCTAAAATGTTACCTTTACCTATAAAATATGGATACCTACTATCTGGTGAAGACAGGGGTGGTGATGACTACTGTAATTGATATAGTATTTATTACTATGAGTGTCCCTATAAATTTCGAGCAGTTCCCTCAATTCCTCATGACGCCATCATCAGGTCTCCACTTTGATATCTATGAGACCAAGTTTGACTGTAATTGACATAGTGGCATATGCTTGCATTCCTATAAACAACGCTGAAATCTTCAAACATGTATCTCTACGGACTCAGAAGTTCTGTTTGTTCTTGTGTTCAGTACTTTTAGATCCAGGACATGGTGCAAAACCTTACTGTTTGGTAACATATACTTACTACTACTTCAGAAAATGTCAAAATCCATAAATGTTTCCATATAAATTTTGAGGAGTTCTCTCGATTCCTTACGAATCCCATCATCAGGTCACCATTTTGGTGACAATGGGACCAAATTTGAATTATCGGTTGTTTAAAATCGGTTCATAAACGACGAAGATATCCGCGAACAAACATAAAATAAAACATATATACGGTTGAATGAAAGTCGGTTAAAAATACTGTTTTCTATTGCTTCACGTCGCTGTGTAGGTTGATAAGCGATCGCCCCGCGCGTCCCTCACACCCCGCAGGCCACATGCGTCGAAATTCATCCGACTTACTTCAAATTTATCGTCACTACTCGGCTCCTATGTGTCTCAGCGTTATGTTTTATAGCCTATAACCTGTTCAGGAGTATGGACTACAATCGTACTAAGTTTGGTTAAAATCCCTTCAGTAGTTTTTGTTCCATGCGTGCACATACAGACAGACAGACAGATAGACAAAAATTTTATTGATTGCAATTTTGGCATCAGTATCGATCACCAATCATCCTCCAATAAGAATTTAAAAAAAATATTTATTGTACAGAATCAACCTCTCTAGAGTTTTATTATAAGTATATAGATTATATTATTATTTATTATTATAAAGGGTTTTTTAAATAAGTACAACAATTATTTTTGTATAGGCGTAGGATAGTTTGTTTTCAAGTAAAATAGTTTACTCACTTATAAATCCAACTCTCATACTCAATTATTTTGTATAAAATCAGTTACGGTAAATGGTAGTAAGCTCAAAAAAAAATATTTTTATGGTTTCGCAATTTATCCTTTGTCAGCACTAAATTAAAACGTCGTTGCTTTATTTATCTTTAAAGATTCAGAGTTCCCGGGAAGTAGAAGAGTACCTTTAGGTTTTGATTCCCTTGCAAGTGTCGAAAATGACAAAAATTGACTTTATATAATCATACTCATTGTGTCTATAGATTTAATAAATAATAATTATTGTAGTACTTAGGTATCTTAGTACTTAGGTATCTTCTTAAGAGGAAACCACACGGACGAGAGAAATGAAAAATAGGTATTTGAAAAGTTTGTTGCCGTCTCCAATGCGCCTTGATCACGTGGTTCACGCTCGCTATCGATGTGTGAGTGAGATCGTCTATGTGTGCGTGCGCCGCGCGCCGCCCACGCTGGGCCCCTCGCTACTTAAAAGTTAAAATGCTTAAAGTAAATCGGACTATATTTTATGATTATGACAAGAAATGGAATCTTCGTTAGACCCTTTTTAGTTTTTACCTCGACTAGGTACCTAGTACCAGAAATGGTCGATGCTCGTATACAATAACTAGTGAAGTCCATAGTTTCATAATATTATGGTGTTAATTCTACATCCTATGATTAAAGTATGTGGCTCATTCAATCCGAAATTGTCTAGATCATTGTGCTGTTTCGGCACACAATTAAATTAGCCCATTAAATAATCTAAAAGTTTTATATACTCCATCACCTTCAAAAAATAATGTTTATACAGGGTGTCCCAAAAATCAACGATAAACCGAAAACGGGTGATAGGCCAAGTCATGACAGTTATGAGAAAAATGTGAAAAAAAATCTTTGTCATGTATTTTTCACATTATAAGGACTTTTAAAAATATCGGAAAAACTGACACCCTGTGATGGTCTTTCATGTCCTAAGACTACAAATATTACTTTTTTGTGATTTTTTTTTCGGTATTGTAGTCATGACTAACCCTTCTGTAAATCACAATTCATAATTTAAACATACCTGCCTCAGTTTTCAATAAAATGGTGTGTTTTGCCCAAGATTAAATTCAAAATAATGACTACACCCAACTTTAATCGTCTGTACTGTAAAAAAAAATTACTACAGTATTTTGGCAAGTAACTTTAAAAGATGGCGCATTTAATCTGGATTCCAAAATGGTATGATACTTGCTGGATTGTTAGGCCAACTCTGTTTAAATTTTTAAAATGTTGGTATTAAGTTGTTATGTGACGACGATGAGTGACGTCATCTTGTCTAGAGTGAGCGAGACAGACAGTGACGCTCAGTGCGAGTGAGATAGATAGTGACGCCAACCCGACAACACAGTGATGAACGTGCAAAACTGCAGTACGTTACGATCTTTCGTTCATTGCGCATCTTTCTGTATCAGTATTGACTTCGTACTTACAACTGTGCTTCTGTTTATTGGACTTGATTTGCTTTGTGATTTGGTTTTATCTGCCCCGTTTCTGACGACCCTGGACTTGTTTTATTGTCGTATCTTCGGTTGTAGTGTGTGATTCCATTGTAGTGTGTTATCATGCCATCTCGATACACCGCACAAGAATACACCAATATGCATCTCATCTATGGAGAATGCTTATGCAACGCTAATGCTGCAGCTAGAATGTATCGTGAGAGATACCCAAACGCTGAGCGTCATCCTGATTATCGGGTATTTATTAACGTGCATCGGTCACTCTTAGAGGGTCGATTCCCTAATCAAAATACCAGCGAGGGAAGGCCTTTCATACCCTACGAGGACGAAGTGCTCGAGGCGGTTGAACAAGACCCGAGTATCTCAGTACGTGGGATTGAAGAGAACATCGGAGTGCCCAAAAGTACTGCACATCGTATTTTGCAAAAGAACCAGTTTCATCCTTACCATGTACAACGAGTACAAAGCCTGTTACCCCGAGACTACCCAGAGAGATTGCAATTTTGTCAAACGATGTTGCAGAGATACAGAGATGATCCGCGATTCTTTGAAAAAATTCTGTGGTCTGACGAATCCACGTTTAAAAAAGATGGTTACATGAACCTCCATAATTTGCACGAATGGCACGTGGATAATCCACATTTGATGCGGGAAGACAGATCGCAGTACCGGTTTAAGGTGAACATGTGGACGGGAATTTTGAATGGTACTGTTATTGGTCCATTTGAGCTACCGGAGAACTTAACTGCCGAGGTTTATTTGGACTTCTTACAGAACCAATTACCAGATTTGTTGGAAGAAGTGCCACTAAACATTTACGGCAGCATGTGGTACCAACAAGATGGCTGCCCAGCACATTACGCTCGCACAGTACGAGAGTTTCTCGACCGAGAATACCCCGATAGGTGGATTGGGCGGGGTGGTACAATTTCGTGGCCTGCCCGTTCACCTGATTTAAATCCCATTGATTTCTTTTATTGGGGAACAATAAAAGAAAAAGTGTACTCTAAACCAATTCGAGATTTAGCCGAGCTGCGCCAAAAAATTACAGAAGCTGCTGAACACATTAATTCAAGAAGATACGCCCGTCTTATTACGCGATCATTTTTAAGAAGATGTAGGGCTTGCATTAGAGCTGAAGGCAAACAGTTCGAACATTTGCTGTAAATCTTTGTAAATTAAAGTAATAACTGAAGAAATCCATTGACTGACTTTTATTTCGAACTTGCACCTAAAACTAACTAATTACATACTTGATAACAAGGTGGCGTCTGTTCTGTATCTCAACCACTCACATTTTCAAAAGAGCGTTGTATTCATACCTGAAAATTGAAGTCTTAAAAATGCCTACACTGCAATACAATTTTTTTTTAATAAAAAAGCACCCGCACTTAGCGTCACTGTCTGTCTCGCTCACTCTAGACAAGATGACGTCACTCATCGTCGTCACATAACAACTTAATACCAACATTTTAAAAATTTAAACAGAGTTGGCCTAACATCCGGTTCCGTTAAAAAAATTTTTTTTTCCTCAACAAAGAAGTAATCCAGCAAGTATCATACCATTTTGGAATCCAGATTAAATGCGCCATCTTTTAAAGTTACTTGCCAAAATACTGTAGTAATTTTTTTTTACAGTACAGACGATTAAAGTTGGGTGTAGTAATTATTTTGAATTTAATCTTGGGCAAAACACACCATTTTATTGAAAACTGAGGCAGGTATGTTTAAATTATGAATTGTGATTTACAGAAGGGTTAGTCATGACTACAATACCGAAAAAAAAATCACAAAAAAGTAATATTTGTAGTCTTAGGACATGAAAGACCATCACAGGGTGTCAGTTTTTCCGATATTTTTAAAAGTCCTTATAATGTGAAAAATACATGACAAAGATTTTTTTCACATTTTTCTCATAACTGTCATGACTTGGCCTATCACCCGTTTTCGGTTTATCGTTGATTTTTGGGACACCCTGTATACTCCATCACCTTCAAAAAAACGTAAATATTAAATAGTTATCGAACAATAGCCTATAAGGCTATTGTTCGATAACTATAAATATTTACGAAATTTGAAAAAAATATCCTGAAAGAGGAGGAAATTTACCAAAAAAAGGCTACACTCCCGGAATTGTACCTCCATTATTTATATTTTTAAAGTAGGTACCTAAGTGCCTACTTAGAGTTAAATAAAAAATATAAAAATATGTAAAGTATAATCTAAATACTCACAAGAATTGATTTCTGTCGGATTTTTTCATATAAAAATTATATTTCAATAATTATGCTAGACAATAATTTTTTCAAACTTCCGTTATCGTTCTAAACTAAAAAATATTTAAATAATGTCCGTTTATAGAATAAATAACTACAAACCAAACACTATTTTTGAAGATGTTAATTGTTTATAACTTTTGAATTTTTTTTGGGCAAATTTCATTGTAATCATTACGATCATTATCAATCAATCAATCAATCATTTATTCACAGAATGTATTACATTTGCAGGAAGGTAGCGCTTAAAACAGATCCATACATTTTACCATGGTAGCATGGTGTGTGAAAATTAAATAATATATTACAATTCCATCGTCAATTTACAAAAGTTACGATTAAACAATAAAAAAAAATTGAGTTTTAACTACAAATAAAAACTAACATACAAAATAACGAATTAGTAGAATGTCAAATATATTATTACATTAAAATTTGTGGACTCTTGTTAAACTTTATGTACCTATATAACAGTAGCCATTAGCCATTATGTTAACGAAAAGTCAATAATCACATATTATTAAAATTAAGCATAATAAAATACCCACTAGTCATCATAGTAATTATAAAACATATAAATTGTCAAAATACAAATCACCTTACAAATATATAACTATTGGAATTAATACAATGTCAAATGGTTTAATTCTGATTATAAAAAACTAGCTGACCCTTGCCCACTTCGTTGAGCATAAAAAGAGTTTATGATGAAATTCAACTAAAAAAAAACAACGTGGAACCCGAAACCCGAAACGCGGGAACCCGCAACACGGGAACCCGGAACCCGCAACGCGGGAACCCGGAACCCGCAACGCGGGAACCCGGAACCCGCAACGCGGGAACCCGGAACCCGCAACGCGGGAACCCGGAACCCGCAACGCGGGAACCCTGAACCCGCAACGCGGGAACCCGAAACCCGCAACGCGAGAACCCTGAACCCGCAACGCGGGAACCCTGAACTCGCAACGCGGGAACCCTGAACCCGCAACGCGGGAACCCGAAACCCGCATCGCGAGAACCCTGAACCCGCAACACGGGAACCCTGAACCCGCAACGCGGGAACCCTGAACCCGCAACGCGGGAACCCTGAACCCGCAACGCGGAACTCGGAACCCGCAACGCGGGAACCCGGAACCCGCAACGCGGGAACCCGGAAACCGCAACGCGGAACCCGGAACCCGCAACGCGGAACCCGAAACCCGCAACGCGGAACCCGAAACCCGCAACCCGCAACGCGGGAACCCGGAACCCGCAACGCGGGAACCCGGAACCAGGAACCCGCAACGCGGGAACCCGGAACCCGCAACGCGGGAACCCTGAACCCGCAACGCGGGAACCCGAAACCCGCAACACGAGAACCCTGAACCCGCAACGCGGGAACCCTGAACCCGCAACGCGGGAACCCTGAACCCGCAACGCGGGAACCCGAAACCCGCATCGCGAGAACCCTGAACCCGCAACGCGGGAACCCGAAACCCGCATCGCGAGAACCCTGAACCCGCAACGCGGGAACCCGGAACCCGCAACGCGGGAACCCGGAACCCGCAACGTGGGAACCCGGAAACCGCAACGCGGAACCCGGAACCCGCAACGCGGAACCCGAACGCAGAACCCGCAACGTTCACGGAAACGCTGACAAAATATGGAATAAATAGTATCCTATGTCCGTCTACTTGCTCTAAGCTACTTCCTCACCAATTTTCAGCCATATCGATAAAGCCGTTCTTGAGTTATAAATAATTTAACTAACACGACTTACTTTTATACATATAGATGTATAGATTACTCCTACTAACATAAGCTAAGCCCGGTGAATGCTCCCGTCACAGTCGGTCCAGCCAATTCGGTGAACATTAGTTAGATGACGACGATGATGATGATTAAAAGTAGCCTAAATGAATCCTTATAACTTTAGCTATCTACCAGTGAAAGTCTCGTTAAAATCGGTCCAGCCGTTCCAGAGATTAGCCGGAGCAAAGAGACACGCTGACAGACATTTTTTTTAAATTACATCTTCGTTTTCAGTAAATATCGTTGCCAATGCAAAAAAAGCAGAAGACATCGTTTAAAATGTCATATGCATTCAGAAAGACGTTGCTAATTGAAAGTTACAAACAGTTTCAAACAGAAAAAGTTACAGTTCTTGTCAAGCATGAGTCCTAGGAATTTCACTGAGTCAACTTCTAAAACATTTGTATTGTTGTATTGTATATTTAGATTAATTTTTTTGCTTTTGTAATTTTGAAATTGTATAAGTTGTGTTTTTTTAATATTTATTTTTAAATTATTGTTATCAAGCCATTTAATTATTTTTCCTAGGGTTAGATTTAGTTCAGTTTCAAATGTGTCCTTTTCATTACATTTCACAATAAGAGTTGTGTCATCTGCGAATAGTATGGTTGGGTGATGTGTAATTTTAGGTAGGTCATTTATGTACACTAGAAACAGAAAAGGGCCGAGAAGACTTCCTTGAGGAACACCGAATGCGTTTATTTTGAAATGTGATCGTGCGGAAACTTTTAGTTTATTTATTATTCTGTTTATTTCGACGCATTGGTACCGATTTGTTAGGTAGGATTTTATCCAGTTGTTGGCAGTTCCTCTTATACCATATTTGTCTAATTTATGCAATAAAAGCGCGTGATCGACATTATCGAACGCTTTGCTCATGTCGAGAAATATCGCAGACACCGGTATTCTGTTATTTAATGCTTCTGTGATTGTTTTAATCAGGTTGAAACTGGCTAAGGTTGTGTTGCCGTTTTTTCGGAAACCGTACTGATTTTGCGTAAAAATATTATAGCGGGATGTAAAATTCTCGAGACGAACTAACATGACCTTTTCGAAAACTTTCGAAAGGATCGGTATTAACGTGATCGGACGATAGTTGTCAAGAGCTGTTCTATCTCCCTTTTTATGCAAAGGTTTAATAATAGACTTTTTTAAAATATCTGGGAAAGAGCCTTCTTGTAGAGAGAGATTAATAATGTAGCTCAAATGTTTTGATAAATACTTTGATGTCATTTTTAATATCTTTGTATTGATGTTATCTATTCCTACCGAACTAGTGTTGTTTAAATTGTTGATAATTTTATGTATCTCTATAGGGTCTGTGGGACTTAAAAATATTGATTCTGAATAATTATTATTAATTGTATTTGATATGTCATGAGTATTAAATTGGAAGTTATTTTGATTAGTCATATTAATAAAATAATTATTAAATATATTACTAATGTCAGTGTGATTTGTATATTCTTTATTATCATGGATTATTTTATCTATGTTAGCGTTAAAGTTTGTGTCATTAATGTTTTCGTTGATTATTTGCCATACGGCTTTACATTTGTTTTTCTTATTTTCTATGATTTCTTTATTTACAAGTCGTTTAGATTTAAGAATGCATTGTTTCAGTATTTTTGAGTAGGTACTGTAGTATTTATCATGATTATTTATTTTTGTAATTTTTCCGGTTCTCTTGTGTCTATATTTTAGATAGAGTAACCTTTTTTTTATGCAGCACATTTTCAAGCCTTTAGTTAACCATGAGGTCCGCCCATTTGAATTATTATATTTTTTTACTTTAAACATTGGGAAGCATAAGTTAAAAAATAAAGACAGCAAGCTATGAAACTCTTGAAATGATTCTTTTACGGTAGTTTTATTGTATACCTCAGAGAATGTTAGTGGTATAATACAATTATGAAATTTATCAATATTGGAAATACTGTAATCCCTAATTTGTTCATACCAATAATTTGGATTGCAGATTTTATTAATTTTAATACTTAGTGTTTGACCAGTTTCGTGATCGGAGAGGCCTAGATAATGTACGTCCGGGTGAGCATGTTTAATATTACTCGCAAACTGGTCAAGACATGCATCAAGTCGAGTAGGTACCTTAATATGTATATGTATTAATATTAAAATTTTTGAAAATAGTTAGCAGTTCTAAGCAAAAATTATTTGGTTTTAATGTATTGAAATACCAGTCCCCACATAATATAATTTTTTTTTTACGTTTCAAAAGTTTAAGTAGTATAAGTCATTATGATTATCAAATGGTCAATATGATCTAAATATCATCGGATCGAATAAGCTAACCACATATTATGTAATTTTAATCGCAGTATTTTAAACATTTTAAACTTATAGAAGTTTAAAATGTTTTTTATTCTACATACTAGGTAGTCTAGTCTACCACGAAAGGATATGGATCATGCTCCATAGAAGTCTAGGCCATAAATTCAAGTAACCAGCCAATGAAAACAAATATGCTATGCTTACACACAGCTATGTATAGTGAGCCAAACTGAAAATTTTCAGTTAAGTAACTAAGTATTAAGTATTCTCTAGGAACACAGAAAAAAATATTTATAAGCATTATTCGGCGAGCGATGATAACCGTAAATTGTTTAGCGCCAACGCAAAATTACTTTTGCATATTTATATATTGCATTTGTTAGTTTTTGAACTTAGGGTACATTGGTTTAAAATTTTATTTAAAAAAAGCTTAAAAAAGTTTTTCCCAGTTTTTTTAACGGTTTATTTTTTTTATTACAAATATATTAAGTATCTCAGACTTGCTGTAACACTTATGACCGTATTAATAAAGAAGTGTAAAACTAGGACTCTCTTGGTTGATACAAACTCATACAAGATTAGCTTCTTCATTTGATTAATAGTTTGATTTCAAGGACGTATCAGGTGAACCGGGTTTAGGAACGCTGTTTCAACTAAGATCTAACCTTTCAAAACTGCTCTTTAATGTGTGACTAGTAAAATAACGTTTCGTTATACTTTTAAAAGTAGCAGATTTATTAGTTTCATAACAAATATAATATTTATCAATATTTCTGTAAATGAATGTAACAAAATTTTGTAGTATAAATATCAAAAAGAGACTTTAATCTTAATTATTACATTAAAAACCAGTTTTTCATTAATATTTTGGTAGAAATAAAATATTCCATCACAAAGAAAGTTTATATTCGGAACTAGAAATAGGTAAAACGGAATGAGATAGTGACATAAGCCTCAAAACAACTCAAATCACTGTTTACTTTCGAAAGTTTATCTACTCAAGTAGCAGTTTGACAGCTGTTGATAACGCTCATACTCAGTTGAGACACCGTCTTTAAGTTAAGTGCTTAAGTACTATTTATTAATTCGACTGTCATCTCAAATACTGACTTGAGGTTGAGATCGTTTTATTTATATGTAGTATGTATTACTTAATTCAAAATTCACAATATTTTATTTAGACATGAAACTTTACAAGCTATTTTCGGAAAGACAACAAAAAGGCTACAACACCAGAAATGAGCTTGTGCTTATTTATTATTAAAAGAAAGTTATATAGTAGCTAGTATATTATTTCTACAAGAAAGTTATGTAAATGAGAGTTGTCATAGAGCCTCCTTGCCTGTCAATGAATTAAAAAAATGGGATGTTGATTTTTAAACTTGTAGAGCAAATTATACTTAGCAGATTTGGAGCATCAATAATATTATATATAATTTTGAATAAGTGTGATAAGTCAAAATATAAGCGTCTGTTTTCAATAGTATGTAAGTCTATCGTAGTAATTTAAATTTGACCGGCCGTAGGAAATTAATAAGTTGACGATAATAAACAATTTTAAAGAATTTATTTCAGTATATATTCATAAACACAAAAAAAAACTAATATTGGTCCACAGACGCTGGAGTATGTTCAACGACATAGAAAAAACTATTTAAAAAATATATTGACTTTAAAATAACAATATTATAGCTCACACAAACAAGCCGAAATCTTAACAATTATTTTAACAAAAAATTTAAATGTATAATGTAATCTAAAATATTCAAAACACTTACACCAACTGGGTCCATTCATAAGATATTATTTCTCCAAAAATAAAATTGGTATTTTAGTTAAGACTTATACAAATCGAGCTCAAAATTATTTTGGACACTTTTTACTAACATTTTTAGAGTATTATTGCTGTAATTATTCAGTTCGGTTGCCTTTACAACATTATAATATAATACGTTTTGGTCGACCGGCTATTTGACGTTATGGCCCAATACGATCCTCGTTATTTGGCAGTAAGCATGAGAGAATGATGGACGCATAATAGTTTATTATGTTTTTTGAATATAATTTAATTAGATTTATCTGATATTATATAATTAAAGTTAGTGTAATATAATAATTTAATAATAAATATAAAAAAAAAGCTATAGACTTCACGAAAAAGATGTAAGAAACTAGAAATGTCGATATCGATAAACAACACTAGTTTATCGATCGACGCTTGTGTGTACGTATTTGTCCGCGTCCCCCTACCTCAAGCCTCGCCCCTCATAGTGCGATAGGGACAACTGCAGCTAGAACTGAAATTGCCTATTAAAAGTACCAGAAATCGACGTTTAGGGGATTTCTGTTTCCTCCTCCAAAACTTAACCGATTTAGATATTTTTTTCTTTATTAGCTAAAAAAAGAAATTAACTAGGTTCCTATTTTTTGATTTTGTTGCATAATGTAGTCAAATCTGTTTCCTGGATGTTTAAACACGGCGGAGAGTCTGGCGGTTTTTTTTAGGTTTTTGAACGTCCATATCTCTTTAAGTAATTAGTTTATTAAAAAAAGGAAAAAATAGGGACGTACAAATATTATTCATCGATATTCATGAAAAAAATAGTTACTCTAGATTAATTATCCAGGGAGGAAATAGAAATGCCCTAGACCTCTATTTTTGTATGGAAAAAAAATCGTGGTGTTTCCTCTTAATTATTTCATATTTTTGATTCATCTCAATAAAAAAATTAGAATAAATAAAATCTTTCATTAGTTTACATTTCTATTACAAACACATCCACTCAGAGAGTAATCCTTGTAAGGATTGCGTTCATTTTGCGCATGACAATTAAAGTACATATTTGTACTATGTTTATACTTTATATGCAGCGCAAAATTAATTATTTTACTTACTCTCTGAGTGCTTACCCAAATTTTATAAAACAGAAACAGCTTATTGCTGCTTATATAATAATTAATATGCAGTACAAAAATAATTCCAGCTATCCAGAATTACATAAATTGATGATTGATTTAGCTATTTCTGCTGACAGACCATATTTTTCAGCTTTCAAAAATACTAATATTATGGTAACTATTTAAATAACACCCAAATTTAACTGGTTCATTAAAAACACATCTACATTAAATTGCACAATTTGATAGTGTTGCTGATATAATAAAACAAATCCTGGTAATCTCTATAATATAAAAATGGATCGCAAAATGTGTTGGTAACTCAAGATCGACTGAACCAATTCGGCTATTTTTGGTCTTAAAATATTCGTGGAAGTCCAGGGAAGGTTTAAACGGTTTGTATGCTCAACGAAGTGGGCATGGATTAGCTATATAATATAATTTTATGCAGACTTAAGGAATTAAGCAAATTTTTTCTTAAAAATAAGCACTATTTACCTCATCTCCTATAGTTTCGGAATTCGCCTAGCATGGTATTTATGAAAGTCAGCCTGTAGTAATATACATGATCGCCAGCGCGAAGTACGTTATATAATAAAATAAACACAAAAACACATCTCCATTTTTATTTCGAGTTTATAATGAAAAAAGTAAGCTTAAACCTGCTAAGTCGCTATTGAGCTAGCTAGGGGCGCTAGGGCACTGCCGGACAGCAATATAATTAAAATACCTATTTTTAATTTTTCATTCTTAAACATGCAAAAGGCCATGGAAAGGACGCAACTTCTCTTAGTCTTATACAATTTTTGGTGTTATATATAACTTAAATTATAATTTGGCGGGCATAATTAATATATTATTCTATAGATTCCCTTTTAGCGGCCATGAAGCCGTATTAAAAGTTACGCACTTAGTAGGATTGCTGGCATTGTGCTTTTTATAAAATCGGTGAATCACAATATCTTTAAATGTTGATTGGTTGGGGTCTCCTAAGGACATTTTCCTGTACACAATTGTAACTTTTAGTTAACGCACCCACGTACCCACGTAGCGGGTAGGCTACCCAGCCTACCCGCCCTTATAAAAAATCCTTTACAAAGCTACCTCGCAATCAATCGATTAAAATATTTTTATTTTCGTCGGGAGAAATTAAAAACCCTACTTTCTAAATTACATAAATATTTTAAAATTGCTTTAACTGAGGATTTACTTTTAAAATGGGTGTATTCTCCCTTGTAATTCTGCGATTTTGGAATCAATTGTTTTGGAGAATACCCAGTATGCAAGATTTTAAATTGATGATTAAATTGAGCAGTGTTCACGACCGTAATCGAATATGAATTGTAATAGTTTCAAACCTCTGTTTAAAACTTGTTTGATTTATTTTCAGTGGAGCGGCCACCGCGTAATGCTGCTCAAACGAGACACGTGGGATTTACTTATTTAAAGAAAATCGCCGACAGTGCCGACACCGATATCATACAAAACGTGAACAATCAGTACGACGCTCTCTTTAAGTTACTCACAGGTCCCATAGAAAAACCGGATTTATTCGTTTTAGTAATGCAAATAGCATACAAAGTTAGTAGATCGTCATTCGATCGACTCAAAATTAAATTTCTCTTGGACCTATGTAATTCGCAGTTTATCGTTTACTTGCGAACTTATTTAATGGATCTTCCATACATGAGCAGGGAAGACCGAAAAATGAATGATATGTACTGGAAAAGACCGGACGACTTTTGGGAGAGTCTAGTTGCATTCTGTGAATATATGATCACCACCACGCCGTCCGTTGCCAAGAGTAAATGCAGGTCGCTCATCGAAGACACATCGAAACTCTGCTTGGAGAAACTGCATGAATTGCACGAGTACGCGCTGCCTGGTGAGCTGAGTTCCAAACTCGATGCTTTGCGGGGCAGCATGAAAATCGTAGAGGAAAAAATGGTAAGACGGGGCTTTATTTTGCTAGTGGTAAAATTTGGTAGTGTCTAACCTGTGGGATACTGGCCCCAGATTCGCCCGCGTATATAAATAGATCCCGTCAAAACACAATGCACACACCTATCTCACAAGTGATACATATTAAATCAGATCAGATTGTTTATTGCGATTTCCTGAAATTTACTATTTATTTAGAACATAAAAGTTTTTTATTTTATAATATTGATATAATCAATTCAATTGTTTGTGGTCACTAAATACGTTAGGATAATATCCAACAAGAAAAAAAATGTACATAAACACGTATTAAAGTATCAAAATATGAAGAGGGATAATAAACATTATTTTACTATTTTCAGATCAATTCGAAGAAAACCACCGCTTTACTCCAAGAAGACCCGCCGGACGACTTTCGAGAGCTGAGCGTGCTTCCGACGAGGGATGATCTGCTGGTGCAGAAACCCTTCGTCAGGCCTAACATCATCGACGGCGCCTACCGCGACGTCGAGCACTACCTCGACGTGCAGTTCCGACTGCTGCGCGAAGATTGCTTTGGACCACTCCGAGATGGAATATGTAAGGATTTTATGTCACATTCTTGTCGGTAAAATACGTCACACGAATTTCATAATTTTTTGACTCCCGTCCTACTAAGTCCCGTCCCTAGAGTGACGTCACATATTTTGCAATTTTACGTTTAGGAATTATTAAATGAAAATTAGCAGTTATGAAATAAGTTTTATTTCTACTTAAACTATTTAAAAGAAACTATGAGCTATAAACGAAATGGGCACTTGTATGACTGTCTATTTACTATTACATGACATACTTAGTGAGTAATTTAATTGCTAAAACAAAAATTACACAAATTACTTACTTACCATTTTACAAGATTTTACATGAAACTAGCCGGATATGTGAATTTCTTTAATATAGGTACTTACCTCAAAAATCTTCTTTTAATTAACAACACGGCTTAATTAACTACATAATTTGTATTTCACTGGATACTATTTAAAATATTAAACTATACCAAACGACAAATATGTAAGTCAATGTGCACAGATTAAGTTTGTATTAGTTACTACTTACTACGTAATGTGTAAAAGTAGGTAGGTACTTGAACACCAATTTTTTCGAAATTTATATTACGATGAGCGCGGTATTCCACTTAAATTAATTCAAAAATATTTTACAGGGTTAATTTTTTTACCTTATTTCAACATATAATCGCTATTAGAAATCGATACTATAACTTTTTAAGTAATCGATTTCTTAAATAGTTATTTTCGATACATATGCGTGAAGTGAGGGATTTCGGTACACTTGCATTTGCGACACGAGCTTAAGGTTATGGGGGATTCACAATGGGTTCGTATGCATGAGTTATACAACCGAGCGAAGCGAGGTTGGATACATCCATGAGATCCCATTGTGAATCGCTCATATAACCTTAAAAGCGAGTGATTACTATAGATTGTCGAAAAAAGTTATACTTTAGACCCGACAAACTATACTCGAAAAGCATACTTTTGCAGTTGGAATTACAAAAAAGTTTTTTTTTTACACTGAAATTTAGTTACAATACAGGAGGTGTTATTTAGATTAAATTACATTTCAGTATGTGTTTTCTCTGCGGTTCGACTCCAGCGGGGAATGAATAGGAGGAGAAAGTTGTTTACCAACACTTTGTTATCTACTTTGTGCCAACAACACCTATTATAATAATAGCTCCTTCACCGATTTAGGTATCAGTGGCTGGTATCTTTGAAACCAGCCCAGCCACCCAGGAGCCATTTTTAACTTCCCACGCAAAAAGAGGAGTGCTATACTTAAGACGTTTCTGTGGGTATGTCTGTCTAATTATGTCCGTCTGTCACAGACAGACACACATAGCATCGTAGCTCACGAACGGATGAATCGATTTCAATTTATTTTATGTTGTATTAGACAACGACACGTGTGACGTCACACACAATGTAGGACCCGATAAGTCCAAATCGTAAACTATTTTATAGTCGATATTAGCACGACAGTTCGATTCGCTGTCCAAACTGCAGACATCTCGCTGCGGTTTGGAACGCAATCCAATCCGCGGTCGGAAGACGGAACTGTAGGTGTGCAGGGTACTGGTCACAAATAAATGTAACTGCCTTCCAGTACGACGAATAAAGCAAGTACTGTCGATCTACCTTATTGTTTAAACATCATATATAATCATTCGACTTCATATAAATTGATTCTGTTTTTATTTTTAGACCAATTCATAAATAATCCAACCAAAAGAAGATACGACAACATACGGTAAGTTCCAACAACAACGTAATAAATACTTGTTAGTCTGATAATATACAAGAGTGTATACGATTGTGGCTTATGACCGCCCACTTCAAATACCTACTTGTTCAGTTGAGAGACTAACAATACCATTACCTACTTTCCTTGGATTGCAATGATTTTTTAATTAATATTAAATAACGTTCATAGTTTCTGTAGCAATGTTTAGAATTCAGATATACAAATAATTTCTATATTAAAACGTAAATTTTGATGCACCAGAGTACTTAACCTATTTTTGCAAGAGACATAAATCATAATATAGCTAGGTGGCTATTATCAACTTTTTATTTTTAAAACCAGACAAGAATTGGGCATCTTCGACTACTATATTTAAAGGAAGGATAATGATTTTGGCAGTCTATGTATGTATGTATGTTCCCACGTAGCGGCTAAACTACTGGTCCGATTTTAATAAAAAATCAGGTATCAATCGATTGGTAATAATGCCGCGAGTAACATAGGCTATAAAATTTTGGATTTTGCAAAATTTTACCTCAAAAACTATCTCCCAAAAAAAAATTAAATTAAGATATTTGTCTCGTGTTTGGTATCAAAAGATAGGTCTTGGCAAGCACATCACGAATATGTATTTAAATTTAATTAATTATTATATTTTATTGTTAAATCTATACTTATAATAAAACTGTAGAGAGGTCAATTCTGTACATTGAATATTTTTTCAAAATACATATTGGAGGATGATTGGCGATCGATACTGATGCCAAAAATGCAATTAGTAAAATTTTTGTCTGTCTGTCTGTCTGTATGTGCACGATTGGAACAAAAACTACTGAAGGGATTTTAACCAAACTTGGTACGATTGTAGCCCATATTCCTGGGCAGGTTATAGGCTATATATCATAACGCTACGATACATAGGAGCCGAGCAGTGACGATAAATTTGAAGCAAGTCGGATGAAGTTCGCGCGCGCGGCCTGCGGACGAACGGTTCGTGCGGGGGGCGCGGGGGGATCGCTTACACAGTAACGCGAAGCAATAGAACGTGGCACTAAAGTAGATTAGAACATCAAATAAGTACCTAACTATCAAGATTTTTTTTCTGTGAAGACAGTGTTTTCACAGTGTCATAATAATATAAAAATTGTATTTTTGAACTTGCTTCACAAATTGAAATAAATTATCATTTATTGTATAAAATCAACTTAATTAACTGTATAATTAAAAGAAAGCCCTTCGCGATAAACTAAAAAACGGGCAATTAAGCGGTTTTTGGAAAGCTATTTATACCATCACGGATGTGACATAAGGTACGCTAAATGACAAACCAAATCGCGATCATTTAGCGTAGCTTATGTCAAATCCCATACATTTTGTTATCGAACTTTGTAAGCGACAATTAGCGATGACATCTTGAGTAGGCCCCCAGATGCTGGTAGGTAGGAATTTTGGCGAAGGTCAACCAAAGGAAATCCACCCCACTGCTGGGTAAAAAATACTATTAAAATGTGCTAACTGTGCCTGTGTTATTATAGGAGACTTTTATTTATTCAATAGTACTTACCCAAAACAATTTTATTTTTTATTTTTGTCTGTTTGTGCATTTGTGCACGCTAATGTCAGAAACGGCTTATTCGATTTAGATGTGGTTCAATCATATTTTTAGTAATCTTGACTTAACATTTATTTCATCTCAAATCTCAATCGGTTCATAAATAAAAAACTTATGACAATTTAAAAAAAATGCTGGACGTTTGTATGAAGCGCGGCAGGAACCGCGCTGCAAACATTCAAATTTAATATTTTTTATTTTATATTTTCTTTAAAACTAAATTTAATTTATTTATATTATTGTTATACTTAGGGTAGGTTAATAAAAAAACGCTACTAAAACCGATCGGCGCGCCGAGCTGGGGCCTAACTCCCCAAACTGATTCGATTTTGATTCAGATTCGATCGTGCCACATACTCCCGAATAAATTGACGTTTGTTTATTTTTGTTTTATGTCGATTGATATCGTCGGGTGTAGAAAAAGTTACGTTCCAAAGGTTTTCTTTATCCTAATTAGTTCCAAAGTAATCTACCAAATAAAACACCAAATCCGTTGAGATCGAACTGATTCGATTCTCGGTTGTGTCGAGAGTAAGCCTGCTGGATTCTCGGTTGTGTCGAGAGTAAGCCTGCTGGATCCTCGACGGGGCGTGCCGCTGCGCCCATGTCTAACCGAGAGTTTCGTTTTAAATACCTTAATAATTGCAATATATGTTTCAATTTAATATCTCAAAACATTAATGACAAAAACGGTAGTAAGTTCAAAAAAATTGAAAATAATTTGATGGTTTCGCAATTTATCCTATGTCGACACTATTAAGTTGCTTCATATCAAATTTAGGTTTTGGTTCCCTTTGGAGTGTCGAAAATTAGAGAGATAAACGGCTGAATCTTTGGGTAGATGTGGCTAAGGAGTCTGTTTTTTTCAAAGCCAGAAGGGACAGAAGATCCTGAGTATTTAATAGGATTGTTAGCTTGATACCTACACGTGTTAAAGTTTTGACAACCAGACAGACAGACAGACGGACATCGAAGTTAAATACTTTACTAAATTAACGTGAAAAATTGGCTGGGGCTATACGGTGCATTCGAATAATATTATCCTAACTTCGAATACCTTTGCTGACTTCTACATATTGTTCGAAGGCCTACTTCTTTTGCCGAGCTCCGAAAGGATAGTACTATATTATTATTATACCCTGCATACCAAAAGGCTTGCCGGGTACGTGACTTGCTGGATCGGGATCAACACTGGGATACACTGGAAAGTACCTATTGGCGAAAGTTGTCAGCGGTTGCGCCAATAAACTAAAAATATATTTAAAAATACTAAAGTATCCTAAATCACTTTTCCACGCGTACGAAGTCGCGGGCACAGCTAGTTCAAAATAAACGTTTAAAATGCGGTCGTACAAGTAGTATCTAGGAATTGTTTAGTTACTTTCTATGCGTTAATTTTACGTTAATTTAATGAAAATATAATGTTATATATATTTGATGTGGAAACAGAAAAATATCAAATAAAATAAAAGTTTAAGAAACTACAACCCGACTTCGCAAAAAAAGGTCTAAAAAGGGTGAAACAAGAAAAAAATCAATTTGAAATCCAGAAATGCATAGGTACAGATATGGTCAAGGTAGAGCCGTGGTCGTTTTTTGCGAAGTCGGGTATAGTTTTTTAAACTTTTATTTAATTATTGAACATAATACTAGTCGAAGCACTAACGCACTAAATTGGATTATTACTGTTATTTTATTGTTTGTTTTAAAAATAATAGGCGTGTCATATTTTAACAATATACAATTATTGTTATCAGCTGCACTATACATAAGGCTCTTCAAATGATATCTAGAAAAGTTCTGTTTAGTTATTTTGTGTCTGTAGTATTACGTTGTGGCAACATTTGTATGGAAGGAGTGAAAAGAGAAGGGTTATCACAAAAATGAAATCATTGAAGGACATTATAATACTCTATACTAAGACGGCGCATCCGTACCTCTTTACCCTATAGGTTGTGCCACACAGTTGAAAGTGTATATAAACTACAAGATTTATAACATTATACCATTATTTTTTCAGCGTGTATCAAAACGTATCATTTTTACGACCATACATATCCAACAATAAAATTGGTGCGGTAGTTCAAGTCGACAAGAAAACAAGTGAAAAATTTCAGAATATAAATTGGTCTTACAGCCAGAGATTAAAATTTGGCACTCTAATTCTCTTGACAAAAGACAATTGCAAAAATTTTATGACAGTGACTGTGATGGACCGCGAAGACAGATATCTCAAGTACGGACAAGTAAGTAATTATCCCAACAAAAACAAAACTTGTAAAAAGTGCCAAGCCTCGCAACTAAGACTACTTTTGCCGTAAAAAGTTATGAGATCCACGTGATGCCAAGCTGGGGTAAGTAGGTTGGTCTAACAACATCTTATAGTAATCATATCAATTTCGCAGTCATCTGATTGAATCAGCTATTTGATTAAATGTCTAGCGCGTTCATTGAATGACGACAGATAATTGATTGACTCGGCCGACCTTTGGTTGCACAAGCGTCACTCAACGTCCATATACGTTTTTCCCGCAATGGCGCTAGTAGTCTCCAAAGCAAATATGGCGGCAAACAGCTGTGTTGTGTTGATATTTTATATGATTAATTGTCTATACATTGCCTACTTAGTAACTAAAAATGCAGGCTTCTAGTTTTATGCAGAACGAAGTTATAAGGGGTCGAAAATGGCCTGTAGTGCTTCGAGAAAGGATGGTATGGTATGGCCGTGCTAAACTGGGTGGGGGCCCCCAGATTCTCGTCCATAGCTTTTGAATACTTATTACAGTGGGTCACGTATGAAGAAAAAATGTTTAGTTTTTATTGGAGCACAGTGACTAAACGGTGCTAAATGGTGACTGTTGGTAGAGTATGAAATTTTATAGCATTCAGAATTAATCTTCTGCCTCCGGATTTATTTCAAAATTAAAGAAATATTGTAAAAAAGGCCCCAGCATATTTACTAGCAAAAACCTATTTTGTTTTTAAGAAAAAGACCAAAAATCATAAGAATCTTATGTTTAGAAGAATACTAAAATGAAGGAATTATAATTATAATTAACTAAATATTTTTTTAACTGAGTGGTTCGCAAAAATCCTTCTTGCGGTCAAATTTGGCATCGCTTTCCTCAAATCTATCTGGGCTATCACTAATTCTCTCTTGATGTTTTATTGCCTAGACGAGTTGAAGCTTAGCTAAAATGTTGCAACACATTCATTGATGAAAATGAAAACTGCATTTATCTCCTATAGTTTAGGATTTCGCCCGTGCTACCTTTTTTTAATATGTCTCCCTGTTTATATTTATGTGGTTATATTTAAAAAAAATTTTGCACCAGAAGAAAAACTCACAAAGTAAGGTCAGTCAAGAACCATTTGTAAATAATTCGTCGACGTTGCGGTTTTATTCTTAAAAAACGTTTAGTTCGAATAGAGCAAGATGAATAATGTGTATAATTTCAGATACCAATTGATATTCTGGACTTAAGCATCGGAGATGAGATTTACAACGGAGAATTGTATACGATGATAGAGAGTGAAGTTTACTTCGAGCCCTATCAGCACGTACTACGGGCTCTACAAGATCCCCAGTTACCAAATTATTTACCTATGAAGAAATATATAGTTGACGTCGATGTGAGTACACAGACTTAAGTTCCTCTTTACCTCTCTACTATTCTTCTCTTCACTACCATTAGTAGTAGTGTAGTATCTGCAATATTTAACTTTTTATTTTATGTGCCCACTGTGTGTAAACTATTGTAACAACCATGTAACCAATTTCCGGAAATAAAGAATTGAATTGAATCGAATCTCACATTGGCACAGAGTCGAGGTGTCAGGATTTCACATATTTCAATAATATTCATCGCTATTATTACGTCATGGTTAAGGTATACATTTGGATTATCGAATTATGATAGAGAGCGTCGGCGCGTATTCGTCTGTCACGCGCATGACGCATCACGTGCGTTTACATTTAAAGACATGAATGGATGAAGGGGATATAAAGCAAAATTCTCGTCTCTTCGTCGCTCGTCGGAATGACGCAACCTATCCTTTAATTATCCCGAAAGAAAAAAGGGTAAAAGCTAGTCAGCTAGCATCAACTGAGATCGTAAGTTTTTATTTACTGGTTATCCCTACGATTAGTTCAATCTGACCTCCAATACAAGTACATAAAAGTTAGTTCCACTAATTGTCGTGGGACTTCTTTCATGAAATGGACTCTAGTACTAAATATAGCCTATGTTACTCAGTGATAAATGATAATGTAGCTTTCTAATGAAAAAACAATTATTAAAATCGGTCCAGTACTTTTTGAGTTTATTCGTTACATACAAAAATACAAATCTTTCCTCTTTATAATATTAGTGTAGATGTACTTAATACGTTACTACATATCCTAAAATGTTTAAGTGACAGTTTAAACTCAATTTTCTTGGTAAAATTTTTGCGGCGTATCTCCTTTATCCATTCATGTCTTCATTTATTAACATAATATTTCTAGAGTACAATTATTTTGTATCGTAATAATGTAAAAGTATGTAATAAAGATTGAATCTACATTTTTTTATACTTCATCGTTTACTAAAAGTAACTACCTATTTAATTAAACACCAATTTTATACATGTCGTCAAACAAATTCGTGTGCACTTTTCAGACACAACCATTGCGACCCAAATATCTAGAACATATTAAAGAATACACATATAAAAACGAAAGTGGAGATGAATATCTGTTGTTAACAGAAGATGATGAAAATACTATAGTATTTCAACCAAATGAGGACATTTGGCCGTCCAGGGACGATCTCGGTCTTAATGAGAGTCAGTACGAAGCATATAAAGTAGCTCTCACCCACGAATTTGCAGTTATCCAGGGCCCGCCGGGCACGGGGAAGACACACATCGGCGTGGAAATTGCCAAAACTTTATTGTGGAATGTTTCTGACGTTCATTTGAATAAACATTTTCAGTGTGTAATGCTACTCGTGTGCTATACGAATCACGCCCTAGACCAGTTTCTAGAGGCCTTGCTCCCTTATACTGATTCGATCGCACGCATTGGAGGACAGTCGAAGAACAAAGCGCTCGATGATTATAATTTATCAACTCTAAAAAAAAAACACAGATCTTACGGTTTCTGCGATCTCAGAAGTGAGGTCAATTCTGCTATGTCACAATTAAGTTCTCTACAAAATATCATCAGTGAAGCTCATAACGGGGTGTTGAATATGAATCATTTGAAAATTCCGAGTGATTCCGACGCTGAGTTCAGAGAATATCGTGAGTTATATAATTCGCGCCAACGGGAGTTAACGCACGGAAGCCCAATGGAATTGTGGCTGTTTGAAAACATGATAATCGATTATTACGAACTTATTGATAAAGATAATATCAGCTATGAAATACAACAGTATGTTGGGGATTTAAATTATAAGGACGACGATGAAAGGAGTTTTTTATTAAATACTTTGTTTTGTTTCTCATTAGAAGAAGCTAGTAAAAATATCCTTACATTGGTGGCCTTATATCTAAAAGAAATGGATTTACAGAAAAGAGTTGGCTTACAAAGAAAAATTGCTAAACTAAGAGGACAAATTAGATTATTTACGGTATGTGCACATTTGTTTTAATTTCTTATAATATGATATATCACAAAAAAAGTTTCTTCTGTACTGTTCTGTAATGTACGTAGCCGTACTTATAGTTATAATATAAGTATTACATAATACGTCATCTGATGCAATAATAAAGGTTCAACCGATTTTTATGATATTTTGTGGGCATATCGGGTAGGCCTGAGAATCGGTCTGTATTTATTTTGCGCCAGAAGGAAAGAGGTTAACGTGACATGAGTCATGACCGGACACATTTCACCAGCTCAATTTAAATTGAGCCCGATTTTTTGCTATCTACTATTCTTTTCGCTATTTGGGTATAAAACCAAAATCCGCTAAAATGCTTCTGGAAGAAATTTGAGTTTGTAGCACCGTTGGAATCCTCGTAAAAATTGCATTAAAATGCTTGGCTAGTATCGTACCAAAACCAGCTAAAACATACAGAAATATGACCACCAAAAACAGTTTCAAAATCAAAAGCCCTATAACAATGAATACCAGTAACAAAATCGCTGAAACGGTTTTTTGTATCCTGTGGTATTTTTGAAAAGTACGTTTTAGTGGGTTTTGAAGCCCTCATTTCTAATTTTCAGAGCCTATCGTGCATCTACACTAGAGCGAATTTGTGTACAGTTTAAAGGCAATAATTAATGGAATGAGTTTCACTTTAGTTTTTTTTTTGTAGGAAATGAGAGAGGCATATTGTAACCGTGGAATGAATGCCCATAATATTCCTATTGTCGTTTATGATCGATGGATGAAGTACTTTCATTGGGTTGACGAATATAAGGAAGAGCAAAATCAGAACATGATTGAAATCAAGGTAGGTCAATAGTTACATTCAATACCCAATTATATAGTGAGGAAGACCTATTACCTACTGTAGTTTCTACTTATAGTCAGTGGTTACTTACAAAAAATCTATATTAATACGGGTATCATAAAGAGAAAAGATTTGTAGATATATTATGTCTGTAACGAATCGGCTCAAAAAGTACAAGGACGATTCAAAAAAATATTTTTGTATGCTTAAGCTCTTTTTTAATTCTTTTTAGAACTACTAAGAGCTTATTAGTTATTACCAAAAGTATAGAACTACATAATATTTCAGCCTTCCATGTTTTACTCCATACAAAATATATGTAACAAAACTTAGGAACTAAAGATAGGTCGAGGTGCTATAATATATTTTTTTTCTATAATATATTCGATACTAAGTACTTATTATATATATTATACAACCATCAAGTCCCGTACCAAAGGTCCAATACTAAATAATACATACCCAAATGGGTAATCCATTTTTTAGGTATGTATTATTTGGTACTGAATGTTCTAGTACGGACTGTGCAAATTTCAAACAAAAATGTATCGCATTAATATTGTATTGTAAATCTTTCTCTTATTTTATTTATCTTTTTAAATCATTAAGATTTTTTGACAGTCAGATAACTTCTTATTATTTAAAATGGCCTCCCTTAATAGCCAGTATCCGTGTTGAGTGTATACAGATTAAAAAATGTCTTTGTTGGATGAGGAGAATATAATAACTTTGCGCAAAACTTACAGTAGATTTGCGAAAGTAGCTAAGGTAGATTTACATTGTACAATTGTAGATAAATATTCTATCTCCCATTACCTAGAACAAGACGCAACATTTATGTTACATTGTTAGTAGAGACGACTAGTCAAATAACTGTTACCTGAGTAATAAATATTATGTGACTTTGAGAGATTTTATATAAAATAAATGTCCAAGTTACATGTTTATTCGACAGATAAAAGTTATCTGACAGTTAAAAATAACCACTCAGTTTAGTTTTTTTTGGTATTGTTTTCTAGAAAAAGGCATCTGCTCTTCTCAAAGCCTATGAAGAAGCTAAATTAATTCAAGACTGTGAGATATTATCCAATGTGAAGATTATAGGCATAACGACGACTGGTGCAGCCAGGCTGAGGAAAATGTTACAAAATATAGGCCCTCCCATCGGTAATCAGTTTTTCTATGCTTCATATTAAGTATTGCCAACGGACTGCAACGGACCATATATTTAGATTGTCACCGAATTCATGGTAATGAAGCTGTTCTCAAGATGGCGTCGGAAGATGGCCATAGGAACTCCTAAACTCAACACGATAAAACAGTCGAGTTTGGACTCGTTTGAATAGTCTTGACAAGCACTCGGAGCATTTAAATAATATCTTGTTTTTAAAATAAAATCTTGTTATAACATAAAATCTTGTTTTTAAAACTTTATTTTGAATTAATATTTTATTAAATTAGTTTAATCGTCGATTTGCCGGCCTCTAATGACTTTGGGGAAACGTACAGCAAGCTGAACTGAACGGTAGATTGAACTCTGCAGCCCCCGTATAACGCCAGTGACCTTGGTCGCCTATTTGTATTGCGAGAAAGGAGTATCGCGCCAACCGTTTTGAAATCGTAAAAATCGTTAAAAATCCCCTAAGACTGGCCTCACATAAAATACTGTAGTAATGTTCACACCTGCATGACTAATATTATAGAGCTGAAGAGATTCTTATTTGATGGCACTAATCTCACTATTGGTCCGATTTGAAAGAATATTTTGTGTAGGATACGCTATTTATTAAGGAAGGATATAGATTATATATCATCACGTTAAGACCAACAAGAGCGGAGCACCAATGAAGAATATTTCGATATCAGGGTCTTTTTCACGGTTGAAGTTTCGCAAAAATCGTATGTGTAAAATATACTTAAACCGTTTTATCTCGCACACGACGAATGAACGCCTATGAAATCTTCGTAACGGGAGCAATACGGCCAAATATCATTTTTTGACTAAAATGTAGTGTTTTAGGCCTGGTAAAGTAAGGGCGCAAGAACATGAATCTTGGCTCTACCTACATATTGTGCTCTGATAACTTTTTCACAGGGCAAGCTACATAATATTATGTAGACTCGTCTTGGCAATATTTTTACATAATTCTTGTGGGATAAGTTAACTAACTTAGCAAATTCATTTTGATGTATATTTAAATAAATTATCGGTTTATAAACGACTATCTTATTCTTCTTCTTTATATATAAAAATGAATTGCTGTTCGTTAGTCTCACTAAAACTCGAGAACGGCTGAACCGATTCGGCTATTTTTAGTCTTGAAATATTTGTGGAAGTCCCGGGAAGGTTTAAAACCAGTTGTCAACTGCTAAATATCACCGAACGTGAAGTCTGTTTCAGACTAGTTTTCAGCTTATCGTGCACCCCGCACGTAAAATGTTAATAAAAACCTATGATAATTTGCAGTAATCGTGGAGGAGGCAGCTGAAGTGCTAGAGCAGCACATCATAACGTCTTTAAGCCAAAACTGTCAACATCTTATATTAATCGGTAAGAATTTATCTACCTGTATAGATGTATCTATACAGGTTATAAATTTATATGTAAAGACCGCTTGCAATCGTTTTTTGGGTTATGATTGCACAAGGTACTATAGTACGTCCCGTTTTATTTTATTTTTATTTATATCTAATATATAAAAAATATAATAATATTTTTAATTTAACCCAAACGTAAACAAACAAAAACACCTACATTTTTACATAATCACTTATTGTGAACACTTATCAACAATCATAATGTGATTTTTTTTTGGTGTTTTTGGTTTGTTTACGTTAATGTTAACTAGGAAAATAATTAGGTATATATATATTTCTTTAAATAAAAGGTTATAATCATATCCCAATTATCGCTAGCGGTGTTTTTACACCCTGTAATACACAACTAACTCTAGAAACAATAATGGCGTTTGATTCGTTGCAAATTGCAATGTGGAAACAAATAGTAGTACTTATTTTTTAAATTAAATACATGTAATGTAACTACGTGAAGCAAAAACTTTAGATAAAATTGTATTTAAAGTTTGCTTTACTTATTTTGACGACCTCCGTAGCGCGGTTGAGCGCGTTGGTGCTAGAGCGAGAGGTCGCGGGTTCGAATCTCGCCGACGGAACAAAAAGCTTTCAATGTTCCTGGGTCATGGACGTGTAATTAAATGTCTGTATAATATAATAAAAATCTTAAATATGTGTATAGTACAAAAGTATTAAATATATTTCGGTTATCTAGTATCTGTAACACAAGTTCTTTAGATACTTCGCACGGGGCCAGAAGCGTGTTATTATTATATAATAATACTTATTTAACGCAGGCGATCACAAGCAGCTACGTCCGTCGGCGGCGCACATGTGCCTGGCGCGGCAGTACAACATCGAGGTGTCGCTGTTCGAGCGCATGATCCTGAACTCGGTGCACTCGCGGCGGCTGTGCGTGCAGCACCGCATGCGGCCGGAGTTCGCGCGGCTGATCGCGCCGCATATATACCCGGACCTCGAGAACCACCCCTCCGTCGGACACTTCCCGGACGTGCGAGGCATCACGACCAACTTGTTCTTCTTCACGCACGACCACAAGGAACTGGTATGTACCCGTGTGTGGTGACACACCGGCGGGGCGCGGCGGTACAGCATCGAGGTGTCGCTGTTCGAGCGCATGATCCAGTAGATCAAATCACCAATTTTCGGAAAGATTTATATCCGAAACTATAACTCAAATCCATCACAAAATGCGATTCCATACAACGCTGTAGTGTGCATTATGTCAATGGGTAAATTATGGGTTCGCGGCGGCTGTCCGTACTGGGGCCTTACTCTCGAAACTGATTCCATTTTGATTCAGATTCTAATAAAAATCTGAATAAATTGACGAAATAATTACATCGTAACTTAACTATATCAATCGATATAGTTAAGTTACGATCTAACGATTTTCTTTATCATGGTTAGTTTCAAAATAATCCACCAAGTAAAATGCCAAAAGCCGTTGAGATCGAACTGATTCGAATCTCGATTGTGTCGGGAGTAAGCTTGCCGCACACAGCTACACGCATAGCCGTCGCGAGTGCTTTGTTTCAATATGTTGGAATTTGGAATTCCATTCCAAAATTTTAAAACTATAGGTATATACTGGCAACCGATTCAAGATGCCATCGCTATTAGAAGTTACGAATTTCGAAATCTAAATGTTTGAGGATTTGAAATAAGTTCACTAAGTGACATTCGAATTCGTACCTCAATAGCAATGGTATCATGACTCAGGTCCCTGAACTGAATAATAATATTTACGTCCATTTATAAAATTAAAATATTTATTAAAGGTGAAACGATTTACAATATGGAATATTTAATTTTTGTGGGAACCCCTGAGAGCCCCTAAGCCCATTCCACACCATTTGGGAACTTCTGATCTATAACAGACTTTGTTTATCGGTAATTATATGATATATAGATATACATATAGATGAAGTAGAAAATTCTTTATTTGAACATAAAAAAAACTCACACATACAACAATAAGAATGTATAAAAGGCGGTATTACTGCTTACAACAGTCTCCAGATATTTAGATGAGTAATATTCAACTGTTTTACACACAGGCAGAGGCGGATAGTTCCAGCAAAAGTAATCCAAAGGAAGCGGACATGGTTCTTCTGTTGGCCAACTACTTAATGCAGCAGGGGTACGATGCCAATGACGTCACTATCCTCGCCGCCTACTCGGGCCAAATGTTTTACATGCGGAAAGTAAGTTCATGCCGAACTCCTTCGTACGACCACGATTTTTATGAAATTTTAGGCCCGTATAAATAAAACAATCTCAAACCCAACCTCACCTTGAGAGTCTATTTGACAGATAAAACAACGTTTCGTTTCACTTTTAAAAGTGAACAACTTTATTAATGTTACATAGTACTTTAATTCATTTTCTTTTTATACCATTATATTCATATTATAGATTACAGAAAACAATAAAATAAGTATGATGTATATTTTTATAATCTTTATTTTTACGTTTTAAGAAAGAAAAATATTAAAGTATGTAACATAAGTATAATTCTTAATTTTTTAAAGTGAAACGAAACGTTTTTTTATCTGTCAAATAGGTTCTTAAGGTGAGGTTGGGTTTGAGATTGTTTTATTTATACGGGCCTTAGACTGTGAGATGTAGACTTACAGGTATTGGAATAGGTTGTAAGCAATTTTTAATACCCCTATGAAAAATAGCTTATATACCCATGAGTTAATTCGTATATAATATATATTCGTAATCTACTTAGTGCCCTGAGTGATAATGGTGGCACACACCATTTTTTATTTTACCTTTTTTCGTATCTGTAATTGTGTGTCTGTCTGTCTATAATTGGTCGTAGCTCCGTAACGGTAACCGACTTTCTAGATTTTGGTTTGAAAGATGGCGTGATTGTTCTTAGCTATAATTCATTATAGTCAAGGTTCCTTTCATTGTTTTCACTTGATTAGTATCAAGCAAATTTTTCGTGAGTAGCTTCATTTTGATGAGTCGTCCAATAATTTCTTGGACGGAACTCTCGATTGTGGTAGCTAACAGAGTTAGCGAGGATAAAAAAATCACAACTTTCGAGCGTAGGGCCGGCCCTAACGGCCGGATAACGACCGATAAAACCATTCGGCATATTATTACTGTCAGTTTCTTCCTAACCTTCTAACAGCATACAACTGATATATTAATATATTTTAATTGGTGAACCTCATTGTTACAGGAACGTATCAACCATCCTCACCTGGATCGGGTCAAGATAACATTAGTAGATAATTATCAGGGCGAGGAGTCAAAAATTATACTGTTGTCCCTAGTGAGGAACAATGATGACAAGAGAATAGGGTTTTTGGGTACTGAAAATAGAGTTTGCGTCGCACTATCGAGGGCTAGAGAAGGTAATACAGGCGGTATTCTCGGGTATTTCCGAGGCCGCCATCGTAGTTGTATAATACAGCTATAGTAACGTCCGAGATAAATTTAACCTAAACGTAAACAATCCGAAAACACCGAAATTTTCACATATTTATTTATTGTGCACACATATCAACACTTTCACCGGAATATTAAAGGATTATACTTCATTATCTAATACATTTTATTACAATTAAACAATATATAGGTACTAATATTATAAAGCGGAAGAGGTTATTTGTTTGTTTGTTTATTTGTTTAAACGCGCTAATCTCAGCAACTACTGGTCCGATTTGAAAAAATATTTTTTTGTTGGATAGTCCATTTATAGAGGAAGGCTTTAGGCAATTACATTACGCTGCGACCAATAGGAGCAAAGCGTCAGTGAGAAATGTTGCAAAAACGGGGAAAATTATTCACATTTGAGGATTTTTATTGCGTGCGCTGCATAAACGGTTTAAGTTACTCAAAAAATATGGATGAAAGAATTATTCTTTATTAATAATCATACCTAATAACGAAAACCAATGTGAGCAATCAAAAGATAATCACGATAGTGTTGCCGACAACCACCTGAACGAAGTCGCGGGCACAGCTAGTAATTAATATGTTTAAACATGAAATGAAAATCTTTCACAGAAAATATACACTACTTCGACACTGCCGATTGTAGAAAGCCTGTCTATGGATTCATAGCAAACAATAGTAATCATTGTATTAATATTGGCCAATTGGTATCACCGACTAGTCTATGGTTGTGTCATAGACATGTTTACGTTTGGGTTAAATTTATCTCCGAAGTACTACACAAGAGCGGCAAAATAATAAATTAGACATAAAAAAGCAGTATCTGGCGAAGATTGCTGCCGCTTTTGCGACAGAAGTTCACATTTCGGTCATTGCGATGTTAAAAATCGATGATTTAAATTTCGAAATATTTTTTACGGCCCGTTTCAATAACCAAAAAATTTGTAAGTTAATTATAAACGGGGCCCTTGTTGGCAGAAATGACCTCGGGCTATTTCCTATTTACAAATTTGACAACAGGGCCTGTGAACAGCAGTCCTCTGTTTTGAAACGTTTATTTCGAAGCTTTAAAACATCGCTGGACTAAAATAAGGCTAAAAGGAGACAAGTTTTAAAATACAAACATATTTCAGATCATCATAGTCAGGGCCCATGTCTCCAGTTTCTGGAAATCGACTGTCATTTTGACGTTTGAACTTTTTAAATCGCATTTTTAAAAAGTTCAAACATCGAAATGACAGTCCATGTTCATGAAAGGAAAGCTACCATATTTAAGCAATATCAGGGCGTAGGTTGTATACTTCCGGGTAAATGGGTTCCTAATAAGTTAACCACATCACTTTTTTTTTTATTACAGATATCATTATTTTATTCCTCCCTAATTAAAATTAACTATGCTTTCAGGATTTTATATTTTTGGTAATATAGAACTGTTGAAAACAAAATCAACTTTATGGAGCACTATATACGACGTTTTAAATGAAGGCGGACACGTGGGTACTAGTTTGCCGCTCAGGTGTGAGAAGCACCAGGATGAAATTAACATGGTAAAATATTATATTCTTTTATTGATTTAATAATACATAATAATAATATATATTATATTATAATACCTATATATATAATTGAAGACATGAACGGATGAAGGTGATACGGTCGCAAAATTTTTATATCGAGAAAAGGGTTTAAACTGTCACTTAAACATTTTAGGATCTAACGTAAAGTATTAAGTACATTGATTCTAAATACTAAGGTTCTTTAAGTAAATATCGTACTTAAAAGGAAAAATATTTATAGAATTCAGCTATAAATTATTGCAGTGCCCTAGCTAGCCAGCCCTAGCGCGATAGAGACTGCAGCACGAACTGAAATTACCTATTAACTAAAAGCACAAGAAATCGACGTTTGGGGATCCCTGTTTCCTCCTCCAAAACTTAACCGTTTAGGATATTTTTTGATTATAAATAAATTAAACAAAAAACCTTTTTAAGAAAGTTTTTTAGCCCTTTCATTTGATACCCATATTGTAGAAATGCATTAAAAACAACTGTTCCGCCATCTTGGATACTTCGCCATATTGAATTTAGAATGACGTCACACGACTAATTCTGTATTGTCATCCAATCTAAACGTGCATACAAAATTTCAAATTAATCGGTTGAGAGTATCTGCTTCAAAATCGGGTCGCAAGATTCCACCCGAACATCCTTACATACATACATTGCGAGTTAAATAAAAGCTTTTAAAAAAGGCTTGAGCTAGGTTCCTGTGTTTTGATTTTATTGTATAATGCAGTCAATTTTGTTTCCTGGATGTTTAAACACAGCGAAAAGTCTGTTACATTTGTAAACGTCCATATCTGCTTAAAATTAATTTATTAAAAAAAAAGGAAAGAATAGGGACGTACTAATAAGTTAATAACATACATACGAGTATATAGATATTCAGGAAAAATGTTTACTCTAGTGGCATTATCCCGGGATGAAACGGGTCGCGCAGACCCCTGTTTCTGTATGGAAAAACAGGCGTTGTGTTTCCTCTTAATACGTTACGATATATATTCTCATAGTAACAGTTTCAACTCCATTTTCTCGAAATGAGAATTTTGTGACATATCACCTTCATCCATTCGTGTCTTCATTTCTTTTCTTGCGGGCCTTATTAAATAATAATACTAGCTGTTCCCGCGATTTAGTTCGCGTGGTTTTTGAGTGACTTTAGCCGTTTATGCAGCGCACTCAATGAAAGTCCCCAAATGTAATTAATTTTCCCCGTTTTTGCAACATTTCTCACTGACGCTTCGCTCCTATTGGTCGCAGCGTAATGTTATATCTCCTAAAGCCTTCCTCCATAATCGGGCTAACCAACAAAAAATAATTTTTCAAATCGGACCAGTAGTTCCTGAGATTAGCGCGTTTAAACATACAAACAAACAAACTCTTCCGCTTTATAATATTAGTATAGATTAAAAGTAAAAGCAAGTAAGTAGATGTATTGTTTTGCATTTGGAACATTTCTTTTAAAATTTAGCGTTTAAATATTTTGTGTATGTATGTGTACCTACTGTGCGTTTCGCGGCACAATATTTTAGTTTGTTTTGTGGGTATAACCTACATATCTGTATAATATTTATAGCAAATAAAAAAATCTGCACTGAGGGTGCTGAAATTTAAAATTTTTCAAACCGCGTATAGTTTTTGTGGGGACATATTATTATGTATTAGTTTCAGTGTTGTTTTGCGCAGTGACACGGTGGATAACATTACTGTTTCGTGGAATTATCGATATGGCAAAATTAATTACACATCTGCTTGGTTCTTTCACAAGTTCCGTTTCATAGAGCGTACCAAAAGCGGCCTCTTTCAGCGTCATAATATATTATTCCTATATTATACCTATAATATATCAATAGTATTCAATACAATAATGCATGCTATAGATTTGACACTTCCTAAGCTACTATGTAGTTTATTATCATAATACTACAGCTTAATAAATATTTCAGATTTCTTCAGCAGAAGGCTTCAAGAATGTGCCCGAAGGAGGCTGTCTTTTACCTTGTGAATTCAAACTCAAGTGTGGCCATCAATGCCCTCTACTTTGTCATTCGTACGGCCGCGACCACGAGGCCATTCAATGCAGGATGAATTGTGAACGGTAACAATATTTTGAATAATCTTTTAAAAGTACTAGATGTAGAGCACGGCTTCGTCCGCGCAAAAGATAATCCTTGAGGAATCGCAATTTAAAGTAGCCTATATAACTGATTGAATATACTGTTGGTTCTTGATGGAAATGCATATTGATAATATATTATTGTGCCAACATGCATTTCCAATACTCTCATACCAATAATATATATTTAAATGGAAAAGTGTAAATAAGAAGTTGTGTCTTATTATTGTAAAGTACACTACATATATCTGTACCGATCCAATCGATTGGAGTCTATTTAATGAAAATAAATCAAAATCCTTTTCAACCGCTTAGCCAAAAAAATAAAAGATTACAAAAACTATAACCCGACTTCGCAAAAAAGGGCTCTAAAAAGGCTGAAACAAGACAATAATTCAATTTGAAATCCAGATATGCATAGGTATAGATATGGTCAAGGTAGAGCTGTGGTCGTACCCGCTATTGGGAATGTATATTCCAACAGCAGACGAATATTATAGATTTGTTTAGCGGGTACGACCACGGCTCTACCTTGACCATATCTATACCTATGCATATCTGGATTTCAAATTGAATTATTGTCTTGTTTCAGCCTTTTTAGAGCCCTTTTTTGCGAAGTCGGGTTAAAGTTTTTGTAATCTTTTATTTTATTTTACATTTTTCTGTGTCCACATAAACTATAACATTATATTTTCACTAAACCAACGTTAAATTAACACATAGAAAGTAACTAAACAACTCCTAGATACTATTTGTACGACCGCATTTTAAACGTTTATTTCGAATTTAACAATAAAATATAATAATTAATTAAAAAATTAAATACATATTCGTAATGTGCTTGCCAAGACCTATCTTTTGATACCAAACACGATACAATTATCTTAATTTTTTTTTTTTTGGAGATAGTTTTTGAGGTATAATTTTCAAAATCCAAAAATTTTCGAAAAATTATATAGCCTATGTTACTCGCGGGACTACTACGAATCGATTGACACCTTATTTATTAAAATCGGACCAGTAGTTTAACCGCTACGAGGGAACATACATACATACATACAAACATACATACATACATACATACATACATAGACTGCCAAAATCATTACCCTTCCTTTTGGCTTCGCCGAAGTCGGGTAAAAACAGTTAGGTACCGGAGGACTATAGGGCCCATTAATTATCTGGAACGTTCTTACAATAGTCTGTGTTATCCATACACGCTTCGTTTGAGATACTTGAATTGTGAATATTGCAATTTTAGCGTGAATTTAAGACCTTCTTATTAAATCGACGAACGCCGGCGGCCTGCACAAAAAATAATGACTCATCTCTTTTCCCGGTTACATGAAAAGTTCTATAAATATAAAGGCTATTTTCACAAATAGCCTTTACTCGCAAAATTTGTTCGTAACGTGATCTCATTTTAAGTAAAACAAATGAAACTTTAAATAACATAACCCGACTTCGTAAAAAACTGGTCTAAAAAGGCTGAAACAAGAAAAAATTCAATTTGAAATCCAGAAATGCATAGGTACAAAAATGGTCAAGCTAGAGCCGTGGTCGCACCCGCTTTTGGGATTGAACATTGCAACAGCAGACGAATGTTATGAGTTAGCGGGTCCGACCTCGGCTCTAGCTTGACCATTTTTGTACCTATGCATTTCTGGATTTCAAATTGAATTTTTTTATTTTAGACCAGTTTTTTACGAAGTCGGGTTATAGTTTTTAAACTTTTATTTTATTTTATATTTTTCTGTTTCCACATCAAATAAAGCATTATATTTTTATTAAACTAACGTTTAATTAACGCATATAAAGTAACTAAACAACTCCTAGATGCTACTTGTACGACCGCATTTTAAACGTTATTTTGAATTTAACAATAAAATGTAACAATTAATAAAATATTCAACTACATATTCGTAATGTGCTTGCCAAGACCTATCTATTGATACCAAACACGAGACAATTATCTTAATTTAATTTTTTTTGGAGATAGTTTTTGAGGTATAATTTTCAAAATCCAAAATTTTTCGAAAAATTTTCTAGCCTATGTTACTCGCGGCATCATTACCAATCGATTGATACCTCATTTATTAAAATCGGACCAGTAGTTTGGCCGCTACGAGGGAACATACATACATACATACAAACATACATACATACATACATACATACATAGACTGCCAAAATCATTACCCTTCCTTTTGGCTTCGCCGAAGTCGGGTAAAAAGAAGTGTAGTAAGTACATTTTAAAATTAAACCATACTTTTTTAATTACGAACATTTTTTTTGTGTCTAAATATGCCAGTGTGTAGTATGTGAAAAAATAATCAATTTTTAAAATAATTAATCGACTATTTTTCTATAAATCGATTATTAATAATTGATTTATAGTAAAAATCTTATACGTTTTATTTTGATTCCGTTGACGTTGATTCTAATTTGTAAACCTTTTGTAGATTTTCTTCTCACTCTAATGCTTTGTTTGATTATAAAATATTAGTCTCTAGTTTTCGTATCCTATAGACGTTGTCACGTTAAACTATCGCCCGTTAACCGACTTTGTAGACAACTAATAATTATTTTCAGGAAATGCGAGAACGACCACCCATGTCAATTGAAATGCAGAATACCGTGTCTGTGTAAGGTGCAAATTACTAAGAAGTTTCCGTGCGGTCACGAAAACACAGTGTCCTGCTACGAAGATCCCGAGGTAGCACGTTGTCACACAGAGCTGGAGGTCGCTCTACCCTTCTGTGGTCACAAGGTACGTAAACATTTTCCACCGAATCCCCCAACGTCGACCTGCAGGCTTACGTCCGACACAATCGAGAATCGAATCAGTTCGATCTCCACGGCTTTAGGTATTTTATTTGGTGGATTACTTTGAAACTAACCAGGATATAGAAAATCGTTAGATTGTAACTTTTTGTACTCCCGATTGATATGGTAATCGACTGAGAATAAAAATAAACAATAGTCAATTTATTCGGCAGTACCTACGCGGCACGATCTAATCTGAATCAAAATCGAATCAGTTTGGAGAGTATGGCCCCTGGAGTGTTTTAGCTTAAATGTCTAGATATACAGGGTGTAAAAGAGCAGTCACCATAACTTTGGGATATGATTATTCTATACATATAGCCATATAGGTATGTACATACTTTTTTCATTCTACTTTTTTCTGTTTTTTGGTTTAAAAAAAAAAAATGCCTGCCTGATCTAGTGCAAGCGACCAAGCAGGAAAATTTTCCTGCATGCAGTGATTAAGCAGGAAAATTTGCCTGCTTAATCACTGCATGCGGCCAAGCAGGAAAATTTGCCTGCTTAATCACTGCATGCGGCCAAGCAGGAAAATTTGCCTGCTTGATTTACTGCAGGCAGTAGATGAAGCGGGCAAATGTTTATGCCTGGCTAAGCATAAACATTTGCCTGCTTCATCTACTGCAGGCGACCAAGCAAGACATATTGCCTGCTTGATGTGCTGCAGGCTTCCAAGCCTGCAGAAACTAATGGAAAATGCCAAAGCGGAAATTAATTAAGGTTAAGGTAATAATATACCTTAATTAATTTCTGTCGGCGATTGCTGACGAGTCAACACGGCGATTCGAATTGCAAACGTAGCCATACAAACAACTATGTTCGTAGATACGTGATTGCAGTTTGTATAGATATGTGAAAATTGTATTCGCAGATTAAGAAACAATGCTGGCAAAACATAAACCAAATATCGTGCACGGTTCCCTGCGACCATCGCCTGGACTGCGGCCACCAGTGCCTACGGAACTGCCACGTCCAGCACGATCCACTTCACGAGAAAGTAAGTTAAGTTTTTAGTTTTGGCAAGTTTAATCAGAAGTCTGCATGTTATAACGCCTGTCTCTTCACACGCTCAGACATCCAATCTTAATTCCTTGCTCGCGGAACAATTGAAGGTGCTCTGGGAATACTATTTACTATTTCAAGAGTGCTCTAGTCAACCGGACGAACGAAATGCCGGGTCACCGGGAGAAAATGATAAAGTCATAAAAGAGTAGTAAGAGACTATAGTCGCGTGGTATATTATAGCATTATTATTGAAATTCAGACTATCTTAGGTAAGAGGTTTCCAAATTAAACATCTAGACAATTAGCTTTTGATGTTTTGCAAATTACAATAGTGTGAAGCAAAGTTATTTAAATTGCTGAATAATCAACCTGCTAATAATATAATAATCAAGCTTGTTTTTTTAAGTTTTATTCTTTGTTTGTTTTTTATTTACGGTCAAAGTCACACTCGAAAATTTTTGAACTGTAGTACTACATTGAAAGACAATTATTGAAACATCCTTGTTTAACGACATCGTTCTAAAAAGAACGCGTACGTCCGTTCGTCGATTGGAGCAGGAGTCGCTTTGAAAAGTGTTTACGTTCATATAGTTGAAGAAACTAGTGTACAAATAACTATTATTCAAATAACTATAATATGTGTACATATTGTTCGTAACTGAAAATACAACACGTTATTTACCTTTTATCGATAAATATTTTTAATGAAAAAAGGAACTTCTGGAATACTAATAAGAATTCTGCACAGCACATACTTACACGTCTTCTCTCTTGATCTTCAAATCGCGATTTCGCGATAATTATTCGCGAGCCGCCGACCAGGGACTGTGCTATGATTAAGTGCGAGACAGAAAGACGTGCAATCACAAATAACCTTTTAAATTCTGTGTTATATATTATGTAATAATAACTACGCCGCAGAATCTGTTTATAAACCATGCATGTTGTAAGTAAAATATTTACATCATTACAGAGCTCGAAGCGTCCTTAAAAAACGAATCATTTTTTAAAATAAAAAACAAATAAATTAATTAAAAAAGCGTTTTATTTCGAAATGAAACTTAATAATAAAGCTATTTTCGGAAAGTTAACAAGAAAAACAATCTACCAAATTAAAACAAATGTTCAAAATACAACCTGAAATTTGGTTCTAAAATTTAAGATCTTAAAGTAATTCATCAAAAACTAGCGCACTCTTAAGAGGAGCACCACGGTTGAGAGAAATACAAAACAGGTATTTATAAAATCTTTTGCTGTCTCGCAGTGACTTAGCTAGCCAGCACTAGCGCGATAGAGACAACTGCAACTTGGACTGAAATTACCTATTAAAAGTAACAGAAATCGACGTTTAGGAGATTCCTGTTTCCTCCTCCAAAACTTAACCATTTTAATATTTTTTTCTGTATTAGCTAAAAAAAGAATTCAGCTAGGTTTCTATTTTTTGCTTTTGTTGTTTATTGTAGTCAAATCTGTTTCCTAGATATTTAAACATAGCGGAGAGTCTGGCCATTTTTATTAGGTTTTTAAACGTCCATATCTCTTTAAATAATTAATTTATTAAAAAAAGGAAAAAATAGGGACGTACAAACAATATCCATAAATATTCTTGAAAAAAATTGTTACTCTAGAGGTGTTATCCAGGGAGGAAATAGAAATCCCCTAGACCTCTATTTTTGTATGGAAAAAATTTCGTGGTGTTTCCTCTTAATAGCCAGCGAAAGATTTTAATTGGTAAATACTGCAATGATTTCAGTACGAGTGTCGAAAACCGTGTGCCCGTGCGATGTACGGGTGCTCCAACACGTCAGACGAAGTGCCCGACGACCACCTATGTAAGAAAATGTGCTACCAAAAGTGCGACGAATGTAATGTACAGGTAAATTATAAATCTGCCGTGCTCAAACTAAAAGGCACTTAGCCAAGTGACAAAATCAGTTTTTGAGATTGAGATAGAGCAAAAAAACGCGGAATAATTGTTAAATTCAAATCGATGCTATTGATTTTCTATAAACAATTATTAATATTGTCTTATGTATGTCAAAAGATAGATATTTTTAAAATAATAATTAGGTAGTTTTTGTTACTTAACCGCTTTTCAGTGTTGTCTGTTAATTTTATTTGGTAAATATAACCACTTTTTTTTTTGAAACGGTATAACATAGAAAAACCATTCCTAGACAGATCGATGGATATTTGAAAATGGTATATTATGGCATTGAAAAGTGAAAATTGGCCAGATGCCATTTAACTTCCTTTTAGTTTAAGGACGGCAGAAATGTGTTGTATAGACTTATACAGGTTACATTTGAACCACCACCCAGTTTCTTTTGTGTCGCTAGGTGAATTCGTTTTATCAATAGATTAACATAATGTTCATCGTCGCAGGTGAAAAAGAAAAGAAGTACGTGCGCGCACCAGGAAGTGGTAGCCTGTTCGAAAGATATTGTACTAGATCCCTGCAAGAAAAAGTGTACCCGTATGTTACCGTGCGGTCATTTCTGCAAACAGATGTGTTCTAAACCGTGCGGAAACTGCACACAAATGGTTTGTATTGTTATTTATTATTGTGTAATATTATAAATTAATTAGCAGTGTATCATTTTTAACTTGAAATATATTTCCAAATATTAGATAGGAAAAGACGACATTAATACTTAGAAGACTAGGATAAACAGTCTAGGTATAGACTAAGATTCCTAATAATATAGACGCAAAAGTCTGTGAGTATGGATTTATGGATGTTTTGTTGCTCGCTTATGGGTAAAATTTCAAATTTAAATTAATTTTACAATAAAATAGCTTATACATCAGAATAGTACATATTATTTTATTATAATTATAGATATAAATTGTGTGAATTATCCAAACCAAAATATAAGTGTCATGTATTGTGTAACTCGAAATGAACTAAGTATAACCAGGAGCCCGATTCTCGTGCGTCGAATTTCGTTCCGAACCTCAGTCCTTTTCGCTCGTGTACGCTTTATATAGCACGCGTGCGAGCGGGACAGACTGACGATCGAATCGAAGTTTAAGTTACGAAAATCAGCGCCAAGTATAATGTAATTTTCTATTTGCTTTTGCCGAGTGTAAAACTGTCCTTCACATTACAATACTGAAGGAACCACATAATACCGGGCACGCTCCCGGCTCCATCTTTTGGCGATATAGGCACTAACATTTACCTAGTACCCATCTTATGATCTCCACGCAACCTTAAGTTATTATAATGATTATTTTTTCCTCTCACATATTCTGTTGTTTAAGAGGAAACATCACGGTCTAGAGAAATGCAAAATAGGTATTCAACCTCGTGCTCGTGCTCTATTTATTAAAAGTACTCTTGTACTCATCATCGATTCGTAGTCCCCTGTCGCACTCTAGTGGCATTATCCAGGGAGGAATCTGGGAACTACGTTTGTAGGGAAAATCAGATTTTGTTTTTTTTGTTATTTTTCTTTATGTTAATAGTTTATAGTGTTACTCGTTCTGTGCAACGAATGTCGAAATTTGTTGAATCAATATTTTATTACTATTATTAATTATTATGTTTCGTATCACGTGGCAGGTGAAGAAAGTGATAGCGGAGTGCCAACACGATGTGACACTAATGTGCAAGGTGGAGCCGACGCGTGCGATTTGCACCAAGCGGTGTGGGCGCATGATGAGCTGCGGGCACGCTTGCGAGCAGGAGTGCCGTGACGAGTGCGACCCGGACAAGTGCGCCGCGCCCGCCACGGACGCCCTGCGCGCGCCCTGCGGACACGACGTCCGCCCGCCCTGTGGCGAATTGCGAAAATTCACTCCAGGTAAAGAAAAACAGACGCAAAAATGGGTTTGTTATAAGTTTGAAGTGACTATGTTGCATTCTGTTGCAATATAACTCCCAAACGGATAAAGCGATTTCAATTTAGTGTTTCAGCAATGAATCAGTGGCAGAGGATCTACCAGTACGCTTCTTGCCCTCAATACCTGTAACTCCCACTTTGGTTTGTGTAAACCGTCGTTCTATTTAGTCGAGTGTTGTTAAATAGAGGCCGAACTGGGAGTTAGAAGTTTTTGAGGGCAAGAAGCGTACTTTACCCAAATGAGTGTTCATTTGGGTAAACGAAATCGCGAGCAACGGCTAGTTCTTAACTATCTAGCCCATATGCCTGTATACACGAAAAGGCTGTCGGTTTACTGACCGAGATTGACAGAGTAGCGAAACATTCTACGGTGACGTTTTGTTTAGAAATGTATACTCTGCCAGATGGATCAGTATTTATTAAATATTGTGGTGCTAGTTTAAATTTTTCTGATATCGTTTTTCGTCTTTGCTCTCAGTCACTTATTCGCTTTTCACTAAGACACAAGTGTGAGAAAATTATATAAGTTATAGGAAAATAGCAAGGCTTCGTGTAATGGGTTCCGTGTGATGTTCTTTATTTTGTCACCATTTGTATGATTCGACAATAGTTCGTAAATATGTATACGTTTGGATCATCTGCCGAACTTGGACGTGTCTGAGGAAGCGTGATAATATATCTTTTTGTATAAGTTTCAGCGAGAATAGTGGTGTGTAGACGTAGGATACATTTAACTTCTTTGTTATCTAACAATTCTTGTTTAGAAAGTAGATTGCAACTTGCAACTGATAATAACCCGTCTCTAGTGACTTATATGTTGCTTTTTAGCTTGCATTTCATGATATTTATTTGTAAATAAGGCATGAAGTTCTAATACGTATAGTCCTGGTCTGAGAGTAGTTTGCAAGCAGGGCATAAATTGGATACGAAATTTCGGATACGGATATTAAATTATTTCGGGCAATCCGTTTGTTTTGGATAATTTCGGTTACGGATATTAAATTTTGGTTTCCTTATTACAGTACCAAAACTTTGATTTCGGTAAATGATGTAAATATTGAATGTAATTATGTTAGGTAAGCTTTTGTATTTTTCATTAATGAAGTAGTGACGCATTATAAAAGTATTCATATCTTTGGTCCACATTTTACCTGTACGTCGCCTTTGGCTGGTGCGGGAATTTTGGCTGTAGTTATAGCCTCCTTGACGATATAGCAGATCTTGACTCTCGTAGATCGCGGCGATTATTGTTATTATCATACCTGTTACAGGCGGCGACGACCTCAAGCTACTGAGCTACTGCAGGGCGGCGTGCGGCGCGCCGCTGCAGTGCGAGCACGCGTGCGCCGGCAACTGCGGCAGCTGCCGCCAGGGCCGCCTGCACGAGCCCTGCGCGCAGCCCTGCGGCCGCCTGAACCTCTGCGGACACATGTCGGTACTCCCAAATGTTCCCAGTTAACCATATAATATGTATAATTAGTGTACAACGATTAATTTGTTCCACTTGAAGAGTGCTATAGTATCTGAGAGAAGCAGGGGAAAATAAACGTCAAGTTAGTCGCGAGCGTGATATTATTATCTATACATTAGCTTTCCGAGAATCTTTATTTCGCCAAATTACGAATCGAAACTCCCTAGTGAGTTTACTATTGAAACGAGGCTCCTGTACTTTCAGATGTGCCGAGCCCTGCAGCAAAGTCTGCCCGCCCTGTAGAAAGCCGTGTGAAGTACGATGCGTTCATTCCAAGTGTACTCAAATATGCGGGGCTCCGTGCTCCTCGTGTAAGGTGAGTTCATGGGATGGTTTTATTTTCTTCGCATGCTCGGAGTCCAAATATCACTGAAGTGGCTTCGCTTTATTTTGAAATTTCAGGAGAAGTGCGAGCGGGCATGCGCGCACGGGCGGTGCAGGAAGTTGTGCGGGCAGAAGTGCGACCGCGCGCCGTGCACGCAGCGCTGCGAGCGGCGCCTGGCGTGCGGGCACGCGTGCTGCGGGTACTGCGGCGAGCCCTGCCCGGACGTGTGCAAGATCTGTAGGCCCGACGACTTCCCAAGAGACTTTTTGGGCGATGAATTTGAAGATGACGCCATGTACGTATAACGTCATCTGTTATGTTTTCTTTAGGCGACTGGAATCTTCCCTCGATGTGAATATTTGTTTGTTGTGATCACTGTGATTTCGTTTAAATTGTCCTGAACTAAGTACCTACTTGTATGCCTTATATCGAGCGAATATTTATCTACGGTCGCATTATCATTGTTTTCGTTTAAATTATGACTTTATGAGCTTGCGCTTGTGTAATATAAGCTCTTAATTTTGACGAAAATTATTATAGGTGTAATGTTTTTGTAGCCGAAGCGTTTCAAGTTCGACTTATAAGTTCCATGGGGTCAGTAACCCATCATGTACGGGTTTTTGCTCATTAAACGCATTTCTTACGCTAAAATCATTTATGAAATTACTATGATATACTAAAATTACGCGTGTGAGTAGCATGATGATAGATACATAATATACATATTTTATGTTTCTTTTCACCCGACTGCGACTGAACGATATTTTTCGAGAGTATGTACTATGTATATGTCGCAGTCATCTGATTGAATCTGCATATTTAATAATATGGCGTCAAACAGCTCGTACAGATAGCAATGTATTGATATATTTTTTGATTAATTTACTTTAATGTGCGTTATACTAGTACACATTCGGAAATTTTGAGGTTTAAAAATAAAATATTAAATGGTTGTTCTAGTCTCGGATTCATTGAATTTGTTGAACTGTGTAAAAATTGTGGTAAAAATAGAATTCAATAAATACACAAGTCATTCAATTAAATAGCGGATTTAATCAGATGACTGTGACATATATATTACTTTAGAGGTCTCGTTAGATGCGTGTTTACTGTGAGAGTGATACTGGGTTTATCAAAATAAAATGCCGTAAAAGTAATGCAATCGAGTATTTTAGTTTTTTAATATGTTTGTCTGTTTATTTAGGAATATTTGCGCATATAAGGTTATACAGAAAGACCCACTAAGTATGGTCAAGTTGAGATCAGGAAAAATCTTTAAAATGACCCATATTTTTTTTATTATGGTTCCGTTTGACGTCCAAAGTCCTTTATGAGAGAGTACATCGCTTGCTACCGATTACAGTCCATAGATGTCGTACCGTACCGTTACCGCTCCCAGCGCCACCTTCCGTTAAATCTGTGAACTAAGTGAAAGCCACAAGCCGCCATCTTTGATATATCAGATCATTGTTGCGTCGTTTTTGCAACCATGCAGTCGCTAAAAACTTACTTATTTAAGTTATAAATTTAACTTAACTTTTAATTTTAAAATCTATTTAAAACAAATTTTTGAGTTTTATAAAGTCGTAAAACCGTTACTGATCGTCAATAGAGTTCATTATACAGTTTTTTACCGCGTATCGGGTAGACGTAAATCACGCGATCGGGATATCGCGGTGAAAAGTTCGTCGTTTTGAACTCGGTATTGGCGGTTACTGTAGAAGATGGAGCAGAAAATCTCTTCGCCGTTTGAAATTAGGATCGAAGCAAAGGTTTGCAGCCGCATTTGGTGAGTGACATGATAAATTTTCACGATTATGCGGCGGGTACTAATGATCTACTTCTTGAGATCGTGCCTAATTCGGTGACCTGTTTATCATAGCGTGATATCCGAATAGTATAAAAGTAAATAATTAACAAAACATGCTATTTTTAAACTTTTACGACTACCGCCATTTTTGGAACGGAGACGTATTACCTAAAATATAAACGTATTAATACAATAAACCGCTGTCTTTTACATTTCAAATGGCTATGTAAATATATTAATACAAATATTTCATTACTAAATCGAATTTTCCATCCGTTACATCATTTACGTTTACTTCGCGGAGGGTAGTAAAATATTTTTTGCGAAGTTGTTCAGCTCTTTTCTATTGCTAATTGAGCCAGTACGTACAGTTCTGCAGATATTTAGTTTAAAATACATTATACTTATAACATTTCTGATCGAAATATATCGATGTTTACACTTGTAACATTTGTGATCAAAATAGATCGATGTTTACATTCATAACATTTCTGATCAAAATAGATCGATGTTTACACTGATAACATTTCTGATCCAAATAGATCGATGTTTACACTCATAACATTTCCGATTCAAATAGATCGATGTTTTCACTCATAACATTTCTGAACGAAATAGATAGATGTTTACACTTGTAACATTTGTGATCAAAATAGATCGATGTTTACACTCATAACATTTCTGATCCAAATAGATCGATGTTTACACTCATAACATTTCCGATCCAAATAGATCGATGTTTTTACTCATAGCATTTCTGAACGAAATAGATCGATGTTTGCACTGGAGGTACCTACAACTTTTCCTGACCTTCTATAGGTACGTTAAACGTCTTGACTGTTCGGTTCTAACAGTAGACGCCTGAAAATATTTTTAATAAAGATACCCTAAGCCTATATAATATAGCTTAGAAAATTCATGTTTATGCAGACGCAGATATCTAATGCTTGACAAGCCAAGATAAAAAGTAGGCGGACTGGATAACATACATTCAGGTTACGAACACACAAGTTCTCTGGAACCATCATTAATAAATAAATCGTGGGTATTCGAACAAAAATTATACTGGCGATCCAAGACTTTGCGAGCCATCCTCACTCCTTAAAAAAGAAGGGGGGGGGGGGATATAATATATTATATAATATGACCACATAATATATAAGAGATCAAAACTTTACTGATTTTCCTCAAATATTATCAATAAAGTGGTAGAAATCCATTGTACAGTCGACGCCCTCACGATATTAATCAAAGTCATTAGATTTGCAAATCTCGTTCATTTTGTAGTTGTGGCTAAAATACCATTAAATATATAACACAGACTGTTGGTATGCTTGATATATAAATATCGACCGAGATGATGAAATACATGGCCTTCTAGTACAGTACATCAAACCAAGATTCAGGCTTCAATAATTCTAAAGGTTCTAAACTTTGGCTGGTTTTGAACTATAAATGTCAGATTACCGAGGACATTAAAATTTATAAATAATTGTTGGCTATTACATAATACCAACTGCAGTAGTTCAGGCTATAAATTAGCATCTTAACCTAAATCTCCCGCGCGGGGAAAGGTCGTATCACCTCGCAGTCAAACTGCAAAGTCAATATTTATGGTATACAATACGCTATACAAATTCCCTGTTCAAAAAGTCAGTAAGTACAGAAGGGTTATTACAATACATTAACTAACAGCTGACAGTTTAAGCTGGTCTTCTACCTCTTGGAAGTTAGGACTATAATATCACCTTCGAAACTGAAAAATTTGCCTCCTAACCTTCATCCCGCTGGGACAGGTCGTATAGCCGCGCACTTACACTGCAAGAGTAATATTTAAGGGACACAAAACCTATACAAATTCCCTGTCGAAGTCAATAGGGACAGTACAAGTTCATTACAATACATTGACTAATAGCTGATTGTTCAAGCAGGTCTTACTCCTCTTGGGATTATAATATCAGTGTCGAAATCTATTTACCTCCGGGTATAGCAGGATTGCTGTTGGCTGAAACGCCAAACATTTGCGCCTATTTACTTTACGTATACCAGGTCCTATGAAAATCGGGGCAGTGGTCTGTTTGTCGCACAAACGGATTCAGCTTTACAGAGTATAATATTAATATTATGTCCACTTTGGCCTTCGAGTCATTGTCGACGCGTTCTTTACCTATGTCCAATATACAAAGTCTAAAGTTTTTTTAACGATTTCTTAACGATGATATAAAGTCAAGAGCAGGCATACATCCTAATACAAATTTCCTATCAATTATATAAATTCAAGAGGTTTATAATGGCATAGGTACATTATAATACAAATATCCTGTTGATGATATAAAATGAAGATGTTTATAATACCACATATTCAAATACAAAGATTGAGGATACACAAACAATATGTTTATAATAGCACACGTTCTAATACTAATACAGGTATTGATGATACGCAAACAAGATGTTTATATGATGGCACACATCCTAATATAAGGTTTCTATTGATGGTATACATTCATGAGCTTTATAATGGCATACATTCTAAGACGAGGTTCCTGTCGATGATACGAAGACAAAAGTTTTATAACGCAGATACAGACGCTCATCCAAATATGTTGTATTTATTGAAAACCAAGATATTCCAGACGTACTAGAACTCATGGTCTCTTGTCTGTAGTCGACTTTGGGTCAAAATCAGTCCTAGACTTAAGGGTCGAAAGCTCGCACATTACAGCTTCAAAGGCTACATAAAGCTCGGTACACTCACCATGGCACTTTAATAAAGTTTTATTGAAAAAATAGATACTGTATATGTGCTAGAGTTTATGGAGTTTCCTGTGCAGCTGGCGGTTGGTCCCTCATGCAGGTCTCGCCTCATAGGGTTTATCAACTTTGCAACCTTCATCACCCCAATCGGGAAGGTTGCTTGCCTAACGCTGGCACGCTACAGCTTCAGTAAAAGTGTATGGAACACTAATCGCAACTACGAAGTTCCTGTCAAATGTAAGACACTGAAGACGTGATGCAGCTTATGGACATCTGTTCCCTAATTGCCGGTCGGTCACCTAGCAAGATCTTTGCGACGATTTCCACAGTCCTGGAAAGGATCAAAGGCGACATAGTCGGTAATATTATAACTTATTTATCTTTAATTCTCAGGAATAAGTCTAGATTTGCAGAGATGTTCTATTACACTATTACATAGCGTATAGTACTTGTACCATCCAGGTAATATATTTTATTCATAGAACCAAAAGTGTCACACGATGGCATCGAATAGTAACTAACTTTTTAACTTTGCAAGACGTTTTTAATTGCATTCAACCCTTACTAGTAGCGGAGTCGATGGTTCTAAAATTTTGTGATACCCCAGTTGCTTGGAATGTAAACTAATCCCCACTGGCGGTGCAATATTTCTATCTTGGTGAACGCCTCAGGTACTTTTACAGTTTTCCTCTCAAAATACGTATTATGTCATAAAGCTATATATATATATTTTTTTTACGCTACGCCTGGAAACTTACATCAGTAGTAATTATTGTGATGTCGGATTACGTGAACAAAAATATATTCTTAAATAAAGAATTAAATACTCGACCAGTCTCTTGACACACAGTAATACTTGATAGGTGTAATTGTGATTCTTTTATTACTTTAAAACTTTATCACATTGTTGCATTATTCACAAGCCACCAGAAGATAACAAACACGTCTCTCATAAAGGACTTTGGACGTCAAACGGAACCATAATATTATATACATTTTACCTTCCAATAAAATGTGTATTATGTTCCTTAACGTCCAAAGTCCTAGTAAGGGCTTCCTGGTGTCCATCCTCATCATTATGAGACACTTACAATGATCTGATATATCAAAGATGGCGGCTTGTGGCTTTCACTTAGTTCACAGATTTAACGGAAGGTGGCGCTGGGAGCGGTAACGGTACGGTACGACATCTATGGACTGCAATCGGTAGCAAGCGATGTACTCTCTCATAAAGGACTTTGGACGTTAAGGAACATAATACACATTTTATTGGAAGGTAAAATGTATATATTAATTGCCCAGTATGAGTCAGGGTTCCCCCATAAATAGTTTTCACTTGATTAGTAGTATCAAGCTAATTTTTGGTGAGTACCTTCATTTTCATGAGTCGCCCAAGAATTTCTTGGACGGAACTCTTGTTTGTGGTAGCTGACAGAGATAGCAAGAATAAAGTTTGCGGATTTGGTGATTCCAAAATATTTATAATTTTTTTTACAGGAACTACTTACTGGTCCGATTTGAAAAAAACTTTTTTTGTTGGATAGTCCATTTATAGAGGAAGGCTTTAGGCTAAATAAAACTATTACGCTGCGACCAATAGGAGCGAAGCGTCAGTGAAAGATGTTGCAAAAACGGGAAAAATTATTCACATTTGAGGACTTCCGTTGCGTGCGCTGCATAAACGGTTTAAGTTACTCAAATAATATGTATGAAATAATTATTCCTTTTTAATAATCAAAAAAAAGTCCGTGGCTGTATATCTCTATCTCTTAAGATTTACTAAATAACTAAAAGGATCAAAAAATTTGCAATAAAGCGGTTTTTGGAAAAATATTTATACCATTACTGTATTAATTCTTATCATTTTAAATATGTACGTTAGTTGGCTAAAGCATTCCATGAAGACTATATTTGCCCTTCAAACCATGCAAATACAATGAATACCTAATAGTAGGGGAGCCCATAATGCAAAACGTGTAGTTACTCGAGCGTTGCGGAGACCTAGTAGGTTTTGGTTATAAGATGTTAGGAAGAAAATAACATAATAGTTTTTTATTTTAGTAGTGGAATGAGCGGAAACAGCCCTATTTAAACTTTGAAATAACAAAATTGTGATGAAATAGTATTTTAATATAGTTTATTTATCGTTAGAATCAACAAGACTGACAAGAGTATTACGCTGAGTCCAATGTAAAACATTTGAAAAACTCAATTATTTGAAAATATTGAGTTGCTTTTTAAATTTTACATAAGTCCCTATTTGCTTACCTGACTTTTAAATCATCAGTGCTTTCGGTTGGAGCTTCTTTGATACCTACTTAACATCCTGACGTATCAAATTAAATTTTTGATACTTTTTAAGTTTTTTTTAACCCCGCCAATAAAATTTTATAAAATCATGCCTAGATTACCAGAAGCAAGTGGGACACATATACTATCTTAATCTGACGCGCTCGAGTTACTACATAAATCCCCTCTTCGGCTCCCCTACTATTAGGAGATATAGCAAAATTAAGAGCGCATATTTTAGGACAAGAAACTAGGTATTATTTTTCATTAAATAAATAACTACAAATAATAAGTACTGAAATTACGATTACGCACACCAAACATTACGCATGAACAAAGTCGCAGCGTAATGTTATATAGCCTTCCTCTATAAAAATGGACTATTCAACAAAAATATTTTTTCAAATCGGATCAGTAGTTCATGAGATTAGCGCGTTTAAACAAACAAACAATTCACATTTGGGGACTTTCGTTGCATCCGCTGCATAATACCTACCTCTTATGTAGAGTTAACTGAGAATGTACCAGCGCTAAAATACCTTCTTTTGACTTTCATGTTTCTATGAGAAATGCCCTAACAACATAAATTTGCCCATACAATAATTTAAAAAAAAAGTACCTATTTCAGCGCTGGTACTTTCACAGTCAACTCTATATACGGGTCCCATACACACCCTAAAATATTATCACTCATTAATATTACACCCTATAAAATGACAATACGTAATATATTTTTTCCAGATTTGTTCGTTTAGAAGACTGTGGCCACGTTTTGCATTCGGAGGATATGGAAAATCTTATGAACGGCGACCAAGAGACTATAGGAGTTCGCAAGTGCCCGTTCTGCAGAAGCGCAATACTCAACACGCAGCGGTACAGGGATACAATAAGAGACATGTTCAACACAAAAATCAATCCTGTAAAAAATAAAATTTATGGGAATAAGAACGAAATATCACAAAAAAGGCAGGAACTACTAGACGACTTAAAAGGTTGTTTTGAAAAAATCTTCGTTCTAACGCCAGTATTTAAAGGTAAATAGCATATTGTAATACCTAAATAATAATAATAATAATGCTCCCTTCACCGATTTCGGTGTCGGTAGCCGATTTCTTTGAAACTAGGCCAGCTACGCAGGAGTCGTTTTATACTGCCCAAGTGTATGCGCAATACACAAAGACACTCTCTTTATTTTGCTCTCATAACCCAGTGGGACGGTAAACCGACGACGACGAGCGAAGACCACGGAGGCGATACCTAAATAATAAGCTTGGCTCAAAACTATAATTACTGGATTTATTTCTCTACTTGTAAACTAAGTACCTCTTGTGTGAAACTAGAGCTTCATGACCCACTACTAGTAATTACTTAGTCATTTAGTTGAGTTATTATAATTAATGTCATCTTTCCACCCACATTTCTTCCAAATAAAGATATGATTATGATTATTATTGGTACATGAATTGATAATTCGTTACAGATTTAATTGCAAAACCTTACCGCGTATTGGCATCGTCGATAAAAGGTAACAAAAGATCTGATAATCCACAGCTAGAAACGTATAAGCTAAGTTTAAATGCAATAAACTTATTGTTCGAGTATTGCCAAGACTACGGCCAGAAGACACCTGTAAGTAACCTGTATGAAAGAATATTGAAGACACCAACAATCGCGAGCATAAGTATACATTTAGACTATGTAATGGACGCAATGGTGATACAAGTTAAAACGTTATGCATTTATCTTTGTAGAAATGTAAATAAATTAAGCGTACAACAACAGGAGGACTATCGAAACGAGTTGAAACGTGTACACGCGATGATAAATCTATCACAAGTAATCCGACATCCCATATATGAGAAAGTAAGAACTAATTCTATCGTCACGAAGGCTGAAAACGAAGCGAAGTCGGCCATTTTGGGCTGGAAGATCTACGACCACGACGCTGGCACAAAGGCATTAAAAGCTCTCCAAGAGGCGACCAAGATAAGTTATACTATTACGGTCAAGGAAAGAGAGATGGTCGTCAAAGCGATCGGCATGGGCCCCGGGCACTGGTTCACTTGTCCCAATGGCCACTTGTACTGTATCGGGGAATGCGGCGGCGCCATGCAGGTGGGAAAGTGTCCCGATTGTAAGGCGGATGTAGGGGGGACAAGTCACCAGTTATTGTCGACCAATAGACACGCTGGAGATATAGATGGCTCGCGTTATGCAGCGTATTCTGAGGAAGCCAATAATATGGCCAATTTTGACTTGAACAATATAATATAACACTAGTAATGTCACTAATGTCCCTTGGCACACTGTTGTGGGCGATCGCTTCCCATATTATATTTCCGCTTCTCATATAATCCTTTTAAACGATTAAAAAACCGTTTGTCGCCCGTGGTCCTATCGCGTAATCCGACTGCTCGATCTATGGGATTTTCTATCAATAGGACCACGGATCGGTCCTATTGATACGACTACGCGTAACTTTTTTGTCCTCGGTTCTACCACGTACAAGAGTAACGGTTCTCTTTATATATTATGTTCTAAAGAAACTTTAAATCTTTCGAGGCAAAAGCAAAAGGGTTTAATTTTTCTTATTATTTTAATTATAAATAATTAGAACGGACCACATTTCATATTTCTGTCAATAGTGATTACGTAAAACTTCTCCCTCATATATACTATAGTAATAAATTAAACGTGAGTACGGGGATTGAGAAGGACCACGGGCGACAACCGAAAACAACACAAAAATTTCGGATCTTGATTGTGTCTAAAAGTAACCAGTAACCAACCGTTCAATTTAAATTTATGTTCATTTATGATTCGTTACATTCTCGCTTCTCATTGATGTTTTCTAGATTATTTTACTTGGTAGGTTCCATAAAGAAGATTTTTTTATTTTACTTTGATATATATTCAAATTGTTTCAATTATTCATTTATGTTTGAGCATATAAATTTTTTTCCTTTTATTGTGATACAATTAAAATTCATAATTTTTATTTTATAAGCCTACAAGTTTTATTCATTTTATTCAAGATATAATACTAATTCTAATGGTTATTGTTTTTAATTGTTAAACCTATAATTGGCAAAAATTAATGTAAGTGATTAAATTTTATATTAAGACTGAGGCTTGCAGGTTCTTTTATAGTATAGCCGTTTATGTGCTAAACTATATAAATATTTTAGTTATAGGTTTCAGCAAAATATTTTTTAAAAGAGGCTGGAATGCCGAAAGGAGTTGCGTGCGCGAATTTGCTAATATACCTATAACTCCATCATTCGATTTTTAATAAAAGCCCAAGCCAAGATTTTTTAAAATGTCATCAACAAAAGAACAGAACTGTTTAAGAAAAACACATTTGTACATGTTGCACCAGATTTTTTAAAATGTCATCAACAAAAGAACAGAACTGTTTAAAAAAAAACACATTGTACAATATATTGCACCATTTGTAGTGTTTCTGATAAGGAACAAATCCTGGGAACTTAACGAAAATGCACGTTTTTTCAATTTTGTTTTTTTTTTTCGAATACGCAAATAAAAGCTTATGTTAAAATGAGCACTTTCCTTTAGTTGGCGTTTGGGGATATGTCGTTGCCTTCTAGGATTTGTTGCAGCAACACTAGAAAACTACTTAGTAATATAAGGTATGATTTTTTTTTTCAAATTCAGTATGTTCGATTCCCTGCTAGGGAAATTGATTTATTACAAATCTAGTAATACAGTTGTAGTCTTTATCGAAATCATGCTCGCAACCTTTTCGGCGTTTTTCTCATCTCGTCTTATCTCATTATATATATAAGTAGTTTACTTTTTTTTTAATTCAGCCTATACGGCATATTTCAGTAGCTTTTAACACAGCAATACTTATTATGTAGCCATTACAATCTTAAGGTTGCAACGGTAATATTATATTATATGGCTATATAAAATTTTGATTATAGATAATTTTATATTATCTATGATAACCGATAAAACGCGATATGTAACCTGCGTGAAAGAATATTGTGTATTTTAATTATTGTTATGGGGATTATTCGATTATTTTATAGAAAGAAATAAGAATTTTGTTTTGTTTTAATAAATATGATTATCTTACAATAATTTTTTTTATCAAATCCGTAACGGTAGTTTTTTTGTACGTGATCGACGTCGCTGACGAGAAGCACAGTATTTTAGTATTCGGTCGATCGGCCATGCGTTGTGCCACTTTTAAACCTTATTTGCCTTCTGATAAGGTTCACAACTTCCAAAGGCACGTGTAGTGGAAAAGTGGCACATGGAGAGGCCCGCGGTCTATTGGGGCCACACCTCCCTCTCAATCCAGTCCAAGTACGGGTATATTTTGGTGTAGACTCCCGGCTTCGAAGTCCCGCAGCCGATGCCGAAGGAAGTCACGCCCACTAGTCTGTAGAAATTGTCCGATGACAGTAGTTGTAGCGGGCCGCCCGAGTCTCCCTGCAAAATACCATTGAATGAACTTTGTTGGTCTCAAGATTAACCATATGAAAATGAAAATGAAAAATCTTTTATTTCCAAATAGGTTAATTACTAACACATTTATAATTGTCCTACATGATGACCTACCATAGTTCACATACAGGTTGTTTCATAGTTCATATACAGGTTGTAAAATAAGTGACTTATAATACTTTAGAGTGTGTATGGATCCCGTATATATAGAGTTTACTGTGAAATTACTAGCGCTGAAAGAGTTACTTTTTTTAAGTTATTGTGTGGGCATATTTATGAAGATTTTATGATTTACTTTCACAATAAACTTTAAATAGGAGGCACATACATACCCTAAAGTATAATCACTTATTTTACTCCTTGTATTAAGCCGAATATAGTGTGAGAAGAATAACGCGTAGAGCATTTTTTGCTTTCGCACCTCATAAAAATTACTTTATAACAAAAAAAAAAACAAAGGTCTAAAATGCCCACAAGGAGTGAATCTTACTATGCTGGGGCTCGCGGGTTCCTAGTCTATACACACGAACGCACTGGTCGTTGGCCTAACCTACGTCCTGACCAGGATTGAAACTCATCTCTTTTGTGACTTGTATGGAGATTTTTAACCGTCGGGTATGTAAGTAATTTATATGAAGAGCCATAACAAAAAACGCTCCACGCGTCATTCTATTCACACTATATTCGGCTTAGACCGTGTTTCACCAACGCCATGTATGAACCATGAATCATTCTGTATAAATTCCTAGGAGTTTCTTTCACTCCTTCAGGCTGATAAAGCGGGCATGGATAGTCATTATGTAGGGTGTAAAAAGAGCAGCCACTTTAACTTTGGGATATGATTATACAACCTTTTCTAATTCTAGAAATGTATTTTTAAGGATTTTTCGTCTAAAACTATAAATAAGTTTTTACTTTTTTTTTGTCTCAATAATGACAAAAAAAAATTCATAATCATTGTTTGAATGAGGAAAGGTAGTAGGTATAATCTTATTCCAAAGTTATAGTGACTGTTATTTTTACAACCTGTATATGAACGATGCAGGTTTCTCGATTTGTGGGGTCAGGGTTAGATTAATAACTATAGCAGATACCAGCATTAGACAGAGCAGCAGAAACGTCTGGCCATATCACATAACACATGCTAATGGGAAGGAAAGAGGTCTGATTATTCGATACTTCTTTTGTGGTATTTTTTATCGCTTGGGCACTCTCTGAAATTGATTACATGATACAACCAGATTCGTTATATACCACGTGAAGACGTGATCCAACATGTATTTGCTGTCTCTTTACCTTTATTATTTTGCCTCTGATTTTTGCAAGACACTTGGCTGATTTTAGCTTTTCTTTTAACTCTGCTTATGGTCGAGCGCTTACCTGACAAGTGTCCATCAGCCCTTGCGGATGGTGGGCACATATTTGCTCGCCAATGATGCCCTTCGGCAGCTTGAGCCAGTACTTGTCTCCTATTTTGTACGACTCCCCGCATACGTCTCTATCCAAGAACGACAATGATGCCTTCTGTAGAGTAATATTCCTTAACCTAGCTGAAAAACCGAAGTGATTTTTATTTACTAAACATGCTACGCAGAAATAAGCGGCCTGAAGTGGAAAGTGTATGAAACCTCATGTTTGAGAGTGGGAGTGGGAGTAGAAGTGGGAGCGCAAATGAGTGAGGGTGTAGGAATGAGAGTGGGAGTGAGTTTAGAAGTGGGTAAGAGAGTTAGAATAGGAGTGGGAGTGGGGGTGATAGTGAGAGAGGGAGTATGATACTAGGAGTGGGATTGGAGAATATTATAAAATTTCGTATTTATTGTATTTCTCTTTCATTTGATACCCATATTGCGGGAGTAGGTAGGTGAAAACGATAAATCGCAACTTTGGATTCAAAATGGCGGCATTCATGAAATCTTATATTATATTTCTCTTCTATAATCCAAGCTCTCTCATCTTTTGATATCCATATTGTAATTTGTAAGGGTTGTTAAGAAATGTAAAACCACTAATAGAGGTAGGTATCTCGACGCTTAAATCAACAACTAATACATGTTCTAATAATGTTTATCAGTAGGTACTTAACAACTGATAAGAGATATGAATATGGATTAGTTGATTTGCCTTTCAGAACCCGGGGGCACATGTTCATCCGACCGTCAACGCCTCCTTTTGCCGACAGCACACGGCAGTCAACAGGAGTCGGTATAACTGTAGACTGCAGTAGATGTTTATAGTCGATTTGCCGATTAAATAAAAGCTCATGTGCCTACCTCTAAGTGTGTTTACCTACTTGAGACTGTAGTCTGTCCCCAACCAGTCACAGTTAACGGTACTTTGGGGTCCGCCCCCGATGTGTCAAGGCATATGGGGCTAGCTACTTCATTTATAACTACCGGCGTCTCCAATCTGAAAATTAGCATCTTACTATAGTTCGAGATAAATTTAACCTAAACGTAAACAAACCCGTCTATGACACAACCAAAGACTCGATATTTTCGGTTTGTTTACCTTTAGGTTAAATATATCAGGGACGAAAAAAAAATTGACCTATGCTCGAAATCTCCGCTCAAACACCACGAGCATAGTGATTGGTCAATTTTAAGAGGTGCCCACCTCTTAAACTCCCCCGCTCCGCTCCGCGTCAGTGGAAACGCAGCCTTATTGTAAGGTTTATTATCTACCTAGCAAACTATCAAGAAATTGTAAAGCGGAACATACTATTTACAATTTAACGCAATATTTTTCAATTTAAATATATTATATCTAGCAATATCCCGCGAAACAATTATAACCACAACCTGCAAGCAGATGAGTGAGTGTACGCATAGGCATGCGTTTGATGCACCTCCCTCCTCCCACACTGCTTATGCGTACACTCGCAAGCAAAAACCATGAAAACGCAACTTGCTTGCGAGTGTACGCATAAGCAGTGTGGGAGGAGGGAGGTGCATCAAACGCATGCCTATGCGTACACTCACTCATTTGCTTGCAGGTTGTGAGGTTGTGGTTATAATTGTTTCGCGGGATATTGCTAGATATAATATATTTAAATTGTATGCTATGGATTTCCGCAAAGTAACGCCTGATTCCATTAACTAGCAATATTTTTCGTTAGATTGTAAACTATAGAAGTGAAACCGTCAAATTGTGAACTGACACTAGACGGAATGCACCTAATGCGCTGATTGGTTGAACGGCATATTCCACGGGCTTGCCCTATTTGCTTGTTAATTCGTTTGCTGTCAGACCGACCAATCAGAAACAGCCCTCGGACAATTGACAATTTAAAACCCGACAGATTGTGATATAACAACCAGGGACCGAAAAGGTTACCCATTTTGGTGTTTTAAACTGTTTAATTTATACGATTCTCTGAAAAACCCTAACATGCGCTTCAGCCGTATATACGGCTGAATCAACGGTATAAAAAACCGTTTATGAATAAGGTTCATTTTCGTTCGTTTTTCTGTGTTAAAAAAGGATGCGTGATAAGTAAGTACCGCGGAACGCTATTGGCTGAATTTGTTCCATCATGCATGTCACAACTAGACTGGCGCACCATTTTACGCAAAAATGAGTGTGCGTTACAAGTGCTCCGCCACGGTAGAAATATGATGAAAATGTTCGCCCAAAATTTAGGCGAAATTTGACAAAATCGATGGGTCCAAACCAAAAATTTGTCGAAGTAGAAACAAAGAAGTTATAAGGGTTTTAAGTTGGCCGCGCCAACGTAACGTCCACGATGGCGCGGCCATGGAAATCTCAGGAACTACGTGGGTTAGAGATCTAATTCTTTTTCTAGTATGAAGATTGAATTTGATAAAAATTGTCGAAAAAGAAATTATAAAGTAGAAATCGATATTTTAAGAGATATTTACCTCAGAAGCCGTGGTGGCGCAGACGTGCACTTCGTGTTTCTTTGATGTTGATTATTTCTTTATATCATAAGACTTAGTACAAAAAACTGATACAGAAAGTAAGGGCTTAATTTGTCGAAACTAATGAAAGCCATATATACAACGAAATGTTATTTAAACAGACAAATCGGACCGAAACAAAAAATAACATGGCCGCGCCAACGTAACGCTTCTTTGTACGCTGATATCTCATTATCTGTAATTGCTGGGATTTCAGTTTTTATATCCATTTATTCGGCACATTAACCTGATTAGAATGGCATATCGTTTTACCCTCAGAATAGTTTTTAACGCGTGTAATCTCCAAAAATGTGCTCTCTCGTACAATGTTTGAGTAGGGTAACCATAATTTCGATTTTATTTGAGAATACTTTTTACTCTACTAGACGAAAATGTGTCTATTTCTTAAATAATGCCAACAAATGGAATTATTACTATTAAATATTTCACACATAAACGTAAGTATGTAGTTAGTACCTATGCCCGTAAGCGGTCAGTTGTAGATATGATAATAATATTATGTTAGGTAAGCATACTGTACCTAGGCAGGCTACTTAATATTATGGGTTTCTTGCCCTTGAAATTAAGTACATACTTATCTACGACAAGTATCCTCATTCCCTGCAGCAAAGCAAGCCGGCGTAACGCCGGTTTTCATAGAGACCCATGGCCGTGGTTAAGACTCGCTATTGGAATTAATATTATTCCAACGGCAGACGAATAATATGCTTTTTCAAGAAGGCACTTTTTTACCGTATTTCGGTATGAAGTGACGCTTAGATTTTATTAGCGAGTCCGACCTTGTACTTATGCATTTTTAGTCATCTGCCTAATATTAACTTTCTTGTTTGAGCCTTGTTAGACCTAGATTTTATTTCATTTATTTCTGTATCCATGATGTTTATAAAAGTACTAGCTGTGACCGCGACTTCGTACGCGTGTAAAAGTGATTTAGGGCACTTTAGTATTTTTAAATATATTTTTAGTTTATGAACACTGTCGTTTGGGTATTATGCTTCTTTATACATGGTCACACGGAGGCCGATGAAGTAATAATAATAGTTTCAAATAATGGCTCAGATATGCCATATTAAGACATAGGATTAACCCCAATAGACGTAACAGTACTCCAGCCCGGCTCGGACGTAAGACACGTCACGCAGCAGCCAGCATCACGCGGCGCCCGGTCGAATCACGGAGAAACGATTTTAATTTTGCTATATCCTAAAGTATTCATTATATTTGCATGGTCTAAAGGGCAAAATATGTAGTCTTCAGAAATGCTTAAGCAGAATAACGTATTTTAAATGATAAGTATTAATACCGTGATGGTAGATGGCATTCATCTAATTCAAATCGCCATTTCATTGAGTGACTATTGTTTTTATCGAATGACATATTTATATATATAGTGTGTAAAAAGAGCAGTCATTATAACTAGAGATACGATTATACTACCTTTCCTCATTTCGGAAATGTATTTTCCTGTTTTCAATATTTATTAATATTATTTCCTCATTAATAAACTCAAATTTCCATCTTTACGCAGACGACCTGCAACTCTATCGTCATTCTAATATTGTTGATATTGATTCTACAGTTGCTGGTATTAACTATGATCTGCAGAGCATATCAAATTGGGCTAAATCTTTTGGTATGTTATTTATTTATTCATAGCCTTTATTACAGAGCTTACCATACTTAATTCTTTTGGTATGTTGGTAAATCCCAAAAAATCTACTAAGTAAACTAGTAAGTATATAACGCAACGTTTACACAATGTGCATGTGGTCAAATATGATGGTACTATTATCGAATTCAGAGACACAGCTAAGAATTTAGGGTTAACTTTGGACAGCAATCTCTGCTGGAATCCGCAGGTTAGTGAAGTCAGCAGAAAGGTACACCAATCGTTGCACATGCTGAGGCGCCTTAAAAACTTTTTGCCTTTGCAAACCAAAATTTTCCTCGTCAAAACTCTCATTTTTCCTATCCTCGACTATGCCGTCTCCTGCTACTTAGACGTTACCGAAGAGCTGCTAACTAAACTGGAACGCTTGCAGAATCTCTGTATCCGTTTCATTTTTGGTCTAAAAAAGTTTGATCACATATCAGCCTTTCGGATAAAACTCAAGTGGCTTCCTATGCGTCTCCGTCGCAACTCCCATATCCTCTGTTTACTTTACAATATCCTGTATAACCCTCTCTCTCCTTCCTATCTTCGTGATCGATTTAACTTTTCCCGGCCCATTGATATCCCTTGTAGGTCCAAATTCAGAACAAACATTTTACTCCCATCACATCGCTCTAATTTCTACTCCTACTCCTTCACCGTTCATGCGGTCAGATTGTGGAACTCGCTTCCTCACACCGTCCGTGTTAGTCCCACCATTGCCATATTTAAAAGACGTTTGAAGAAGTACTATTTTGAATCCCAATCCATATCATAGCTAAACGGTATTATATATATTATATTTTTATTTTATACGTATTTATTTATGTATTTAGTAGTTATTTATATATTTATTTTATTTATTATATATGTATTATAATTTATATTAATTATTGTATTTATTTTTGTACATGTATCTATTCTGATTTTAATATAATTTAGATGTAATGTATTTGTATGTTATTGTGCACGCTCTATTTGATATCTTGTATCCCATATCTCTTCCGTAGGGCTGCTGGAAGAAATTTCTTTCAGAAATAAGCAGTACCTTTTTGTCGTCTTTCTCTGTAATTTGTACTATTGTTAAGTGTTTCTTGTGTACAATAAATTGTTAAAAAAAAAAAGAGAAAAGATAGTATAATCATATCCCAAAGTTATAGTGACTGCTCTTTTTACACCCGTTATAGCTTCTCAAAACCGCTAAATTGTCTGTTTCTTTATGTTTATCCCGAAAGGCTTTCTTTTAATAATTCCAAAAGTTGATTTTATACAATAAATGATAATTTATTTCAGTTTGTGAAGCAAGTTCAAAAATACAGTTTTTATATTATTGACACTGTGGAAACACTTGTCTTTTTAATAAAATCATGTTAGTTACTTATTTAATGTTCTAATCTACTTTAGTGCCACGTTCTATAGCTTCGCGTCACTGTGTAAGCGATCCCCCCGCGCGCCCCGCCCGAACCGTTCGTCCGCAGTCGCGCACGAAATTCATCGACTTGCTTCAAAGTTATTGTCACTGCTCGACTCCTATGTACCGTAGCGTTATGTTATATATTCTATAACCTGCCTAGGAATATGGTCTACAATCGTAATAAGTTTGGTTAAAATCCCTTCCGTGGTTTTTGATGTTGCACATACAGACAGATATAGAGACAAAAAATATAGATGAGTGTATAAAAGAATTATAACCCGTCTTCGCAAAAACGGATCAAGGGCAAGAAATGCATAATATTAAGTAACCTTCCTAGGTACAGTATACTTACCTAACATAATATTATTATCCTATCTACAACTGATCGCTTACGGGCATAGGTACTACATACTTACGTTTAAGTGTGAAATAATGATTAATAATAATTGTTCCGTTTGTTGGCATTATTAAGGAAATAGATACATTTTCGTCTAGTAGAGTAAAAGGTATTCCCAAATAAAATCGAAATTATGGTTACCCTACTCAAACATTGTACGAGAGAGCACATTTTTGGAGATTACACGCGTTGAAAACCATTCTGAGGGTAAAACGATACGATTCTAATCAGGTTAATGTGTCGAATAAATGGATATAAAAACCGAAATCCTAGCAATTACAGATAATGAGATATCAGCGCGGCCATGCTATTTTTTGTTTCGGTCCGATTTGTCTGTTTAAATAACATTTCGTTGTATTTATTGCTTTCATTAGTTTCGACAAATTAAGCCCTTACTTCCTGCATCATATTTTTGTACTAAGTATTATGATATAAAGAAATAATCAACATTAAAGAAACACGAAGTGCACGTCTGCACCGCCACGGCTTCTGAGGTAAATATCTCTTAAAATATCGATTTCTAGTTTATAATTTCTTTTTCGACAATTTTCGCCAAATTCAATCTTCATACTAGAAAAAGAATTAGATCTCTAACCCACGTAGTTCCTGAGATTTCCATGGCCGCGCCATCGTGGACGTTACGTTGGCACGGCCAACTTAAAACCCTTATAATTTCTTTGTTTCTACTTCGACAAATTTTTCGTCATCGATATTGTCAAATTTCGCCTAAATTTTGGGCGAACATTTTCATCATATTTCTACCGTGACGAAGCAATCGTGATGCATACCAAAAATGATCATAATTGCGTATGACATAAGTTATAAGATGATGTTATTTAATGCAAGTTCTCGTCCATTTTTGTTTATTATTGTTTTTTTTCCATTCTTAGTCTTTCCTTGATATTGATTTGGTAAAGAGCGAAAAGTTAATTCCCATCTTATTTTTTTTTCTAATTATACGGAATTGTAATTTAGGTAATTCAAATTACTATAAAATATAAGTATGTTAAAATATAAGTATAATATTAGTATAAAATATAAGTGCTGTGCATTGTGCAACATTGATTTGGTCACTTTAAACTAATGTTTAAAGTGACCAAATCAATGTTGCACAATGCACAGCAAGGCTATTGAAACCTCAAGTCAGTGATGAAAAAAAACGCTTTTCATAGATTTGATCCCAGCCACGGCGTGTACCACAAATTTTTTGTCTCTTTCTGTTATTGGCGCGGCTGTATTAAACGGTTTAATACCGTTTAAGACAAGCGCATAGTTAAAAACCCTTAATATGGGTATTTAAAATAAAACGGTTTGTATTGATACCGCTACAGCCGTATAGCGGATTAATCGGTCCCTGATAACAACCAGGGACCGAAAAGGTTACCCATTTTGGTGTTTTAAACTGTTTAATTTATACGATTCTCTGAAAAACCCTAACATGCGCTTCAGCCGTATATACGGCTGAATCAACGGTATAAATAAACCGTTTATGAATAAGGTTCATTTTCGTTCGTTTTTCTGTGTTAAAAAAGGATGCGTGATAAGTAAGTACCGCGGAACGCTATTGGCTGAATTTGTTCCATCATGTCACAACTAGACTGGCGCACCATTTTACGCAAAAATGAGTGTGCGTTAAAACTGCTCCGCCACGGTAGAAATATGATGAAAATGTTCGCCCAAAATTTAGGCGAAATTTGACAAAATCGATGGGTCCAAACCAAAAATTTGTCGAAGTAGAAACAAAGAAGTTATAAGGGTTTTAAGTTGGCCGCGCCAACGTAACGTCCACGATGGCGCGGCCATGGAAATCTCAGGAACTACGTGGATTAGAGATCTAATTCTTTTTCTAGTATGAAGATTGAATTTGGCGAAAATTGTCGAAAAAGAAATTATAAAGTAGAAATCGATATTTTAAGAGATATTTACCTCAGAAGCCGTGGTGGCGCAGACGTGCACTTCGTGTTTCTTTGATGTTGATTATTTATTTATATCATAAGACTTAGTACAAAAAACTGATACAGGAAGTAAGGGCTTAATTTGTCGAAACTAATGAAAGCAATAAATACAACGAAATGTTATTTAAACAGACAAATCGGACCGAAACAAAAAATAGCATGGCCGCGCCAACGTAACGCTTCTTTGTACGCTGATATCTCATTATATGTAATTGCTGGGATTTCAGTTTTTATATCCATTTATTCGGCACATTAACCTGATTAGAATGGCATATCGTTTTACCCTCAGAATAGTTTTTAACGCGTGTAATGTCCAAAAATGTGCTCTCTCGTACAATGTTTGAGTAGGGTAACCATAATTTCGATTTTATTTGAGAATACTTTTTACTCTACTAGACGAAAATGTGTCTATTTCTTAAATAATGCCAACAAATGGGATTATTACTATTAAATATTTCACACATAAACGTAAGTATGTAGTTAGTACCTATGCCCGTATGTGGTCAGTTGTAGATATGATAATAATATTATGTTAGGTAAGTATACTGTACCTAGGCAGGCTACTTAATATTATGGGTTTCTTGCCCTTGAAATTAAGTACATACTTATCTACGACAAGTATCCTCATTCCCTGCAGCAAAGCAAGCCGGCGTAACGCCGGTTTTCATAGAGACCCATGGCCGTGGTTAAGACTCGCTATTGGAATTAATATTATTCCAACGGCAGACGAATAATATGCTTTTTCAAGAAGGCACTTTTTTACCGTATTTCGGTATGAAGTGACGCTTAGATTTTATTAGCGAGTCCGACCTTGTACTTATGCATTTTTAGTCATCTGCCTAATATTAACTTTCTTGTTTGAGCCTTGTTAGACCTAGATTTTATTTCTGTATCCATGATGTTTATAAAAGTACTAGCTGTGACCGCGACTTCGTACGCGTGTAAAAGTGATTTAGGGCACTTTAGTATTTTTAAATATATTTTTAGTTTATGAAGACTATCGTTTGGGTATTATGCTTCTTTATACATGGTCACACGGAGGCCGATGAAGTAATAATAATAGTTTCAAATAATGGCTCAGATATGCCATATTAAGACATAGGATTAACCCCAATAGACGTAACAGTACTCCAGCCCGGCTCGGACGTAAGACACGTCACGCAGCGCCCGGTCGAATCACGGAGAAACGATTTTAATTTTGCTATATCCTAAAGTATTCATTATATTTGCATGGTTTAAAGGGCAAAATATGTAGTCTTCAGAAATGCTTAAGCAGAATAACGTATTTTAAATGATAAGGATTAATACCGTGATGGTAGATGGCATTCATCTAATTCAAATCGCCATTTCATTGAGTGACTATCGTTTTTATCGAATGACATATTTATATATATAGTGTGTAAAAAGAGCAGTCATTATAACTTTGAGATACGATTATACTACCTTTCCTCATTTCGGAAATGTATTTTTTTTGTCAGAAACTAAAAAAAAATGTTTTTTTTTCTTTTTAACATTTCTTATTTTTTTTGTAATAATAAAAAAAATAATAATAAAGGCAAAAATAATTTATTTTTTAATTTTTGTAAAAAAAAATGAAAAAAAATACATTTCTAGAATGAGCGGGTGTTCCCCAGGGTGGCGTACTCTCTCACCTCCGGTTTTCTATATTTATTAATATTATTTCCTCATTAATCAACTCAAATTTCCATCTTTACGCAGACGACCTGCAACTCTATCGTCATTCTAATATTGATGATATTTCTAATACAGTTGCTGGTATTAACTATGATCTGCAGAGCATATCAAATTGGGCTAAATCTTTTGGTCTGTTGGTAAACCAAAAAATCGCAGGCTATGATAATAGGCAGTAGCCTATTATCATAGCCTGCGATTTTTTGGGATATACTAGTAAGTATATAACGCAAAGTTTACACAATGTGCCTGTGGTCAAATATGATGGTACTATTATCGAATTCAGAGACACAGCTAAGAATTTAGGGTTAACTTTGGACAGCAATCTCTGCTGGAATCCGCAGGTTAGTGAAGTCAGCAGAAAGGTACACCACTCGTTACATACGCTGAGGCGCCTTCAAAACTTTTTGCCTTTGCAAACCAAAATTTTCCTCGTCAAAACTCTCATTTTTCCTATCCTCGACTATGCCGACTCCTGCTACTTAGACGTTACCGAAGAGCTGCTAACTAAACTGGAACGCTTGCAGAATCTCTGTATCCGTTTCATTTTTGGTCTAAAAAAGTTTGATCACATATCAGCCTTTCGGATAAAACTCAAGTGGCTTCCTATCCGTCTCCGTCGCAACTCCCATATCCTCTGTTTACTTTACAATATCCTGTATAACCCTCTCTCTCCTTCCTATCTTATTGATCGATTTAACTTTTCCCGGCCCATTGATATCCCTTGTAGGTCCAAATTCAGAACAAACCTTTACCTCCCATCACATCGCTCTAATTTCTACTCCTACTCCTTCACCGTTCATGCGGTCAGATTGTGGAACTCGCTTCCTCACACCGTCCGTGATAGTCCCACCATTGCCATATTTAAAAGACGTTTGAAGAAGTACTATTTTGAATCCCAATCCATATCATAACTAAACGGTATTATGTATATTATATTTTTATTTTATACGTATTTATTTATGTATTTAGTAGTTATTTATATATTTATTTATTTTATTGTATTAATTATATATGTATTATAATTTATATTCATTATTGTATTTATTTTTGTACATGTATCTATTCTGATTTTAATATAATTTAGATGTAATGTATTTGTATGTTATTGTGCACGCTCTATTTGATATCTTGTATCCCATATCTCTTCCGTAGGGCTGCTGGAAGAAATTTCTTTCAGAAATAAGCAGTACCTTTTTGTCGTCTTTCTCTGTAATTTGTACTATTGTTAAGTGTTTCTTGTGTACAATAAATTGTTAAAAAAAAAAAGAGAAAAGATAGTATAATCATATCCCAAAGTTATAGTGACTGCTCTTTTTACACCCGTTATAGCTTCTCAAAACCGCTAAATTGTCTGTTTCTTTATGTTTATCCCGAAAGGCTTTCTTTTAATAATTCCAAAAGTTGATTTTATACAATAAATGATAATTTATTTCAGTTTGTGAAGCAAGTTCAAAAATACAGTTTTTATATTATTGACACTGTGGAAACACTTGTCTTTTTAATAAAATCATGTTAGTTACTTATTTAATGTTCTAATCTACTTTAGTGCCACGTTCTATAGCTTCGCGTCACTGTGTAAGCGATCCCCCCGCGCGCCCCGCCCGAACCGTTCGTCCGCAGTCGCGTACGAAATTCATCGACTTGCTTCAAAGTTATCGTCACTGCTCGGCTCCTATGTACCGTAGCGTTATGTTATATATCCTATAACCTGCCTAGGAATATGGTCTACAATCGTAATAAGTTTGGTTAAAATCCCTTCCGTGGTTTTTGATGTTGCACATACAGACAGATATAGAGACAAAAAATATAGATGAGTGTATAAAAGAATTATAACCCGTCTTCGCAAAAACGGATCAAGGGCAAGAAATGCATAATATTAAGTAACCTTCCTAGGTACAGTATACTTACCTAACATAATATTATTATCCTATCTACAACTGATCGCTTACGGGCATAGGTACTACATACTTACGTTTAAGTGTGAAATAATGATTAATAATAATTGTTCCGTTTGTTGGCATTATTAAGGAAATAGATACATTTTCGTCTAGTAGAGTAAAAGGTATTCCCAAATAAAATCGAAATTATGGTTACCCTACTCAAACATTGTACGAGAGAGCACATTTTTGGAGATTACACGCGTTGAAAACCATTCTGAGGGTAAAACGATATGCCATTCTAATCAGGTTAATGTGTCGAATAAATGGATATAAAAACCGAAATCCTAGCAATTACAGATAATGAGATATCAGCGCGGCCATGCTATTTTTTGTTTCGGTCCGATTTGTCTGTTTAAATAACATTTCGTTGTATTTATTGCTTTCATTAGTTTCGACAAATTAAGCCCTTACTTCCTGCATCATATTTTTGTACTAAGTATTATGATATAAAGAAATAATCAACATTAAAGAAACACGAAGTGCACGTCTGCACCGCCACGGCTTCTGAGGTAAATATCTCTTAAAATATCGATTTCTAGTTTATAATTTCTTTTTCGACAATTTTCGCCAAATTCAATCTTCATACTAGAAAAAGAATTAGATCTCTAACCCACGTAGTTCCTGAGATTTCCATGGCCGCGCCATCGTGGACGTTACGTTGGCACGGCCAACTTAAAACCCTTATAATTTCTTTGTTTCTACTTCGACAAATTTTTGGTTTGGACCCATCGATTTTGTCAAATTTCGCCTAAATTTTGGGCGAACATTTTCATCAATATTTCTACCGTGACGAAGCAATCGTGATGCATACCAAAAATGATCATAATTGCGTATGACATAAGTTATAAGATGATGTTATTTAATGCAAGTTCTCGTCCATTTTTGTTTATTATTGTTTTTTTTCCATTCTTAGTCTTTCCTTGATATTGATTTGGTAAAGAGCGAAAAGTTAATTCCCATCTTATTTTTTTTTCTAATTATACGGAATTGTAATTTAGGTAATTCAAATTACTATAAAATATAAGTATGTTAAAATATAAGTATAATATTAGTATAAAATATAAGTGCTGTGCATTGTGCAACATTGATTTGGTCACTTTAAACTAATGTTTAAAGTGACCAAATCAATGTTGCACAATGCACAGCAAGGCTATTGAAACCTCAAGTCAGTGATGAAAAAAACCGCTTTTCATAGATTTGATCCCAGCCACGGCGTGTACCACAAATTTTTTGTCTCTTTCTGTTATTGGCGCGGCTGTATTAAACGGTTTAATACCGTTTAAGACAAGCGCATAGTTAAAAACCCTTAATATGGGTATTTAAAATAAAACGGTTTGTATTGATACCGCTACAGCCGTATAGCGGATTAATCGGTCCCTGATAACAACGTAGGTTTTTCAATGAACGTCCTATTTTCAATAGTAAAAATTTTTCTTGTCCGTAAAGATTCAGAATAATCATCTAAGTTTACATTCCCCCTGTTCCACTTCCTAACTGTAAACGATCTGAACGTTTTTTTCGTTCAGATTTGCGTTTCTTTAGCACTGTTTAGGATCGTTTTGAACTGTTTTCACAGGCACTGTCAGCTGGCAATGTCAGCGTTATGAATGATCTGAACGTTCAGAGCGTCTACTGGAACAGGCCCATTATCTAAGTCTATGGCTAGATTACTAGCCATAGACTTAGATAATGTTTATCTTTTAAGCAGGTTTAGTTTAGTATAGTTGGTATAGTGTAGGGTCAGTATAGAATTTTGGCGCGCCGAGTGACTTCAAAATGTTCGTGTCGAATTTCCAATTCATGGCTGACCTCACTCAGCTTTAATCATGGACCAATAATTGTACATGTACATAATTATTGGTCTATGGCTTTACTGACTTCAGATCAATTTACATCGGGATTTTTGCGAGTCAGTGCAGATTTTTCATGTCTGCTACTTGTTAGTATTACCTCAACAATGCTATGTCATGATACTTCGTGGCGGGCGTTCTCCTGGGGTGTAGTTTCACCTCCGCTATCCGCACGTCGGTGACACTGTTGAAACGCTCATCAGTGACATCGAGAGTACCGATCCTAGCGATTTTTGGCGGCTTACTGTAAAAAAAAGTGAATTACTAAAAGAAAGAAGGTGAAATTTAATAATTACCTAAAAACCAGACTGCTTTTTAATTCAAATTCATATATTTCAAGTAATGGTTTAATAGTTTTTAACTTACTATAATTATTATATTTGTGTATCATTTAAGTAGATCGATTATTATACAAACATAACATTTTTATGTGTGTAACAGAGGTATCTGTTATCCCCTCGTCTGTGGCGCCGTTTATTCATTAGTAAGTTCTCCAATCCAACTCGAACGGGATTTCTAAATATCCCTGCTGTTTCAGCAATCAACTTATGTATAGTACGTCCCAGATAAATTTTACTCAAACGTAAACAATCCCGTTTATGACACAACCATAGACTTGTGGCGGTACTGCTAGCGCCACAATCCTGCATCGCGCTATCGAAGTTTTCTAAGTCCGGCGCTTTATATACGACATCTGAGAACTAGTACAGTGGGCTTCGGCCAGGGGCCTTACTCTCCAAACTGATTTGATTTTGATTCAGGTACGATCATGCCGCGTACTTCCTAATAAATTGACATTTGTTTATGTTGATTCTCAGTCGATTGATATGGTCGGGAGTACAAAAAGTTACGATCTAACAATTTTCTTTATCCTGATTAGTTTCAAAGTAATTCACCAAACAAAGTACGAAAAACCACTGATATCGAACGGATTCGGTTCTCGATTGTGTCGGGAGTAAGCCCGCTGACCGAGCAATACCATCTCGCTCGGTCGGAGATCTCCCTTTGGGGCTTCCTATAGACTAGTCAGTGATACCAACTGGCCAATATTAACAATGAATTTGATTTTACTTTACTGACTGATGATTCGACTTTACTCTACAGTCGGCAGTGTCAACATGGCGAATTTTTACAGTAAAAGTTTTTATTAGACATTTAAACATATTAATTATTGTTTAATTGGTATAAAAATGGTGTTTGTGTTAAGTTTATCTGGGGCGTACTCTATGTTTTTTTTTCGGAAGGGTGCTCACTAATGGCATTTAAGCCGATTTAGTTGTGTTGGACTATTATAACTAGCCGGGTGGCTAGTTGTTTAGTAGATTACTCTATACATAGTACGTCCGAGATAAATTTAACTCAAACGTAAACAAACCAAAAACACCGAAATTTTAACATATTTACTTATTGTGCACATATAACAGCGCATTTACTGGAATGTTAAAGGATTACAATTCATTATTCAATACATTTTATAACAATTAAACAATAATTAATATGTTTAAACATCAAATGAAAATCTTTCACACAAAAATACGCCATTTTCACACTGCCGATCGTAGATCGTAGATATCGTAGTAGCCTATAGTCTATGGATTCATAGCAAGCTTAATAATCATTGTATTATTATTGGCCAATGAGCGGTTTTTATTTTGACAGTTCTACTGGTTTCAGAAAACTGCTGATAGATGGCATTAAACCTAAGTAATATGTCAAGTCCTGTGTAAAATGTCAATTTCTTTTTGTTTGTTTACCTTTCAACTTTCATTCTTTCACTTGCAATAGTTTATTATTTATTAATTGTGCCCTGAGAACTAAACTAAACATGGCTAGTCCATGCGCAGTACAATTTTGTAAAAATATAGGTAACCACCGCTTTCCCCAAGATGAAACTCCGAGATCAAGATGGATAGAGGCTATCAAACATATAAAAACAGGATTAACTATAAGAAAAAATCCTTCATATTATGTTCAACTCACTTTACGCCAGCAGATTTCATCTCTCCGTCATCACATTTGGCAAGAGCCCCAAGAGGTAAAATATTTATCTTAGCGTCGAGTCGAAAATACTCAGAAGCAGGCTGAAATTTGTCATGTATATTTCTTAGAATCTAAGTATAGGGGTTTATTATTTGTTTCAAAAATCGAAGATATCGAAGCCAGCGAGCTATAATGTATGTAGGTTTCCTCGGAAGTGTAGGAGATCACTAAGAAAGGAATTTGAAAGGATTATTTTTGTGTATGAAACAGCATCTGGCAACTACCACCCAACAAAGATCACAGATTTTTTGACATATTACATTATGCAAGCGCCATCTTACGGTAGTCTCTGTACCTAAAAGTGACACTTCGAAAACCCCTCATTGCCATCACTGCCTAGTCTATGGTTGTGTCATAGACGGGTTTGTTTACGTATGGTTTACATTTATGTCGGACGTACTATAGTATCGAGTATGCTAGTTATACAAATGTTTACTCGAGTCTGTTGCCCACGCAGTGCGCCGCCGTGAGTACATAGGAGTCGGACACGAGGGCGCCCCCGCAGTCGAACGTGTAGCTGTCGCCATTTTCATATCCAAGCCCCACCTAAGCACAAGGGGAATTCAGAATTAATCTATACTAATATTATAAAGCGGAAGAGTATGTTTGTTTGTTTGTTCAAACGCGCTAATCTCAGGAACTACTGGTCCGATTTGAAAAAACCTTTTTTTGTTGTATAGTCCATTTATACGGGGTGTTTTGGGGATGAGTGTAGGCATTTTGCAGATGGATAGGGTCGGTCTATGCGATCTTTTTCTAGTATGGGAACTATAGTCCGATATCCTTTAGTTTTTAAGTTAAAAGCATGTACGAAAGTCACTAAGATTTGTTTTTGATTTTTTTTCTTTTCACTACAATATACTCAAAAAGTACTGGACCGATTTTAATAATAAAATTCTTTTTTCATTAGAAAGCTACATTATCACTGAGTAACATAGGCTATATTTAGTACTAGATTAGGTACTATAGAAATCTTTAGAAATTCCTATAAAAACCAACCGAAGGTGTAAAAATTTTTGCCATAAAATGTCTTTCATCGTAATAAAATATTTCATACCTTCACTTTTTGGTATTCAATACATTATGAAGGTATTATACAGGGTGTAAAAAGAGCAGTCACTATAACTTTGGGATATGATTAAAGGACCTTTTCTCATTCTAGAAATGATTTTTTTTCATTATTTATTTTTTGAAAAAAAAAAATATTTTTTGTCGCAAGGCTGAACTGTTTGGAACAACGTTCTGCATTAAATTCTTAAATTTTATATTTTTTGCCCTAGTATGTAATGAACGTCTTACGCGTGCTATTGGCCTCTCAGCGTAATCAGCTGATCGCTGTGTTGTGCGCGTTGTACATTGCCTATTGAAATTTTTTAAATTTTTGAAACAGTGGTTTAAAAGCAAATGACTAGTACCAATGGATATATCTCTTGCCTGGTTATTACACCACGAAGTTATAGTGACTGCTCTTTTTACACCCTGTATGTATATATACAGGGTGTAAAAAGAGCAGTCTATAACTATAACTTTGGAATAGAATGGAGAATGTTACTGGGTATGCGAAATTGGTTAAAACTTTATCACAGTAAAGCCTATATGAATATAAATACACAATTTTTTGTTTCATGCCAAAATATCAATTAGTTTAGATTTTATAGACATTTAAAAATCTCGGTAATTAAAAATCGCCGCGCGTTGGCGCAGTGTTAGTGTGACGTCACAGGTCGTACAGCTCCTGCCGCCCGCGCTGCGCGCGTATACCACCGGAGACATAAGTTAACGCTTCTCAGTAAATTGTTGTTTTATTTCATTTCAACATGGGTGAAGGATATGAAAAAAGGCAATCGGATAATTTACCCAACATAGATGGACTAATGCTTGCCTTCTATTGTGCAAAAAATGTGCAAAAAGTGATTTTGTTGCTGCCGAAATGCGAGGAGTAAAAATTAAAAAGCATAATATTTGCCACTTATAACAACTATTTCGAAAATAGTATGTGACATGATAACTCATTAATCTCATTATGTTTGCTTACAAAGTAACAAGGTACCCAGGTACTCAATAAAGGTAACCTCATAGCCGCGGTGCTACCCCTACTTCCCAAAGCATTTTATCTATTTAAATATATTATATCTATATGTTGCAGTCAAAACTCTTAACCAGTCAAAAGTACTATTGAATAGCAAACACAGTCAAAAGTAATATTGACCGTATGCTTTAGTTAATAATACTTATGACTGAAATAACAGTTAAAAGAGCGTCAGTCAAAAGTACTAATAACCAATAATTTTAACTCAAAACCACTATTGACCAACCTGTTCAGTCAAAAGCACTTTTGACTGATTTTGCTAGTCAATAGTACTTACTTTTGACTGGTTAAGAGTTTTGTCTGCAACATATATATTGTTTAATCACACGCATCTTATATTATATCTACTCGTACAAATACTCGTAATTAAATACATAGACAATGATATATTAATTAATTAGCTTGCTACCTATTGTTATTATGAATTTTGTTCGGACAGGTGTACAAAACCTTATTCGTAATCGTGATATCGCACTTATTAAATAAAATATGTGTTTTTTTAATAAGTGCGATATCACGAAAAACCGAAAACGAATTATACTTTATGATATTATGTGACTGTTTCCTATTTCAAATTGCTTTTAGCCATTTCGTTTTTAAACTGTCATTTAAAATACGTAATTTTAATATCCATTGGAACTAAAAAAAAACTTTTCCCGTGCTTTTGTGGTAGTGCTTTCACATTTTGGCACAACAGATGATTTTCTTCTAATTGAATTCAACATTTCGAATAATATTAGCGTTATTTCGTAATACACCGTACTGGAGCGCGCAACGTACTGTGTGAGCGTATGACTCGTGACGTCACCGCGCCGAGCGCCGGCCGACCGTCACTCGCACCCTTTAAAGTTCAATATCTCGGGAACTAAGCGACATATCGAAATAATTTTTTCACACTTTTTTTATTTTATATGGACTATATGAAACGTAAAAAATAAAAATTAGTGAACATTCTTCATTATAGGACCTTGACTGATTCTAGAAATGATTTTTTTTCATTATTTATATTTGAAAAAAAAAAAATTTTTTTTTTGCAATTTATTATTTTAGTCGCAAGGCTGAACTGTTTGGAACAACGTTCTGCATTAAATTCTTAAATTTTATATTTTTTGCCCTAGTATGTAATGAACGTCTTACGCGTGCTATTGACCTCTCAGCGTAATCAGCTGATCGCTGTGTTGTGCACGTTGTACATTGCCTATTGAAATTTTTTAAATTTTTAAAACAGTGGATTAAAAGCAAATGACTAGTACCAATGGATGTATCTCTTGCCTGGTTATTACCCCACGAAGTTATAGTGACTGCTCTTTTTACACCCTGTATAATACCGATTATACAGATTTGCCGGTAACAAATACACTATCCCTCTCTGAAAAAAACACGAAGAAAACCATGTTTTCTCTCTCTCTCTCTCTCATATATTTAAGATTTTGATAATTTTAGTACACAAATTTCACATTTATGACCCAGGAACACAGAAAACATTTTTACCTCCTGCTTGAGCGCCGACGCTCTCAACCACTGCGCTGCAGAGATCGTTCTACGTCCAAAATAATGACTTTGTTTTACCTACAGGGTCATACCTATACTTATTTTTAAAATTACCTTATAGTCCATTGAAAAGTTACATTTTGGGTTGCGTTTTTTAGAGGACGCAATTTTATTTTTTTGATGTGTAGGGGGGGTCAGTGTAAAGCTAAAACCAAGTTTGTGGGGTCGCCACCCTTGTCCCACGGCCGCCATCTTGAAAATAGGGGTTGAAATGGTATTTACGATATATCTCTTAAACTATTTATTTTATAAAAAAATTTGTTAACATTTTTTGTTGCAAATTAAATTCTCTACAACTTTGCTCCAGTAACTTTTTGTCGTAGAACTATAAATAAAAAAGTTATAAGCGAAAATCATCAGTTGCTTCGATCATAAATCCATTCCATCCGCTGATATTCACAGTGCATGACCATTTACCATACAGCCACATCAAATCACAAGGTGTAGGAACAATTTGTTTGGTCGATTGTGTGGCCCGTTCAATTACTGAAACATTTATTTTACTGAGACCAACGGTTTTGCCTTTTGAGTAGGATGAAAGAGGAATTAATCCAAGTGTAGATTTTATTGAAGCAGGTATTTTTTTGGATACTCGTGGTAAACTGGTATCACTTTCGATACTGTTATAAGGTGTAACGCATTGAATACCACCCATCGCATGGAAAGTATTTTTACCATCAATTGTATTGCTATTATAATCAGCATTGTCAAAAAAAAAAAAAAGCATGAGGTAAGATATTACGCGCCGGATGAAAAGCACAAGAATCTTCGAATAATGAAATGGCATTATAGGATGCGGAGAATCCTAACGATGAAAGGACAACAACAAAAAAAAAACGCGCCTCTAGACTCTACCTCGTGGGTGGTGGGGAAAAGAGTCAATAATTAATTATTAATAAAATTCAAAATTTGTAATTAAAAAAGTTATAATAATAAAGTAAAAAAAAAGAAAAAAAAAACAAACAATAACTGATGAGTTATCATAGGTACACACGTATAATATAGGTATAGTTAAGAGTACTGAAAAATAGTACTCACTTCGGAGCGCTGTAACACCTTAGCTATTGACTTAATGAAAAAATGATGCGAATAAAAGTTGTTCCTCAAAAAACGATGTACAAAAATGGTCGAATATCATTTTTTCGTAAAATGATAAAAAAAAAGTTACATCGATAAATTTTTTTCTCAAATTTCCGAAGATTTTCGCTTATAACTTTTTTATTTATAGTTCTACGACAAAAAGTTACTGGAGCAAAGATGTAGAGAATTTAATTTGCAACAAAAAATGTTCACAATTTTTTTTATAAAATAAATAGTTTAAGAGATATATCGTAAATACCATTTCAACCCCTATTTTCAAGATGGCGGCCGTGGGACAAGGGTGGCGACCCCACAAACTTGGTTTTAGCTTTACACTGACCCCCCCTACACATCAAAAAAATAAAATTGCGTCCTCTAAAAAACGCAAGGTAAGGCCTAAAAAATGTAACATTTCAATGGACTATTATTTAAATAGGTAATCTATGTTCGGCCCGTGTTAATAAAGAAGTCTCAAACCCAACCTCACTTGATAACCTATTTGATACATAAAAAAAAGTTTCGTTTCACTTTTAAAAGTGAACAACTTTAGTTATTACGTACTTTAATTTTTTTCTTTTTTAAAACATAAAAATATAGATTAAACTTATTTTAATGTTTTTCTGTAATGTATATACCTAAGTAATATGAGTACTTATTACGATATAAAAAAAATTAAAGTACTATGTGTAACATTAATAAAGTTGTTCACTTTTAAAAATGAAACGAAATGTTGTTTTATCTGTCAAGAAAAAATTGGTTTTCAAGTGAGGTTGGGTTTGAGACCTCTTTTCTTTTTTAATAAGGGCCTTAGTTTTTCTTTTTTTATTTACCATATGAGGGAATTCTCCGGGCGACACGTCGTCCCCACCAATGATGTATAAACTCACGACACCATTTATTATATCTTTAATCTTCTGGCATTCTGAAAATATAATAAATAGGTACATCTTGTCAATTCCAGTCCGTAATAGGAAAAAACTTGCAATAAATGATTTTTATTAGGCATGCTGCTTGAACTGAAATTACTTATTAAAAGCACGAGAAATCGACGATTAGGAAACCCTTTTTCTTCCTCCAAAACTTAACCGATTTAGATACCTTTTTCATTATAAACTAAAACAAGGCTTGATAATATAGGTACTATATTCCTATGTTTCGATTTTATCATAAATTGTAGGTACCCAAATAAAAATATGTTTCCTGGATGTTTAAATACAGCCGAAATCTGGCCATATTTTTTAGGTTTTTGAACGCCTATAACTCTTTTAATAATTAATTTATGCAAAAAAGGAAAAAATAGGGACGTAAGTACTAACATTATACATTATGAGGATACTCAGGAAAACAATTGTTACTCTAGTGGCATTACCCAGGTTGCGGGGTTGCGTAGATATGTTTTTGATTTCACCACAAGTTCGATTTTTATTTTTGTTTGAGTCCCAGCCTTAATTATATATTAATAATTTAAGTTATAAGAATGGGCATCTTGTCAATCTCGTGGACCTTGTTTGTGTAGTTTGAAGTTTCTGTTAGTCAACGCCTCTGGGCCCAGATTTTAGATGCCAATGCTATTAAATATGAAAAATTATGGAATTTGACATGAGCTTCGCGAAATGACATAAAAAGTCGCTTGTCATTTATTGAAGCTTATGTCAAATCCCAGTAAGCGTAAGCGATAAACAGCGAGGGCATCTTGAATCGGGAGCCCGATGGTGCCATCACTTATAGGTATCGAGATGGAAACGTAAACAATAAAATGAAATGTCTAACCTAACCTACCTACTAACATTAATTCAGCTATGACGTCCAGTACTGGACGTAAGCCGAAGTATTTAACTGTATAGTATAGTAACAGGTAGTTGCTCATACTTGCCACGCTCAGCATGCGGGTTGGCGAGCGCAGTTTTCAGATAATAGCAATGTTCGCGGAAACGCTGCTGCCTATTACCGTATACCTATACAGGGTGATATATGGGTCATATAGCAAGCCGAATGTGGTGTGAAGAGAATGACGCGTAGAGCATATATGTATTTTTTTTTACAAAAAAAAATCAAAGGATAAAACTCCTCATCTTACTGTGCTGGGGTTCGAAGGCTCCTAGTCTATACACACTAACGCACTGGTCGTTGACCTTACCAGGATTGAAACTCATCTGTTTTGTGACTTTTATGGAGATCTTTCACGATTTGTCGCGTTATGTGTAAGTGATTTATATGAGGTGCCAAAACAAAAAATGCTCTACGCATCCTTCTCTTCACACTATGTTCGGCTTCATATAGGAACCGTGAATCATTCTGTATGATTGCCTCTGTCGCGACTCGCGAGCGCGACACACACCGGAAATTTATTATTTATTTATTTATTTATTATTTTATAGTTAATTAAAACGGGTGACCCCAATTACATTAATTAACATATCTACTTAAGTACAATTAAAACAGTAACAAATTATTAGCTAAGTAATTAGCAACACAATATACATTTAGATTACTATTAACTAACTATAGAAGAAACTCGTTTCATACTTTCCCTCACAAAATTTCATTTGTGAAATATTTGTTGATTGGTTGGTTGATTGTGCTATTCTTTCTCCGGCACCCCAGTCCCCACTGATAACTAATACTTACAGATTACCTACTGAATGTAGCTGGCTGAAGTATATGAAAAGACTTTTTAGATAGTTACAATAAATAGCTATAACGGGTGTAAAAAGGACAGTCACTATAACTTTTGGATACGATTGTATACTACCTTTTCTCATTCTAGAAATGTATTTTTTTACAAAAAAAAAATTTTTTTTTTGGCTTTTCTTTATTTTTGCGACAAAAACATGCACCTTGAAATGGTACAAAGTAAAAAAATAATAGTTTTTGACACATTAAAAAATACATTTCCAAAATGAGGAAAGGTAGTATTTAATCGTATCACAAAGTTATAATGACTGTTCTTTTTCCACACTGTATAGTAGTAAGTAGGTCTAGATATAGCATATTATTAAGGAATGCGTGAAATAACTTTGGGTTAAAATGTTAGATAGTATTACTGTACAATAGAAGTTAACTATAAGTTGTGTTTACCTTTGTCAGCAATTCTTGTGCCGCTACTTTTATCTGAAAAATAATAAAATAATGTAAAAAAACACGGTAGATTGTATTGGTCCTTGATACACCCAAAACTTCATATTAAGGTAAAAACTATGCTCAATATAAGTGTGTTGAAAGAATAAGCTCAGTTATAGTAGGCATATGACAGCAGTGATCCAGGCACTCCACCCAACATAACGGCTGATGGCAATCCGCAAGTGGTTTTAGTGGGTAAACCGGCCGTAGCGAGCCGGGAGTCCCACATACCCCTCGGGGACCCTCCCGGGGGGATGCGTAACGCATTTCCCTTGCGAAATCAAAAAAAAAAAAAAGGCATATGACAGCAGTGCCGGATTAGCAAGAGTAGCAATTGCTACGGGCCCCGCCGCATATTTCACGCACATGTTTGCCTGAGCATATTTTTTACGTGAAACTTATTAATATATTATACAAAAACGTGAAACGGTACTACTTTTCATTGGGACAATCCACGCCAGACACTAGGTACCCGACTATTTCCTTGGCGTAAATAATTTCATACCGTAAACGCATAAGTTCTACGAAAAGTTGCTTGTATAAACGCGTAGAAATTCAGTCGGCCTGATAATAAGCTCTACAAAATACCTGCCGTATATGCAGGTCAGAGAATTTGCTACGGGATAATTTATAAATAATTTGCCGCGCTTGCTTAATCCGGCACTGTATGACAGGTAGGTACTTACCGGATCTCTCTGTTGTGTTTTCGGTGCCATATTTGTTTTGAGTCATGGGACAGCAAACGATCTCCATTAACCCTTCGAACCCGCACCTACTGAATGGATTTGGCCTCTTCTGCTTTATTATGCTGCAATTCGAAAATATTAAATTATGCACGAAACACAATGAGTGACATTAAATTTTATTTGATTTATTGCACCAAATTTTTCAAAATAGAAACAGCATAAAAACTAATCTACATAAACAAATAAATAAAATTGAAGTGTCTGTTTGTAACTTTCAATTAGCAATGTTTTACTAAATGCATAATGACATTATAAAGGATACTGAAAACGAAAATAAAATTTAAAAAAAATTTGTCTGTCTGTTTGTTCCGGCTAAACTCTGGAACGGCTGGACCGATTTTGATGAGACTTTCACTGGTAGATAGCTAAAGTTATAAGTATTAACTTAGGCTACTTTTCATCATCATCATCATCGTCATCAAAGCGTTACGGGTTCTCGGGTTGTGGGTTCCCGGTAGGTTCCCGGGTTACGGGTTCCGCGTTGTTTTTTTAGTTCAATTTCATCATAAACTGTTTTTATGCTCAACTAAGTGGGCAAGGGTCAGCTAGTAAAATATAAACCCGACTTCGTAAAAAGGGGTCTTAAGAGATTTATATAACTAATTGAATGTACTATCGATGCTTGATGGTAATTCATGTTCGCAATAATAACACACAACTTTTTCCACTTAATTAACTTTTTCAAAAGTTTCTTAAGATTAATTTCTATTTTCTAGGTGAGCTTACGAAACTATTGTAAAACTTAATAAAATTGAAAAGTGTAGTTAAAATGTTGTGTTATTATTATTTTTAAAAGGCTGAAACAAGAAAACAAATAAACAAATCCAGAAATGCTCTACCCATAGATGATACAATATTTGATATATTATAGAGATGGCTCTACCTCGACCATTTCTGCACCTAAGCCAGCATGGTCGAGGTAGATCCGTGGTCGACCACTCGCAAGTCGCATCGGATAAGCAATGGCGACAATACGTTTAATGTCAGTCCATACAAGTTACTGTCAAACAAAACAACACACAGTCAACGCGTCTATTATAAACAATTGTTATCAACGTCGTCGCGGCATGTTCACCTTGGCACGTTATCACGAAGACTCATCTCGGATTTACCCAAAATCTATATCACTTGTCGGTACAACTCGGGTTTTTACTTTTTATAAATAGTTATGCAGGATTCTAACACCCACACTGCGTAACCACTTTTTTACCACTCGTCAGGTTCCGTGACTATTCGTAGTAGGAAGACCGTAAAACGGGGTGTATAGAATTTTCGGGGTGAATAGAAAAAATATCAAGAAAGTTTTCAAGGTGCATGTTTGACTATTTTTTAATGAAGGTTTTTGGTAGATTTTTTATTTTATTACAATGCAACATTTTTTCTTTGCGTTGGCAACAATTTCAAAACGTCAGAATTTATATTTTTACTGTTAAAACCATAGAGATATATATATGTATTTAGTACGTCCATGGTTAAAACCTACTTAAAAGTCAATCCTCTGTGAACCTCGCTAGAGTGTACTACAGAAAATCTTGATTTTAGGTGTAAAAAAATTGTGAATTGTGGCTTTTAATGTGTTTATCTCATTACACCTGTAATAAATTAAGTAAATGCAGTGAAGGTAAGTGATTATCCGTTATAAAACCTCTAAAAATTGTTAAAATCATGGCACATATAAATTTACTGCATAAAAGGGGCCAATATAATCTACTACAGGGTAAATAGAACTGTAGTATGGGTTTAATAGAAACGTAGTAGGGGATAATAGAAACGCTTCATGTGTGAATAGCAACGAATGAGGGACGAATAGAGATAAATTAATAGGGTTGTCAAAAACAGTCAACAGGAGTAAATAAATACTTTCATAGTTTCTGAGAGTTGTAGATTCAGTGAGAGATATGTAAATAAATAATCTTTTTAAAGTGATATGTTTTATTACAGGTACATATCGCCGTAGTTATATTATATGTATATATATTTATTTTAATTAAGAAAAAAGATTTTATTTTGTTTGATTTTATTCTAATAAAAATACGAATAAATATATTGTTTGATTGATTGAATAGGTTTAAAGATATTTATTATCAACAAAGGCGAGATGCCACTTACCGCTTACGTGATAACATTGTTTTACTTAATCTAAGTATATTGATAATATTCTGTACAAATGAAATCAATTATAATTTTGTATACTAAAACAAGTTTTAAATACACAACCTTACATTTTGCACGTTGGTTAAGTATTTTTGGCAGCCCTACTTTTTCCATTTACCCCTTTACATGTTTCTATTGACCCCAGTAGTTGGGTAAATAGAAATGGTACATTTTTTTTGTAAATCTTGTAAACCGTTGCATATGGTAAAAAAAATATTGTAACAACTCTTTCTCTATGTTACAGGACATGATATGAAGTCATTTTAGATTTAAAAAAAAATTTACAGGCTACACAATCTTGGGACAAAGTTGAAAATCATTGCTATTCACCCCGTTTTACGGAACCTATGCCCCCTCTCCTATATCCCCCTCACGAGGTAATTCATAACTGGACGCAATGAAGCAATAATGTGTTAACCCACAAAAATCAACAAATGAGGATTTTGATGCAGGTACATAGCTTATGGTTTAAACTATGTGCCTGCATCAAAATCCTCATTTGTTGATTTTTGTGGGTTATCACATTATTACTTAATTGCGTCCAGTTATTTAGTTACGTAGGTCTCTCTTGTAGGTTACCTACATGGTTGAGTAAGTAGAGAATAAGATACGAGATGTTTCTGCAACTTCGTATGTGCATTATGAAATCCCGCGGAAACCGTATATTGCTGACGTAAAAAGTAGCCACATAGGTTGATTCAGAATGTAAACTATTACCATACAAAATTTCATAAACATCCGTTAAATATCCTGACTAATAAATATATATTCCTTTATAGTATAAGTATTAGTCCTTTTCTAAAATCTGCTCCAGGGGTTAAATGAGAAATAAACTAAATTACACCTAACAAACGACCTGTTCACCTTGAAGACTTGAACCGATTTCGGACTGATATACCTTTGAAACAGAAAAAACCGCATTCAATTGGATCATCCGTTTGGGAGCTACGATGCCACAGACAGACACATATACATTTACACAGACACGTCAAAGTTATAAGACCCCGTCGGTTTCGCGTCAGGGGTTAAAAAAATATTTTACCTCAGCGCAGCTTCACATTCCAGTATCGGCAGACATTTTCCTTCAGGAGTTTCTTCATTTGGCACACATTTTTCAATATCTAGAAATTGTGAAAAGAAGTAAAACTTTACCTATATATTTCAGTAAGTACCTACGAATATATCAATTAATAATATATTTTTAATTGGGTGACTTAATCACTAAGTGATCAAACCCCCATTTAAAAAAAATAAAGATTAAAAAAAATATAGTTAGGTATATATATTTTTAATTGACTAATAAGTTTATGAAATTCCGGCTGAGTACTTAAGTACCTATTAGGTATGAGTATCTAGTAGGTATTATTATTTGTGTAAGTATTTATTACTAATTTCTGACTTAAATACTAATACCTAATTGCATTAGATAAGATGGGACCTAAAATGTCACCGTAGTTTAATCTGATTAGAATTAAAATCAATTAATTATATTTTGTAACTGGATACTTATTAAATAAATGAAACGATGAAGGCATATTTGAGTCAAATATCTCAGGCTTTCAAACCTTATTTCTCAATACCAGTCTTATTGGAAAATTCAGTATGACCAGAATTGTTAGATATTTAGCTGTATGTTCTGTTAACTCCAGAACGGGGGCTTACTCTAAGCCATTAACACAGGCTGGCGCTACTAGAATATTATGGTACCTAGAATAGGACCCAAGTACTTAGATAATAATCTAGCCCAAGTAGAATAATAATTATTACAACTATTTTATGTATTTCAAATCTAATATATAATTAAAGTATTATTACCTTCATCAGCGCTATGCACTTGTATGGTTGACATAAAACACAATATTAGGCATATTACAAACCACATATTCGTTCGGTTCACTCAACAACCACGGCTGTACAATACGTGTTTCCTCAAAGCTTTAGTCATCTCGCGTGTCATCGTGTCAGTAAGCATGCAAAACTTGTTTTTGCTCCTAAATTAGTATTCAATAAAGTCAGCAAAGTGAACGGTCAAGTAGGTTATAGTAATATTAAATGTTTTGTACATTATGTTAATATATTATTATGTATAAAATTATTCAACTACTAGGTGACCCGTGCCCACTTCGTTGAACATTGAAAGCGTTTAAACCTTCCTGGGACTTACACGAATATTTCAAGACTAAAAATAGCCCAATCGGTTCCGCCATTCTCTAGTTTTAGCAAGACTAACGAACAGCAATTCATTTTATATGTCGCTATACCGACTACGTTAGAAATAGACATCTTTTTTTTAAGGTCAAAACAAGAAAATAATTCAGATGGAAATCCAGAAATGCATTGGTACAAAAATAGACAAGATGTAGTCGTGATCGCGACCACTAACAGCATCTAAGCGTCACTAACAATATCGTGCGCTGTTAGCTATAGAAGTTTCTAGAAAAGGCGTATATTTTTTCTGCCTTTCATTTTTTTATGCAAAGCTAGATAAATAGACAACCAAAATCATTACTCTTCCTTTAACTAAGCCTTAGTAGGGTAAGGAGCAGAGTAAAGTATAATGTAGATAATAATACAAGTAGGTATGCAGGTTATTTCATACTTTAAAATTAGAGTCTACAAACTACATCATCTTCGGATACATCATCATCATAAAGTCCAATACTTATAACTCGAAATCGCCTGGTCCAATTTTCATGGTCTTTGATTATTGTTTCTGTTCCGAAAGCAGATTTATCTATAACTAGCTCTGCCCGCGACTTCGTTCGCGTGGTTGTCGGAAACACTATCGCGATTATCTTTCGATTGCTCACGTTGGTTTTTGTTATTATGATTATTAAAAACGAATAATTCTTTCATACATATTTTTTAGTAGCTTAAAGCGTTTATGCAATTTTCCCCGTTTTTGCAACATTACTCACTGACACTTCGCTCCTATTAGTCGCAGCATAATGTTAATAGCCTAAAGCCTTCCTCTATAAATAGACTGTCCAACAAAAAAATATTTTTTCAAATCGGACCAGTTGTTCCTGAGATTAGCGCGTTCAAACAAACAAACAAACTCTTCCGCTTTATAATATTAGTATAGATATATTTAAAAAAACATTGCAAAATGGTCGTAAAAAATTAAAGTACCTATGGAAAGTATGACGTTTCACGTAAAATACAAAAAAATATTAAATAAATTAATAAATAAAAAAGCTTTTATTCAAAATTAAAACAAAGTTTGTTTTTTGAAAGTCAATTTTGAAAATAAATTACAATTACAGTTACCAGTTACCACCGGTTCGGAACCCTAACCCGGCGAGAAGAACCGGCGTAAGAAGAACCTATTAGAAGAATTATGTAATCTCCACCCAAGTTTCATTCCAGTTACAAGAAAATCACGAACGAATTTTTAATTACGTTCCTGTTTATTTTGTAGTAGGTAAAAACGGAGGTAAACCTATGTTTATACATAAAAATGATGATGATTAAAAAAAAAGTTTGGATATTTAAAATTGAAATAAAACAACGCGAAGAAAATTTCTTTAATCAATAAGATCGTAAGTAATATTCGAATATGCTTACCTATTTATTTTATGTTTGTAACTTGTAAGCCTTGATATTACTACCTACACTATAGCTTGAAACCTTAGTTTGAAAAAATGTTAAATGTTGTATATGTTTTTTTAACGTCTGTTGATGCCCTTTACGTTAAAACTTGTGATGATTTAGACCACCTTTGTTCACATACTCGGTACTGTGATGATTAAGACCACCTTTGCTCAGATACTCAAGGTACTGTGATGATTAAGACCACCTTTGCTATGCTTATTATTTAGGTACTCCATAAGTCAGCATCTGGTCTATCTCTAGTGCGGTGACGTCAAATTTTTCACTTGATGAGTTCGGTCACACGTTGACCGAAGGATCGAGTACGTGGATCGATGAGTTGGGTCACTACCCGCTTGCATCGTTGAGTCGGGTCACCGGGTGCCATCGCGACTTGATGAATCGGACGACTTTCGACAATTAATCGACTTACGATGACTTTAAAAATTGACACTACCCCGACTCTCTGTGCACGCTTCACACTACGTAAATATGGACCTATGCTAAGTACTCAAAGAACTCGTGGTACAGGTGACAGACAATGGAAATATATTTACCATTTTAATATACACAATACACATTAATTCAAGAATTTTATTATAATTACACACATTTAATCACACCCATAGTTTAGAAACATTATAGCAGGATTCGAATCCGCGACTGCCGGCACGCCGCGGCGCCGACGCGCACCGAACCGAGCCACTGATGTGGTTCACTTGCGACGACGAATTTTCTTTGAGATTCTGAGGTTGTCTACTATGCTGGGGCCGAGGTTTTTCCGGGGCCACACCGTCGACTCGATCCAGTCGAGGTAGTGCGCGACGCGCGTGTACACGCCGGGTATGGGGGAGCCGCAGCCGCGCCCGAACGACGTGATGCCCACGAGGCGGTACCGGCTGTCGGTGCTGGTCAACGCCTGCAGCGGCCCGCCGGAGTCGCCCTGGATATTTGAGAATTAATATTTTTTATTTATTTAGGAAAACGAATGGCTATTATAAGTAACAGAATGTAAATACTATTTAAGTACATGTTTTTTGAAAAAAAATTGAAGACATGAAAAATATTTCCAAATGTAACTTAACAAGCTATTTTCGGAAAGTCAACAAAAGGGCCACCAGCGGTTCAACCCTAGCCCACCGAGAAGAACCGGCGTAAGAAACTCGGGCGGGGCCATATTTTAGCAAAAAGATGGAAAATTGTTCTTTTTAAAAATTCTATAAGTACAGAATAGTACATTATAAGTAACAAAAGTCAAAGTACATAAAGTACATTGAGGTAGCCTTCCATGTGGCCGCTGGCCATCTTATTCCCAAAGTGTGCAATCGTCAATGAAATCATTGACCTTAATAAGCTGAATGAAGGAGGAGTAGGAAGTATTCCAGTATCCCTTCCCAAGCAAAGAGACATCAAAATTGTAATGAAAAAAGCCACAACTCAAAGGGGACAAACTCCTCACTTGTAAAAAGTACTATTAACATAATTAGTTAAAACTACTTTGAGTAGTAGACTGCAACATATGTAGGTAATTATAGCTTCTCAGTTCTCACACCGATTTCAATGTCGGTGGCTGATTTCGTTGATAGTGCCCAAGTGTGCGCGATACACAAGGTCACTCTGCCTACAGTTCACATAACCCAGAGGGACCCGATTGGCGAGAGAACAGGCACAACCAACTTTTAAAATACCCATCCGATACATGAATCATCTTTCTTGTCAGACAATCAAGGTGATCAGCCTGCATTGAGCTAAACAAACTTGAAAACAACATTTTAAGTTGTTTTAACGTAGGTGAAAGGTCGTTTATAATGTCGAGCCGTCCTTGTCCCTCGAGCTGATTTGGGCCTCCGTGATGCCATCGGCAGCTAAGCACCTGCTTAGCCCGAGAGGGTAGGTTGTTTTACCTGACACGAGTCCTTCGTGCCGTCTTTGTCCCCCGCGCAGATCTGGGCCTCGGTGATGCTGTCGGGCAGCCGGCGCGAGCTGTCGTAGTGCTCGCGGCACTTGCTGTTCGCCACCGCCTGGAGTTTTGCCTTCAACAGTACCTCGCTAGCGTCGTCACCTGAACACGTTTTTAATTATAGATGGAATGTAGACTGTAGTGATGTTGGATTTAGCAACATATATTTGAGTTGTCACGACACGCAATCTCGTGATCAAATTAAAGTTGAAAATAAAAAAATCTACGCAAATTCAAATGCCCTTCGCCAAAAAAATAAAAATTAATACTATGGTTATCTTTACGTGTAGTCCAATGTTGGATGAAATATTTAGTTCTAAATATAAAAATACAACCTGTATTTTTATCCTGTTAAATTAAACTCACAAATACAAATAATATCGTATATTCAAATTTGAGAACAATAGCAATACTGTAAACAATCAGTTGGATAGAAAAAACGTTAATTCTGACTTGATAGTCCAACCGCCCGTTGGGAAACATAGACAAAAAAGAGAACATAGATTAGAGTTCATTAGTTCATACTTCTAAAACGATACTCGATGCAAACGATTATTTCTTCAGCTGTTGTTTTTTTTTGTGGCGCCATCTATCTTAGTTCCTCCGGCTTACTCAAATAGGTGGCGCAAGTTGTTCATTTTATTAAAATTGCCAACAATCCCAATTAAATTTTGTTGAAAGTTGCCAACATAATAATTAAGCGTGTATTATGAAATAAATAGGTTTTGTTTGCAGCAAAGTAGCACCTCCAAGTATATTTACATACGAAGTTTCTGGATGATCAGTAGGCCAAGGAAAATTAAGCTCCGTAAAGTAAAGAAAACAAATGTCAATTGTATGCAATGCATGACAACATACATGATACAGCTGACAGTCGATTACTGTACTTTATGGCATATGTTCCTGCTATGGCCACGGGTTAGTACTTTTCGCGTCAAAGCGTAACAAACAAACGGGCGTAAGGAAGTAGAGATGTGTGTGTGTGTGTTTGTGTGTGTGGCTTACGTTTGAAATCTGTCCTGCCCCAGCCGGTCACCATGAGATCTATTTCTGGATCACTCATCGCCGTGTACAGGCAAATAGGACTCAGGTACTCGGTAAACTTCACAGGTTTTTCTAATCTAAAACATGACAGCATTTTCTTGATTTTTAAAAAGTTTTTTATAACATCGACCAGTTATTACCCGCAGCTTCGCTCGATTAATTACAGTATGACATGGTAGCACTGAAGCTTATTCGGGATAAAAATTGTCCTTCTGCACCTAAGCCACATTGCACCAAAATAAGTTCAGCGGTTAGTGACAATAGGTGGACAGACAGATACACCTTTGCATTTATAATACTAACTTTTGCCCGCAGCTTCTCCGGCGTGGCATAAGAAGTATCATATGTATAAATTAAGAAGAATACGAGTACAAAGTCTCATGATGGTGTATTTGTTTTCGCGTAAAAACGAAATAAACAAACGGACATTCAAATATTTTATAATAATAGAAAGAGCTGAAATTACCTGAGTAGAGCCAAATCGTGATATTTATTTCTTCTCGTATACTGAGGATACAGAATGATGTTGGCGATCCGTATATCAGTCGTTTCATTAAATTGTCGGTCGCCCAAATCAACGATGCCCATCCGAGCAAAATCTGGTTTAATTCTAAAACAATAAATACAGATTAGTATAGACATTCAGAATAAAATGTAATGTAATAAAATGTAATCCTTCGTACACCTAATGTGTAGTGTAATGTTGTTAACGAATCAAACAAATGTTTTATTATTATTGTTATCTATACATATAATAAATCTGTAGAGGAGTCGTGTCTGTACATTGAAGATATTTGAGAAAAAATAATACAGGGGACCTTTATTTACGCAATAGTACCCAAAACTATGATTTTTGTAATTTTTGTCTGTTTGTCTGTTTGTCTGTTTGTCTGTGGGTTTGTGCACGCTAATCTCAGAAACGGCTTATCCAATTAAGATGTACTTTTCAGTAATATATTGCGGCAAGTTTCATTTAACATTTAGTGTTTGTTTTATGTAAATCGGTTCATAAATAAAAAAGTTATGACAATTTAAAAAGATCATGTCGTACTTGCTGGACGTTTGTAGGAATCGCGCCGGGCCCGGGAGCCGCGCGCCGTTTCAAATTTTATTCGCAGCAAACGCACCGCGGCTGCGGGGGCCGGCGGGGGTGACTTTATATTTGTTAGTTGTTATTATAAGCTAGGGACAATCTAAGTTTTTTTTTGAGTTTCTTTATTACGAAAGTTATTTGTATAAAATCAGTTAGTACTTTTACTGTAAAGTCCTCTGTGACAAGTAGGTACTGTATGTACATATTTATTAGTTAGAAATGTAATATAAATAAATAAATAAAAACCGGCCAAGTGCGAGTTGGCCTTGCGAACCGAGATCGAGAGCTCCATACAAACCTGATTGACATATTGAGACCTGAGTATTTGATATAAGTTTCAATTAAATACATTCATGACAAAACGGTACTAAGTTTTAAAAAATCTAAATATTTTTATTATCTATATAATGTAACTAAAAACGTAATATGGTTTTAGACGTTTCTTGGTTTCAAATTTTATGATTTTAAGTTCACGGGAAGTACCATTTAGGTTTTGATTCCCTTGCGAGTGTCTAAAATGACGAAATTTAGCGACTTATGCGACTGTAGCTTTTGATTGCATTGGCTAAAAAGTCTGATTTTTTCACTACTTCAAGGAACAGTAGATCCTGAGTATTTTATATAATTTTCATCTTAATTATGCCTTTTCGCGTTTCTGAGTAAAAGGGCCTTGACAGACAGACGGACATGGAAGTGTGTAATATGTGTGTGGATATTATGTATTTCGTTTTTTCCTTTTGAGGTACGGAACCTTAAAAACAGTTCTAAGATTTTTTTTAAATATATTGCTCTTTTTCTTTGTTTTTTCTATTTAATAAGTTAGTAGACGTCGTGACGCCGACGCCCGACGCCCGATATCCGCGAACAAACATATATTATACGGTTTAATTGAGAAACCTCCTCCTTTTTTGAAAGTCGATTAAAATACTGTTTCTATTGCATCGCGTCGCTGTGTACTGTGTAAGTAGATAAGCGATCGCCCCACGCGTCCCGCACACCCCGCAGTTACACGCGTCGAAATTCGTTCGACTAACTTCAAATTTATCGTCACTACTCGGCTCCTATGTGTCTCAGCGTTATGTTTTATAAACTATAACCTGCTCAGGAGTATGGACTACAATCGTACTAAGTTTGGTTAAAATCCCTTCAGTAGTTTTTGTTCCATGCGTGCACATACAGACAGACAGACAGACAAAAAATTTATTGATTGCATTTTTGGTATCAGTGTCGATCTCCAATCACCCTCCAATAAGAATTTGAAAAAATATTCAATGTACAGAATTGACCTCTCTAGAGTTTTATTATAAGTATAGATATAGATATAGATGTATAATATGTTGCATTCTATAATATTATAGTTCTTATTCCGTCCGTTCAAATTCATACAGCCTACTACTACTGTACATTTTTATAGTCTTCTTTGTCCAAATTATGTATTCTATAACTATAATATACAGAATTTTGATTAACTTATTGTGTTTACAGTTAAACTAAAAAAGTTATGTCAATACCTATAAGTTAGATTTATGTTTTATCGATATTTATATTTCTTAGTTTTTATGTTAGGTACAACTTAGGTTTGTTTTCTTTCTTTTGGACTTTCTATATTTTGCTACTTTTCTGTATAAAATCAGTTTGTCTGTATAAAAACAGTCATGTGATTTGTAATCATTACATACATGTTTGTTTGCGTAGGTTGTTAATAAATAAAAAAACCGGGCAAGTGCGAGTCGGACTTGCGCACTGAGAAGACTGCAGTATTTTGCGGCGCGCTGACTTAATACCATTGTCTCCACACCAGCGCAGCGTCGGCGTGGAATCGATCATCGTCTGCAGTCGCTGCGGCGCAAAATCCATACAAATCTTAGTAGTACGTACAGAGATGTTCGTCGTGTATGTGAGCGTACTATCAAGTAGTCCCGTTCGCAATATAGTAATTATACACAGTCATTTGTCAAGCTGGTAGTAGGAATTGTCAGCATACTATAAAATAGATTTTTAAATACCTAAACGACAGTTTTTATAACCAAAAAATATATTTAAAACAGATTTATTATAACACTGCCCCAAATCACTTTTCCACGCGTACGAAGTCGCGGGCACAGCTAGTTAATAATAATATTATAGTTAATTATTATTAATTTCCACGCATCTTCAATTAGGCCTCAGATGTTTATCTGAGGCCTAATTGAAGATGCTATCGCTATTATTTAATTTATTTTTATCTTCCCTTATTTGAAAAAAATAAATTGCTGTTCGTTAGTCTCGCTAAAACTCGAGAACGGCTGAACCGATTCGGCTATATTTAGTCTTGAAATGTTCGTGGAAGTCCCGAGAAGGTTTAAACGATATGTATGCTCAACGAAGTGGGCACGGCTCAGCTAGTATATTGTACAAATTCGCGTGTCATTTGCCGAAGCTTTAAATGTCATTGTCAGATATCAACTACTCTCTGAAAAGAGAACTCTGGGCTAATACAATAGAGCAGGGATGTTAGGGAGCTCCGTAACCGTAACCGAAACTATCGGATATCGGATATAAAATATTACCGTAACCGTAACCGAAACTATCGGATATCGGATATAAAAAATTACCGTAACCGTAACCGAAACTATCGGATATCGGATATAAAAAATTACCGTAACCGTAACCGAAACTATCGGATATCGGATATAAAAAATTACCGTAACCGTAACCGAAACTATCGGATATCGGATATAAAAAATTACCGTAACCGTAACCGAAACCGAAATGAAAGTTTTGTTACCGTAAAAAGGAAACCAAAATTTAATATCCGTAGCAAACGGATAATCCGAAATAATTTAATATCCATATCCGTACCCGTATCCGAAATTTCTTATCCATTTCATCCTTGCAATAGAGTTACAAAAAAATCGAACCCTGATGCCTGTGCGTGCCTAGTTTAAGGGTTGAGTTAGGTTGGGACTTTACTCACTCGTCTAGTGTGTCCACGCAGTGGGCTGCCGTAAGGATGAAGGTCTCGGAGATCAGAGACCCGGCGCACTGGAATTGGTAGCCATCCTCACGTTTGTAAGCCAACTCCGCCTGGGAACATTATAGAACACTAGATGTTATCCCCGTTCCAACAGGAATTGTACATTTTGCCGCAATAAAGTAGCCATTTTACGGGGAAACCCCGTGGTCTACTCTATCCCCCGGTTTCCCGTACGCTATTTTAATCAATGATCAACTAACATGGCATTCAAATCAACAACCCATATTGAACACTGATTGGTGCAATATTATCAGACAGAAAGAAACGGAGATATATTGTATAGTTACATCACGCTCGCTCGCTGTTTCAAATCGTATGTCAACTAATCGGTGTCTTTGGTGAATTAACCTTACCTGTGGAATTTTAACAAATCTTCCAAGTGTGAGCGTGATGTAATAATGAAATATATGTTCGTTCCTTTCTGTCTGACAATGTTCTACCAATCAGCCTTCAATATGGGTTGTTGATTTGAGTGAGGTGTTAGTTGATCATTCATTGAATAGCGTTCGGAAAAGCGGGGGTATATCTATCAGTGGGGGGGTTCCTACCAATCCATTCCTATCGGCTTCACTTATCAACATACCTTGTAGGCCTTCTAAATCCCACATGATAAACAGGGTATTCCTTCTGAAGACCAACCTGCCATCGCCGCTAATACCTAATTAATGTCTCGGTCAAACAATTCTTATAATTTAGGGCCGATTTTTCAATCAGCAGATAACTTTTATCTAAGGAATAAATATGTGAATTTGACAGATTTTGTATGGAACAAATGTCAAAGTCAAATGTTTATTCGACAGATAGAAGTTATCTGACGATTGAAAAATCGGCCCATAAAGTAATGTTTAAATATTTACAATTATTAGCCATCGACAAATTGCTACGCAGTTTGGTTGGATGCATGTCTTAAAAATGTAACTTAAAAAAAAATGAAAGACTTTTTATTAATAATATAACTGTGCTGTTTATGACACTTTTTTTATGATTTTTAGTTTTAAGCGCCGCTGACTGCTATTGATTTCATATTTTGTACTCATATATTATGTATCTAATTTTTATTTGTCCGTCAACGGTGTTCAGTACTGAAAATCAGCGTTGAGAACTATAGTTGTGTTCGCAGTATTATGCTGAGTGAACACCTATTTAGTCAATTTTGTTATTTTAATATATTTTGCTTGTTGTTTTATATTTTTGTTTACCAAATAATTTTTCTTTTCTTTCTTTCTTACTAAATTTTATCACGAGCTTCAATCACAAAATACACTGACGCAGGGTGCAAGGATCAAGATTTTCATCTACAGATAATAATAATCGCGATCGTTACGTTACTAAGGTACTTTGTATTACTATTGTGCAGGTTTTTACCATATGCGGGAACTCCCCATAGGAAGCGATGGAGCCGCCTACGATGTGCAAGTCCAGCGGTGGTCCACTCTTTTCTATTATCTTCTGACATTCTGAAATCAAATTAGATTTATACCTTTATAGAATAGTGTTCAATATTATGTACTAGCTGTGCCCGCGACTTCGTTCGCGTGGTATTTGAAGTGACTTAAGCCTTTTTTGCAACATTTCTCACTGACGCTTCGCTCCTATTGGTCGCAGCGTAATGTTAGCCTAAAACCTTCCTCTATACATGGAGTATCCAACAAAAAAATATTTTTTAAATCGGACCAGTAGTTCCTGAGATTAGCGCGTTTAAACAAACAAACAAACAAACAAACTCTTTCGCTTTATTATATTAGTATAGATTACATAATATAGCAGCTAGGGAGTCTAGGGACCATCCATTAATGACGTCACAAGATTTTTTTAAGATTTTTTGACCCGCCCCCCGTTCATAGGTCATATTTGTGAATCTCCTTCCTCCCTTAGTGTGACTTCACATATTTCACAATTTAACAACTGGAAGTAATATTTCATACCCCCCCCCCCCCTCCCTTTAACGCCTAAAATAACTTGTACGAATATCTATGTACTTATACTATACGTACGTGCCTATTTTATCCTTTCTTTCATAAATTATGATAAATTAAAAGAGATATGGACGTTAAAAACCAAAAATATGGCCAGATTTTTAGGGTAATAAAAAAGTACCTCATCTATTTTAGTTTTGAAGGAGGAAACAGGGGTTCAATGGTCGATTTCTCGTAGGTCTAATAGGCTAAATAAATAGTTGTAGACTTTACAAGTACCTATTGCGATTTTCTCTAGCCTGTGATGTTTCCTCTTACTATCGTAATCAGTGATATTTTTTACATAACATTAGAATTTGGGATTTACCAACAACACGGTTATCCCAAGATATTTATATCTTCACTCTCGGGTGAGCAGAGTTGGAAATCCCCATGCGGGTTTAATTTAGCTCATCGATATTCCAATTAATATGCAAGTGTAGTGACTATACAAATGTAGTGTAAAATATATGAGTGATAACAACCGATTGGTCCGGCGGCTTGCATAAATAGAAGTAATTCATTTATTCCCAGTTTCCCGTACGCTATTTTAATCAACTAACATGCATTCAAATCAACAACCCATAATGAACGCTAATTTGTGGAATATTATCAGACAGAAAGGAATGGACCTATTTTATTTTATTGTTACGTCACGCTCGCTCGCTGATTCAAATCGTAACTCAACTAATCGGTACCTATGCAGTCCTCGCACGCCGGGCCCGAGTGGCCCAGGGCGGGGGAATCACGGCCAGGGTCTAATGAGCCCCTCTACGTGAGGTCGAAGGGCTCGGTAATACCGGGCCGAAGTTTATATCATGTTTTTCTAGGGAAAACCCCCCGCGGGGGAAACCCCCCGCGTCAACTAATACTACAAACCTTATCTGTGGAATTTTAACAAATCTTGCAAGTGCGAGCGTGATGTAAATATAAGATATATGTCCGTTCCTTTCGGTCTGATAATGTTCTACCAATCAGCGTCCAATATGGGTTGTTGATTTGAGTTAATCATTCATTTGAATAGCGTACGGGAAACCGGGGGTAAGTGTTGTTATTTTCGCAGTGAATTTTGAATAGAGAATAAATATCCTTCAATATTTTCACAATTTTTTTTACACGTTGTATTCGCATCTACCAAAATCTTATTCAAAAATAGTACATATCTTTAACGTAATTTTATTATTTTTAAAACTGATGGTTTTACAGCCTTTTTTACTTTTGTTATTCTTTAATGACATATTTCCTAAAAATATCTACCTACTCTACCTACTTACATAATATTTTCACTACACAATACCTATACTTAATCAGTTCTTTGTTTAAATACTAGTTTTACGATTGTAACGGCTTACCTACATCTGCAACTCTCTTTGGAAGATCTTCAGCTGAAACCAAAATTAAATAACTAAATAGTTATCTATACTTATAATAAAACTGTAGAGAGGTAAATTCTGTACATTGAATATTTTTTCAAAATACATATTGGAGGATGATTGGCGATCGATACTGATGCCAAAAATGCAATTAGTAAAATTTTTGTCTGTCTGTCTGTCTGTCTGTCTGTCTGTATGTGCGCGATAGGAACAAAAACTACTGAAGGGATTTTAACCAAACTTGGTACGATTGTAGCCCATATTCCTGGGCAGGTTATAGGCTATATAACATAACGCTACGATACATAGGAGCCGAGCAGTGACGATAAATTGGAAGCAAGTCGGAGGAATTTTGAACTTGCTTCACAAATTGAAATAAATTATCATTTATTGTATAAATCAACTTAATTAACTGTATTATTAAAAGAAAGCCTTTCGCGATAATCTAAAAAAACGGGCAGTTAAGCGGTTTTTGGTAAACTATTTATACCATCACGGTATTAATCCTCATCATTTTTAATACGTTAGTTGGCTTAAGAATTTCATGAAGACTATATTTGCCCTTTATACCTAGCAAGTATAATTAATAGTTTAGGAGATAATATAGCAAAATTAAAATCGTTTCGCCGTGATTCGACCGCCGCGCCGCATCGCGGGCCGCGGCGCCGCGCGATACAGGCTGATGCGTGACGTCTTACATCCGAGTCGGGGTGTAGTGTAGGTATCAGATGCTGGTAGGTAGGAATTTTGGCGAAGGTCAACCAAAGGAACTCCACCCCACTGCTGGGTAAAAAATACTATTAAAATGTGCTAACAGGCAGTACCGGTAGTATGAATTTATATAGATGTCGCTTTGATTTGAAGATATATGACAATAAAAAAAATACTGGACGTTTGTATGAAGCGCGGCGGGAACCGCGCTGCTTCAAGCATTCAAATTTATTCTTTTTTTATTTTATATTTTGTTTAAAACAAAATTTCATTTATTTATATTATTATTATTTTTAATCTTAGGGTAGGTTATAAAAAACGCTACTAAAGCCGATCGGCGCGGCGCGCCGAGCTGGGGCCTAACTCTCCAAACTGATTCGATTTTAATTCAGAGTCGATCGTGCCGCATACTCCCGAAGAAATTGACGTTTGTTTATTTTTATTCTCTGTCGATTGATATGGTCTGGTGTACAAAAAGTTACGTTCTAACGGTTTTCTTTAACCTAATTAATTTCAAAGTAATCTACCAAATAAAACACCAAAAACCGTTAAGATCGAACTGATTCGATTCTCAGTTGTGTCGAGAGTAAGCCTGCTGGATCCTCGGCGGGGCGTGCCGCTGCGCCCATGTCTAACCGAGAGTTCCGTTTTAAAGACCTTAGTAATTGCAATATAAGTTTAAATTTAATAATACTTCAAAACATTAATGACAAAAACGGTAATAAGTTGAAAAAATTGAAAATATTTTTATGGTTTCGCAATTTATCCTATGTCGTTTAAATTTGATATGAAGCAACATTTAAATAGTGCATTAAGATGTTGCTTCATATCAAATTTCTATTCCCGGGAAGTACCCTTTAGGTTTTGGTTCCCTTTGGCGTGTCGAAAATTGCGAAAATTAGCGATATAAACGGCTGAATCTTTGGGTAGATGTGGCCAAGATGCCTGTTTCTTTTCACAGCCAGAAGGGACAGTAGAGCTGAGTTTTTAATATGATTTTTAGCTTGATACCTACACGTGTTAAAGTTTTGACACCCAGACAGACAGACGGACATCGAAGTTAAATACTTTACTAAATTAACGTGAAAAATTGTCTGGGTCTATACGGTGCATTCGAATAATATTATCCTAACTTCGAATACCTTTGCTGACTTCTACATATTGTTCGAAGGCCTACTTCTTTTGCCGAGCTCCGAAAGGATAGTAATATATTATTATTATACCCTGCATACCAAGAGGCTTGCCGGGTACGTGTCTTGCTGGATCGGGATCAACACTGGGATGCACTGGGAAGTACCTATTAGCGAAAGTTCTCAGCGGTTGCGCCAATAAACTAAAAATATATTTAAAAATACTAAAGTGCCCTAAATCACTTTTCCACGCGTACGAAGTCGCGGGCACAGCTAGTAGGTAATAAACTTAGTGCCAATTTTATCGACGCTAATAACATGTTATCTCATCGTTCTTCGCTTTAATGAAAGAGAAGGCACATTTAGGTCGTGTTTCATCAAGAAATGTTAAAGTTAACGCCATGTTAAATATCATGTTATCCCTCTCGTATATCCTGTCAATGAATGACATGGCATGGTATTTTAACATGGCGTTAACTTTAACATTGCTTGGTGCAACACGGCCTAAGTGTTTATCTATCTTTTAACATAGTTGATCATCAATTTCTGAGCCACAAATTAAACCAAATCGGTTATTAATCAAATTTTTGGTTACCTAAAATGCATGATCATAAAATAATTTCATTGTGGTTACTAATTAATGCACCTAAATCGATCCATAATCAATATGATTGGTACATTAGTATTAATATTGATAAATGTCATTTTATTAGGAGTTTAACATTAGGAGACGCATTCTATTAGGTATTCGGTGATCAATAATTGTACATTAGGATCATCAACTAAAAAGAATTAGGTAGGTATATTTGTCTACGATCTATTCATGGAACGAGTAACAAGTTTAAAACAGAATCAAATATTAAACTAATTAGCAATTAATTAAGTGCGATCATTGACAAATTACTATTGATAATTATTAATTAATTATTTTATGCTCAGTTGAATATTCCTAAATATCTTATATGCAAGTATTACTTACCGTGTTTGTTAAGTGATACAGTAGTTGAAGTGAGCGGCACAGGTGTCGGTTTGGGTTGTTCTGTACTTTTCTTTTTTCCAGGCAAAACATAACTGTCCGGGGGACAGCAGACAATTTCCATAGCTTGATGAAAACCACATCTCGTGAACGGATGGAAATAGTTTTGTCTGATTGCCCTGTAGGTATAGTAAACAGTAATTAGTTATGCGTTCCGATTCAATATGATCCAAATGTAAACAAAGTTAGCATGGTAGGCTACAATGGTGATGCTACAATGGTGATGCTACAATGGTGATGCTACAATGATGAGACATGGTCGCCGCGACGATTTTGGGTAGCACTACCGCCGCCGAGGATTCCACTCGCCGAACGGTTCTAGTAACGTTTGTTTCCCTATGAAAATGCTGACAATTCCCAGTACCAGCGCCTGCAGCCGCGGTGGCGTAGCTGCACTAAGATTTGCACGGATTTTGCGCTGCAGCGTCTGCAGACTTGAAAAAGATGGTTATTTCCACGCCGCCGAACATGCTTTGTCGGTTCGCCACTGCCGCCGCCGGCGCTCATGTCTATCGATATCAATTAAAATTACTCTTTAGGGCCGATTTTTCAATCGTCAGATAACTTTTACCTGAGGAATTAATATGTGACTTTGGCAGATTTTGTATAAAACAAATGTCAAAGTCACTTGTTTATTCTCCAGTTCAGAGTTATCTGACGATTGAAAAATCAGCCCTTATTTATACATTAATTTGGTCACATTTCAGTTCTTTTACATTCGATCATATATTTTTAACGGAACGGAGTAAAAACGTGATTTTTCTAGGCAAATATAAGTCTTATCGCTTAAATAATTATATGAGTGACTAGGTAGTTGTGTGGTAGTAGTAGCTGTAGTACACTATAGTGACTAGAACGTACGTTGTATTTATCTACTTTTACTTCTTTTCTCTCTTTCACTGCTTGTTTTAAACATTTTATTAGAACAAAACAGTTTTCACTTTCCACACCCAGCGCAACTCAAGATAAAACATTGCTAAATTCTTATCGTTGAGGTTGTTACTCAAATAAACACAGGCCTAAAGCCGTGTTTTACCAAGCAATGTTAAAGTTAACGCCATGTTAAAATACCATGCCGTCTCCGTCATTGACAGGAATTGCGAAAGGAACAAAATGATATTTAACGAAGGATTAACTTTAACATTGCTTGGTGAAACAAGCCTCTTTCGTTCGCCAGTTGGATTAAAAATGGAATTCGTTGGGAAAGACATAGCGAGTGAGAGACTCCAATTGTGAAACTTATTGCCACAGTAATAAGATCGAAATGTGGCTGGTACACCGGGTCGGACGGCGACCGTACAAACTTTGTGTTTGGAAAATAATCGTTAGGAGGCTTTTTAGGATTCCGTAGTAACTTTATACCTAGTTTCTGTGCATCCTTCTCCTGATAACTTCGCTAATTATGGATATAGGTACTTAAATATACGAAATTTTGTGTAAGTATTTATCGATTGTTATTTCAAAAAAATACTCTCATTTGGGGATTATAAAAGAATTATTATTTGGTATTCAAGGGCTTCATCTTCGCTAAGTGACATATGAATTCGCTTCTCATTTAGCGAACCTTATGTCAAGTTCTTTAGAGATACCTATAGAGAGAGATTGGGGGGGACCATAACATCTAAGTACTTAGCTTTTTCCTTAACCATGCAATTTCGACATTGCTATTTAAATACGTACTTTTTCTAAATAAGTACTTGAATCAAAAACATAATATCTTATATTGATAAACACACGCTAACCTTACAGCGACCTTACAATCGGTGATGACCATACACGAACCGTCGGCGACATCGTCGTTTGGAACACATTTGTCACCAACTGCAAATTTTCGGCACATTAATATACGGCGTTTAATTTATAGCAACACTGATACATCCTTACTATAATCTAATTCTTACTTTCCCCGGACTTCACGCCTATAACGTATACAAACAACACAGCGTATTTGAACCACATTGTAACACGACCGCCGATCTCAACAGCTGTCGTCTTATTACTGGATACCGCATTATTTTCCGGTCAAGTGCAAATAAACTTGCCGATAAACCGGTCTCGTGTGGGAATACAATAGGGTTGCCAACTGTACCTACTACATACTATTCTAATAAAGGGCCTGTTCCAGGAGACGCTCTGAACGTTCAGATCATTCATAACGCTGACATTGACAGCTGACAGTGCCTGTGAAAACAGTTCAAAACGATCCTAAACAGTGCTAAAGAAACGCAAATCTGAACGAAAAAAACGTTATTTTCGTTTACTATTTTCTTATACGTATAATACGTCCCTTTTAGATTTAACTTAGTTAACTTAAACGTAAACATACCAAAACCACGAAATTTTTAAGTACTTGTGGGGGTACAAGTGGAAACCCCAAAGGGAGATCTCCGACCGAGCGAGATGGTATGCTCGGTCAGGCCGAAGCCCACTGTACTAGTTTTCAGATGTCGTATATATAGCGCCGGACTTAGAAAACTTCGATAGCGCGATGCAGGATGTGGCGCTAGTAGTACCGCTACATCACTCCCCCCCGAAGACCGGAGGTCGAAACTTGAGTCGCCAGTGCCAGTGAGTCCCAGTGAGTCGGAACTGTGCTGCTGCTGCACGGGCTCCAGTGAGTCGGAGTGCTGCCGTGCGGGCCGATGCTACGTGCTGAACCAGGAGAGATGTGCTCTGCTTGCTGACCGGTCGTGTAGTGAGAGTGCCCGTTGAAGCCGATGAGGGTTCGACCAGGCCGCGCTGCGTTGCGGCTAGTGGACGAAGTACCCGAAGTGGCTGAAGCTGGCTGGCGTGGTGCGGAGGGGCGGGGAGTGATGATGATGAAGGAGGCGTGTTCTGTCGAGGGTCACCAAATGGGGGAGTACGAGTGGAAGCCCCAAAGGGAGATCTCCGACCGAGCGAGATGGTATGCTCGGTCAGGCCGAAGCCCACTGTACTAGTTTTTCAGATGTCGTATATATAGCGCCGGACTTAGAAAACTTCGATAGCGCGATGCAGGATGTGGCGCTAGTAGTACCGCTACATACTTATTCACATATTGTGCACACTCATCAACATTTTCACCAGAATATTAAAATATTATTCTTCATTATTCACTGTAAGTATAGGTACTTATAATATGTATTGACATAATGTGATAACAATTAAACAATAATTAATAAGTAAAACCTTTCACAGTAAAATGCGTCATTTTAACGGATTCATAGTCGCAAACATATCGCAAACTTTATAATAATATTAGGTATTGTATTGTATTCGCGTCACAACTGGTCTATGGTTAATGGTTAGGTATGTCATACAGTGGTTTGTTTATTTATAGTACGTCCCAGATAAATTTAACCCAAACGGGGTAAATAACTGCTTATAGTAAAAAATAATAATATTTTCGTCGCTAATTAAACTTATCAAAAATAATAATTATCAAAATTACTGTTTACAATATTTGTTTTTAGCTGAACTTCATAAATTTTATTAAAATGTTAGACATTTTTCTTGAAAAAAAAAGGTGGCAACCCTATACAAATTATAACTCATGACATTTTGAATATTAATAAATGTTTGGATGCGCTGACTACGGATCGCTACGGACGGTTCGGACCAGTATTTCCTGAGATTAGCGCGTTTAAACAAACAAATAAACATAGAAATAAACAAACTCTTCCGCTTTATAATATTAGTATAGATGACATTTTGAATATTAATAAATGTTTGGATGATCTGACCAAACTCTTCCAAGTAAACCGCGCTGGGTAGGTCTGTACGCTGCGCCGGCGCTGAGGATCTAACTCGGCCGGCGGCCCGCCGACGCGGCGCCCCGAGGTCGTGGGGCCGATTCCCGCGTTGTAACAACAAATAATGTTGTTTTTCAAGTTTGGTTAGGACAATGCAGGCTGATCACCCGATTGTCTGACAAGAAAGATGATCCATGCGTCGGATGGGCATGTTAAGTCGGTCCTGCGCCTGATCTCCCGCCAGTCGTGTCGGTTATCCGTCCCACTGGGCTACGAGAGTGAAGGAAGAGAGAGTGCTTCTGTGTATTGCGCTCACACTAAAAAATAACTCGTGCGTAGCTGGCCTGGTTTCAATGAAACCGGCCACTGTCACCGAAATCGATGTGGGAGTGGGGTTACCACTTACCATATGTAAATAGAGGGATACCTGTACATACTCACATAGTACCTAATGTGTCTGATTTTTCAGAAAAATGCCTGTCTAAAGCAAAACGCTGTCAAACTCGTAAGTAAAATACATTGCGTAATTTGCAAATGCATGTCTAATACGCCTGTCTAAACCTTAAAATGCTTGTCAAATGCGGCAAACGCCTGTCATAATATGGTAACCCTATGGATGTGGGAGGCATCATTAACTCGGCGCGCCGAACGGTTCTAGTGGCGTTTTGAAAATGAAAATGCTGACAATTACTGGCTACCAGCACGCTAAATAAAAAAAAGCTAGACAGGGGAAAATTTTTATTACGCGTACCGGACTAATTGATGACCGCTTACATACGGGCCGAAGATCTCGTGGCGTCGCTGCACTAATAAAATCTATACTTATAATAAAACTGTAGAGAGGTCAATTCTGTACATTGAATATTTTTTCAAAATACATATTGGAGGATGATTGGCGATCGATACTGATGCCAAAAATGCAATTAGTAAAATTTTTGTCTGTCTGTCTGTCTGTATGTGCACGATAGGAACAAAAACTACTGAAGTGATTTTAACCAAACTTGGCACGATTGTAGCCCATATTCCTGGGCAGGTTATAGGCTATATAACATAACGCTACGATACATAGGTGATAGGAGCCGAGCAGTGACGATAAATTTGAAGTAAGTCGGATGAATTTCGCGCGCGCGGCCTGCGGTCGAACGGTTCGTGCGGGGGGCGCAGGGGGATCGCTTACGAAGCAATAGAACGTGGCACTAAAGTAGATTAGAACATCAAATAAGTACCTAACTATCAGAATTTTTTTTCTGGGAAAACAGTGTTTTCACAGTGTCATAATAATATAAAAATTGTATTTTTGAACTTGCTTCACAAATTAAAATAAATTATCATTTATTGTATAAAATCAACTGAATTAACTGTATAATTAAAAGAAAGCCTTTCGCGATAAACTAAAAAACGGGCAATTAAGCGGTTTTTGGAAAGCTATTTATACCATCACGGTATTAATCCTTATCATTTTTAATACGTTAGTTGGCTCAAGAATTCCATGAAGACTTTAATATTTGCCCTTTATACCATGCAAATATAATGAGTTGTTTTGGAAATATAGCAAAATTAAAATCGTTTCGCCGTGATTCGACCGGGCGCCGCGTAATGCAGGCTGCTGGGTGACGTCTTACGTCCGAGCCGGGCTGGTGTAGTGTAGACTGCTGGGTAAAAAATACTATTAAAAGGAGACTTTTATTTATGCAATAGTACCCAAAACAATTTTTTTTTGTCTGTTTGTCGGTGCATTTGTGCACGCTAATCTCAGAAACGGCTTATCCGATTTAGATGTGGTTCAATCATATTTGTAGTAATCTTGACTTAACATTTATTTCATCTCAATCGGTTCATAAATAAAAAACTTAGACAATTAAAAAAAAAATGCTGGACGTTTGTATGAAGCGCGGCAGGAACCGCGCTGCAAACATTCAAATTTAATCTTTTTTTATTTTATATTTTCTTTAAAACTAAATTTAATTTATTTATATTACCTATTGTTATACTTAGGGTAGGTTAATAAAAAAACGCTACTAAAACCGATCGGCGCGCCGATCTGGGGCCTAACTCTCCAAACTGATTCGATTTTGATTCAGATTCGATCGTGCCGCATACTCCCGAATAAATTGACGTTTGTTTATTTTTGTTCTATGTCGATTGATATCGTCGGGTGTACAAAAAGTTACGTCCCAAAGGTTTTCTTTATCCTAATTAGTTCCAAAATAATCTACCAAATAAAACACCAATTCCGTTGAGATCGAACTGATTCGATTCTCGGTTGTGTCGAGAGTAAGCCTGCTGGATCCTCGACGGGGCGTGCCGCTGCACCCACGTCTAACCGAGAGTTTCGTTTTAAGTACCTTATTAATTGCAATATATTATGTTTCAATTTAATATATCAAAATATTAATGACAAAAACGGGTACTAAGTTCAAAAAAATTGAAAATAATTTTATGGTTTCACAATTTATCCTATGTCGGCACTACTAAGACGTTGCTTCGTATCAAATTTAGGTTTTGGTTCCCTTTGGAGTGTCGAAAATTAGAGAGATACGGCTGAATCTTTGGGTAGATGTGGCTAAGGAGTCTGTACTCTGTTTTTTTCAAAGCCAGAAGGGACAGAAGATCCTGAGTATTTAATAGGATTGTTAGCTTGATACCTACACGTGTTAAAATTTTGACAACCAGACAGATAGGCAGACGGACATCGAAGTTAAATAATTTACTAAATTAACGTGAAAAATTGGCTGGGTCTATACGGTGCATTCGAATAATATTATCCTAACTTCGAATACCTTTGCTGACTTCTACATATTGTTCGAAGGCCTACTTCTTTTGCCGAGCTCCGAAAGGATGGTACTATATGATTATTATACCCTGCATACCAAGAGGCTTGCCGGGTACGTGACTTGCTGGATCGGGATCAACACTGGGATACACTGGGAAGGACCTATTGGCGAAAGTTGTCAGCGGTTGCGCCAATAAACTAAAAATATATTTGAAAATATAAAAGTGTCCTAAATCACTTTTCCACGCGTACGAAGTCGCGGGCACAGCTAGTCTTAAATATGTGTATAGTAGAAAAGTATTAAATATATTTCCGTTGTCTGGTACCTGTAACACAAGTTCTTCGGATACTTAGCATGGAGCCAGATTGATGTGGTGTGAAGCGTCCATAGATATCTAATATCTATACTAATATTATAAAGCGGAAGAGTTTGTTTGTTTGTTTAAACGCGCTAATCTCAGTTACTACTGATCTGATTTGAAAAAATATTTTTTTTTTGGATAGTCCATTTATAGAGGAAGGCTTTAGGCTGTATAACATTACGCTGCGACCAATAGGAGCGAAGCCTCAGTGAGAAATGTGTCATTTAAAATTGTACTAGCATTCTATTTTATGCTTTCTACGGTACTCTTTACTTACTTTTTATTATAGTAGAAAGTTGTGTCTGGATGTGGACAGGAATCCCATAGCCTATTATATATTTGGTAGAGATTAAGATTTTCTAAAGGTAAGGATAAAAGGTAAGCCGAGAGGTAGGAAGATTAATTATACATAAGAAAATCATTGCTACAGATAGATTGACTCTTTAATATAAAAATAATGTAGAAAAATACATCAAAATACTCTATCGTAAAATAGTCTATCGTATATATTTTTACTCAATATAGCACCTGACATTTTTATAGTTCGCAAGTATCTTAGGGTGCCAAATCACGGCCTAATTTTTGTAGGCCGATTTTCCACCGATTCCCCCGCAGATCGTTCCACAGTACAAATATAACTGAACTGACGGAAAGATCACGCCTTTTTGTTCTATAAAAATATGCGTCCACGCGACTCCTGTTTCTCCCTGGATAATGCTGCTAGAGTAACAATTTTTTTCCTGTATATTATTTGTACGTCCCTATTTTTTCCTTTTTTCAATATATATATGAATTGTTTAAGGAGATATGGACGTTCAAAAAAACTTTTCAAAAAAATTACCAGACTTTTAGCTGTGTTTAAACATCCAGGAAAAAATTTGACTGCATTATACAATAAAATCAAAACATAGGAACTTAACTAAAGCCTTTTTTTAGTATATAATGAAAAAAATATGTAAATCATTTAAGTTTTGGAAGAGGAAACAGGGGTCCGCCAAACGTCGATTTCTTGTACTTTTAACGGGTAATTTCAGTTAGAGTTGCAGTTGTCTCTACCGCGCTAGTGGTGACTAGCTAAGGGACTGTGAGACAGCAATAGATTTTATAAATACCTATTTTATATAGTACGTCCGAGATAAATTTAACCTAATCGTAAACAAACCCGTCTATGACACAACCAAAGACTAGTCAGTGATGCCAATTGGCCTATAATGATTTTTGTTTGCTATGAATCCATAGACTATAGGGTTATATTCTACAATCGGCCGTGTCAAAATGGCGTATTTTTTCTGTGAAAGATTTTCATTTGATGTTTAAACATATTAATTATTGTTTAATTGTTATAAAATGTATTGGATAATGAAGTGTAATCCTTTAATATACCTGTGAAAGTGTTGATAAGTGTGCACAATAAGTGAATAAGGGAAAATTTCGATGTTTTCGGTTTGTTTACCTTTAGGTTAAATTTAGCAGGGACGAACTCTATGTCCCTCAACGTGATGTTTCCTCTTAAAGTTACTACGTTCTATTTTACACCAACAAAAAGTCAGTTACAAAAAGTATGCCGCGGGCACCCTTGTACCAATCAAAATAAACTGCCACAATTTTGTATCAACGACATGTTTATTTTTATAATTATAATAACATTATACGGGCCTAAGGCCCGTATAAATAAAACATCTCAAACCCAACCTCAACTTGAGTACATATTTGACAGATAAAACAACGTTTCGTTTCACTTTTAAAAGTGAAAATCATTATTAATGTTACAAAGTACTTTAATTTATTTCCTTTTTTACCGTTATATTCATATTATAGATTACAGGAAACAATAAAATAAGTATAATGTATATTTTTATAATCTTTATTTTTACGTTTTAAGAAAGAAAAAAATTAAAGTATGTAGGTAACATAAGTAAATTTCTTCATTTTTAAAAGTGAAACGAAACGTTTTTTTATCTGTCAAATAGGTTCTCAAGGTGAGGTTGGGTTTGAGATTGTTTTATTTATACGGGCCTTGTCATTAAATGACAAACGCAGAAACGCGAAACATTAAGTACCTAAGTAGTTAAAATTAAAATGATGACACTCATGTTTGACTATTGATCATACAAACTTGCAGTCGATCGCGTTCTTTTGGCATCGGCAATCATCGTTTTCTTACGGAATAGGCCGACGATGTATGAATAACGAGGATCCCCGAAAGACATTAGAAACTTGGTTTTACTGTATTTCTATGTCCTTATTTCGATGTTTTGAGTATTAGTGGTATATATTACATTTAGTCCATCGCATTCATATTAATTTAAAGTTTAAAAATAATAACATGCATGTCGCCCAAAATTTATTCTATACTTATTTTAGACCGGTTGGAATCTTAGTATGCATTTTTAAAGCGAGTGCTGCCACCTATTATAGTTGCTGCACGTTCCTTATTGCGTCAACCTAACTGACTACAAAATAGTTTATCTAGATTTATGTACTTTATTTAAATTTTACTTGTATAAATGTAATATTTGACACGAGTTAACATACCTATTGTACCTACATATTTATATAAAACATTTTTGTGATCTCGATTATAAGTATAAAATAACAAAATATACAATAGTTTTGTGACAAAGATAGTTTACAATACACCAATGTTACTCTTACTGATACATTTATTCTTAATACATAATAAATATTATTGAGATATTAAACTAATAAAAAAAGTAAATAGAATTTGACACAAACAATGTAGTTTAATCTAAGATCACAATTTCCTCAGTCCTAAAATAATAAATGCTTTAAATCATTTTAAATAAATGTAAAACAATTAATTAATTAGCCGCTGACACGGATGGCAAGATATGTGATTCGATCAATTGGCATGGAGACCAGAGACAAGACAAGGCACCACATCCCAGGAAAAAGTGTCCGCCGCGTTAAATAAGGATATAATGATGATAAGGAAATAAGGATGGCGCTGCTGTAGCAAAGGTACAACAACATCTAAACAGAGAAATAAATCTTAGGACCTTCTAAGGTTACGATTTTAAAAATATTTCGTCTACGCAAATAAACAGTATTTTATGGTTTTATGACTTATTTAAGAAGTTTACATACATTACCACAACATTTAAATAACCAAACACAACTCACTTCACTCCTAACTTCACTTTAGATCATTGCTGTGCAACTCTAGCGCCATTGTAGCCAGTTTTGAAAATCTTATTTAACAACTTTCGTGGGATAATTTATAAGTTTTCTGTCTTAGTGTGAAGCGTCCATAGATATTATTATTATTACAATTACGACTCAAGCCATTTGTTTTAGGGTTTAGTTTGGAATGGGTTACAACTGCCACTCGATGGATTATGATTTGTGTGACTAATGGGAATCATCGATCAATGTAAGATATATTTTTTAGTTTGAAGAATTGTAAGATAAAGGATGATGCTTTTTATATTATGAAACCATTGTATATCAAAATATGATTAAGGTCAACACAATTTTTTTATATTATGTTTCTAATTCATGATATTGAAGTACATCATTATCAACTTAAAGTTTTAATATTATATAATATGAAAATACTATAAAATTTGGAAATTATAGACGAGTTGGCTTGTAATATCTGCAAACGATGAGTTGATTCATTCATCGTTAATAATGTGTTGATAGACAGTCGTCTATGGATCGGGTCACAATTGCGAATTCATTGACACAGTAGTCAGTTGTGATACAATGAGTCAAATCATTTATTGATGAGTTGGGTAAGACTCGATCGGGTCATAATTGCGACGAGGTTGGGTCAGTAGAGTCATTCTGGCCAGACCTGTGACGCGATCGTATCACAATTGCAATGAGGTTGGGTGAATACTGAATAGTCACTTGGGCCAAGAAATGCGACTCGTTGATCTGGTTATGTCGAAGTTGTGTCAGTAGAGTCATTCGGGCCAGACCTGTGACGCGATCGGGTCACAATTGCGATGAGGTTGGTCAATAGTCAGTTGGGCCAAGACATGCGACTCGATCCTATAGTTATGTCGAAGTTGTGTCAGTAGAGTCAGTTGGGCCAGACTTGAGACTCGATCCAGTCGAGGTATCGCGAGACGCGGGTGTAGACGCCGGGCACCGGGGAGCCGCAGCCGCGCCCGAACGACGTGATGCCCACGATACGGTACAGGCCGTCCGTGCCCGTCAGACCCTGTAGCGGACCGCCAGAGTCGCCCTACACAAACATCAAATTGTTGTATTACATAGTATACTATACTACGTCACTTTTAAATTTAACCTAAATATAAACCAAAAACACCGGAATTTTCACGTAAATACGTGAAAATTCCGACACTTTCACACACATTTCAACACTTTCATCGGGATATTAAAGAATCATACTTCAATATCTAATACATTCAACTACAAAATATAACTACAAAAACAATTGTCACCCTATACTATAACATTGTGCGTTACTCGAACGTACAACGAACCACAACGAACAGGAGAGGTGCGAATTATAAGATTTTCTAAATTTTAAATATTTGACCTTTGACACATATGGTCGAGTGTGAGCCCGTGGTACAGCCACGCAGTTCACTTGGGTCATGGCCTACCATCCCATACAATATCTTTAATACAAAAAAAATGCAATAAATTTCACTACTATTAACGTTTGTAAATTATAAAATGTAAATATGCCGAATTAAGTACAAATATTGACATTAAAATAAAGATAAGCATATTTTTTTAAGCATAACATCACATTAAGCTAAATTCAACTCCTTAATTAAGAAGATGATACGAAACGAAATTAGTAATTAGTATTTTACAATAGTGGCGCTAGATGGCGGTTTCCGGAATGTGCCTGGAAATCGAAGAAAACAAAAATAGCCAGTCGAATTGCCAGTATGACAGTGATACCATTTTCTAGTACTAGATCTTGTCTCTGTTATATATCTTTATGACTTGGGTGTACTACGGGTATACCACCTGCACCGTCTGCCCACGTTGACTGACTCACCTGGCAAGTGTCCCTTATGCCCTGCGGGTCGCCGGCGCAGATTTGCTCCTCGGATATGCCGACCGGCAGCTTGCGCCAGTTCGTGTAGGACTCTCCGCACAGGCTCCTGGCCACCACTGTCACGTTCGCCTTCAGTAGCACACTGCTCTTCGTGTCCCCTGCGATAATACAACATCTAATAATATCTATGGGCTATGCTGAGTGTCCGTCTCTCTAAAGTCTAAGTGATTGAATCAGAAATGTGGAAATCCGTAGCAGAACCAAGGTAAATGACATAGCCCAGCGCATTAGCAAGTTAAAGAGGCAGTGGGCTGGAAATACAGCATGCAGAACTGATAGCCGCTGGGGAAGAAACGTTCTCGAGTGGAAATCGCGGACAGGACGTCGAAGCGTTGGACGAACTGGCACCAGGGGGACAGACGACCTCAAGAAGGTCGTAGGGATTCAGTGGATGCAGGCTTACGTCTTCACACTTCAAACGTCTTCACTGCTCTTCTCGTGCTAAGTGTCCGGAGAACTTATGTTACGAGGACCAGACAATGGAAATACATTTAATACACATCCACGAACCAGGAACACAGAAAACTTTTTTGTTTCTTTAGCGGAATCCTTACCCACGAGCACCAACGCACTCAAACATTGAGCTACAGGTACGTATGGACTAAAATAAAGACTCTAAATTAGGACAGATTTTTGTTAAACAATGATATTTCTGTGCGCCAGGGTCTCAATACTGATACCTCAAATATTATCAGTCTGCCCTGCTCGCACGCGCATAATTTAACTCACTCCCGAGCAGAACCGACTGACAATCGAGACTCCAATAACCTAAAGTATATATTTTTTTATTGTGTACAACTCTGCCGGTGTACATCTGTCGATCGCCAGACAATTGAATCCACATAATTTATTAGGTACTATGCCGTGATCGTATACCTGAGTGGACTCCAATTCAATAGCTGTTTTGCGTTACACTGCCCATCCACATAATGTAGGTCTATTTATCTTAAGTTTAGTTTACAGATAACTTTTATCTGTTGAATAAACATGTGACTTTGACATTTGTTCCATACAAAATCTGCCAAAGTCACATATTTATTCCTTAGATATAAGTTATCTGACGATTGAAAAATCGGCCCTTACTAAATCACATACCAATTCGTGTGTTACTTAGTTCATATTTTAGGACTATTAGTTGTTCTATCCGTGGGAGAAAGAATAGCCCCATTCTATGTGGGTGATGTAAAACGCGACCGAGGAAATAATATCCGGAAATGGGCACCAGCGTCCGAAAACTGCGCTGACGAACCCACCTGACAAGCGTGGCGTGTATAGGCAACTACTCCCCATGAAATACTTTTGGGGGAGGCGTATGTCCAGTAGTGGGCGTCATAACTGTAATGACATGGCCTACCATCCCATACAATCTATCTTTAATACAAAAAAATTGCAATAGATGTCACTACTATTAACGTTTGTAAATTATAAAATGTAAACATGCCGAATTAAGTATAAATATTGCCATTATAATAAAGATAAGCATATTTTTTAAGCATAGTAATGTGAATGTGACTGTTGAATAAATGTTATTACTATTAGGGACGATATTTCAATCGTCAGATAACTTTAACCTAAGGAATAAATATGTGACTTTGGCAGATTTTTTATGGAACAAATGTCAAAGTCACATGTTTATTCGACAGATAAATGTTATCTGAGGATTGAAAAATCGGCCCTAAGCTAAATATACGAAACAAAATTAGTAATTAGTATTTTGCAATAGTGGCGCTAGATGGCGGTCACCGGAATGTGCCTGGAAATCGAAGAAAACAAAAATAGCCAGTAGAATTGCCAGTATTAGGGTGATACCATTTTCTAATACTAGGTCGTGTCTCTGTTATATATCTACTTTGTGGTAATGATAAATTGTTATGTGACAACACTCACTGCTGTTGCTGGTCTTGCCCCAGCCGGTGACGGTGAGCGGGCCGGCGGGGTCGGCGTTGGAGGTGTACAGGCATGCCGGGCTCACGTCCATACTGAACTCCATCGGCTTCTCCAGTCTGCGTAAAAGAAAGACCATATAAAGCTTAGCTGGCTTAGTTCTCTAAGCGAAGGCTCAACGATTTTATTGACGACTAGCTTTTGCTACTAGACTAGCCCGCGGCTTCGCTCGCAGATAACTCTGGTCTGTCGACCAAAATTTGGATTCAACTGATGATGATGATGAAAAGTATCCTAAAATACTCCTTATAACTTTAGCTATCTACCTGTGAAAATCTCGTCAAAATAGGTCCAGCCGTTCCAGAGATTACCGGAACAAACAGACATGCCGACAGACAGACAGACAAAAATTGCATTTTCGTTTAAAAAGACATATGCATTTAGAATAACGTTGCTAATTGTAAGTTACGAACAGTCACTTCAATTTAATTTATTTGTATAGATTGCACACCTTAGGAATAAGGTCCCTGCAAGGGTAATTGTAATTCTATGTACATACAGTGCCGGATTAAACGAGTTCAAAGAGCCCTTGACCTGCTATGGGTTCTTAACTATAACGTTATTTTTTTTCAATTCTGCTACCCATCGACACTTATCTGCTACCCATAGGCTCGTCGAAATTTTTCCTTTGTTAGGTCTACTGGAAGAAATTCCAAATTGGAATAAGTAGCACCTTTGTACATAATATCTGTGTCTTAATTTAAGTTTCTATTGTTTTTTTTCTTTTTAAATGTGTATACATAAATTATTAAATGAAATAAGTAAAACAATCTCAAAGCCAACCGCACTTGAGAACCTATTTGACAAATAAAACAAACTCAAAGCCAACCGCACTTGAGAACCTATTTGACAAATAAAACAACCTGTCTGAAGCCGGCCATCGCCGTAAGCCCTACGGTAGATACGCCACTGGTATATTGATGCGCATCGTCGCACGTTGTTGTTTTTTTGGCCGACTATGGCTATTAAAGCTTTGTATAACGCCAATGACCTTAAAAAACTTGTATGTATATAGCAATCACGCCGACCGGAGCGCGTTGAAATCGCATAAAAACCAATTTTTTAAATTCAAAATTTGCAGAAATTAATACGATAGTCCCTTGCATCTTGCCTCACAGTGTCCCGTATTCAGAATAAATAAATAAAGATACCATTTATTGCAACGCAAGAAGGTCTTAATTCGTACGTCGTATTAACGTTATAAAAACAAGTTCAAAAACCTGATGACTTTAGACGACTTTAGTCCTTCCAAGTATAATTCTTCTTCCAAGACTGTTATAATATCTAATCGCGTGACAATAACTTCGCTGTGCGAAAACCTTTTGTTATTATTGTTAACAGCCGTTACTATCCAACTCCCAGCAAAGGCATCCTCTCTGTTTTTCCGCAATTCGATAATTTGCTATTTCAGGCCAAAAATATTTCAATAGCTAGTAATTGGACGACCCCCGTAGCGCAGCGGTTCAGCGCGTTGGTGCTCAAACGAGAGGTTGCGGGTTCGAATCTCGCCGAGGGAACAAAAAGTTTTCAATGTTCCTGGGTCATGGATGTGTATTAAATTTGTGTATATAATAAAAATCTTAAATATGTGTATAGTACAAAAGTATTAAATATAATATTTCCGTTGTCTGGTATCTGTAATTCTTCGGATACTTAGCAGTTAGCACAGGGCCAGATTGACGTGGTGTGAAACGTCTATAGATATAATCTATATGTCGAAAGGGCTCTCATGATTTAATAACATTCCTTCGGATACTGTGGGCTTTCGTGGGTAAATCGTGAAAAGAGAACAGAGTAACAATATCACTTGTTTATTCGTAATCACAATTTCTTTATAAATTCACTATTCACTACACTTTATGAATTTACTTTACTTTAAATTCACTTTACTTTACTTTACAAGTATTGACACTAACGAAACATAACACGTTTCAAGACATCTCAACTTGGCGACCAAATCACGAATGAATTCAGTCTCGTCGAGAAAGTCCCAAGTCATGTCAAAGCGCGCCATAGACAAGTTGCGCCATTTTGCCACTTGGGGGCGCGCTTCCGTCTCGTTTTGTGTCCATATTCATATCCGGCTCCGACACGGCCATTCTGATAAGCCACACGTCCCGTGTGATGCTTCTGCAAAAGAGAAAACCAGCTGCAATATCACGAGCCTTTCGCTCGGCCAACTCTGACCAATCTCCAAAAATCATCAAAATAAACTTCAGATCTCAATGTAATTTTATTTCAAATAATCTTTCAAATAAAATTCTCGTTAAAAATTTTTTTGACATAGTATGATACCCTGGGTCATGTTACTTAAATCATGTTAAAACTGTAGGAACTGTAACACAACTGAACACAAATAAACTAGTAAAATCTCTAACTCCACTACCATACCCAATTTCATAGACATAGAACTCACAAGGTTCATTGTCCCAGACCGCCAGTCAAACGCCCTCCTGACATAAAACGGACTTAATATAGTCCGAGTTACCGGTTACGAAATAACTGGACGGTCAACCTCATTACTCATAGACCCAGTCCCATATCGCCAGTCAAACGCCCACCGAACATAAAACGGACTTGATACAGTCCGAGTTACTGGTTACGTAATAACTGGACGGTCAACTTCATATTCGCTCATAGTACGGTAGGTAGAGACTTTACCCAACAACTCAAATTTGTTCATCATTAGCAAAATCTTTATCATTATCAACTTTCACCAATACATGACCCGAAGGAATCTTTCTCTAACGTATGCACAGTCATAAGTACGCTTTGAAATTGCAACTTTTACAGCCTTATTTTCAACTATGAAAAACAACCAATCGAAAATCTATTTACTTACGCCTTATTGCTTTCATAAGGTGTATTATTTGAACTATCTTTTTATCTCGGTTACTGTATGAAACAGTCAATGTACCTTCTCAACTAAGATTTGTAAAAAGGGTTCATAGAAAAAGACTATACAGAGTCTTCACACTAAAGTCACGAGATAAACAATTACGCTCACCAAAAAAAACTCAATATCCTAATCTGATACTTCAATGAAGTACAGAGTGCAGGCCCCTTGGCGCCTGACGCCATCATCATAGGCCGATACATTGCAGCATTGCTGCATTGGCAGCAGTACCCAGCACAGCTCGACGCGCGCCGTCTGCGTCGCGTCGCGGCGCTCGTTCATTGAATCTCCGTCTGTACACAAAATTAAACAGCACAAAAAAATGATCAAACTGTCCAATTATGTTCTTTTTAGGGTTTCCTATCCGTGGGGTGTCGAAGAAAGAGTAGCACCTCGCTATCAACCATCTTTCCCGTGGATGCGCCCGCCAGCCCGCCTGCCAAACGTGGCGAGTATAGGCAACTACCCCCCATGTAATCGAATTAAGAGTACGAATTAAGGGAGGCTTATATCCAGAAGTGAACATCATAGCCGAAATGATGATGATCATCCAAGAGTAAATAACAGGAACAGAAACTTTGCTGTATGTTTGTTTGCCACCAGGTCGCAGCTCAAGAACCAAGCTATCGCAGTTCAAATATCGCGGACAATTATTATGAGATCAAAATGTTAAATTGACTTTGCAATAAATTTCATTTTATTTCCTTTCAACGATCTAACTAATTCGATAAAGAAAAGCTGTTACAGTAACAGTCTCATAATAACAACTGATCAGCAGCTGTCCCAATAATACAACTTGACCACTACATTTTAGTTGCACCATCGCGGGAATTGAACCCACAACTCTTAAGTGGAGAGCCACGCTCTGGTCACGTGAGCGATCACAATACCAGAAGACTCCCAAGTGCGTTTACAACCTTTCACATGATAACCAAGTTCACCGAAGCTGACTGAAGTCCACCGATGAACTTTCTTATCCACCTCAGCCACAAGCTCACGGCCTCTGCCACTGGACCGTTGAGTGTGTGCTGCCGCGTTCACCATCAACACCAGCCACAGGCTTCTGGAAATGTGAAATAAAAATGCGTCAATTCAATAAAGTTTATTTAAATCACAACCGATTTTCTTTTCGTCGCAAATTACACTATTATTGCCGTAACTTATAGTAATTCCAATCCGCCTAGTGTGAAAGTCATAGATAGACAAACATGTTTCAATTTTACAGCTTACAACAACAATATCATAAACTGACAGTTTTATTGCGGATCACGAATGTCCTAGCACTTATTATCAGTTATCAGTTTGTTTAAACACTCTCAGAATAAATAACAAACACGACATTATTTAAAGTTACTTTTGAAACTGATCAATGGCTATTTCTTACTACGTATGCGGTAACGCCAAATAAGAAATAGAACTGTGTACAAACTGTAAGTATCTACTGTGATTAACACCCACTTGATGAACTTCGCTATTTAATAGCAGGGATGTTAGGGAGCTCCGTAACCGTAACCGAATCCGAAATAAAACTTTTGCTACTGTAAAAAGGAAACTAATATCCAATATCCGTAACCAAAATTATCCGAAACAAATGGGTAATCCGATATCATTTAATATCCATATCCGTATCCGAAATTTAAAATCCATTTCTTCCCGGTTTAATAGACATGGTAAGTTTACGGAAATTTTAATTTAAGTCGTTTCAAACTAGGTTGCATCTTCCAAACAATATTTATACACGTCAATTGCTTTTGTTTATGCAGTGCAGGTGCACCGATACGCATACCGGATGTTGTTTATTTCAGGCACACCTAATAAGAATATAGTACATCCAATAACAAGTTTCAGGTGTTGGTAACCAATCGATATCGATACGATATCGACTCTATAGTACTATTCACCTTTCCTACTTTCTTACTTCACGCTAATGTGAATCCGTTGGAACTTTATCTATTCTGAAATGAACACCCAAAAAATAACACGAATGCCTAATTGTATTATCAAAATACACGTCATGAGAATTGCTTATCATATTCTGATTTTGATGACTTTATTACAAACAGTACGATTTCACGAAATGAAATGTCGATAATGATCATCTGCTGATCAAACTTTCAAGTACTGCTGTATTACAGCCTGATCTACTTCGGTCAATCAAACAGTAATAATAATGAATATCTGTAAGACGTATGTCCTATGTACTAAGTACTTGTTTTTACTTTGCGTTAATGATTGCTTATTCACTTCGATTATTTTTTTAAATAATACTTTGGTTATAAAACCAGAACCATTTAGAACTTTATAATGAAATAAGTAACGATCATGATACAACCAGTTCACATCATTGCGAAGCGAGTAGAGAAGTCCATAAGATGCACAATGCTTGTCTGCGCTGGTCGGACACCCAGCACGCTGGTCGGTCACCCAACAGCCAGCACGCTGGTCAGTCACCCAGCACGCTGGTCGGTCACCCAGCAGTCAGCACGCTGGTCGGTCACCCAGCACTGCTCGTTCTCCCCTTGGCGAGGCTATGCATCATCCGGTCGAACATCATCCCAGTGTTTTGTCCATCTGCACATAAAACAAAACAGCAAAACAAAAGAACACTTTAGTGTCGGTACAATTTATTGTAAATGAAATTTTGTGATAATACTCGTATAAGCAAGATACTTTATGGACACTTGAAACACAAATTAATAACTAGTGTATTGGTCTTTAAAAATTATTTGAGGAATAAAAAGTTGGCTACCACCTTTTACCAAAACCATAATCAAAGCCTGTCGTTAAAGCGCCACTGCTGGTGTCGCCACCGTGTAGACGTCACGTCACTGTCATCATCACGTCACCGCTGTCAGTACTTCTACTCCTTCTTAATCATCGTGGCGGGATTATTGGTACATGGTATCCTTGCAGCACTCGGCTCACCGCTGTCCCGTCTTACCACAATTACGCCATGTACATAGCTTGCAAAGCAGCACGTGTTAGTACGTACTGCCCAACTCATGTGGATCGAGTTCGTATTGATTTGCAATGATTACTATTATCACTTTTTGCAGACTACACAAAAGATTAGGTACACTTTTTTTTTTTTTTACTACCCGCACTTTTAAGAAAAACCTGTCTCTCTTGCACGATTTGATCCCAGATTCTGATGTCGAAAGGGCTCTCATGATTTAATAACATTCCTTCGGATACTGTGGGCTTTCGTGGGTAAATCGTGAAAAGAGAACAGAGTAACAATATCACTTGTTTATTCGTAATCACAATTTCTTTATAAATTCACTATTCACTACACTTTATGAATTTACTTTACTTTAAATTCACTTTACTTTACTTTACAAGTATTGACACTAACGAAACATAACACGTTTCAAGACATCTCAACTTGGCGACCAAATCACGAATGAATTCAGTCTCGTCGAGAAAGTCCCAAGTCATGTCAAAGCGCGCCATAGACAAGTTGCGCCATTTTGCCACTTGGGGGCGCGCTTCCGTCTCGTTTTGTGTCCATATTCATATCCGGCTCCGACATATAGATATATATTTAAATAGCCATTTAACTAATATAATAAAATGCAGCTAAATCGTCATCTTTGAATATGGTCGATCAATGATTTCCGAGTCACAATATAATCTAAATTGGTAATTAATTAAATCTGCACATTCACAACATATCTATTTCACACACACAGGTCACAACATATTTATTTGTGATCATAACATAATGACAATTCTGTTGCCGCTATAACGACAATTCATCACTAAAAACAAAATAAAATATTTTTGTATGTGGGGTTCCCAACATTGTTATGTTTTGTCCGTGTTTTCCTATACCTATATATCAGTGTTTGCGGGTCTGATTTGCCCGGGTCACGACCCGGTACCGGGCTATCGAAATAATATCCGGATCGCAGCATTCCCGCCAAACTAATACCTACTATAGCATTAAATTGGCTATACGAAAATATTATAAAATAGCATTTTTACTATTAGAACTAGCTTGAGTTTAAAATTATTAAGAGAGTCACGAAAGTGCAGTCTGAAAATTGACCGGGTCATGGCAAGACAATGATTGGGAAACACTGCTCTCTGTAATTTCAAGTGCCTTGAAATATTCACATATTAATTGATTGACTAGGCCGAACGTTGATTAAACATTTTGAACAAGCGTCACTCAACGTCCAACTATACTCGGAATTTTAATTAGATTCCACATTTGACATTAGCTACTGTCATTTTGTAAAATAATGATACCACATTTATTAGTGTAGTGATGAACACAAAAATCGATAAACAATCGCGATTTATGTTAATAATCATAATAATGGTGTGCCAATTAAATACTAAATTATTGATTTTTATTTAAATATATTATTATTCATAATAATTATTTATTAATTGATAATCACTGCTTTATTGTAATGGTCTAAATGCGTATCCCATGTGGTCAAAGAAGAGCAAAAAATTAGTAGGTCAACACATCTATACAAATAAGGGCCGATTTTTCTATCGTCAGATAACTTTTATATAAGGAATAAATATGTGAGTTTGACAGATTTTGTATGGAACAAATGTCAAAGTCACATGTTTATTCAACAGATAAAAGTTATCTGACGATTGAAAAATCGGCCCTTAATTATATTGAAGTGTCTGTTTGTAACTTTCAATTAGCAATGTTTTACTAAATGCATATGAAGGATACTGAACGCCATTGCAATTTAAAAAAAAAAATGTCTGTCTGTCTGTCGGCATGTCTGTTTGTTCCGGCTAATCTCTGAAACGGCTGGAGGGATATTGACGAGACTTTCACTGGTAGATAGCTTAAGTTATTAGGATTAACATAGGCTACTTTTCATTATCATCATCGTCATCAAACTAATGATCTCCAAATCGACTGGACCGACTGTTTTTGACCGGAGCATTCACCGGCTTAGCTTATGTTAGTAGGTGTAATCTATACATCTACATTAATAATATAATAAAGAGGAATGATTTGTATTTTTGTATGTAACGACTTAACTCAAAAAGTACTGGACCGATTTTAATCAAATTCTTTTTTCATTAGAAAGCTACATTATCACTGAGTAACATAGGCTATATAAAAATCAATGTTGCTGTTCATTAGTCTCGCTAAAACTCGAGATCAGCTGACTCGGCTATTTTTGGTCTTGAAATATTCGTTCGTCCCGCGAAGGTTTACACGGTTTCCATGCTCAACGAAGTGGGCACGGGTCAGCTAGACTATAAAATATATAAAAAAAAGTCGTGTTAGGTACCTTAACTATTTATAGCTAAAGAACGCGAACGTTAGTTTGTTTTAAGTCATAAACTATTTTTATGCTCAACGAAGTGGGCACGGGTCAGCTAGTTTATAACAGACAGAACATGTTACAGAAATTGACAGCGATAGCGATGACGGCGACAATTTATAAAATAAAATATTACCAAAATACATATATTTGTTTTATTTCTCTTTTTTTAGATATACTACTATAAACGAGAGGAATCGATCCCGAAATATTCCAATTCCGTATCGAATAATTTCGCACGTCACTATTTAGTACTTGTCATAACGTTGCAACACTGAATGTGTCAAATCTGGAATCGAATTAAAATTCCGACTATAGTTAGCGGACTATAACAAAGCCCTTTAAAACGAGCGAACGTAAAATCAGTGAGGTGATTGAAATTTAGTTAATTTTTTCCCGCAGTGGCGCTCACCAAAAATATGGCGGCAAACAGTTCTCACAAGTACAATTGTTATTTTCATTTTGGTGTGGCATGTCATGTCCTCATTTTTGAGGACCTTTTAAGTAGGGAACATAATATGGCCAAGATAGTTCTTGGCCGACTAAAATTAAATATAGACTAATTAAATATAATGTTAAGCATCACTGTCATTTATATCAACCTGACGTTGACATTACATTTTTTTAACTGGCACATTAATATGCAACAATCGCGTGTACACAGCCTTAATTATATATTATACACGCAACAATAATAGATTACCTTATGAGTGTTAGGTCGTGGTACTTATTTTTCCTAGCATACTGCGGGTGCATTATGATCTCAGCGATGCGTGTGTCGGTCTCCGAGTTGAACCGGTCGCCCGTTATGTCCAGCACGCCCATACGCACGATCGACGGCTTGATCCTGAAAATTCAACAATATAATTCATTAAAGGGGCATTTCACGTCAAGCGGGCCAGAAAAATAATGTCAGATCTTGGATATTGTTTATAATTGGATCAATTGCACTTCCATAGGAATAAATGTACGTCCTTATTTTTCTTTTTTTATGCCTAGTAACGAATTTATGCGCCCTCAAAGAATCATAAAAAATTTGAAAAGCTGATTTTTCGAAAGCTGTTAATGAAGGTAATCAGATGGAATAAAGAACAAATAAATAGTGTTTGTTTGAGTATTTTAATTGATTTTCAAGAAAATAAATTGAAATTAAAAAATATAAAAAAATCCTACTGTAAACCGGAAGTTAATATTAAACTTCAATTTTTTTTTCGATAGGGCGAATTTTTTTTATACTTGTCATGCATTTTTGTATATAATGAAGCGTCATAATGTCCTACGACAATATGTAAATTTTTAAGTAATAAACAATAATTCATATTTTAATAATCCTTCGACAATGTCAAGTGATGCTGCAAATAAAAATTAGACCAAAATAGGTTCATTTTGGAGCTACAATGCCACTGTCTGTGGCAAAGAGTTCAAGTCTACATCTAGACACTTAAAACTTACAACTCTTTTTGCGTCGCGGGTTAAAAAGATCGAGCAGAATTGCATCAGTAGTGGAGTTACTCAATATTAATATTATTGAATATTTAGAGCCGCGGGGCCGGATTGACGTGTGAAAGCGTCCATGGATTTTATGATTGGATAGTAAGGATTCGATAGAATGGCAATTAAGGCGAGGAGTGGCCGCAACTAGCGCCACTATTTTTAAAATAAATTTTACAATGACACAAAGATCTTATTAAAAAAGTAATCGGTTCAAAGTTTAAGTAAATAGTTTATAATAGTTAAACTAATATTACGAGAGTAAATACAGTATAGGATTAAGAGCTGTATTTAAATGCCAATCAATTAGTTTAACTATTTACTTAAAGTTTGAACCGATTACTTTTTTTAATAAGATCTTTGGGTCATTGTAAAATTTATTTTATAAAGAATGGAGCTAGTTGCGGTTACTCCTCGCTTTAAATATAATATAAGCTAAGTACCAATTTCACCAACGCATGTTAGTGTTAACGGCTTGTTAAAATACCATGCCTCATGCCTTCTCATTCATTGATATGAATTACGAGAGGAACGACATGATATTTAACGAAGGATTAACTTTAACATTACTTGTTGAAACACGCCCTAAAGGTAATAAACTCAGAAGGCAATTAAGTGATAAACTGAGTAAACGAGTTCTAAATGGATGGATATTCCATTTGAGCTCGGGTCAATGATTGTTTTCTCGATCTTTTAGACCGATTGTTTTCTCTTTTTAGAAATATTGTTGTCTCGATTTTTTTCTCTCAATATTAAACACGGTCTCAAGAATTGCGATCGCAACAATAGCATATTATAAAAGATTTTACTTCTTACGTCTTTTTAAATATGAACGTAAATAGTGCAAGTTATGTTTGTGTGCAAAAATGAGCTTATGTAGTGTGCGTTTGTAACGACACAAGACAACACACCCCGCACCAAAGTTAGCAGAATGTTTTGTTAGATAAGATAGATAATTTTCATGCGTAACTTATCAATGAGTACATAATCATAGTTAAAAGTGAAACGAAACGTTATTTTATCTGTCAAATAGTTTTTCAAGAAGAGGTTGCGATCGCAATTCTTGAGACTGAGTTTCAGACCCATATTAATAAAGAAGTCTAAACTCAAACTAAGCCTCAAGGCAGGTCTTGGTTGATACCACCTCAAACTGCAATTAGCTTCTCAAGATGGTCTTTGATTAATGGTCTGATATCAATGGCGTATCAGCTAAACCGGGTTTCGAAGCGCAGTCTCAACCTAGAAAGTCAGCTCACCTTTGAAAAAACAGTCGCGTCTACTAAATTGTTGAAAAACAAAATGGCCTCCCTTATGGAACAACCATCAAGTCACGATTTGACGAAAGGTCAGCTGCTCAAGTATCAGTTTGACAGCTGTTGGCAATTACGCTCGTCTCAGTTGAGACACGTTTTGAGACATAATATGCTTAAGCATTCAACTGTCATCTCAAATGCTGTCTTGAGGTTGAGGTTGAGATAGTTAATACGGGCCTAAGACTAGTTAATAAATACAGGCTTTAGCTGGAAATAAAACAAACTAATTTTTTTTAGTTAATCAGATAAGTAATAACCCTATCATTTACTAGAAAAAAACGATAATTTAAAAAACAAAAAAAAACCAGACTGTACTTTTTATTTTCATATATCCAGAGTCACTCTCACAGTAAACACGAATCAAACGACACCTAAAGCTTTATTTTATTTTATAAAATATAATAATTCAACGATCCGTTCAGACTGCTGAGCAAAGGAAAGTCATTTCGACCTTGACCGTCGCGCGGTCTCTGCGTCGCGTTAAGTGGATTTATTTCACGGAAAGGACTTTACATAGTGTTTTAAAATATGAATGTCACTGTGGTATAAGAGATACTGAAGCAGAAGTGTGTCCTATATCTCAAAGCTATACTTGCTGGTCGCTAGGTGGTGTAACCCGCGTTGGGTTGTTTACCTTATTTGTAGGTAGTTTTACTGATTGTCACCCGTGGCTCGTGGCTCCTCCCCACAGACACCGGGTATGCATTGCAAAACATAGTATACTTACTGGTCTAAAGTATCCACGCAGTGAGCGGCCGTCAGCACGAAGGTTTCTGACACGAGAGACCCGCCACACTGGAATATGTAACCGTCGCCGCTCTCGTAACCCAGGGCGACCTGCAGAAAATACCTTTTATTCAAAATGGAACATAAGTTAGGTAAAAAAAGGTAACGGATAACCGGTTGACCTTGTCAGGCCCTGACGTCACTGCGAGTCTTTTGGATCTATTGTGACTACTTCACTTTAGTGTACCGTCCCCAGTCCTATGTTACTCATGAAACGAACGATATGATCGGGTTCAGCGTTGTGGTGATTTTCTCTGCTGTACAGTATTCATGCTACTTGTTTCTGCTCAGTTGGAGTGCTGGACAGTCAAAAAGAAGAAGAGTGTCTCGTCTTTCTCCTTGCAGAATCTGCAAGTTGTTAAAGCACCTATACCCAATTTATTAAGGTGTTTGTGAAGCTTGCAGTGCCCGGTTATCGTTTTGGTGACGATTCTTAGTTGGTCCCTACAAAGTGCCAATTCTGCGAGTTGTCTGCCAGAATTAACGCTTTGGAGTGCTCAAGCCGCAGGGCCGCAGCCCATTGCTCTATGGCTAGCTTGCCGTACCATTCCTTAAGCTCTCGTTTGGTAGTGCTGGTAGGTATTCCACAGACTGGTTCTGGGCAATACCTACATGGGGATCTTAGTCCCCAGCTTGGCTAGTTCATCCGCAGTTTCGTTGCCGGGGATGTTGCATGTCCTATATCCGCTATTTAATTGAATGACTAGCACGTTCATCGAATTCTATTTTTACCAACAAATTCAATGTATCCGAAACTAAGACAACCATTTATTATTTTATTTTCAAACTTAAAAATTTCCGAAAGTGTACTATTATAACGCATATTAAAGTAAATTAATCAAAAATATATCACATTGTTATCTGTACGAGCTGTTTGACGCCATTATATAACCGCGCTAGCCGTTCAATTAAATAAGCAGATTCAATCAGATGACTGCGACAGATACACTAGTCGTATGTTATTGTTACGTCCAAGTTTGTTTAGTGTCTCGGAACAGTCCTGCCGCAGTCAGTGCTTTCAGTGCAGCCTGTCACAAAAGATCTGGTGATTTTCTGGGCTAGTGCCATCTCTTGACTCAGTAATTTTCAATTAGTGAGTCAAGAGACTCACTAATGCACAGCCAATTATGGCAATGATTTTTGAACCAAGCCTGAAGTTTAGTATATCCTTTTCCTTACCATAAATTAAGTTGTAACCAAATCGGCAGGAATGAGTCAGGTAGACCGCTAATTAAGTATGACCATTTATAGTGGTAAAAGTGCGGTCTAGTCTATATGTTTATTTACTTAAGTACATAAGATGATGATGATGATGTTCTGTTGGTGAATCAATAAATAAAATAAAATAAAAATAAAATAAATAAAAATAAGCATGAAACTATGTTAACTGTATCTGTATTATATTTCGCCAAGTGAGATGTGAATCCTAAGGGTGTATAAAAAGACGCCCGTTTACGAGTTAACATGGACGGATGTCAACGACTACCATCAGCCGATACCTTCGCTCATATGATGATGATGATTGATCTGAACGTGTTTATTCAATTTTTATCAGTATTTTAGTACCTACCTACATGTTTGAATTTAAACAACTTTTATCGCTATGAATAATCAGAATAATTAATTGGTTTAGATACTGACGCTACTTTAGTACTACTACTACTACCTACTGCTACATTTTTAGTTTACCTAAAACGAGGAAACGGTTGTTTAATAAGATGATTCTGATAGTTATAAATGATGATGACAATGCAATGATGATTATGATGATGATGATTGTGACGATATTAATTATTATAAAAGATGAACTAACCATGTGCGGGAATTCCCCGCGCTCGACGGTTTCTCCGCCTGTGATGTGCAAACCGAGCGGAGGTATACTTTTCTCCGTTAACTTCTTACATTCTGAAAGAGATGAATGGAATTCCAATCATTAGTTAAACGACACACTGATGTCACTTACCATGAGTGGTTTAAAACCGCTTCTTAAATCTCTAGTAACTTTCAATAGTTTCAGTAATTATTTGGGTTAGGTAAGTAACAAATTGTTTGTGCGGCCATAATATACAGGGTGTTTTGCACATGGACCGACATGATTTTTGGGGGGTGGGGGGGGGTCATGTGCTATTTTCCCCCGTGAGACCCAATATCCTAAGTCTCACGGTAGTCTAGATATGTTTTTTTTTAATTTTTTTGAAATCTACCCGAAATCTTGCCTTTAAATCGTCCTAACTTTTTTGTTTGTGGTTATAATACCACAAAACAAAGTATGCTTGTATTTTACAATGTTTTCTAATTCTAAATAAATCATTACATGTTACAATTGATATCCACAAAAAAACTTCTGAGCTTTCAAAGTGGTAAATCGGTGTAAATGTTATGAAAAGTGACAACTTATCAATTCATTTAAAAAAAAACTAAAGTTCATTTTGAATTTAGCTTTTTTTAAAAAAGTTCTTTACTTATTACCCTTTCTAACGATATGCTACATGATATAAGAAACCATTCTTAAAGTGGTCAAATTAAGCTTCGTTTGCCTGAACACGCACTCTAACAATGTAACTGGTTTGAACAATGTAACCAGTCAACGCGGATTATCAAGCAGTCAAATTTTAGCCATGAAGGCATAGCAAATCTGCACAATTTGCATCACTGGGAGAAAAGGGGCCAAAATCCGCACAAAAAAAGGCAGACTTCCTTTCAGCGAAAATTCAGCGTAAATGTTTGGGCTGGTGTTATTGGGCGAAATCTTGTCGGCCCATATTTTTTGCCAGAACGACTCAATGGAAACAATTATTTAGAGTTTCTTCAAAATGATTTACCTGAACTGGTACTACCAGTTTTAGAAGATGTGCCAATTGTTTTTCAAAATGATGGCTGTCCGGCACATTACCAACGAACGGTACGAGAGCATTTAAATAATGCATTTCCAAACTCGTGGATTGGTAGAGCTGGCCCCATTCCATGGCCAGCACGGTCCCCAGATTTAACACCCCTGGATTTCTACGTATGGGGGCGTGCAAAAGAGTTAGTGTATGCAACAGAGGTGCCCACAAAAGAAATTTTAGTGGAACGAATAAACACAGCATTCGTAAAAATGCAAGAGGAAATGCGGCTTTTAACTACAACCTCGGAAATAAGAAAAAGGTGTCGTGCATGCATAAGGTGTGGAGGCGGCCAATTCGAGCAAACTTTGTAATTTTAATTTAATAAAAACAACTTAACATAAAAAATGTATTTTCATTATCTTGACCCTAGCAACAAAGTATCTCTTAGGTCGACCCCTGATGTATTATTTCTGTCATGTAGCATATCGTTAGAAAGGGTAATAAGTAAAGAACTTTTTAATAAAAAGCTAAATTCAAAATGAACTTTAGTTTTTTTTTAAATGAATTGATAAGTTGTCACTTTTCATAACATTTACACCGATTTACCACTTTGAAAGCTCAGAAGTTTTTTTGTGGATATCAATTGTAACATGTAATGATTTATTTAGAATTAGAAAACATTGTAGAATACAAGCATACTTTGTTTTGTGGTATTATAACCACAAACAAAAAAGTTAGGACGATTTAAAGGCAAGATTTCGGGTAGATTTCAAAAAAATAAAAAAAAAAACATATCTAGACTACCGTGAGACTTAGGATATTGGGTCTCACGGGGGAAAATAGCACATGACCCCTCCCACCCCCCAAAAAATCATGTCGGTCCATGTGCAAAACACCCTGTATACAACTAAGTAATACATTAATACTGGAAGATTTTATTTTGTTTCCCAAAAATTTCATTATAAGAATGGTCATGTTTTGCATCAAAAATAAAAAGGAAACAAAATTAATTGTGTCGCCTCCTATGAAGAGTACTACCTACTGTAAACGTACCAGCGCTGAAAGACTTACTTTTGACTTTCATGTTTGTATAAGAAATGCCCCAACATCATAAATTTGCCCATACCATAATTTAAAAAAAGTACCTCTTTCTGTGCTGGTACTTTCTCAGTAATCTCTATATACTGGACCCATACCCACCCTAAAGTATTAGCACTCATTAATATTATAGCCTGAATATTGTTATTGTCATGCAATTCATTATTAATGAAACAAATCATTATTTAGGTATAATAATCTCTAATTGAACAAAAATGTTCCTTAAAAAACTAATATACCTACCGACTACATTTTATAAAACTTGCCCAGTGTCACAACTTTAAAATAAATGATTGATAAATTTTAATAATAAATATTTAAGTGTGAATTTAGGTAATTTTTATTATTATCAAAACTCACCTGTATCAGCTTTTCTTGAAGTTTCACCTGAAAATAATAGTAAAAATATTTTTAAATAATACTAAGCTACTTATTTTGAGATTACCTTGATATACGTAATAAAAATGAGTATGTAACATTTCAATTTTTTTACCAATTTACAATCCAATTAGAAAAAAATTTTTAGGGTTCCAAAATTCTTAACTACAAGGAAACCTTAAATCAGCCAAACCATGCATAATATTATTTGCAAAATAATTTTCATCAGTTTTATAATTAACTAGGTGTGCTCGCGACTGTCTGTGTGTAAACCCCCGATTTTGAAACATTTATCTTATTGGCGTGATGATATTTAGCGTATAGCCTTTCTTGATAAACGGGCTAACCAGCACTGAAAGTTTTCTTTAATCGGACCAGTAGTTCCTGAGATTTTCACATTCAAAAACAAACTCTTCAGCTTTATAATACTAGTAACATTAATTAGTCTAATAATTGTTGGTTTGCAGTAACCTATTCATAATATTTGTTACCGTTTCTTGAAGGTACTGTTGAAGGTGTCGTTCTGTCACTGTTGGTACTGCCCGAGGTACTGGGACAGCACACAATCTCCATTACACCATTAAACCCACATCTGGTGTATTTGTGATTACCATAATTTTTAATCTCCCTGAAATATAAATGAGTACCTATTTTATTCAATAATTTTTTTAGAGGCTTTTAACTGAGTGCCACCTTCATAGGATTAATCATGATAGTTCCCTAGGCCCTGCAGATAAAATAACATTTAAAGACATCAAGTATCAAATTATTATAAATAAATAAATATTAATTCGGTGTCTTGCGTTAAGTGCTACAGAACAGTCGCGCTCCGCATTAAAGTATAGAAGCAAAATATTATTGTTTGCGAGTCGCGCGGCTTTGTGCCGCCGCATGTCACCATGGCGCTCGTGGCCAACGAGTTGCTGGCGTTCATCCAGCACGCCATCGAAACCATGGACGAGCTCAGCATCATGCAGATCTGAAAATCTTCTTTCACCAGCGAGGAGATTTGCACAGGCTAGCAGTTGCTGTACGAGACGCTCGGCCAGCGAACATGTCATCGCGACGGAGACATGGAACTGAGAGAAGTGTGCAGGACATCATCACCCTGCTGAAGCAGACGGATCCAGACGACGTGCCTGTCTTTGTGGCGAAAGATCTCCACAAGCTGCCGGTAGTGACGATGGACCAAGTCGACGTCTCCAGCCACTGATGCCATGTCACTGATGGTAGATTCCGATGTATCCAATATACCCCGCATCTCGTCCAGCTCTGCCTTCATACTGTTGAAGAACCTTCAACAGTATGAAGGCAGTATAGTGACGATGGACCAAGTCAACGTCTCCAGCCACTGATGCCAAGTCACTGATGGTAGATTCCGATGTATCCAATATACCCCGCATCTCGTCCAGCTCTGCCTTCATACTGTTGAAGATCGGTGACTTGCGTAGTGAATTATTACGATTAAAATGTAATAATTAATTGAGTGGGTCACCCGATCATTCAACTGCCTACGTCAACACACGTCGTGGTGGCGCGCGCGCTGACACATCGTTTTGCGTGTCAGCAGAATCTGACGCACCAGCAATCACCGACACAGTGCCGGACTTACGGTAACACGGAACTTCCGGTAGATCACAGTGTGGTCTACCGGAAGTTACGGGGGAGACTCCGGAATGAAGCGCGCTACACGTCGCCGGACGCCGACAACACGTGTAGTGTAGTTTTTAAGTATTTTAAATATTATGTATGTAAGGTATTGTAGCGGTACTACTAGCGCCACATCCTGCATCGCGCTATCGAAGTTTTCTAAGTCCGGCGCTATATATACGACATCTGAAAACTAGTACAGTGGGCTTCGGCCTGACCGAGCATACCACCTCGCTCGGTCGGAGATCTCCCTTTGGGGCATCCACTGTTACTCCCACATTGGTGACCCTCGACAGAACACGCCTCCTTCATCATCATCACTCCCCGCCCCTCCGCACCACGCCAGCCAGCTTCAGCCACTTCGGGTACTTCGTCCACTAGCCGCAACGCAGCGCGGCCTGGTCGAACCCTCATCGGCTTCAACGGGCACTCTCACTACACGACCGGTCAGCAAGCAGAGCACATCTCTCCTGGTTCAGCACGTAGCATCGGCCCGCACGGCAGCACTCCGACTCACTGGAGCCCGTGCAGCAGCAGCACAGTTCCGACTCACTGGGACTCACTGGCACTGGCGACTCAAGCACAAGACGACTCAAGTTTCGACCTCCGGTCTTCGGGGGGGAGTGATGTAGCGGTACTACTAGCGCCACATCCTGCATCGCGCTATCGAAGTTTTCTAAGTCCGGCGCTATATATACGACATCTGAAAACTAGTACAGTGGGCTTCGGCCTGACCGAGCATACCACCTCGCTCGGTCGGAGATCTCCCTTTGGGGCATCCACTAGTACTCCCACAGTATGCTTTAAGGTATTTATAATATGGGCCTATGCAGCCTGCAATAAATGTTATTTAATTTAATTTTAATTAGTCGAATTAATCTGCATAATGTTTTTTCTTAAATAAATAAGCTATGTCAATATCAAGTTTTTGTATTATAATTTAAATCAACCTGTTCAAAAAAACTTGTGTAACAAGTACCTACTTAAATAGCAGCAATAATAATTTAAACACGTCTTTTCCTATTAAGACTCAAAAGTCACCAAATATATTGTTTTACAAGTCCATATTTGAACATTTAACAACAACTAAATTAGACTTTGTGGAACAGACAAAAAATGTGGATTTATACTACAGCACTCTAGAAGAAATAATAAAGAAAAGCCTAGAAATAGACGAAAAAGACAGAAATAAAAATAGAAGAACATATGAAATCCTGTGTGACTAAACATTTAATAAAAAAAGGAAAGAATTGATAGCACTTGAACACAAAAGTAAAGAAACAAGAGATCCAATTACTAATTCCTATAAAATTACAAACAAGGCAATAAAAAACAACTATATTAGATACAGATAATCAATGAAAAAACCCTTATTTTGTATAGGAGTTCAAAAAGAGCTACTAGAGATCTATCTACACATAAGGATTGGATTAAAAAACTACATTATAATAATAACCAAACAAAATCAAGACGACAAGTCCTAGAATGAGCAATAATAATAGTATTTTACTATAGAGAACTATACAAAAGACAAGACGATGGCATACCAGAAACAAAGAAAACAAAAGACATACTACTGTTAGAAGAGGTAACACCATTTACTACAGACGAAACACAGCAACATCTCAAAAAACTAAAAAAAGACAAAAGCCTTGGCCCAGATAACATAAGCAACGAAGCACTCAAAATAGGAGCACAAATTCTCTTGAACCCCTACTACTAATATTATAAAGCGGAAGAGTTTGTTTGTTTAAACGCGCTAATCTCAGGAACTACTGGTCCGATTTAAAAAAATATTTTGTTGTTGGATAGTCCATTTATAGAGGAAGGCTTTAGGCTATATAACATTACGCTGCGACCAATAGGAGCGAAGCGTCAGTGAGAAATGTTGCAAAAACGGGAAAAATTATTCTCAATTGGGGACTTTCGTTGCGTGCGCTGCATAAATGGTTTAAGTCACTCAAAAACCACGCGAACGAAGTCGCAGGGCACAGCTAGTTTTCAATATGATCTTAATACAGAAAAAAGTGCTTAGACAATGGTGCACTTCAGATATAATTTAACTGTATAAGAAAGAGGACCCGTTAGATGTCGGTAACTACAGGCCAATTAGTTTGTTAATTAGCATTTATAAACTTTTTACTTCTGCATTCCAAAGTAGACTAGTCCCACTAATAGATCTGATATAACCACCAGAACAAGCAGGCTTTCGGTCAGGCTACTCGACCTGAGATCACATACATACTCTCGAATAAATTATAGAGAAATACAAAGAATTTAACCAACCTATTTACATAGCATTTGTGGACTACTCAAAAGCCTTTCTCATAACTCAATAAGAGCAGAATTAAGGCTTTGCAATGTACGCGAAACAAATATATAACCTACCTACCCTACAAAGGGCCGATTTTTCAATCGTCCGATAGCTTTTATTTAGGTAATAAATATGTGACTTTGGCAGGTTTTGGATGGAACAAAATATGTCATAGTCACATGTTTATTCAACAGATAAAAGTTATCTGACGATTGAAAAATCGGCCCTTAAGGACATACATATACTCAAATAGTAAAAGTAGAGTATGCCTCGAAAACAGAGATATATATATAAGAAATAATAATCAGAAGAATCATATCCCCAACATTATTTATAATATAATAAAATAAAAACATAATTGGAGGTCTTTGCCGACAGGCACTCTGAATAAAGAGATTAAATAATATAATAATATTCTAAATATAAATAATAAAAATTCGGAACAAAAGGATTAATAATAATAATAATAAAAACATAATATATATGTACTTGAAGCAATATTACAAAATCTAAACCGGAAGTACAAAGGAATACACATAAATTATAAATACTCTTCTACTAATACTACATAATTTAAGATTCACCAACGATATATGCTGAAACAGTAAAAAATCTACAGCAGATGCTTCAGACCCTCAACTTGGAGAGTAGCGAAGTAAGGCCTCAAATGAAAGGCCACAAAGCATAATAACAGTGGTTGATAATCAGACAGAGTATGTTGATAATTAATAATTATATCTATCTTTGTAAACAAGAGTGGGAGTACTAGTGGAAGCCCCAAAGGGAGATCTCCGACCGAGCGAGATGGTATGCTCGGTCAGGCCGAAGCCCACTGTACTAGTTTTCAGATGTTGTATATATAGCGCCAGACTTAGAAAACTTCGATAGTGCGAGGCAGGATTGTGACCCTAGTGGTACCACCACACAAGAATAATTAATATAAACAGTAATAAAGAAGTAAACAGAAGAGTAAGTATTACCTGGAAAAAATCATACTAACACTATCTAAATGCATAAAAAAACTAACAGAACTAACAAGTATAAGACAAAATGTATTGCAACTCTTTAATATGGAATAAACAGGCTTTATTATTATTATTGCAACTACTTAAATTAGTGTACAACCATTTTATTTTTACAATTTAAACCAGGGTGTAAACCAGGGTCAGCAAAATTTTGACAGCCATTGGCCACACAGTGAAAAAAGAGGGCAGTGGGAACTTGTAATATTATTTTTATGTATATGTCGCAGTCATCTGGTTGATACACACAGATAGATTTATATTTTTTGCCTGATTTACTTTAGTGTTATAAAAGTACACATTAGGAAATTTTGAAGTTAAAAAATAAAATATTAAATGGCTGTCCTAATCACGGATACATTGAATTTTATTAATTTAATAGTAAAAACTGAATTTAATAAATGCACTAGTCATTAAATAAAATAGCGGATTCAACCAGATCACTGTGACATATACCTATTTATCTATTGTTGTTAACTTAACACAAGTTAAATAAAGAGCAATGAAGGCAAAATTAGGGGAAAACAAATACTTAAATAAAACTAAGACTCCAATCTCTCTTTTGTTATAAACAGATAAGATAAGACAAGATAGATAACATTATTGTGAATAAAATTTAGCCTGACCTTAGAGCAATCTCACAGTTAGTCACCAATTGGCATGAACCCTTGGTAATTGCATCACTTGGAGAACAGCTTTCATCCACTAAAAGGAAATAATATTTTAATAACCTTAGAATTTTTCAAGTTGTTATTGTTCGCTTCACTAGATATACTAAAGGGACTTAAACAACATTTAAGACTTAGAGGGATGTTACTTTTTTTGTAGCACTTAGTTGCTACCTGTTAGAGGTACTTTACTGCAGCAAAATGTTGTGCTTTACATAATTAATGTGAAAGCACATTAATTATGTATTCAATTCACAATAAAATATATGAAAACGCACATTTTGCTGGGGTGTCGCACTGGGTACTTTAATACAAAACTACTGAGAATAATAAAACATAATAAATTTTATATGTAAATAAAAGTAAATTTCGTAAACTGTACCTTCTCCAGCTAACACTATTTTGATGAATAATATATAAAATATAGGATGCGGTTTAAGCCACATATTTCCCAACAACTTTTTAAACAAATCCACTAATTTTCCTTTTAAGTTTTTTAATAGAAGTAATGTGATATCGCGCACTTATTCAGAACTGGTTTATGAACAGTTTATAAAGTAAGCCTATTTTTATAATAACATATTTTAATATATTAATTTAGTAACATAATTCAAATAATTGTAATATTACGGTTTACGATAAGAAATCCGACAATAGATAAATGTGCACATATGAGTAGGTACTTTATTGATAAATAGGTACCTACTTAAGTATTTTACTCAAGCAGTTTTTGACAGCTGACAGCTGCGTATGGAAACGTTTATTTTTTCTCTAATGGCATGCACTTTGTGCATAACCAAATGTGTGGAAACGTTTCTCTAAAGTACCTACTAATCATAGAAATAGACATAGAAGGAGTGATAAAAGTAGAGCTAAAAGAGCGTTCTATCTTACAAATTTCAAATGCAAAGATTCATGAGAGTAAAAGAGACAGAAACTTCATGATTTTTCTACATAGAAGCAGTCATGTTTGCTCCAAACATTTTACACCCAATTATTTTATTGCAAACGACAATATTATAATACCTTGATGCACACCGGTTTCCTGTGAAGCTGAGGTATGAATCCGGTCCTGCCGGTCCATTCGTATCGTCGGATTCATGGCTCTCTTAAGCAACAGCTGGAGTGCTGTGCTCTGGTTCCTTTGCATACTCCATGCTGCGTTGATAGACTGAGAAAACTTTTTTGTATTTTTGGTGCAGTTTTTTGTATGTTTGTAAGCGTTGTTTACCATTGTTAATTTAATAATAATATACGAAATAAATATATTGTTGAATATTTTTTTTACTTATCCCAATCCAAATGCTTGAAATGTCAAAATAGATGTTCTGTGGTGTTACACCATTAAACACTCATTACTTGCACTGTACGATTTCCATACTCTCAACAACGTTACGTGTAAAGTCAAATTGATTTTACACGTAACGTTGTTTTGAATAGACAGCATTACGTCCATTACGAACGCTGAATAAACTGTGGTTTTCTAGTTTCTTTTAAGTAGTAACATAGAAATAGTGTTTTAGTAGATTAGATTCCTCCAGAACATTGAACGGCATCACAGTGTTGTCATCACATCTTTACATTTTAGTAATAGTAGTACCGAGGTACTAATTTTTCAATAATAGTAATAAGTCAATATGCATCTAATCTATGAAGTATTAGTAGTAGAGATTATCTCTCCCTGTAAGCAAGCGAAACGATTCCAGTTCACTTGTAGTTAACAGAGGCATTTGAGATCCACTGTTGATAATTGATATCCCGGAAATGTTCCGGGCTTGGTAGCACAATCTTGTATGCTATTTCTGGACTATTTATGAGTGGGCCAAACAGCTTGTCGTAATCCTCCATAGTAATTATATTCAAACATTTTTAGTTTCTCTCATCATTTGTCATCTAATCATGCAAATTTAATTTGACCCACTTCCCGTTAATCGATTGAGCTAATTTAATACCGACCACTTAAGAGTCGAAAATACACGGAAGCAGGCTGATATTTGGCATGTATATTTCTTAGAATGTAAGTATAGGGGAGTACTAAACAAGAACTTCCCGAAATCCCGACGGAAACGGGAGAAAAGTGTGATTAATTATTTGTTTGAAAAATCAAAGATATTGAAGCCTATAATGTATGTAGGTTTCCTCGGAAGTGTAGGAGATCACTGAGAAAGGAATTTGAAAGGATTATTTTTGGGTATGAAACAGCATACCTACAGCGACTTAACCACTTTATGAATAATTTCACTAGAATTAATTTCTACCTGAAACCCTGTGTTCCAGGAGACGCTCTGAACGTTCAGATCATTCATAACGCTGACATTGACAGCTGACAGTGCCTGTGAAAACAGTTCAAAACGATCCTAAACAGTGCTAAAGAAAATAGTAAACGAAAATAACGTTTTTTTCGTTTCTTTAGCACTGTTTAGGATCGTTTTGAACTGTTTTCACAGGCACTGTCAGCTGTCAATGTCAGAGTTATGAATGATCTGAACGTTCAGAGCGTCTCCTGGAACAGGCCCAAAATGGATAATAGCTATAATCTGGCAACCCTATTAACCACCCAACAAAGATCACAGATTTTTTTGACTTAATACAAGCAAGTGCCATCTTACGGTAGTCTCTGTACCTAAAAGTGACACTTCGAAAACCCCTCAATTTATTTATAAAAAATGTGACATCTTCCGTATTATAAAGGCAGTTCTTCTTCCCATTTACTGGCAGACGGCAGTATGACAATTATTACGTATACCTACAAGTATAAAAAAAATGTTGTCAATTTATATGACAGATCATGTCAGTTGTCAATTTATTTGAAGTTGAAATTTTAGACATTTCATAAATTGTTGTTTGTGTTGCGCTCGAGGTCGCACCGTGTGTTTAGTACGCGTTATTTGTAAATTCTTCTAAGTTGGTTCAAAAATGGAATGAAAGTTTCTTTGCAAAAGTGTTAATACAATTCTGACGAACAAGTTAAAAATTATGAGATGTGTATTATTTCGTGTGAACATGATTCTTTGTGATTTATAATATATTCTGATAGTGCTGATTAAAACGTATGACATCTAAGCAAGGACATTGAGTGATAATTCCCTGGTTGAAAATGATGGCATCCTCTGGAGGGGCCGCTAGCGCCAGGCTTGGAGTTCATACGGGCAATCAAAGTGGGCATACCAGCTCAGACTTCAGTATGACTGTTGCTGTACCGCAACGTTCCCAACCCTTCGAGATGCACCCCGTCAGCTGTGGAGATTCGTCTTCCGATGCCCAATCACCTGACATCGCTGTTGCAAAAGCCAGTGATCGTGAATCTAGAATCATTGCAGAGAAACATAGGAGAAGTCAATTCAACTCACAGATTGCACAGATGATGTCGTTATTATCTGATATAGTTCACTCGCAGAGAAAAGTTGACAAAACTAGTGTGCTAAGACTAGCAGCTAATAAACTGAGAAATGAGCATGTCTTTGGTAACACTATAAAGTGCAGTCATTTGGAGACTTGGTCTTCAGCTATACTAAAAAGTTGTGAGCTGATGGGTGGTATCATGTTTGCAGTAACATGTAAAGGACGTATTTTTAATGTATCTCCAAATGTTCAAGAAAAGCTAGGATATTGCCATGTAGACTTACTTGGACAAGATATTTACAATTACATACATAACGATGACAAAGAAACACTTAGAAAACACATATATCCAGTAGAATTACAGACAGGTTGTGATGCAAAGTTGTTTGAACAACATCACAATTTTAATTTGAGAATTATCAGAGCTGGTGCAAGGTCTGATCCCCCTCGATATGAGAAATGTCATGTGGATGGAGTACTTAGAAAATCCGATAAAGCTACTGCAAATAGTGTTCAAGATGAACAGACTATTAGGCGTCAAAGAGTGAGACATCATCGCACCTTTTCATCAAGCGGGAATGATTATGTCTTTATTGGTATAGTACATGTGCTATCCAGCAATTTGCCAACTCAACTTCTACCACCTACTGCATATACAGAATATTGGACAAGACATTTGATAGATGGCAGAATAGTTCAATGCGATCAGAGCATATCATTGGCGCTGGGATATATGACAGAAGAGGTCACAGGAACATCTGCATTTGTTTTCATGCACAAAGAAGATGTACGTTGGGTGATATGTGTTTTGAGACAGATGTACGACCAGAGTAGAGAGTTTGGTGAATCCTATTACCGCCTCATGTCTCGCTCAGGACATTTTATTTACATGAGAACTAGAGGTTTTCTAGAAATAGATAAAGTTACAAAAAAGGTTCAAAGTTTTGTTTGTGTTAATAGTGTTATTGGAGAGGAACATGGTAGAAAAATGATGGAGGAGATGAAGAGAAAATATTCTGTGATTGTAGATACAAGCAATCCACAAATAGATAAGAAGCTTCCAATAGATGAAGCTCCTGTTGAACATCCAAAGAGATTAGAGCGCATTGTTATGCATTTGTTAGAGCCAGCAACTTCTGAAACATATGAGGAATTAAAGTTAGTGGCACCGTCAAAAGAAAATATTATTTCAGCTATACAAAAAAGTGAAAAAGTGGTGCAAACAACTGGTGTACGGTTTGATACACGTAAAAGGAAAAATTCTAGTTGTGATGAACAAGATGAATATTTAAAGAAACACAGTGCTTTTTCAGATGTGTAAATATAGTTGCCATATGAAAATGTCCATGTTATAATTATTAAATTGTGGAAAGACACTCAATTATTGTGTAAATTTAGTTTTTAATTGTTTTGACTTAGTAATTTTATATTTTAGATTTAGGTACTTTACACATAATGTAGGTACAAATATTGGATATAGGTATAAGTGTGCCAAAATATAATCAGGATTTTAAATATAATAAAGAAGTGTATTAAGCAGTTTAAGCACACCACTTATTTTGTTTTGGTGTGATGATGATTAAAATTCACTAAATAGTGTGTTGTTGAAATTACAACATGTAAAAGTTTACTTTAAATAAGTTGTATAAAAAATTCCCTATAATTAACAAAATCTTTAAAATTTTAACCTAACAATTTTTATTGCTCATTGAAAAGGAAATACATTATATAATATCTATAATGAAATACCTTGAAATTCAAGTTCAACTTGGTAATGAATTAGGTAAAATGTATATGGGGTAATCAGATAATGAAATAGAAAAAATAACAACAATAGTGTAATTGACACAAAATGTTTCAGTGAAACAATTTGTTTGATAGCAGGGTAAAATTAGCTGTAGATATTGGAAGGGTTCATCTTAGTAGAATGTATTTATATCAGGAAATCGTACCAACTATTCATAATTAATATACATGAAATACTATATTATATTTAAAAACAAGGCTGAATTTAATTGTCAAAGTGCTTTCGTTACAATTTCAACACGCAGCATTTTTTTGCTGTCGTAAGCAAAAAATTGTGCTACCTACCTACAATTTTGCAAGTGATTTTATGCATTTCGCAATATTGCAAGTTGTAGAATATCATGTTAGCCAACTTATGGTAATAATCACACTAATATTATAAAGGCTAAAGTTTGTGTGTATGTTTGTTACATCTACACACAAATTACAGGACCAATTTTGATAAAATTTGGTACGCAGAAATCACCATGGATTAAGACTATATTAAATCTTGAAAAAGTACGTTGCTCCCGTGACCCGTGAGGGTATATTTACGCGGGCGGAGCCACGGGCAAAAAGCTAGTAGGTACATATTAAACAAAGATCAATCAATCAAAGTAGTATTATTATAAATAAAGAGAAATTGAAACATCTTCAAATGGCTGTTTTGGATAAGTACATAATATTATTATGTAGAGTTTATTGTTGCCATTATTTTTTGTCAAAACAAATAAATAAATCTAATCAAGCGTTACTAGTGAATTAATAATTTTCATAAAAGATAATAAAATTTGTAATACCTATAAAATCTTAATTCAGTTTGATTTTTTGATGAGTAGCTACATAGTTCGATAATTTGATTAGTACAAAAATGGTAAAAAGTGAAAGAAAATAATTATAGGAACCCATTGGAAAAGGAGGAGAATATCATTAAAGTTTAAGGAAAAAAAATACGGGCGATCCGAGTTCGGGAAGTCGAAAGGGAAAGGGTCACGTGAGTTTAAAGGGTAAAAACCAGCTTATCTCATTTTTCGGACAAACTAAAAGTCCTCTGATAAAAAGTTATATTGCGAAGTTGTAGGTAATAGAATGCTCTATCACTTTTGTATTTATGAGTGAAATATAAAAGTTATCGGATAATATATAACTCGGATCGCCCGTAATTTATTTATCCTTTAATTTTTATGTTATTCTCCTCCTTTTCCAATGTGTTTCATCCTACTATATATTTTATCTATTTAAAAACCTACTTGCACTAATCCTAATTAGTGTGCTCAATTGGAAAGCACTTCTTGGACTGGATAAAACATTATTTTTGAAATTATGTTTTGAGTCTTGCCTATTTTAATTGTAATGTAATAAAATGTTACAACTTACAATGGTTAGGTTTCTATGAATGTTAGAATACTTAAGTTGAATGTTCCATGTGTTAACCTCAGTAGGGTAGTATAAATGGTTTTTCCAACAATATACCTATACTAGGTATAACGTAACAAGGTGCAATATATTGCTTATCAACATCATGGTCAAAGAGAATATAATCACTACGTTGATCATGGTACAAATAAATGTACAAGTGATTGCTTTTTTATTGACGTGTCGAGCACATTGACAAGACACTTATCATGTTTGTTGTTTATTGATAGTTACGGGTTAAAATAATACAATATCGTCTGTTTTTGCGGGCAAGATCAACCCCGAGAAAGCGTGAAACAACGACAACACCATCCGCACGCTCGTTCCTTGATGCGCCTGTCACACACTCGACGAGTAGTATGGGAAGTAGCGAGGAAAGGAGGCAGACTTAACCCGGTTTCCTACACGCTATTCAAATTAATGATCAACTAACATGGAATTCAAATCAATAACCCATATTGAACGCTGATCGGTGGAATATTATCAGACAGAAAGGAACAGGCGCAGGAGTTTCGCGGCGATGGAGGTGCTGGTTAACCCTACTCTGCTATCTAAAATATATTAGGTATGTTGTTGAAGTAGAAACAGCGATTGTTAATTAAACCCTTAGTAAATGTTTCTGTCTTGTAAATATAACTAAGATTCCCGACTAAATATTACACATTCTTGGGGTTCTTGCTAGATAATTAATCTGTTTGAGTTGAAATACAAACAGCAAACAGAAGCATTTGTTCTATTTACTATCCGTAACATAACGCAACAATTAATTAAAAATAGTTATATTGCAAATCTTTCTAAAATTATTGGTTTACCAACTGTACGAGTAGAATTTAATCTTTGCCCGGTGTGTCTGATAGTGATAACACGAAAAATATAAACCAATAATTCGTGAACCTCAAAAAACGGCATAATACGGAACTCTTCTTGGGAAATAATTATGCGGACAGTTTAACTGTAATTGCATAATTATGTTAAATTATTTTCATCTGAATAGAATAAATAATTAATGCAATTCACTTTTGGTGTATATTTTAAGTGTATGACTGCAATTTTTGCTAGTTATTTAGGTATTATTTTATAATGTTTTATTTTAGCAATCGCTTAAGACTGGTTTAAATCAATGTAATCATAAAGATAAGTGTCGGTAAAGTTGGTTGTGATGTGACAATTTATTTCCGTTGTTAAATATTGGACAAATTAAATGAATGTAAGTCAATGTTTCGAAGACTAGACAGTAGACACATCACTTATATTCGAAAATCCGTATTTTATACACTACACCATTGTTGTATTCTTATGTAAGTACATATTAATTTGACTTCCATTATTCGAAGCTTATATAATTGAGATAGGCACTACGTTTCCCGCCATCTTATTTCTATTTTATGTTTACCGGAAGTCCCCACTTTCGTCCCTCCATGGTGAAGAGGTAGGGAGTGTTAATAAAAGCGAGCTTACTCGTTTGCCAAATCATTGGCGTCTTGTTTCCCGCCGGACTCAGTAGTGTCTACTAAACAGTAACAGGTAGTAACAAAATAATAATAAGGACATAAACACAGGTATGTCATTTTTTAATATATTTAATGAATAAAACGTAAGTAATTTTAAAAATTACTTTCATACGATAAAAATGTATTAACACTTTGTAAAATAATCTTTTAACGGATTTTTCCGTTCTAAATTAGTAGAAAACGACATTGAAATAAATATTTAGAAATAACAAGGTTTGTAAAATTTTTAATTTTACTAAAATTATTACCTCTTTCTATATTATTATATATAATAAATAATGTAAGATATATACATAGGTATATATATATTTTGCAGTAAAAGCCAGTATAATTTTTAAATATTTTATTTTTTAGGATGAATGAAAATATTATTACAATGACTGATAATAATGAACCAGTTGCGGGTCCGTCTGCACCTCGAAGTCGCCTCATTTCAGACTCTAGCTCTGACAGTGACAGCTCCTCATCCAGATCGTCAGACTCGGCTAAGCATCGCCATTCTAGGAATAAGAAAAAAAGGAGGGGCAAACGCAGACGCTGCTCGGATCATAAATACAGACAGCTGTATAGAGAAATGAACGACATAAAAAAAAAATTTTAACCAATCAATTTCAGTCGCATCAGGGTAATGAACAAAGTTTTAATGAAAATGAAGATAACATTTCAGTCTTCTCAAATGTAAGTGGCAATCTTTACGATATAAATGATGATGTTTCTGACTGTAACAAAGTTAAGGAAAAAGAATTAACTTTTAATATTGAGACAAGGCTTAAGGAACCATCCATGCCAAAGTCTTCAGATAGTCATTTACAACTATTAAGTGACCTTCAACACTTAAACAATACTTCTTGGAATGACATAAAGTATGCAGAAGCTCAAAAAGCATATATTTCTTCTCCTGGCTTTACGGACTTGGAAACTAATGAAGAGGTCTTAAACTTTCAATCTTCTCGCCATTTAATACAATTAGATAAAGCTTTTGGAGCCCTTACCATGTGTGTTATAAAACAAAGGGACTCTCTCCAAAAACTGCTAACAGATTTCACGAAGTGGGTTAAAGAGAACCCTGAGTGTACAGGTATTAACAATAAATTATCCGAACTATTTACAGACAGTGACTACCAGAAAGTCTCCTCAGATATGTTACAGATTATCTGCGGTCACCGAGCTGAGGTAATACAAATGAGGCGTGAAGTTATTACAAAGCAAGTTAGAGACCCAACAATAAAATCTGTGATTCGGAAAATACCTCCATCATGCACCAATCTTTTCGTCGCAGAAAAATTTACGTCTACAGTAGAAAAGGCGGGTGGAATTCGGAAGTGTTTTTGGCCTTTAAGGAAATCTCGTATGACCACTTTGCAGGCAGAGGGTAAAAAGCCCAGCGTCTCCTTACAGGATCACGCATGTCATAAAAAACCCTCACAGGGTTATTGTGGTTGTTACCCTAACGATCTGCCTCCGCAAAGTAGCAGTCACCACGGCTCGCATTCTGTTACCCCGAGTAACCGTGGGACATTTCGTGGACGCGGCGTTTCGCGGACACACATTAAACATCAGAACCAAAGAGGTTCCGGAAATAAACGTGTCGCTTCACCCTCCCGCAACGCTGGAGATAGTAAGCGACGTCGTTTTTGACACGAATTTTCAGGCAGGCCGTCTCGCTCAATATGTGGACCTATGGAAACAGTTGGGAGCATCGGAAACAATAATAAAAATAATTTCCAGGTACCGTATACCATTTCACAAAAAACCTCCGCTCATTCATGTGGACTTACAAAAAAGAGCTGTAGAAGTGCCTCGTTCTCACGACATGACTGCCGCTATCCACAAAATGAGGAAAGAGGGAGTCTTGAAACTATGCAATCCGTCACCAAGTTTCCTTTCATCGATGTTTTTAGTTCGCAAGACAGACGGTACTGCAAGACCAGTGTTCAACCTAAGGGCTTTAAATCGTTACATCAAAACAGAGAAGTTCAAACTTCTAAACATGTATCGAGTGCCAGATTTCCTTCAACCAGGAGATTGGCTTTGCAAAGTCGACCTATCACAGGCGTACTTTCACGTACGTGTCGCACAGAGTCATCGGAGGTTCTTACGCTTGATATACCAAAAACAACTCATGGAAATGACGTGTTTACCATTTGGGCTAAGTACTGCACCAAAGGCTTTCGCGACAGTTACCAACTGGGTGGCTCAAATTTTTCGCGAAAAAGGTATACGTATATTAGTGTATTTAGATGACTTTTTAATAGCACACCAGTCGACAAAGGAGTTGGAGAAACATGTTCAGTTTGTTATACAAACTCTAAAATTGTTAGGATGGATTATAAACAACGAGAAATCAATTCTTGTTCCATCTAAGTCAATTATGTATTTAGGTGTCGAGTGGGACCCTTCCACTAATGTAAAGAAACTTCCTACAGAGAAAGTAAATTGTATCATAACCAAAATTTCTGAAATTCGAGATAAACAACGTACAACTCTTAAACAGATACAAAGCTTAGTAGGTCTTTTAAATTTTGCAAGTTTTACTGTCCCAACAGGTCGGCTCAACTTCCGGGCGTTATTAATGCTGCTCAACAAAATGTTAAAATCGGAGATCAGGTGGCATACGATCCCACAGGATGCCAGGAACAACCTAGAATGGTGGCTCAGGAACTGTCGTAAGACTTCACCTATTCATATGCCTCCGCCCACTCATTATCTGACAACCGATGCATCACATATTGCATGGGGTGCTCGTCTTAATAATATGAGTCTGTCAGGCTTTTGGTCCCGAGACGAAATTAAGTTACATTCCAATATAAAAGAAATGTTAGCCATATTAAAGGTCTTTCAAATCTATTATAAAGTGTTGAGTGGAACCACAGTTCTAGTTCAATGCGATAATAAAACTGTAATCGCATACCTTCGCCACGAAGGTGGCACAAAATCACATAAACTTTTAGATTTGACATTTGAAATGTTTCAAATATTAGAACGATATCGTATACATTTAAAAGTTTTTCACATTCCAGGGATGTACAACAGTCACGCCGACCATTTGTCAAGGCTTCGTCGGAACCCAGAGTGGCATCTGATAACCGAATGCACAGAGAGGATCTTTCGCAGATGGGGGGTCCCGGTAATCGACCTCTTCGCTTCCAGTCAGGCTCATGTGGTAACGAATTATGTCTCACTCAATCTAAAAGATCCTCAGGCAATATTTCACGATGCCTTTTCACGAGAGTGGAATTTCCAGCTAGCCTGGGTATTCCCCCCACCGTGTCTCATACCCAAGGTATTGAGTCATCTCAATCATTCACAGGGAATATACTTGTTGGTTGTCCCTCGTTGGGACAAAGTTTATTGGCGAGCAGATCTGAAAAGCCGAGCGATTGCAGCTCCGTACATTATTCCACACCTGGACAGGTTCCTGATCGACGTGTCGACGGGTCTGGCTCCATCGAAAGTCAACGAGATGGTGATAGAGGTGTGGAAATGTGGGGGTGGAATCAGAGTCTAAAAGCTTGGAGCGAACAACAAGTAGATCTTCTGAGTAAGTCATGGCGTCATTCAACACAAAAGACTTATAATACTGCTTGGAAACGATGGTTACAATGGTCAGACCAAAATCAGATTGATCCACATAATCCACAGGGTGGAGATGTAGCTAGATATTTATCAGACCTTCATTTAATTAACAATCTCTCTTATAATACTATTCTTTTACACAAGTCTGTTGTATCTACTCTTTGTAATCCGAATTCGGCAGAAAAAATTAGTTCTCACATTTTAGTAAGACAAATGTTGAAATCCATAGCTTTACAAAAACCTACAATCTCCAAACCTCCGATTTGGAATTTAGATAGTCTTGCGTCATACTTAAGTACTTATACCTTAGAACATGACAATCCTTTCCAAGTACAAAGACACACATCAATTTTATTACTTTTATGTTCTGGTAGGAGAATTCATGATTTAACTTTATTGAAAATTGATAATGACCATTGTATCCAAAATATTAATGAAATCATATTTTGGCCCTCTTTTGGCTCAAAAACCGACACGTCGGACTACAGACAATCAGGTTGGAAGTTGACAGCTAACCCAGATAACATCAATTTAGATCCAGTTTACTGGATAACGAGAACTATTGAAGTACTTGATTCTAGACGGAATAATCATAAGTTAAATAACTTATTTGTCACTTTCAGAGGACAGATTAGACCTGCCTCAAAGACTATTATTTCAGGGTGGATTAAATCCCTTTTCAAAGATGCGGGTATAACTGCTACGCCTGGAAGTATTAGGTCAGCAGTTGCGTCAAGAAATTGGTGGGACAATTTCCCAATGGAAGATATTTTATTGAGAGGAAATTGGCGATCCCAAAATACTTTTTGTAAATTTTATAGGCGAGAAGTTCTACCCGTATCTGTTCCAAATAAGTCTATTACAAGGTTTTTTGATCCAATTGATTAAGTTATAAATATTTCTGATTATAAGACTCAGTTAATTAATTAATATCGATAGCATATTGTATACCTATGTTTAACGCTGTTTTGTAATATGTTAGTTATAAACTATTATAGTAGTGTGGATTATTTTTATGATAAACTATACATCTAATATATTCCTATTATATATGGATTATTTTTGGATTATTTTTAAGATACCTAAACCTAAAAAAAAAAAATTTTGTATATTTCACATTGGCGTCTTTCACATAAGATAAACTTTCGATCCCACCAGGCGATAACAAACAATTCTCAATTATATAAGCTTCGAATAATGGAAGTCAAATTAATAGAGGCGTTTTACCTACCAATAAAACGCATATTAATTTACTTACCTTATTCGAAGCTTATAGTTTAAATTCTGCCTGAGGATTTTCGCCGCAATGATTTGGCAAACGAGTAAGCTCGCTTTTATTAACACTCCCTACCTCTTCACCATGGAGGGACGAAAGTGGGGACTTCCGGTAAACATAAAATAGAAATAAGATGGCGGGAAACGTAGTGCCTATCTCAATTATATAAGCTTCGAATAAGGTAAGTAAATTAATATGCGTTTTATTGGTAGGTAAAACGCCTCTAATATTATGTATTTCTACATAGTCCTATCAGGATGAAGTGGCCTATTACACTTATCAATATTCAATACTACATTATATGGTTAATTAAATAGTGCGATATAAAATATCATCAGGTATGTCAATGTGTGTTGTTTTGTGGGTATGCCCTACATTATATTATGACTGTTGACTTACTATTGAAATTAATATAATAGTTGGGGAGCCGAAGAGGGGATTTTTGTAGTAACTGGAGCGCTTCAGATTAAGATAATACGTGTCCCATGTGCCTCTTGTAATCTAGGCATTTTTTTTATTTGATTCGTGGAGCTAAAAAAAAGTTATCAAAAATTTTATCCGACGTGTCAGATTAAAGTTGGAGATGTTAAGTAGGTGTCAAAGAAGCTTCAACAAGAAGCACAAACGATGTGTCGGGTAAGCTCATGGGGACTTATGCAAAAGTTAAAAAGTAAATCACTCGAGTTTTTAAATATTTTGTATTGGATTCACCGTAATACTTTTGTCATCTCGATCTTGTCGAATCTGACGATAAATATAATCGATATTACAAAACAATTTCGAAGGAATTTTCTTTTTCAAAGATTAAATAAGGCCGACTCCTCTCCATTCCACTGCTAAAATAAATAAAAATATATTTTTTTCTTCTATCATCTAATCACCAAAATCTAATAGGTATCAACAACGCTCGAGAAACTAGTAACTATACGTTTAGCATTCTGGGCTCCCCATCTATAATAAAGAACTCTATTTTGCACCGAGCAGTGTGTAAAGCGTTTGTAAACTGTAAAATGAATGAAGTTAAAAACGTAAACCTCAGACCAAATATAAAAGTGAACACAGAGCTTTGCGAACCACACATTGAGGCCAGTATAAAGTACCTTGCCGTGTAATTAGCATGCGCACTACATGCCTAAACAACCGGATTCAGTTTTTAACCCCCGACGCAAAAACGACGTGGTGTTTGTTATAAGTTTGACGTGTCTGTGTAAATGTGTATGTGTCTGTCTGTGGCATCGTAGCTCCCAAACGGTAAATCGATTTTAATGCGGTTTGTGATATGAAGTCGAGAGTGTTCTAAGCTATGTTTGATGGAAATTGGTTTAGGTCTTCAAGGTCAACAGAGCGTTTGTTAGGTGTGATAGGAATGTTACACGATAAGGGCGTGTTTCACCAAGCAATGTTAGTTATATATCATGTTGTTCTTTTCGTAATTCATATCAATGAACGAGAAGGCATGGTATTTTAACAAGCCGTTATCACTAACATGCCTTGGTGAAACCGGGACTAAGTAGGGGGGTTTTTTATTATTATTTATTTAGTTTTGTTGTTTGACAAAGCTCTGTCTTCACTCTGAAATAACTTCTAACAATCGCCCAATGACTTAGTTTAGTTACGAGAATACTAACAAATACTATCTGTGTCCCTTGTACATAGATTTTGCGATAATTGTTATAGCATGCGTAACTAAATTGAGATCTTTGTTGTAGTATGTAAGAGCGAAAGGCAGTTTTTTGTCTGCGTCAATGTTATAATGTTCAAGATGTAATTAAATGTGGTTGGTGGATTTTATTCACACAAGTTTGTTGTTGTTCGGTAATTACGACTATTAAAATATAAGATATTTTTTTCAATTGTGCCACTATTTATGCGAAGCCGTGTATCAGAATGCATTTTTGATGTGGGTCAACTTCGCTGTTAACTGAGTAAAGACTTGGCCATTATTTACAAATCACTACACTGAAAGTCGAATGTCTATCTTGAATATGAAATTACGACTTACAGGTAGGTTACCAAGTAGAAAAAGTATTGAAAATGTTTTTAAAAAAAATTCGAAATAATTTTTACCACTAGAAATATCAAAATCCTTATTACATTTTCTGGGTATAAGTGCCTAACGCATTAAAGGTAACTCGAATACTGTGTCAATTTCACCAACGCATGTTAAAGTTGATTAAATGTCATGTTATTATCCCTTTCGTATTTCCTGTCAATGAATGAGAAGGCTTGGTGTTTAAACAAGCTGTTAGCACTAACAAGCGTCGATGAAATCGGGACTAAGCAGATACAAATAACTATTTTATTTTATTTTATTTTATTTTATTTTATTTTATTTCGGAAAACAAACAGTATACATTGGCTGATATAAATAACTAAGAAAGTAACAGAGATACCATTTACATGTTTTCGCATATAAATCGCATATAAAATATTCCGCTACAGCTGTGCATATTTACGCAGGTGTAAATAACTCGTTCACAATAGGCGTGGTTTTTATTAATAATGATTATTAGGCACTTAATATTGAATTTGAGAAAAAGGGAAAATATCGATACCTACGTAATATATATCGTATGTTATTCTTTGCTTTCTTTAAAAGCTTTTTGGACATACGATATGTTACGTAGGAGCTATCGTTATGTACAATTTACAACCGAAGTATGCCTACCGTAAATCGTCCGCGAGGGGCAGTCCCCACGGTGACGCTACCAGTTACACCTCCTTCATCGCTCATCTGGTATCAGTTTGGCCATAAATTTGACGCTGGCCATCGACTTGGTATAACACCATCGTGGCGGCTTTATATGGATAGCCAGGCGTTTAGATTTATTCAATAGGCTCACTCTTGGATTGTAATTCTGAACGTTCATTGGTGTTTTTGTTTTGTTAACTCAAATGTTAGCTGATCAACGATTTGATCAGTCTTTCAGAAACCAGGGGTTAGTGTCAGTTGGCTGTGCTTCTAAATATGTTGATTATAAATATAACGCGACATTTTTTAATGCACTAGGACTAGTTAATTAATAAATGTCGCGTTAGTAGTATAAGTTGACCCACAATATTCAAAATGCTATATTTTAATTACAATAAGAACTTTTATAATACTGTAAGGACTAAGCATAAGTTTTAAGTTAATGTTTGCAACCAAAAACTATACATTGATATTGTTTGATGTATGAAATAAAAATATTGAAAAATATCCTTAGCTTTTCCTTTACTAATTCTGGTCCGCCCTATAAACTTCTGTGATCATATTGTGAATATTAATTAATGTCATATGATATAATTATAGATTTTAATATGTGGTATAATCAAACAGGTATTTTTGAATGATGTTAAGATTCATAGTAATTAATAGATATTATAAAATGTGAACTATTTTTGAATAAACGGCCACTTATGTGAGTAAAAGTTCGTTCCTCCTGCTGGCACTTCTATACTATTAGAGGAAGAAGCTTGTAACTTTCCACGTAGATAGGCCACGCGCCATGCTAATCACTGTCCTAGCACTACCTTGACCTCCGTAGCGCAGTGGTTCAGCGCGTTGGTGCTAAACCGAGAGGTCGCGGGTTCGAATCCCGCCGAGGGAACAAAAAGTTTTCAATGTTCCTGGGTCATGGATGTGTATTAAATTTGTGTATTAATATAATAAAAAATCTTAAATATACGTATAGTATAAAAGTATTTAATATATATTTCCGTTGTCTGGTACCTGTAACACAAGTTCTTCGGATACTTAGCACAGGGCCAGAATGACGTGGTGTGAAGCGCCTATAGATATTATTATTATTAAGTATAGACTATTCGCTGCGATACTTAATCGTGATAGTGGAGATGGTCTCAAATCTTGACTCTAAAATCAAAATATTTTACTTCCAAATGAAACTTAACAAGCTATTTTCAGAAAGTCGACAAATAGGTTACCACCGGTTCAACCCTACTCAAGCCCGCGGAGAAGAACCGGCGTAAGAAACTCAAAAAAGACGGAAAATTGTTATGTTTTAAAAATAACACAGAATATCTATGTTTACAATGTATGACTATTTTCACTTGTATGTGACATTTTCTCAACTTCAATTCTGGTCGGGGTTAACCGTTAACATAACATAAGCCAAGTGTGCCTTTTCCGGAGTGTTCTCTTATTTTGATGGTGGCCCGGTCCCCGGCACCCGCAAGTGGTTTTAGAGGGTAAACCGGACGTAGCGAGTCGGGAGCCCGCATACTAGGAGACACTGGGGCATGCGTAACGCATTACCCTTGCGAAATAAAAAAATGTGTGTATACCTACTTACTTGTTACACCTATAAGCTAACATTGCGAAAATCAATGATGCATTGGACGCAACATTTTCTATATTAAAGCTGTCATGGCGTCATAGTTGTAATAATTTGGTTGGCGTCCAGAATCAATAATAATAATGTTGTTCACGAAGTGTAGACATCTTCACTATGTTGTCAACAACACATTATTATAAGTATGTAGGTGTATTATAGGTACCACCGCGCCGTATCAAAATGTTATAAGTTTAACTTTATTATAACATAGTAGGTAATAATATTTTTATTTTCAACAACTTAGGCTCAATTTTTGTTAGTTAACAATATAAAACTTAAGGCTAATGTTCGTAATCTAATATTATTAATTTCTGCATTCCCCTATAATAGAGCCAAAATACATTTTTAAAAATTCTTATACGTACAAGATATTATACTACAGTTATGTTTGTTGTCTGTCAAAGTCACATATTTATTCCTTAGGAGAAAGTTATCTGACGATTGAAAAATCGGCCCTTAATGAACTATAGTCAGAGCCATGAAACGTGGCACGGAATTTCAAAGACTACCTACCTATATAGAGTATACATAGTGAGATTGCGTGGTACTTTTGAAAATCGTGATATTTTGAAAGAGCACTGCAGATTTCTTTAGCAATTTCTGTCCTGAATTATAGTAGGTACCCACATACAGGTGTATCTACACTGTATAACACTTTACTTAAGTGTTACCACTAAGCAAATGATAGTGTTACGTAGTTTCGCTAGGCTTCTATTTTAATAATGTTTTATCTTATATTTTTTTTCTTTTATAACTATTTATTTTATTTGTTCTGTTCTCTAATTCTCTAATTTCTTAATCCTTGTAAAATGAGAGTTTTATTAAATAGCCATGCAAAAAACTATAAATCAACGGTTTGTGAAGCGTTCGCAATCAAAATCAGAGGCTTCAAAGATCTCAAGAATTACGCAGAAATCCGAATAAAATTGATGAATAACTTTTTGTTGCGTTCGTAAGTCGTAACCACATTATTTAGCATCACGCCATGTAGGCATCTATTGTACATATTTAACTAATAATTATCTGCGTATGTGTGTGTGACGATCCAAGTGTGTGAACTCTCAATGCCACATCAAACTTGTTTTACAAATATTACTAATGCTGGCAAGTGGCAACTATAAAATTAATATTTATATTAGTTGCCTTCATGTTCTTACAGTTTGCGTGGCTTTACTTGGCTTGTCTACTTTTATATAAGAAAGTTATATTTTGAGATTTGGGCAGTCCGATAATTTTTTTCTAGCTGCCTGCTGGCTCGATGGCTTTACCGAAGTTTTTAACACCGTATAAATTTGTAAGCACCGTTAGTTTATAGTCTATCTAGGAATATTGTAAAATATCGAGAAATTTTAGAGCGGAACAAGTATGTGAGTGAAATTGTAAGTAGTAACTTACAATTTAACATATTATTTGGTGAGGTTGTAAACTATTGAAGTGAAACCGTCAAATTGTGAACTAACATTCAACGAAACGCACCTTGCGCGCTGATTGGTTGAACGGCATATTCCCCACGCTGCCATATTTGTTCCCTGTTCGTTTCCTGTTAGACCGACCAATCAGCCTTCGGACAGTTGACAACTTAACGCCGGACATATCTTCTTTTATATATAAAAATTAATCGCTGATCGTTAGTGTCGCTAAAACTCGAGAACGGCTGAACCGATTCGGCTATTTTTAGTCTTGAAATATTCGTGGAAGTCCAGGGAAGGTTTAAACGGTTTCTATGTTCAACGAAGTAGCCACGGGTCAGCTAGTTGTAATATAACTGTTTCGCTTCGATAGTTTATAAACTACCAAAAAATAATGCGTTAATTTGTAAGCAGTATGTTTGTTCCGCTTTACAATGTGCTTACAATTTATGGTTACATATACGAGTAGGTATAAATCAAATGTTGGTGTATCAAATACCTATTGAGTATTAATTACCTATTGGTACCGATGATCTAACGTAGGTGTATCATGTAAAGAATTAGTAACGACTAACGACATCCTGCTTCCTTTGTCAATACAAAAGTTCTGAAATTAATTACTATTTTATTTTTATGTGCTTACAATATTATATAATTTGTAAAACCAAGATTTGGATTCGGTGCACGCGGCAAAATATTTTTTTTTCTGTTCCGCGCTACCGCTACAAAAATTTCAATGAATATAATCATATTATATACCCACTTCAATCGCTCGTATCTCGTATACGCATAATCAAATTTTTTTTTAAACGATGAAAATCAATAGGTAACTAATTTCAACTGGTTGTCAATTGCCATAATAGATCATGGAGTTGAGCTTGTTCGTATCTATGTTAGTATATACAGGATGTAAAAAGAACAGTCACTATAACTTTGGGATATACTCATATCCTAAAGTTACCGAGTACCTATCTACTAAGCAGGGATGAAATGGATATTAAATTTCGGATACGGATATGGATATTAAATTATTTCAGATTATCCGTTTGCTTCGAATAATTTCGGTTACGGATATTACATTTTTATAGTACCAATACTTTAATTTAGGATTCGGTTACGGTTACGCAGCTCCCTAACATCTCTGCTACTAAGTACCTTTTATAAATCTAGAAATTTATCTGTCCCACTGGGCTATAAGAGGGAAGAAAGAGAGAGTGCTTCTGTGTGGGCACACACTTGGGCACAATAAAATATCTCCTACGTAGCTGGCCTGGTTTCAATGAAACCAGCCACCGTCACAGAAATCGGTGTGGGCTAATGTGTGGACTATGCAGTTTTTAATACCTACTAATATTATTCGGCTACTAATTTTAAACTGGATCGTATTTTGTGAGCAGTAGATTTACCTCTACCTACTGTGCTTTTATACGTAGGTACATTTTATGTATAATAAGTAAATAACTAAGTAGTCAATCGTTCGATAATAATAATGCATCAAACAATGCGTAATACGTATACAAAATATAAAAATTAGTAATCGATTTATTTTAGAATTTATAACAGTTGCCCTGGTACAAAATATTAGGTTTTAGGTGCCTAATGGGCATGTTTCGCCATTGAAATATCAATGGCGAAACTATAATTTACAAAACAATAAATATTTAATATAAGGTAAGTGATACAAATAAGGCCTATAATCAAATAAGGCCTATAGTAGGAAAAAGTCTTTTAAAATATATTTACATCAAAAATACTTCACACTTACATAAACAAGAGCTCCACGATTCTGAAAACAATCCCCGAAAGGCCCGATCGCGATCACAACGACGGTAAAGGCCAATTGTCTGTCGAGCAAGGGTATTTTCATTGCGCGCTATTAATTTGTCGTCATTTATATCGAATAATATTACGTTATTATTAAAAGTTTTGTTTCAAGTAACGTATGCGGATTACAATATAACTCATCAAAAAGGTAACTATGACTTCAAATTGTAATTTTTAAAATATGCGAATTAAGTACTGCTTTTAATATTTATGAAGTGCAATGTACTAAATAAGGCCTACTTTTTTAATAGGCCATATTTCTGACCCTAGGCCTTATTAGGAATTTACTCAATTTTAACTTTATTATGTTTGTTTACAGATTGATCATCTTAATCATTTTTAAATTATGACCACCGAAACATTTAAGAATTTATTCTTCTTCAGAAACAGAGTGTGACATCGCAAATGTAAATCCCAACAACATTACTTAACCTAAGTCTGATGGCGAAGACACTGAAGATGACGAACCTCTGGCTAAAATTGCAGAAGACTGATGTCCAAAAATGTATGCTTACTCCTGACTACAGTATTGTTAAGGACCATCCACCTAGGAAAGCATTAAATTATAAAGGTCAACGAGTTACCAAAGGCTTGACAAAAAGTGATGTAGACGTATTTGTGTTTCCTAATTGTCAGGGAAATTGATTACCTCTACTAGTACTTATTATCAGTAAGACTGATTAATGTTCTTAAGCAAATTATGGTACTTAATACGTTCCAAGGCCTTATTTAGTTACCTTGCTTAATTAAGGCCTATCAAAATATATTTGAATTTTCAATATTTAACATTTTTTTTGGAAGATATGTTAATTTGCTATATTTTTTTTTGTATGGATACGTTTTTTTTAATATTATTCTTTATTTGTTGTTGATATGCGACTTCAAGACTGACTTGCAATTCAAGCAAAATATTTAGTAAAATAACTTGGGATGTTGCTCAAAGATCTCATGGAAATACTTGTTAAAGGCCACAGAAATACATATTTTATGTATTTAATACCCTAATAACAATATTTCTATTAAAAAAAATGATGTAAGTATATAGGCCTTGTTAAATCACTATGTTTTTAAAAGGCCTAAGGCTAAGGTTCCAGAATTACCTCTTTTTAAGTGATTTTTAATTAAAGATCATAATATGTTTTCTTAAATAATAAAAATTTATGAACCGAAGAATAATGTCTTGCTTTTATTTATCACTATATTCGAATAATTTATCAGGATATGAGTGTTTGAAATTAGGTAGGCCTTATTTGTATCACTTACCTTATACATATTTACACTATGTATTGTGACGGCTATTATACAACAATATTTGCTAAAAGATAGCCCGCGCAAGTTTCTTACGTGGCGTCGGTTCTTCTCGCCGGGCTAGTTTACGAACCGGTGGTAGGACTTAGGAGACATCATGTATTTATTATATAAGTGTTATTTAATAACCTATATGGAAGTTTTAATTTAATTTGATTTGATATTATCAATACAATCCTAGGTCTTGTGACTGTACTATGTAAGTGCATCCAGTACCTAAACTAGCAAGGAGCATCCTTGTAAATGCGTCTGAATCGCGTCAGGCTTTCTACCAACGAGAGAGAGAGAGAGGGGGAAAGAGAGAAAGAGAGCTAAACGTGATTGAAGATATTATTGCTGCCAAGAGTGCTAAGTTAGGCATACCATACCGTATACACTTTGCGTTTGCAACAAGCGAAGAATGATAATAATTTGGGCAATTGTCCATTTATAATATAGATTTACATACTTAGTACTTGTGACGCGACAATCTTAAGACAGTTTATTTAATAGACTCTAATTATAGATACGTAAAAGCGTACAGTTGAAAAAAATACTCATAGACGAAATTGTCTAGGAGCGATTCAACTGTTTTAAAACTAAGTCTTTAATGTGACTTTTTGAAAGACAAATCTGTCTTTAGACTATCGTTTCCCAACGAAAGCGCTTGCCCTCAGTTGCAGTTTTAGCACACTTATATATTTTGTACATCTATTCTTCTTGTCTTATATATAAAAATGAATCGTTGTTCGTTAATTTCTCTAAAACTCGAGAACGGATAAACGATTCGGCTATTTTTGGTCTTGAATTATTCGTGGAAGTCCAGCGAAGGTTAAAACGGTTTGTAAGCTCAACGAAGTGGGCACGGATCAGCTAGTCTATCTATATGAATGATAATGAATTACTGTTCGTTAGTCTCGCTCAAACTCGAGAACGGCTTAACCGATTTGGCTATTTTTAGCCTTAAAATATTTGTGGATGTCCAGGGAAGGCTTAAGCGATGAGAAAATATGGAAAATTTGCGAGAAAAGCACTAAAAATAAAACCCCTCCCAAGACGAGCCAAGCGGAGCGCAAGGGTACTTACTACCTTTTTTCGAAACGTGTCTACTTACAGGTCAACCTACTTACTTATTTATTTAAAACATGAAAGATTTTTAAAAATATTGATATGATCACTATAAGAGGTTGATAGACCGACCGACTAACCCCGACTTGGTATAACATGGATCTCACAACTTGTTACGATAGAATAACTAAGTAGCGAGACTTGGGCATTTCTTACAAGTTATGTTTTTGATGGGATAATCTTTATTGGCTCAGCTTAAATTTTCACACGACCGTCGAACGATTTATATGAAAAGTTCAAACTTAACAATTGGCTTTATTGCTTTACTTTCAAGATGATGTTTAAACTTTATAATTGTTTTTTGATTAGAAATAAATAAATTATTCAACGATCCTATCGCTGGAGGCATGAGATAATTAAGAGGCTGTAAGCTCACGCGAGGCTTAGACTTTCCGATAACACGAGTATCGGAAAGTCTAAGCCTCGCGGAAAAGGCGACTCCAGTTACAATATCTACGGAAATATTTACATTGAATTTCATGAATTTCATTTTATGAGAATAATTGCCTCCGTATTTCTCGTGAAAATACTACGCTCGGAAAAGACCAAACAACAAACCCTCTCTTCCAAGAATTCTCTTAAAATGTTAACTAATTATTATTTGAATTTTACAAACCCTCTTTATCTATTGATGATCTTAATTTGACGGCCTCAGTGACTGAGCGGTTAAAGCGTCGGCTCTCAAGTTATGTTCCAGGGTTAGGGATGTGTCTTAAACATATGTAACTGTCGAAAGTATTAAATATATTCCCGTTGTCTGGTACCTGTAACACAGGTTATTCGAAAAATTAGCACCTGATTGTCGTGACGCAGAAGCGTCTAATAGAGATTTCCTACTTCAAATTTATTCAGTTTTTATTCTAGAACTCTCTACTCCCTCTCTACTCGTACATTTTGACGGCATCACTGTTCAACGAAACACATAATCATGTTCTTCGAGAACTTAGCACCATATAACGTGGTGTTAAAAGCGTCTATACATTTTAACATTAACCAGACATCTATATAGATGGTATCACAATTTAACCAACATCGCTGGCGGTGGCGAGAGCGACTCGGTCTGGCGCTGGCGACACGTGATGTTCACAACCCTACCTCAATACACAGACTATGCGCGCGCCGCGCCTATTACATCACGCAGCGCCGCAGCCCTGACCACGGTCAATGGCTTGCTTTGAAGGTGCCCCCTAAATTGTACGCCGCTCAGTTTAGTGACCGATTTCCTTCCCGTACATTTAGAAACGACTGCAGCTGTGCTGTGCGACAGAGAGAGACCGTTGTGCTGCGACAGAGAGGGAATGAATATACCTACATACTCCATTGAAATGATGCGGTATTTGTTAAAATTTATTCGCAATGTTCTTAAAAATATCTTTATATTCTTTGTACCTTGTAGGATTAGATAGGTACAATGCAATAATACTGTAGAGTAACAACATGCGGAATAGCGATATAACACTTGAGAGCGGTTGATATGCAATAAATAAATACCTAGTTACTTATATTGTAAAGTCATTGCTACATCACGTAGGTATCTAACTTCTAAGTACATAACAAGTTATTATTTTTTTACATGTAAAGACATCTCTACATGTAACAGGTACTTGTTTATCTCTTATGAGACAATCTTTTTGTCCATGGTTACAGACAGTCTCCAGATTTTCTTAGACGTATTTTTTTGTAACAATCATTTTTATATTTTGTATTCTATTTTACGTTCTTTATACGCAGTTGTAATGTTGAATATCATAAATAAAGTAACGTTTAATGAACATAGTTAATTATGACACGTAGCTCTAAATATAGTCTGTATGGGGACTGGGGCGTGTAGAGTACAGAATACACTGCTGAGTAACATCACGCCGTCACAGATTACTAAACGCCGTGTGCTATTAATTCGTCGTGTTACATCATCACTGATAGGCTGATATTATGTTTATCCACAGCAGACAGAATTAGATTTCAAATACACATTGTAGACTCCCAGATGAAATGAAAGGCTTAAATAATTGTGGACTGTATATTATTATAAGATATGAAGGTCGTCTACATCTGATGGTTGGTTAAGACTTAAGAGTAGTCTAAAATCTATCGCACGGCTGTGTGCGCAGGCGCACGCAAACGCCCCGCGCGTCCCGCTCGCCCCGTTTGCTCCGCTCGCGCCGTTGCGATGTAGTCAGCGTTTTTAGAGTTCCGTACCCAAAGGGTAACAACCGTATTTAGTACCCACTGTTAAATATGAGAATAATGTGTTTTAGACGAATTGAAACAAGCGTGCATTTATTCCAACTTTTTTAATCGTTGCCCTAACATTTCTCCCCCAATGAGGACAAGCCAATATTAATATAAAATAATTAAACCTAAAATTACTTTTTCTGTATACCTAATATACATATAACAAAACACTAACTTTACTATTGTAAGTCAATATATAACAACCATAACCAAACACTATTTACTTTAACTGACCTACAAATATCTCCTATAATCTACACGAGGTCCCTTATAACTCTGTTAGGATTCCTCGACGCCAGTACACCGTCTGTACCATCAGAATACGAAAGCTCCTCAGGAACAACAACGTTCTCCTGTTCACTCGACAGTGCATCGTCTGTACCATCACAGGCCGGAAGCTCCTCAGGGACAACAAATAACAACCCTATTTGGTCTTAGTAGACTAGAGTGACTCGAAAAGTAATGTGACGTCATTATCAATTTAATATGGCGGACGATCCAAAGGCGGAACAGTTATTTTTAATGCATTTCAACAATATGGGTATCAAATGAAAGGGCTTGTTGAAAGTGACTCGAAAATTAATGTGTCGTCATTCTAAATTCAATATGGCGGAACATCAAAGATGGCGGAGTAGTAATTTTAATGCATTTCTACAATAATTGGGTATCAAATGAAAGGGCTTGTTGAGAGTGACTCAAAAAGTAATGTGACGTCATTCTAAATTCAATATGGTGGAACATCAAATTATTTAATTTATTTTTTTAGTTTAAATTGAAAAAAAAATCTCAACCGGTTACGTTTTTCAGGAGGGAACAGGGGTCCCCCAAACGACGATTTTTTGTACTTTTAATAGGTAATTTTAGTTCGAGCTGCAGTTGTCTCTATCACGCTAGAGCTGGATAATATATTTTATAAATACCAATTTTTTATTTCCCTCAACCGTGCCGTTTCCTCTTAAGATCCCCAAAGAAAAATGCCAAATATTTACCGAGATCGAGTGTTATTATCAATATATTATGTAATTGATTCTATACGATTCATATTAACCGATCCGTACAAATAGTACTGACATTGAATATATCTAGACTATAGTCTAACTTCCATATTATAATATAGAAATTTTGAAAAAGAAAAGGAAGCACTTTTTATACATACTCGTATTTAAGAATATTTTAAATAAAATTAACTTTGAACGTTGAAATCTACGCCTTATACTCTGTTTTGTTCTTTCTAGAACAACTTTGAATGGCGTATGCAACTGCAGCTGTATGAAACTTATCATTGGGTCACTTAAGTCATAACAACCTGCGGCTGATTTTGCCTGTGATACATGCAGATATAAAAATTTATCTAATGATCGAGGATAACTTTTGAAAATATTGTGGAGTTTAAAATTTATATGAAAATTCCAATCACGTATATTACTTAGTTGATGATTATTAATTATTTTTTTATTAATTTAAATTTGCGAGTTTCTTACGCCAGTTATTCTTGCTGGGTTCCCGAACCGGTGGTAGGCATCACATAGAAGCTACGTTCATAAAACATTTTTTTGTAAAATTTACTCTGAATAAAAATATTTAATTTGATTTGTATTAGGCTATCTAAACTTGAAAATGGTTCCAAACTAGTTGGTACTGCTCATCCATAAAAAAGTCTACACCGGAAGAGAAAGACGAGAGAAGCAGTATTTATGACAAACCTTACCTCCTACGACTCAATTAATCGATCTTGTTCTATGAACAGGAGCACGATTCTCGGGCAGTGGAAAAAAGTTCTAATATTAGTATGTCCCGCTTTTTTTTGCATGAGAGGGACAGGCCGATAATAAAAACTAAGTTTGGCCTGAGAATTAGGTCCCTGGAGCACGATTCTCGGGCCTCGAACTTAGTTTTTACTATCGGTCTGTCCCGCTCATGCAAGCGAGATTTACCGCGCGTGCGAGCGGGATATACTAATATTCGGTATTATGTTCGAGGCCTGAGAATCGCCGCCCTGATTATGAATTTTTCACAAGATTTTCGCCGTTCATCGATTCCTGTTTGAGATATGGCTTCTTCTGTTAAAGATTTATATAGAATAAAGCAAAGATTAGTATAAATAATATAATACACACGAAAAATGCAATAAACCAAAGTATCTAGTGTCGTTCCTACTAACCAGTCAACACGATTTAACATCCCACCAAAAACATAAATGTAAAAAAAGGAGAGTCAAGTTCGATACAAAAATTCTGCTTGACTGTGGGCTCATTTGGTGGGTAACCATTAACCTTTCTAAAGCGAATGCATGTATAACGCAACACCAGCGTAACACCATTTAACTTAAATAATTTTACTCTACCGAAGCGAAATTTTAGAGCTTGAAGTCATTGACCTTGCCTAAAATCTGCTGGCCAATAGCGAATAGATTCCTTCGAACATTCCCGTCTGGTAGGGTTGCCATTTCTAAATTTTGGCAACCAGGACAAGACGCGACCTCGGATTTTAAAACCCAGAACCCGGACGTCGGAGTCTCGTCGTTGGTTGATCGCGGCGTCTGGACACAGTGCTTTTTTTAAAGCCCGGAATACAAATGAAGCCCCGCCCGAATGCTGCCCGGACGCTCTCTTAAAAAATGAGGCCTTTTGATCCGATATTGGATTGTTTACACAGTATTCGCCGAACGAAGTAATAACTATTTAAATACTTTAGTGCCTGGGACAGGCGGTTTTAAATGTCGCATGGTTGCCCAGTACATACAGCTTTCACACAACATATTCGGTCTAGAGCGGAATGACTGGTCAATTTATATGTCTAGGGATTCCATTTGCGGGTTTCCTCACAATTTTTTCTTCATCGTTAGAGCGTCCGTGTAATGTACTTGAGATGTGAGTTTCATTGGTGCCACAATCATGAAACCTGATCCCTTTCAAGTGCTAATCAACAGGCCACGCACGCTTTCTAAACTAGAACAAATCCGGGGAAACCCGGACAGATGGTAACCCTACCGTCTAGACAACAGACGGGGAACTTTATATAGGTAATATCAAAAGGATAGGTAATGTCATAAAAAGGACGTGATTTATAATAATGAATAAAATAAATAACCGGCTAGTTAATATTCACATAACGAAACAAATAATCACTAACATGATTTCATTTGTGTGGAGTTCTGGTTTCTCAACAGCGGTACAAGATAATTGAGAAAAAAGAATTCATAAGCTCATTTCTTATCAAAAGTAAACACTTATTAATTCAAGATTATATTAGATATTTTTTATCTACCTACTTTATATTAGTAGTTTGTCGGCATCACTTTCATTTTTAATATTTTTTTATTTGTGCACAGCTTAATCTACATAATTATTTACTACTTGCATTAGACGGAATTTTCTAAATGGCATTCGAATTCAAACTATTTTTTTAAATACTTAGTTATCTACTTCATGTATATATTCGACAGGCTGTAATATTAATGAGTGAAAATACTTTAGGGTATTAATGGGTCCCGTATATAGTGTTTACCGTGAAAGTACCATCGCTGAAAGAGGTACTTTTTTTACTTCTTGTATGGGAAAATTCATGATGTTGGGGCATTTCTCATAGAAATATGAAAGTCAAAAGTAATTCTTTCAGTGCTGGTACTTTCACAGTATCTCTAGGTACATATTATGAGGCACATACACACACTAGAGTATCATCACTCATTTATTTTACACCTTAAGGATGCGGAAGAATATAAAAATACAGAATCTTAAAAATGTTAAGGCTCCGTTTCCACTGACGCGGAGCTGGACGGAGAGGAGCTTGCGGTGCCCGAATTGACCCATCACTAATGCTCGAAATCTCCGCCCCATTTCCACGGAAACAGCACGAGCATAGTGATTAGTCAACTTGGGCACCGCGCACCGCTAAGCTCCTCTCCGCCCGCTCCGCGTCAGTGGAACCTAACAGTATGTATGAAATACCTACGTCAAATTCCTAATCTTACCAAATACGTAATACATTGTTCCTGTCCCAGCCGCTGTGAGCTGTCCCTCGGCCGCAGCCGCCACGTCCTAATCTGTCCCAACTCGTCATTGTTCGGCAATTGGCATTGACGTTGACAAATCACATTTCGAACCGTATAAAATATAAATATTTACACATTAGGTGATTTTCATACTGCAACACTGAGTGGTGGCGTTGATTCGGGCATACATAAATATATTCCTAAAGAAACTAAAAGATAACCAATGTTCATAATTTAACTAATGTAACTAACTATTTACCTAGATATTATGGGAGCTGCATCTGCCATTATACTGCTCTGCAGTTTGGCAGAAGTAAATTACAAATGTAATTTACACTTACTTAATAAAAAATATAAATAATTACTAATAATATATAGATGTAGAGTTTGTTTGTTTGTTTAATTGAATGCGCTAATCTCAGGAACTACTAGGATACTCGGGCTGGCAAACGTGTCGAGGAAGACTATAGGCCATATATCATCACGCTAATACCAATAGGACGGAACACTAATCTTAGGCCCGTAATAATAAAGAAGTCTCAAAGCACCAACTGGAGAACCTATTTGTCATATAAAACAACGTTTCGTTTAACTTTTAAAAGTGAACAACTTTATTAATGTTACAATGTATTACAGAAAAACATTAAAATAAGTGTAATCTATATTTTTGTAATATTTATTTTTACGTTTAAAAAATATTAAAGTACGTAACATAAGTAATGTTCTTTATTTTTAAAAGTGAAACGAAACGTTGTTTGTTTTATCTGTCAAATAGGGTCTCAAGTGAGGTTGGGTTTGAGACTTCTTTATTAATACGAGCCTTAATAAATACAAATCACGTGTTTCTCCGCGATGAATTCTTAAACTACTTAACCGATTTTACTTAAATTTGCACACAGTTGTACAGTTTGATCCAACTTGAAAGATAGGATACGTTTTAATATTTTATAGTCGCAATATTATTTTATAGCAAATTATTATTTGACATTTACTAATAATTATATTCCTCCCTCCACTAACCTAACCGCTCTTTGAAAACGCCGCGAGTACGGATTCTTCATTTGTCATTTCCGTACAAGAAATGCTCCTGTTGCTTTGTTTCCAGTGTTATAGATATGTACTTTATGGACTGTATATGCTCCTACTTTTATTTTTTACTGTTCCTACTTACCCGATGGCAGAGCAAGTAGGAACTGTAATGATTTTGCCTGCGCATGTGTTGGTTCCACTGTAGTAACCTAAACTACTAATACGATTTCAATTAACTAGATGTAAATAGATTCCTTATTATTATTATTCCGGCTAACATAGGCTATATAATTTAAAATGTCGCCTTCTACCTTTTGTCTTTTGTTTTGTAAAATGTTTCACATAATAATTATTCTGAGAGCTCCCAGAGAAGATACAATTTTAACCAAAATTCTGGGTATCCTTATTTTTTTATGATAATAACATGTTACCTTGGTAAAGCAAATGAAAACTCACGTCTTTTCTGATAACAATATTTTCAAGGTGAAACTTCAGTACCTATTGCCTAAGTAACAACACTAACAACCTCAATAACAAGACATGGAATAGACATAAAAATATATTCGTTTTTAGTATCGACTACCTATCGAAAATACCTAATAAGTAATCTCTACTGCATTCCTAATCAATATGATTTAATATATTCGACTAAATGAATGTGTCATTTTATATCGTTCTTGATTGATATTTGATACTGAGTTTTCATTCAAATTCAATCAGGGGCCTTATTCTCCAAACTGATACGGTTTTGATTCAGATTCGATCGTTCTGCGTACTTCTTAATAAATGGACGTTTGTTTATTTTAATTCTCAGTCGATTGATATGATAGGGACTACAAAAAGTTACGATGTAACGATTTTCTCTATCCTGATTAGTTTCAAAGCAAACCACCAAATAAAACACCAAAAGCCGTTGAGATTGAACTGATTCGATTCTCGATTGTATCGGGAGTAAGCCTGCAGAACGGAGTATACAGCAGGCTTATTCCCGACACAATCGAGAATCGAATCAGTTCAACAAACGTCAATTTATTGGGAAGTAAGCGGCACGAATCGAATCTGAATCAAAATCGAATCAGTTTGGAGATTAAGACCCCTGGTGTATTTAATTAAGACCAGTTATAATAAGTTTAGGATGTGGTATACCTTTTCTCATTCTAGAAATGTTTAAAACATACTTATCATAACTTATTTTAATTCAATAGCTCAACTTATAAAAAACTAGGCGAAGTCCGAGGTTCCGTACAAACAGGTTGACATTGAATTTTGATTTTGTTACAGCTTGAAGACAATATACCTGAGTATTTGCAATGTGAGTTTTAATCAAATACTTCGAAGCTTTCATAAGAAAAACGCTAGTAAGTTTAAACAGTTTAAAAATATTTTTATTATACGTTGTAAGTAAAAAGGACACGGTTTTCGTAATTTTTCCTTTATCTGTACCATAAGACGTTGCTTCAAATACCGGCACAAACGACTGTTCTTTTGATTACGTTGGCAAATAAGCCTTTTTTTACAGCTTTAAGGTATAGTAGACCAGGTCAGGTCAGATCTTTGATACCTCTACGCGTTCCTGAGAAAGTGGTCCTACGAGGGTTACGTTTTAGTGAGTAAATTTTTAGTGCCCAAGTGTACACGCAATATATAGAGACACTAACTTTTCCTTTACTATCGTAGTCCAGTGGGACGGATAACCGACTCGACTAGATGACTCTAGATCTAGTCATGGATGATCTTTCTTGTCTGATAATCCTCTGAGTTAGGACAATACGTTCTGAGCACCTACTCAGCCTGTATTGTCCTAAACAAATCATATTTTTGTTGTTCGCCACGACCTTCGAGTCGGGATCCAAGCTACGTGGCCACGGCGTCGTAACAGAAGTAAGAGAAAAGGAGAGGAATAAGCTTTTAATAGAGCTTTTCTTTTAAATCATACTTATTTAAGATCGCATATAAATGTTAAACTTAAGAATTATTTGAATTATATCTGGGGGAAATCCTAGATTCATAATAATTTAGGATAGATAACATAACCAGATAAAATATAGTTAATAGAATCAGGCGTTACTTTGCGAAAATCCATAGCATAAATAAAATTTAAATATATTAAATGTAGCAATATCCCGCGAAAATTATAACCACAACCTGCTAGCAGATGAGTGAGTGTACGCATGCGATTGATGCACCTCCCTCCTTCCCACACTGCATAGTGCATATGCGTACACTCGCCAGCAAAAACGAGAAAACACCACCACCACACAAGCAATAATGTTAACACGATCTTCCCCACTTCCGAACAAATCCCCACAGCAGCAAAAAGGTTGCAAAACTCGATGCGCGTTTCGCTCCGACCCCGGAGCATCCTCAGGACTCTGCGAACAATGTTCGTTAAGACGTTCGTTAATATTGAAACACTTTACTGATTACATCGATTTGAATACAACATATTTTTGAAATATGAACGTAGACATATTTTTGCAAATTTGTAGATGTACCCATGTTAGTGCATGTGTCAGATTTGATTATTAATATGGCAATTTGTAACAAATTTAAATTATAACTAACTATGAATTTATTATTTTGTGAATAATTTAATAAACACAAATAATTATGTAATTCTTAACAAAGTAGTTTTTAAGTCACTTTGACATTTATGTCAGTATAATATTATTTCCGGTTCTAGAATTTTATAATTTGATGTTTAATAAAAATGTAATTATTAAGGTTAAATTCTGAAATAATGTGAAAATAATTGAACATTCATTGTAAACATTTTTGTATGTCAATTTCAGTATTTCATAATATTGTAAATTACTCTACGAACTTCCGCTTTAAAATAATATTGTCATTGTGTTATATCTTCCGGTGTAAATGGCGCCAATTTATTCTTATAAAAGAATATGTCCGCTATATTGGCTTCAGTTCTGAACCAGATATTGAGTGAACACATTTAAGATAAGTACCATATTTTCTGAAAGCCTCTATATTATGTTGTAGCTAAGTAATATTATTATGTCTCGTTTTATCGTTTTATTATAGTGTTTTAGTAGTAAATAATTTATTAATATATTTTAATACTTGGAAATATATTTTGATGATAAATTATTGGTATATTGTAAAAATATTCTAATTTGCTAAAGTATCATGTCATTGGTACTTTAAAATAAAAAGTAAATTACCAGGTTGTTAAATACAACTATTATATTTTATTCCATAGTTTATTATTTATTGTTTAAATTCTATTCCTAGTACAGTAAAAATATTACAAAGCTGTTTAAGATATTTTGGTTACATTTATTTATTGATAAAAGGAAGTGTAGTATATAAAATGGTGTGTTGCTAATTGTCTTAATTTCTTGTAATTAAAATATAAGTAGTGTGATACAATAAAACTTATAAATACATTGGTTTAGCGTTTTAGTTTGAATTTTGATTTTAGTAAATCTACACTTTAATATATTTTTACAGTTAACTTTTGGCCATTCTACTTTATCATATTTTAGCTTTCTTTAATTTTATTATATTTTCTTTCCCCTTTTGACACATGCGACTGTACCAAATACATTTTTAGATCTCAAGTACATTATACCGACGCTCTAACGGTGAAGGGAAACATCGTGAGGAAACATGGATGGCCCCAGACATATGGAACTATCGACCAGTCATTCCTCTGGACTAGGCCGACTATGTTGTGAGAATGCCGTATGTGATGCGATATTTAAAACCGCCTGTCCCAGACACTACAGTTTTTAAAGAGTGGTTACTCGGAGAATACTGTAATAAATCAGCTAATAACGGTTGCAAAGGCCTACTTTTTATAGTATCTCCTCGTTTTTAATTGAAAATTATTGAGGGAGCGGTCATCGTGATGTGCAGCCGGCCTTGCTACAATACATGTCAATTAATAGGTTATTTTTACAATACATAGGCTATTTTTGTTATGACCTAGGTATCTAGGTAATAATCCCTCTAAAGCCTAGGCTTTGCTGGAAGCCTATTCTTCAGAGAATCTATTTTTAAACCAGTTTTAATTAAGTATCTCAACATCTTTCATTCTAAAATAATAATATGTTAAAAAACAACTGTACAATAAGGGTAGCTGTTTAATTAGGCGATTCCGACTTTCCAATCGAATTTCAAAAATATTTTCATTATAAGTGTTATTCTAGAGTTCCTTGTGTGTTATTTTTTTTTTTATGGACCCATGTAATGTGTGGGTCCGACTTGTTCCCCCTATCATAAACAGGGACAATGTGTGTTATTCTAGAGTTGCGTACCTCAGAAGGAAATAACGAAACCCTGTCGATCAGTTTATTGTTACAAATCAATCTGCTACGGTCTCCGGCTATTTTTTGACCTCAATTTTCTCAGCCATTGCCCGCCGTTTCCACACAATTAAACAAATAAAACTCAAGTTAATAGTAAATTATACTGAAAATTGAAAAGATTCTCTCGTAGCACATGAACATGAATAAAATTTTGCTAACATCTACAAAATAACGGATTTTTCATAGAAAGTAAGATCACATAAATAGTATGCTAATTTAGGCTTAAATAGTTTTTCTGACTATGAATAGCATGATATACGAGTATGCTAATGAAAGCATGTTGACGTCATAAATTTTAATTTATTAGACCAGTGTACTCGTATTTGGAAAATGTTTTTATGTAGTTCTCGTGATAATTATAATTTAAATGTGAGGTAAGGTGCCCGGACGGAAAAACTGATCTCTGGAAGAGGCAAAGCTCCCTGCGTCCACAATCCACATCATCAATGTCAAATAATAAAAAAATCCTTTATTTTCTGTCACAATTTATTACATACACAGACAGGTAATAGAAAATAAAGGTTTTTGATTGGTGCTTTACAAGCGCATGCGTCAAAAAACAAGCCACCGAACACGGCGTTTATAAAATTATTCCTCCTCTTCTGTCTTAGAGATGAAAAATAATCGATAATTTTGATACTCCATAATTTTTTTCTAAAAATCTATGTTCAATAATAGATTTATTTATATAAAATAATCAATTTTAAAAAATCGATTATTTTTTTAAGACAGCATTTGTTGAGTTTGTCGTTTTTTTGAAACTACTGCTTATCGTTCTATTTTGATCTAATCAACTTAATTTTATTCTTACTTAACAACATAATGAAAATAACTTTGAAACATTTTTTATCAGAATATTTTTCATAAAACATAGTGCTTATGAAAAAAACTATAGGTTTCTCGACAAATCGACTCTATAAAAACGACTAATTTTTCATGATGATGTTACTGGAATCGATTTTATGCGAATGAGAAAAATAAATTATTAATGAATCGGTTTTTAGTCACTGTCACACCCCAATCAGTCACTTTTCTAACGTATCAGACAAAGGTAAAACACACTGTAATCTTTAGTAACTGGGAGCAGTTATTGAGTATTAAAACAGTGAACATGTAATTTTAGTAACAGCTATTGAGTATTGAAACATAACATTATTATCTATTGATGTGCAGCGGGCGGCGTCCTTGTCCGTTGCCAGGTAACGCGCGCCCGGGAGAAATTCGCTGCGCCCGCCGCGCGCCGCCTCGTGGCCCAGCCCACCCCAGACTCGCCTCACAAGTCACAACATTTCAAATCCATACTTTTAATCCATTATTATCTCTATTTTTTAACGCCTACGTGCTCTAGTAACCACTAGAGCACGTAGGCGTGCTTGCTCCCGACCCGGAGGTCGCGGGTTCGATTCCCGTGTTGGAGCAAAAAAAAAGTAATTTATTTCAAGTAACCAACACTCGTATTATAAATACTCTTCCGCTTTATCATATTAGTATAGATTGTATAAAAACTAGTAAGGATTAAATATTTTAGTAGTTTTTCCTGACTACGAAAGGCAGAAAGAACTGGGCAAAACGTCTAGGAGGAGCAAATAACGATTTTTCATATATATAAAACTTATAAATTATGTAATCAGGAAAAGGAATTTAAAAAAGTTAGCGTTAAGTCAATAAAAGGAGATTTGAGAAAAGTTATGTTTAGTAAAACTAGTTTTGTAGTAAACCTGGAATAAAAAAAGCTATACTAGGCCTTTCTTTGCTTATGATAAGTAATTTATATGAGGTGCTAAAACAAAAAAATGCTCTTCACACTATATTCGGCTTAATATATTATGAACCACGAAACATCCTGTACCTACACGCTTATTTTTATGAAATTTGACGTAGGAGTAATTTAGACCCTCTCAATTCAATTCAATTCTTTATTTCCGGAAATTGGTTACTTACCTTAGAAGAAGACAATAATACTTTATAAAACGGCATAATGTACAACTCTCCCAGAGAACTAAGCTGCGGGCAACAAAGTCACAAAACTTATGGTGTACAGTGTTGCGAAGTCTGGGTCTCTTTCAAAGGGAATCCCTAGCCAATAGGTAGGAGTTTGGATGAGTATTCAAAAGGCGATGACTGGCCCGTATTAAGTAAAGCAATCTCAAACTCAACTTCACTTGAGAACCTATTTGACAGATAAAAAAAACGTTTCGTTTCACTTTTAGAAATGAAAACGTTACTTAAGTTACATACTTTCATTTTTTTCTTTTTTAAAACGTAAAAATAAAAATACAGATTATACTTACTTATTTTAATGTTTTTGTGTAATCTATAATATGAATATTACGGTATAAAAGAAAAAGAAATTAAAGTACAATGTAACATTAATAAACTTGTTAACTTTTAAAAGTGAAACGAAACGTTGTTTTATATGTCAAGTAGGATCTCAGGTTAGGTTGGGTTTGAGATTGTTTTATGTACATACGAACTGTGAATTTGATTGGAATGGAGTAATAGAAACCCCCTTCCACTGTTATTTGCTAGTCGATTACGGATTTTAATTAATTTGAAGACCGGTTGTCGATTTCGTGAGGTTGTTTATAAAATACGCTGTGCCAATTAGTAACAAAGACTTGACACGGATCTCAATATCTGTAGGGTCTCATTAGTTCGTTCATTAAAGCATCACGGAAAGCCTTCATATTTTCGTATCATAATAATTATGAACTTGGTAACATTTAGGTTATAGTAACAAATCACATATTTTTATTCAGAGTAAATTTTACAAAAACCAGCCCAGTAAGAAGAACTGGCGCGGCGTAAGAAACTCGCATGGGGACATATTTTACCAAAGAGATGGAAAATTTATTTTTTTAAAAAAAGTATAAATTTACATACTACCTAAAACCATGTCAGTGTACTAAAACTAACGACGACGCCAAGCGCCGCGACGACCAGCGCCGCGACGTCCAGCGCCGCGACGTCCAGCGCCGCGACGCCTGCCTGCCGATGCCCTGCGCCACGACGCCTAGCACCGCGACGCCTACCGACGCCCAGCGTCGCGACGTATAGCGTCGCGACGCCTGCCGACGCCCAGCGTCGCGACGTATAGCGCCGCGACGCCTGCCGACGCCCAGCGTCGCGACGCCTGCCGATGCCCAGCGCCGCGACGCCGAGCGCCGCGACGCCCAGCGCCACGACGCCTAGCACCGCGACGCCTGCCGACGCACAGCGTCGCGACGCCTGCCGATGCCCAGCGCCGCGACGCCCAGCGCCGCGACGTCCAGCGCCGCGACGCCTGCCGACGCCCAGCGCCGCGACGCCTGCCGACGCCCAGCGTCACGACGCCTGCCGATGCCCAGCGCCGCGACGCCTGCCGATGCCCAGCGCCGCGACGCCTGCCTACGCCCAGTGCCGCGACGCCTACCGACGCCTAGCGTCGCCACCTTCGCGGCACTATACGCCTGCCAGACGTATAGTGCCGCGAAGCCTACAGACGCCCAGCGTCGCGACGCCTGCCGATGCCCAGCGCCGCGACGCCGAGCGCCGCGACGCCCAGCGCCACGACGCCTAGCACCGCGACGCCTGCCGACGCACAGCGCCGCGACGCCGAGCGCCGCGACGCCCAGCGCCACGACGCCGAGCGCCGCGACGCCCAGCGCCACAACGCCGAGCGCCGCGACACCCAGCGCCACGACGCCTAGCACCGCGACGCCTGCCGACGCACAGCGTCGCGACGCCTGCGGGCGCCCAGCGCGCGACGCCTGCCGATGCCCAGCGCCGCGACGCCTGCCGATGCCCAGCGCCGCGACGCCTGCCGACGCCCAGCGTCGCGACGCCTGCCGACGCCCAGCGCCGCGACGCCTGCCGACGCCCAGCGCCGCGACGCCTGCCGACGCCCAGCGTCACGACGCCTGTCGATGCCCAGCGCCGCGACGCCTGCCGATGCCCAGCGCCGCGACGCCTGCCTACGCCCAGCGCCGCGACGCCTACCGACGCCTAGCGTCGCGACGTATAGCGCCGCGACGCCTACAGACGCCCAGCGCCGCGACGCCTGCCGACGACCAGCGTCGCGACGCCTGCCGATGCCCAGCGCCACGACGCCTAGCACCGCGACGCCTCCCGACGCCCAGCGTCGCGACGCCTGCCGACGCCCAGCGCCACGACGCCCAGCGTCGCGACGCCTGCCAACGCCCAGCGCCGCGACGCCTGCCGACGCCCAGTGCCGCGACGCCAAGCGCCGCGACGCCTGCCGACGCCCGGTGCTAATATTAGCTAATACCAGCTAGTATTTCCAACAGTACCTTATATCTAATAGTATTAGTGATGATGGTAACTAGCACAAGGAATTCTATAGAATATTTTGAGCCACTGACAAGCTAGTTTCTTACAAATCACATTATAATAATGCTAAGCATACAAAGAACTTTACAGAAAAGAAATTTAACAACAGATGGAGCTTGTGTCGGACCTGTTCCATACACCGACAGTTATTTTGTGACCGACAGCAATTTGCAACAATTAGCTGCCTGCATATTCGCGCTATTTTTAAATAAGTAGATAAAAAACAATTTTTCCTCTCATAAATAATATAATAATATATTTTTCATCTTCGGTGAAAATCGGTCACCGATTAATAATTGGTGACCGACTTTTTGTAGATGAATAATAGAATATACTGATTGCAGTAGTGCAACGCACTCAACATTCATAAAGTCGGACATAAATTATATGGAGCAAAACTCTGAACGATTATGGGTCCTACAAAAAGTAGGTCGTAGGTTTTTTATGTACTTGTATATTTTATTCCTTTTATAAATTAAAGATCATCAGATCCTTATAATAATAATCCTTTTGAATCCAATATGGTGGTCCAGCATATTAGATTCAAAATGGCGGCATTTACTTTTTAATAATTTTTTTGTTGGTTCTGTAGCAATAACAGCTTACATACATAACTTCAGCTTTCTAAGATTTCCGGAAGTAACCTAAGAATTTTGATGATCTATAAATGAGTCAGTGACAAAATCAGGGGTTTTTACACATCGATAAAATCTAAAGTATAGTAGCTACGACATTCAAACTACGTTGAAATTTTCAACTATTTAGCATCATCCAAAGCAAAGTTATGGGAGTTCAAAAATACGACGAAACCTTTCGAGAAAAAGTAGGTAGTGCTTTTGCGCTTCGCTTGGCTCGTCTTGACGGGGGCACGACCGTGCCCCCAGATATTAAGTTTTTGCACACAAACGTTCTTTGAATATTTTCGTTATTTTTAGTTGAAAAATTTTGAACGTTTTCTTGGATCCTGTATAATAGGCGTACATTGGCAACTTAACTTGACAATTAAACAAATTCTTCACTTTGCTAAACAATAACATAACATATTAACCAATTCTTGAATTACATTTGCTAATTTGCCAAACATTTATAGTGTTTAAAATTTGTAGGTTGATCACGGCATATTATTTGTGACAGACTTTTTGTAGATGAAAAATAATACATGATAGTGATTTCAAATTGAAATAATAGTCGGTCAGATTGCGCCTGTTCTCTCCATGTAACCGTTTCATTAGGATAAGCGAGTAAAATGAAGAGTGTCCTAGTGTACTGACGAAACTAACCTAGTGGTAGGTTTCGTCGGCGTAGTCGTCGACAATATATGACAGCACAAAGTAGATAATATAATCTATATAAATTGTATAGTACAGGCTCTACGGAGATTTAAGTCGCTAGCAACAGTTACTTTATTACCTAGTGTGTATTAGGGATGTGCATTGTCAAAAAATCGATTAATTAATAATACTTTTTTCTCATTTCTATAATAATTAATCGATTTCTGAAAAATCGATTTTTTATGAAATAATAATAGTTTTTTTTTATAATTTAATTTTTCATAAGTAGGTAATTTTGTTGTTTTGAAATGGAAAACAAATGTTTTAAAATTATTTTTACTAAAAAAGCTAGATATTATTTTTTCACATCCCTAGTGTATATTCTAGATTATGATGTGAGTCGTAGAAGGTACTTTGTTACAAAGTATAGAATATTTACTTGCATACAAAGTAGTGAGTTCGTAATAAACCGTGCCCTTGGCGCTGCTGTCGGTCGCCCCGGTGACCTTGAAGTATTGATGAAGAGTATTTACATAGAAAAATAAACCTTTTTTTACATTGATTGTAAATTATTCAATTTTTAATTGTAAATGTAAATGAGCCGGTCTCGCATAGTTTACTTTTGTACTTAAGTCCGTTTCGTTATCTATTTATTGTAACATGTTCAGGTGAAACAAGCGACTTCAAAAGTATAAAAATATCAGTTGCCGTGCGGTAAACAAACGAAGCAAAAAAGATTTTTCTATACTTTATAATAAGGTCTGTTATGTGTTTATAATTAGGGTGAATTTTGAATAATCCTTATTACTTATACAGTTTAAGTATTTCTGTCACTTTTTATTCCTAATATCACAGATTACTAAATAGTTACCTAATATTATAAAGGCAAAAGTTTGTGAGCGTGTATGTTTATCTGTCACTTCATCACGCGCAAACGGCTGAACCGATATTAATAAACTTTGGTATGCAGAAAGCTTATGGTTTTCAATAATTTACAGTTTCCCGTAGATTAACTTAATCAACGCGGGCGGAGCCGGGGACAAATGATTGTATGTTCGTAATAATCACATACTATTATACAGTAATTAATTAAGAATTGATCGTCGTAAAGGCACGTCTACTAACTAACATGCTAAAATCAATGACAGTGCAGTGTAGAGTCTAGACTCTACATTTTATCATATTACATGTTACAAGCAAAATATTTCCGCTGTAACATTAGAATTATCGCAAGTTGCAACTTACCCAATAACAACAGTTATGCAGTAGGTATGATTAGCTATAAATACTGATTTTATTTACATTGTAAGCACGCGGGCGCCCGGGCGGCGCGGCGTGGGGTGGGGCGGGGCGCGCGGCGTCACGAGTGCAGCGCCACAGTAATATTATCATATCATACAGTATTGTAACTCGGCCGTATCGTTGAAAACTGCATACAGCTGATTACAGCCGCGCGGTATGTAAAAAAAGTGCCCATATTTCATAAATTTTATTACATCTGCCTAGGTACGATTTATGTTGTTGAGTTATGGTGGAGTTAATGTGATTGTATTTTTTAATTAATCAAATATTTTGTAGTGGAATTATCATTAAGTACAGCATGTACACTACTCGACATAAGACTTTATATAAAATAAGTACTCGATATAAGTATTTTATGGGGTAATGGTAGTTGCATATGCTCGTCAGTCGCCACGCTTGGCAGGCGGGTTCGGGGCGAGTGCGGTTCAGTTAGTAACAAAATTAACAATGTCAGCGGAAATGTTGCTACGCATTTCCGGATATTATTGGGCTGGTGCTATTTTTTCTTAGGCACCCCACGGATACGTCCGTTTATACTATTATTTATTACTATTATAGTATTAGTATTTAGTATAAACTAAGTTACAATACTGTATGATATTATTACCGTGGAAGCGCGTGGCGCAGTGTTGATGCTGCCGTGTAAACACAGAGCTGGTAGTGATGGCACACAATATTGTAATATACCGCCGTAACATGAAAAATGTTGCCAAGTCTATAATAATACGGTTTGACTGTCATCATCTAAATAAAAGGCAAAACTTATTGAGTGATGTATCGACTCCTTAGGGCTCGAAAACTTGAAATTTTGCACACGTATTTCGTTAATGAGGCATACAATAACTATTAACTCCCTTATTGTATGCCTCCTGAATTATATTTGAAGACATGAGGGGATGAAGGTGATATGGTGCAAAATTATGATTTCGAGAAAATTGAGTTCAAACTGTCATTTAACAATACGTCGTAACGTCGTAGATACATAAATCTAAAGATCCGTCTCTTATATCAATGTACTTAGTACGTATCCTAAAATATGTGATAGTTCAAAACCAATTTTCTGGGTATTTAAGCCGCGGACAACTTAATAGATAATACCATGTAGAGAACTTTGTATACTCTAACATACTTCCTTTTTAGCCGCTTCGTTGTTTTACGTTGTTTTCGTTATAAGTAGGTATAACAACTGCAAAACTACATTAAGTCGTGGTTGTACTTGTGTCGAAGGCACCTCATCGCATTACTACGCAGGCTAATAAGAGTCGCAAGTGGCAGAGTATATAATGTATAAAGCGGAGTTAATTCAATTTAGAACACAGATAGTTCATTTTGGAATTTAATGAACTGAATTAAAAATCATCTTTTGCACAGTTTCTATACATGGACTTTTAATCAACGCGGACGAAGTCGCGGACAGGAGGTGGTTAAAAAAAGGAAATAACCACCCGTTCCCCCCAACTGGGGGTGGGGATCACGTGTAACGAGAGTCCGCCATTGCCAGTGGAAAATATTTTACATAGTATAGTGGTGTAATGCACAGGGCTGCTGCTGGAAAAAATAAAATGTTTATTACCAAATAAAGTTTACTAAATAATTCTCGGTAGGTACGTACAAAACAACATACAACATCAATCGACGACCTCCGTAGCGCAGTTGGTTGAGCGCGTTGGCGCTCGAACGAAAGGTCGCGGGTTCGAATCCCGCCGAGGGAACAAAAAGTTATCAATGTTCCTGGGTCATGGATGTGTATTAAATTTGTGTATAATATAATAAAAATCTTAAATATGTGTATAGTATAAAAGTATTAAATATATTTCCGTTGTCTGGTACCTGTAACACAAGTTCTTCGGATACTTAGCACAGGGCCAGATTGACGTGGTGTGAAGCGTCCATAGATATTATTATATTATTATTATTATATTATATTAATAACAAAAATTAATTACTTGCTCAGCAGTACTTTATGGGCTGCAGCGCCTGCAGTTTCCGATTTATCTTACGACCAATACATCTTATAATAAATTGCGCTATTTGCTATCTATTACCCCATTTCTCTTAGGGCCGATTTTTCAATCGTCAGATACCTAACTTTTTTTTGAATTAAGCAGTACATATTTCTTGTCTTTCTCATCTTCCTCATCTTTTTGATTGTAACCTGAACGTTTCTTGTAAGCAATCAATTGTTAAAAAAAAAGTAATATTTAAGTAACTTAATATATATCTAGTGGATTGCGAGGTATATATTAGGTTTTAGACGCTCGAAAAGTGATTCTTAAGGCCTATGATAAGTATGTTTTAAGAAAGGCATATAATATGCTGGCCAACGTCATTACTCGTATATACCACCTAGCCTGGCTCAGGGTACTTCACTGCGTTTGAATAAGATATACAATCACAGAGTAAAAGTTCTAAATAAATAAGTTACCAATTCGTCATATGAAACAGACGTTACTATTACCATGGACCAATGTAATTGGTCTATGCTATTACCTTGAGGCTTGAGTCAATAGAAGCTTCAAGAAATATACATTACAATAATAAATGCAACAAAGTAGTAACAGATAAGGCACAGCCCTTAAACAAACGCATCCAATATCACTCCGACGAAAAACGTCGTAAGTGTCCATGATACAATTAGTGTAAAATATTCGTAATGTGATTGCAGTAAGGTTCAATATAGTTTACGTATAGTTGCATAGTAATACGGTCTACAAAAACATAATACGAAGTTTAATGCAATTGCCAAGTTTATGGTGTGGGGGCACTACACACTACACATAGGTACTACATGTCGTGTTGTAACACGTATATACGAGGTTGAGACGATTTAAATCCACTCCACGAAATTAGCTCGTGCAATATATAGTAGATACTAGATGTCTAGATAATATATGGGACATGTGCGATGTGCAATAGAATTAAAGTACTATCTTCAGCACATACAATAATAGCTCCCCTCACCGATTTCGATGTCGATAGCCGATTTCATTGAAACCAGGCCAGCTACGCAGCAGTTATTTTATAGTGCCCAAGTGTGTGCGCAATACACAAGGACACTTCCTTTTACTCTTTTACTCTCTTCCTTTTACTCTCATAACCCAGTAAACCGACACGACTAGCGGGAGAACAGGCGCAGGACCGACTTTTTACATGCTCATCCGACGCATGGATCATCTTTCTTGTCAGACGATCAAGTGATCAGCCTGCAGTGACCTAACAAAGTTTGAACATGTTTTGTTGTTCCAATGCGGGAACCGAACCCACGATCTTCGGGTCGAGAGCGAAGCTCTTAGCCACTTGACCACGGAGGCGCTATACTTTTAGGTACATAATTGATAATGGAGTGTAAGTGGGGTGCCGAATTTACAGCACCCATCAACCATCTTTCCCCTGGATCTCGTAAATGGCAACAGAGGGAATATACAGGGTTAACAAGACAGTCACTATAACTATGAGATACTTTATTTTTTTACTTTTTAATATTTCTTATTTTTTGTCACAAGAATAATTTGTCGCAAAAAAAAAATTGTTTTTCAATTTTTTTTTCTACAATTATTAGAAAAGGTAGTTTAATCAAATTCCAAAGTTATAGTGACTGTTATTTTTACACCAGTTATATTCCTAAATGGGCAGCAGCGTGTCCGCAAACATTGGTATTGTTTAAATCAGGGACGTAATGGATATGAAATTTCGGATACGGATACGATATGGATATTAAATTATTTCGGATTATCCGCTTGCTTCGGATAATTTCGGTTACGGATATTAAATTTTGTTTACCTTTTTACAGTAGCAAATCTCTTATTTCGAATTCGGTTACGGTTACTTTTTATATCGGATATCCGATAGTTTCGGTTACGGTTACGGAGCTCCTAACATCCCTGATTGAAAAATATTCGTCTGCCGTTGCAATAATTAATGTCAAGTGGGTGCAATTACGGCTCTGTCTAGACCATTTTTGTATGCATTTCTGGATATCTATCTAATTATATATTTTCTTGTTTCAGTTTTTGCACCCCTTTTTTGCGAAGTCGGGTTTACAGTTTTTTAAACTTTTTTACACATCGTTTCAGCATTATCCTATGCTCGTCTAGGCGACATTACATCGGCGCTATAAGCGAGTATCAGGCTTCAGAAATCCGGTCAAGGAATATCACGAGGATTAGTTTACCGTGCTGGTTTCAATAACCTATCTATCAATATATTATTACTAAAAGTTAAAAGCGATACTGATGTGACAGCAGCCTAGATTACTTATGGATATTATAGGCTTAGGTGGTTAACTAAAATCTGTAAAAAAATACATAAAGAGCCGGTTACTGGTTCAATTATCATCATATTAGCTTACAGAATCGTTCCATTGCATCCTCTACGATTTTTATTCTTTGGAATAAGTTTTAATTTAACCCTTACCCACTTAGATTGAATTCACAAAACGGGATGTCGGCAATTATCATTATGAGGAAGTTATAATCCAAATACAACGTTTCGTTGAAATAAATTTGAAAATCAGAGAACTTATGTACTATCTTATTATGCACCATACTTTATCCCCTTAGGGAATGATTTTCGAAAAAATATTTTACACGTACCTACCTACTTACGTATTTCATGACTTTTAGTGAATAACCTTCATACTTCATACTGAATTCACCTTGATACTGAATTTCACTAAGTAATTGTTATTATCTATTTTTGTTTAAAATACATTCCGAATTTCCGTTTAAAGAGAATAGAGATATCTACTTTGTTATAACAGAGAATATATTTTAGTATGCAGAGGCGACGCGGGCAATGAACCGTCGATACCTACACATAGCAGATGTGATACATACATGATACAGTATAGGTACAATTTGTTTATTGCTGATGCACCAAGTGCTGTCGACTCAAGTGGAACGATCTCGAGCGCTTAACGATTGGATTGAATGCAGACCACGCTTGTATATTTTATGTATTTATAATGAGAATGCAGAAGCTTTTAAAACTCTTTTCAGGATGGTTAAATAAGGCACTGTCACTCTAAAGACAAGTTGTCGCAAAGTTGATAAATTAGACAAATAAATGAGTTTAAAATTTATCGCCCATACTTCGTAGCTCTATTGTAGTGCGGTGCGTGTTGTAAGCCAAGCAGAAATATATAATACTAGCTGTGCCCGCGACTTCGTACCTACGCGTGGAAAAGTGATTTAGGGCAGCAGTTCAAATACATTTTTAGTTTATGAACACTGTCGTTTGGATATTTAAAATCACTAATTTATAGTAATGCTTCTTTATACACGGTATTAGACGTGCATAGGCAAAAGAAGTAGGCCGATGGAGTAATAATAATAGTTTACTGTCAAATAATGGCCGTTTTTGTCGTGAATGTTTTGAGGTATTTTTTCTATGAAAATGCTAACAATTCCTAACTTAACTCGAAAAATGACCGTGTATTATTAACCGACTTCAAAAAAAGGAGGAGGTTCTCAATTCGTCTGTATGTATAATTTTTTTTTCTTTTATGCGAACGGGACTACTTGATAGTACGCTCATATACGCGACGAAGATCTCTGTACTGAGATTTGTACGGACTTTACGCCGCAGCGACTGCAGACGATGATCGTTTTCACACCGACGCTGCGCTGCTGGCGCCAAGCGCCAAATTTTTTAAAAGTCTACTCTCGGTGCGCAATTCCAACTCGGACTTGCCCGGTTTTTTATTTATTAATTACCTACGCTAACAAACATGTAGCCTACTTAGGGACTTTACGGTTAAAGTACTAACTTCCTTTAGACGACAAAATAACAAAAGATATCTTGAAAACAAACTATCCTACGCCCATACTTTATTAATCGTATTTGCAAAACCTAAGTATAATAATAAATTACTTCGCACAAAGTAATAATTATTTTCACTTGTACTGGAAAATAATAATTAGGTACTTTGTGCGAAGTAAATTTAATTGTTCCTTTTAGTTTACCTTTTGAAGTCGTTTTTTTTTGTTTAAAATTATTTAATTTTCAGATTTTTAGTGATGGGTATAGACTGAGTAGGGATAATTCTCGAATGATCAGACGACGATTATTTGAGGACGGAAAATGAAAAACAAAAACGATTAGATAAAAAAAAAATAGTAGAAAGAGAAAAAGTCTACCTAGCCTAGCGTGGCGTAAGCCAGAGCGGCGCAATTTTTTTTAATAAATATATATATATTATGTATATTGTATATATAGTTTACAGCGCGAAATTTTTCAATATATATAGTTTACTGAAACGCGAAATTTTTTGATATGGTACAAAACCTTACTGTTTGGTAACATATGCTTAGACTACATCAAAAAAAATTAAAATCAATATATTATTCCACATAAATTTTGAGGATTTCCTTCGATTCCTCACGGATCCCATCATCAGGTCACCATTTTGGTGACAATGGGACCAAATTTAAATTATACCCTACACAACATAAAAAGAAATTAAAATCGTTTCAGAAACGATGAAGATATCCGCGAAGAAACATAAAAAATAAACATATATTTACGAATTGAGAAACCTCCTCCTTTTTTGTAAGTCGGTTAAAAATATTATGTTGGTTATTTCATGTTACAATCTACCTTTGTGCCAAGTTTCATTTAAATACGTTGAGTAGTTTGGCTGAAATACCGTCAAATAGGTAGCTACAATTTTTTGAAGATCCCACGGGAACCCTTTCGTTTTTCGGGATAATAATTTTCAATAATGCTCTTCAGATCATAAGCTACCTGCCTGCCAAATTTCATTTAAATACTTTGAGTAGTTTGGCTGAAATACCTTCAAATAGGTAGCTAAAATTTTTTGAAGATCCCACGGGAACCCTTTCGTTTTTCGGGATAATAATTTTCTAGTAATGCTCTTCAGGTCATAAGCTACCTGCCTGCCAAATTTCATTTAAATACGTTAAGTAGTTTGGCTGAAATACCGTCAAATTGGTAGCTACAATTTTTTGATGATCCCACGGGAACCCTTTCGTTTTTCGGGATAGTAATTTCCAGTAATCATTTTCAGATTATAAGCTACCTGCCTGCCAAATTTCATTTAAATACTTTGAGTAGTTTGGCTGAAATACCTTCAAATAGGTAGCTAAAATTTTTTGAAGATCCCACGGGAACCCTTTCGTTTTTCGGGATAATAATTTTCTAGTAATGCTCTTCAGGTCATAAGCTACCTGCCTGCCAAATTTCATTTAAATACGTTGAGTAGTTTGGCTGAAATACCGTCAAATAGGTAGCTACAATTTTTTGAAGATCCCACGGGAACCTTTTCGTTTTTCGGGATAACAATTTCCAATAATGCTCTTCAGATTATAAGCTACCTGCCGGCCAAATTGCATTTAAATACGTTGAGTAGTATGGCTGAAATACCGTCAAATATGTAGCTACAATTTTTTGAAGATCCTACGGGAACCCTTTCGTTTTTCGGGATAACAATTTCCAATAATGCTCTTCAGATCATAAGCTACCTGCCTGCCAAATTTCATTTAAATACGTTGAGTAATTTGGCTGAAATACCGTCAAATAGGTAGCTACAATTTTTTGAAGATCCCACGGGAACCCTTTCGTTTTTCGGGATAATAATTTCCAATAATGCTCTTCAGGTCGTAAGCTACCTGCCTGCCAAATTTCATTTCATTCCATACAGTGGTTTTAGCGTGATGCGACGACAAACATTCCCATATGGACAGACAGACAGACAGACATTTTTTTCAAAAATGTTATTATTAGGTTCTGTGGCTTATATAGACCCCCTTTTTTTTTAATTTTCACTTAAATATTCTTAATGTACAGACATGACCCCTCTACAGATCTATACATATAATAAATCTGTAGAGGAGTCGTGTCTGTACATTGAAGATATTTGAAAAAAAATATGATAGGGGACCTTTATTTACGCAATAGTACCCAAAACTATGATTTTTGAAATTTTTGTCTGTTTGTCTGTTTGTCTGTGGGTTTGTGCACGCTAATCTCAGAAACGGCTTATCCGATTAAGATGTACTTTTCACTAATATATTGCGGCAAGCTTCACTTAACATTTAGTGTTTGTTTTATGTAAATCGGTTCATAAATAAAAAAGTTATGACAATATTAAAAGATCATGTCGTTTTTGCTGGACGTTTGTAGGAAGCGCGCGCCGGGCCCGGGAGCCGTACGCCGCCGCGCGCGCGCGCCGCTTCAAATTGTATTAGCAGCAAACGCACCGGGGCCGCGGGGGTGACTTTTATTTGTTAGTTCTAGGCTTGCTAGGTAGGAACAATCTAAGATTTTTTTTCTTGAGTTTATTACGAAAGTTATTTGTATAAAAATAGTTAGTACTTTTACTGTCCTTTGTGATAAGTAGGTACTGTATACATATTTGTTAGCGTAGGTTAGTAATAAGTAAATAAATAAAAACCGGCCAAGTGCGAGTTGGACTTGCACACCGAGAGTTCCATACAAACCTGACATTGACATAGAATTTTGATTTGGTTACAGCTTGAATATATTAGAGACCTAAGTATTTGTTATAAGTTTCAATTAAACACATTCATGGCAAACGGTACGAAGTTTAAAAAAATCAAAATATTTTTACTACTTATCTATATTATAATGTTACTAAAAACGTATGGTTTTAGACGTTGCTTGGTTTCAAATTTTATGATTTTGAGTTCACGGGAAGTACCCTTTAGGTTTTGATTCCCTTACGAGTGTCGAAAATGACCAAATTTAGCGACTGCTTTTGATTGCATTGGCTAAGAAGTCTGATTTTTTCACTGCTTCAGTTCCTGAGTATTTTATATAATTTTCATCACAACACGCGTTTCTGAGTAAAAGGGAAATGATCTTATAATATGTGTTTCGTTTTTTCCTTTTGAGGTACGGAATCTTAAAAACAGTTTTAATATTTTCATAAATATATTGCTCTTTTTTTTGTTTTTTTCTATTTAATAATATAGACGTTAAAAACATCTCGATAGTTTCTAAACTGTGTTACAGGCGAAAACTGTTGATACAACTCGATTCCAATCGAGATACCTTTTGAAATTCTAGCCTTTTGCGGCCTGCCCTGGATATGTGTTAACAGTGTGATTATTATGGGTTTTTTTGTCAAATATCATAATATTGATAGAGTATTCTCTTATACAAATCTATCTATACGCCAAATGCCGTACTTTTAATACAATTATAGCAAAGTTGAGTAGGTACCTACATTTTTACAATACGTTATCCGAGAGTTATACTCAGCGTGCATCATTATTCATTAGCAATGTATAATATTATTTTGCATTCTATATTATAGTTCTCATTCCGTCCGTTTAAATTCATACTACAGCCTACTATTACTGTACATTTTTATAGTTTTCTTTGTCCAAATTATGTATTCGATAACTGCATAATATATAGAATTTTGATTAACATAAGTATTGTGTTTACACTTAAACTAAAAAAGTTATGTCAATATAAGTTAGATTTATATTTGTCTTGATATTTTTATTTCTTAGTTTTTATCATGGACCGAATGGTTTTTATGTTAGGTACAACTTAGGTTTGTTTTCTTTCTTTTGGGACTTTCTATATTTTGCTACTTTTCTGTATAAAATCAGTTAGTACTTTAACAGTGAAGTGATTTATAATCAGTACCTACATGTTTGGTTATTAATAAATAAAAAAACCGGGCAAGTGCGAGTCGGACTTACGCACCGAAAAGACCGCAAAATTTTGCGGCGCGCTGTCTTAATATCATTGTCGCCACACCAGCAGCGTCGGCGTGGAAACGATCATCGTCTGCAGTCGCTGCGGCGCAAAATCCATACAAATCTTAGTACTAGATGTTCGTCGTGTATGTGAGCGTACTATCAAGTAGTTCCGTTCGCATTATAGATTATAGTAATTGTACACGGTCGTTTGTCAAGCTGGTAGTAGGAATTGTCAACATAAAGTAGTTTTTTAAATACCTCAACGACAGTTTTTATAACTAAAAATATTTTTAAAACAGATTTATTATAACACTGCCCTAAATCACTTTTCCACGCGTACGAAGTCGCGGGCACAGCTAGTACTTATAATAAAACTCTAGAGAGGTCAATTCTGTACATTGAATATTTTTTCAAAATTCTTATCGGAGGATGATTGGTGATCGATACTGATGCCAAAAATGCAATCAATAATTTTTTTGTCTGTCTGTCTGTCTGTCTGTCTGTATGTGCACGCATGGAACAAAAACTACTGAAGGGATTTTAACCAAACTTAGTACGATTGTAGTCCATACTCCTGAGCAGGTTATAGGCTATAAAACATAACGCTGAGACACATAGGAGCTGAGTAGTGACGATAAATTTGAAGTAAGTCGGATAAATTTCGACGCGTGTGGACTGCGGGGTGTGCGGGACGCGGGGCGATCGCTTATCTACCTACACAGCGACGCGAAGCAATAGAAAACAGTATTTTTCACCGACTTTCAAAAAAGGAGGAGGTTTCTCAATTCAACCGTATATATGTTTTTTTTATGTTTGTTCGCGGATATATTTGTCGTTTATGAACCAGTTTTAAATATTGTTTTTGTGTTGTGTAGGGTATAATTCAAATTTGGTCCCACTGTCACCAAAATCATCAGGAATCGAGAGAACTCCTCAAAATGTATATGGAAACATATATGGATTTTGATATTTTCTGAAGTAGTCTAAGCATATCTTGCCAAACAGTAAGGTTTTGCACCATATTCTGGACCTAAAAGTACTGAACAGAACTTCTGAGTCCTTAGAGTTACATGTTTGAAGATTTCAGCGTTGTTCAAAGGAATGCAAGCATATGCCACTACGTCAATTACAGTCGAACTTGGTCTCATAGTTATCAAAGTGGATGCCTGATGATAAAGACGTGAGGGAACTGCTCGCGGTGTCGGGCGTCGGCGTCGCGGCGTCGGGCGTCGGAGTCGCGACGTCGGGCATCGGCGTCGCGACGTCGGGCGTCGGCAGAGCGACGTCAAGCGTCGGCGTCGCGGCATCAGGCGTTGGCGTCGCGGCGTCGGGCGTCGTCGTCGCGGCGTCGGGCATCGGCGTCGCGTCTTCGGGCGTCGGCGTCGCGGCGTCGGGCGTCTACGCCGACTGGTTTTGGTCGCAGCGTAATGTTATATAGCCTAAAGCCTTCCTCTATAAATGGACTATCCAACAAAAATATTTTTTCAAATCGGACCAGTAGTTCCTGAGATTAGCGCGTTTAAACAAACAAACAATTCACATTTGGGGACTTTCGTTGCATGCGCTGCATAAACACCACGCGTCAATCAACCACCACGTGAACGAAGTCGCGGGCACAGCTAGTTTATTATATGTATAGACTAACGACCCGCCCCGGCTTCGCACGGGTGCAATGCTGATACTAAATTAAATACACTACAGAAAAACTATAACTACCGCCCGCCGCAAACGCAAATTTAAAATTTGTAATATCTCCGAAAATATTTGTTTAATTTATATGCTGTAAGGAACCATATTGATCTATATTAATTGCACACTGTATTTAAGGTACTTAATTCGATAAGGATTAATGCCGTATTGCTTAAAATAGCTTCGTAACTAAGCCATTTTTTCACGTAAAAAGTAAACAATAAAAATGGTTAATGTGGGTTATCCCTAAAAGATAAACATATTATACCATCGCGGACTTTTTTGTAGACCTTTTTATGGAGTACAATACTGTAGTACATTAATTTGATCTAACTCGTAGGGTTTAGGCAGCGTTTTTGCTAAAATAGGTTAATTTACGACATCACGTTAGAAACCTCTAAAATTAGCAATGTTGCCTTAGTATATTATGCATGTATTATACATATAAACCTTCCTCTCGAATCACTATCTATTGGAAAAAACCGCATCAAAATCCGTTGCGTAGTTTTATAGATTTAAGCGCACATAGGGATTTTCCTTTTCTGTCCCTATGACAGAAAAGGCGACTTTGTTTTATACTATGTAGTGAAGCTCCGTAAAATGAAGTTATCTAATGACAATGAATATTGTATTTTTCATACGCATGACAGCGCCAATTGACTTTAGTTATTAGTTCGGGTTCTGAACAGGTGGTAACTGGTTCTAATTGTAATTTATTATCAAAATTGACCTTCAGAAACTAACTTTATGATTTAATTTTGAATAAAAACTTTATTATGTTTTTTATTTATTTATTATCATTTCATAACGTTACTTTCACGGATCATTCAAATGCTGCGTGGCCTACAGTAAACGAAACCCCAAATGTTCAATTCAACTTAGACTTCAAATTTACTTTTAATTAATTATTATTAATGAATATCATTACCAGGTTTTGGAAATAACCAAAACGCCTAGTTACTTAAGAATTACCTATGTGAATATAATTTTGTAAGATTTCATTCAAGACCTTTTGTAATAAGTATAATTCTCAAAACCAAATCTGAAAATATGACGCTCTACAGGAAAATGCTCGGTTTTCGGTGCGCCGAAATATAAACTTTCTTTGATAATAATCAGTGTGTTACTGCTGACTGCTGAGTGCGTGTTTTTGTTACTGATAGCCGTGAAGAAATTACAATATTTATAGCATCGAATTAGTTAACACGGTAACCACGAGGGGCATTATTCTGAAAAAACACGATCAGCAGCGTTGCCAGAACGTACTTACCAAAAAGTACGGTTTTCCGTACTTTTCATCACACAACCGTACCACTGCCGTACCTAAGTGTGGACCGTACCTTATAAATTATACTGGTAATTTAGTTTTTAATAAAAACTTTAAAAAGGGTTACTATGGATAGACTAAAGCATTGTAAATGTTTTGGCAAAACCTTACTTTTCACTTAAAAACCGTTTCAGACAGCAAGTCGTAATTTTTTGGGAAATCATACTGGCAACACTGACGATCAGAAAAAACTAAAACTATCACTCATCACACTGTGGAACTTGTTATCGACTGAAATCAAGTCCTTCGAATACTTCCTGTATTCGAAGGTCCTGGGACTGGGAGACTCCGCCCCGCCTCTATTAGCGGCAAACCCACCTACTCTAATTATTTAATTACGAAATTCCATTGTTTGGCTCAGTTTTAAGTGACCGTTGAGTATTATTCAATTAATAGCGGGACAATGGAGGAAATTTGTAGCTACTTTTACCCGACTGGGCTAAAGGAGGGTGGGTAATTATAATGATTGTGCACAGTAATAATACACTAATTACTTGCACTTTTTCCACATTGTTTTACAATAGATTTATTGAAATACACAGCGGCGGCCTGAGGGGGTGGCGAACTGTGCAATCGCGCAACAACTCAAGCTAATATTTAAAAAAATAACGGGTGTAAAAAGAGCAGTCACTATAACTATGGGATATTAACTATTATACTTCATTTTCTCATTGTAGGAAGGTATTTTTTTTTAATTTTTTTTACAAAAGTTTGAAAAAAAAATATTTTTTTTGTTGTGTTATTTTTAATATAAAAAATAAGAAATGGTGAAAAGTAATTTTTTTTTTATTTTCGAAAAAAAAATAAAAAAAATCATTTCCAAAAGGAGGAAAGGTAGTACAAAATAAAAAAAATCATTTCCAAAAGGAGGAAAGGTAGTACCTATTATCGTATCTCAAAGTTATAGTGACTGCTCTTTTACACCCTGTATATTAAAATCTGTCTTGTCTAAATTAAACTTTTAACTTAAATTATTATTTACTTAAAAAAATTAACTAAGTTTCATTCAATTCAAAAATTCTTTATTGCACTAAAATGAGTGTACAAAGGCAAACTTAATGATATGTAGCATTTTATTCCAGCTAACCTACAATAATTAAAACGATTTTCTTTATGCTGGTTAGTTTCAAAGCAATCCACCAAATAAAATACCAAAAGCCGTTGAGATCGAACTGATTCCATGTGACTGCTGTTTGGCCTTTCTCCATGCAAAATCAGCAAGTCATTAAACTACCAATGTGCATTTTTAAACCGACAAAAAAAGAGTCATGTTAAGGGCGTGTTTCACCAAGCAATGTTAAAGTTAATCCTTCGTTAAATATCATGTTGTTCCTCTCGTACTTCCTATCAATGAATGAGAAGGCATGTTATTTTAACAAGTTGTTAACACTAAAGTCGGCTATACATATTGGCCGAGCGTAGGCCAACGCGAGCGTCGGCAAATCGTTGCAAGGCGAGCGTCCACCAATTCGGCAAGTGCACACAAGTTGCAAATGTAGACGTGCGTTTGTAGAGCTGCCCACACGTTGGTCCATAGAAATATGGTCTACACATGGGCGTTTGCCGCCGCTCGGCAACGCTCGACCAATATGTACAGGCGGCTTAACATGCGTTGGTGAAGTCGGGACTAAACCTGATTACCCTCCGACAAAAACAGAATAATATGATTGTTATAGTCACACATCTGTATGACTGAAATGTTTTCAATTCCGTTTATACCACATACTATTTATATGTTTCAATATGCATTTGTCAAATGCCAGAACGTGTCTGGTATCTAAATATCAATAAGCTACATATTACACACCTAATGTAGATACCAGACAATAGATCATATTTCAAGTTCATTGTGTGCATGTGATGATAAACACATAAAATACAATGCAAAATGCTCACATAAAGATAGTAAGAAATCGTGCAGTTTGGAATATTTTAGTACTTTATGTTAACATACAAGATAACTACATTTAAATCTATACTAATATTTGATTGAATTAAATATGCTCCGAAACAACTTGACCTATTTTGATGAAATTTGGTAAAATTATGGATGTGTATTACACAAAATAACATATTATTGCTGCAAAATACGTTTTCTATTGGAATCATTCTGTTTTGTATATTATATAATATAGTTACTAGGTTTTTTTAAACTTGCGAATTTTAAAGAACTAAAATTGAAAGTGAGAGCTGCAGCTGACTGCAGTTTGTAAAAAATACGACGAAGAGTTCAACTGTTTACTTTTCCTTATATACAGATGTTGCCACAAAGTAATTCTAAAGAGAACTTTTCTAGATATAAGTTAAACAGCCTAATGTATAGTGCTGCTAATAATAATTGTATACTATTAAATGACACACAACAAAAATGTCAAGTTGTGGACATAAATAATTTTAGTTTTAATTTTTGTAACATAAAAAAAGATAAGTATTTCTTATCAAACTATTGTAAGAGACATATAGCTAGGTGGCTATTAAACTTTTTATTTTTAAAACCAGCCAAGGATTTGGCTTCTTCGACTACTGTTTTTATTGAACAGAATACTAGTTGTAGTATTAACGAATTGGAATATGTTCCAAATACTTATTTAAATTAGATAATAAGACAATGGAGGACGTCTCTTGCAGAAATAGGTTAAGTTTAAGTGTACAAAATCCTACCAATGACTTAAAAAAATTTAAAGTTTCAAATAATAATAAATGTAATTTGATTAATCTGGTGCATCAAAATTTACAAGGAATGGTAGGTAAAGAACTTGAAATTGAGTTATTCTTAAAGGAATTTAATATTGATATTATTTGCATATCTGAACACTGGTTCAGAAATCATGAACTCATTTTCAATTTCAATGATCACCAGGTAGCTAGCTCGTTCAGTAGAGAGAATTCTATTAGAGGCGGCTCTTTAATATTAATTAAAAAAACCTTAAAATGTAAGGAACGTAAAGATATTGTGAGTCTCTCAACTGAACGAGTAATTGAGGTGGCCTGCATAGAATTGAGTCATCTTATTATTGTGTGCGTATACAGGCCTCCATCTGGGTTATACGAATCATTTGAACAAATTATGGAACAATTATTGTCAAAAATATGTGCATCTAACAAAAACGTTATTATATGTGGTGACTTTAATATTAATTTGTTAGACCTAAACTCCACTACGGTTAGATTCACATCATTGTTTAGATCGTATAACCTATTTAATTTATTTCAAGGACCAACAAGAGTATGTGATACAACTGCTACTTGTATTGATAATATATTTACTAATCTTATTCCAAGTAAAAAAGATATAATTAATAAACTCAGCTCTGATCACTACGGACAGTTAGCTTCTTTTAATATATATTGTGACACTAACCTAAACGAAAATCAAGTGTTTATTCCTGTGAATACTAAACGTATTGAGAAATTTAGGAGTAATTTAAGTTCAAATATTAAATTATTAGATGGGTCAAATAGGTCAGATGAAGCTTTTAGTAAATTGTTTAAGATAATAAGAACCCAATTTAATTCAGTATTTACTCCTAAATCGGTTAGAAAAAGCAACAAAAAAGGTAACTTTATTGAGTGGGCAACTGCAGGAATTAAAATAAGCAGACAAAGACTATATGAATTATACAGTGAAAAATGTATAAATAACAGTGAAACTTTTAAAATATATGTTAAAAATTACTCTAAAATTTTCAAAAAAGTTTGTAAAGCTGCAAAGGCTCTTCATATTAGAAATAAAATACAAAATTCTAAAAATAAGATCAAAACTACATGGAAGATAATAGCTGGTGAGACTGGAAACGTCACCTGTCGTAACACAAATTATGAACTTAGTTTTGAAAATAAAAAAATAACTACAGATCTAGAAGTTGCGACGGTATTCGAAAAGTTTTTTGCTGACATTCCGGTCTCAACTACAAAAAGTCTAGATTCGTCTCCTGCAGCTGCTGAAAAAATACTTAAAGATAATGTAAAGGAATGTGATGTCAATTTTAAATTTAAAGAAATTGATTCCAGAGAAATTGTTAATACATTTAAGATGTTAAATATCAAAAATACTGCTGATCTCTGGGGCATGTCTACAAAAATTATGAAATCAATAATTGACATCGTAGCTCCTCATTTAGCAATGATTTTCAATGATTGTACAAAGAGTGGTGTTTTTCCTGACTTAATGAAGCATAGCAAGGTTATACCCTTATTTAAAGCTGGGAATAAATCTGATCCGACAAATTACAGACCTATATCGATTTTGCCGACTTTTAGTAAAATATTTGAAAAATTAATTTTAAATCAGTTATTAGTACATTTTAATATAAACAATCTATTACATAATAATCAATATGGTTTTACTAAGGGTCGATCCACAACGGACGCTGGTATAGGTCTGCTTTGTAATATTTTTGAAGCTTGGGAGAGGTCGCAGGATGCGTTGGGTGTGTTTTGCGACCTTTCCAAGGCTTTTGATTGTGTTGAGCATGCTACATTGATCAGGAAATTAAAGCACTATGGCATAAGGGACTCAGCCCTCAGCCTTTTGAGTTCTTATCTTACAAATAGGATTCAAAGGGTGGAGGTAAATAGTAAACGGTCCACTGGGACTAAAATAGAATTAGGTGTCCCACAGGGATCCATTTTAGGCCCATTTCTTTTTCTCATCTATATTAATGACTTACCTTATCTAGTTAAAGATAAACATGAGATAGTATTATTTGCCGATGACACTTCACTCATTTTTAATGTGAAGCGACAACAGTCAAATTATGACGAGGTAAATAGTGCTCTCTCAAAAATAGTACATTGGTTTAATGTTAATAACTTATTATTAAATTCTAAAAAAACTAAATGTTTAAAATTTACTTTGCCCAATGTTAAGCAATTACAAACCAATATACTATTAAATGATGAGAAAATGAAACTAGAGGATTCCACTGTGTTCCTGGGTATAACACTAGATAGTAAATTACAGTGGGGTCCTCACATTGCCAATCTTGCAAGTAGGCTCAGTTCTGCAGCATATGCGGTTAGAAAAATTTGAGAAATTTCTGACGAAGACACGGCGCGATTAGTATATTTTAGTTATTTTCATAGTAGGATGTCTTACGGCATTCTCTTATGGGGAAATGCCGCCGACATTAACACAATATTTGTGCTGCAGAAGCGGGCAATACGTTCAATTTACAAAATGTCCTCTTTTGAATCTCTAAGAGAGAAGTTTAAACAAATTGGTATTCTTACCGTTGCTTCTCAATACATTTTAGACAATGTGTTGTACGTTAAAAAGAATTTAAGTAATTTTAAAATGAAAAGCGACAATCACAATAGGAACACTAGAAATAAGCACAAGCTAGATATACCGGTGATCAGACTGAGTAAAGTTAGTAAATCATTTAAAGGTCAATGTATACGCCTGTACAATATAATCCCAAATAACGTTCAGAGCCTCCCTATCAATAAATTTAAAATTGTAGTTAAAGAACGTCTTTGTTCTAAAGCTTATTATAAGGTCAATGATTTTGTTGACGATTGCACACCTTGGGAATAAGATGGCCACATGCAAGGCTACCTCAATGTACTTTATGTACTCTGTCTTTTGTTATAATATATAGATTAAGTTTTTACATTGTTAACATATTATGTTTACACTTTTTAAAAAAAGAACAATTTTCCATCTTTTTGCTAAAAGATGGCCCCGTCCGAGTTTCTTACGCCGGTTCTTCTCGGCGGGCTAGGGTTGAACCGGTGGTAGTATTTTTGTTGACTTTCCGAAAATAGCTTGTTAAGTTTAACTTGGAAATAAAATTTTTTGAATTTTGAATTTTTGAATTTTGAACGTACGCTTTACCAAGACATCTAGTCTAGTATCACTTAATATGCTTTCAAATTTCGATTAAACACAACCACACAAGAAATAAACTAGCACCTACCTAGTAACAGATAATGTGTATTTTGTTTATAATTGCGAATAAGACTGTATTGGACAAACCTTTTAATTCTGATTCTCTTTTTTTATTTAAATTTAGATTTTGCTGTTTTAAGTTAAGTAAAAAATCTACTTATTTATATTTAAAAATATAATTTTGAAGTGGCGCAAAATCCAAAAGTAACACTGCTATAAGACTTCGACCCAACCAACGACATCCATGCCAAGATACTGTAACTAAGAACTTACTAGGTACTTACTAGTTACAGTACTTCTTGTAAATCAAGACCACTATAGTCTCTTCTAAGTACTATACGAAGGTGTCAAACCAACACAAAGAGTGTATTGTTTTGAACTGTAAGTGCACTAAACCAGATGACCATGTGACATGCATTGTGTGTAGACGTGGACTAGATAATGGTTTATCAATATAATGTATAAACTGCGGTCACGTTGCAGCTGGTTACTACTTACTAGTTATTTATTATACACTTTATGTATAAATACGTACGTGCCTTTACGTATAATAATTAGTCTTTTGAATGTTTTTTTAAATTGATGTTATTATAAGCCCCGCGTAAAGAAATAATGTAAAACTAAAATCATTTATGTACCATTAAAAATAAATAATAGTGAAGATATTAAATTATTAAATACTAGCAGACCCATGCCCATTTCGTTGAGAATAGAAACCGTTCAAACCAAAAATAACCGAATCGGTTATTTTTGGTTATCGGTTTTGAGTTTAGCGAGACTACCGAACAGCAATTCATTTTTATTTATAAGACCATTTTTATTTTTATTTCATGATATCTTTTGAATGGAATGTTTGATTTCAACAATTCATAATCATAATCATTTATTTGCTAGAAAGTAAGTTACAAAGTTCTTATACTTAGATTAGTGGCAAACATTCTGCTTTTTAAAGCGTGCAAATATGTAATAATTTAATGTTACTTAACTTTAAATAATTATTTGTTATGAGAAAAAACAACCTATTTAATAAACATTACAAATTCTAACCAAGTTTTTAGCTACATATTTATTTCATATTTCATTTGCTAATTTTAAAATAATTTTAAATTACAAAATGTCAAGATTTAACACCACATAATATAAATAACTTCTAACTTAAGAGCTTCGCTCCTGTCGGTGGAGTTTTCTCCATTCCAATATAAATAACACTTTCATTAACAATTATAATAATTATTATTAATAACAAATTTACGAATTTTTCATCAGTAACATACCTAATTCAATAATTGTATTTCCAAAAAAAAAAAACCTACATAATATAATAAATTAAATGTCAACGACATATAAATTATAATTGTCAAATATAAAAAAAATTTAAATAGAATTAGTATAAATATCGTAAAATTTGGTTAAAAAAAAAATTACAAACACTGTACTTGTCATTAATAAATTCATTTATATTATATTACATTTATAAAATTAAATATCCGATTTTTAAATATGACCATTTTCTGTTGCCGTATATTTTCGGGTAACTTGTTAAGGTGAGGTGGGGTAAGACTATCACCGGGGCATGAATAACACTTGCAATTATCTCGATATGTATAGCGTTATTCCCAATGCCAGGATGTTGGTAAAACAGTTTAGTCGAAAAAGGTATCAGCTCAACTCATAGATGTCGCTTATACTCAACCATATTGCCAACATAACAAAATGAAATCTGTCAGACGCTTTAAACTTTTCGGAAAGCGGTTGGGTGCCTACATGTGTATACATTTTGCCATTAAAAAGTGAATAAATTTAAGTGTTTTGGTGGTAAGTACCATGGTATTAATATCCGCTTTTATAATATTAGATTGATTTTCAGTAAAACAAACGAATTACTTGAATTTTCAACGAAACAAAAACCTGACTTACAAGTTTTCAAGTGGGGCAAGACTTTCCTTGAGGTTAGACTAACGTACGTTAGTCTTTCCCCAAATCAGATGTAATGAACCATTCAGTTAAGGTTTTTTTCATTGTGGATACTTCGATTTTTTTATTAAAAGCTTTTATTAACTTGCTCTGTAATGTATGTATGTATGTAAGTATGTATGTTGCGGTGGAATTTTGGAACTCAATTTTGAAGTAGATATATTATTTAACCAATGAGCTGAAATTTTGCGTACGCGTTTAGTTTGGATGACATTGCACGATATGGTATATTGTGACATCACTCTAAATCCAATATGTCCGACCATCCAAGATGGCGAAATAATTATTTTATATGCAGTCCTACAATATGGATATTAAATGAAAGGGCTTTTGAGAGTAACTCGAGAACGACTGTAATTTCATTCTACATCCAACATGGCGGCTCATCCAAGATAGGGGAATACAATACAATACAATACAATACAAATATATTTTATTGTGCACACAACAAGTTACAAAAAAAACAAAAAAATATACATTACAAAAAATCAGACATGCACACAAAGGCGGCCTTATTACTAGATAGCAATTTCTTCCAGACAACCTTATGGTGTTAGAGAAAACAATGCTAGAGAATGGGAGTTGCGCAAAAGTATATTTAATAAAATAAAAGTAAATAAAATAAAATAATACATAAACACAATAAATATATAATATATGTATACAATATAATATAATACATATATCTATTTATATATATATTATACAAACTTGAATTATTTTACAAATTAAAAATAATAACATTAACATAATTAAAATAATAATATATACAAATAGTAATAAAATAAACAAATAATAGCTAAAATAACCTAACACACCTCTAGACCTACCTACTCTATAAATAGAAAAACGCCGCCAGGTCGTCCCCCTCTGGCAGAGTACCTAGCAAGCTGACAGCATTGCCGCGTTGGATAGCAATGGCTATCCGCTGTGCTAGGTAGGTCCCTGCTCTAGGGTCCTGGGTCAAATCCATAAGCTTTTTAGACAGTGCTTTAAAAAGCTTATGTGCACCGGGACCCCAGGAGCCTAGGGTTTCCACCCCAAACGGCTCAAATATGATGTCACCGCCAAGGGTCTCATACTTGCGCCGCTTGAGGTTCTCTGCTTGGTAAGCGGCCGCGCCCGCACAGCTTGAGGTAGCCTGGACATGAGACGGAGCAAGAGTATCGACGCAGGTTGCGTCCCATACAAGGGCCCGTCCCACACTCCAGGGAACCAGGGTCATTCCATCGGGTCTCTTGCCATCGTCGCGCGCCAGACCGGAGGGCTCCAGTATTGCTGGCACACCGGCGGTGACAAGAGCCCGACGGATGAGGTCATTCAGGCTGTGATGACGGGAAATGCGTCCAGCACTTCGAGTGCAGCACAGCCCGTGATGACCGTAGCTGTCTACGTTAGCGCCGCAAACACACTGATGAGGGACGACGTGGGGGGCACCAAGACGCAGGGCAGTAGCTAGCTGAAATGTACTGCGGTCCAGCAATGTTCCAATATTGGCAGATGGAAGTGCCTGCAGCCAAACACCCGATTCCCACCTTTCCACGGCTAAGAGACGAGCCCGCTCTGCCGGACTGGAAGACGTGTTAAAAAGACAATTCCGTACCAGTCGGCAGATGGGCTCATCCCAAAGCCTTTGGGAAGATGTATTTTCGGGCACAATGCTACCGGCACTAACGATGTCCCAGGCGTTCTTGGCCTCGTCCGCAAAGGGAATGGTTAAAGGGTAGTTTGAGCGCTCTAATATTTTGGAGATGACTGTGTGATTGAAATGGACTGAGGACAAGAACGCCGGTAGGGCTATGTCAGATGCTTTCCGAATGCCTAGGCCACCGAACCTTACTGGAAGTGTAGCTTGAGTCCATGAGCGGTGGTCGAAACTTATATTTAGGATAGAAGAAAGCGTATGTTTTAAGGTGTCATCCAAACGCTTTAGAAGTTCAGGGAACTTCCAGAGCTGACAACACCGCAAGACATACGTAAATTTTGGGACAAATAAACAATAACGAACTATGGTAAAGGCCATATGGCAGTTAATTTGGAGAAGGCGGTCTAAAGTATCACAGAAATTTTGTAATTTGTTGTCTATAAAATCTGGAAGGGACTCGTCTAGAATAGGGGAACCTAAGAGAAGGAGCGAACCTTTGTCAATGATGGATAATTGTGGAGCCACATCTTTAAACCTGGATATAATGGCATCTCTGTCCTGACAATTATCAGGGACAAAAAGTTCGCACTTCCCCAAGTTCAATTCCAGACCGATTTTTTTGAGCTCATGGATTAGGTTCTGAAAATCAGAAAGTACGGTATGCGCGACGCTTCCTAAAGTACCATCATCCAAATACCAAACATTAAATTTTGAATTTAGAAGCTCTACGACCGGTTGTATGGCAAGACTGAAAATTGCTGGACCAAGAGGGTCGCCCTGTTGACAACCAACTTCGGATGAGATAAGGTGGTTTTGGTAAATAAGTTTAGTCGGGTCATTGTAACATTGGAGCATGAAGGGTAAGATGGCAGGTGCTTTTAATTTTATTTGGGCCAACATGGCGACGCGGTCTACTGAGTTGAAGGCATTTTTGACATCCACCTTCAAAAAAACGTCGCCGCTCTGATTGTGAATAGCTGTCCTGAACGAGTGAGTGAGTGAGTGAGTGAACGAGTATCTATTGTATATATATATATACAATAGATAAACCTACATGATATTTTAATTTATAATAATAAGTGTTAGTTACATAAGTTAAGGGTTGACACAATATGATTCCAGATAATGATTTTTTATAAGAGTTTTAAAGCGATGTATAGTTTCAGCCTGCCTTATATGGATAGGTAAAGAATTCCAAAGGGAAATGGATTTTACAATGAAAGAGCAATTAAAGTATTTAGTGCGGTGGATAGGAATGTCAAGAAGAAGATTAGTTATAGATCGTAGTTCCAGTCTGTCAGAGGTACGGAAGTTAAAATAACTTTTTAAATAAGTGGGACAATGGGAGTCAAATAGGATGTTATAAAGGAAGGAGAGAACACGAGAGTCACGGCGGTAGCGGATTGGCAACCACTTTAACTTGAGGCGATACTCGGAGATATGGTCAAATTTACGTAAACCGAAAACAAACCTCAAAGCCAGGTTTTGAAGGCGCTCCAATTTGTTCAGTTGTTCCTCCGTCAAGTTAGTGAAAGAAGCGTCCGCATAATCTAAATGGGAAAGGAGTAGGGATTCAGCCAAAACTACCTTAGTGGGTATCGGAAGAACATATCGTAGACGTTTTAGGGAACGCCAGGTAGAAAAAACCTTTCTACTAATCTCTTGCAATTGATGCGTCCACGATAAATGTTCATCAAAGTACACTCCCAAGTTTTTAACCACTTTACTGAAAGGTATTGTTACACCATTTATAAGGACAGGAGGTAAAGAATCATGGTCAACTCTAGAAATTAGCCCGGGGCTACCAATTACAATTAATTGAGTTTTAATAGGATTAATAAGAAGTCCATGATTCTTGCTCCATTCACAAATATTCGACAAATCGTGATTCACTAGATCAAAAGCGGAAATCAGATTGTCCAAAGGAGACTGTGTGTATATTTGAAGATCGTCCGCATACAAGTGGTAGGATGATGAAATCGATATTGTTATAGGGTTTATAAAAATTGCAAACAGAAGAGGAGATAGCACAGCACCCTGAGGCACGCCGGCATAGATATAACTCCCATCGGAGAAATAATCAGATGATTTAACTCTCTGCCGTCGTCCTACAAGGTAGCTACGAATTAAATTAATTATTGATGGTGAAAGATTTAAAGATGCAAGCCGGGCTAGCAGAATATCGTGGTCTATGGAATTGAAGGCATTACTAAAATCCAGAAGTGTGAGAATAGTAAGCATTTTATCATCCATACCTGACCGTATATCATCAGCTACCTTTACCAATGCGGTAGTCGTACTGTGACCAGTGCGAAAACCGGACTGGAACGGACTGAGTAAGCTGTTGTGGGTAACAAATTTCGTAAGCTGGTGATGAATGATTCGCTCTAAAACTTTTGATAAAAAGGGTAGGATGGAAATAGGACGGAAGTCAGACACAGTCTTAGGACAGGAGGATTTAGGTAAAGGAATTATGTAAGCTGCCTTCCAGGCATCAGGAAAGGTACAAGACTCTAAACATGAATTAAAAATGTGTGCAAGAACAGGAACAATTATATCTAATATTGGTGTGATCATTCTACGACTGATACCGTCATCTCCTACTGCGTTTGATATGGAAAGGATGTGCTTTTTAATCTCACACTCGGAAACTGGAACAGTAAGGAACGGATCAGAATTCAATATAGGTAGCGAAGAAATATAATTTAACGTTTGTGATTTAATTTTGGGGTCGAGATTAAAAGAGGAAGTAAAATGGTTATTAAGTGAATCTATATCTATATTATGAGAGTCTTGCGGTTCAGAGCATTTGCCCACGCCGAGGGATTTGAGAAATTTCCATGTTTTAGCCGGATCCCCGTTCTCAACGGAGGCGTGAATATGACGTCTTTGTGCGTCACGACACATCATAATATAGTTATGGAATAGTTATTTTAAAGCACTTCTGCATTATGGGTATTACTCAAATGTTAATTATATTGGCTCATTGAGAGTAAATTGAAAATTAATAGTGAAGTCGTGTCGTGTCGTGACGTTTTTTGTTTATAATTTATTACAGTGAAGATCACAAAAGTGGCGACGTGAATCGTCGACGTCCGTCTCACAGTAATAAATATACAATTTTCATGAACTTTTTTCACTTGATTAATATAATATTTCTTTACAATTTTAATGAAAGTCAAACTGTCTGTCTGTTACTCTTTTACGCCAAAAACTCGTTCAGTGGAACCGATGAACCGATTTGATGAAAAGCTGTGAGTGTATATTTTGCTCGGATCACATTATATTTTTTAATTGGCTGAAATGAAATTTAGGATAGATAAAGTCAATATAACACTAACATAGCATCCGTCATGCCTTTTTTAACTCAATTGAATTGTTTGTTATTTTATGATATTAAAAGAAACTTATATTTTTGTTGCAGAATAATGCAAGATGGTCCGAAATTACAAAAGAAAAACCGACCGAGCGACTGCCTATCGTCGTTTCAGCCTTTTAGAGTCCACTGCTGAACATAGGCCTCTCCAACACATTTCCAGTGTGTTCGGTCCATTGCCACCTGCATCCAACGTGACCCGGCAGTTTTCACCAGGTCGTCGGTCCATCTGGTAGGTGGCCGTCCCACACTGCGCTTGCCAGTACGTGGCCTCCACTCTAGGATCTTTTTGCCCCATCGACCGTCCAATCTTCGTGCTATGTGGCCGGCCCATTGCCACTTCAGCTGACTGATCCTACGGGCAATGTCAGCAACCTTAGTTCTTCTACGGATCTCCTCATTTCTGATTCGATCACGTAGAGAAATACCGAGCATTGCCCTCTCCATAGCACGCTGAGCGACATTAAGCCTTTTGAAAAGATCCTTCGTGAAGCACCACGTCTCAGAACCGTAAGTCATCACTGGTAACACACATTGGTTGTATACCTTTGTCTTTAGGCACTGAGGTATTTTAGACGAGAAGACGTTACGTAATTTACCGAACGCTGCCCAGCCGAGCTGGATCCGTCTACTGACCTCTCTCTTAAAGTTGGACCTACCTAATCGGACAGCCTGCCCTAGGTATATATATTCGTCAACAACTTCAAGAGTAGAGCTCCCAACAGTTAGTGCGGTGGGTGCAACATGGACATTGTGCATGATCTTTGTTTTGTCCATGTTCATTTTAAGACCCACTTGTTGAGAAACTCTATTGAGGCCACCGAGCATGCGCCCCAAATCTTCCAGCGATTCTGCCATGACTACTATGTCGTCGGCAAATCGAAGGTGAGTGATGTATTCGCCATTGATGTTGATGCCAAGTCCTTGCCATTCCAGTAGCTTGAAGGAATCCTCCAGAGCAGCGGTAAACAGTTTCGGGGATATGATATCCCCCTGTCTTACTCCTCTCTTTAAAGGGATATCCTTCGTGCAGTGCTCCTGTACTCGGACTGACATGGTGGCGTTATTATACAAACACTTCAACACTTCGATATACCGATAGTCAATACGGCAACGCTGGAGAGATCTAAGGACCGCCCATATTTCGACGGAATCGAAGGCTTTCTCATAGTCCACAAACGCCAAGCATAATGGCCGATTATACTCTTCGGTCTTCTGTATAATCTGCCGCAGCGTATTATGTGGTCTATGGTACTATAGCCTTTTCGGAAACCGGCTTGTTCGGTAGGCTGAAAGTCATCTAGCCTGCGTTCGAGACGCATCGTAATAACTCTCGAAAACAGCTTGTAGACATGGCTCAGCAGTGTTATGGGTCTATAGTTCTTCAGTAAGGTTTTGTCGCCTTTTTTGAAGAACAGGACCACAACACCCCTGTTCCATGCCTCTGGCGTTTTCCCATCGAGTAAGGAGGAATTGAAGAGCTTCTGAAGGACTTTTAGTACCGGCGTGCCGCCCGCTTTCAGAAGCTCTGTAGTGATTCCATCCTCACCCGGAGCCTTGTTGTTCTTAAGCTGTTTGAGAGCTACCCTAATCTCGTACAGGCTGATGTCCGGGATGTCTTCGGTATAGTGTCGGGTTAGCCTGGCTCTTGGGTCTGCAGCTAAACTAGCAGGTTCAGCTGAGACCGAGGTATACAGCTGTCCATAGAACCTTTCTATCTCCCGTAGTACCTCGGACTTATTTGACGTTACGCGTCCATCTTCGGTCTTCAGCTTTGTCAACTGGCTTTGCCCAATAGATACGTCTCTTGCAAACACTTTGGAGCCTTGGTTCCGCTCTATCGTCTCTTTAATACGCTGGGTATTAAAAGAACGGATATCGTGTCGCAAGGACTTCGTAATCTGTCTATTGAGCTGCCTATATGACTTAGCGTCACTCGAAGTTTGTAGCGTCATTGAACGTCGACTAGCCATGAGGTTCCGGGTTTGGTCGGATAGTTTCTGAGGTCTATTTGTACGGTGGGTCTTGAAAAATTTGGACCCCACCGTATGGACAGTTTCTACCAGCCTGCTATTTATATCGTCCACTGCTGCGCAACTGTCTAGCCATTGGAAGCGATTTGACAGTTCAAGTTGAAAGCTCTCGGGGTTTTGGATATGGGCATTCGACGGTCGGAGCGTAGACTTCATCAGACGCGATCTCTCAAGTTTGACGTTGATATTCAACATGCCTCTGACGATTCGGTGATCACTACCGGTCTTAACCATGTTGATCACAGAGACATCGTTGAATATCTGCCGCTTGGTGCTCATAATGAAGTCAATCTCGTTTCTAGTTACACCGTCGGGACTCAACCAGGTCCATTTCCTCTGCGGCGGCTTTTGGAAGAAAGAATTCATCATGAAGAGTCCTTCCTTCTCCATAAAGTCCGCCAGCATCTGTCCTCTGGGATTCCTCTGCCCAAATCCAAATCACCCCACTTTCAGCTCATCATCGCTTCTGCAGCCCAGCCTCGCATTGAAATCTCCCATAACAACTGTGAAGTGTGTTTTAGGGCTACGTATGGCCCTACTGACGTCCTCATACGTAGCTTCTACTTCATCGTCTGGATGTGTTGACGATGGGGCGTATACCTGTACAATCTTCAACGAATATCGTTTTGAGATTCTCAGTACAAGGTATGCAACCCTATTTGACACACTCTCGATGGACACAATGTTGTTGATGAGATATTTGCGGACGATAAACCCAACACCACCTTGGGACTTCTGTTCTCCCTCCCGGTAGTAGAACAAGTGGCCGGACTGTAAGGTTAACGTATCCTCACCCTCTCTTCGGATCTCCGATAAACCAATAACGTCCCAGTGCAACTTGTTCATCTCCTCTTCCAGCTCTACGAGCTTCTCGTCCAACCTCAAAGTGCGCACGTTGTGTGTTACCAGGGCCAGTTGTCGTTTATAAGGGGGGTGGTAGCCGGATCTCTTCCGGGGATTCTTAGCACCCCCCGCCCCGCCGTTACCGTGGCCGCTACCGTAGCCAGGAATAGCGGGGCCGCCGGGGACTAGGGGCCTGGTCTTCTGGTGCGTAAACATAGGAGGTTTTTAAAAGCCTACTAATACCACGCTGGCTAGACGGGTAGGTACAGGGTTTTGTATCGAGTTTTCCTTCTCTCACACTAGCTGTTGATGTGTGTGTGTTTCCTTCTAGTCGCCTCTTACGACTCCCCTAGGATAGTATCGGGGGTGGTGACAATTGTATTCTAATGCCGTCACCACACGGCGATGGACTGCCTATAGCAGAGATCAATTATTAGAAGCTGTGGAAAAAGTTAAGAACGGCGAGTTGTCAGCTTACAGAGCTTCTCTGGAATACAAAATTCCTCGACCAACTATTGTAGCCCGAGTCTACGGAAGATATGGATTAAAATCTGACTCTTTAGGGAGAAGTACAGTTCTAACTGCAGAAACGGAAAAGAAGTTAGCTAAAAACATACATATTATGGAAAAATATGGATTCGGTCTCACCAGAGAAGAAATATTGGAGCTTGTGGGACAATACATATCCAAAAATAATATCCCCAATAATTTTAAAAACGGCAGACCTGGAGAGGATTGGTTCTTATCGTTTAAGAAACGTCATGCTTTGTCGGTAAAGAAACCACAAGCCGTAGAAAATTCGCGTAAAAAAGCATGCAATCCGTGGGTTATTTACTCTTACTATGAATTATTAAAAAATACCTTGGATTAGCTCGAGCTACATGATAAACCTTCACAAATTTGGAATTTAGACGAAACTAGTTTTAGCAAAACCCCAGCAAAACTAAAGTCGTTGGTCTTCGTGGTTATGCTTCGACGAGAACAATCGCCTCACCCGGCAAAGACAACACAACAGTTTTGTTAGGATGCAGTGCAGCTGGTGACAAAACTCCTCCGCTTATAGTATATAAGGGTAAAAATCTCTGGGACGAATGGATTTCAGAAGAGGGCTTTCCTGGAACCGTCTATGCGGCTACAAGTAACGGATGGATGGAGGCTGAGGTATTTGAAACATTCTTTCAAAAGGTGTTTCTACCTACCGTAGGTGATAGACGGCCAATATTATTAGTTTACGATGGCCACTCTACGCACGTAGGGATTAATATTATTGAAAAAGCAAGACAAGCAAATATTACCATCCTGAAAATTCCACCACACACGAGCGACAATTTGCAGCCGTTGGATTTGGCCGTCAACAAGTCTTTTAAAGACAAATGGGATAAACAATTAGTAAATTGGCAAAGGCTACATGTTGGTCAAGCTTTGCCTAAAAAAGAATTCTCCAAATTGATTGGTCAAGTCTGGGCCCAAATTGATCCCCGCGTTTGTATAGCTGGGTTCCGTAAAGCTGGAATTTACCCCTTCAATAGCAACGCAGTCTCTCAGGAGAAATTTCACCCGGACCAACTTGTGGAGTGGAAGAAGCAACAAGAACGGCTCACGGAAAACGTGTTAAGACCATTTTTAGTTCCTTCATTGTTGTCTCTTTGCATAAATCGCTGGAATAGTTGTAATAAAGCAAATATTGCATCGGAACAGATTCATCTTACGCAATCTTCTGTTGTAAAGAACTCAACAAGTACTACATCGGAACAGGTTCATATCGAGCAGTCTTTGGTTGCAAAGAACTCTATATCCTCAGTAAGTATCGCACCGGAACAGGTTTATAACGAGCAGTTTTCTTTTGCAACAAACTCAAAATCCCCAAGAGTTATTATTCTCGAAGATCGTCCCGTAAACTTTAACATAACTTTTGAGGATCTGTTGCTCGACAAAATAAGCGCTGGGACGCATAATGTTAAAAAACGCAAAAAAGTAGCTAGCGGGGCCGAAATAATAACATCCGCAGTTGTGTACAAAAGACAAAAAGAACTTGAAGAAGCAAAAATTAGAAAATTGAAACAAAAAGAGGAGAAACTGTTAAAAAAAAATACCAAACAAAAAAAAGTAAATAAAGAAAAAACCATCAACAAAAGTAACAGAGAGAAGAGAAAAAATTTGAAAAGTGAATCTTCTCAAAAAAAGTAAAAAATAAAGACTGATGATTCCACTAGTGAAAGTGACATTGATATAGAATTTATTGAAGAGAGTGATGAAGAAATTGGAGATTATTTCACAGGATTGCTACAGACAACTGAAGATGATACTGATGTTGTAGAATATGAAGACAGCTGTAGCAATGATTATGATGAACCAACAACAAGTACTGTCCTCAAAAGTCAATGGGTCTTGGTAAAATTTACAACTAAAACGAGTGTTAAACACTACATTGGAGTAGTTACAGAGTTGAACTCGGATGGTATCCCAACTGTAAAGTTTGTCAGGAAAAGTATATTTAGAGGCGGTGAGAATAGAAGTACATTTGTTTTTCCAAACGTACCTGACATATGTGAAGTAAGACATCTTGACGACATAGTATGCAAGCTACCGGAAGCAATTGCCCATTACTTTGCTTCTATGTAACAAAAAATGTGTAAAAAATACGATGAATAAAGATGAGTAGGTAAGGAGTAAACGTTATAAACTTTAAGTTATTTTAATTAGTCCCCTCTAACCAACGTAATATCTGTAACGATATAACGATGTTAGTTAGTAATCTTTTGTTACTACTACAGTAACAAAAGATTACTATTATCTTAATCCTTCAGAAAAACCTGGACAGTTGTCGCAGAATGCTATTATGCAACGAGCAAAGCCGCTCGTCATATCAATCATTGCACACGCGATGCACTGTATTATTGAGTATTGACATTATCGATCGCCTGACTAATTGACCGGAGACAATCGGCCGCCATCTTGCCATTATCATCAGCACCTGAACCGTCCAATTACACCAATCATTGTTTTTAATTATCTCATAATAATTATGTGTGCTTCATAATTAAGTTCGGCGTTAAGTATAATTAGAACACTCTAGAATACTACATCTATTCCGTGTATTTCAGTTCGTATAAAAGTTCCGTGGGTGTCGAGAATAGCACCTCATCATCATCCATCTGTCCCGTGGGTGTCATAAAAGGCGACAAAGGAAATATTATAAATTTTTTTTTTTTTATTTTATTTATTGATTCACCAACAGAACATCATCCGGTACAATTAAAAAAAATAATAATTAAACAATAACTTATAGGTAAAATGAGTTCTAATGACAGGTGAAATACAACATGCTTTTACAATTGGCGACAGAAAATGAAATTTTTAATGAATGACAAATGGATGATTGAAATGGATAACGAAAAAATTGCAATTTCTTGTTACTATCAAAAGTGTATAAATAAATAAATTAATAGTGTTCATTAATTAACAAATAAATTAATTGATAAAAAGAAATATGGCCTAACGTATTTCCAACATCTAGTAAAGGGTAGGTATACTTACATAATTTATATTAGTATTAGATAAATGTCACGTAAGAATGTTACAAACATGTGTTACAGTTACTTACTAACATGATATTACAATTTACAATGCAATTACAATACCTATATAGGTATGGTATAAATTATTTGCATAATTTTTATAGCCTAACTAGCTGTGCCCGCGACTTCGTTCGCGTGGTTTTTGAGTAACTTAAACCGTTTACGCAGAGCACGCAACGAAAGTCCCCAAATGTGAATAATTTTCCCCGTTTTTGCAACATTTCTCACTGTCGCTTCACTCCGATTAGTCGCAGCGTAATGATATATAGCCTAAGCACAGAGCCTAAGGCCTTCCTCTATAAATGGACTATCCAACAAAAAAATAATTTTTCAACTCAAACTAGTACTTCCTGCGCGTTTAAACAAACAAACTCTTCCGCTTTATAATATTAGTATAGATATATTTTAGCCTTTATAACTTAGATGATAGATTACTGTCGGAGGTACTCACAAGTTGCAATACACTCTACTAGGTACACTGTTAGTACCACAGAACAGATAAAGAGGTTAGAATGGAAATAGTTTCAAATTTGTATCAGAACGCGTGTCGCCGCTCTTAATTCTACTACATGGAAATAACCCAATACGTACGAGCGTTACGCACACAAATAAACCTCACGCACTTAGATCGCTAATTTGTAATTGGTTGTCACACTAACGTAAACAATGCATTAGATGTACACTTACACACGCGCACTTTTCTCATAGACGCTAGGGCGACCGAAGGTCGATAATTGAAATCGATAAAATAATTGTCACATTTTTTGCAATAGTTCGGTTAAATTTTTGAGGGGTGACAGGGTACCGTACGACTAATGTATTGTTCTTGGGGCCGATTTTTCAATACTCAGATAAATCGTCAAATAGTAGCCTGACAAATAAAATTATTTGCCTAGTTGTCAAGCCAATAAATATTTTCGATTTTTCAATCGTCTTATAGCTACAGAATAGCTATTAGTGGTATTTAACCAGACAATTTCACACTATTTGTGTGCAAGTGAGATGCACAGTTATTGCATTCAATATGTTAAAAAAGAACAGCAACATGTTCGGTAGATATAACTTTTTCAGTTGTCACTTGTCAGTTGTCAATATTGTCTTTCGAAAATTCAAGCTTACAAATAATTATTATGTATTTTTGTTGTGTAACATAGATGTAAATAATAAGGGTTTTATAATTTTATAAAACCATGTTCCATTTGGAACAAAAAAGGATGCGAGGACGTTCTGCAACTTTACCAACTCCGAACTTGTTAGTTGTAATAGAACTCGTGACAAAATATCAAACTACAAAATAGTAATTTTCTTGTATAGAATTTTATTGCCAAAGGTATTTATTATTTTATTATCTAACATATTGCTAATCAAAACCGCTTACTTTTCAAAGGAGAAAAAGAAAATTGAACCGAAACTATTATATAGGTTTCTTCGTTGCAAACAAAATATAGGTATATGCAAAAATAAATTCATGTATTAATGCATGAATTAGGTTGGAACATTGCTTGAAATTTAAAGATTAATATCTTTTTGGTTTGCCATTTTATACCGGAAATTACTGATACATCTAATCATAAATTTTTTGCAGATTCAGAGTTGATGGACAGCTGATAAAACTACAATAGCAAAGTAGGCATTATTTTCTAGAAAAGGAGCATAAAAGATGTTATGTCTTGAGAATTATGATATGAGGAAAGAACAAAATATATATAAATAGAGCAAAATGCAGCAAACAATTACTGTGTTTCTGACAATATCATCTTATTTGTAATAAAAATGTGAAACTTTATAATATTATGTTTTTTGTTTCTCCTTAATGTTTAAAGAGTAACATTTCAATAGTTTAGCGCACATAGTTTATGGCTGTGATTTCTTTATTCAATAACTAGCTGTGCCCGCGACTTCGTACGCGTGGAAAAGTGATTTAGGGCAGCAGTTCAAATACATTTTTAGTTTATGAACACTGTCGTTTGGATATTTAAAATCACTAATTTTTAGTAATGCTTCTTTATTTATTTTTAATAATAATAGTTTACTGTCGAATAATGGCCGTTTTTGTCGTGAATGTTTTGAGGTATTTTTTCTATGAAAATGCTAACAATTCCTACTACCAGCTCAAAAAATGACCGTGTATTATAAGCCGACTTCAAAAAAAGGAGGAGGTTCTCAATTCGTCTGTATGTATAATATTTTTTTTTCTTTTATGCGAACGGGACTACTTGATAGTACGCTCATATACGCGACGAAGATCTCTGTACTGAGATTTATATGGACTTTACACACACAGATAGACAGACGGACAGACATTTTTTTCAAAAATGTTATTTTTAGGTTCTGTGGGTTTTATAGACCCCCTTTTTTTAATTTTCACTTAAATATTCTTAATGTACAGACATGACCCCTCTACAGATTTATTATATGTATAGATAATCAATTCTATAAATAAGAAATCCTATTAATTAAATATTAAAGAGTTACATTATATGTTGTTTTATATTTGTTACTTGTTAGTAATAGCTTATTCAATGTCAATACTTGAGCACCAATGCACTCAACCACTACGCTGCCTCCATAGTACAATAGTCGACTGCATTGTTGTTGGTGCTCAACCGAGAGGTTGCACATTCAAATCCCAACGAGAGAAAAAAAAATCCAATGTTCCTGGGTCTTTGATGTGTATTAAATGTGTGTATAATCTAATAAAAATAATTTGTGTATCGTATAAAAAGTATTAAATATATTTCCGTTATCGTTCGTAAAGTTCTTTGTATGCTTAGCACAGGGCCAGATTGAAGTGGTGTTCACAACGTCCATAGATATTATTAGTATAATGTGATTTGTAAGAAACTAGCTTGTCAGTGACTCAAAATATTCCTTGTGCTAGTTACAATCATCACTACTACTATTAGGCATAAGGTACTGTTGAAAATACTAGCTGGTCGGGGTTTTCTACCAGACAGATGTAAATAATTGAGGAATTCAGGTACCTCCTCGATTGCTAAGTCGTCCATTGCTTCAAAAATATCAATTTTATTAGATTCTGATACCCAAAGAAATTGACGAAACTGTTAAATATAAATGCAGACACGAACTTATCGGGGAAATAAAGCCTTATCAGGCTCTTCAAGCAGCAGATAATTTTATTCCTTTAATAGGTGTCTTATTAGACAGTTAACAACTATCTGAGTATTGAAAAACTCAAAATATTGCTATTCGTCGAATAAACGCTATCTGGTTGTTTATCTGAGGATGGAAAAATCGGTCCTTAATAATCTATTTATTTATTTACTAGGCAAAAAAAACATACATTAATCACAGATATAACAATATAATTATAATAATGTCCGTATGAAATTATCTTTTATTTCTTAATAGAAAGCTAAATTAAATAAACAATAATATGATGGTAATTATCAATAAAGAGAGTTGCTTAAATTATAATATAATTTTCTTAGATCGACATTGTTTACATCTTGGTACAACACTATCGATACGCACGAAGTACCTAGAATTGAAGCTGTCATACGGCGAGCGAACAATCGCTGCGAATGCAATACATTGCTCACTCGCAAAGACATTACACAAAATGGTACCCACGTATTGCAGCAATGGATAATTTTGCGCCTAAATACGAATGTATCGTTTTCGATCACGAACTACATAATGCTATGGAAATAATTACTAATATCACATAAAATTTAAAGTTTTTGGACTTACCGGTGGAAAGAAATTCCTTCTCGGGCTATACTACACACTTGGCTTCTTTTCCGACACGTTAAAACAGCGCAACACGGCATTTTTAACGACTTTTTATGGAGCTCCGTACGCTGTCACAGTAAGATTGTGACTGTTGACCGATAAAACGTGTTTCGACTGACATATGATCATTTGATCATATGTACGGCGCGTCTGCCCCGCCTACAATGCCATTCTAATCTCTTTTACTCTTCTGTGGTTAGTACTATATTCGTCTATGGAAAGACATAGATTGTCGAAAGACTTGTAGGTCTTGGTCGAATTGTGATACGAGTAGTAACCTGAAATGATACTTCAGGTGTTTACAATGACACTCAAACAACAGAAAGTAAACAAATAATGATAATCAACAACTGGAATTGACAATCAAAGATAAGATAAGATTTTATAGATCTGAAGCGAACCTGTAGATATAGTATTATGTGCTAAAACATTGTATTAGTATTTATGTGTTAGGAATTCTTCTTAAAGTCTAGGTTAGACAGTAATTACAAACTAGTTTTTTTGTTCCTACTCTATTTTCTGAGCTTGTACCTTGTAATCTCTCATGACTTGAGAAACAAGTAATGGAACCCACATCCGCGTTATACAAAATTTTATCGTATTATTGTACTCTGCATTTGCAAAAATTAACATACCCTACTACAGTATTATAAAATTCTATGAATATAATTAGCATTAACGTTACATTATGGTACATTTTAGGCATAACTTGGCCTTGATTTTTTTTATGTTACAAGTGATTGCTTGACTTTTTGTTAATACACTTGTTCAGTTATGTTGTATAGTCAAATTAGGATATTTAATTCATTCGAGTGATTAAAAAAACATAAAAACGAATATTATTAGACTAGAAGTGGCGGGGGGTTTTTAAGGTCGGTTTTAATAAAGAGGTCTTCCAAACCCAACCTCACTTGAGAACCTATTTGACGGATAAAACAAAACATTTTGGTTTCGCTTTTAAAAGTGAACAACTTTAATAATAATAATAATAATAATAATCGTTTATTTGCCAGAGCGAATGTACAATTTGGTCTTAGTTTACAATATTCTAGATTCATATCACTCAACTAAATGAATAGTATGCAAAAAGTCAGAGTTCTTCTTCTTCCATCACATTACATACATTGTTATACCTACTCTAAAATTAAAATTATATTATATATGTCATCACAAATTATATTATGCCAATAAAAAAAAACAATAATTTTAGATTTCTATTAACATTTTAGAAATAAGTGCCCCCATAATATTCTTTTATATCATAAAAGCATTTCTCTAAAAGCCATTCATTTAATTTTCTTTTAAAAGTTGTTAAATTTAATTTTTCAAAATCTTTTGGCAATTTATTAAATATTTTAATGGCCATAAAAAAGGGACTCTTTAGGTACGATGTGCTGTTACATTTAGGCATAACTAATTTATTAGGAAAACGTAATGATCTATTTGTCATGTTAATGTCCTTATTTTGTACAAAATATTTGGGGTTCTTTTTAACAAATAAACACATGTCTTTGATTTACATACAAGGCAAGGTAAGTAGGCCTAGCTTTTTAAAAAGCGGTTTGCAACTTTCAAGCGGACCCACGTTGCATAAGGCCCTAACACATTTCTTTTGTAATTTAAAAGCTGCATTTAATTCAACAGAGTTTCCCCAAATCAACAGACCATATGATAATACGGAAGAAACATAACCATGATATACACAGAGAGCTGCTGATAAGGACACGGTTTTTGCTAAACGCCGCAACGCATATACGAATTTATCCAGCTTGCTACAGATATATTCTACATGTGCTTTCCAGTTACAGTGTTGGTCAAACATTAGTCCTAGAAATTTTATTGTGTCTACTTCTTCTATATGAGTGTTGTTATAAGTAACTTTTTTAGGTATTTGTACTCCTTTATAATATTTAAATTGCATTATTTTTGTTTTACTTAAATTTACCTGTAAATCATTTTCATCTAGCCATAATATTATGTCATTAAGTGCATTGTTTATTTCTTGCTCATATAAAGCAAGATTTTGGCATTTCACTAATATTGTTGTATCATCTGCAAATAGGACTCTAGGATGCTTTGTTTCTATTGTGACGTCATTTATATATGTCAGAAATAAAAATGGGCCAATCATACTCCCTTGTGGGACTCCTTTATCTAGGTTAGCGTAGTTAGATTGGTATGTTTTTTTTACGTTTAAATCAATTTTAGTAATTTCTGTACATACTTTTCTGTTACTTAAATAAGATTTTATCCATTCATATGCTTTGCCTCGTATACCATATTTTTCTAATTTATTTAATAATATGTCATGATTAACAAGGTCAAAAGCTTTTGTCATGTCTAAGAATATTGCAGTGATAGGCACTTTGTTATTTAAACTGTCGTGTATTATTTTGCTCAAATAAAAACAAGCGTCTGTAGTTGAACTATTGTCACGGAAACCAAATTGTTCATCGATTAACAGGTTTCCAGAATTAAAAAAACTTTTCATCCTTTTTAACATTATCTTTTCAAAGATCTTTGCGAATATCGGAACTAAAGTTATTGGTCGGTAATTATTTATTTCTGTTCTATCACCTTTTTTAAACAAGGGTTTTATAATAGATTTTTTTAATCGGCTAGGAAAAACGCCCTGCTCTAATGACAGATTAATAATGTTTGCAAGTGGATAGCATAACGGTACTGCACATTTCTTAATAACATCCGTTCGTATCTCGTCATATCCCACTGCATTAGTGTTCTTTAATGAAAATATTATATTAAAAATTTCTTGTGGATCTGTAGGGCTTAGAAAAATCGAGTTTCTATTAATGTTTTGTGAACACATTGTATAATTTATATTATATTTGATTCCATTTTTTTGCCTCATGTTTCCTAAATTAGTAAAAAAGTCATTGAATATTTGGCTTATTTCATCAGGCTTTGTAAATACTTTCAGATCTTTCTTAATATATGGAATGTCATTATTTTGATTATTATTGCCTAAGTTGTCATTTATAATTTTCCATCCTGCTTTGCATTTATTTTTCTTATTATTTATATAAAGAGTGTACTTTCTATTTTTGACCCAAATAAAAATAGCATATTATATACTGACGCGAGTAGAAACGGTATTGCCGGAATCTTTATGCAGCTTACAGAAAAAGGCGAGAAACCATACATTATTACAGTAGGCAAACCACAGCTGACGAAAAAAATTACCACTCATTCGAACTAGAACTTTTGGCCATAGTTTGTTCATTGCAAAAATTTCGTCTATATCTTTTAGGATCAACATTTAAAATTGTTACAGACTGTAACGCTGTAAGATATGCACTTACAAAAAAAGAGATTATTCCCCGGATAGCACGGTGGGTTCTAGCCACACAAGAATTTTCATATGAGATCGTTCATAGGGAAGGCTCACGAATGCAACACGTAGATGCTTTAAGCAGGAACCCCGTGGTATCCGGAGAAAAATCGGAAGTAGAAATTATAATGTCTATATCTGAAGAGGATTGGCTTTTAGCGGTTCAGTTGCAAGATCATGATCTGCAACGCATCCGAGGAATTTTAGAATCTGGCGATATTGATAATAATAAAGACATATTTAATAAGTGTGATCTATTAGGCGGAAAAGTTTACAGAAGAACGTCCCAAGGTCGACGATGGGTAGTACCGAGAAAATGCTTTTGGCAAATAATAAAGTGTAATCATGACGATTTGGGACATTACTCTGTAGACAAAACTGTAGAAAGAATACGTAGTCAATACTGGTTTCCTCGAATGCGTCACATAATAAAAAAATATATAAAAATCTGTCTAAACTGTATTTATTACAAAAATAAGGGTGGTCCGAAAGAAGGAGAATTATATCCGTTGCCAAAGTATGCGGAACCATTTCACACTATTCATTTGGACCACTTAGGTCCGTTTGTAGAGACTAAAAATAAAATTAAATATTTATTGGTCGCAGTAGATGCGTTTACTAAATTTGTATTCATCGCTGCTGTGCAATCAACCAAAACCTCATGTGTTATTAAAGAACTAGAAAACATAACTAAAATATTTGGTAATCCTAAACGAATTATAACAGATGCGGGGGCTGGTTTTACAGCAGAGGAATTTTCTCGTTATTGTAAAGATAAAAATATACGCTTACATACGGTGGCGACGGGTATGCCTCGTTCAAACGGGCAGGTGGAACGGTTTAACAAAACTATTTTAGAAGCCTTAAAAGCTATAGGGGCTAATACAACCGATGATAATTGGGATGTCTATGTTAAAGTATTACAACAAGGGTTAAATAGCACAATCCATAAAACCACAAAGGCCGTTCCCAGTGAGATATTTTTTGGTTATCGTTTGAGATCTGACTGTAATCGCCTAGCTCCTCAAATGGACGACGATACGATTTTTGATGTGACCGCTTTGCGTGAGAGAGTAAGCGAGAACCTAAGAACTAATGCCTTGCAGCAAAAGCAAAGATTTGACAAGGGTCGGGTAAAAGCTAGAATATATTCTGAGGGTGAATTGGTGCTAGTAAAAATTATAAGCCAGAACAATGATGGAAAAAGCTGTAAATTATTGCAAGCCTTTAAGGGCCCATTCAAAGTAAAGAAGGTTCTGGGCAATGATAGGTATGAAGTGACAGACATACAAGGCAGTGAAAGATGTCATAAGAAGTATAAGGGCATATCTGCTGCAGAAAATATGAAACCTTGGATACGGATAGATGAGTGAATGTCTGAGTAGACGATGCGTCTATTTTTTTTTTTTTAATTTAATATCCGTGTTGGCAAGGTAATTCGTTGTATTATATTTTATTTTAATAACAGATATAGGTATTTATATTAGTGTTTTGTATTTGCTTTGATTTAAAAATACATTTTTTTAACAAGTGATTATATTTTGCAAGTCGTGGTTGTGTATTGTTATTGTTAATTCTCGAAAATCTATAATGTAAATGCATTTTCCTTTTTATCAAACATGATTTTCTTATACCTTTAGTCAACCATATTGCTTTTTTTACATTGTTATTAATTCTAGATTTTATAAGCGGAAAACACAATGTATAGAAAAGGGTTATTAAATCATGAAATTTGTTAAATGAATTTTCCACATTTTCTTCATATTTTATCTCTGAAAATGATAAAGCTGAAATAGATTCTTTAAATTTATTAATATTGTCGATACTATAATCTCTTCTATATTCCCAGGTGATATTTGAATTTGGCACCTTTCTGGCTTTAATAGTCAGTGTCTGAGCTGTGTCATGATCGGATAGTGTTAGATGGTGAATATTTGCCCTTGTTGTTTTAATGTTGCTTACTATCAGATCTATGCAGGATGATAACCTAGTAGGGCACGTTATGTGTGAAATTAAGTTGTAGTTATTAAGTAAACATAGTAAATCACGTGTATTTTTATTATTTTTAAGTGTGTCTAAATTCCAATCGCCACATAAAACTATTCTTTTTTCTTTCCTTCTATTACTTATTTCATGAAGTAGTTTATCTAAATTATTAAAGAATTGAAATATATCACTTTGGGGTGTACGATAAATGCATATAACACATAATTTATGATCTGATAATTCAATTCCACAACACTCAAACTCATTTACAATACCCATATTTTTAATTGAATTCATTACTTTATAATTTAAATAAGATTTTGTCAGTATGCAAGAACCCCCTCTCTTGGTATTTCTGCAGAAAGTAGCTGATAAATCGTATCCAGGCAACTGAAATAAATTTTCTGAACCTTTTTTGATAAAAGTTTCTGTCAGACATATAACATCTAGGTAAATTAACCCCTCCTTTTCCAAATCTAGTAAGGCTAAATGTAGTAATTCAGTTTTATTAATGGCCCCAGCAATATTTTGATGAAATATTGTTAGGCTACTATCGAAAAAACTGCTTGTTGCTTGCTTCTTCATTACACAATTTAGAAGAGTTAGTGTTACTAGTGTAAATTTTTTTGAAATAATATGGTATTGTACCTTTATTAAAATCATTTTGTTCAGCAGTAACAAATGACTCTACTTTAGCAATCTTTTTAAAGTAGAAAGTTATTTTATTTTTTCCCAAATCTGTTTTTTTATATTATTTTTTGCAACGGTTACTTTTCTGTGTCTAATATAGTTATTGGAATTATAAAATGGCAAATAAGTATTTATATAATCACTGTAATCAATATTATAATTAATTTGGTCGGTAATGTCTTGTATATAATTAGAAAAATGTATGTGACGTCCTTGATTTTTGATAAAAATTGCATTTTTGTGTAATTTTAGAAGGTAATGTCTTGTATATAATTAGAAAAATGTATGTGACGTCCTTGATTTTTGATAAAAATTGCATTTTTGTGTAATTTTAGAAGGCATTATATATGGTTGTTGAGGGTCTCGGTTCTAAGATAATCATTTGAATGTACCTCTAAAACATACACCCTTGCTCTACGAAGCTTGTCTAGCGCAAGTGCCAAGACGTTTAATATACTACAGGGATTTTTATCATTTGTTCCCATTCCTAAAATAACTACATCTCTGTCTTTATATTTAAGAGAGTCACAACTTTTAAGAGTTTCACTACTTAAGGCATTAGGTTTAATAAATGAAAATATTTTGTAGTTATTTGTGTTTTCTTTCCTTGTATCCCTTAATCTTTGCGATAAACCTAGTACACATTGTTCGCCCAATATATGTATACCTACAGTTACCTTTTATAGGACTATCATGTATCTGGTCTGGTTTATGTTTTAAATTTAAAAAGTTGTGATTAGATTTTTCTTTGCCATTTTGGCTTCCTGCAAAAGTTATTTCATCTTCTTGAAAGTCTATACGTTTGTTTACTGAAAATGTATTTATATTTATGCGTTTTTTGTTATTTCTTTTAATACTGCTTATTGGTGCACTGTGAATTTTGTTAAGTACCTTAATTTTTTTTTCTAGGTCTTGTATTTTCTTTAAAAGATTATTATTTTCTAATAATAGATGTTCTATTTCTTTATGAGCTACATCCAATTGAAGTTGCACATCTTTAAATTTATCACGCAATTCTTGTAACTCTTCACTCATTGTAACTGATAAATTTGGTAAACTAGTCACTTCAGGATCAGAATTGCATGAACAGCATGAGTTAAGTGAGCTATTCATGGAGTTGTCCAAATGTAAGTCTTTGCTATTTAAACTATGTCGTCTCCTTATAGTTACATACTCATCATCATGTCTGTCCCCCATTATATCTATTTAGTAGAATTAAAAAGGTGTAAGAAAATAGGCAACAAAATTTATCAATTTATTATGCTGAAATATTTAAACTTAAAATTAGGTATGAAATAAGTATATGTCACAATTATTAAAATATATATGTAGGGATATATGTTTATTAGTATTAAGTATTAAAATTAAAATAAATTAGTACTTATGTCAAATGTATAATATTTTATTGTCACTAGCATGCAAAGATTATGTATCTAATAATTTTAAAATTATAAATATGAGTCCCAATTAAAAAAAAAATATAATAATTATAAATAAAAAATAAATATATATAGGTATTTGATGTCAAAATAAATTAGGATTTTTAAAATAATTACCAATATATAATTAATTAAAATAATAAGATAATATAGTTAGTATGTCATTTTATAATATAATATTTAATGTCACTCCAGTTAAAGGTTAATAATTTTAAATTAGTAGATAATAGAGATTTTTTATTTAAATAACTAGCTGTGCCCGCGACTTCGTACGCGTGGAACAGTGATTTAGGGCACTTTAGTATTTTTAAATATATTTTTAGTTTATTGGCGCAACCGCTGAGAACTTTCGCTAATAGGTACTTCCCAGTGCATCCCAGTGTTGATCCCGATCCAGCAAGTCACGTACCCGGCAAGCCTCTTGGTATGCAGGGTATAATAATAATATATTACTATCCTTTCGGAGCTCGGCAAAAGAAGTAGGCCTTCGAACAATATGTAGAAGTCAGCAAAGGTATTCGAAGTTAGGATAATATTATTCGAATGCACCGTATAGACCCAGCCAATTTTTCACGTTAATTTAGTAAAGTATTTAACTTCGATGTCCGTCTGTCTGTCTGTCTGGTTGTCAAAACTTTAACACGTGTAGGTATGAAGCTAACAATCCTATTAAAAACTCAGTTCTACTGTCCCTTCTGGCTGTGTAAAGAAACAGGCTTCTTGGCCACATCTACCCAAAGATTCAGCCGTTTATATCGCTAATTTTCGCAATTTTCGACACGCCAAAGGGAACCAAAACCTAAAGGGTACTTCCCGGGAATAGAAATTTGATATGAAGCAACATCTTAATGCACTATTAAAATGTTGCTCCATATCAAATTTAAACGACATAGGATAAATTGCGAAACCATAAAAATATTTTCAATTTTTTCAACTTATTACCGTTTTTGTCATTAATGTTTTGAAGTATTATTAAATTTAAACTTATATTGCAATTACTAAGGTCTTTAAAACGGATCTCTCGGTTAGACATGGGCGCAGCGGCACGCCCCGCCGAGGATCCAGCAGGCTTACTCTCGACACAACTGAGAATCGAATCAGTTCGATCTTAACGGTTTTTGGTGTTTTATTTGGTAGATTACTTTGAAATTAACTAGGATAAAGAAAACCGTTAGAACGTAACTTTTTGTACACCAGACCATATCAATCGACAGAGAATAAAAATAAACAAACGTCAATTTCTTCGGGAGTATGCGGCACGATCGAATCTGAATTAAAATCGAATCAGTTTGGAGAGTTAGGCCCCAGTTCGGCGCGCCGCGCCGATCGGCTTTAGTAGCGTTTTTTATAACCTACCCTAAGTATAATAATAATAATATAAATAAATGAAATTTTGTTTTAAACAAAATATAAAATAAAAAAAGAATAAATTTGAATGTTTGAAGCAGCGCGGTTCCCGCCGCGCTTCATACAAACGTCCAGTATTTTTTTTATTGTCATATATCTTCAAATCAAAGCGACATCTATACGCCATACGCCGTACTTTTAACACGATTATTACTGGGGCACGCACAGTTAGCGGCTGTGCGTGGTTAAATTCATACTACCGGTACTGCCTGTTAGCACATTTTAATAGTATTTTTTACCCAGCAGTGGGGTGGAGTTCCTTTGGTTGACCTTCGCCAAAATTCCTACCTACCAGCATCTGATACCTACACTACACCCCGACTCGGATGTAAGACGTCACGCATCAGCCTGTATCGCGCGGCGCCGCGATGCGGCGGTCGAATCACGGCGAAACGATTTTAATTTTGCTATATTATCTCCTAAACTATTAATTATACTTGCTAGGTATAAAGGGCAAATATAGTCTTCATGAAATGCTTAAGCCAACTAACGTATTAAAAATGATAAGGATTAATACCGTGATGGTATAAATAGTTTACCAAAAACCGCTTAATTGCCCGTTTTTTTAGATTATCGCGGAAGGCTTTCTTTTAATAATACAGTTAATTAAGTTGATTTATACAATAAATGATAATTTATTTCAATTTGTGAAGCAAGTGAAGCAATCTACTTTAGTGCCACATTCTATTGCTTCGCGTCTCTGTGTAAGCGATCCCCCCGCGCCCCCCGCATGAACCGTTCGTCCGCAGCCCGCGCGCGCGAAATTCCTCCGACTTGCTTCCAATTTATCGTCACTGCTCGGCTCCTATGTATCGTAGCGTTATGTTATATAGCCTATAACCTGCCCAGGAATATGGGCTACAATCGTACCAAGTTTGGTTAAAATCCCTTCAGTAGTTTTTGTTCCCATCGCGCACATACAGACAGACAGACAGACAGACAAAAATTTTACTAATTGCATTTTTGGCATCAGTATCGATCGCCAATCATCCTCCAATATGTATTTTGAAAAAATATTCAATGTACAGAATTGACCTCTCTACAGTTTTATTATAAGTATAGATATAGAAATTGACAATGTATTTACTTACTTATAATACTACCAGCACAAGTCCTTAAGCCAATTTTTATGGTGAAGAAGAATAAAATTTTGAATTTATAAATATTAGATATAATATTAATTGGAACTGGGCACTTATTTCTAAATTTATATGCTAATTAATAATATGTATTTTATATTTTTGACTCTGACATGTAATTACAGATATTTATCTACCTTTTTACCATTAAAACAAACATTATATTAGGTATATCATCTTAGTGTTATAATTCACTATTTGAGAACCTCTTTACCTACTCACTTTGATAATAATTAATGTTTGTGGTCTTAATTACAAGTCACAATGTTCATGCAAATTAATACTGTTACTCAGTTCAATTTATTTTTACATCTCTTAACTTACTTCACTGCGTTATTACAGTAAGTATACACTTATTAATAATATTAGTCAGATAATGTACATGCAAATAAATAAGTTTCCTCACCAGATATTACTTACTGTTTGAACAATAACAGTTTAGGTATAAAGAAAGCTTTTAGAATAATGTTAACATTTAGAAGACACCTTTTTCATTTATAAACAGTAGTTCAACTATAATAAAACACTAAAGTCAATAAGATAATCGTGATTAAAAGTTTAAAGTCTGTTAAAACTTCTATATCAACTCTTTCTGTAGCTCCAGTCTGTTGTGATTTTCCGGAATATTCCTTATACCAAAATTTGGCCAGCTTCTTAAGATTTTCGTTGTATGTTAGTATTTCCCAATTTTCCAGTATATTATGACACCTGTCCACTATCCAGCACTTAGTTTAGCATCTATGATAATTGATAACCGCTGCTTCTTGGAGTAGGTCGGTAATACTAGGTCTAGTTATTATTGTGATTGATAAACGTCTATTTGTTGCTACCTAGTTTACTTTTATTTTAAACAATTGTCGAACTTATTTGATATTCTTAGTGTTAACTGTGTGATGTAATAATAGTCTGTTTGTAATTAAAGCTCAACAATATTTCCGTTTTTCCTTGTTGAATTCTTCATGTCAAAATTGTTAAAATGGCGAACATGTACGAACTTTGAAATAGGTAGTTTGTTTTATCGTTAAAGTCACTTATTAACAAACTTTTCACTGATGTAATACACTTTACACTAAACATCAAAATAATTACTCTAATCTATGCTAAACATTATGTATGTTTAGCATAGATTAGAGTACTGATTTGCTTTTTGCACTTAATTTTGTACAATAAACATTAATTTTAATTCACAAAATATTCGGGAGTTGAAGTGAATAGTTACTGGGATACCAGGCGAAAAAAAAAAAAAAAACTATTAATGAAAAAAAAATAAATTAATGGTAAGTAGGTACATAATTTTTTTTTCTTTTCTTTTTATACCGTAATATTCATTATATATCACAGAAAAACATTAAAATAAGTATAATCTATATTTTTATAATCTAAATTTTTATGTTTCATAAAAAGAAAAAAAAAAATAAGTAGTTACCTAAGTAACATAAGTAAAGTTGTTCATTTTAAAAAGTGAAATGAAATGTTTTTTTTATCTGTCAAATAAAAGTCCCATCGGTGTCGCCTTCACTTAACCTTTTGAAGACATTTATCCAAATTCCTATCTTTTATACACAAAGGCTTCTCTCTGAACGAGAAACAGCCTTTGCTGGTACCTTAAAGGCGTGTTTCACCAAGCAATGTTAAAGTTAATCCTCTGTTAAATATCATGTTGTTCCTCTCGTAATTCCTATCAATGAATGAGAAGGCATGGTATTTTAACAAGCCGTTAACACAAACAAGCGTTGATGAAATCGGGACTTAATCTACAAACTCAGTCCAAATATATGACGACCTCTGTGGTGCGCGTTGGTGCTCGAGCAGGAGGTCGCAGGTTCAAATCCTGCCGAATAAACTGATTTTTTTTTGTGCATTAAAGTGCATTAATGTAATGATGAACGTGGTATAAAGCGTCTATAGGTTATTCTTATCTATTCGTTATTCTTATTATATTTAAAAGTGAAAGTAGAGTTCTGCAAACCACACAGTGAGCCCCCAAATGGCGTTATTCGAAACTATACCATCAGTGGACTTAACACGAACAATTAGCAACGACGTATACGTAATTTTAAATAATAAAAAAAATCACCTAAATCGGTTCACCCAGGCGAAAGTTCTGAGGTAACAAACATAAAAAAAAAATATACAGACGAATTGAGAACCTCCTCCTTTTTTGGAAGTCGGTTAAAAATCAGAACAGCGCATGTACAACTCTCATTCGAAAAGGGTACTTTTTTACTGCAGACATAAAAAGTCTACGACTTGTTCGGGGTGCATTCTGATTGCCCGAGGGCTCTGCAGTCCCTTTTTGCATTTAAATTTCAAAACATACAAATATGTTACGTAGATAGGTACAGTACGGTGTTCATAGAAGAAATGTGAAATCATGACTTTTATGTGTTCATTGAGAACACATAAAAGTCATGATTTCACGATTTAGATATTGTTTACCCACTTTAGCCACCTATCATAAATATTTAAGTGGTACCTAAATATATTTTAATTTGTAATGCTGACGAATAGATTATAATATTTAGCTTAAGAGTTTCTGTTTACTTTTACAAGCATCAATATTGAGTAAATTTTGACTAGATACTATGAAGGGCAAGGCTTCGATCCCTTAGGTACTTTTTACTAGACTGCGTCCTGCGCATAATACATATTAGGTAAATATGATTATATACTTCGTTATAATAAAAATATGTTTAGAATCTAAATTCTAATCTATCTATCTATGTATATATTCTATATATTCTCTTTTATATAAAAATGAATTGATGTTCGTTAGTCTCTCAAAAACTCGAGAACGGGTGAACCGATTCGACTATTTTTAGTTTTGAAATATTCGTGGAAGTCCCGGGAAGGTTTCAACGGTTCATCACAAACAGTTTCTATGCTCAACATGGGCATAATATGGATTTCGATAGTGCTACGCACACAACCGACGCATAGTAGGTCACAGAATCGGTCATATTTGTTTGGTGGAACAATCTGCGGTAATATCGGTGGAAAATCAGGTAACAAAAAAGGTCACAAAATAGGCAGTGAGTGAACACCCCAAAACGTAATCAGTAATGGCTTTCACACAACTTCTCGCGCAAGTACTTTGTTAAAACGGACTATTTCTAGCGTCTCGCAGTTTTTTTATTATATTACTAGCTGTGCCCGCGACTTCGTTCGCGTGGTTTTTGAATGACTTAAGCCGTTTATGCATCGCACGCATTGAAAGTCCCCAAATGTAATTAATTTTCCCCGTTTTTGCAATATTTGTCACTAACGCTTCGCTCCTATTGGTCGCAGCGTAATGTTATATAGCCTAAAGCCTTCCTCTATAAATGGACTATCCAACAAAAAAAGATTTTTTCAAATTGGACCACTAGTTCCTGAGATTAGCGCGTTTAAACAAACAAACTAACAAACTCTTCCGCTTTATAATATTAGTATAGAACTATAGATAATATATTCTTGATGTTTATTATCGTACACGGACAAGGGCAAATAAGAAATATTTATGAACTTGAAACTTGAAACTTTGACTTCGGAAACTTTCAACTTTACAACAACACTATCAACGCTCAATATACTTATGACCATGTTTGTTTTAAATAGCTGAATCTTTAACGATTCTGGGCAAATTAAGTATAGTGTCTATTCTACTTTAATAACAGTTTTAGACTCGGTTTTAGGTAAGGTTCATTGCACATGCAAAATATATTATGAAACAAAAACATATTACATTCTGTGAATGCTTTTATCAGTGTGGTCATAGCATAAAGCAATATTATTCTAATTTGAGTATAACAAAACACTGGTTCAAGATTTACATTTGAGGCCAGAAGAAGGTGATTTTGAAAAGATCATTTTTTACAAACGAAGTTGTTGTTCCTCCACTGTTGCATGCTTATATATGCGCCAGAGACCTTTAAATATCACAGAGCTTTCACACTGCATCGCGCATCGCAGTGCGGGAGTTACAGTGTTTTGCTGAAATAGTTGTAAATATAAAACATCTGTTCATCTTTTTAAGTATGCTGGTAATATGAGTAAATTCAATTCAAATGGCTTTTAAACATAAAAATATTTTTATACACTGGTGCCTTTGTCTGTAGTAATAAGTAAAATAAGGGTATGTACCTATAAGGGATCGCGGAAACAAATTATTATTAATTTATTTTAGTTTAATATTGTGTTGTTGTAGATAACATTGGTGGAAGTTAATGACATTATGAAATATACAATTTAAGAAAGAAATCGAGTAACATGTACGTTCATGGCTGTTTGTAAACTTAAACAAGCTTAATTAATGATAATATGATTTTTTAATGATAACATATGCCATGATCTTGTCTGATAACGGGTTACATAAGATTATACGAATTCATATACCTAAGGAATGACAAACACACAAGTTCACACAAGTACAACCGTGTATAGCGATTGAAAGATGTCGTGCGAAACCCCCCTAACTTATACATTCAATGCAATACACAACATCCACGACCCCGGAGCCTCGCGATTATAAAAGTGATAAAAGTCTAAGACGAATTTTTTGTATGTTTATGTCTGCTCCTTTTATTGTAATGTCTTATTTTTTGCTGGGATATTATATCCGATCCATCCATGGATTACTGGAGAATGAATTAACCCCCTCAAACAATGGGCAGGAACATTTTCGCGAATTTTGTTTTTAAAATCTGAAAATGAACGCGCGCTGTGGTAAAATAGTAAGTAAAATTATCAAAATATTATAATGAAGTTTACCATTGTATTTATTTACGCATCTGTCAGTATCATAAGTAGTAGTAATATAATCTACACTACAGTTCATTACTAACAGTACTCGGTGCAATAGTGCCCGCTACAGACTTCTACAGCTACAAGCTACAGCTTCATGATTAGTCACTAGACTGCCTGAAAATGCTTATGTTACTCGCAGAAAATTTTTTTTTCGCGACCACTAATCTGACTTTAAGTTGCTTGATGATACCTTAGCGGCCGTACAGTCAGTGTGAGCCGAGCGATGTCCGCTGCCCACGAAGTCCATGAACACAATAGCTACAGTGAAAAGTGAAAACGTATTACGGGTTCAAACTTAAATCCCAAGAATTTTCATTCATTAAATGGATGGAAGCAAGTCATCTTGTATTATTTGCGATGAATCATTTTCACCAAGTTACAGAGTATAGATGTTGTCAAGGTTAAGTTTTTGTTGTTTAGATAAATATTACGCATGCAACAAATTATCACGTATCTAGTATATAAAAACCGGACAAGCGCGAGTCAGGCACAAGCAAATGGTTCCGTACGTCGTAGAAATTATTTAGTAATCTGTGGACTTGTGTAAGCCTCCCCCAAAGTATTTTATGAGGGGAAAGTACCTATCAGGGGCCTTACTCTCCAAACTGATTTGATTTTGATTCAGATACGATCGTGCCGCGTACTTCCTAATAAATTGACATTTGTTTATTTTGATTCTCAGTCGATTGATATGGTCGGGAGTACAAAAAGTTACGATCTAACAATTTTCTTTATCCTGATTAGTTTCAAAGTAATTCAAATAAAGTACGAATAACTACTGATATCGAACGGATTCGGTTCTCGATTGTGTCGGGAGTAAGCCCGCAGGCTTGGCAAGCGGATTCGGGAGCGCAGTTTTCAAATTCAGAAGAACAATGTCCGCGGGAACGGTTGATGGAGAGGTGATATTCTTTATTCGGCACCCCACGGATAATATAATATACCTACAGTAAAAATAAAAATAATTCTAATCTGCGCCAGCAGGCTTACTCCTGACACAATCGAGAAACAAATGCTTGTGCGATCTCAAAGGCTTGTGGTGTTTTATTTGGTGGATTACTTGGAACCTACCAGAATAAAGAATCACATTAAATGTTTTCATTATGTGAGGCTACATAAATAAAACAAACAAGGAACGTGCTTTTTATCCCCTGACTAGTACAGAGGGGTGTTATGACTTAGATATTGCGATGACCCTAAATAAAGATAGTCGCTACTCTACAGTAACATAAACTCACACTCAGCAGGCTTACTCTCGACACAATCGAGAATCGAATCAGTTCGATCTAAACGGATTTTGGTATTTTATTTGGTGGATTACTTCGAAACTAATCAGAATAAAGAAAATCGTTGGATCGTATCTTTTTGTACTCCTGAGTCTCGACCATATTAATCCCACCAAAAACATTTTCATGTAAAAAAGTTTTTGGTGGGATTTCATTTATTTTTGTAAGTTGGTTAATGGACTTGTTTGAGTTTAAAAATAACCTATTTTGACCCCGGGCAATTAATTTCGCCTTATTCTTCGTCTGGAATTTAGATGATTTATTGTATTTCTCTTTCATTTGATACCCATATTGTGAGAGTACCTGTGAAAACGATAAATCGCTATTTTGGATTAAAAATAATAGCAGCATTCATGAAATCTTGTATGAATTGTATTTGTTTTCTCAAACTCTCTTATTTGTTACCCATATTGTAGGGGTTGATATGAAAACTATAAGTCTCCATTGTGGCTGTGTAACACCGAACTTCAATAAACACCTCACTACTATAATTGAACTCTCTTTATACTGTATTCATGTTTTTTTTCGAAAGTGCTATAACTATCCGGGTGGCTAGTTGTTTAGTCATAAGCTTGTTTAATAATTTTAGTGTTTGCTAAAATAATAATAATAATAATATCTCCCACACTGATTTCGGTGACCGGTTTCATTGAAACCAGTCCAGCAACTCAGGAGTTATTTTATAGTGCCCAAGTGTGTGCGCAATGCATAGACGCACTCTCTTTTTCTTCACTCTCGTAAGCCACTGGGACGGATAACCGACACGACTGGCGGGAGATCAAGCGCAGGACCGACTTTTTACATGCCCATCCGACGCATGGATCATATTTCTTGTCAGCCAATTAGGTGATCAGCCTGCCTTGTCCAAAACAAACTTAAAACGTGTTTCCAACGTGGGAATCGAACCCACGACGACCACAGTCGAGAGCCAGGCTCTAAACCACTAGACCACGGAGGCGTAATAACTAAAATTGTATATATAAATTAATCGTGTCATATTGAAACTTATAAAATTTTGTCATGCGCCAATCAATTAAAAGTCGATTAAGTACTTAATTTATGGTCACAAACTTCTTTGAGTCTCGAAGTTTTTACAATTTAGACTACAAAAAATCTACGCATTTGGAGTTTTATGTAACGTTTGTTTTTCGTTTATTGTTATCATTATAAAACGTTACCGACTGTTAAATGTTTGTGTTTAGATGTTTCACAGTTCTAAACATAGATGTCGCTGTTAGGAACCTGCATCGCGCTATCGAGGTGTCGAACGATTTTTATATAAGACTAGCTGACCCTTGCCCACTTCGTTGAGCATTAAAAGAGTTTATGAATAATTAAACCAAAAAGAAACATGGGAACCCGAAACGCGGGAACCCGGAACCCGCAACGTGGGAACCTGGAACCCGCAACGCGGGAACCTGGAACCCGCAACGCGGGAACCCGGAACCCGCAACGCGGGAACTTGGAACCCGCAACGCGGGAACCCGGAACCCGCAGCATGATAGGGGCGGATAGGAACTTAGTCGTGCCCAAGGGGAGTGGAGCGGAGATTTCAGCTAATAGTTGTTAATTGCTGTCGGTCACAAAATAACTGTCGATGTATGGAACAGGTCCGGCACAAGCTCCATCTGTTGTTAAATTTATTTTCTGTAAAGTTCTTTGTATGCTTAGCATTATTATAATGTGATTTGTAAGAAACTAGCTTGTCAGTGGCTCAAAATATTCGTCGTAAGTATTAATAGCGTCGGTAGGCGTCGCGGCGCTGGGCGTCGCGACGCTGGGCGTCGGCAGGCGTCGCGGCGCTGGGCGTCGGTAGGCGTCGCGGAGCTTGCTGAGCGTTGGCAGGCGTCGCGACGCCGAGCGTCGGTAGGCGGCGCGACGCCGAGCGTCGGTAGGCGTCGCGGCGCTGGGCGTCGGTATTCGTCGCGGCGCTAGGCGTCGTGACGCGGAGCGTCGGCAGGCGTCGCGGCGCTGAGCGTCGGTAGGCGTCGCGGCGCTAGGCGTCGGTAGGCGTCGCGGCGCTGGGCGTCGGTAGGCGTCGCGGCGCTGGGCGTCGGTAGGCGTCGCGGCGCTAGGCGTCGCGACGCTGGGCGTCGGCAGGCGTCGCGGCGCTGGGCGTCGGTAGGCGTCGCGGAGCTTGCTGAGCGTTGGCAGGCGTCGCGACGCCGAGCGTCGGTAGGCGGCGCGGCGCTGGGCGTCGGTAGGCGTCGCGGCGCTAGGCGTCGGTAGGCGTCGCGGAGCTTGCTGAGCGTTGGCAGGCGTCGCGTCGCTGGGCGTCGGTAGGCGTCGCGGAGCTTGCTGAGCGTTGGCAGGCGTCGCGACGCCGAGCGTCGGTAGGCGGCGCGGCGCTGGGCGTCGGTAGGCGTCGCGGCGCTGGGCGTCGGTAGGCGTCGCGGCGCTAGGCGTCGTGACGCGGAGCGTCGGCAGGCGTCGCGTCGCTACGCTGGGCGTTGGTAGGCATCGCGGCGCTAGGCGTCGGCAGGCGTCGCGGCGCTGGGCGTCGGTCGGCGTCGCGGCGCTGGGCGTCGGTAGGCGTCGCGGCGCTAGGCGTCGCGACGCTGGGCGTCGGCAGGCGTCGCGGCGCTGGGCGTCGGTAGGCGTCGCGGAGCTTGCTGAGCGTTGGCAGGCGTCGCGACGCCGAGCGTCGGTAGGCGGCGCGGCGCTGGGCGTCGGCAGGCGTCGCAGCGCTGGGCGTCGGTAGGCGTCGCGGCGCTAGGCGTCGTGACGCGGAGCGTCGGCAGGCGTCGCGTCGCTACGCTGGGTGTTGGTAGGCATCGCGGCGCTAGGCGTCGCGGCGCTGGGCGTCGCGACGCTGGGCGTCGGCAGGCGTCGCGGCGCTGGGCGTCGGTAGGCGTCGCGGAGCTTGCTGAGCGTTGGCAGGCGTCGCGACGCCGAGCGTCGGTAGGCGTCGCGGCGCTGGGCGTCGGTAGGCGTCGCGGCGCTGGGCGTCGGCAGGCGTCGCGGCGCTGAGCGTCGGTAGGCGTCGCGGCGCTGGGCTTCGGCAGGCGTCGCGACGCTGGGCGTCGGTAGGCGTCGTGACGCTGGGCGTCGGTAGGCGTCGCGGCGCTAGGCGTCGCGACGCTGGGCTTCGGCAGGCGTCGCGGCGCTGGGCGTCGGTAGGCGTCGCGGTGCTGGGCGTCGGTAGGCGTCGCGGCGCTAGGCGTCGCGACGCTGGGCGTCGGCAGGCGTCGCGGCGCTGGGCGTCAGTAGGCGTCGCGGCGCTGGGCGTCGGTAGGCGTCGCGGCGCTTGCTGAGCGTTGGCAGGCGTCGCGACGCCGAGCGTCGGTAGGCGTCGCGGCGCTGGGCGTCGGTAGGCGTCGCGGCGCTGGGCGTCGGTAGGCGTCGTGACGCTGGGCGTCGGTAGGCGTCGCGGCGCTAGGCGTCGCAACGCTGGGCGTCGCCAGGCGTCGCGGCGCTGGGCGTCGGCAGGCGTCGCGGCGCTGAGCGTTGGTAGGCGTCGCGGCGCTGGGCGTCGGTAGGCGTCGTGACGCTGGGCATCGGCAGGCGTCGCGGCGCTGGGCGTCGCGACTCAAGGCGTCGGCAGGCGTCGTGGCGCTAGACGTCACTACGCCTACCGACGCCTACCGACGCCCAGCGCCGCGACGCCTGCCGACGCCCAGCGCCGCGACGCCTACCGACGCCTTGAGTCGCGACGCCCGACGCCCAGCGCCGCGACGCCTACCGACGCCCAGCGCTGCGACGCCTACCGACGCCCAGCGCCGCGACGCCTACCGACGCCCAGCGCCGCGACGCCTAGCGCCGCTCAGCGTAGCGACGTCTAGCGCCGCGACGCCTGCCGACGCCCAGAGTCGCGACGCCCAGCGCCGCGACGCCTGCCGACGCCCAGCGTCGCGACGCCTGCCGACGCCCAGCGTCGCGACGCCTGCCGACGCCTTGAGTCGCGACGCCCAGCGCCGCGACGCCTACCGACGCCCAGCGCCGCGACGCCTGCCGACGCCCAGCGTCGCGACGCCAAGCGCCGCGACGCCTACCAACGCCCAGCGCCGCGACGCCTGCCGATGCCCAGCGTCGCGACGCCTGCCGACGCCCAGAGACGCGACGCCCAGCGCCGCGACACCTAGCACCGCGACGCCTACCGACGCTCAGCGTAGCGACGCCTGCCGACGCCCAGCGTCGCGACGCCTAGCGCCGCGACGCCTACCGACGCCCAGCGCCGCGACGCCCAGCGTCACGACGCCTACCGACGCCCAGCGCCGCGACGCCTACCGACGGCCAGCGTCACGACGCCTACCGACGCCCAGCGCCGTGACGCCTGCCGACGCCCAGCGCCGCGACGCCTGTCGACGCCCAGCGTCGCGACGCCTGCCGACGCCCAGCGGCGCGACGCCCAGCGCCGCGACATCTACCGACGCCCAGCGCCGTGACACCTACCGACGCCCAGCGTCACGACGCCTGCCGACGCTCAGCGCCGCGACGCCTACCGACGCCCAGCGCAGCGACGTCTAGCGCCGCGACGCCTGCCGACGCCAAGAGCCGCGACGCCTGCCGACGCCCGGTGCTAATATTAGCTAATACCAGCTAGTATTTTCAACAGTATACCTTATATCTAATAGTAGTAGTGATGATGGTAACTAGCACAAGGAACTCTATAGAATATTTTGAATCCAATATGGTGGTCCAGCATATTGGATTCAAAATGGCGGCATTTACATTTTAATAATTTTTTGTTGGTTTTGTAGCAATAACAGCTTACATACATAACTTCAGCTTTCTAAGATTTTCGGAAGTAACCTAAGAATTTTGATGATCTATAAATGAGTCAGTGACGAAATCAGGGGTTTTTACACATTGATAAAATCTAAACTATAGTAGCTACGACATTCAAACTTTGTATAATTCATGTATTTACTGGTGTAATTATATTTTGAAATTTTCAACTATTTAGCATCATCCAAAGCAAAGTTATGGGAGTTCAAAAAAACGACGAAACCTTTCGAGAAAAGGTAGGTAGTGCCCTTGCGCTTCGCTTGGCTCGTCTTGACGGAGGCACGACCGTGCCCCCAGATTGACTGAAAATCTGAATAGATGAATGTCAATTTATTCGGGAGTACGCACCACGATCGATTAAATTATCTGTATCAAAAACGAATGAAAATAATGAAAATTCATTGAAAAAAAAACAATATAACCTGAAAAATAAAATAATTATTATATTATTTCAGGATACATATTAACTAAAGTGGGTTACATTTGTATAATCCTCCGACAAATCTGTATAGGTTCATATAAATAGGTAGTTCATATAAATAGGAAATCGATTGGTCTCTACAATTACCATACCGTTACTATCGCCAGAGTTCTTTACGCAGGTAGTAGGTACGTACTCGTAGTATGCAGATTACATTTGTCGTAAATCGTAGTAACTGACGTGCAGTAGTAGGTACTACCATTTATGTAATAAACATAATAATATACTACCTAGTACCTACATCTTTACGTTGCGTAAAAACTTTAAGGTTTAAAGTAAACAGTTTTTCGGGGTCCACGATAGAAGTTGGGACATTTATTATGTACAGCTGTGTGTTAAATAGCTACATGACGTATACCTGATTTCATAAACTTCTTTGAACACTAAACGCAGAGTCCTTCCTATCTCTTTTTAGGGAGAGAAGGACTCACTTTCTCTTTAGAGAGAGAGAAGGGCTCACTATCTCTTAAGAGAGAGAGAAGTACTCATTATCTATTTAGAAAGAGAGAGAGAGAAGGACTCACGGGATAGTTAGTAGGTAAACCGTAGCTCAGCGTAAAACTTCGTTACGTTGGTGAACCTAGTAGATTTTTAATTTATTTATTTATAATTTATTGCATCCAAGAAAATTTTACAAAATTACAGTTTCAAAGACACAACATAATGGCTTATTATTAGTAACAAGAAATTTACTATTTTTAATAAGAACATTGTATTTCTTCCCTACCTATGAGATGTGATGATGATTATCTAATAAATAATCTAATAACTCGCATGGCTATGAGCTACTTAGGTTAATTAAACTTATTATAACCTCAATCATCTGTGTAAATGTTTATCATAATTTGCATTTATAATCGACATAATTTATCAACATTAACACAATTCTTTATATTATTTAGGTAAATCACAATGAATGTTTTCATTAGGTAAAGCTACATAAATAAAAAACAAGGAACCTACATTTTATCCCCTGACTAATACAGAGGGGTGTTATGAGTTAGATGTGTATGTGTGTACACACACACACACACACACCAACGTGGCTTCGTATCCCCCAATCAGATGAAACTCCCAAACGATTTTTAAAGTGTTTTTGTTTGAAATCGAGTGGGTTCTCAGCTATCATCATCAGTTCGCCTTTTGCTGGACAATTCGAGGGATACCTACTAAAAATATTTTTGTTAAAGTAACAAATAACATGTTAGTTTCTCTGATCAAATAAGACAAGAAGACTGATCAAACAAAACCGGACTCGATTTAACAACAATCTGTTTGTCATCGAATTAGTTAGTCATTTTTGTAACTAGAAGAGTTTTTCACGTTGAGTTGTAACTATGGCATATTGTTCTATAGGTATTAAAATAATGTTATGACATATTATGACTGATGCGTATGAATGCCTAAAGCAGTCGGCCAAGAGATGTAAGCGTAGGTCTTAGGTACTTAGTTACAATATATTGTATATTTATAAAATAAAGTAATACTAATTGATGATGTATCATTGGTAGAGCTAGAAGAGGAGAGGCTTGCATGGATCAACTTGAAGCAAACAAATCTCAGCATGGGGACACAATCGGAGACCTTAGAATATGTACCTAATAGAACACCACCATCAGTTGAGACCAATCATATCAGTATATACAGTGATGAGATTGGTCAAGGCCTCGGTGGAATAGTCAACCAATATTGTGAGGGACAATTAGTGACAAATAATTGCATGCCAGGGGCTACGTTTGACCAGATTATAGAGAGAGCCCTTATGGACACTCATTGTCCCAACACAACTTTGGTTGTAATAATTGGGAGAAGGGGTGAGGTGAACAAAAAACAAATTAAAGCATATATTCAATCATTAAGTGAATTAAAAAATATAAAAAATATTGTTTGGTTCACCTTTCCCTACATAAATAACTTGCCACACGAAAATAAAATTAGATTTAAGCTGAATAGTCTTCTATGTAGTGCTTTTAATAGTAATAATTCTGTAATTATAAGTAACAATGTACAACATGTACATGTAGTAGATATTAATAATATTTTAAATTATTCTAGATTTAAGTATTTTACATTAGATAAGTTTTACTTATCTAACTACTATCGTCGACTTATAGCATGCTCGCTATTATATTTTTTAGATTTAAGACTAGCCAATAGAGTGGCTAACCCGACTCCTTATTTCTTTGAGCAGTGTATTAGTAATAATACAACAAACTTAGATGACTTGGAATATGTTCCAAATAATTTAAATTAGTATCTAAGACAACAGAGGAAGTCTCTAGCTCTAGTTTTATAAGTAGTGTAAATATAAATAGTAATTTTTTAAAATCACCTACCCATAATGTCATAGATAGAAAAAAATCATATTATATTAACCTGGTGCACCAAAATTTGCAAGGATTGGTAGGTAAAGAATTAGAAATAGAATTGTTTTTAGAACATTATGATGTGGACATTTTATGTATTTCAGAACATTGGTTCAAAAAATGTGAACTTTCATTAAATTTTTGTGGTCACCGGGTTGTAAGTTCGTTCAGTCGAGAAAAAACTATTAGAGGCGGTTCATTAATATTAATAAATAAGAATTTAAAATGTAAAGAAAGAAAAGATATAGTCAGCCTCTCAACTGAACGTTCTACTGAAATTGCCTGCATAGAAATGGAGCACATTATTATTGTGAATGTATACAGGCCTCCATCTGGGTTATATGATTCTTTTGAAAAAATTATGGAAACATTATTAAACAAAATATGTGTATCTAATAAACAAATAATGTTATGTGGGGATTTTAACATAAACTTATTACATAGTAACCCAACTACTGTTAGATTCAGATCTTTATTGAAATCATATAACCTAGTTAACTTATTCATTGCGCCTACAAGAGTTTGTGGTAGCTCAGCCACTTGTATTGATAACATTTTTAGCAATGTGACCCCAAATAAAAAGGAAATAATAAATGTTCTGAGTTCTGATCACTATGGGCAGCTAGTAACACTAAATACTGAGAATCTAAAAAAAGATGTATCTACCAACAAGAAAGTGTTTATTCCAGTAAATGAAAAACGTATTGAGAAGTTTAAAAGCAATATACTCTGTAATTTGCAGTACTTTGAGGAACAACACGGTATAAATTTTAATTTTACACAATTATTTAATTTTCTTAAAAACCATTTCAATTCTATTTTCACTACTAAACCGGTTAGACCACGAAGTACTAGTAGATTCAATGAATGGGCAACTGCGGGAATACATATAAGTAGGAAAAGATTATATGAACTGTACTCTGAAAAATCATTTAATAACAGTGAAAATTTTGTTCAATATGTAAAAGATTATTCAAAAATTTTTAGAAAAGTGTCGATTGCGGCAAAGGCACTTCACATAAGAGATCAAATAAAGAATTCGAAAAATAAAATAAAAACAACTTGGAAAATAATTACTAGTGAAACTGGAAGAGTCGCCTGTCGTAACACAGATTTTAAACTCTGTGTGGATAACAAAATAATTAACTCAGACGATGAGGTGGCGACAGTATTTGAGAAATTCTTTGCTGACATTCCAGTATCCATTACAAAAACTCTTCAGTCTTCTCCCGCAGCTGCCGAATCATTACTTATAGATAATGTAAAGAAATGTGAAGTCAACTTTCAATTTAGACAAATTGAGCCACGTGACATTATCAAGGCGTTTAATTCTTTAAATGTAAAAAATACTGCTGACTTGTGGGGTATGTCCGTGAGAATTATTAAATCGATAGTTGACGTCATCAGTCCTCATTTAGCGTTAGTCTTTAATAATTGTATAGAGCTTGGTGAGTTTCCGGACTTAATGAAGCATAGCAAAATAATACCCCTCTTTAAAGCTGGCAGCCAATCTGATCCAGCCAATTATAGGCCTATCTCAATACTACCGACTTTTAGTAAAATATTTGAAAAAATTATTCTACAACAATTACTTTCACATTTTAATATTAATAAATTGCTGCACAAAAAGCAGTTTGGTTTTACAAAAGGTCGATCTACAACCGATTCAGGAATTAGCCTTTTAAGTAGTATATATGAAGCTTGGGAGGGATCGCAAAATGCACTAGGTATATTTTGCGATCTTTCTAAAGCTTTTGATTGTGTGGAGCATGCAACATTAATAAGGAAACTCTATCACTATGGAATAAGGGGTACGTCACTCAAACTGTTAAGTTCTTATTTGAGTAATAGGACACAAAGGGTTGAAGTAAATGGTACAAGGTCATTTGGAGCCAAAATAGATTTGGGAGTGCCGCAGGGATCTATTTTAGGGCCTTTCCTCTTCCTTGTCTATATAAATGATTTGCCTTTTCTTGTTAAAGATAAGCTAGAGATAGTATTATTTGCTGACGATACTTCACTTATTTTTAAAGTGAATCGACAACAGTCGGTCTATGACGGGGTAAATAATGCTCTCTCTTTAATAGTAAATTGGTTTAGCAGTAATAATTTGCTTCTTAACACTTCTAAAACAAAATGTTTAAAATTCACGTTACCAAATGTAAGGAACGTACAAACCAATGTACTATTGAACGATGCTAAACTTGACCTGGTGGACTCAACTGTATTTCTAGGTATAACTTTAGATTCTAAGTTACAGTGGGGTCCACATATTGCTAAACTAGCGAATAGTCTTAGTTCTGCAGCATTTGCAGTCAGAAAAATTAGACAACTTTCTGACGAAACATCGGCACGGTTAGTCTATTTTAGTTATTTCCATAGCAGAATGGCCTATGGTATCCTTCTATGGGGCAATGCCTCCGATATTAATTCTATTTTTGTGCTGCAGAAGCGAGCTATTAGAGCTATCTATAAAATGTCCCCATATGCTTCCTTAAGAGAAAAATTTAAAGGAATAGGTATACTAACTGTACACTCTCAATACATTTTTGACAATGTTATGTATGTAAAAAAATATATTAATGAATTTGATAAAAAGTGTGACCAACACAACTTAAATACTAGGAATAAGCACAGGCTGGCTGTACCGGTGACTAGACTTAGCAGAATTAGCAATTCTTTTAGAGGTCAGTGTATACGTTTTTACAATAAACTCCCAGAAAATGTAAAAGAATTATCTATAAATAAATTTAAAAAAGTAGTTAAAAAACATTTATGTTCTAAAGGCTACTATAAAGTTAAAGATTTTATTGAAGACAGCACACCCTGGGAATAAGGTAATCCTATGAGGCAATTTCAGTGCAGTAGCTTAATAATGTACTTCTGTACCTATAATATTATACTCAATTGTTTTTATACTGTAACATTATTTTGTTTTAGTATTAATTTCATCTAATTGATTGTATTATACATATTATTATTGTAAATATATATTTTTAAAAAGAACAATTTTGGCTACCCTTTTTGTTAAAAGGTGGCACTCGTGCGAGTTTCTTACGCCGGTTCTTCTCGCCGGGTTAGGGTTCCGAACCGGTGGTAACTGGTAACTGTAATTGTAATTTATTTTCAAAATTGACCTTCAAAAAACAAACTTTATGTTTTAATTTTGAATAAAAGCATTTTTTTTTTTTTTTATTTTTTATGGACTCTAACCAAAGAACTGTCTTTACTTTACTTTACTGTAGAGTAGCGGCTGCTCTACTCTACAGTAACATAAACTCACATTCAGAAGGGTTACTCCCGACATAATCGAAAATCGAATCAGTTCGATCTCAACGGTTTATGGTATTTTATTTGGTGGATTACTTTGAAACTAAACAGTATAAAGAAAATTGTTGGATCGCAACTTTTTGTAATCCCGACCATATCAATCGAGTGAGGATCAAAATAAACAAACGTCCATTTATTCGGGAGTACGCGGCACAATCGATTATCTGAATCATAATCGAATCAGTTTGGAGAGCAAGGCCCTAGCACACTAGGCATGGAGCCATGTCGAATCGGTTACATCACTCCGAGTTAATACTGTAGATAGGTATAAAAGATAAGTAACCTTTACTACGTGCTATCAGTGTGACGTCACAGCAGCGATAAAACGTCTTGAAATAACGTAAAATATGCGTCGACATTAGTCATAGTTTTAAACCAAATAAAAAAAGATTAAAAACTTTAACCCGACTTGGCATAAAAGGGGTCTAATAAGCGGAAACAAGAAAATAATTCAATTTGAAATCCAGATATACATAGGTACAAAAATGATCAAGGTAGAGCTGTGGTCGTACCCGCTATCGGGATTGTATATTCAACAGCAGACGAATATTATAATTTTTCAAGATCTCTTTTTTTCTACCGTATTTTTGTGTGAGGTGACGCTGAACAACTCCTAGATACTACTTGTACGACCGAATTCAAATGTTTATTTTGAAATTTAACAATAAAATGTAATAATTAAAAAAAAGATAGATCTTGGCAAGCACATCACAAATATGTATTTAAATATTTTATTAATTATTACATTTTATTGTTAAATTCAAAATAAACGTTTAAAATGCGGTTATACAATATACATGTAGTATCTACCTAGGAGTTGTTTAGTTACTTACCATGTAACGGTTAGTTTAATGAAAATATATTTGATAAGAAATCAGAAAAATATAAAAATAAAAATAAGTTAAAAACTATAACCCGACTTCGCAAAAAAGGGTCTAAAAGGGCTGAAACAAGAAAATAATTCAATTTAAAATCCAGATATGCTTAGGTACAAAAATGGTCAAGGTAGAGCCGTGGTCGTACCCGCTAAACAAATCTAGGCTATCACTTCACACAAAAATACGGTAGAAAAAAGATAAATTGAAAATAATAATATTCGTCTGCTGTTGAAATATACGATCCCAATAGCGGGTACGACCACGGCTCTACCTTGACCATTTTTGTACCTAAGCATATCTGGATTTTAAATTGAATTATTTACTTGTTACAGCCTTTTTTGCGAAGTGGGGTTATAGTTTATAACAGATTTTTTTTTATCAACTGTTCCTCCACATTTTGTTTTTGGCACGTAGAGCCTATTTTATTTCCAGTATTCATATAGCCTAAGTGCTAATCCAGGGTATTCACTTGTCGCGTGTTAGTTTGTCAAGTAAAGTAACATACGCACACGCAAAGTTACACCTTTACAATATTGAGATTTGAGACACATTCGCGTTCCTACAACCCGCATTTGGTGGACACTGTTCATAGTAAAATATCTGTATAAGCTACGCTGTACAGTGTGTAGTGTGCCTCCATGATACCTGCACAAGTAACCTACCAGGCTGACATAGGTGATAGAAAAGAGGTAGGCACTGCAATATACAATACCGTTCCATTTAGCAGTTGGTTACAGAGCATTTAGCAGAGTCTTATTTGAAAAACCATTGAAATACGTATAAGATTCTAAAACGCCGGCCGTCACATTTGATTGGTTTTCGACTTTCGAACCCTATGTTAGATAGATATGTTATTGAAACGTGGAATCGGTAAATTAGTATATAAAGGATATAATAATATACTAATTTACCGACTAAGGCTCAATCAAAGCGTCACGTAAGCTCCGTGACCGATCCCGATACTGGGGGTCTTACTCCCGACACAATCGAGAACCGAATCCGTTCGATATCAGTGGTTTTTCGTACTTTATGTATTTGGTGAATTACTTTGAAACTAATCAAGATAAAGAAAAGGTCCACAAACGGTGGAGTAATCTTTTAACATGAAAAACATATATACATATATATATGTCGCAGTCATCTGATTGAATCCGCTATTTAATTGAATGACTAGCGCTTTCATTGAACCCTGTTTTTACCAACAAATTTTAGAATCCGAGACTAGGACAGCCATTTAATATTTTAGTTTTAAACTTCGAAATTTCCGAATGAGTACTAATAAAACGAACATTAAAGTAAATTAATCAAAAAATATATCAACACATTGCTATCTGTACGAGTTGTTTGACGCCATTTTCTAACCGCCTAGTGATTCAATTAAATAACCAGATTCAATAAGATAGTCATCTTATACGACATATATATAGGGTGATACATGGTTAATATATTAAGCCGAATACAGTGCGTAAAGCATTTTTTGTTTTGCCACCTATTATAATATACTTAACATAACGCGACAATTCACGATTAAATATCTCCATAAAAGTCACAAAAGAGATGACCATTAATCACCTGTAGAGTCGAACATATAACCTCCCCTCCTGTTAAAAAGTAAAAGCTTTTAAACATTTTCCACCTTACTAATAATATTTCCACAAGACGACCTCAGTAGCGCAGTGGTTCAGCGCGTTGGTGCTCGACCGAGAGGTTGCGGGTTCGAATCCCGCCGAGGGAATAAAAAGTTTGTGTATAGTATAAAAGTATTAAATATATTTACGTTGCCTGGTACCTGTAACACAAGTTCTTCGGATACTTAGCACGGGGCCAGATTGAAGTGGTGTGAAGCGTCCATAGAAAAAAAAGTGTATAACTTATACGACGTTGCTGTCTTTACTTTTTGTATGTCAAGTGACTTTTGTAAATTCTAACGTACCAGACAAAGGCTGGAATTTTGTGTACAAGTTAACCGCAAGGTAATATAACTTAAAAAAATGGTCAAACTAAAGCGTTTTTAATATAAATGTTATTTGGTCTCAGGGAAATTGAAAATGTTTTCATTTTCAGAAAAAACCTTTTTATACAAAACAGCAGTTATCTGATCGATTTTACGAGTACCATTGAGAGTTTCAGTTTACTTTTCAAAATTGTATTCTAAACTGTACCGATTGTACCAACTCCTATTGTGATTTAAATGAGCCTATTCGCACCTCCGGGACCCAGTTGCAAAACTTCCAGTCGCAGTTCTAAACAAGGTCGTAAATAAATTACAGCCTCATTATTGGCACCTTCGGAATAATCTCAACACCTCGTAATTTTTATGACTGTACTTTATGTTGTGTTTGCAGTAAATTGTGACAAAAATACTTTCTTGTACAGTTGCTAATAAATGTATCACTATATTTAATTTTTTTTTCTTTGTTATTATAGACAACAAACAGTGTTCACAATAAAATTAATATTAAAAACTGGGTCTTACATATATTTTGGCAATATGCTCAGAAGTGGTAAACATGGTGTTCGCGACTGTACATTAGAGAATTTGGTTTAGTCATTGTTATGATGGTCACCAAGAGACCAATCAGAAGTATATCGTTTCTGTTGGGACGTTCTGCAAGCCTCCCCCAAAGGTTTCCAGCGCGACCGTTCGTTTGTGGCCTGCATCCATCAACTTCCAGCGCCCTTCATCAAGTCGTCTGTCCACCTGATCGTCTGTAGTTCGTCTTCACTCGAGAACCTTTTAGCCGCATCTGCAGTCATCGGTTTTACGACCTATATCCAGCCCACTGCCACTCCAACTTGCTAACGCACTGGGCTATATTGCTTACATTGGTTCCGCTACGAATTTCATCAATTCTGATTCTATCATGTATAGAGACTTTGAGCATAGCCCTTTCCATAGCTCGTTGAACGACATGTCACTTCGTAGCTAAAGCGCTATAATCCAATCTGACTGACGTAAAAAAATGCTTACAATTAGTATGACGTCGAATTAGTTACATTTTGTTTCCCGACGGGATTCGAACCTGAGAAATCTTGAGTACCAATGCGCTTAACCACTGCACTACAGAGGTCGTCAAATATATCGGGTCATTTAAATGTGGAAGTTAGTAATTTGGCGTTGCAACAAATTGTGCTATTCGCGTTGATGTTGTTGCCGAGTGCTATTCCCAGGCAGAGTGCCAAGTATACGAAATAGGAGAAATACTATTCCAAAACACGACACTTGGCACCAAATACGTAAACACTAACCCTCGTACTAATAAAAATATTCTATTCAATGTTCTCTCGCCAGTCGTGTCAGGTAATCGCATAGAAATATTAAGTACTACGTACATAACTATCAATTACTATCCGAGATAAATTTAACCCAACCGTAAACAAAGCCTATGGCACTGCCATAGACTAGTCAGTGATGCCAATTGGCCAATATTAATACAATGATTATTGTTTACTATGAATCCATAGACTATAGGCTTACATTCTACAATCGGCAGTATCAAATTTTCTGTGAAAGATTTTCATTTGATATTTAAACCTATAAATTATTGTTTAATTGTTATAAAATGTATTAGATAATGAAGTATGATCCTATAATTTAACTGTGAAAGTGTTGTTATCTATGCACAATAAGTGAATATGTGAAAATTTAGATGTTTTCGGTTTGTTTATCTTAAGGTTAAATTTATCAGGGACGAAGTATCGTAATTAATACCTCCATGGGTAATCGTCCCACTGGACTACGAAAGTGAAGAAAGGGTAGACAAATCGGCGCTCTAGTTGATAAGCTATTACTCATAGTAGTTCTATTTCTACGCTCAACCAACAGCTTGTCATTATGAGTAATCCTCTTCTTCTTTTTAACTTTGGGCGCTACCATAGAGTTTAGCATATATACGGCGTATTCAATTACTACTACTATTAGTAGAAGAGTGCAGAAGACAAAAAAATAATAATTTAGAGAGACAAAATATATGTTTTCTTCACTAGGAAATATAAATACAAATGTTTTAGTTTGAGAGAGGCTCAGGTTATGCCTTGATTACACGTACCGAGTACAGAGGCGAGACAGCAAATTGGAACTCGGCCGAGAGAGTAGGGTAGGCGAGTAGGTGTTTACACGCATTTTGGTTTTCCTGGCGACAGTGGCGAGTCAGTTCAATTTCGAGACATTCGTTAGTAATGATAATAAAAAGCAAAAAATTATAAACATTATCAAGCTCCTCATATGACTGTTAATACGGCAATATATAATTATAATAATAATACCTCCCCTCACCGATTTCGGTGTCGGTAGCCGATTTCATTGAAACCAGGCCAGCAGCTGGCGTAGCTGCTACGTAGGAGTTATGCCCAAGTGTGTGCGCAATACACAAAGACACTCTCTTCCTTTTACTCTCATAACACAGTGGGACGGTAAACCGACACGAATGGCGAGGAAACAGGCGCAGGACCGACTTTTTACATGCCCATCCGACGCAAGGATCATCTTTCTTGTCAGACAATCAGGTGATCAGCCTGCATTGTCCTAACCAAACAACATTTTTGTCCTCGTTTACAACAACATTTGTTCAGAGTTCGTGTTCAGAGCTTCGCTTAAACTATGCTCTGAGTCTGAACCACTAGGCCACAGAACACGCCTCTGTGACGGCTGAATACAGCTTATACAAAATATATAAAAATTAATTGCTATATTTTGCTGTTCGTTAGTCTCGCTAAAACTCGAGAACGGCTGAACCTATTCGGCTATTTTTACCCGACTTCGGCGAAGCCAAAAGGAAGGGTAATGATTTTGGCAGTCTATGTATGTATGTATGTATGTATGTATGTATGTTTGTATGTATGTATGTATGTATGTTCCCTCGTAGCGGCTAAACTACTGGTCCGATTTTAATAAATGAGGTATCAATCGATTGCTAATGATGCTGCGAGTAACATAGGCTATAAAAATTTTCTAAAAATTTTGAATTTTGAAAATTATACCTCATAAACTATCTCCAAAAAAAATTAAATTAAGATAATTGTCTCGTGTTTGGTATCAAAAGATAGGTCTTGGCAAGCACATTACGAATATGTATTTGAATATTTTACTAATTGTTATATTTCATTGTTAAATTCAAAATAACGTTTAAAATGCGGTCGTACAAGTAGTATCTAGAAGTTGTTTAGTTACTTTCTATGCGTTAATTGAACGTTAGTTTGATAAAATTATAATGTTATATTTGATGTGGAAACAGAAAAATATAAAATAAAATAAAAGTTTAAAAACTATAACCCGACTTCGTAAAAAACTAGTCTAAAAAGGCTGAAACAAGAAAAATATCAATTTGAAATCCAGAAATGCATAGGTACAAAAATGGTCAAGCTAGAGCCGAGGTCGGACCCGCTAACTCATAATATTCGTCTGCTGTTACAATATTCAATCCCAAAAGCGGGTGCGACCACGGCTCTAGCTTGACCATTTTTGTACCTATGCATTTCTGGATTTCAAATTGATATTTTTCTTGTTTCAGCCTTTTTAGACTAGTTTTTTACGAAGTCGGGTTATAGTTTTTAATTACTCTTGAAATATTCTTGGAAGTCCCGGGAAGGTTTAAAAGTTTCAACACAAAACTGTTTATATGCTCAACGAAGTGGGCACTGGTCAGCTAGTACAAAATATTATGTGTTCCTACTGTGTATTGAGCGGAGCACTTCTGAAGCCTTCTGAAAGCACGCACGTGTCCATAGGTAATACCATAATACATAAATAATGTCAACATAATTGTTATTGATTCGTTACGCATGTCAGTTCTAATTCAGTAACGATTCCTAATATATTCCACGAATCCAATGTATTACCCAATTAGGCCAGTATTGTCTGAATAAGGCCATGCTCCCACGTTTAATTATAATAATTATGAATAAAATGATATTTTTTAGATCCAACCTGAAGTGTATTCAATACATTTTTTTTATAAATAAATTACTCCTATAAGACGCCTACTCTTAAACCATTTTACATAATTAACTAACAATAGTATTAATAACTAGCTGACCCGTGCCCACTTCGTTGAGCATGGAAACCGTGTAAACTTTCCCGGGACTTCCACGAATATTTCAAGACCAAAAATAGCCCAATCAGTTCAGCTCATCTCGAGTGATAGCGAGACTAACGAACAGCAATTGATTTTTATATAGCCTATTGTTACTCAGTGATAATGTAGCTTTCTAATGAAAAAAGAATTATTAAAATCGGTCCAGTACTTTTTGAGTTAAGTCGTTACATACAAAAATACAAATCTTTCCGCTTTATAATATTAGTGTAGATGTAGATTATTAAGATAGATCGTAGGTATTATGACGTATGAAATCTGGTTCAGGTAACAGCGACAAACAAAAATTTTAAGAAATGAAAACACTTTATTAGTTAAATGTTTTTTTAATAACATAAAATGAAATAACAAAACATATACACAAACCTCACTGTTCTACTGGCTGAAGTGTTTGATAGGTAAAGTTGCTTCAAAGCTCTGTAAAGAGAAAAAGAAATATTATAATTTTGCACTATCGGGGCTAGTAATTAATAAAAAAAAAGTTATTTTACATGCCCTGGATGGGCATGTGATATTACTTCTGCGTAGTGCATTGGTCATTTCTTGTCAGACAATCAGCCTGCACTACTCTAATCATATGTAAAACACCTCGCTACACCTCGAGTGGTCACCCACTTGTGTTCTATTTGATCACATAAACGGTAAAGGAGTACTAGCCCGGTCAATTTAGACATTCGAAGTTACATAAAGTCCCAACAAGCTGAATTTCTGTGGAGTTGTTCAAAACATAATTATAAACAATGTCTAGAAGTTCCCCATCATTCCCCTGTAAGGAAAAAATTTTATTCAAGGTCAAAAGTCAAAAACATGAGTTTTTCGCGATTTTCAGCAAAACGGTAAGTTTTATCATAAAAGTACTTCAGATAAAAATTGTAGATCATAAAATTATCTATAAAAAATATATCAATACTTTTTTTCTTACGAACCACCGTTTCTGAGATATAACGATTCAAAAAGTTATAAAAGTTGTTATCGTCATAATAGGCACACGTTTCCATGCCACCTATGAGGTAGTGTACTTAGTGCGTTTTTTTTTTGCTGAAAGAGTTTCTTTTATTCGTGGCATAGGTTTTTCTAGTAAAATGAATATTTTGGAGTAACAATTTGAATAATACCCATTATGTGGAGCGTGTTATTGCCGTCTACTTGCAACGTATTGAATAAGAGTGCCACTAACTGCTGCTGCCTCGTACATTATTGTATCATTATAAGAAGCACATAAACCAAAAGCCGAAAAGATGTTTAGACCCGAACCTTCGATGAAAAAAAACTGCGAGGCCTAATTGTAATTTAGATTTAAAAGACCTTGGTCGAACAGCAGTCATGGTACAATTGCAAATATTTGTGCATATTAAGTTTAAATTATCTAAATTTGATCGTTTATTTTTTTAAATCACTCGTTCCACAAGATATGTCAATGATTCTGGGATTTCATTATTTAAATCTTCAAACATACGACTTGGTGGAGGGTAGTTAGAATTATCAAATACTGTGGTTTGAATATCTTCGCGAATAAAAGCTGCAGCTGCGTCTAGGACTCTCAATGGTTCTTCTGTTTTATTCATTTTTTTTTCGTACCAGGCTTGATTCAAAATATCATGATGATTATCCACTAAGCATATGAATGTTGATGCTCCCGATTTCTCAGTGATAATAAGTTTATCACCATATATTACTTTTAGTCGTAGCTTAATCGTTCTGTTATCTAGAGTCGTAGTTTTGCAAACCTTTTGTAATTCGTTCAAAGTGAACTGACAGTCATCGCTATTTTCAATGTAAATATTTCCTCCATTGGCAAATTCGTAGCTTAGTCTTTAGGACGACTCATTTTAGCTCCATTTTATATAATATATATACATACATATATATATTATACAGGGTGTAAAAAGAGCAGTCACTATAACTTCGTGGGGTAATAACCAGGCAAGAGATATATCCATTGGTACTAGACATTTGCTTTTAATCCACTGTTTTAAAAAATAAAAAAAAATTCAATAGGCAATGTACAACGTGCACAACGTAGCAGATTACCCTGAGAGGTCAATAGCACGCGTAAGACGTTCATTACGTACTAGGGCAAAAATTATAAAATTTAATAATTTAATGCAGAACGTTGTTCCAAACAGTTCAGCCTAGTGACTAAAATTATAAATTGCAAAAAAAATTTTTTAAAAATAAAATAATGAAAAAAACTCATTTCTAGAATCAGTCAAGGTCCTATAATCCTATCCCAAAGTTATAGTGACAGCTCTTTTTACACCCTGTATAAAATATTACAACTCTAGATGTATATACGTGGCGTACTCATGCATATTATGACGATAACAACTTTTATAACTTTTTGAATCGTTATATCTCAGAAACGCTGGCTCGTAAGAAAAATAGTATTGATACATTTTTTATGGATAATTTTATCATCTACAATTTTTGTCGGAAGTACTTTTATGATAAAACTTACCGTTTTGCTGAAAATCGCGAAAACCTCATTTTTTTGACCTTTGACCTTGAATAAAATTTTTTCCTTCCAGGGGAATGATGGGGAACTTCTAGACATTGTTTATAATTATGTTTTGAACAACTCCACAGAAATTCAGCTTGTTGGGACTTTATGTAACTTCACTCTCATTTTTTGGTCTAAATTGACCGGACTATACCTAGTAGAATTTTTAATAAACTGGGGGCTGATTACGCAACTTGCGTGGCTTTCACGACCGTGGGCTTCAACTGTCATTGTGACGTTAAATATTTTTAAAACACGATTTAATATGATTTTTTCAATGATAATAATATAATCAAATTAAAAGTGTTTTAAAAAAAAATTACGTCACTATGTCAGTTGATGTACATGTACACAGAAGTTGCGTAATATGGCCCCTGCTGGTAGTTTGAAGCATTTTTCTGACATTAGTATTGGGCGATTACATGAGAGTCATGAAATTGCTTCAAACAATAAGTAGTTTCTTAATAACAGCTGATTATTAGTACACTAAAAATTTTGTAAAGTTTATATAAGATTAATAATTAACAAAAGTAATAATAATGCATTTATATAAAATTAGATATTATATTTTTATTTAATTCTCGTTCCGTATATGTAATTACTTTAAAAATTTACATAGAGGAAAATGTTGTTAAATACCTATCGCCTACATAACTTGTACAATGTAGTGTAAATTATAAGAATATTATCATTTTTTTTTCTTAGAATGATATTTCAACAGTGATATTTTTTAGTACCTACCTTTTGTTTTGTAACGGAAAATGTAATGATGTATATAACTGTTTTTTTGGTCTAAAGCAACAAAAAACACTTATTTTGATTCTAGAGTCTAGCATTGAATATTTTATATTATGAAAATAAGTAGCGAGATGATTAATTAGAAAGACAATATAAAAGTTATTTTTTCACCATCACAAGTTTTTGTTGTAGGTAGTTATAGATTTACAATTTAAAGTATGGGGTATGATGATGAATAAAAATCCCCATAATTGATTTTTTTACTTCACCCCATTGTGTCGCCCATACATACATATTATGATATTTTATTATATTTACCATTTTCGAGTATTCGTCCCCTAAAGTGATTTTCAATGTGCCCCCCTGACTTTTCTAAAGCATAAGAGTTAGAAACGTGCATGCTAAATATACGAAAATATATTTTACAGAAAATAAACAGATTGAAAAAAAAAATTTTATTGCTTTAAAAAAAAGTAATTATCCTGTCTAAGGAGGTCCTGAAGTTGTTATTTTTTTATTTTAATGAGAAATAAGATAATAAAAATAAGACTGTTTAATTGCCCAAGTTCATAAAAATTGTTCCTAAGATTTATTTGATAAAAGATTATAAATAATAAAAATATATAAATATTATTTAAAATTGTATTTATTTTTTATTTTTAGTAATATACAAAATTATGTAAATAGTCAAACCATGTCAATCATGCCTATATTTTTTGAATATAATCATTAGTCAATATGATGCGCCTCGCGGGTGTACGAGTAGTTTCCTTGAACGTCGCAACATGAGTAGTATTGGTGTTTTAATTCCGCCGCTATTGTCATTTACTCGAAAAAAAAGTGTTTGTCATTGCATGACAGGTTAAAAATTAAGCTAACTGGCTATATAAAATAGACAGCAACCCAAACAAGTAGTTTTTAGTTGCATATTTAAATTATTAACTTATGAATAGGGTACATACACTAATAAATTAATCTACGACTAATAGTAGCCTGTGGATGCAAAAGGATAATAACAAAACTAAACTAAATTAACTTAAATCTAAATCAGAGAGAAACAAGTTAGTTGGATGATTTTTTTTATTATTACGAATTGGTCACAAGAAACGGTGAATACTTGGCCTGTAATTAGGAGGCTCTTAACTTTAAGTAACGTTTTAGTATTCATAGTTACGCGTGCTTAAACACAAATTACGTTTATTTAGTTTCCCGTAAGGTTTCCGTTTCCTACAAAATCATTAGGAACCGACCATTGTCAATACCTTTTAATAATTCATAGTGTTCTTTTGCAGGCAGCGGGGCGGGAGCGGCGGCGGCGCGGTAGCGGCAGGATCTTTTGCGTTGTATAATCAAATGGACCGGTAGGCTGATTAAGTATCGTGCAACAGCAATTTGACAGGCGTAATTTGTACAATTGTTTACAATATCGCTGTCAAACGTATACACTTGAGAGCGACATTGTACACAATTGTACAATTCACGCCTGTCGAATTGCTTTTGCGAGATACATAATCAGCCTGCGGTTTTCGAAAAAAGCGGCGCAGGAGCGGGTAACGAGTACCTACCGCACCCGCGCCGCCGCCGCTCCCGCCCCGCTGCCCGCAAAATTCGAGACCGAAGCCTAAGGACGAAGAGCAGATCGATCCAACGTATACAACACAGGCAATAGGTATAGGGTATTGTAGACGGAAAGCTGTCATTACACTGATACTTTATTCATCGATTGCTACGGTAACTACAATTTTTTTTTTTCGATATTTTATTCGAGAATCACTATTGGTAGTTCATATAATAGATTATACGGTAGGCCAAACCGAAATATTTGAGAGCTCCATATTATAGTAACGTAAACGAATAATAATTGTATGAAAAGCACCAATACAGTTTTATTGACAATCGATTAGTTTACTTTACGGAACTTTCAAATGTTGCTTGGGGTACAGATATAAACTAGGGCAACTAGGCTATACCTACAACAATACACTACACACATTCGTTTGTGTTTACCCTTGTATTAATATTGAATGGTGTATCTGTAAGTTACCGCATGAGAAACCGCATTTTTACCATGTTATTTAATAGCATAATTTTCACCAATGTCTAGAAGTCTGATTAATTTAAAAAATTGTGCATAAGTACATAACAATAACAATGACAATGCAATTAAGCAGGTTTTAACCGACTTCCAAAAATGAGGAGATCCTCAATTCGGTTTGCTTTTTTATGTAGGTACCTAAGTACACCGATTATGCTGAGATTTGTGATTCTTTTTTTATTCGACGCAGACGCAGACGACGAACTTTATTAGAAATAATCGTGGTAGGAATAAATCCCATACATTTTTGTTTTCGGACTTCATTAAAGTAATTAGCGATGGTAATTTGGCTAAAAGCCTACTGAGTTTCTCTCTTGCGAACCGATCAGACCTATCATCCTGCAAGTCCTACAAATTGGATAAAATAAGGGTAAGTCAGAATAGTACTTCCGTACCTAGGTTACATCTATACTAATATTATAGTCTAAAAATAGTCGGATTTGAAAAAATCTATTTTTGTTGTATAGTCCATTTATAGAGGAAGGCTTTCGGCTATATAACATTACGCTGCGACCAATAAGAGCGAAGCGTCAGTGAGAAATGTTGCAAAAACGGGGAAAATTAATTACATTTGGTGACTTTCTTTGCTTGCGTTGCATAAACGGTCAAAAACCACGCGAACGAAGTCGCAGGAACAGCTAGTTAGTTATATTTGCGGCCCACTTTAACTCTAATTGAGTTAAGGGGCATAGAATTCATCGCCACAAAAAATAAGTCAGTTGGTAAATATCTAAGTATTGATCAATCTCTAAAAACGGAGTAAAGGTATACCAGAATCGCAAATCGTAATGGAGAAAGTTACTGGGTATTCAATTTTGTTTACACTAGTATTTCCTTGAACAAGACCTAGTTTTAATGAATTTATAGACGTTTCAAATTAATAAAAAATTTAAATGTTGTAAAATGACGTCATTGCGTCGAGAATTTAAAATAAGTATATCTCGGAAACTACACGACATATCACAGTATTGTTTTCAGTCATATTATTTATTTTCAACAGTTTATAGATAGTTGAAATAAAAATTTGTTCTCCATTGGTACTAAAGGTACTGATGTTGTACTATTCATTTATATTATTTACCTATATATTTCTTTGACATCATTCAAGTAAGAATATGTAAAAGAATACTAAATATAGGAGCTTGATAATAATTTTCGAACAACCCTACGGAGCCCTGCATCTGCGAGAGACGCACGTGATCGTTTTTTGTGAATGTTTGGGGATCAGCGTACATTATGTGCTTCACGTCTGCCCGCCCTACGCTCGTTCCAATAGCTTTTATTACATTTTAGTTCTGTAACTTCCCCAATTAAATAAGTGGCGAATTCCTGAAGATGGCCAGCAAATATATTTCAAACTGACTGTGCCCGTGACTTATTCTACGTGAAATATAATATACTAATGTTATAAGGCATTTGTTTGTTTGCTGGAACTCGCTAATCTAAGGAAATTCTTGTTCCGATTTCAAAAAATATGTCTGTGTTAGATAGCGTGATAATAATCGGATTTTCGTAATTATCGAGGAAGACTATCGTCACGCTAAGATCAATAGCAATTAGTAGCCGCATCGGCGGTAGCAGAGCGCGTTATTCGACACAAGCATTGTGACATGGCGAAGCTTCTGACAAATCCGATGTATTTTGTTTTCGAACCAATTTCGGACTTCATCAATTACGACTTCGCAATTTGGCTAACGGCATGGATTCGATTTTAAATGCACCGGTTTAAAGCAGCAGCCGACATGTCGTTGAGATACTACTGGTTTATATGTGTTCAAGTTATGTGTTCAACTATGGAATTACCTCCGTAGCTAGCGACACAAAGCAAACGTGAAAAGACATAATATTTCATAGAAATACATAGAAACCTGAAGAGTGGCGACGACATGTCGCGGTTCGAACCGGTACCTTAACTTTTCGATTTCGCATTGTACCACGGGTTCATACTTCAGATCATCATCATACGCTATGTTCTATGGTGCCACAGTGCACAGATTTGATATTCGATATAAGCAGCACTAAGTTACGATTTTAACTTTTCGACTCTCACGTTTGTCAGTTCATCATCATCATTAACATACCACTAGTTGAGCGGGCAGTAGCGCAGCGTGTGTGCGCTGTCGCCCGTGGCGCCGCAACGCCGGCAGCAGTGCGCGCGCAGCACGGGGCAGCGCACGCGACCGCGGGCGTCGCGCAGCGCATGCGTCGTGTACCACACCTCGGGGTGACCGTTGTTCTTGCAGAAAGCGCATTCCTGGAGGATGTTTTTACACATAAACATAGGCCGTGTTCGGTGGCTTGTTTTTTGACGCATGCGCTTGAAAAGCACCAGTCAAATACCTTTATTTTCTATTAAATGTCAATTTCTTTAAAAATTGTAGACAGAAAATAGAAAATAAAGGATTTTGATTGGTGCTTTTCAAGCCACCGATCACGGCATTATGAAGCAACTCTAGTTATCATTATTAGCTCCACCGATGTCAGTGATGGTGGCCGGGTTCACTGTAATCAGCCCCCTTACTCTTGAATATTAATTTCAATCGATCGGAATTTGTATTTGACACTTATTTAATTCTGAACACGAAACGTCTAACGCTAAATGGGTTTAAAATTCTCTTTTATGATTGTATGATTCGGTGTCAATGGCACTAAATATTTTCCATCTAGTCAACTGACATTAAGGTCTCGATCGAGAATGAATATAGAAGTTCATGGAACATACCATCTGCTTCATGAGCGTCTGCCGCTGCCGCCGCAGCGTGTCCACGTAGCTCAACAGCAGCTGCAGCTGATCAGCAGTGAGGCTGAACAGCGCCGCCTGCTGCATCGACACCGCCGCCTCGAATATGCTGCTCTGCGTCACATCTGGAAATGGTCAACCAGAGACGTTACATTGACGAATACTGCATTTTTCCGCGGATTTGCCCGCGTGGAATAAAAACTTCCTAGGTATGTTACACTTACATCAATAACCTTCAGAATGTGTGTACAAAGTTTCATGATGATATATTAAGTCCCGATTTCACCAAAGCTTGTTAGTATTAACGGCTTGTTGTTGTTCTCATTCATTGACAGAATATAAATAATAATAATAGCTCCCCTCGCCGTTTCGGTGTCGGTAGCCGATGTCATTGAAACCAGGCCAGCTACGCAGGAGTTATTTTATAGTGCCCAAGTGTGTGCGCAATACATAAAGACACTCTCTTTTCGTTTTACTCTCATAATCTAGTGGGACGGTAAACCGACACGACTGGCGAAAGATAAGGCGCAGGACCGACTTTTTACATGCCCATCCGACGCATGGATCATCTTTCATGTCAGACAATCAGCCTGCATTGTCCTAACCAAACTTGAAAACAACATTTTGTGTTATTCCAACGTGGGAATCGAACCCACGACCTCCGGGCCGAGAGCGAAGCTCTGAACCACTAGACCAAAGAAAATACAAGAGGGATAACATGATATATAATGAATAATATAAATAATTAACTTTAACATTTATTGGTGAAAGTCAAAGTGTTTTCGCGTTAAAGCGGAACAAACATACTGACAGTCACATAATAATAATATATTATAGGTAATATTTTAAGTACGAAATATCCTTTCCTTTATTCCTTTGTTTTCGAAATAGCCTTTCTCGTTAAATAATATCTAATCGGACCGGCTTAGAAGAAGAACTATTCAGCTTTATAACTAGTATAAATTATAAAGATTATTATATATACAGAAAAAATATCTTTATCTGAAAAAATATCTATATCGCCAAGTTGAGCACGGCCGTACCATCCTTTTCTCGTAACAATTCAGGCCTTTTACGACCCCTAATAACTTAATTGTGGATAAAACTGTAAGCCTCTCCATTTTACTATATTTTTTTAATTAATTAAGCATTGTACAAACACGGTACATTTCAAATTTCATTAAATTTAAAACAGAAGTAATTATAACTTGTCAAAGTTTTTTAATTTTGTTTTTGCTAACCTCTAGCAGACATTAAAATTTAAAAGCATTAAATTTGGAATACAATTCAAATTACGTAACTTTGTAATTCCATATAAATGTATAGAATTACAAAGTTATATTTGCACTTCCCGAAAAAAACAGTTTAAGTATATCTTTACCACAAAGTAGAATATAATAAATCTTTACAAAATTAACTGGGACCACAAAGCACTTTATCGTGTTATTAGACCGACTGACTAACCCATACTTGGCATAACGTGTATCTAACAATTTTTTATTGTAGAAGAACTAAGTAGTAAGTCGCGCGACTAGGGACTTTTTACAAGTTATGTTTTTGATGGAAATATTTATACAGAGAACGAGAACCTACATCCATTACATTATATTTTGCACACGCTTTGCAAAAAGTATCGAGGATTTTTTGACTGTCAAGTGAAGAAACGCCTGCAGGCCTCAAAACAAAATTCAAACAAGTTACTTACTGTATGGGAAGTTTCAATTTCCGTTTTAGGAGGGAAGAGAGAGGAAGGTAATGATGTAAGATGTTTACATTAATCAAATGTTATTCAACCGGTTTTGGACTCAGCTAAGGATAACAAAGAGGGCTTGGGTTTGAGTTGAATTTATTTTAAGAGGAAACTCCACGGGCTAGAGAAATACAAATTAGGTATATAAAAATCTATTGTTGTCTCGCAGTGCCCTAGCTAGTACTAGCGCGATAGAGACAAGTGCAGCTTGAACTGAAATTACCTATTAAAAGTTACAAAAATTACAATAAATCGACGTATCTCCTATACGTCGATATCCACCTCCAAAACTTAACCGATTTGGGTACTTTTTTCATTATAAACGAAAAAAAGGGCGCCATGACCGATTTTTATTTTTAAAATATACTTCTATTTGTTTCCTGAATGTTTGAAGCGATATTTGGCCAAATTTTTTACTTTTTCTTACATGTATATCGCCTTTAATAATTATTAAAAAAATATATAGGGACGTAGTGATAGTGATAGTCAGTAGTCTATACGTAGTGATAGTGATAGTCAGTAGTCTATATTCAGAAAATAAAAATGTTAGTCTAGCGGCATTATCTATACTAATATTATAAAGAGGTAACATTTGTTTGTTTGAATGGAATAGGCTCTGAAACAAATGAACCAATATGAAAAATTCTTTCATCGTTGGAAAGATACATTCCTAGCGCTGAACATAGGCTATATTATTAAAAATAAAATAGAAACGGCCGTTGTGTTTCCTCTTAAGGCTGTGTACGCGCGAGTAGCTATATATAATATATAAATAAAAATATCTTATTTCCAAATGAAACAAGCTTTTTTCGGAAAGTGAACAAAAAAGGAGGTGTCACCGGTTTAACCCTAGCCCGCCGAGAAGTACTTAAAACTTTTTTCTCAATACGTTATAGATTAATGATAAACTGATATTTTATTTTCATAAAGCTTAATACCGTATACAAAGTACACCTTCGTTTAATTTAAAACCTTTTTCCTCTTTATATAAATAGTGACGCGAGTGTGAAAATTTCTTCAGTATTTTAAGTGAGGCAAGACTCAGGAGACTATCGTTTCAGTTTTTGCTAAGATAGTTTTAGAATGTTATACATAAAGAATAAATAAATAAAATAGTTATACAAAGCCTTAAGTTAAGCCTTCATAGTGTCAATGTGTACCCTACTAGTTCTGCAAAACCATAATCGGAATTGACACTTTGAGCGAAGGCTTGACTTAAAGCTAAAGGCTTGTATAATGGCAAACCTTGGCTGACTTTGACTATTTGTATGGCGACAAAGGTGTATCGCGTGTTCCGGAGGATTTAGATATTTTTTTAATGAGCCGAATACTGATACGATAGTTGAATTAAGTTATTAAGGCCCGGCGCCCATTATCGGCATCGGCAAGGAAAAGTATCCTTCGGCTTCCTACATGCAAGCGCACACTATCGGCAATTATGCTTAGGCGTCCTTAAAGATGCCTGTAGCTTGCCGAAGCGTCTCAATATCACATCATCATCAAGAACAGTCTCAGAGTACGCCGGTTCAGTACGCCGGCGGGTTACCGCAGCATTCTTAAGGCTGCCGATACAGCAGCCTCAAGCATACCGAAGCGGTATTTTTGTTATACGACCACATATCACGGAAATTTCTACTTTATTGCCATTATGTTATAGTATATTGCTATTTCCCACCTAAAATCCTCAGTCGTGCCGATGCCGGTAAAGGGCGCCGGGCCTTAGACGCTCAAGTCACATACTGTGAGCTGTCCTTGTCATTCCATAAGGGACAGCATGAGAACAGGAGGTGCTTACTAACTCCCTGCTTTAATCAATGGTAGGTATTCCGTACTCGACTCATCGATTCCCATGAATTTAGTCGCGGCAAATGGGAAATATTAATGGCAATACATTATAGACTAATACCGATATCTATACTAATATCATAAAGCGGAAGAGTTTGATTGTTTAAACGCGCTAATCTCAGGAACTACTGTCCGATTTGAAAGTTCTTTTTTCGTTGGATAGTCCATTTATAGAGAAAGGCTTTATAACATTACGCTGCGACCAATAGGAGCGAAGCGTCAGTGAGAAATATTGCAAAAACGGGGGAAAATATTCACATTTGAGGACTTTCGTTGCATGCTTATTCCCCGCATGCATATTTGCATAAACGGTTTAAGTAACTCAAAAAATATGTATTAAAGAATTATTAGTTTGTAATAATCATAATAACAAAAACCAATGTGAGCAACCAAAAGATCATTTGTACGCGATAATCTTAAAAGATACGAAATTGATTTAAATGCGGTTTACCTCAGTACATAAAGGGAGAATCGTGAAAGATTTATGTATTATAATTTGTTTATACTTTTTAGTAAATAACTAAACAAATTCTAGTTAAAAAAAAACTGTTTAAATGCTCAACGAAGTGGGCAAGTCAGCAAGTAATATTCTAATAACCGTATACCTACTTTATGACACAAAATTTTACCAACTCACCTTTCTTCTGCTTAGTTTTATTGGCTCTAGGGTCGGTGTCTGGTGGAGGCGCCGGTGGTGGGGTGTGCTGGTCCCGCGGCTGGCTCTGTGAGACGGTCACCTGCGCCTCCAGCACGGCTGGATCCATCTTCACTGCAAGCAGCGCATCTGAGGTTGAAACAAACCATTAAGTTATATCGTTAACATATATCATAAGCAAATTGTTTTTAATATAACCTAATTACATAAGCTATAGGCATGTAATGTTTGGCAAAAACAATAACAGATAGTAATTGGTTAAATTTAACAAAAAATAAATACAACATACATAAAAATTTAAATATAAAACGCTTCACCTGCGCTTTTCAGTATCCAACGGGAGAACTGTAACTAGCCTTTAGGGATCAAATTAAAGCCTATGTTTTAATCTAGTGCCTAAATCCGTTAAGTAGGTATTATGCGTGAAAGGATGTTCCATCATCTTATATAATAATAGCTCCCCTCACCAATTTCGGTGTCGGTAGCCAATTTCATTGACACCAGGCCAGCTACGCAGGATTTATTTTATAGTGCCCAAGTGTGTGCGCAATACACAAAGACATTCTCTCTTCCTTTTACTCTCATAACCCAGTGGGACGGTAAACCGAGACGACTGGCGAGAGAACAGGCGCAGGACCGACTTTTTACATGCCCATCCGACGCATGGATCATCTTTCTTGTCAGACAATCAGGTGATCAGCCTGCATTGTCCTAACCAAACTTGAAAACAACATTTTATGTTGTTTCAACGCAGGAATCAAACCCGCGACCTCCGGGTCGAAAGCGAAGCTCTGAACCATTAGACCACGGATGACCACGCTAAATATCATCTTATGAATAATTATTAATTATGTAGATAGATAGGTTTTAAAAAGGCAAATCCTTCTCATAGAACTTAGGTACGTTAAATTTGTTATTTGGCTAATAGTTACCGACTTTAAAATTATGAAGACTTCAAATAGATTTGAAATCTGAACCGATTTGAAAAAAAAAAACATTTAGGTACATGACAATAAGTAGGTGTAACCTAGACGTACAGTTTTTACTGTGGAAGTCAGTTTACATTTTTTTTCTTTATTATGTAAAAAAATATATATTCTTTATATAATATACATTAAGTATATATGTATTATAATATAGGTACAATATTATTTCTGTACTTACCGGACTCCACATTTGTTTTCAAGCAGAAATCTCTGTCACTTGCAGGCGAGGGCTGAAAAATAGCAATCATTATTATACTGATACTCGTGGATTCTATTATATAATATTATTGTGGAGGGTCCTTGTGAGGCCTCGAGAGTCAAAATAAGGGTCGGGCCCTTTCCACGCCGAATCTTAAGAGGAAACACCACGGTTGAGAGAAATACAAAATAGGTATTTAAAAAATCTTTTGCAGTCTCGCAGTGCCTTAGGTAGCCAGCACTAGCGCGATAGAGACAACAGCAAATTGGACTAAAATTACCTATTTAAAGTACCAGAAATCGACGTTTAGGGAATTCCTGTTTCCTCCTCCAAAACATAACCGATTTAGATATTTTTTTCTTTATTAGCAAAAAAAAGAAATTAACTAGGTTCCTATTTTTTGATTTTGTTGCATAATGTAGTGAAATCTGTTTTCTGGCGATTTTTTTAGGTTTTTGAACGTCCATGTCTCTTTAAATAATTAGTTTATTGAAAAAAGGAAAAAATAGGGGCGTAAAAATATTATACATAGATATTCATGGAAAAAATAATTAGTCTAGAGGTATTATCCAGGGAGGAAACAGGAATCCCTTAGACCTCTATTTTGGTATGGAAAAAAAATCGTGGTGTTTCCTCTCAAAGGCACGAGGCAAGCCTCGTGCCTTTAAAGTTTCGGCGTGAGAATATCCGGAAGCCCTCAAAACTTGTGTATGATTTTAAAGTACTCAGGATTATCCCTAATTGACCTAGTTATACTCGTACCTGACCTAGTTATACTATTATTAGAAATTATTCGGAAGTAAGTAGCTCATTAATCGCCGTGGGTTCCAAAACCAAACGTGTGAGTTATTATATATTTTTTTTCAAACAAGCCTAGTATGGATATCGTTATCTTTATTAGAAATTGCATACATAAACCTACAATGAAACTAACAGATAAGCGAAATGAAAAATAGATAAGAGGTATCTAAATAATTATACGGAAACAAGAAAATGAGCGATTTATTGCAAAAGGTCGAAGTTCAGAAGTATACCTACTTAGTAAGGCAAAGAATAATTATGATGAGAATGAATTCTCCACATATACTTAAACGTAAGGGACTGATATGGAACTGAGTTTTACAATTTTTGTTGTCAGACAATCAAGTGATCAGCCTGCATAGTCTGAACCAGACTTAAAGCCAAGATATAAACCACAGAGGCGTTCAACATACACAATATTAAGTAATTATATTATCATGGCATATCGATAGATTGTTTAAATAGATATTGATAATAATAATATTATTATGTAAGTAGGTATTTCATATCTATTATCCAAGGTTAAAACTAAATTTATTAAATAATTTGGTCTTAACATTTTTTATTTGAAATGCCTGATATTTTCAGCTCGGTATAAATCATACTAATTTATTGACAAAAGTGTCAGGGAATATATAAAATAATAAACTAATTAGGTAAATTATTTTCTATCTAGTTATTATAGTTAAGATTTCTTCTGTTCGTTTTTTATGTTTTAGGTAGGTAGGTACTTGGGAAGATCTAGCCTTGACTAATATTAGATTCACATTATCGATAGACAATAAGTAGGTAATATAGTACCTATCGTATTTCTCACCGGTTAAACGTAATAAATATTGATGAACTGTAAGTTGTTGCTTACCACTTTGTATGGAGTTTGCATAACATCGTTGAAAATAGGTTGTTTATCAATCGACTTAATATTGCTTGATGTAATTATATCCATTGCAAATTTGATTATTTTAAATACAAAAATAAAAAAGCATGGAGCACCAAACTGCGTCAAAGTAAAAAGAATAGAGAAATATTAATTATCATATACCCTACCTTCTATTTTTTTTCAATTAATCAATTTTGCCTTCAATTACCCTAATAAAATAATAAATTCTATATTTATTATATTATTTCTATTTGTTTTTCCGAATTATTTGGTTGGCAAAACATTAACATTCAACACTGGGATCAATAAATTATTATTGTTTTAAACATAAAATTCGCATTTATTTAATAAGGATAATTTAAAAAAATAAAGTGACATCTGTGGGCAATTTCTAATATTAAATTGCCCGGTAACTAACGTTTTCATGTAGAGGTTAGGGCTTCTTACAGTAAAAAAGAGATGGCGCTGATGCATTTGAATTATAAAGGTTTTCCTAAAATATTAAAATAATATATTTCTTTGTTAAGCATTCAAAAACATTAAAACAGCTTGTTTATTGTCATGGAATAAAGATACCACATTATCAAAAGCTTTATTCTATAATAATATAATTATTATTCCCCTATAATTGTTACCATACAATCATAATAATAATAACTGGAGGAACCAGACAAGTATTTTATTTATAAGTCACAATATAGCTAGAGCTAATAGTGCTTACAACAGAAAACAATTAAATAAGCTCGATTTTTTTAATTAGTTCCAACAGTTTAAACTAGATGGCGCAACGCTGCATGTTTCAGCTGATAGCATGCGTGTGCGGCTGTGACAGATTGGCTTAGCCATTATTCTTTACTTTGATGTAACCAGGTGCGGTTGTGTTTCTACAAAGCCCGTTGTAGATCGTGCGAAAGCCCTCAATAGTGCCGTTTCAAATGTAGTCCTCTTCGCCTTACCTACGTAAAGGACCGTCTGAACTTCGACAGAGAAAAAAATCAATGCAAACGTGAGTTACACATTTTTACATATTTTTCGCGATAAAGAGACATTGCACAATTTGTGGACAATTCAAGGTGTTTTCCTGATAATATGTTTGTAACACCAATATTTACTAATTGGCAAATATCGTTCAGTCATTATGTAAATTTAGAGAAAGTTGCCTCAGACTCTACATAGCTCTCTCTTGGCTCGGCGGCGAAAAATAAGGGTTCGAGAGCCGTGATCTTGGACAATGATACTTTACACTAAATATACTATATTTCCGTATATATATTTAAATATAGGTATATTTGGGCATATTTTAATTGAAAAAGGGTCTATAAATAGGGTCCGTCTAGACGCGGGCACTTGACCCCAATCGTGCGAGCGTTGTCCTCCGTCCCGCACGTGGTCACATACAACTGTTGCTACCCAAAAACTACGAATTTCAAGCATATTCGCATTATTTAATCCAAATCTGACCTCTGTTGGAGAAGATATATTTTTTTTAAGAATAAAAGAATACTAAACATCTTTTTTTTAAATGAAGTATCAATTAACATAATGATAACATTATCTCATTAGAATGCCATTTTTGCCATTATCTGTTATAGAGTTACCTATTACTAATTTTTTAACAAAACTCTGTAACTTTACTTATCACAAATTTTCTTGTAATAATCATACGTACGCTGTTGGTTTTTCCGAGAAAAACAAGGTATATTCTACATGATGTATACATTGTCAACTGTAGTTATGTGTTAACTATAGCAAATTTTTATACAATGAACTTTTAGCACAAATATTCAAACTCTGTATGTATAAAGTCAGGGTTCCCCTCGAGCACAAATATTCAAACTCTATATTATTATGTAGTCCGGGATCCCCAGACTATTTTACATTTACGCCTGAACGTATCTATACCTATACATAGGTAGATAGGTACTCACTGTAAATGCAAGTATTCACATTTTAGCTATCCATTGAATAGTTTCCGTCACGAATAAACAAAATTAAAACAAACTTATTACATTTAATTAACAATAACTTCACTATCCAAATTATTTGGATTCCTAGTCACCAAGGTATACCAGGGAATGAAAAGGCTGATGCTCAAGCTAAAGAAGCTACAAACTTAAATATTTGTAACTTCACGATGTCTAATATTACCGATGTTAAAAAATACTTAAAGTTAAACGTTAGAAAACTATGGAACAGCTATTGGGTTAAAAATAATAAAAGTGCATTATACTATATAAGAAAATCTGTGTTCGAAAAATGTAAAATTCAGGTTGATAATAGAAGAGATCAAATAGTTTTAAATAGATTAAGGATAGGTCACTGCAACGTCACTCCTATACATCTCATCACAAAAGCGCCAAAAAATAAATGTTCTAGGTGCGGTAGTGAGTTGAGTATCAAACATTTACTAATTGATTGCCAAATGTTTAATTCGGAAAGAATGAATGTTAACCTTCCTAGTACACTAAAAGATTGTTTATCAGACTATAAAAATACTGTAAAATTTCTAAAAGTAATTAGCTATTACACTTTGATTTAACACTGTCATTATTAGTAAATAAGTAGTCGTTAAGGACCATAGTTGTTAAAAGCGACTTTAAATAAAAACAATAAAAAAAAAAAAAAAATATAATTATGCCACTTGAGAATGCCTCTACTTCGTGATTCACATTCATAACTATTAAAGTGTTACGACTTTAATGGTTATGGATATGAATGCTTTGAAAATCAAATTGATTGAAGAGCAAGAAATAGTTGGGACAAGTGGCAAAAACTGTGAGATCTAAGTAGAGCATTTCTTTGATGAGAAGTATCAAAGAAATGCTCTACTTTTTAGTGTATAAGTAAGTAACAAGAAAGATATTGCAGTTTTGTTGAAATAAAGATTATTATTATTACTATTGCCCGCAACTTAGGCCTTAGGCCCGTAAGTGTTTGATTAGAATTCAATTCAAAATAGATATATGCGAAATTTAATTGAGTATAAAATAAGTTTTGGCTTGTGCATAGGAACCTACATATTATGTACTTTTGCCATTTTATACTTACTATATTATAATGTAGATTACATGATAGTATTTAATTCTTGAAGGTAGAACCCATTTTAATAATAAATGTTATATTACTCATTACATTTTATTCGCATTTCGCGTCACGACGAGCGTACGTGAAAAATCGTCACACGAGTCGACTATTGCGCTTGCGCCTAGTAACGCGAATTTTCAATTTCGTTGGTGACGTCATCCAAGGTCAGATATACCCCTTGTCCTCAAGAGGTCAACAATTCTTTAACACCTTTTGACATTACCAAAATGGCGCGAACGGAAATGTCGCGCATTCCCGAATATTATTCGAGAATAATGATTTTTCGATGCAAATTATTACTAGGTCCTTACATATGAAATTGGCGTTTTGTATGGGAGGAACATAAAGGCGATTTTTTCATATTAAAATATATTTTATTAATCAAAGTATGTACCATTGCTATCTATACACTTTTGCCATAGGTAGTTCATTGATCCCTTTACTAAAAAAAAACATTCGGACGGGAATCAATGAAATCTTTGAAAGCGGTTTGGACTGCCTCATCGGAATTGAATTTTTTCCTTGCAAGAAGTTATCCAAATTTCTAAAAAAGATGGTAATCTGTTGGAGTAAGATCCGGAGAGTACGGTGGATGTCTTAGACATTCGAATTGAAGCTCCTCTAATTTGGTAGCCGTCGGTTGGGCCGTGTGTGGTCTAGCGTTGTCTTGAAGCAGCAGTGGCGTAGAGCGATTGACAAGTCTCGGTTGTTTAACGGCGAGCTTTTCCGTCATGGTTTGCAGTTGCTGACAATATGTCTATCAACTGCAAACCAGTTGTCAGCAACAGCCGTAATCATCTGACCAGATTTAAGAAAGCTATAGTGTACGACACCGGCACTAGTCCACCAAACGCTTACAAGTAACTTTTTTTGAGTAAATTTTCGCTTGGGGCTAGACTTTGTTGGTTCACCAGGGTTCAGCCATTGCGATGAGGATTTACGATTATCGTACAGGATCGACTTTTCATCACTCGTAATGATCCGATTTAAAATTCCTTCATTATTGTACCGGTTGAGCAATGTAACGCAGCAGTCGACGCGTTTGTCGGTTTGCTTCACTCAATTCATGAGGTACCCACCTTTCACCTTCCCGATTTGCTTCATGTGGATTAAAACGGTTTGTCACTAACACCGCAGCCTGTAGCTAACTCTGATGCGGTTTGCGATGGATCTGCTTCCACAATAGCCTTCAATTCATCATTATCGACCTTGGTCTCCGGCCGTCCACGGGGCTTGTTCTGCAGGTCGAAATTTCGAGAACGAAAGCGGAATTCCAAATTTGAATTTGGAATTCCTAACCAAAGAGGATAATTATATTTAAGATCAAAGTGGCCAGTACGACAAAACGCCAATTTCATAATATGTAAGGAAAGGACCTAATATTAGAGAACACTCAATTAATATAACGAGCGTGTGTGCCAATCGATTACTAAACGTGTGCTCAAATCGATTATTATTTATGTACATTGCATGGCTTCTATAATTAATGATTTGTTTATTGCACTACAATTTACAATGGGCAAAATGCAATGAAAACCGTAAAATTTTAAGCGCTCTGAAATTGGTATAACCTTTTACCTAACACTAACTCTAAAGAACTAAACACAATAGTTATTATAATATGAAGAGTAAATTTATGTTATCTAAATAATAATATTAAGATCAATAAATTGTATAATTATTAATCTATGATAAATGTAATTGCATATTACAGGTGCGTACTGCGTACTGCATAGATTTTTATTATTGTACTATTCTTATTAAATTAGTACAATTTATCGAAGTTCTTGGAAGTCGAGCAATAAAGTGAATCTATTGCGTGTTGAGATATACTCGTATGAGTGGTATGAGTAATTTTCCTGGTTAGTACTTAGTACGTGATTGGCGCTGATAAGGAGGCGCCATAGGGCGTGCGTCGTTTATGGCATACAAGTGCTAACTGCTATAATAATATCTGGAGATACTTTCATAACAAATCAATCTGCACCTCGATTCTCATACATCGAACTTCATTTCGATTGTCAGTCTTATCCGCCCGCAAGCGCGTTAATCATGGGAGCACGAGCGGGACAGACTGACATTGAACTTTGAAGTTCGAGGCACGAGAATCGGGGACTTGCGCCCTGATTACCTATCGTTAAAATAAAAAAAGACACCATTTAAAAAGTTAAATATAAAAATTTGACGTTTCAAGTCTTCGTGTTTTAAAAAATGACAGTTGTTTTCCAAAAACTGGACACCTACCGAAGTTACTTAATCAGGGGGGAGACCAGTAGGAGAATATTATGTCTGTTAAATTAAATACAAATATTAACTATTAAGTTAAAAAAATCTGCTGGTTAGCAATCATATACGATGACCTCGTTATCGATAGGAAAGAGGGGCTCCTTGATCAAACCATACACACAACAAAGAAAAATTCAGTTAGTAAAATATAAATTTGAGAATCTTTAAATCGACCTGTTTTATCCTTGATACCTCTGTTAGCTACCACAATCGAGAGTTCCGTCCAACAAATTATTGGGAGTCTTATCAAAATAAAGCTACTTACGGAAAATTTGCTTGATAGTAATCAAGTGAAAAAATGTATGGAGGAAGCCTGACTATAATATAGTTACTTATTGTCTTCTTTATAGAAGATAATAATTACAAACAAGCTTTTATTTAAATGCTAGAGCCCAAACGAAGAAAATAAATTTGGAAAATATATAAAGCTATGAAATTTGAAATTTTGATTATTAAAAATATTTACACCATGGTACGCAAATCCAAATAGATGTCTTTCAAATGAAATCAAAAATCACGTCATTTATTTTAAGCAAATGACTTAAAGAACAAGTATATAAAAATAATTAATAAACAATTTAAAACATTCAAGTTTTAAACCATTAATTAATACACCTATTGCTTTGTTCTGTGACATTAATAAAAGTATGTAGGTATATAAAAACCGATATAAAGTAAAACACATCAATCATTACCTATACCTATATATTAAACGACACTTATCTCTTTTTAATAATATCTTCTTTGTCCGATACGTTGGAAAAGCCACTTGGACACGCTTGGAAAACCAAAGGATTCACACATACAAGACAGTCGAGACAGCAATGTGTGTATCCGTGGCGTAAATTAATTTATTTTTATTTCCTGTACTGAAAGTCTGTATTCTTTACTTGCTTACCGCCTGTCCTGTACCCGACACTGTAGAGTGTAGACTACTACTACTAGATGTACTTAAAGCTACATGTTGACTCTGAAAGCCTAAAATTTGTGACATCTTTTCTCGTCATCGCAATGCATTTTCCTTCCTCATAAAGTTATTAGTTTTATTCATAAAATACAATTGTTATAAATTATTATTATTGTACTTAATTGCATTTTAAGTAGGTTTCTAGAACGGAAAAAGATATGAGGCCGAGTGATAAGCAAATTTTTATTCGTGAATCTATAAAACCAATGAGGTATTGAATGATCAATAACAATATATTGATTTACAAGTGATAAAAATTAAAAAAACCGACTACGCTTCGATAAAAGGGGTTTGGTGCCCATGTTCTTCGCTTGGCTTGTCTTGGTGGGGCACTGCCGTGCCACCAGATACAGTAATCAAGACATGTTCTAAATTCTAATACTGTTACAGTTAATAATTATAATCTTTTAAGCCTTACGTCGGTTTCAATAACACATTGATATATCATTTAAAGTTTTAATAAACATAACCAGCTTGGTTTAATATTATTTAAATACCTATAATATTATAAATACTTGTTGCTATGTACTAATGTGATAGTAAAATTATGTAACTTTTAGTTTCTGTAGCACTTGCTCCTAAGACTAACATAAACAGAAAATTTGGGTATTTACCCGAAATTTCTGTTTGCCATTGCTGATAAGTCGAAATTACAACAAAACAGTAGCACTAAATACTCATAATAATCAATGTTTATTTAATCATCTTAAATAGAATAAATTTTGATGACGTCTACGCAAATATTGAGCCCACTTTTGGCGAAACAGCCAAGTCTACTTTATCCTTACACAAGTAAATATTATAAGTAAACAATCTCAGTAATTAGTTACTAACTTATCAACATATAACTCTTGTCTTTTAAATGAATTATACATAATAGTGTGTGCCGCCGCTGAGCCTGCACCTTGGATCCCTACTTGCATAGGAACTTGGGATGTGCAGGCATTTCGGCCATTTTGTAACTTCATGTACAGCCGCCATTTTGTTCACAGAGTTGTGGCTGTCTAAATCACCGGTCCACCTTCGCCAACTGTCCCAGCAGGACTATCCCGATGGGTTGAGAACACCGACATAGTGTTTGTGGGCGAACCACCGACGCCGACTCTGTAAGTATCTTTTTTAATTTTAATTGAAATTAAAAATAACAACGTGAGACAAAGGTCATTATTATCCACTCGAAGATTAAGCTGAAAATTCTTAATATTTAGGTAGTGATCCAGTGAAATACTAAAACTTTATCACACTTTTACTACTTTAGCATACTTACCTATCCACTTATTAAACATAATAATATTATTACAATTTAACACATAGGTAGACACAAACGTACAGTAAATAGAAGATTTTCCTGTTGTAGGTTAGGTATTATAACAACAGGGTATTATCTATCAATCAATACTTAACATCCGGTCGATATCCGGGCATATTTCACGTTCGGTCTCGTTTGACAAGGACACTGACCTCGCCGTCCCCGATGACTGCGCAGGCGCATCGTGCACACCATAAGGCCCGCCGCACCTTAGCAAATAATGGGGTTTGATAAATGTGTGGATATTCGCTACGTAGGTTACGCTAGTTATGTACTAAGAGCTCGCTTTATGAAATGATCAGAGTCAGAAGTAAATTTTAAAGTTGTCTTATATATTTTGTTTCCATTGAATAGACTCCAAAACTACTGGATCAATTTAAGTTAAATTTGCCACAAATATTTACGCGGTACACAGAGCGGTTTCCGCAAGAGTTCCTTTTGAAAATATTTAGTAGGTATTTTTTATACAAGGTGCAAAATAAATGAGTTATAATACTTCAGGGACATTCAGGGTGTATTTGTAATCTCCTATGTAGAGTATACTGTGAAATTACCAGCGCTGAAATACTTAATTTTGACTTTCATGTTTGTATGAGAAATGCCCCAATATCATACATTATTCCATACAATACACACCCAAACACTACAATAATTAAATGTACGTTCACACCCAAACACTACAGTCGTACATTTTGGCGCTGATGATCAGCGTGCTGTCAGCGCGACACTAAAATCAGTATAAATTTTAATGTGGACGAAGTGTGGTACATGTACATAAACATACCAGGCTGTTGCCTGTTATAATCCATCAACAAATCAGGTCGCCATGTGTTTTTGTTACGCAATATTAGACAACTCGTTTTCTAATAAAAATGCTTCTTATAACATTGAAATAGACATTTTCGTAAATACCGATTACTTATTCTAAGGGCTTGTTTCACCAAGCAATGTTAAAGTTAATCCTTCGTTAAATATCATGTTGTTCCTCTCGTAATTCATATCAATGAACGAGAAGGCATGGTATTTTAACATGCCGTTAACACTAACATGCGTGAAATCGGGACTAAGGGCCGTGTTTCACCAAGCAATTTGAAAGTTAACGCCATGTTAAAATACCATGCCATCTCATTCATTGTCAGGAAATACGAGAGGGATAACATGATATTTAACATGGCGTTAACTTTAACATTGCTTGGTGAAACACGCCCTAAACTTTTTTGCATAGCAAAGCACTTTAAAGTTACCCCGGTTACCGGTGAAATGTATCACTTGCCAACAAGCGATTCAAGAGTTGTTCGTTTGCCACCTCTCTTATTAAAAATAAAATTGATTAACAAATTGAATACTCACACTTAAATTACACATAATTATTGGTCATTTCATTTAATAGATATGGCCAAGAAACAAATTAAGGCCGTAGGGCAAGGACCGATCGTCCTAAGGAATTCATATTAATTCATAAGTACGAGAAGGAAAGAGTGAGAAGATGGAATCCAGTTAATTAACAAAAGTAAAAAAGAGACGGAATTACCTGTATTGTGCGTTCTACCTGGTCCCTAAGAGCCCTTCCAAGAAAGCATAATCATTCTTATAATCTTAATTTCATTTCATTGCTCTAGTTAAAGCTTAGCAATGTTTATGGTATCGTTATTTTCCAAATAATTTTAATCTGATTCCCCTTTTTCATATACATTTTATATTTTCCAATAATTTCAGTTATTAATTTCCCATGTGACTTATATGAAATAATTATAAATTCTGAAATAGTGTTGCAAATTCATTTAAATATCTGTAAAGTTAAACGAGAACAATCTTAACAACTTAGTCAAGGAGGTACCTTGAATTTCAATTATGATATAATTTCGCACCACCGTTTAACACATTATAAATAGTAACACGTTATGTTTACTAGCTCGTGACAATATTTAAGACAAATTAGACAACATGACGGCAAACCTTGGAGTATCTGACTAAAAATAATTAAAAATACTCAGACTATTGTTACAATATCAGATATCAATGCTAACTATGTATGAAGCTTTGGACTTAGTTGAAGGACGAGATACAAAATATTGATAAAAAACCAGCAAAGTGTGAATCAGACTAAAGTCTAAAGCCCAATAGGGTTGCGTGCAAAATGAAAAAAAAAAAACACTTTTGCTGTATGGTTTAATTGGGAGCCCCACTTGAGTATTTGTTTTATTTTTTTAATATAGCAGGAACCGAACCCATCATCTGTCCAGCTATCACGGCTCGTAAGATGTAGTCTGGTGGAAAGCATGGTGCATGGAGACCGGAGTAGTACCTATTAGGACTGGCTGTTACCCCTTGGATTACGGAATTCTAAAATAATATTAAGGTTGAATGAAGATATATTCTATTTAATTGCCAAATTCTGAGAAACACAAGCCAGAACGTGCAAACGTGCGAAATTTGTAAACTTGAGTGTCTCTATTTACGTAATGTGCATTGACGTAATATCTACTATCGTCAACATTTTATCTTCATGTTGTATGTGAAATGTTGTTATCGGTACTAAACAATGGTTTCAATGGAAAAAGCTTTTAAGTAGTCTTAAGTACGTGGTACACAAACTACATTGTTCATTTTAGTAAAAATATACTAAAATGGCATAAACAAAGGTCAAAATTAAGTTGAAGGCCTTCTCGTTGCAATGGGAACATGAAACCGTTTAAATTATTGTCTAGAATAAAAAAATATTATTGTTATACATATTTTGTTGCTAATAATACCTACGTCTTCAGGAAAATCAAAATAGGATGTAATGTTCTACACCCTAGATCTGCAGGGATCACTTACATCAAACCACATCTATTCACGGAGACCTTGAAAGGTTAGCATATCTAACGTATTTACCACGAAATTTACTATATGATTTATTTACTTTGGATGTAAAACGCCGAAGTACACACGCGCTAAATCCAGTACTGTATCATCATAAAAGTAAAACCAAACGCTCTGGCTCTGAAATGTATTGATTTATTCCCGCTTTTCGCATACGCACGTTCATATTTCGAATTTTGATATTCGCTATTTAAATCGAAGATGTGATGTGAGCAGCTTTCGGCAAGTCTTTGATACTCAATGTCTTTATTTTTTTAATTTGTATGTATTAACAAAGAACGCGTGTGCATTCTTTCATTTCTTTGTTACTTAAAATTAAAAAAGTGTGATGTGATTTAATTCAGTAATAAAAATTCATTACAGTAAAAAAACTTAAATAATTTTAGATTTTATTATGACTTGGATTTTGTTTTAAATTAGGTTCAGTTATATTACAGTATAGGTACATCCAAAATCCATGTCATCATCTAAAATTATTAAGTTTTTTGACTACTGAAAAGTTGTAGTTTTATAGATACTAGGTTGTGAAAGTAACGCAACGATATTTTAAATATTTTGTTACAAAATAATAAGAATAAAAATACTAATGATTAAAAACTATTAACAAAATATTTTGCACGTGCATTAACAGATTTTCTTACTAAGTGCTTATATTTGATATCGTCTTGTAAAGTTGCATAATGTAGTACATATTATATTTTTGTTACTGAGCGCGGAAAAATGGCCGCGTTCACAATAACTTTTTCCTCGCCGCCTTTACTTTGTTTTTGGTTTTTTATAAATATTTTAATGTTTAACACAATAATATCGTATCGAATTGCTTGCAAGCAATAACCGCCACCTTTTTTTAGAAGTCTATAAATAGCGTTACTTTTATTTTAAACAAAGGACAATTAAAACTTGTAGTTTACAACTTGTTTTGGCAAATTTTCCAACTTCATAATTTGTTGCATCAGCTCCTTGTTGTACTTCTTATCTTAATTTTGACCTTTACACTTCTGCTATGCCTCTTTAGTACCAAGGTAGAGCAGGTCTGGGGTTCTTAATATTATTTTGGTTAGGTTATTAAAGCTAGAACATATTCGCAATCGGTGTTTTACGGACGCGACGACGCCGACGACACGTATAAATTTGTAGCATCAATTGAAGTAATTAATGACTTATAACCTATATAATATACTATGTACAGTCATCTCGATCGTCCATGTTTATGTAGAGACGAAATGTAGAGCACTCTAGTCACTACTATTTTGCTCAGCGTGTTCAAATATTTTCACAACCTTTTTTTATTGTTACTAGTAAGTATAAAGGCAAGAGTGAACAAAGCTTTATAAATTGTAAAGTAGAGGTAATAGTGTAATAGTTGTAACAGGATCTTGTCACTGGGGGCTCGACGCCAGTGTCGTCTGACTGACGACACTTAGTTGCCACGCGAGATTATCAGCATATATATATATGATACTTATCTTCTTTAGCTTTCTTACTTTATAATACTGGGCTCGCGGATCCGCTTTGTTAATATTACCGTTTTATGGAATAAAAAGGCTTCTGCACTACATCAGCCTAGGTTAGAAAATGTTGCTAATTTCTTACGCCAGTTCTAGTCGGCTGATTAGGGTTGAACCGGTTGCGATATATTTATGACTCTCCGAATAAAACTTGTTTTATTTTGTTTTGTTTTATTTTGAAAAAGATATCGTTAATTTTTTTAGGGTAAGAATTGAAAATACTACCGAATAATATAAAGTACTAGAGTTAAAAATACTAGTTAAATATGTGAAGGATGATATTTAAAAAGAATTTACTAAGTACGTTATGATTTTTGTAACAAATAGTTTTAATTCATTTAATTTATATTACCTACCTACTTATGTATTAGTACATTTGTTATATACACGTTTACCCATATACAATATGAATGAAAACGAACTGGCGAACTTAAGCATAAAATCAAATTCCTACCAACGTTGTGCTTGGCTTAACTCCAAGGTCTGGTTATTATATATTGGTTGTAAAATGTAAATCCGAAAATTATAATACTATCTATATGTACATTCGAATATTAACACAAAATAACATACGGCTGTCGACCCGATGCCAGATTCATTCTTTTGGCTGAAACTAAGTATAATATTATGATCGGGAACTCTATTTGTATTAGTCCAGAATTCTCTGGATTTTGATTGCTTAGATTTTAGCCGTTTCGTGGTATAGGTAATCCCAGCCTTTTGACTTTATTCCAAGCACTATTTAGTTTCTTTGCTTTTTACATTTTTATGCCTTATTCCTTAATCAAGTATTGATATTTTCTGTGGGCTTAAACTCAATAAAAAATGTATAGCTATCATTATTGGCATACAATTCTCATTTAAGGAATACGTGTAAGTCCACAAAATAATAAAAATAGGAAATTACCAAATTCTATCAATGCCACAAAGATTGCGAAATGAATTTGTACGTTGTTTCATAGTTTCATTTTTGTTCATTCGTATTATTAATTATAAAATTATTTAAAAAAAGGCCGGTACATCTCAAGCTACAGCTTCTATTTCTAGTATTGTAGTTTATAGTAGAACTTTAACTAGTAGGTCCCATTCCATTGTTTGATAAACTTCTAAGCTATGTAGGATCTACACGTGTAGGTATCGTAGGTACTGACTACTAGTGTATAACTTCGCATTCATTGTTGAGCTACAGAAGTACAGACAGGTGTAAAGTGGCTCAGACGCTGTTCAGCACGTTTTCCCGATACTCTGTATTTCAGTGATAAGCTACACTATGAAGTGAGTTATCTTGAATTTAAACATTGTGTGAAGTTTAAAAATGTTGATTCAAACTAATGGTCTATAGTTACTTTACTTTTAACTTAATTCAAAGGTAGTCAAAATTACTTTATATTGACCCAACCTTCGCTCCTATCTCCGACAAAATCAGGGGGTATAAGAATGATGTGTATGTATGTCCGTGTCATCGTAGCTCTGAAACGGATAGCTTTGTGTCTTTTATTGTTTGAAACATGACTGGATGGAGAGTGTTCTTAGCTATAAATAATCAGTTTGCTCACTGATTGACAATTGGTATATATTTTTTTATTTTATTAAACTATTAATAAAACCCCTATGTATTTACAACATTACATACGTAAAACTATCTTTTAATTTTTAAAAATGTATTGCAGCTAGGTAAATAATCATGTTCATTATGAGAGTAATGATCTGTTACTTTGTACATTATTGTCTAGGTGGGTTTAAAATTTACATCAAACGAGCGAATGCTCATTCTATGCTCACACTATCAAAATCTCTTAGAGTAAACAGACGTAGAGCATTATTTCGTTGTTCTGTTGTTACTTAAATATCAAGAGATAATGTTCTTGTACCAGCTCTAGTTATTTGTTCTTTTGTTTTTGTTGAACCCACATTTACTAAGTGTCTTTTTTGTTGATAAATGTTTGACTCTAGTGTCTGTCTTAAGGGTTAGCTACAGGATTCGTGCGGCCTTACGTAGCCGTACGTAGAAACGTGTCTTCTTGTGTAGTAAATAAAGTTCAATTTTCTATCGCTATCTTAAAGGTTCAGCGCCGCGTCTCGTTTCTATGTAAACTGTTACTACATATACATATTATTATCATTAAACTAACGTTATACATTTATTTTCAAATAATATTTATTGCTAATAACGTGAGATGAAAACGACATAATACGAGTATAAACTTTCATAAGTACTCGAATTTACAAATGTGACAGAGCGTAAACTAGTAACTTCGTTGTCTAAATACTATAGATTTATCAAGCCTCCAATATTTGTAGGATGGAGTACCTATTTATTTTTAATTACATATAATAGATAACAGGAGCGCAATCTTCAGAGTATCTTGTATTGATATTGTGATAACACTCTCGCCAGGCTCAGTTGTTGCCAATAACAGCTATTGTGTTACATCCTGTGATTTGTGTTAACTGTTATTATAACCGAACAGGTAGTTTAACCCTTTTACTGTTCTTTTTCATTGTAAAATCTTATAAAAGTGCAAACATTAATAGTATCTATATAATTTAACACCATAAAACTTCAACTGTTAGTGATTAGCCTTTTATTTATCTTTAGCACAGTCTTTATATCATACTAGTATTTGCTCGCGGCTTCAACCACATCAAATAGGTTTCTAATTTAACCTCTGTGTGCGTTTAATTTTCAAAAGTTCTTCCAAAGTGGATTTTTTCTAGCTCAGGGTTTGAACTGTGTATTAATTACTCAATCTCGTTTTGTTTGTGGTGATTCAAAGTTTACACGAAAAATATAAAGAAGTAGAAATCCCACCCTAAATCCTTTAAGGCGCATTTGCGCCAATCTGTGTTAAATAATAAACTCAACAATGGTAGCAGATGAAAAAACTCGGATGAAGTGTGCATTTCGTGTTTAAAATAGTGTGAGTGGTGGTAGTGGGAGATCACTCAGTGGATACGCCTAGTGCCTGTACCAAAAAACCCTCTCCTTTTTGGCAGTCGGTCAACGAGGAAATATTTATTTAATAATGTGCAATATTATAAAGCGTAAAAGTTTATTTGTTTGTTTAAAATACTGGACTGATTTGTAAATTTTTTTTTTATTGGATAGTCCATTAATATAGGAAGGCTTTAGGCTATATAACATTACGCTGCGACCAATAGGAGCGAAGCGTCAGTGAGAAATGTTGCAATAACGGGGAAAATTATTCATATTTGAAGACATAAACGCGTGCGCTGCATAAACGGTCACTCAAAAACCACGCGAACGAAGTCGCGGGCACAGCTAGTACTCAATACAGAGAAAATGTTATATGTGGCTACAGAGTACAGCGTAGTTAGCTGTTTCGTTTGACGTCATTTTATCACGCATATAAGTGTATGAGTGTATTTATGTACCATAACATTAAACCCATAAAATTATGCATCGATAACAAACAACCTTTCAATATAAACCCTTACTTTAATGCAAAGATAACAAAGCATATTCTCTACATTATGTTTATAATATATTCTGAAGATGAAAGATTTAGCGGCAACTTCCTCGTTACGTAGACGATATAGTTAAATATATCTATGGAAACTAAATATTTTCGTATCATCTTTGTACATGGTTCCCATCGAAATGTTTGGTTTCAATTCGATTTTATTATTCCAGCCCTTATATAAAAGTCCTTAAAGATATTTACACCTCGAACAATTCGTGTTGCGGTCTTTGACTGATGCGTTGAAAAAGTGGTATATATGTCGCAGTCATCTTATTGAATCTGGTTATTTAATTGAATCACTAGGCGGTTATAAAATGGAGTCAAACAGCTCGTAAGATAGCAATGTGTTGATATATTTTTTGATTAATTTACTTTAATGTTCGTTTTATTAGTACTCATTCGGAAATTTCGAAGTTTAAAACTAAAATATTAAATGGCTGTCCTAGTCTCGGATTCTAAAATTTGTTGGTAAAAACAGGATTCAATGAAAGCGCTAGTCATTCAATTAAATAGCGGATTCAATCAGATGACTGCGACATATACAGTGTGTAAAAAGAACAGTCACTTTGGAATATGATTATACTACCTTTCCTCATTTTGGAAAATATGTATTTATTTTATTATTGGTTTTTTGTCGAAAAAAAAATTCTTTTTACAAATTCTTATTTTAAGAATAACGAAAAAGCAAAAAAAAGTTTTTTTTTAATTATTGTTTTTTAAAACAGTTTTTTTTAAACAGTTTTCTATCATATCCCAAAGTTATAGTAACTGTTATTTTTACATCCGTTATAATATTTTTATTATTTGAGATTAGAGATTATAATAATTGCGAGGCAGAAGCTCTCTTTATGCCAAACACAAATTAGTAATTTGAAATTACTAATTTGTGTTTGGCATAAAGAGAGTTGGAAATTACTAATTTCCTAATGAACAGCTTAGGTGTAAAAATGTTATAAACACAATCTTTCTAAACTTTTTGACTTATTATAGAGTTCTTAATAAAACGTTTTTGTTTCAGGGTTTAAAGATAAATAGTGTAAAGACTGGTGTGACAATACACTGGACCAAATCCGATGCGGTCTCCGTGCTGGCTCGGAGACACCCCAGCACCCTGAACGAGGAGCATCACAACATCTTTGATGGTCTCTCATCCACTGGAGAAGATCATTTACTCGCTTTGTCACTTCATTATTATTAAATTCCTTAATATCTTCTTTATATTATAGTTTATTTTCTGAGTTAGAATGAGTAAAATACTGAAAGTAGTTGGCGCCTCGTGGCTCCAGACCAAGATCAGCTCTTACATCCTGGCTCTCCTGGGCATCATATCCATACTGTCGCTGATCCTGGGACAAATTGAAAGGTAAATATTAATCTATATTCACATCAGAAAAATATATTTCGAACAAACAATCTCTTCCGCTTTATAATATTAAGTATAGATACGTATGCGAAATCTTACAAGTAGGATTCAAAATATTTTAGATCCAAATAACTTTAGTTTGTCAGATTTTCTATCAGACAAAACCGCATAGAACTTAGTTTAAATTAAACGTATATTTAACCCACTTTAGATGTAAACGTCATGCCAGCGAGATTGGGATCAACGTCTTATGAGCTCGTGTAAACTAGCACTCGGTTATATCAAAATAACAATAAAAATGAACAGACAGAAATACTTTGATATATAAATCTAAGTGATATTTCGTAGAACCACGTAGAACATACGTTTTACTCGTAGACATACATTAACAGGTGCTTGTTTTGACGGCATCTAAGTTATTGTATGTATTTTTTACTTTATTTGGCAAGGGTTCCTAAATCTGCTGTTAACAGAAAATCTACACAAAAGTAAGGTAAATAATGTTAATGGCAGGACTATTTAATTTGGGAATCCCTGGTCTTTACCAGAACTCAGATAGGTATCACGGGCTTTACCAGACTAACATTTGCAATGCCCAACGTCATCATTAGTTACCACAGTTATATACCATCCAATTGGCAGTTGGCTCAATAAAACCTTTGCATAATTACATTCTCCCTGGTTTTCTTGTACTATCTCGACTAATTATTGTAACTGCACATAGATTGAGAACGGGTCATATGCCTCTCAATAAATTTGGCTTTTTAATGAAAAAGAAAAACTCCCCGAAATGTGACACTTGTGGCGTTGTGGAGGACGTGTATCACCTTTTAATAGAATGCTCGCGTTTTCAACATGATAGACATGAGCTTATACTGTCTCTTAAACTGAACCGATATGATTTGGGACTGTTTAATAAATTATAAATAATTATTAGCGGAACCTACGTCCGACGCAGCGAAACAATTGTTCTTGGCGGTGAGTAATTATATAAGAATAAGGCTGTAAAATTTACTTATATACAGGGTGTTTTGCACATGGACCGACATGATTTTTTTGGGGGTGGGGGGGGGGGGTCATGTGCTATTTTCCCCCGTGAGACCCAATATCCTAAGTCTCACGGTAGTCTAGATATGTTTTTATTTTTATTTTTTTGAAATCTACCCGAAATCTTGCCTTTAAATCGTCCTAACTTTTTTGTTTGTGCTTATAATACCACAAAACAAAGTATGCTTGTATTCTACAATGTTTTCTAATTCTAAATAAATCATTACATGTTACAATTGATATCCACAAAAAAACTTCTGAGCTTTCAAAGTGGTAAATCGGTGTAAATGTTATGAAAAGTGACAACTTATCAATTCATTTAAAAAAAAACTAAAGTTCATTTTGAATTTAGCTTTTTATTAAAAAGTTCTTTACTTATTACCCTTTCTAACGATATGCTACATGACAGAAATAATACATCAGGGGTCGACCTAAGAGATACTTTGTTGCTAGGGTCAAGATAATGAAAATACATTTTTTATGTTAAGTTGTTTTTATTAAATTAAAATTACAAAGTTTGCTCGAATTGGCCGCCTCCACACCTTATGCATGCTCGACACCTTTTTCTTATTTCCGAGGTTGTAGTTAAAAGCCGCATTTCCTCTTGCATTTTTACGAATGCTGTGTTTATTCGTTCCACTAAAATTTCTTTTGTGGGCACCTCTGTTGCATACACTAACTCTTTTGCACGTCCCCATACGTAGAAATCCAGGGGTGTTAAATCTGGGGACCGTGCTGGCCATGGAATGGGGCCAGCTCTACCAATCCACGAGTTTGGAAATGCATTATTTAAATGCTCTCGTACCGTTCGTTGGTAATGTGCCGGACAGCCATCATTTTGAAAAACAATTGGCACATTTTCTAAAACTGGTAGTACCAGTTCAGGTAAATCATTTTGAAGAAACTCTAAATAATTGTTTCCGGTCTCCCTGAGACGTCGATAGGTAGTTGAGAAGGTCTCGTGGTGAGGTAACCGTCGATCAGTGTAGCGTTCTTGATAAATTCTTCGCGCTTCATGCGAATTGCAATCAGCTTTACCATACGCCAACATCATGTCAGCATACTCCTCGTTACTGAAGTTCGCCATTGTAACGAATACGCAAAGATAAACACAACAAAAACGTAACAGTTCAACAACAGATTTAACAAAAAAACAATAACAAGACTTTAATTTGATTACGATAGAACAACGGGAAAAGTACGGGCACTTCGAATCGCAGAGTAATCTCGACTGATTCCCGGCAAGTGACCTTCACTCACTTTCAACTCAATAGACAAAGACAACAATAACTGTACTACTAGTAAGAAAGGGACTAACTTTTTACCTGCTGCTTGATAATCCGCGTTGACTGGTTACATTGTTCAAACCAGTTACATTGTTAGAGTGCGTGTTCAGGCAAACGAAGCTTAATTTGACCACTTTAAGAATGGTTTCTTATATCATGTAGCATATCGTTAGAAAGGGTAAACAAAGTAAAGAACTTTTTTAAAAAAAGCTAAATTCAAAATGAACTTTAGTTTTTTTTTAAATGAATTGATAAGTTGTCACTTTTCATAACATTTACACCGATTTACCACTTTGAAAGCTCAGAAGTTTTTTTGTGGATATCAATTGTAACATGTAATGATTTATTTAGAATTAGAAAACATTGTAAAATACAAGCATACTTTGTTTTGTGGTATTATAACCACAAACAAAAAAGTTAGGACGATTTAAAGGCAAGATTTCGGGTAGATTTCAAAAAAATTAAAAAAAAACATATCTAGACTACCGTGAGACTTAGGATATTGGGTCTCACGGGGGAAAATAGCACATGACCCCCCCACCCCCCAAAAAATCATGTCGGTCCATGTGCAAAACACCCTGTATACATAATATACACATTATGTACTTAAATATTACAGTTTAACTTATAGGACTGTCGTGTAATTTTTATAAAAGTCCTAAAATTAAAATTGAATAAAAAAATATATTTAAATTCTGTCTTATTTTGTAGAATACAAGGCGACGGAAACTATGCAGCGACGGTGTTCTTCTCGGAGAAGACCGGATACCGCATCGAGCTGTGGGGCCAGGGCAACGACCTCGCCGACATCGCCAGGGGAGTCGCGAGGGCATACCTGAGGGAGGACAGCAACACCAACGGGTGAGGGAAATATCTAGAACTGGCCTGAGATGTTCGTGACATCCGCCAGAATCAGATTAAGGCCGTGTTTCACCAAGTAATGTTAAAGTTAACGCCATGTTAAAATACCATACCATCTCATTCATTGACAGGAAATACGAGAGAGATAACATGATATTTAACATGACGTTAACTTTAACATTGCTTGGTGAAACACGCCCTTAGTCCCGTTGTTAGTGTTAACGGATTATTAAAATACCATGCCTTCTCATTCGTTTACAAGAAATAACAGTGAGATAACATGATATTTAATGAAGGATTAACTTTAACAAGTGTTGGTGAAATTAGCACTGTAGCTTGAAAAGATAAATTGATTTTCAGCCATTCCTTAAAGTTTTAGATATCTTCTACAATGCCCACTTGATTTCTCATCCTGTGTAACTAAATATAGTGTTATTAAATTACAGTATACACCATAATCAAAAGTATGCTGAAAAGCAGTGTATTTTACGGTATCAGCATTAACCAACTATTTTTTAAATGAACGCACACACGCATACTACTCTTAGCAGTTTAGTTAAATAAGGTGGTTAAATAAATCAATGTCAGTATACGAACCACATTTGCAAACTCGTACCTACACCTGATCTATTTCTATAACATTTTATTACCATTTCCTTACAGCACCGTATTTGCTTGAACTTCCGCGTTAGCATAAGAATATCAAGGTTTATGTAAGGATATCTCCAAGATAGCTGTGAAAGTATTTGGTTTTAAAGCTTATTAATAAATTCAATATATATTTGCTGGCGCATTGTTGGTGGTGTTTTAAGAATGACAATTTTTAGCTTGATATATTCAAACAGTTGTACCTATGTATTTAATTAATAACTTTTATTGTAAAGCTACAGAAATTAAATGTTCCAATTCTGGTCAAAGATCGGCCGCCCTTTCCTTCTACAATATCCTCTTCAGCAATACTGGTATCACTGTTTACCAAAGACATGAAATCTACCCGCCGCGTTTGTAGGTATGCTTCTGTTCTAAACGCGATTACCAAAATATGGTTTAGCTTTCATTAAAGTACTCGTATTAAAGGACGTTAGCGTTCAGCTAAGCGGTTTTTATATTATATCAATCCCGTTCTAACATCGAACAAGAGATAGATAGAATTCTTAACCTTAAAGATCGATAAATTCGGGGCCAAATCTTATTGAAAATATTGGTTACAGATGGATTCTTCTAGAAGTAGAAACAGATGGATCATATCCGGACAAAGTGCAGGCGTATGCGGCGGGGTTGGTGGAGGGAACGCTGACCTGGTCGCTCATACACATGCACCTCGAGAACACTATACGAGCTAGTTGTGTCGACCGCAACAAGCGGTGCGAGACGCTGAGGGATGCCTTGGACAAGTCCGTGCATAAGTGGAAGAGCTATGCTGAGGAACATGATGTTGACCCGTTCTGGCATCAGGTATATTTCTTACTAGAAGTTTACAGTATAACGATGAACCTTTTCTTATACAACCTCAACCTTTTCTATACATATAATAAATCTGTAGAGGGGTCATGTCTGTACATTAAGAATATTTAAGTGAAAATCAAAAAAAGGCGGTCTTTAAGAGCCACAGAACATAAAAATAACATTTTTGAAAAAAATGTCTGTCTGTCTGTCTGTCTGTCTGTCTGTCTGTCCATATGGGAATGTTTGTCGTCGCATCACGCTAAAACCACTGAATAGAATGAAATGAAATTTGGCAGGCAGGTAGCTTATGACCTGAAGAGCATTATAGGAAATTATTATCCCGAAAAAAGGAAGGGTTCCCGTGGGATCTTCAAAAAATTGTAGCTATCTATTTGACAGTATTTTAGCCAAACTACTTAACGTATTTAAATGAAATTTGGCAAGCAGGTAGCTTATGACCTGAAGAGCATTATTGGAAATTATTATCCCGAAAAACGAAAGGGTTCCCGGGGGATCTTAAAAAAATTGTAGCTATCTATTTGACGGTATTTCAGCCAAACTACTCAACGTATTTAAATTAAAATTTGGCAGGCAGGTAGCTTATGACCTGAAGAGCATTATTGGAAATTATTATCCCGAAAAACGAAAGGGTTCCCGTGGGATCTTCAAAACAATTGTAGCTATCTATTTGACAGTATTTCAGCCAAACTACTTAACGTATTTAAATGAAATTTGGCAGGCAGGTAGCTTATGACCTGAAGAGCATTATTGGAAATTATTATCCCGAAAAACGAAAGGGTTCCCGGGGGATCTTAAAAAAATTGTAGCTATCTATTTGACAGTATTTCAGCCAAACTACTTAACGTATTTAAATGAAATTTGGCAGGCAGGTAGCTTATGACCTGAAGAGCATTATAGGAAATTATTATCCCAAAAAACGAAAGGGTTCCCGTGGGATCTTCAAAACAATTGTAGCTATCTATTTGACAGTATTTCAGCCAAACTACTTAACGTATTTAAATGAAATTTGGCAGGCAGGTAGCTTATGACCTGAAGAGCATTATTGGAAATTATTATCCCGAAAAACGAAAGGGTTCCCGGGGGATCTTAAAAAAATTGTAGCTATCTATTTGACAGTATTTCAGCCAAACTACTTAACGTATTTAAATGAAATTTGGCAGGCAGGTAGCTTATGACCTGAAGAGCATTATTGGAAATTATTATCCCGAAAAACGAAAGGGTTCCCGGGGGATCTTAAAAAAATTGTAGCTACCTATTTGACGGTATTTCATCCAAACTACTCAACGTGCTTAAATGAAACTTGGCACAAAGGTAGATTGTAACATGAAATAATCAACATAATATTTTTAACCGACTTCCAAAATAGGAGGTGGTTTCTCAATACGTAAATATATTATGTTTTTTTTTATATTTGTTCGTGGATATCTTCGTCGTTTATGATTCGATTTTAAATATTAATGTTATACCACTACTACTTAGTCTTTGAAGATATACGTTGGGCGTCGCGGCGTCGGGCGTCACGGCGTCGGGCATCGGGCGTCGGCGTCGCGACGTTGGGCGTCGGCGTCGGGACGTTGGGCGTCGCGGCGTCAGGCGTCGGCGTCACGACGTTCGGCATCGCGGCGTCGGGTGTCGCGGCGTCGGGCGTCGGCGTCGCGGCGTCGGGCGTCACGGCGTCGGGCGTCGCTGCGTCGTGCGTCGCGGCGTCGGGCATCGGGCGTCGGCGTCGCGACGTTGGGCAACGCGGCGTCCTTCAGCGTCGTGACGTCGGGCGTCGGCGTCGCGGCGTTGGGCGTCGGCGTCGCGACGTTGGGCGTCGCGGCGTCAGGCGTTGGCATCGTGACGTTTGGCGTCGCGGCGTCGGGTGTCGCGGCGTCGGGCGTCGCGGCGTCTGGCGTCGCGGCGTCTGGCGTCGCGGCGTCTGGCGTCGCGGCGTCGGGCGTCGCGCCGACGGGCGTCGTCGTCGCGACGTTGGGCGTCGCGGCATCGGGCGTCGCGGCGGCGGGCACCGCGGTGTCGGGCGCCGCGACGTTGGGCGTCGCGGCGTCCGTCAGCGTCGCGATGTTGGGCGTCGCGGCGTCGGGCGTCGCGGCGTCGGGCGTCGCGGCGTCGGGCGTCGCGCCGTCGGGCGTCGCGCCGTCGGGCGTCGTCGTCGCGACGTTGGGCGTCGCGGCGTCGGGCCATCGGGCGTCGCGCCGACGGGCGTCGTCGTCGCGACGTTGGGCGTCACGGCGTCGGGCGTCACGGCGGTGGGCACCGCGGTGGCGGGCGCCGCGGTGTCGGGCGCCGCGACGTTGGGCGTCGCGGCGTCCGTCAACGTCGCGACGTCGGGCGTCGGCGTCGCGATGTTGGGCGTCGCGGCGTTGGGCGTCGGCGTCGGGCGTCGCGGTTTCGGGCGTCGCGGTGTCGGGCGTCGCGCCGCCGGGCGTCGCGCCGCCGCGCGGCGTTGGGCATCATATACGGGACATTAGTGCGTTTAAACACGTCGACTCCACGACGTTGGGCGTCACGGCGTCGGGCGTCACGGCGGTGGGCACCGCGGTGTCGGGCGCCGCGGTGTCGGGCGCCGCGACGTTGGGCGTCGCGGCGTCCGTCAGCGTCGCGACGTCGGGCGTCGGCGTCGCGATGTTGGGCGTCGCGGCGTTGGGCGTCGGCGTCGGGCGTCGCGGTTTCGGGCGTCGCGGTGTCGGGCGTCGCGCCGTCGGGCGTCGCGCCGTCGGGCGTCGCGCCGTCGGGCGTCGCGGCGTCGGGCGTCCCGGCGTCGGGCGTCCCGGCGTCGGGCGTCGCGGCGTCGGGCGTCGACTCCACGACGTTGGGCGTTGCGGCGTCGGGCGTCGCGGCGTCGGGCGTCGCGGCGTTGGGCATCATATACGGGACATTAGTGCGTTTAAACAAACAAACAATTTACATTTGGGGACTTTCGTTGCATGCGCTGCATAAACGGTTTAAGTCAAACAAACACCACGCGAACGAAGTCGCGGGCACAGCTAGTTTATATATATAAATACATAAAACTCCAAAATCTTTAATAGATGTTGGCAAGATCCCATATATTCTTATTTTTAACCGACTTCCAAAAAAGGAGGAGGTTCTAAATTCGTCTATATGTTTTTTTTGAACTTCGCCGTCTTAACTACGCTGTCAACTTTATAAAGTTTTCCATCATAACATATTTCAATAGCTTCTACAGTAACTTCCTGAATACAAATATACAAATAATAATAATTCTTTATTTCTCTTTGTAGGTTTCTCTATACTACTCTCAAATGGCTGGCATCTACACGGGTTGGGAGCATGGCGTGCGCAGGAACGAGAAGGATTACAAAACAGACGTATCAGACCTGTACTGGCTGAACTCTGTCTCAGAAATAACGGAGTTGCAGCGCAAACTGAACATCAGCGTAGAAGACGAGACCTTCAACTCCCTGCCTGGACTGTCGAGCGCCTACTTGAGGATAGTCAATGAGACTTCGGCAGATGGTCTCCCATTGAGAGAGATGTACGTCGCACAAAATGCCGCTGGAAGGTGAGAGACAATCTGATGCACCGTATTATATACTCGCAGTCTCCTACTTGACGATCTACGTAGCGTAGTGGTTGAGCGCGTTGGTGGTCGCAGGTTCGAATCCTGCCGAAGGAACAAAATGTTTTCTGTGTCCCTGTTTTCAATTTTTGTATTAATATAATATAAATCTTAAATATGCTTATAGAATAAAAGTATTAAATATATTTCCGTTGTCTGGTACCTGTAAAACAAGTTCTTCGGATACTAAGCATGGGGCTAGATTGATGTGGTGTGAAGCGTCCATAGATATTATTATTATAATTATATTATTATTCTATTAGCCATCATTCTGGCTTACTCTCATTTATTTACTATTTATGTAGGGTAGTAAGTACTTTAGTAAATTATAATAATATTCACGAGTATAAATAACAAACTTAATAAAATTTTTGAACTTCTTATAATGATCTACTTGTCTGCGTTTACGAACCAAAATTAAAAAGGAAATATTCCTATTCCAGTTACACATCTATGATCCGTCTTATGAAGAGATACAAGCTGAACTACCACATGACCTCCAAGGACACCAGCCCCATACGTACCACCATCGTGGACTTCCCCGGGTATCCCGGGTCCATCACCAGCCAGGACGAGTTCTACGTCGTGAAAGGAGATAACCTCAAAATGGCCGTCACAGGCACCAAGCTACGGAACTATAACAACAAACTCTGGAAGAACGTCAATATTACCGATCAGGTATATGGTCGTAATGTAATAATCTGCAACCCTGAAAAGATTTGCAAAGACTAAAACAATATATAGTTCCTACACAGCGAACATGTGGCTGAATGAGTTAAAGCAGATACAGAATATAAAACCGTTTACAACTTAACAATGAAAAACATTAAAATAAAACATAATATATAGGTATACGAATTGTGAAACCTTTCTCCATTTTTGGAAATCGGTTAAAATAACGATTTCTCAAGTCTACATCAAGGACATAGCATTAACGTATTATATTTGGATTTTCAACCGACTTTAACAAAAGGAAGAGTATTCTAAAATCATAAATTACTTTCATGTCTTACGGGGATTCTAATGTCTTTTTAAGATGTTTCAACTTTTAAGGGTGCGTTTTCACTGACGCGGAGCGGGGCGGAGTGGAGATTGCGGTGCCCGAATTGACCAATCACTATGATCGAAATCTCCGCTCCGTTTCCATGGAAACAGCACGAGCATAGTGATTGGTCAATTTAGGCACGGCTAAGCCTCTCTCCGCCCCGCTCCGCGTCAGTGGAAACGCAGCCTAAATACTTGAACTTTGACAATAATTAGGTAAGTACTTCCTCTCGAAGTAAAGTCACCCAGTACATTAAAATATGACTTCCAGGTGCCAATAGGACCCCGTATAACTGCGGCCAACCATCTCGCCACCAACATCAGCTCGTACGCTCACATCCTCGCGCGCAGCAACTCCGGCACCGCCTGCAAGCAGTGGCTGGTGGTGGACTACACCAAGTTCGATCACCTCTTCAGCGGACCAGGGAAGAGCAATGTGGTTGACAAGAAGGAAGTGATCACCGAGACTATGTTTAATGAGTGAGTATTAATTTTTTTATTTAACAATTTATTGTAGGTAGGTACACAAGAAACTCTTAACAATAATACAAATTACAGAGAAAGACGACACAAAGGTACTGCTTATTTCTAAAAGAAATGTAATATGAAATGTATTATGGAACTTCTTATTTGACAGGGCTACGCCAAAAATTTTAATACGTCATCTTAGGGAAGTCAGAAATACTTCGATCTGATTGACAAACAATATCCCTATAGGTACCATACAAAGGTTAGTCAATTCTATGATCAACTAACATGACATTCAAATTAACAACCCATATTGAACGCTGATTGGTGAAGCATTTATCAGAGAGAAAGAGAGTGTTATTAAATGTTTCACCAATCAGGATTCAATATGGGTTTTTAACTTGAATAGCATGCTAGTTGATCTTAGATTTGTCTAACCTTTCAGATACCGCCCCTTAAAGAGTTAAAAAATAAACTTCTAGTCAACATATTTTTGTATACCATAATTCTATAAGTGTATAAATATATTTTATATTATATTCTATTTTAAGCCTTTACTTTGAGCTTACAATAATTTTTTAGGTGTACCGTATTCCTTAAAATATAGAGAGTTAATAATATTAGGGCAAGACGCACGGCCCGTTTCAATATTCTATTAGTATATCTTTAACTAAAACTTAAAAACGTGTACGTTTGAATTAAACATTTTAAAATTTCAGTTATAGATACATAGCATATTGTAATCAGCCTTTAGTCAAGTGGCGCCTTTAAGGATTTATATTGCGTGTTCACTTATTTTTCCACGATGAACAAGTACCTACCTAAATAGCTTATGGAATTTGATAGGCTCGTAGTATTTACTTACACGCGTACTCTTATCACAGATGTATCTTTCCATCACGATTAAGTAGTCGTTAAATATTTCTATAATAAATTTAGGGCGTGCACAGACATACTATGTTATTTTATATATTATTGAAAAAATATCTACTCAGATTGGTAAATATAGTATTTTAATCTATATCTTGTATATTATGTTATTATGATTTAATGTACATGAGATTATGCAATATCTACAAGTAGTATTCTTTGTAATATACCAATTAAAGTTAAACTACGTGTGAAACAACGTTTTACGAAGTACAGTTTATTAATAAATAGCGCACTTATCTGTACACAAAGGTACAATATCTCTAAAACAATGTACAAACAAGCAACGGAAGTTTACCCTTGGTGATTTTCCTCACTCTATCAATCTTAATCACTGCCGTCTGTTACGTCACTTCAAATCGCGTCGTTAGTAATTGGAATGTTTTTCTCACACGATTCATTTACATGCCATTTTCTGCATACTGATTTGCATATCTAATGTAGGCGTTTTTTATAATTGAATAGAATCATTTATTTTCTTAATTATAAATTATATTAGGTACAATATCATGGTGTTACAGAGACCTTTGCATCCGTTAAAGGATGATTTATAATGTATTTTCCGAGCGAAGTAACTACTCTGAAAATACTGTAGTGTCTGGGACTGGCGGTTATATGTGGTTGCCCAGCTCATTCGGTATTCTTAAAACAAAGTCAGCCTCGTCCAGAGGAATGACTGGTCATTTATAAGTATAGGGTCAACCATGTGCGGGTTTCCTCACGATGTTTCCGTTTACCGTTTGAGCCCGATGCTCTAATGTAATTGAGATCTAAAAAAAGTCTCATTAGGACATGCCACAACCTGGGAATCTAACCTGCACCCTTTCGAGTGCTAATCAACTGGCTAACCAAATAGGCAACGTACGATCCTATGTCTTATCGTGTGATCTTTACACAGCTTCCCTGTCTTGGGTTGCTGGTTTTCGGTTTCGGGGCTACGCCCCCTCACCGAGGGATACTCCTCGCCTCACTGCTGTGAGGCCGTGATTGGGGTGAGCTATTGAGCTCTTGGTTGGGCGCGTTGTCCTCTGGGGCAAGCTGCTCTCGATCCTGCTCTGCTTTCCCTGTACCACTCCGGCGGTCCACCCCGCCAGGTGAGATCCCCGGTAACCCCGGGGAAGGCCTAGCGGAGGTTGCCAGCGACAGGAGTGGTGAGCTCAGGTTGGCAGGCAGGAGAGTCCGGCTTGCAGGTGGGGTGGCTGGTCGAAGGCAGGATGCTCTTCGAGGCTGTGTCGTGGTATAAACATAATCAGACAAAAATTCATTAAGAATACAATTGGTTTGAGAGATTATTATTTGGGTTAGGTAATATTAATTAAATAATTATAAAATTGAATAATTATAATTAAATAGTAATTAAATAATTAGAATTGAGATGGATAATAAGAATATAAAATAAATAAAGTAATTATAATTTTAATGGGTTATTCGCCCGGCGGGCCCTAATCGAGGTAATTAGTGACGCGACCGACCGAATAATTGGGAATTATAATTGGGGTAAGGGGGCGACACTAGCTGGACCAGCGGTCCTACAACCATCGTCCTACACCTACCTTTGGTATTACAATTAAATTTAAAATCAAAATTAAAATTTAAAATTAAAATTAAATTGAAATTGAGTTTAATTGAATTATGATAAATTATAATTTGGGATTATAATTTGAAATTGGGAATATTAGAATTAGCTGGTACGATTCTCGGCCCTACCGACAAAGTACCTATTCGCAGGATACCTGCGGGACACGAGCAACCGGGATGGGGGAATTTTAAATTGGAAATTATTGTTGGAAATTGAATTAAATTAAATAAATTAAATTAAATTAAATTATTATGCATTAAATAATTGAATTAAAATTTGGTTTTGATGTAAGGGGGATGGGGATGGGGGAGGGGCGAGTTCCACTTGTGGACCGAGTGGCCCGAGAGCGCGCGACCTCTACCTAACAACCTATCTACCCTTACAACAAAGAACAATAGAATAGAGATAGGGAATAAATATAATAATTTGGACTGCCATTTTAGCTTTGGCTGGCAGGTTTTATATTACCCCTAGGGTAAAGCCTCTTGTCTGGCGGGCGGGCGTGCCAGGGGGCCAGATCCTGGAGGGAATCTAGTCTGGACCTGTCCGCTCTACAAAACAAATTGGTGGCCAGTCTACTGGTAAAGTTCTCTATACTTTCCATTCTAAGGTCACGGGCTATAACATCGTTTCGGACGTATCTTGGGGCCCCGGCTGCGAGTCGGGTGGCTTTATTTTGGACTCGCTGGATTAGGAGTCTCTGGTGTGGGGACGTGAGCTGGTACCAGGCCGGGGCCGCGTATGTGAGCCGTGACCTGACGTATGTTTTGTACAGAGATACTTTGGTGGAAATGGGCAGAGCGGGGGAGGCCATGAGTGGCCTGAGTTTAGCCATGGCGACGTTCGCCGACGCTATGGCGTTTTTTACGTGGGCGGCCATTTTAAGTTGGCCGTCCAGCGTAACCCCTAAATATTTGGCCTTTTGGGACCATTCTATATCGGTCCCGTTCAGGGTCAGTTTGGGTGGGCACCGCGGGCCCCCTTGACTGGGGAAGATTATTGCCTGTGTTTTGGCCGGGTTGGCCGACAGGCGCCACTTTTGCAGCCACTCTGGTAACAAGTCCAGTGAGCGTTGCACCTTGAGGGCTGCGTGGGACCGGTTGAGTGAAGTGGCCATGTACGCAGTGTCATCGGCGTACAGGGCCACGGTCGTGTGGCTGTGGCATGGTATGTCCCCGGCGTATGAGTTATACAGGCTCGGGGACAAGCAGCTGCCCTGGGGGACTCCGGCTCGGATGGGGCGGGCCTCGGATAGGGCGTCCTCCACTCGGACCGAAAATGTACGGTTCTCGAGGAAGGACGCAATGACCTTCACGAAGTGGGGGGGGGCCTCTTGGTCAAGGAGTTTGGAGATGAGGCCCTCGTGCCAGACGCGGTCGAAGGCCTTCTCCATGTCCAAGAAGACTGCACACGATACCTCCTTTTTGTTGAGGGAGGCCGTGACGAAGTGTATGACACGAATCAGCTGCTGGATCGTTCCCAGTTCGGGGCGGAAACCAAATTGCTCCGTTCTTTGGGGCAAATGGGGTGTGAGGAGCGCCAGGAAGGTCCTCTCAAAAACTTTGAAGATAGCTGGGAGGAGGGTGATGGGGCGGTAGCTTTCCGCCTTTCTCACGTCTTTCCTGGGCTTGGGAATCATAATAACCGTCCCAACCTTCCATATCCCGGGGAAATGCCCGGAGCGGATTATGCCATTAAAGAGGCGGGTGATGGCTGCCACAGATCGGTGTGGCAGGTGGCGCAGATGGGCATTAGTAAAGGCGTCCACTCCGGGGGCCTTCTTAACGGGGAGGTGTGTCAGCACCCGTTTGACAGCTGACGGGGTGATGACAGCTGGGGCCGTGGTGGGGAGCGCTCTCTCCTTAAACTGCCTCGCTCGGTCCTCGACCTCACGGATGTGGTCGGTGGCAGAGGAGGCGAAGGGGACAAATTGTTGCTCCAAGTGCCGGGCAAAAATGTCCGCACGGTCCTGGGCACGGTAGCGTAAGTTACCGTCCTCGTGCAGTAGGGGCCTAACGGGTGTGGGGGCGTTCTGGAGGCTCCTGCACAGCCTGTACAGGGAGAGCCAGTCGTCCGCTGCATCGTCAATCAAGCGGTTCCACCTCTCCGCGTTGATGAGAGCGAGTTCCGACTTGACCCTCTCCGCGAGAGAGTTTAGCTCAGTCTTGACTCGGGGGCATCGTGTGCGCTGCCAGAGCTTCCTCAGTGACCTCTTACGAGCTATGAGGGCTCGGAGGTGCTGGGGGAGGGGGGGCTTAGTGGTGCGAGTGGTAGCGGGGATCTCGCTACTTTCCCGGGCGCTACGAAATGTAGAGTAGAGGGCCTCGGCAAGGTTGTCTACTTCGTTGGGGGTAGACGCTGGGAACGAGGGGGTATTTTGATGGAGATACTCCGCAAATCGATAATGTCTTATTGTTAGTTTTACGCCCATTTTAGTTAAAACGTGACACTTGCACAGCTCGCGGTGGATGGGGACTCGAGTGCTTTTCCACCAATAACAAGCAAGGATGCGTTTTACAAGAACCAATAGAATCGCTTTATTAAGCCTTATAACGCTCAGCAAAGCGATTATATTGGTTCTAAAATCACTTTCCTCGCAAGTCGTGCGGTTTCTTACCATTCCTATCAGCTTCACTTACCCTAATGAAGACTCATCCAAATTTCTATTTAGAGGCTAGGGCTTTACTCCGAATCACGGAGGCGATAACCTGGGGAAGTTGTCAACCATTGTACCGAGTCTCCGAGAGGGTCGCGATGCGCAACGTACTCCTGCGCATCGCGACGAATGCAAGAGAAGCCGGAGCCTGAGCGCCCCCAACAAGCCGGGTCTGGAATCCCACAATGCAGCCACCCGTCGACGGAGTCGCGAAGTTTTGTTGTCACTGTGACTTTGTCAACGGCGGTGGAGTCGGAGTACCGCCGAGTTTTAGTGGGTAGGGCTGCGTTTTGCCATTTACCATCTTAACGCACGCAGCGAGTCCTACATATCCGTGGAGGGAATCCCCAATCCCCCACGGAATGCTTTTTAAGCAGGGCTTTATTCCGAAGGAAAGCCAACCTTCGCCACTGATGAATCATAACGTATAATAATCTTCCAGCACCAAGCACACCGTCGTCCACCGCGCGGGCAGCGGGCGCGCCAAGGGCCTGGCCGGCCTGGTGGAGCAGATCCCCGGCAGGACGCACTCCGCGGACATATCCGATGCCTTCGTCGAGAACACCTACTGGGCCACACATGGACTGCCGTTTTTTAAAGTAATTAATGATTTATTATCTCTTCACAATAATTCGGCGTAAGTTGCCGGAGTAAGAATAGCAACTCCATACAACTAACTATCTTTCCCGTGCGTTGTGTAAAAGGCGACAGAGGTAATATATAAAATTATATGGTAATGAATATAGGAAATAGGCATCAGGGTTTCCGCGGAAATAGCTATTGTTTTTGCATGAAATCCTCATAAAACACCCTAATGAAATACTTTAGGGGATATATTATAGGAGACGTAATATGTTCAGCAGTGGACGTCATAACTGAAACGACGACGAATGCGTCACAAATCACAATATACAGTTCAACATTTCCATTATATATTACTTAGTAGTTTAATACTGGTTTCGGAAAGTCGCAGAACCAATCTTACTATTTAATAATTATAAGGTTGTAAACAGCTAGTTAAGTCGGCTGTGCAAAGAATCGAGCCCTCACCGCCTCTTTCCACGTAGCCATACAAAATTTGTTGATGTTCACTTAAAATAATTAAATTAAAAAAAAACTTGTGAGCAGGGTTTTCTAGCACCAGGAGCGGGCGATTTTGCTGACCCACTCTTTTCAATGCTTAGGTTAAAGGGCCCACTGATGTCCGGGGCCCTGGTGCACTGCACCACCATGCCCTACGATAGCTACGCCACTGGGTGTAAAGGCAACATAGGTATAGGTATAGATTATATTACACCCTAACTGCTGGATTTCTCATCTACACTATCTACATGTACACTAATATTTTAAAGAGGAAAGATTTGTATTTTTGTATGTAACGACTTAACTCAAAAAGTACTGGACCGATTTTAATAATTATTTTTTCATCAGAAAGCTACATTATCACTGAGTATAACATAGACTATATAAAATCAATTGCTGTTCGTTAGTTCGCTAAAACTCGAGATCAGCTGAACTGATTCGGTTATTTGTGGTCTTGAAATATTCGTGGAAGTCCCGGGAAGGTTTACACGGTTTCCATGGTCAACGAAGTGGGCACGAGTCAGCTAGTATTAGATATAGAACTAGGCCCTATTTTGTCAAGTGGCTGCTGTCAACTAATTCCTAATATTTTGTGTAATGAGTGTGAACTGTCTCGTAATCGTAGTATAATTCCAGGACATCGCCGAAGCTACGCACGTAACGAAAATGCAAGAGGTCTACGGAAACATGTTCTCAGAATCACGATCGCCACGGGCGGAGATCTTCCAGATGGCATATAATAACGCGACCACATTGGACAGCATACTACAGCTGATGAGATCCAACGACATAGTGGCTGTGAACACCACCAGTGATGATGATTGTAGGGACGAGATGTGTTTGCTGCTGCGCGGGTACTGGTCGGTTCTGGGCGTCCGAGGAGACATCATAGAGCCGAATAAAAAAGCTTTTGGTGTGATCGATACGAAAGTTGTGAAAGGTGAGTCTCATATACACATGTAATATCTCGGTTTCTGAAAGGCTGATCAAATCGCCGATCAGCTAACATTTGCGTTAACAAGCCATTCTGAATGCTCATAGGTGAACATAGTGAGCGAGGTTGTTGCGATTGATGTTCACCAACAAGCATTCAGAAAGGATTTTTAATTAATATGTTAGCTTATCGACGATTTGATTTGCCTTTGATGAAACCGGGGGCTATTCTACTTCCAACTTATATTATAAACGCGAAAGTTAATAAGTATGGATGTTTGCGCGTACGAAGTAACGGAAGACATACATTTCGATTCAATGATATCATAATTAAAAAAAAAAGAGAAATATACAAACTGGTTTGTTTACATAATATTATACCACATCAAATCGGAAAACCGTACCCCACACCGGCTTTGAGTATCACGCGCCAACCGTACAGTATCGCTTGCGTGATTACGAATTTATATAATCATAGGATTCTGTATAAATGAATTTTACACTAAGATCCTTGCAACAAATACAATTACCTTGAAACACGAAAATTAAATGGTTGTATTTTATAATACGTAGGCGTTAAAAATAAAATTAACTATCAAGAGAAAAATTTATAAAATGAGTAATAAGTTGCTTTTTTCCAGCCACCTGGAACGACAGCGCCTTAGACATCGTCGCTGTATCCGGACCCCCACACAATGCCATCAGCAAGGAGGACATGTTAGTCAACAAAGGCAACGTAGCGTCGGTATACACAGATCAATTCGACGACGTCACTATAAGCGGTCTGGAAATCCGAGCTCTTGTTAAACAACAGAAGGAGGAAGCGGAAATAGAGTCTTTGAAACAATTGAACAAATTCACTGTGAAACCTTTCAAATGGTCAGAGAGCAGTTTTCAGGACGAAACCCATGAGCGCCTACCTGACTTATGGGATTTCGATCCCTACTATCCGAAGTGGTCTTGGTGAATCTCTCACAGCATATAGTTTCTAGCATCTTATCTTTAAAACAATTGCATTTTGTTTCATTCCATAATATCTATCATAATAAATCGTGTTTTGTAATCATTGTTTAGATTGATGTTCTGTATAAATTGATATCTATCTATTTATTTTGTGTTCGTTTTGTTTCTGTGCTGTTTTTAATTTAAATTATTATTCATGATCGAGTAGTTTTTAAACATGTTCCGTGCGATTGTACGAATTCCTTTTATGTATTTTGTTTTTGTCTATTTTACTATGTGACATTTTTATAGAAATAATGAAATATTTTACTGAGTGTACTCTAATAAAAATGAAGTGACAGATTTTAGCAAAGTGTATTTAATTTATGTACTTACCTAATACCTTATTAATTCCAACAGAATTTCTTCTTTACCTAAAGGTAATCTTTTTTGGCATAGGTACCTATTGTAAGCGAGATAGCACTCTAAACTAGGGTTATGCGATTTTAATAGTTCCCTATTAATATAAAATAATAGATGGCGCACTGGCTGTCTGGGTTAAGCCACATAAAATCAATACCTACACATTTAGAACGATTTCTGAAAGATACTAGAGCGTACTTCACTGTATTGTAGGTACTAAAACTATCTTTTACTTTACCTAATAGATTGGCTAGACCGCCAAGACGATTTATTGTGCTTTATAGTTAAATAATATATAATATGGTTAATACTAGTGTCTTCGAGATTCACGATTTTAGAAAACTGTTACAGAAAAACCAAACGATAATTATTTTTTTCCGCCTTCTAAACTCTACACTGGCAATGGTTTTATGCTTTACAATTTATTTAAAAAAATCTTAACAGCTGCTGTCATTTGTGATTGTCAAATTATGTGTCAACTGTCATAATTTGTCAAAACACCAAAACAATATTAGTCATCAATCGCAAATTACTATTTTCCAATTTTATTTTATATTTAGCAAACAGTGGATTAAATTAAGTTATAAAGTTTTAATAATCGTACACTACGTATAGTTATTATCTAAAAAAATGAATTTCTTTAGAAAGGCTCCAACGGTGAAAGGTAAATAAAACGTTTCGGTACTAGGTACTATTCTTGTATATATTACCCCAATGACGGCAGTATAATATTTTACTCAAATACAGTGCTGCGTAGGGGTAGTGGAGAAGTCACAGACACTCTTTATATATTTTTTCCCTGTTACATTTCGCTGCACTCAAAATTGAGTTTGTATCAAGTTGCTACAAATTGTTGTTTTATATCTATTCCAAATTGTAGGGTGAAGAGTTAATACAGTATATTTTGTTCTCTAAATTACAGAGCAGCAAAGACAAAATGATCGTGAGCTCCGTAAAGCAGGCAGAGATTTGGAGCGAGATAAAGCAGCACTTGAAAGAGAAGAAAAAAAATTGGTTTGTTTTAACTTGTTTCAGACCAAATTTTAAGTCTATGACTTAAAATTTGGTTTGAAACAAGTTGCAATATATGCATGCAAATACAAAATATATTAATTAAGTAAGTTCCATGTAATGCGCAAGTACATTACATGGAACTTACAGATTTAGTTATTAGATTTCATATAAGTCCATGATGGTACTCTTTTTCAAATTTAGTTTATTTATTAACTTAACAATCAATGGAAAAAAATAGTTATGATTTCTTCATTCCACGGTTATTAAAACATGACATTGAAATTAGTAACATTGCATCATTCTTTTGTTTTTAAAAAGATTCATCTGAACAGAGGTCAGTCTTAGCAATTTTTTTTCAATGTAAATGACAACCTATAATCCATATTAAATGAAGTATGTTAGTCACTTTTAAGCATTTCGTACACATAATAATTGCTGTTTACCATACACTATAATATAACAATATTAGTAATCGATTTTCGGCCGAAGCCGAAGCCGATTAATCGGCATCACCACTTCCTTCGGCCGAAGCCGAAGGTTCATTAACCGCAGAGTAATCGCTGTACATACATAAAAAAAACAGGCCGTATTGAGAACCTCCTCCTTTTATAGGAAGTCGGTTAAAAAGTAGATTTAGAGATGATAACTTTGTGATTTATTTGTCAAAAATAATAATTTATTTATGAAAGTAGTTCACAAATTACAATCAGATCAATCTATAAAATAAGGAACTTAATAAATAAAATAAACAAACATTGAATTTTAATAAAAAAATATAATATATTAGATATACTTATATATAAAAACGAATTGCTGTTTGTTATTCTCGCTAAAACTCGAGAACGGCTGAACCGATTTGGCTATTTTTGGTCTTGAAATATTTGTGGAAGTCCAGGGAAGGTTTAAATGGTTTCTATGGTCAACGAAGTGGGCACGGGTCAGCTAGTCTTCTTATATAAAAATGAAATAGGTACTATTCATTAGTATCGCTAAAACTCGAGCTAGAAGCAGAAAAATTCGGCTATTTTTGGTCTTGAAATGTTTGATGTCCTGGGAAGGTTTAAACGGTTTCTATTAGAGATGAAACGGATAGTAGTTTGGCCGGATACCGGATACCGGATATTCGGCAAGCTACTAGGCCGGAGCGCCGGATATCCGGCCTTTTGATAATATACAGTGTGTAAAAAGAGCAAGTGAGCAACTATAACTTTGAGACACGAGTATACTACCTTTCCTCATTTTGGAAATGAATATTTTTTTGTCAAAAACTACAATTATTTTTTTTAACTTCTCACCATTTCTTTTTTTTTTGTCGCAAAAATAACAATAAGGCAAAAAAAATTTTTTTTTTTTAATTTTTGTAAAAAAAAATACATTCTAGAATGAGAAAAGGTAATATAATCATATCCCAAAGTTATAGCATGGACCAATTATACATGTAATTGGTCTATGGTTACAGTGACTGCTCTTTTTACACCCGTTATAATAATTAGTTTGATTTGAATATTGGCGCGGTGAACGAGATCGGAAATATTCAGGTGCATTCGGGTCGCACGTAACCGGAGATCGGGTCGACTCGGGGACGTTCGAGTGTTATCGCGTAAAATTTGGTATATTTTATTCATCACAATTTGCCACTTGTTTATAAAACAAACATTTTTGATGTGCGATTAAAGAAATAAACGGTGTCCACAGCCTATTGGAGTATGATTTGCCTGTATAAAATAATAAGATTTTTAAAATTTTACTATCCGGTATCCGGCCGGATACTGTACTACTATCCGGTATCCGGCCGGATAGTGAAAACAAGGCCGGATAGGCCGGATACCGGATAGTTACCGGATATCCGTTACATCTCTAGTTTCTATGCTCAACGAAGTGGGCACGGGTCAGCTAGTCTTATATATAAAAATGAATTGCTTTCGTTAGTCTCGCTAAAACTCGAGAACGGATGAACCAATTCGGCTATTTTTGGTCTTGAAATGTTTGAAATCCTGGGAAGGTTTAAACGGTTTGTATGCTCAACGAAGTGGGCACGGGTCAGCTAGTAATAATTTAATGTTGGCCAATTAGTTACACAGTGGGCATAGTTGAGCATTGGTTTTTTACTAAACAAAATAATACTTACGTTATTATTGTTATTTTACAATAGTTCACTTGAAAATTAAAGGAAAAAAACACTAGATATGTACCTATCATAATTACCTAAATTGATAAATATTAAATACAAATACAAAACAAAACACTAATCTCAGACACACGTCCGAACTTGTCTTTATTGTCTTCTCCTTCAACGTCGCCTCACTGAGACTTTCGTAATAGTTCGTTAAATTCCGACGATAGCTAAAAAACCACCTTCGGCTAACCTTCGGCTTCGGCCAGGTTTTGGGCCGAAGCCGAAGGTTTAGCCGAAGGTGTTTTTTTTTGGCCGAAGGTGGCCGAAGCCGAAGCCGAAGCTTCGGTCGGACACTAAACAATATCTTAGGAAATATGTTTAAATTAAAATAGTATGTTCCCAATTTTATTCAAGCAATTTCGCACTAAAGCGCAACGAACATAGGTAATATTAATTTACTATAACATTATAAAACCTGTAAAGTTATTTAGTAAATATTTTTATACAGACAATTTGATGTGGGCAAAGCTATATATAAATAAAATAATAAAATCCTCTTGATCCAAACAAATGTGGTATTTGAGGCACATTGTCAAGTACATTTAATATGCTATAATGACTATTAAATATTTCTAGGAAATGGAAATAAAGAAGATGGCAAAAGAGGGCAACAATGAAGGTTGTAAAATACTTGCAAAACAATTGGTGCAGATGAGAAAACAAAAGACAAGAATTTATTCAGCTAACAGCAAGGTAAATGGTATAATGTAATAGTAATTTTTGTTTTAAATTATTGCATAATGTCTTATCTTTAAGTTATGTTTACCTACTTAGAAATTGTATTAATGTTGTGTATATATTTAAAGATTGCTAGTGTACAAATACAAAACAAGACAATGGGAGCAAACATTGCGATAGCGGGAGCGATGGGAACCACAGCCAAGACAATGGGCAGCATGAACAAAGTAATGAACCCACACCAAATCGCCAAGGACATGGAAGCTTTCAAAATGGCCAATGCAAAGATGGACATGACAGACGAAATGAGTAAGTTTAGCCAATATCCATGAGGTGCCAGAGTAAGAATTGTAATTCCCCATCAACCATACATCCCATAAAAGGCGATCGAAAAAATATACAATGGCTTAGTGCCTGTGCATTGTACACATTACTGTATAATATAATTTCATAGGTTTTATTTTCACAGATAAAAAATATGCGTCATGGAGTGTATATGTGTGTGTATTATGTTGCCCCATGGAGTGTATTATTTTTCCCCCAAACTGATTTCTGTGGCTAAGTGTGCAAGTACACAATATCACTCTTTATTTAGTATTGCCATAACCCTAACCAACCCAACTAATCAATCTGGTGAGAGATCAGATGCAGGACTGACTTTTTACATGCCCATCTGAATCAGACAACCAGGTGATCATTCTGTCTTGTCCTAACAGGCCTTGAATATAGCACATTTCGTTGTATCAATGCGAAACCTAATCCTTCGTAGATTCACGTCTTGCTGGAGATCCATTTATTATGTTTTTCTTCAAATTCCATAGTACCACATAATGTGTAATATCAAACAAATTGTAAGAAAATCACAATCATTCCAAGGAAAATGAATCATCATAATCTGTAATATTTGTTGACAGTTTCAGACACGTTGGACGATATCATGACAGAGTCCGGTGATGAGGAGGAAACTGAGGGCATTGTGAGCCAAGTGCTGGATGAAATTGGCATTGAGATTAGTGGAAAGGTAAGATTGAAAAGATAACCTACCTATACATAGTTATTAAGTATTTCAGTAATCAAATATTACTTATCAGCTTAAAATGTAAAACATATTTTAGTTCTATTTTATATTACATAATACTTATTCTCTTGCAGATGGCGAATGCACCAGCTGTGTCGCGGAACAAAGTGGGAGAGTCCACTACTGACGCGGACAAAGACCTAATGGCACAGCTAGCTAAGTTACGTTCTTAGTAGAGATATTCTGTAAAACATGGGTGTTCCAACTGTAAAACACAATTATTAGAAACCATTCCGATTCAATCCCTCGGTTTCTGAAAGGCTAATCAACGCCTAAATCAACTAATCAGTGTTCAAAGGACAATGCCGATTTTTCTATGAGAGTTGGGCTATTGTTGCGTGTTAACCAAATTAACTGTAAAACATTGAAAATGTACTCAGGATTCATATTTTAAAAAATCACTTAGATATTCGATGGGAGTTTTGAGAAATCTGAATTTAAAATGTTCCGAATTTTGAGGTTAAGTTATGCATTCAAAAGTGTAAAATATAGTATCAAAAGTAATTTGCAATATTTAACGACATACACTTATAGTAAATTAATCAACGGAGGATTGCACGACTCAACGTTGAAGTAAGACTTTTAATACACTTTGTTGGAACACTTTGAATAATAATTAAAGAAAACACTTCTTTCACACACACTATCAAAAAGTCAAATTCATTATTCACGTCACACAAATGTCAATAGTACCATATGGTTAGGGCTGCCAGTAAAAAAAAAAATATGTAGCCTAAAATAGTTTTAGAAAATGAAAAAATAACTTTATTATATTTCTTATTACTTTCAATTAAAAAGAAAAACTTCATTAGCATTATTTTATAAAGTAATCTTAGACTAATGTTCATTATGTTAAATATAGTTGGTGTGGGTTTCTTTCATTTATTTCATATCACTATTCTTACTATTTCACTTAAAAACTGGTATTGGCAATAAACTGGCATCATTTGGCGGTTGACATACAAAATGGCGGTTCCGCTAATTTCTAATTCAATATGGTTACTTTTTTTTTATAACTTTTAAACCCCCATTCGCTTACAACTAAAATTAATATACATAACATAATATTTCAAAAGACGAATATTTATATATAAATGGTTAAGACGCAAGAGTGACGCAAAATAGCCCAGTTTTCGGCATTCTCCTTTAAACTTGACAACAAATTTCAATTATACAGTTTAAAATCTGCTGCTCTATTACTTAACTTTGGTGACCTTTTCGATGAACATCAACCGTAATTTTAACGTTTGAACCTTTTAAATTTTGTTTATACTACGACCAGTTTAATTTTAACGTAAATAAACCCGTCTATGACACAACCATAGACTAGTTAGTGATGCGATGTATGTATGTATGTATGTATGTATGTATAAAGTACAATAATTATTGTTTGAATCCATAGACTGCAGTGTCAAAACTTTAAAAAAGAAAAGTGTGAAAAATTTGCCTTTGATTTCAATTAAAATAAAATGACACTTAGTTTAATTGTAATAAAATGTATTAAATAATCAAGTAGGTATGAACCTTTAATATTCCGGTGAAAGTGTTGATAAGTATGCACAGTGAATATGTGAACATTTCGGTGTTTTTGGTTTGTTGACGTTTAGGTTAAATTTGAAAAGAGACATACTATAGTAAGCGTAAATGTGCCTTTCAGAAACTGAGGGGTAGTCATCTAAATATCAACAAACCTAAATATGGGCGCTATAATGCATCCAATTTAAAAGTTTAATTTGTTTGTTTACACTTTACATAATGATCATTGATTAAATTGAATCGGAATAGATTATACAATGTGTGTGTTATGTGTTTGTGCACGGCGAGGCCAAGTATGTGTGGCCAATTAATTTCTGATTGAATATAATGATGTACCTACTTCAAAATGAATAAAATTTTCGTACAAAATAATACATTAAAATTATAGTTAACCGAGCCAAGTCACAAATACATAATTTGGTAAATAAATATTACTCTCCTTGAAGTTTCTATTTCAATCTAATACTTTTTATCATGGAACACTCCTCGATTTATTTATTGTACCTACTTTAAGCAGTACTTATTAAATGTATTATAAACACAGTAGGTACCTAAGGACTTAAGGATATCCATTATGTTGTATGTTTGAATTATTGTTAATGTTGTTTGTAGCTATTTAGTTATATAAAATGTGAAGTATAATTACCTGCCTAAGAGCTGGATTTAAAAATGACAACAAATACTCTTTCCACAGATTATAAAACTATAGGAACAAGGCTAGCTTTAATGTATTCTATTTCGATGTTAAATTTACTTAATGTCTTTCGGAATTAGTAATTTTGAATTGTGAAATTATATTCGCTTTTTGTATTTGCTCTAGTGGCTACACCCAGATGTTCGGTGCGCTTCCGCCTATTGTTTTGTAATCTGAACCTCATTCGATTCAAATAATACCTTAAATTTCAACCTTTGTATCATATATGCTACATACTTGTGCCAGGTAAGGTAAAGGCAGTTAAAAATATTCTGAATTATAATCTGTGATATCTTACGGTTGATAAATAAATACATTTTTATGTTTTATGATATTTTGATTTCCAATCTATACAAAAGGTGCATTCCAGTTGCAAGGAAATAACGTTAATAACGAAATTTTTAATCGCAGTATGTTTTTATGTATGTTCTTAGGCCGACAGAAACAGGAATGTGAAATTTCTTTAATAACGTTATTTCCTTACAACGGGAACACACCTAAAGTTATATTACACACACACACCTATAGTAAAAAAATACCCAGAAAATTGAGTTTAAACTGTCACTTAAACATTTTAGGTTAAGTAGTAACGTATTAACTATTAAGTACATTTATTCTAGAGACCGATCTTCAGATTAATGTAATTAATACTTTAATTATTTATTACGACGTAATTTTGCTACATAACTATTATATATTGCTAATAGTACCTAATAGACGTTTATTCATAACACATGTGTACATCTCACACCACGTTATATTTAAAACTAACAAAGAGTACAAGTACAAGTAACAAAGAAGCTAAGCACACACATTTTAAACACAAGAACATTTTAAACAGACTGATAAGCGAAAAAAAAATAACATAATATCACCTTCATCCATTCATATCTTCAATTATATTAGACACTAGGCATCGCCCGTCGGCTCAGTTTTCTTTTTTCACCTACAAAAAGTCGGTCACCTATTATTGCTCTTCCCTTCGTCTTTCTAAAGTTTCTAACATTTTTCTTTAACGAATTTCAAGCCGCCTAATCAAATTTTATACAGTCTATAATATTAATGAGTGATAATATGTTAGGGTGTATATGGGTCCCGTATATTATAGAGCTTACTTAGAAAATACCAGCGCTTTTTTTAGATAATTGTATGGGAAAATTTATGATGTTGAGGCATTTCTCATACAAACATGAAAGTCAAAAGTAAGTCTTTCAGCTCTGGGATTTTCACAGCATACTCTAGGAGGTACGTACACGCAATAAAGTATTATCACTCATTTATTTTGCACGTTGTTTAAAATATGCATTGCAAATGTGGAAACAACAACGGAACAGAGAAACAAAAAAGATAGTATTTTTGCTGCCAGCTTCACGAGCTACAAAGATACAAAATGAATGTCCTATTATATGCCTTAGACAATATCACATTTAACGTTTAATAAATAATCAAATGCCCCCATAAAGATAACGTTTACAGTGCAGTGAAACGGCCGTAAACGAGCTCTCACCTAATCCACTGTTTGTTGATTGTGTTGATTGAAATTCGATAGACGGGGTCGTTTGCTTTAAATTTTAATGAATTTCGCCACAAATTACACTCTTGTTAGTACAGCGATAATGTCAAAATGGCCGTTTCTATCATTTATCACTCCGCATTCGGCGGGAGTAACCGTAATGTTCACGAGAACGTAGGCTCACCGACACCAATATTGTTACAGCTGGAGCTGCTAAATCTTACGACTTAAACGCTACTTAAATTAAGCGTTGCACGTTGCTAGGCCCAAGTACATTGGCATAGAGTCGATACCTACGTCAATTTTTCTATATATATTCATCTCTATTATTACGATATTAAGGTACAAACTTGTATCTTAATATCGTTATAAATATGGTGACAATCGTAGACACGCGTGATATACGAAGACGGACCGCGACGTCCGCTATCACATTTTGATAATACAAATTTGTACTTTACTTTACTAATGTAACAAAATAGAGTTGAATATTAGGTAATAAATGAAAATCGACTTTGCGTCAATGTGAGTAATGCTTCTTTATCAATTAGTTATAGCGCCAGCCTGTGATCAGATCCTTAACTTTATGAAGAATTTGAGTATTCGTTACTCTGCAAATAAGCTACTATGATGATACCGGACCATCTCTTCGAGGAAGGCATAAACAACTCGCTCCTCAGAAACGACATGAAAAATGTGCAGCTGAACAAATCTGTGTATGACAAGTCGCAGCGCGATTACGTAAGTACTAGTGCACCCGAGCGGAAGAATCGAGTTGATGTTGACGTTATTAGGCATCCAGGTAAGCTAGAAATATAGCTTCAGATTTATACGTTATTATTTAAATTCCGTCGCTAGTCGAAAGACAATTTTCACATTAATTAATGGCCACGCTTGGCAGGTTGGCGAGTGTAGTTTTAAAATACTCTACGCGAAAAGATTTCTGATTTCCGTGATAAGTAATATATTTCCTCTGACCGTATGTTGTCCGTGTGTGGTTAAAAAAACCTCAACTTACCAGGAGCGGGAACAACGCTACTTGCTGTCGTCCCAAGATGGCGACACGTGCGAGATCCACGACCAGTTCTACCGCGACCACAAGCTGCTCCTGGTGCTCTTCCGGGCGCTGGCCGTGATGCCTATCACTAGGTCCAGACCAGGTAAGAGAATATTATATGAGCACACACAAAAACGCCCCGATGAAAAGAAGGAATGTCTGTGGCATCGCAAACGGATGAACCGATTTTGATCTAGTTTTTTGTTTGAAACCTAATTTGTTCGAGAGTGTTCAAGAGAGTGCATAATATAATTCATCATCATCAATTCGCTCACTGTTTGACAATTCGTGAGTTACTCAATTTTAATTACATATTTTAGTTACAAAATTACTCACTACGCGAGTGAAATATTAGTACGTAATCTTAATTAGAACAAAATAGATATTAGGAACACTTTTTTGTCATAACTCATAAGAAACATTTCAATGCTATTTTGCCCTTATAAAAACCGTGGTGTTTCCCCTTTCAATTGGGACTTTCTGTCATAAAAAAAATTTTGCTGTCTCCCGCAGTTTAGGAAAGGGGAAACTGGAACACTTCCTACTCCTGTTTCATTCTTCTGATTAATTTCGTGGCACCCCTGAGATCATAGCAAAGGTTTTTCGAGGTTAGTTACCACTGTCGACCCTGGCTACACAGGAGTTGCAGTGAGAGAATGTGTGGTGGGCCATTTGCCCGTTAAAAAATAATAGGGATAATGAATACCCTTGGTTTTACAACAATTTTGTTAGCTTATAAAGCGGAATTGTTAAAAAAGAGAACAGCAGAATAGACGTATAAGAATGCCCGCCTAAAGCCAACTTTTTGCAGGCCGATTTTTCTACCGATGTTGTCGCACGAGTGCGTTGTAGCGATGTGCGCTTTGCATTATTGAAATCAGTATCTACGTTCACTTTTTCTCCTACAAAAAGTCGTTTACAAAAATAATGCCGCAGGTATGCGACCTTAGGTAGATACTTTTCGAGAATTTTCTGGATAAGGGGATTGATATTGTGGGCGGCCCTACTGGTTATAAGATTGGCACCTTTGAAATACTCGGCCTCTTGACCCTCTCGTGTTGAGAATTTAGACTTTTTATTGGAATTTCAAACCGATAAAAAGGGCCCATACCTACTCAGAAGTCGAGAAAAAATCGAAATAACTGTAATATCGGTACCTACTATTCGTCAAATTTTCAAAGAAATATAAATACCGATAAACAATAGGGCTATACGTATATATGATTTATTAATTTAAATGTCTTAAAGTAAGTGCATTCTCTCCAGTAGGTGTGCCTTCATCCGCGTAAAAAGCCCCGATTTTGAAACATTCTTCATTGGAGTTACGTTACTATTGGTCTTTTCGTAATGATAAACCCTTCAGCTTTCGTCGATAAACGGGCTCTCCAACACTGAAAAAAAATGCAAATCGGATCAGTAGTCCCTGAGTATTTGCGTTCTGAGGAGATTAACGCGATTCAATAAATAAACACACAAATAAATTCTTCAGCTTTATAATATTAATATCGATAAGTAAACCTACCTGCCAATGTTTATTGTAGGTACTTAAGTTTGTTTGTACTGGACCGATTTTATCATTCAAATCATTCCGATATTTGCGGAGCCTATTCACTCCACGATCTAATCTATATAATATTATGTTCAAAATTTCTAATTCTGCAGAGATATAGACCTACTCTCTTTTAAAATTGAGGAAATTCGAGTATGTGAGCAAAATATACGCTTGCCGTGGAATTTCCTTTTGCGCTCTCGAAGTCGAGACTTTTAGCTATAGGTACAGCCACCGACATATCCGGTTTATCACTTGAACTTTATTGTTACGTGATGAAGTCGAAAAGTGATAAAGCGACTGTCGGCGACCGTGCATAAAATAAAGCGATGCCGTTGAGGTAAGCAGGAGCAATTGACGTCAACGTATTCGTAACGTAATCTAGAGAGAATTTTATGAAAATTATAACAGCATCCACACAATTTACAGTGGATATCGTAACGAACACGCAGTTGTCGATTGTTCCTGCTTGACCTACCTGTAAACCCTTTCCAGGTACAATCACGTTCAGCTGGCGCTCCCGGGCGACGGCCTACGCGATTTTCTTCTACATCGTCACCACCGTCATAGTCGTAACTGTTGGCTACGAGCGCATCTTAATATTGCGATCGATTAAGAAGTTCGACGACTACATCTACTCCATTCTTTTCGTCGCTTTCCTCGTGCCGCATTTCTGGATACCGTTCGTGGGCTGGGGGGTCGCGCACCAGGTCGCTATATATAAGACAAGCTGGGGAAAGTTCCAAGTAAGTTACTAACTAAACTGAGTTAAAGTAAAGGTTCAATTTCGGTTATTGAATTACATTTGAAGGATTCGACAAATTGTCCTTAATGTTTGTATCTTGTATCAGATGAATGATTGATGAGTTTAGCTCGTGTAGGAAAAGTATATTTTCTCCTCTTACTGAGTCCGTAAAATTAATAGTTTTTTTTAAATAAGCATTAAATGTACTTTCCAAGTAGGTATAAATTTGTAGAGACCCAATAATAGGCACTATATATACCTATGCCTAATGCCTATGTCTAATACTGAAACACTAAATAGTTAAAAGTAAATGGCGCTCAAGTCATTTCCAGTCCTTGTCGTTACGCCAAGCAGTGACAGTCAGTGAATATTAGTGTTTCAGTAATCAGCCGTGGGTTTTTTATTGCAAAAAAATCTTCTATAAAATACTGCATAGAAAAGTACTTTATTATTAACTTTTCTTTAAGTACATTGTATTAGGTCCTTACTTATGAAATTGGCGTTTTGTATTCAGATAGGAACATAAAGGCGATTTTTTCATATTAAAAAATATTTTATTAATCAAAGTATGTACCATTGCTATACACTTTTGCCATCTTATAGGTAGTTCATTGATCCCTTTACTAAAAAAACCATTCGCACGGGAATCAATGAAATCTTTGAAAGCGGTTTGGACTGCCTCATCGGAATTGAATTTTTTTCCTTGCAAGAAGTTATCCAAATTTCGAAAAAAATTGGTAATCTGTTGGAGCAAGGTCCGGAGAGTACGGTGGATGTCTTAGATATTCCTATTGAAGCTCCTCTAATTTGGTAGCCGTCTGTTGGGCCGTGTGTGGTCTCGCGTTGTCTTGAAGCAGCAGTGGAGTAGAGCGATTGACAAGTCTCAGTTGTTTAACGGCGAGCTTTTCCATCATGGTTTGCAGTTGCTGACAATAGACATCAGCCGTAATCGTCTGACCAGATTTAAGAATGCTATAGTGTACGACACCGGCACTAGTCCACCAAACGCTTACAAGTAACTTTTTTTGAGTCAATTTTCGCTTGGGGAAAGACTTTGCTGGTTCACCAGGGTTCAGCCATTGCGATGAGCGTTTACGATTATCGTACAGGATACACTTTTCATCACATGTAATGATCCGATTTAAAATTCCTTCATTATTGTGCCGGTTGAGCAATGTAACGCAGCAGTCGACGCGCGTTTGTCGGTTTGCTTCACTCAATTCATGAGGTACCCACCTTTCAAGCTTTTTCACCTTCCCAATTTGCTTCAAGTGGATTAAAACGGTTTTGTCACTAACACCGCAGCCTGTATCTAACTCTGATGTGGTTTGCGACGGATCTGCTTCCACAATAGCCTTCAATTCATCATTATCGACCTTGGTCTCCGGCCGTCCACGGGGCTTGTTCTGCAGGTCGAAATTTCGAGAACGAAAGCGTTGAAACCAAAAACGCACCGTGTTTTCTTTTGCGACACCACCCCCATACACATCATTAATCCTTCGAACCGTTTCTGCAGCACTGGTGCCACGGTGGAACTCGTACTCGTAAATAATGCGATATTTTAAGTTTTCCATTTTGTGAAATGAGTGACTCAGAAAAAAAGCAAAAGAGAAAAAAACAAATTAATTACGGTTTCAAAACACAAATGCATGAGTAAATAGCTGTTTAAATTTTAATTTGGAATTCCTAAGCACGACGAACACGAATGGCCAGTACGACAAAACGCCAATTTCATATGTAAGGACCTAATATTTAATTTTTTTTGAACCTGATCAATTTGTATCACAAATAATTTACCTACCCTACGGGCTTCATAATATTGTATAACATTATTTATGAGTTTACCCTATAAATATTAATAATACTCATCTTTATACGTCTAAACATTTGCCTCATATATAGAACAAGAACAAGAACAAAGAATGGAGGTGTAACGTCAGTGTCGGGGAACAATGAAACGTTCTGAATATCAACAAAGTATCAGAAAACTTTTACATGCCCCCGGTCTTACGAACTTACTTTACAATAACCCTGAATATTTTCATTAGATACGGTTCTCCTTTCTATAAGAAAGTTTCATATTGTAATGCCTCTTCACCGGAGTTTAAATTCATTTACAATTTGTCAAGAAATACACGGCTGTATTTTAATATAATGTTTTTAAAAGGAAAACTTTCTTCAGGGAAACTATACAAGTTGTCGTGTCGAGCAATTTTATAAAGAACTAACTATGAAACCATACACAATGTTCAAGTAATATTGTTTTCATAAGCATCGCATATAACATTGATACCAAGCGTTGTGAAAAACATTTTAAATTATTTTGATGTGCTGTTTCATGTTATATTATGTACATAATAGTAATAATTAATTGTATAAATAATTTCGTGGAGACATTAATTTCTACGCATGAGATCTTGCGTATCTCTGTCTACCAATTCGGTATTGATGTCGACGTTAATAATGATTAGTAAATTAGTAGAACCTGGGTGAACCCTTGGTGGGTTACACCGCAAATACAAAATCAAAAGCGAATACAAATTTCAGGAAAAGCGACGAATGCTGAAGGAAATTTTACTTACCCATTCGCTTTAGGGCCGATTTTTCAATCGTCAGATAACTTTTATCTGTTGAATAAACATGTGACTCTGACAGTTGTTCCATACAAAATCTGCCAAAGTCACATATTTATTCCTTAGATAAAAGTTATCTGACGATTGAAAAATCGGCCCTTAGCGGCTTAATTATTGCGCTATAACTGTCTGTTGTTTGTATGTAATCTGAGTAAAAACCACTATACAACCATGCAGGTGAGATACTACCGAGTGACAGGCCAAGACCTCAAGTTCCCCAACCTGAAGACCACCATTGTCATCATCAGCATCGGGTGTCTGCTGCTCGCCGTGTGTTTCCTCCTCAGCCTGTGCGTGCTACTGGACGGGTTCCTGCTACGTCACACCACCGCCTACTACCACATCATCACGATGATCAACATGAACTGTGCGCTGTGGTACATCAACTGTAGGGGCATTAAGGTCGCCTCCCAGAGCCTCTCGGAGTGCTTTCGTAGGGTAAGTTACGGGACTATATTATTCTGAATGTAACCGTCCGGAGTTATCCGATTGTTATTGAAGAATATTCATTCTAGTGACTGAAATTATCACTCTGGGTAATATTATAAATTGAATACAGTAGAGTGGGGTTGACAAATTTGACAGTGACATTTGACTGGTTTTTTGTTGGTTTTTATTTTCAACTCTATTGTATTAGACTCAGTCCTATTGTCTGTTATATGAATTTTCTTCGGACGGGATTTAATCTGAAATTGAAGTTTCAGAAAAGATATACTCCTGCCTTAGACTGTTAACAGACTAATTCAGTTAATATATAATTTTAGTTAAAATAGTAAATATATGATTAGTAACAGTATTTAAAATTGAATAATTAAGTAAAGTTACGATTAAATGGGAAAATTTAATTTCTAATAAACTTGGCATATTGTATTGACTGACAACAAAGTCATTGTTATAACTTCTTTTTGTACACTGGTGGTTCGAATAGTCTTTTAACCGTCTTCAAAAAAAAGGAGGAGGTTCTCAATTAGATCTGTTTTAAATAGTTGTTTATAATATAGTTAGTATATATCCGTCTAGAATACTTTTGTAACAAATGGTTTGATCTAAGTAGTTCAAAATCGAAAATTGGCAAGGCACTGAAGCTAGTTGGTATATGACAAATAAATAAATAATAATTAAGAAAAAAATTTAAACACACGGTTAATTGGTAAATCATTTGTTCTGGATAAGTATGCAAAATTTCAAATCTATCGCTATATCTAATCAGACTACTGGAATTTGGTGAAAATTATGCTTAAAGATTATGTTACATACATACACAGAAATATATTATTACGCTTGGATTGCCCAAGCTTATAAAAGCTTGCTCAAAATTTAAATATGATTAAATGAAGATGCGATTGTATCTTTTTTTGTCGGGGTGAATAAGTGACATTTAAGTTGGTAGCATTATAGTCCATACTGAGATTTTTTTAAGCTTCACATTAAATTGGAACGTAGTATACAAAGACGAATTGTTTCAGGATGTGAACATAGAGTGCACGGCGAAGTTGATATCCAGCTACCGCTACCTGTGGCTGAACCTGTCGGAGCTGCTGCAGTCGCTGGGCAACGCCTACGCCAGGACATACTCCACTTACTGTCTGTTTATGTAAGTCATTACAATTACATATATTTTTCATTCATTTGTATTTTTATGTATTATATTCATTTCCATTTAACCTTTTTTCGGATACGCATGAATTTTGTTGTCTATGGAATCTATGTAATCTGAAAAATCCGGCAAAGTGCGAGTCGGATTAGCGCACGAAGGGTTCCGTACAAAACGATTAAATAAGTCTGGTCTGTTGTTTAGCAGCCCCTAAAAAATATTTATTTTATTCTGTTTTTTTTTTAGTATTTATTGTTATAACGGCAACATAATGAAAAAAACATCTGTAAAATTTTCAACTATCTGACTATCACGGTGCATGCGATACAGTCTGGTGACTGATGGACAGACAGACGGAACTTGATAGAGTTTAGGGCCAACTTATTTTACTTAAATATTTAGCCCATACAATAATATAATATAATATAATGTTTCAGCGCTGGTACTTTCACAGTAAACTGATAAACTCTTTATACGGGATCCATACACACCCCAAAAGTATTATCACTTATTAATATTACAGCCTGTATAATGTATCAGTTTACAATTTCTATTAATATTACAGCCTATATAATGTATCAATTTACAATTTTTAATATAATAAAAAAACGAATTTTACATAATATCCTTGTTGAACTTAAGTGAGTTTTTGCTTCACGTCTTAATATATAAGTAGGTAAGTAGGTACAGTTTTTTTATATAGGTATACGATATAGGCACTTACGTCTGAATTCTAAAAGGTTTATTAATGTTATTCGCTCTGCCTTAGAACTTAAATTAAAATTGACATGAGAATCACCTAAATTAAGAAACGTTTGAGTATTCAGCAGCAAGACTTTATTGTGTTTAAAGCTTGGATGTTCGTATATCCGACGTTTCCCAGTAATAAACTAGAATGTAATAGGGGATCAGGAAACTGCGCTGGTAATGCTCCGGTTTTTAGCGAGTAATGTAGAAGTCAATAAATTACGTTTGTGTCTTCGGACACAGTCGAAAATGTTGAATCTCTAATGATACTGAGAAGAGTTGTTCAGTAGAACTCAGTAGAGTTACAGTGTTACTTTCTTGGTTTGAGCAATGGATAATGTTACTAGGTATAAAAAATATTGAAACTGTTGCCACAGAAGAGCTTGTATCTGTACAAATACTAGTTTTTGTTTTATTGAATAATACCAAGTATTAATGAATTTACAGACATTTAAAATTCTTGCAAATTTGCAGACGTTGAAAAATTACGTCTTATGATCGAGAATTTGAAATTAAATATTTTGGAGAAAATGTATCGTAATAATTTTTAAGCTAGATTTATTTCATTGAAAAAAACTTTTTATGGGTTAAACACACATTTCAAATTCAGTACTGTAAAATGACGTCATCGCGTCGAGAATTTGAAACCAGTATATCTCAGAAACTACACTACGTATTGAAATTTTCTTTTTCTTTTCTCCGTTACCCCTCTCTATGAAACTGGCAGGTGTGTCAATATATATTAGAAGAAATTTAAACGACGTTTTACTTAGCTGTACCACTTTCTAGTTTACTATTTCCTGAAGGTTACTCCATTATAAAGAGGACATATTTGATAGTTTGTATGTCTTTGAATATGGTCTGTAACTGCTGAACCGATTTTTGTATCATGTGGCACAAATATGAAAGCGACTTACTATAACGGCAAATTAACAGTTCCCGCGGAATTAGCGCGTATGAAGTCGCGGGCAACATCTAGTAGTTAATACGAACAAATGATCTAACAGCTAAACGTTAATTAAACTCTAACTGTACAATTTTTATTTAAATAAGACACGAGAACCTCTTTAAAACTTTACATATTTTTTTAATTTTCTTGAAATTATTTGCTCTCGTAGAGTTTTGCATAATTGCATTTAAAATGTAGCTCCTCGTCATGGGAGTAGGAATTGTATAATAAAACCGTGTAGTTAGATTAAAACACATTACCCATTCATTTTAGCTAAAGCGAAGTAAACTTTGACATTATACAGAGTCGCAAACCATGTCCTTGCAGCTTTGTTGGAACGGAATTATAAAAGTATGTAGATTGTAGGTGCTAATAGTCAGTGAGTTATTTTACCTCGGAGTTGGTGTGAGAGTGATCCTTATGTCGTTAACATAAAGGTCATAAAGAGACTTCGAAAAGACTGTAGTTTGTTGAATACATTTACAAAATGTTTAGCTTTCGTACCTTAGTTTGTAGAAGTATGTTGCCCATTAGCGTGACGATGCGTTACATTGCCAGTTGCCATTGTATCATAATGATTATATTATGGTTCAACTCACATTAAGATATAAGATATAGAAGCGTGGTGACCCGTAATTTTTCCATAATCTATTCACTAGAAAAACTCATAACGCACAGCGCGCTACATACTATTAAAATATGCCATTCAATGACTATGCTAAAGGACGTTAATTCATTCTATTAAATGTCGTCATTTCATAAACGCGCTAGTCGTTCAATTAAACTGTCAATTAGATGACTGCGACATATTATGTAGAAAATAATAAAATAATAATATTAAAATAATAATATATAATCTTAATATTTAAAAAATGTATGTTTTGTCTTATGACTAAACACAAAAACGCGACAATTCGACTTTGTGCCAATTTGAGTTGAGCTTATCGATAATGTCATATAGATGGAAGCTTATCCTACACTAATTAACATTAATCGTTCGGGAACTAACCCTAAAATATGTGCGGCAGGTTCTTCAACATAACCATAGCCGTCTACGGGGCGTTATCAGAGATAGTGGACCACGGGTTCGGCTTCAGCTTCAAGGAAATGGGGTTGTTTGTAGACGCCCTGTACTGCTCTACTCTGCTGTTCATCTTTGCTGACTGCTCACACAAGTCTACTTTGAAGGTACGGTTACTTGCGGTTTCAATAACCAATATTATATCTATAAAAGTTAAACAAAATTGCCTACCCCTATAAAAATCAATCCATCGTCCATCCATCCATCTGTAATTAAATGTGAAACTTTTTAACTTTCAGTTATTAATAACAACCCAATACCCATCCACGTATTGTATGTCACATATTTCTATGTTAAGTCTAGATTTCGAAATAGTTGATATTTTTGTGATGTAGTGTAATGTGTGAGTGTTGAATAAATGCTTTTATTATTATTATTATTACTAATGGTAACACGTAATACTTATATGATACATCTTAACTAGGTGCATAGGTCCTACTCTTATATACTCTCTTGGAAGACTGATTTAAGGAATCAGTGTCAATGTGTATTACATTGTTTTAATACAGGTATAAAATAATTATGTAAAATTAATATAAGTTTTGAAACAAATTATGTTTAGTACTTTAGCCGTCTGTTTACTTAAAACATAAGCTAAATGCAAGTCGGACTCTTGCTCAAAGGGTTCCGTAAATAATTAATAGGGTCCGTAAATAATAAAGGGAATAACCACGTTAGTTGTCAATGGGGCGAAAGTTATTTTAAAATCACGCGGGCGAAAGCAATTAAAAATATGAATACTTACCAATTGATTATTTTTTATCTTCATGTTTCAATCAACTTGCGAACCAAGTTTAATTAAAAATAGTTTGGCTTCAATATCCTGCCGTAGCGGCTCTACGGGGGAGAGCTGTACGAGTTAACCTTAGCCCAGTTTCGGTTGTATATTAACTTTGAGAGAAAATAACTCCTAATTTACCTTTGTTTTGACTCAGAAGTGACAGGCATCACGTTTAAAACTCATTATAAAATTTTATTGTAAAGTGTTCTTACATTTCCGTCTTTGATTTAGCGTAGGCTCGTTTTATCTTGAATTTAATAATGAAATGACTTTTTTACCCCCAAAAAACAGAGAGATGTTATAAGCTTGAAGTGTATTTGTGTGTGTTTCTATCGTCGTAACACTCTCACGAATGAAACGATTTCAAACTAGTTTTTTTATTATCCAGCGGGCTTACTCCCGACACAATCAAGAACCGAATCCGTTCGATATCAGTGGTTTTTCGTATTTTATTTGGTGAATTACTTTGAAACTAATCAGGATAAAGAAAATTGTTAGATCGTAACTTTTTGTACTCCTGACCATATCGATCGTATCGACTGAGAATCAAAATAAACAAATGTTTATTTATTAGGAAGTACGCGGCATGATCGTATCGGAATCAAAATCAAATCAGTTTGGAGAGTAAGGCCCCTGATCGTTCTTATCATTCGTTAGCATTCATGATTTGTTCGCTCGCCGCTTGACAATATTCGGGGTGTACTACATTTTTTAACCGACTTCCAAAAAAAGGAGGAGGTTCTCAATTCGTCTGTATGTTTTTCAATTTATATATTTTTTATTTTTTTATCTATCTATGGACGCTTCAAGTATCCGAAGAACTTGTGTTACAGGTATCAGAAATATATTTAATACTTTTAAGAGTATACTATACACAAATTTAAGATTGTTATTATATTTTACACAAATTTAAGACACATTCATGAGCCAGGAATACAGAAAACTTTTTGTTCCTTCGGCGGAATTCGAACCCGCGACCTCCAGAGCACCGACGCGCTCAACCACTGCACAACATAGTTCATCACAATTTTATTTTGCAGGTGGCGGCGGGAGTCCAGGATACTTTGTTATCAATTGACGTGTTATCTGTCGATAGACCAACGCAGAAAGAGGTAAGAAGAATTTTTAAATACATGTTCAATGCCATGAAGTGGTCCTAGTCTACTAGCCTAGTCTACTTTTTTTTTAATGTTCAATGCCATGAAGTGGATGGCCTTGTCTACTTCGATGTATATGTTATACAGGGACATAAGGAATGTACTAATCTTTGCGAATGCTTGTAGAAGGCACTGAGTTATGTTTTTGTCAATGTACTTTGATTCATTGTACACTTGGTTGCTAATAAAGTTTTTGAAGTTTAAAGCTACCTCGATGCAAAAATCATAAGACAGGTCACCGTGAACAGCGGCACGAAATAACCTGCATTGTATCGGACTCTACTAAACCTATATAGTGATGTAAAGAAAATTCGTAAATTTCAAAGCCTAATGATGATTATAGTCCGTGGGGTGAAGAATAGCACCTCCCTATTCATCATCTATTCCTTGGGAGTCGTAACCCGCCTACCAAGCGTGGCGAGAATGAATGAAATTGAATGAATTTTGAGGGAGTCTGATGTCCAGCAGTGGACGACCTAGGTGATATATCAAGTTTTTATCACAATATCACATCTTGATTGTACAGTCAGACACAAGAAAATGCAATATCGAATGCCGAAAAGTGGCTAATAATCTTAATTATCCAAGCACGATGATGATGATAGTTGTCTATAAAAGAAGGATTAATAGGATTTGTCTAATGAATGCGAATAAAAGGTTTTCTTGCAGATCGATCACTTTATCCAAGCTATTGAGATGAATCCAGCCGTGGTCAGCCTCAAAGGATATGCGCATGTCAACAGAGAGCTGCTCACTTCGGTATGAGACCTACAAACGACATTATATTCGCCGGGAAAATAGAAAAGGAGAAACAATACTATTTTGTACTTTATAGCAATGGAACGCTAGAAACGATTAATTAGAAACTTCTAAAGGCGATTATTAAGGCGAGGAGTAACCGCAACTAGCGCCACTCTATTTATAATAAATTTTACAATGACACAAAGATCTTATTAAAAAAAGTAATCGGTCCAAACTTTAAGTAAATAGTTAAACTAATTTATTATAGTAATATATAATAGTTAAACTAATATTATATAATATATCTCGTAATTAATAACTAAAACGGCCGTCGTAATTAACAACAAAATGTATGATTTGACATAAGCTTCGCTAAATGACAAGCGATTTCATATGTCACTTAGCGAAGCTTATGTCAAATTCCATACATTTTGTTTTCGATCTTGGTAAGCGATAAATAGCGGTGGCATCTTGAGTCGGGGCCCTGTTCGCAATAATCTAATCTAAAAAGTGACGGATTGCTTACTAAGAATTAATGTTGACGATAGGTACTATATAGTATAGTATCGAGAGATAGATACAAAAATCCATAAACTATATCGCTTATGATAGTAATACAGGCCCTAAAACGCCTCCGTGGTCTAGTGGTTCAGAGCTCCGCTCTCGACCCGGAGGTCGTCGGTTCGATTCCCGCGTTGGAACAACAAAAAAAAATGTTGTTTTCAGGTTTGGTTAGGACAATGCAGGCTGATCACCTGATTGTCAGAAAAAAAAGATGATCCATGCGTCGGATGGGCATGTAAAAAGTCGGTCCTGCGCCTGTTCTCTCGCCAGTCATGTTGGTTTACCGTCCCACTGGGTTATGAGAGTAAAAGGAAGAGAGAGTGCTTCTGTGTATTGCGCACACACTTGGGCACTATAAAATATCTCCTGCGTAGCTGGCCTGGTTTCAATGAAATCGGCAACCGACACCGAAATCGGTGAGGGGAGCTATTACAGGCCCTAAGTCTAGCGACTTATCTCCTATAGAGCTTCCCAATCTGTGCGTCAGTGACGCCCTGAGACGTCGCAACCTATAAACTGGGGACTAACTCCAGATGCCACCGTTATTATTACTTACAAAGTTTGAAAACAAAATGTATCTTGACATAACTGACACACGAATTCGTGTGTCATTTAGCCAAGCTTATGTCAAATATATTCCCTATGTATACTATTAATACGTCCTTATTTCTTCCTTTTATTCGTAAATAAATTTTAAAAGAGTTATAGACGTTCAAGAACCTAAAAAATATGAGCAGATTTTCGGCTGTGCTTATAGATCCCGGAAGCAAATTAGAGTACATGTAATGATAAAATCGTCTTTTAAAAAAAAAAAGTACTAAAGTTTTGGAGGAGAAGACAGGGGAGAACCTAATCGTCGAATTCTCGTACTTCTAAAAAGTAAATTTAGTTCAAGCTGCAGTTATCTTTAACGGTTTGATCGGGGAGTTGCCGGACAGCAATATACTTTAAAATATTTATTTTTCCTTTCTCTAGCCTGTGGTGTTCTAATGGGGATAAATATAAAAAAGTGCGACGTATTGACTCCGTGCCCATGCGAGTTGAGTCTTTGGTATAATGAAAGCGTTAAAGCTGTCCATCAATGGCGAAAGCTGGTTTTACTTCAAAGTAGGCTTCCCTTTGAAGCTGGGGGTCCTGGCTATATGGAAGGCTCCCTTTGAAGGAAAACCAGCTTTCGGTATAAACTTGTATGTATAATAGGAAGGATTTTGCATGAGGGTCTTCAAGAGGTAGGTGTAGCCGATAAGAATGGAGTTATAGAAACCCCACGCCACTGTTGCTCATACTGAGTATTGTTACTGATATATGAGTACTTTTACATAAAATTGAATCAAATCGGAGTAGAATACAATTTTAGAAATCAAAGTCAGTGGAATAGGCTAAGTTTACTTTACGATTTTTTTAATTCATTAATTAAAAATCTTTAAAAAAAAACACTTGTTTATCATGTTGCCCACCAAACAGCATGGCACGGATAAAAACAAATTTTCAAGAACGTCCAAAGAAAGAACAAACTAGTAAATATAAGTTTGGGAGATCCTGTCCCATAAAATAACATTGGCATAAACATCTCCTGTTTAAATATTTATCAGTTTACTTTAGGCTTTGATGCTGAATGTACATTTACTTAGCGTTCAACAATATTAATTTGATATTATATTGCCGTGTTTGAACTGGCATTGACGACTAAGCTTTGAGTTTAGTACGCTGAAACCTTACACAGGTTGTGGTTAGCGAGTAAGTTTATACAATCTGTTACCTTGCCCTTGAAGATATGATACACAGTAATCTATTAAATACACGGAAACTATATCTGGTACCTACTCGCGTAGTTGCAAGAAAATAACGTTATTAACGTAATTTTCAATCACATTTCGTTCGGCCTAAATTTATTCATAAAGAACTGAATGTGATTGAAAAATTCGTTAATAATGTTTCCTTGTAATTTCCTTGCAACTGGAACGCACCTTCTATGGTAAAGGCGAGAACAACTAACCATTAAGTAACACAATAACGTAAATAAAATGTACTTTAATATGAAAGTAAGGAAATAGTGTGTAAAAACTTATAAGCATAATATTAATTATACCTACATAAAATTTTTGAATTTGGAACTTAAAATACAGTTAACAAATAACTTTATCATGTCGCTTTATTTATACCTATTTTATATTGTTTTATGCCAAACGCAACAAAAAAGTAATAACTTCAATAAATAACGTAAAATACGCTCACAAAAGTAGGCCCGTTTGACCTCGCTCAAATGTTCTTGATTTTGCCAGTAAAGTACAATGTTTACTTACATTTATATTTAAAACAATTTTCAAGTAACTTTACACGATTATTTACACGTGGTTTGATGTTGATGTATCTTCATTAGAGCTACTAGTATTATGTCTCAATCTGCTATCGCTATACATTTTAGCATTAAAAATCTATGGCGGTAGCAAACTGGGACGTCTTACCGATATATTATGTATAATGTCTCACTTTCTTATTGTAAATTTGCATTGTTTGCATCTTTTTGAAGATTTAAAAAAATGTGTAGAATGTTAAAACAGTGGAGAATGTTCACAAATTTTTATTTTTGGCTCTCCGTTAAGTTTGTTGAAATAAAAATATAATAGATACTTATGTCTGAAAAAAAATCAAATTTTTTACAACACTGTAATTTGAAATGTCTGTAAACTCATTATTATTAGGTTTTTTTCAATTAAATAAATCTAGTGTATTTGTATAAATTTCATAAAAATATGAGTCGAAAAATTATTACGAAACGTCGTAGTAGTAGTTTCCAAAATATTTAATTTCAAATTCTCGATCCCGTCATTTTTCAACGTCTTCAAATTTTCAAAAATATCAAACGTTACAGACGTACTCATATTTTTCAATGAAATAAAAACTAATGCATTTGTACAGATACAAGCCCTACAGTGATAATAGTTTTAATATTTTTTTACACCTAACATTCAACATATATAGTAACATTCTCCATTGTTTATTATTATGTTGTCTAACTGTTGATTAGACAACAACAGTTCTAGGCAACATGCCTCTATCTACCCCTTACTTTGATCGGTTGTATGTATGTTTTTTTTTGTTTTTCAGGCTATAAGCATGATTGCGATATATCTGATCGTGCTGCTGCAGTTCAAGATATCTCTACTGAAGAGTGCTGATGTACCGATCATTGACGTATAACTAGTTGCTTTTGTTTTATCATCATCATCATTAGGCTCCGACGTTGACTATCGACGTTCCCAATGGTATCCCTTCTATGAAAGGGATTTTCAGTCATCTTAGATTAAGGGTTAGTAGTTACGTGCCTTCTACATCATAAACACACAATACGAAGTATTTACTCGTAGACTATAAATGTAACAATTTCATAGCAACGCTTAAATGGTAATTTGTTGAAAAATTTTACATCCGCTTGTAAAGAATAGCTTTATAAAATATTCGAAAGAAATGTTGCCTTTTATTTATCTATCCTCCTTATACAGATTACAGCGTGTAACAGAAATTAGTGATAAAAATTTACAAGCGTGTTTCGTACCATGTTTTATACGAATAGTCCAGTCATTTTAGGCATTTTAAACTCCAATCTGGGGAAAAATTCCTAGTGGGCTGGGGAAAATTTTTGTATACACCTTTATTTCGGTGATATTATGAAGATGTGAAAAATTTACATCGATATCGTGCCGGCTAAGAAAGTTACAGAGGTCTAAAGGTCACGAAAATCAGTTTTTTGCAAATATTTCGCAACCTATTGCTCGAAAGTCAATAGAGGTCATTATAAAAAGATTATTTATGGATAACTTTATGAAGTTATCTATAAATCTATTATAGTTTTTACGTACAATTTACGGTTTTCGGATTAAAGCGCTGAGAAAGGCTACAATAAGACGATGCACTCGTTTACTCACCACCGGCGAGGTAGAATGTGAGGTGCGTTTTTTTTCAAAGTTTCTCTTATAGGCATAACTTAGTCCAGTGACTAGAAAAGTATTGCAAACATTTATAAAGTCAAAAAGTCAAAAGTCAAAAGTCAAAAATTTTTATTCAGAATAAATTTTACAAAAATGTTTTCTGAACGTCGTTTCTATATGATGCCTACCACCGGTTCGGGAACTAGCCCAGCGAGAAGAACCGGCGTAAGAAACTCGCATGGGGCCACCTTTTACTAAAAAGATGGAAAATTTCTCTTTTAAAAAACAAATAAATATAAAAAATATGTTTACATATAAAATAGTCAATACTACTACAAATAAAAAATTGCACTTTTATGCAATTAAATAAAAGAAAAAAAAAAGCCTTGCAGGGGGCTACTTTATTCCCAAGGTGTGCTATCATTCATATAGTCACAAACTTTATAGTATGCTTTTGCACACAAACGTTCTTTGACTACTTTCTTAAACTTATTGTTAGAAAAATTTTGAACGTTTTCTGGGACCCTATTGTAAAGGCGTATACATTGACCTTTAAAAGAATTCTTTACTTTACTAAGCCTTGTCACTGGTACATCCAGTTTATGCTTATTTCTAGTATTTCTATTATGTTTGTCACATTTTTTTTTAAATTGATGAATATTTTTCTTAACATATAATACATTTGAGAGAACATACTGAGAAGCTACAGTTAATATTCCAGTTTCCTTAAACTTTTCTCTAAGTGAAGTGTTGGGGGCCAGCTTGTAGATTGCCCGAACAGCTCGCTTCTGCAGCACAAAGATACTATTTATATCTGCAGCGTTGCCCCATAGCAGAATACCATAGGACATTATACTATGAAAGTAACTAAAATACACTAGACGTGCAGTACATTCATCTGAATATTGTCTAATTTTACTAACTGCATATGCTGCTGAACTGAGTCTGTCGGCCAGCCTAGCTATATGGGGGCCCCACTGAAGTTTTGAGTCTAACGTTATACCTAAGAATACTGCAGTATCCACTAGTTCCATACATTCCTCATTTAATAGTACATTGGTATCAGTTTGCCTCACATTAGGCAATGTGAATTTTATACATTTTGTTTTTCTATTATTAAGCAAAAGATTATTTACATTAAACCAATGTACTATTTTACTAAATTCTACGATTTGTGTGTTATCAATACAATAAACTATTTAGTAACTACAGTAAAATATATACAATGGAAATCTTGACAATGGATATCACTCATTTATTTTACATTTTGTATAGGTTATAACTACTTTGTTTCTTTGTTTCGTTGTTTCTTTGTTAAAATTCTTTTAGTCTTTATCTTTTTTAATAGTCTTCTAGTAATAAGTTTTTTTTAGTAACGCTTGCCGTCTTTTTACCTATTTATGAAATACGCCTCATTTGCGACTTTCTTTTCTTCACGACAAATAGGCTGGAGCGATTTTAATAAAATTTGGAATGGAGAATGCTTTTTACGGCTGATAAACTGAATTAAATGGATATGGATAACCTTGATATGTACAGTGGACCCGGATATCGGATACTGTATTTACGCCATCGGAGCCACCCCAAGCCTAGTTTTATACAAGGTGTAAAATAAATGAGTGATAATACTATAGAGTATAGGGTGTGTAATGTGTATGTGCTTCCTATGTAGAGATTGCTGTAAAAGTTCCAGTGCTGAAAGACTTACTTTTGACTTACGTTTGTATGAGAAATACTCCATCATCAAAATTTTTCCTTACAATAATTTAAAAAAAAGTACCTTTTTCAGCGCTGGTACTTTCTCAGTAAACTCTATATACGGGACCCATTACATACTTAGGCTACTGTTATCACTCATTAAAATTATAGCCTGAATAACTTTACCTCGGGCTGTCTACAAGCAATTGTAAATGAAACAAGTACGAACCAGCAGAGCGCAGTGAATATAATTCCAGAGGTCAACATTTCCATTTAATTGATAACGTTAATAAATTGAAGGAGGAAGTCGAAGGCAGACACAAGGTCAAACGATTGAAGGAAACCTCTTCAGTTTTTATTTCCGTTTGAATTACCTTTTAAAGAATTCATTTTACCCTTTAACAGGGTTAACTGTATTTGATTTTTAAGTAAAAACGTTTATTAGTAACTTAGTACATAGATCTATATAGATTGATCCGAGTTTCATAGGCCGGTTCTTCTCTGGTTGAACAGGTCGGTGGTAGCCTTTTAGCTGACTTTCCGAAAATGGCTTGTAAAGTTTCATTGGGAAATAAAATATTTTGATTTGATAAAAGTTTTTTAACAACCACAAAACCGCACTTGTTTCAAAAATACTATATAATGAATATTCTCAGATTGTGAAAATGGGCAGATAGATCGTAGAGAACATCTTGGTGCAGCTACTAAAACAAATACAAAATTAGAAGCGAATACAATTTCACAATAAAGAACGATTATTAAGACATTGAGAACGTAGCTTTATGTAGCCAGCATCGACAGTGGTAATCAACCTCAAAAACTCTTTGGTATGTCTCAGTGGTGCCCGAGGGATATGCTAGATCTGTCTCTGGTCCCGCAACGAAATCAATCAGAAAAATCAAGGAGGAGTAGCTTTTCTAATGTCTTTCGGGAATCGTCTTTTCTGGTTGTAAAATAATCGTATTCGATTTTGATTTTTTATATTGTGCTTTCGTGGCATCTGGTTCTCACGAGTGATAGTCGGTGGCCGATTGCATATTGTTTTATAATCTGTGTAAATTCTATTAAATTATCGATTTATTATGTACCCACCTACCAGATACCTACTTATTTGAAGCTTAATGCATCCACTTAGCAAACTTTTCAGCAACTGCAGAAGTAGGTAAGTGTAATTTTCAGGATTTGACAGTTGTGACAGACATTCATCAATCAAAGTTTGAAATTCGAATCACCGTTCTTCTAATCATATTTCAGTTGGAACCTCTTCATTTTGACAACCTGGGGGCTAATTCACAAAGCATTCGACTCGGATAACTTCCCTGAGCAGCAGCCAATCAACGTTTGCCACACTAACCGTTGACCAATAATCGTGCAGTAGGTTTTCCAATTCGAGTCGAACGGGCATTGTGAATAACCCTCTGGGCTCCGTCAAAGAATGTAATATATTTCATTACGGACGGCTTCGATGAAATAGGATTTTTAAAATTGGTAGCCTTACGTAAGTGCTACTTTTCCCGTAACCATTTTTAGTAACAAATGACTAGTCACTAGAGGAATCTGTATATGGTTAGTGAAGTACACTGATAGATCAACTCACGAGCTCTAACATGCGTACAATATTGGCAAAGTTCCTGCTCGTATCGACTGAGGTACAATATATTTTATAGTGAGTGGGACTGCGTGAATATGAAATCGGCGGCGATTTTAATCTTATACTGTCAGGCGGCTTGTTCGATATAATCGCCGTTTATCGCACTAGTATTGCTATAGCAATAAATGGCTATTATCACTTACGAAGTTTGAAAACAAAATGTATGGGATTTGACATAAGCTTTGTTAAGTGACACATGAATTCGATTGTCATTTGGCGATCCTTATGTCGAATCCCGTTCATTTATGTTTTCGAACTTCGTAAGTGATAATATGATGGCATCTTAAATAATGACCCCGAATAGACTTAAAAAAAAACGACATTAATGTTAACATGTTATGTATTTATTTAAACTTTTTGATGGAAAAACAAACTGCAGATTATGAACTATTTATTATAAATAAATATTTATGGACGATTCAATCTAGCCCCGTGCTAAGTATCCGAAGAACTTGTACTACAGGTACCAAACAACGGAATTATATGTTTGTACATATTTAAGATTTTCATTATCTTAATACACAAATTGAATACACATCCATGACCCAGGAACACAGAAAACTCTTTGTTCCTTTGGCAGGATTCGAACCTGCGAGCGAGAGGTCACCAACGCGCTCAATCACTGCGCTACGGAGGTTGTCAAATTATGATGCTAGGTACTTTGGTATTCCATATTATTATCATTTACCTACTACTTCCTACATACTATTACCCATTGACGCCAATGTCATTGCATCGAGTATTCGGCCAATAAACATTTGTAAAAGCCCGACACGTCACAATGTAAAGTGACGCAATCTCGTCCACTGTGTACTTTTAACCTTATCACTTTGGTAATAAGGTCGATATGTACACCTGGTTTCGACAACCGAACGGCAGCGTATTGTCGAGTGCGGTTATTAAATCTCAAGAGCACTCTAGATAATGAAATTGGCTCAAACACCGCGTAATTCCGACACCACGTAGATATCCGCGATACCAATTATTGTGACAAGCTGTAGGTACCTGAGCCCTTATTCAAGATTCCATCGCTTTTATCACTAACGAAGTTCGATAAAATAAAATGGAATTGACATAAACTTCGAAGTGTCTTCTTCTTCTTCAAAATGGCCTCCCTTAAGGAATAGCCAGTTAGTCCATTGAAAAGTTACATTTTGGGTTGCGTTTTTTAGAGGACGCAATTTTATTTTTTTGATGTGTAGGGGGGGTCAGTGTAAAGCTAAAACCAAGTTTGTGGGGTCGCCACCCTTGTCCCACGGCCGCCATCTTGAAAATAGGGGTTGAAATGGTATTTACGATATATCTCTTAAACTATTTATTTTATAAAAAAATTTGTTAACATTTTTTGTTGCAAATTAAATTCTCTACAACTTTGCTCCAGTAACTTTTTGTCGTAGAACTATAAATAAAAAAGTTATAAGCGAAAATCATCAGTTGCTTCGATCATAAATCCATTCCATCCGCTGATATTCACAGTGCATGACCATTTACCATACAGCCACATCAAATCACAAGGTGTAGGAACAATTTGTTTGGTCGATTGTGTGGCCCGTTCAATTACTGAAACATTTATTTTACTGAGACCAACGGTTTTGCCTTTTGAGTAGGATGAAAGAGGAATTAATCCAAGTGTAGATTTTATTGAAGCAGGTATTTTTTTGGATACTCGTGGTAAACTGGTATCACTTTCGATACTGTTATAAGGTGTAACGCATTGAATACCACCCATCGCATGGAAAGTATTTTTACCATCAATTGTATTGCTATTATAATCAGCATTGTCAAAAAAAAAAAAAAGCATGAGGTAAGATATTACGCGCCGGATGAAAAGCACAAGAATCTTCGAATAATGAAATGGCATTATAGGATGCGGAGAATCCTAACGATGAAAGGACAACAACAAAAAAAAAACGCGCCTCTAGACTCTACCTCGTGGGTGGTGGGGAAAAGAGTCAATAATTAATTATTAATAAAATTCAAAATTTGTAATTAAAAAAGTTATAATAATAAAGTAAAAAAAAAGAAAAAAAAAACAAACAATAACTGATGAGTTATCATAGGTACACACGTATAATATAGGTATAGTTAAGAGTACTGAAAAATAGTACTCACTTCGGAGCGCTGTAACACCTTAGCTATTGACTTAATGAAAAAATGATGCGAATAAAAGTTGTTCCTCAAAAAACGATGTACAAAAATGGTCGAATATCATTTTTTCGTAAAATGATAAAAAAAAAGTTACATCGAAAAATATAAATTTTTTTCTCAAATTTCCGAAGATTTTCGCTTATAACTTTTTTATTTATAGTTCTACGACAAAAAGTTACTGGAGCAAAGATGTAGAGAATTTAATTTGCAACAAAAAATGTTCACAATTTTTTTTATAAAATAAATAGTTTAAGAGATATATCGTAAATACCATTTCAACCCCTATTTTCAAGATGGCGGCCGTGGGACAAGGGTGGCGACCCCACAAACTTGGTTTTAGCTTTACACTGACCCCCCCTACACATCAAAAAAATAAAATTGCGTCCTCTAAAAAACGCAAGGTAAGGCCTAAAAAATGTAACATTTCAATGGACTAAGTGTAGGCGAGATAAAAAAACTGTTGCTAGTGACGAGAACTTTGCGACAAAACTAAAGAATAAGTGTATGATACGAATGCATGTTACTCAGCGAAGCTTATGCCAAATTGCATACATTTTGTTTTTGAAATTCGTAAGTGATAACAGCGATGGGACTTAGGTATTGCGTGCATTAGCCATCTAAAATAGTTTTCCAACTACTACAGTAATAATGTGCGTGATTATCCCCGAATAAAAGTATTTGAAGAAGTTTTTATGGGCTTTTTATAGAATAGTTTGGCACTTTAAATAACTATTCTATGAATAATGGTTTTTTATATCTATAATATTATAAAGCGTAAGATTTTGTTTGTTTAAACGCGCTAATCTCAGAAACAACTGGTCCGATTTGAAAAAATCTTTTTTTGTTGGATAGTCCATTTATAGATGAAGACTTCATGTTATATAACATTACGCTGTGACCAATAGGAGGGAAGTGTCAGTGAGAAATGTTGCAAAAACGGGGAAAATTATTCACCTGCGGGGACTTTCGTTGCATGCGCTGCATAAACGGTCACTCAAAAACCACGCGAACATAGTCGCGAGCACAGTTACTTTCAAATATACAGTTTGTGCGAAGGTATAATCAGCAAAAGGCATAGCAATAATTTTAGCCTTCCGTACCTACAGGGTAAAACTCCACTGTCCGTTTGTCCGTCAGTCGGTCGGTCCGTGTGTTTGTCGCCAGGCTGTATGTCATGAACTGTGATAGTGAGACAGTTGAAATTTTCACAGATGATGGTGTAGGTAGTATGAGAGAAAAAATACTAAAAACAAAATAAAATAATATTTCAGGAGGGTAGTCCTCCTACAATAAAGTGTTTTTTGCGTCACGGAACCTGTCCTATTCGCACTTTTTAATAATGGTTTCGGTTTTATAGTGATGTATTGTGAATTGTAGCAAAATATCATACCAAAATGGCTGCACAATTCAAGACGAACGATATAACTTAATTTAAACTTGACCTTCTACAAATATGCTTTTTGTTCCGTATGTAGGGTGCTTGCTGCTTTAGTAATATGATGCTGTCCGGCAAATTTAATTATCCTTCGTGTCCCGATGATCGTATTACTACGGGACGCGGAAATAGGGAAAGCAAGAGTTTAGAAGCAAAAATGAAATTATCATCATCAGTAGAGTAATGTGGTGGCTTATCATGACTGGACTAAGAGGGGCTTGGAGTAAGAATGTACTATGTTATTAAAATGAGTCACTGAGAATTAACTCATGTAGTTAATGTATATTTATTAGTCGGCTCCAACAGCTATCTGAGCAGATACGGTGAGAGTCAATTAAGACGACCGGACTCTCGAAACTAATTATTTCAACGCAAATCCACGGCCAATCCGATTAAAATGCGGACAACTGTCTTGTTCTAGAAAACGATACTAATGTATTGCATTGGAATAGTTCTATAAAATCGACACTGAATTTCAAACTAATTTGGCGCTGGTGGCTTGTCGAACTGTCAAATTCGCAATTCTAGAATCTAAGAATAGGAACAATTAGTAACAGCGTGTTCGTCGTTACGAATGTTAATTGTATGGATGCTCTCCATAATTTATACAATTCTGTTTCTGGTCCAAAATGTCTTTTATACCTGCTAACTCAGAATGGCGAACTACCTACCTTACCTACCTGCATATAGCTCCGAGCCAATGTATGACAGCCATGAGCCAAGTATAAAGGCCAACACAGACGCAGCTATAATATAATATGCATATTAATATGAATATAATAGTATGAATAGCTTCAATATATGTTATACCTACGTCTGTGACGGCCTTGTTAAAAAAAACCGGTTAATAGGCTAACACACATCAATTAAAACGAATAATACGTAGGAGCCAAATTGGTATCCTTTACACATAAACACACGTTACAAAAATGAAAACCGAATATGATTTATGTATAAGGGCTAAAATAAACATAAAGGGTCTATTTCATACGTAATAAACAGGGTTGAAACCATCACTATTACTCATACATGTAGGAATCTTATTAAATAAATAGTAATGAGGCCGCCATGTGTTCTTCGTTGTATTTTTTAATATTACATTATTTCTCGAACTGTATATGTATGTGTGCACAATAAGGGATATTTAATTCATTCATTGATATATACCAAAAGTAGTCGCCGCGACTACTTTTGGTATATATCAATTATCATCGTAATTTCAGCTCCACTACTGGGGCGTTACTCTCCAAACTGATTCGATTTTTATTCAGATGCGATCGTGCCGCGTACACCCGAATAAATTGACATTTGTGTATTTTGATTTTCAATCGAATGATATGGTCGGGAATACAAAAGGTTACGATCAAACGATTTTCTTTATCAGGGCTAGTTTCAAAGTAATCCACCAAATAAAATACCAAAGGCCGTTGAGATCGAACTGATTCTATTCTCGATTGTGTCGGGAGTAAGCCTGCTTGCTGGACATATGCTTCAAGTATTTAATGCCTAGTTTTCAGATAATAACAATATATCCGCGGAAACGCTGCTGCCCAATTCCTAATATATATTTCCTGTCGCCTTTTACAACACTCACGGAACAGGTGGTTGATGGGTGGTGCTATTCTTTCTCCGGCACACCACGGGTAAGGTCGGGATAATCTCGAAAACTACAAATCGGGTTTTATGCGGATTTCATCTATTATTTTTTATAATTCATTTTTTTTGTGGAAATTGCTTTTTGTTATGATTGAACTGTTAAGAGAAAATCAAGATATCTAGAATCTGTATGGAGTGGGCAATTTTCTTATGATCCTCTTTTCGTTAGTTTATAAAATATAGTTAAGTTATAAGTTAACTATATTTTGCTTGTTAGAAAATGATAGTATTGTCATTTTCTAACAAGCAAAATATAATTAAGTTATGACTATATTTGTAACTATTAAAATAAAAAAATATATTCAGAATTAATATTACAAAAACGTTTTTAGAACGTCGTGTCAATGTGATGCCTGCCGCCGGTTCGGGTTGCGGTAAGAACCGGCGCGCGTAAGAAACTCTCAAGAAGCCTCAAATGCATGACCAAGCTCCCTTTCTGTAACAAATATGATGCATCTTGTCATTTGTTTTGCATAATATGCTCGTCATCGCCTTGTCTCAAGTTAATAACCCATAGACAAGTTAAGGCTTTAATTTCCAAGTCTAGTAAGCGATTTAATTTTCTTAAATTGATGTACTAATTAGTAATGACACAAAATATTCTAATATTATTTACTGACAGAGTACAGGGCCCTGAATCATGATACCATCGCTATTTATCGCTTACGAAGTTCGAAAATATTTTTATTTTTTTTATTTATTTATTTATTAAACATATTATGTTAACTTTACATTAACACGCCCCGCAAAACTAATTGCGCAGTTTGACTGCAGGTTATAGTATCTTTATGTTACATAATTTACAACATTATGATATTAGTGAACAGTAACATAGCATACAATAAAATGTATGGGATTTGACATAATCTTCGCTAAATAACAAGCGATGTCGTATGTCATTTAACAATTATGTCCAATCCATACATTTCACTTTCGAACTTCGTAAGCGATAAATAGCGATGGCGTCTTGAATCAGGGCCCTGGACCTTTAGACATGTTGCCATCACTATCGAAAAAAAAAATGTAGGGGCATTTGGATTCGAATGTGAAAATCATGTTTTTTTATCTTCTTTTTTTTTTCTTTTTTTTTTATCAACTTTGTAAGTGATAATAGCGATGGCAACTTATCTAAAGACTACATTCACATGAGATACGACGCGGCATACAATATGTGTAGTGATGAAAGTTCAACTTGTGATTGCTACAAAATTTTCTTTTTTAAAAAATTCTCACAAAAATACTATATGATATAAGTACAATTTGCTCGACGGGTTTGCAGAAGAGAAATGCAAATAATATATCTATGGACGCTTCACACCACGTCAATCTGGCCGATTCTTCGGATAATTAGCACTTGTGTTAGGTACAGGTAATCCAGACAACGGAAATATATTTAATACTTTTATAATATACACATATTTAAGATTTTTATTTCATTGTACACTAATTTTATTACCTTATTACCTATTATTTTGTTGCCCAGGAACATTAAACTTTTTGTTCCCTCGGCAGGATTAAAACCCGCGACCTCTCGCTCGAGCACCATCGCTTTCAACCACTGCGCTACGGAGGTCGGCAATGAATTGAAAACATGCAATAATAAGTTAACAGACAAATAAAGTCTAGAAGTCTAGTCTACCTAACTCATCATATCTAGACTATACTTGTGTCAGTCCCCCTCTTTACCTAGCGCATCGTAATTGTTTTATTTGGTGGCAATGACTGAGTTCATCATCATTAAAGTAACGAGCGCGGCCGCCATGATCTTGCTCCGTGACAGACATACCGATGCGGTAATCACGTGACGAACGTCACTGTCACATATAGCAATTACTTGACATCGATGTACCATACTGTCATTATATATGGTAATCAATTCAATTCGACAGACACATCTAGATATTTATTTTTTATCTTATACTAGCGACCCGCCCCTGCTTCGCACGGGTGCAATGCTGATACTAAATTAAATACACTACAGAAAAACTATGAACGTTGTATATAAAAACATAGCGGCCCGCTCCGACTTTGCACGGGCATAAAATATATATGCCTATGTCACTCAATGAAAACATGATTAAAATCGATCCAGTATTTTTGATTCATTCATTACTGCCCTTGGCCTGCACGCATTAAATTTGGAGTAAAACAATTCCTCTTTCCCTTTACTTACTATGAAGATTTACTCCTATCTTTGGAATATCTAAATTCATACAATTTTTATTACATTACACATTTTACTTATTTACTTTTTACATTTTTACCTAGGTATTTATTTTATTTTTACAACAATTAATATATTACAGGATGTCTTTCAGCGCGTTTTTATCAAGTACTGTTATTTTCCTCGCTAGAGAGCTCCGGTAATAAACGCGTCCGATTGCTGCTAAATGCAAAGTGCTAAAGGGAGAACCGCGGCCTCCGACGCGCTAGTTATAGGCATGCCTCCCCGCACTGCCCCGTCCGGCCGGTACCGCCCGCCGCAAACGCAAATTTTAAATTTGTAATATCTCCGAAAATATTTGTTTAATTTACATGCTGTAAGGAACCATATTGATCTATATTAATTGCACACTGTATTTAAGGTACTTAATTCGATAAGGATTAATGTCGTATTGCTTAAAATAGCTTCGTAAATAAGCCATTTTTTCACGTAAAAAGTAAACAATAAAAATGGTTAATGTGGGTTATCTCTAAAAGATAAACATATACCATCGCGGACTTTTTTTGTAGACCTTTTTATGGTGTACAATTATACTGTAGTACATTAATTTGATCTAACTCGTAGGGTTTAGGCAGCGTTTTTGCTAATATAGGTTAATTTACGACATCACGTTAGAAACCTCTAAAATTAGCAATGTTGCCTTAGTATATCAAATCAAATCAAATCAAATCAAAACATTTTATTCAGAATAAATTTTTACAAAATGTTTTCTGAACGTCGAGACTATTTGATGCCTACCACCGGTTCGGGAACTAGCCCAGCGAGAAGAACCGGCGTAAGAAACTCGCGTGGGGCCATCTTTTACCAAAAAGATGGAAAATTGCTCTTTTTTAAGATTTACAAATGTCAGAACTAAAACTAAATAACAAAAGTACAGTAATTTTATAGTATTTAAATATAGCCTTGCAGAGGGCTACCTTATTCCCAAGGTGTGCTGTCATTCATAAAATCATTTACTGTATAGTAAGCTTTTGCACACAAACGTTCTTTGGCTACTTTCTTAAACTTATTGTTAGAAAAATTTTGAACGTTTTCTGGGATATTATGCATGTATTATACATATAAACCTTCCTCTTGAATCTCTCTATCTATTGAAAAAAACCGCATCAAAATCCGTTGCGTAGTTTTAAAGATTTAAGCGCACATAGGGATATAGGGACAGAAAAGGCGACTTCGTTCGCGTGTAATTAGTTACTACGGCAGCCTTATTTTTCTAATCTGTTTAGGTTGTGTAGTGAAATGCCTCCCATGTACTCCGTCTAAATGAACTTCCCCTTTGCGGATCTCACTCCACACAAAAACACTCTTCTTGTCGATTCTTCATCGGAATCTGCATTTATGGTTGCGGTAAAAACCTCTTTGCTAAATAACTTTACAGGTATACATGCCATATTATAGGTGTATGTCATGTTATTGTCAAGTTTTACTATTACATGCCATATAATAACTTAATATAATACCTACATACGTTCTTTGCGCCTTGGTGCATAACCCTTCGATATTTGAAATTAGAATATTATACTATATTGTTAATGGAAGGCGAAACCGCTTGAATAAAACAGAGTGCGTCCTTTTTTCATTTTAACATATTTCCTAAGATATTAATATAAACTATTTTAATATAAACTGTATGGTGTAAAGTCTAAGCAAAAACTATAAACTAGCCCGGATCGGATGCGAGACACTGCATCACGCGGCGCCTGGTCGAATCACGGTGAAACGATTTTAATCTTGTAATATCTCCTAAAGTATTCATTTTATTTGCATGATCTACAGGGCAAGTATACTCTTCATGAAATGCTTAACCTAACTAAATATAGACGCGGTGAGGACGTTGTTTTATAATATGTAAGGATATTATATAACGTCTAACTAATCACGTGCTAAGTTTAGTTTAGTATATTTTACTTGCCTTTAATCACGAATGCTAACTACATCACAGTTCACAAATCAAATACAAATGGTACGTCAATGGCATGTTTACCGCTTAATCTCAATCGATCCACGACTAACTATTTTCACTTTTTAATAATATCGTTATTTTAATTGACGAAACGCTCCGCCCGCAATATTATCTACTACAGTAGGTATGATCTTTCGTTTTATGAAAGTCAGTTAATTATAGATACAAATATTTGTTATGTACCAATTTAGAACGTGTTTACTTTTTACGCACAAAATTTCAACGATTTGACTTAGCAAACACTTATTGTATTTCAATCTAAAGTCCTAAACTAATTACAGGAAGCTTTTCGTCTCTAATTATCCAAGAAAAAACCTCAAGATAAATATATTTTTTACACAGTAATTCCCAAGAATTACTTTGTAAAAATATATATTTACCCAATAAATTCTTAAAAGTTCATTATTGATCAATAAAAGTGTATTAAAATTATAAGAAGAAAATATTTGTTTGCTTGTCAGTTTGTTTATTTGTATAAATAAGCTCCGAAACTACTGGGCCAATTTTGATAAAATTTGATACCGATAAAGAGCAGACCAAGTGGAATTTTAATTTCGCAGCATAACTAACTGAAAGCTAAGCAGTAGGCCAAACAGAAACATATGATGGCTCTGTAAAGTAACGTAATTGAATAATAATAATTGTGACAGCGCCAATACAATTGAATCGATTACTTTACGGAACTTTCAACTGTTTTCGTTTGGGCTTCAGGAGCATTTGAAAGCTCCGTAAAGTTTACGTTAGCGTATGTCATTTCGTCACTTTACTTTCACAACCTCGTATCTATAAAGCTACAACTTTTCAGTAGAGTCAAAAACTTAATAATTTTACATTTTATTATGACATGAATTTTGGATGTATACTGTACATAACTGAGCCTCATTTAAAACAACATAATCCTATAATAATCAAAAACATGCTTTTTGACTACCGACGCAAAAACAACAAAACAACATTCAAAATAAGTTTGACGTGTCTGTGTAAATGTGTATGTGTCTGTCTGTGGCATCGTAGCTCCCAAACGGATGATCAGATTTTAATGCGGTTTTTTTTGTTTGAGAGGTATATCAGCCGAGAGTGTTCTTAGCTATGTTTGGTGGAAATCGGTTCAGGTCCTCAAGGTCGTCAGGTCGTTACGTGTGATAGCAATGTTACACGCTAAGTTGATTGGTTTTTTTTTAATTTTTAACTAAGCTTTTGTATAAAGCGCCTCGTGTGCGAGTCCAACTCGCACTTGTCCGGTTTGTATATGCAATATGAGTTTATATTCTTGCAATATAATGTTGTATGTCTGTAGCGGCATGCCGAGAAGTGCCGGCACATTCCACCTGTTGTCGCATAACTTAACATACCTACAAATATAATATGTACAAGTGTATGTGTAAAATAAATGAGTGGTAATATTCTAGGGTGTGTATGTGCCTCCTATGTAGAGTATACTGTGAAAGTATCAGCGCTGAAAGACTTACCTTTGACATTTACACGTTTGTATGAGAAATGCCCCAACATCATAAATTTTCCCATAATTTAAAAAAGTACCTCATTCAGCGTTGGTACTTTCTCAGCTAACTCTATTTACGGGACCCATACCCATCCTAAAGTATTACTCATTATTAATGAGCCATTAACATACTGAATAAAGGGTGTAAGAATAACAGTCCCTTTAATTTTGGAACTAATTAACCTTTTCTCATTCAAGAAATGTTTTATTTTCATTTTTCATCAAAAACTAAAAAAAAGTTACAAAATATTTTTTTCTCCTCTCAAATATAACAGAAAAGAAATACATCCCTCGCGTTATTTTCACGCTAGTTCTCACGTCAGCCACGATCTTGTAGGAACAATCGTGGCATTTCTCCAGTGATATTCGTGCTCAATTGTGACTTTTCCTCAATAGACGAAACTAATTTATATTTGTACGAACTTCAGTACCTCTTACGAAAGATAAATAAAGGTGAAACATTTCAATTGGCTCCAGGTCACTCAGATGTTCGCTATCCAAAACCTTTGTTTATTTAGACATCTCTGCGCAGTAACTAGTAACTGCACGGAACTAACAGTAACTTCTAATTTATGCTCGCATTAAACTAGACTGGCTATCACCGACGAGGTCCTCGGTACTAATGTAAGACACTAAAGTTCCTGTTTAATTATTATACGAAAATTTTGTAAATAGTAAATATTGTTACCAAAGTGAGAAATAGCATTTTTTCCATAGAATTTAATAGACATTGTAATACTGTCATATTTTAGTACATTCCTGATTAAACTACTTTTAGGTACTTTAACCCCGATCTAGATTTAGTTTCTTACTCATAGTCTTTTGTACTCTACATATTTAGTTTTATAGTTTAGATAATAATTTACTTTCAACAGTTTTTAATATATTACGTACAGTTTGACGCACCGATTGTAAATAATAAAAGCGCTTAAGTTGTTAAAAGATGTTTTATAAATAAAAAAATATTGAAGTTATGATAGGTAACATTATTTTAAAAACAACATTTATACCAATAGGAAGTCGTAGCATTGGTCGTAGCACCCAAAGTGATTGTTACTACGCGCAAGCTACGACTGTGCTACGAAAAGGAGCTACGACCGCTACGAGGCCTACGAGCTTCGCGTCGGTAAAAAAATAATAAATACGCATTACATAATATTAGGTCCTTACATATGAAATTGGCGTTATGTCGTACTGGCCACTTTAATCTTAAATATATCCTCTTTGGTTAGGAATTCCAAATTCAAATTTAAACAGCTATTTCCTCATGCATTTGTGTTTTGAAAACCATAATTCATTTGTTTTTTTCTCTTTTGCTTTTTTTTCTGCGTCACTCATTTCACAAAATGGAAAACTTAAAATATCGCATTATTTACGAATACGAGTTCCACCGTGGCACCAGTGCTGCAGAAACGGCTCGAAGGATTAATGATGTGTATGGGGGTGGTGTCGCAAAAGAAAACACGGTGCATTTTTGGTTTCAACGCTTTCGTTCTCGAAATTTCGACCTGCAGAACAAGCCCCGTGGACGGCCGGAGACCAAGGTCGATAATAATGAATTAAAGGCTATTGTGGAAGCAGATCCATCGCAAACCACAGCAGAGTTAGCTACAGGCTGCGGTGTTAGTTACAGAACCGTTTTAATCCACTTGAAGCAAATTGGGAAGGTGAAAAATCTTGAAAGGTGGGTACCTCATGAATTGAGTGAAGCAAACCGACAAACGCGCGTCGACTGCTGCGTTACATTGCTCAACCGGCACAATAATGAAGGAATTTTAAATCGGATCATTACATGTGATGAAAAGTGTATCCTGTACGATAATCGTAAACGCTCATCGCAATGGCTGAACCCTGGTGAACCAGCAAAGTCTTGCCCCAAGCGAAAATTGACTCAAAAAAAGTTACTTGTAAGCGTTTTGTAGACTAGTGCCGGTATCGTACACTATAGCTTTCTTAAATCTGGTCATACAATTACAACTGATGTCTATTGGCAGCAACTGCAAACCATGATGGAAAAGCTCGCCGTTAAACAACCGAGACTTGTCAATCGCTCTACGCCACTGCTGCTTTAAGACAACGCTAGACCACACACGGCCCAACAGACGGCTACCAAATTAGAGGAGCTTCAATTGGAATGTCTAAGACATCCACCGTACTCTCCCGACCTTGCTCCAACAGATTACCATTTTTTCGAAATTTGGATAACTTCTTGCAAGGAAAAAAATTCAATTCCGATGAGGCAGTCCAAACCGCTTTCAAAGATTTCATTGATTCCCGTCCGAATGGTTTTTTTAGTAAAGGGATCAATGAACTACCTATAAGATGGCAAAAGTGTATAGATAGCAATGGTACATATACTTTTATTAATAAAATAAATTTTAATATGAAAAAATCGCCTTTATGTTCCTCCCATACAAAACACCAATTTCATATGTAAGGACCTAATATTATCTCAACCCTTTTTCAATATACTTTGATCTATAAACTGAAACATTATATTTCACGTATATTGGTATAATTATTGTAATGTATTGAAAAATTACGTAGGAACCATAAATGAGCTACCCGATTAATGTCAAAATTTTTTTTTTATTTTAAAAAGTTGTATTATGCTTTCGCAAAAAATCATGGCTGTTGAAATATTTTTTTTATTAATTCTTAAAATAAAAATGTTATGTTGTAAAATAATGCTTCTAACTTTAATTTAAACTTGCTAAATAATTTTCTTTATTATTTGCATACTAAAATAAACATCTCGAAATTATGATGGATAAATTTAAAAATAAATCCTAATTGTACACATTTCATGCGTCGGCTCAGAAGCAGACTTTACGCGTATTTACACAAAACAATTTATTTTTTAAAAGTTCTTATCACAAGATGATAAGTCGGTGTCGGCGTAAGGTGCTGTACAATTTACGCCTGTCGAATTGCTGTTGCGAGATACATAATCAGCCTGCGGTTCTGTTTGCAGACTGACACTGTTACTGCTGGCTAAATGACAATGGCAGCATGTAGCATACTTGCCACTTAATATCTTATTGCTGCTCGTTAGTCTCGCTTAAACTCGAGAACACCCGTTCTCGACCGCACCGATTCGGCTATTTTTAGTATTGAAATATTTCTGGAAGTCCCGGGTAGGTTTAAAAGGTTCATCACAAACTATTTGTATAGTAAAGGTTATGAGACATGATAAAAATTAGCTAGAACTCCATACAACTCTGTCAAAAATTTGCTACTCATTTCCTATACCGTCTAAGAATAAAGTCACACCGGCGCCATTTTTACATGGCTATTTAAAATTGAAATTTATTCGCTGTTTAAAAAATGTTTCATTGCAAAAGCGCGACATTGGAGCTGCAATTGCGGGCTCGTCTCCACTCTTGCAATGAAATGTACGTCTTCTTGTGTAGATGTCATTACATTATAATACATTTTTTATTTCAATAAAAAAATAGTTTTCTAGTGCTTTAAAAATGACATAGTAAATTAATAAAATAGTTAGTCAAAGTCCTTGAGTACATAATTAAAATTTTGTATCGCTATCTAAAATGCAGCTCTCTTTATGATCTCGCGAACTTAAGAATTAAAACTTCCTCCTAAAAGTCTAAGCCAAGTGAACTAAAATCTCAACAGGGAGTACCACCGTAAAGGTGTATGAATTTTTAAGAGTTTAATCTGGGTCTTTCCTTAACACCTGCGATAAAAGTACCCCGGTTTTTAGTAACATTATTTATTTTCAAAAGAGTAAAAAATTGTGAACATTCTCTATTGGAGAATGTTTATTAATTAAATAAAAATACATTAAGTACAACATACGTGTTGAATTTCACTCTACGCGTTATAAATACCAGATTTAAGTAACTCACAAAATATAATATAATATAATATTATTAGTCTAACAGTGTCCAATTTTATGGTATATTATGAAACTCGAGCAAAATAATTTTAGTGTAACAATACAATTGAATACTAAAAATAAAAATTTGAGTGTTCATATTATGCTCTGAAGAATTGATTCTGTTTTGTTTTAAGTTTAAATTATAAGTTATATGTAAAAAAAGTACCTTTGTAATGAAAAACGTGTCTACTAAAATTTTTGCGAAGTATGTTTGATTATATAATAAAATGAATTCCCGCTTCATATGAACAAAACTGCAGTTAAAAAGACGTAACTTGAAAAGCTAAAAACTCACACAGGACATAATAAGCTATCGTTATATGGTGGGCGGGGCGCGGCCGCCCAGCGCTAGGGATATATAAGCGCGCACCAGGGCAGAGCAGCCACAACAGCAGCCGCCCTCGCCTCCGCCGCCCTACACCATACCACAGCCGTCAACAAAGGTACGTAACCGTCGAAAAAAATGCACTTTTTACGTTAAACTTTCATTATCATAAAATTATCATTCAGTTTTTATAAAAAAAAACTTTTTTCTTACCAAAATAGATAGGTAAATTATAATTATCATGTTTTATTTTTATGGTTATCAATATAAAAATAAAATAAATAATAATGTAATTTCACATAACTTTAAACCCTTTAAAACAAACTTTATTTTTTAAATTTTTTATTATTATAAAAGTGTGAATAAAATTCAAGTAACCGAATAATTTTGCATTAGTTTTATTAATAACAAGCCAAACAAAATGTCTGGTTCCCAGAGGAAATTTGAAAGATATAGATAGCATTAAACATTTTTGCGTGGGTAAAATATCAAATTACTCATAATTTCACTGAACCCAAAAAATAGGTCGGCATTACCATTTAAGAGCAGTCAGTAGTCGTATTATGATCCTCTCAAGAGACGGATACATTACAATACTTTGGCCTCCAAACAACAGTTTTCTAGTTAAGAAACACACACATTTTTTTTAAGAAAAAAAAACAAATATTTCATTTCAAATGTATATTTAAATAAATTATAATAGTTCGAAAAAAATATAAAAATTACTTTATAAGGATAATGGGTAACTGTTACCAAATTATTCCATTAGATATAATTGGTCCTTCATACGTATGCAAAATTCCACATTAATCAAATTAATTTGGAAATTAATCAGACTTCTGGAAGTTGGTGTAAATTATACTCCAAGATTCCGTTACATACATATAAATATGTATATTATATACATATACCCAAGCTTATGAAAGCGTGTGAAAAATAGTTTTGTACATTATTTTTGAGCCAACCGTTTAACTTTTATTCAAAATTTTTAAATAATTTAAATACGTTAATTATTATTCAAAATCAAATCAACAACATTTTATTGATTCCAAAATATTTATATTCGTTTAATTCCATTTCTTTACAAATTGAAACGATTGCGGTAATCAAATATAATTTACTTACTGTTTGACATAATATATACAAACAAGTTTACTATCCTATAGCTGGTGTATGTTGGAATTAATTTTATGATTGACATAGTTTTTTGAAAACGAATTCAGCAAGTATTTCGGCGGTGTCTACTGAGTCAATTGCACTTTAAAACTTTACAGTGCTGTACAATGACTATGTACAATTAGTAAAAAGAGTTTGCTTCCATTGAATAGAAGTTTAATAGACCACAGAGGACACAGGGTTTTCATCGTGGGAGCGGTTCTTCTAGAATTTCCTTTTGGTCGGGGCACATCTACTCCTACTAATATTATAAACGCAAAGGATGTTTGTTACTCTTTCACATAAAAACTACTTAACAGATTTTGATGAAATTTGGTATGGTAGTAGTTTACATGCTGGATTAGCACATAGGCTATTTTTAATTGCATAAAAAGTTACAGTTCTAGATTAAGTAGCGAATTACATTTAAGTAGCGGCATACATATTACTAAGTATTTTATGTACTTTATTTAATAATAAAGTACAAATATAAAATACACGAAACAATGTCGGCATATAGACAACAAAACGACTTTAGACGCAAATACAGCAGATCAATTCTGAATTCCTGTAGCAGATCAGTATTTGAAAATTCAGACATAGAATTTGTTTCGAAGTAACTCTCTAAGGAGACAAGGCTACAAGCTTTCAATTGACATGCTGCAATGTTAGTCACGTTCTACAGAACTTAAGACAGAAATACCGTTACAGCTATTATTTATCGACAACAAAACTTATAACTTAAAACAAGAAAAGTAGTTAAATTGTTTAAAAATAGTATTTCAAACTATTACAATAAATAAAGAATTTTTATTGTGGCATAAAACTTGCACGCCAACAACACTGCGTCAAAAATATTCACTTATTATCTCAATATTTATCAAACTTATGTCCAGAAATATTCAATGAATTCCTATACAAAACTCCTAAATACATCAAAGTTTGGCTTAATCTTGGACAATCAATGCACCTTTAGGGCGTGTTTCACCAAGCAATGTTAAAGTTAACGCCATGTTAAATATCATGTTATCCCTCTCGTATTTCCTGTCAATGACTGAGATGACATGGTATTTCAACATGGCGTTAACTTTAAAATTGCTTGGTGAAACACGGCCTTAAGAGATCAATATTAAAATCAAAATCGACGTTAAAATTTGAGACTGATTGTTTCTTTAGTTCACAACGAGTGATTCAAAAATGTATTAACTACACAATAAGATACAAGTTTCATCGTGTGAGCGCTTGGTAGCCCAGTATTATAGCAGCTTGAAATTATATCTCTTTGATTTTGAATCGCTATCAAAATAGCGCGCTGTGTCGCATCTCAATGTGAGCTAACCCTAAAGAGGTGCCCGTAGTACACAAAATTACGGTCCGTCCAAATTTGTGTCACCTCTGAAATTAAGCAGAAAGAAAAACACCATAATATCAACGATATAAGGATCACTCCGAGGTAAAGTAAATCTGACTATAATCCTCTTTAGATTAAAGTAACACCCGTACCGTGACTTAGTGAAAATTTTGTAGTGATTTTAACTTTTTAATTTATTAAATTTGCTAAGACCGAATTTATTAAGATTGTGGCAACATAGTGCCGTGGTAAGGTATTACAACTAACGTTAAACTGTTATCCAACAACTTAATTAAATGTCTGAGTAAATCTTTCTAAAATAGATTAAATCATAATATTCTATAGATCATATTATAGATATATAAGAGGCCATGTACGTGCTAGTTTATCTTTCGGAATTTGTTTTGAGCAGCAGTACCAACTGGTGTAATAATACGGAGTGTTTATTTTATCCCAAAATTAGTCGGAACCTAAAAGACGCTGGCTATGGAAAGCGATTTATCAAAAATCTAATGATGTTGCATCAAAACCGGGTTCGCAACTCCTTTTAGCATTCATATATTTTGGTATTATTAAATTATTATTTCATTGTTTCACATTTCTTCTCCATGACACAGGAACATTGAAAACTTTTTGTTCCCTCGGCGGGATTCGAACCCGCGACCTCTCGGTCGAGCACCAGCGCGATCAACCACTGCGCTACGGAGATCGTCAATTCATCGTCGATTATAAAATAATCTATTGCCAGGGGAAAATATAATAACTAGATATTATGTAAAATTGTTTACTGGCAACAATCGTCTCCGCCAACAAGTGTATACCACATACTATTGTTCACGAGAATGCTAATTACTTCATTTATTAAATTCCAGCACCGATCTATTTATTTGTTTCAGAGCAAATAAAACTTGTTGCATCATTTAAAAGTCGCACCACACAGTAAAAAATCTACTTCAAACATAACATGTGAATTATTTTATTGAAAATAAAAATAATATACTCGTATCACTGCTTTCCGAATTACGAGTAATAAGGAATGATTTTTTTAAATCAGTCGATTCGATTCCGAATGTAGTTAATAAAGCAGTATTAGTTTTTATCAAATCAACCTCGCGACTTCAGCATTTTCGCAGTCTCCCATAGTATAGGATTTCAAATACCATGCTCATGTTTTTTATCTTAAAATATACATTGAGAAATAACATAAACATATTGAGATTATCATTTCATCTACTTGATCCGATAAAAGCATTTTCAAAAGATGTATCTAAAATAACTGACATTATATCAAAAGTAATGTGATATCTTGTAGAATATTTCGTAATCCATAACATGTTTAGCCTACTATATGTTTCTTCAATAGAATAAAGACTTATATGATATTTGACGATCCATAAGATAAATTATTATCACCCATTTTACGGTCCCATTTTACAACTTATTCTTATACCTAAGTCAGTTACACAACTACACTCAGCAAAAAGGAAGGGTAATGATTTTAGAGGTCTATGTATGTATGTTTGTATTATGTATGTATGTATTTATGTTTGTTTCACCGAATTTCCTAAACTGCTGGTCCAAAACTACGATTTTAATTATTGAAGTTTCTGGCTCAGATATTTATAGGCTTTATAATTTACGTAATTGGGTTAAAGTTTAAAAAAGTAATTATATATAACTGGCGTCTACGCGGTCTATACATAGCAAGATGCAATGTATAAAGTTAATATCAAACATCCGCGATGCAAGCAAACATAACCCAGACAATTTCCACGAGTAACATGATTCGAGGAAAGAATATCTAAAGTATTACCGCGTGTAAAACAGAAGGGATATTCTGATCTTCGTGCGTTCTATCCGGCCTCTATACGGCTGATGATATGATCGCCTTAAGAGGAAACACCACGGTTGAGAGAAATACAAAATAGGTATTTATAAAATCTATTGCTGTCTCGCAGTGCCTTAGCTAGCCAGCACTAGCGCGATAGAGACAACTGCAACTTGGACTGAAATTACCTATTAAAAGTATCAGAAATCGACGTTTAGGGGATTCCTGTTTCCTCCTCCAAAACTAAACCGATTTAAATATTTTTTTGTGTATTATCTAAAAAAAATTGAGCTAGGTTCCTATTTTTTGCTTTTGTTGTTTATTGTAGTCAAATCTGTTTCCAAGATATTTAAAAATAGCGGAGAGTCTGGCCATTTTTTTTAGGTTTATAAACGTCCACATCTTTTTAAATAATTAATTTATTAAAAAAAGGAAAAAATAGCGACGTACAAACAATATCCTTATATATTCAGGAAAAAAATTGTTACTCTAGAGTTGTTATCCAGGGAGGAAATAGAAATCCCCTAGACCCCTATTTTTGTATGGAAAAAAATTCGTGGTGTTTCCTCTTAATACTAAAGTTTTAGTTACATTTGGTGGTCAATAGAAGACATGAATGGATGAAGGTGATATGTCGCAAAAAAATGTTAACCAGAAAATTGAGTTTAAACAGTCACTTAAACATTTTAGGATATCCAGTAACGTATTAATTCAATTGATTGACAAATCTTTAGATTTATGAACTTAATAATTTACGACATATTCTAATATGTTTAAGTGACAGTTTGATCTCAATTTTCTCAAAATCATAGTTTTGCTACATATAAACATGTCTTAAAAATTCAACATGTTCTAAACTCAATAATAAATTATATTCCATCCTTAATCATTGCCGTCAATCTGTCCAGAACCAACCATGAGGTCCAGTGGAGTGATGATTATGACTGCAGCCACGTTGCTGGTCTGCTGCTGCGCGTACTCCCATCAGGTACGTATATCGACCAAACATACAACGACCGCTAAGGGCGGGTTTTTACGACTTTAATAACCGGAATTTCGGTAATGGATGAATTCATATCACTGAGGTGTTAGGTGACGCGCTGAAATAAACCGTTCAATGTAGATATTTGACGAAAAACATGACTGGATGTTTTTGTAACCTAATGTACTCAATTTATTATTTATAGTAGTTACGTAATAGTTATTTCCTTAAATAGAGCTTACTCAAATGACTCGAGAATTAAAAGTTATGTAGGATGCTCTGGGCACCTATTTTTAAAGATCATAGTAAAGTTGAGACCAAGAAATGTATAGTCCAATGCCCTTTTAATTAAAAACCTTTGATTGATAATATATATTTTGAGGACTGCAAAGACTAGAACCATTAATTTAATTGTACAAATAAAGTTTTACACGAGGGACCTCTTTGTAGTAACTTTCCTTCTCTTTAATTTTATTCTCCACAAAGTCTTTTATTTAAATACCTAAAGGAAAGGAAGGTAAACTAATAAATTGATACTAATTCCTGGTACACACCAATATAGAGAGCACCAACTCTGTGTTTTCCGTTTGAAAATTAAATTGTTTGAATAATGTACTGAAATATATATTCATTCTAGTAAAAAGTTTTTTTTTATTAGGAACAAGAACTAAGCGAAGAGCATTCTCGAGGCAGCTTCGACACCGCCGGTAAGTCTCTTTCTAATGTATTCGTTCATATTGATTGTCTACTCATAGTTATTGTACAGCACTAAATACATATTCGTGTAATTTCCGTGTCGAATCTCAATTTCCTATTGTGACAATGTAAACAAGCGTAAACCTGTGACGATACCAGGTTTCAATATTAAATGTACCAAACAAGAGCTTGATTGTTTAGTAATTATGTACTCAATAGGTAATACCGATCGTTGTTGACTGAACTGCTTCTAGTTATAACGCTTATTTACATTACCTGGAATTTTCACTAAGTATGACAAAAGGAACTATAGAAATATTAGTGGAAATAAATTACATCTTTATGCCACGATTTCACGTAACCTTTTTTTAAGCGCACTTAACGCTATACCCGTATTCGATTTCTCTCTTTCTGCAATGTTAGAACGGGAGATGTAGATAAAAAAACTGTACCTCTGCGTAATTTTTTTAAAACGTTGGTGAAATTGGGGCTCAGATGTGATATAACTTCACCATCGAAAGCAAAACCTTCCTTTGTCATACCTATTATTCTAGCACAGTAGAACATAATATTTATAAGCACAACGCGTAGTTTCATTCTCGAACACATTTGCAAAATCGGTGATGAGCACATGCACAATTTGATACAAAAAACACGATTGATTCTTTTACTTTATTTCCTAAATATTTAAAGCACCATTTCTTTTATACACCAAGGACTAAATGTATAATTTACCCTTTTGCACAGTGTCATAATAAATCAACTTGCACAGATTTACACAGTTAATATGTTTCCCCCACGGTGATGGAAAGCACCTCCCTTCGCACAGTGTCCAATTCTGCACTTTCAAAATTCACGGTGAGTATGAAGTTCTTGTATGGATTCCTTTTTTTATGCCAATATATATTAGTATTAAAACTATCAACATTTAATTACAGATTACAGACAACAAGAAGCGTTGGAAAATTTCATAAAATTTCTGGTCCAATATGAACGTCCCAGGGAAGAGACCCAAGAGTCGGGACCGTCCTACCCCGGCCGCTCAGGAGAAAGATACGCCAGATTCGTTGACTCCTTAGGAGGTGGCAATTTCGTCCGAAATCTCGACTCGATTGGAGGCGGCAACTTTGTCCGTAATCTCGACTCGATCGGAGGGGGCAATTTCGTCCGAAACTTGGATTCCATCGGTGGAAGTCATTTCGTTAAGAAAAACCTTGATCACATCGGAGGGCCGAATTTAATAAAAAGAACCCTAGACTCGATAGGCGGTGGTAACTTCGTGAGGAACCTGGACTCCATCGGCGGAGGGAATTTCGTCCGGCAAGTCGACCCGCTGGGAGGAGCCAACTTTATTTGAAAAGATTTTTAGATACGTTCGAATTTTAAAATATTTTTATGTGATACCCGTTTTAATGTTATTCATCGATCAGTGTTCGTAAATTAAAGTGCATTACAATATTACCAAACATTGAACGAGGCGATTTCATTTTAAAATGCATTATGTCATTAGAATACCTTTGACCCTGCCCCGATCCTTTATAAAAATTTCATGTTTAAAAGATTCGAAATTTAAATAATCGACAATTAAAGTTCCAACCGAGAGCGTACTCGATATATAACACAAAACTAGGTGAGTATGTTTTCTTAAATGATTTCTTTCAAATTTTCTACCTCATGTAAGAAATATAATGAATATTGTTGATGGACCAGGCCACAAGACGAGGAGCTCCAACCCCCTGAGCGACGGTCAGCTCGTGCGGCAGGTGCGGGAGGCGCACCGCCTGACATACCCCCAGGCGCGCCGGTACGAGCTAGCGAGGTACAGTTCATTCATTATATTTTATTAAATAGGTTGTTGTTGTATCCGAATGACATTATAGACGTGACGTCATATATTACTAGATAGTACACGTAAGTCACGTCTTTAAAATTGCTTTCATATGGTATGCAAATAATAAAAAAACGGCCAAATCAAATCTAACCTACTTTAAGATCTTACCTTTTTTAAAATAACAGCCATTGTTATAGGTATCCAATAAAGCAAAGAAATAGAGTTTAATACTTATTCATAATGTTTTTTTATTCGTATAATATATTTGGATTCTGCATAGAACTTGACACTCATTTAGATCTCCATTTTTTTTACAGGGAATCCTACAGCCATGCATGATTTTTGTATTGAACTTGACTCTCCTATTTTACATATTTTATGTTTTTGTGGGATCAAAATATCACTATCTGCAACACGCTGAAAATTCTAGTACTTTGAAACCTTTTTTCTCAATTGTATTAACCAGAGAATATTCGTTTTATAAATTGATATTGCTGTTTTATTACAGCTTAATATTATGAAAAGTACACCCTTTTTAAGTTAACATTCTTTCTCTTTATAAATCAGGGACGCGAGTATGAAAACTACTTAAGTATTTTAAGAGAGGCAACACTCAGGGGACAATATTTTTTGTTTCTGAAAACTTTTAAAACGTTTTTTTAAACGTTTTCAACACGCTCCCCGGTCGAACCCAATTGTCATTTTGTTATGTAACGTACTGTACATTAATAATTTACTGTGTTGTCTTATCATATGCTATTCGCGTAATGAGGTTGTTTATTATGTTACTCCTGTAATATTTCTGTCGGAATTAATAGGTGTGGTTAGAGACAAAAATGCTTATTATTTGTTATATAAATTCAACGTTTCTACTGTTTAAAACCCGATGAAAAATCCGTGTTATAAGTTTGACATGTCGGTTTTTGTATGTGTGATCGTATGTTCCAAACGGATGAACCGGTTTTGATATAATTTCTTTTGTTTGCAAGCTGTCGTGATCGAGATTGTCCTTATAATTCATCATCATTTTGCTCACTACTTAACAATTCACGGGTTTCTTAAAGTTTGATTTCGTTTATAGTATCAGTAAAGTCACTCAGTAAGTCTACTGTTGTACAAAAAATATGTGCCTCGTAAGTCGTAGCAAATAACGATACAATTTATTCCAACAAATAAGCATTTCTTATTCGAGGTAAAGTGCATTTTATAAGCAAATCGAGAGCCGTCTCCGACGCACTGTCACGTGAAATGACATGTTCTGCAGCTAATCCTGTACTGTACAATGAGACAAGACAGATAAATTATTCAGAACAGTACCATCTGCTTAAAATTAATGTTGTTCTTATAATTATAAGTGTCTAAGAAAAAAGAATAATTTTCCTTCTTTGTACTGTGACATTCAATATTAAACATTTTTTTATTATCAGCTCATTATCGCACAATATATTAATTGAGCCCACTAGCAATGATCGGTGACTTTTTTTTTGCAATAATGCAACGGATACGTCAAACAAAAAGCCGTTCATAAATTATAATATAAAGGAAAAATCTGCCCGATTATCGGTTCTGAAAAAATTAGGCCGAGAGTGAGCCCTAAACATGATTTACATTCCGTAGTAATGCTATAATATTATCTTAAAATTACACTAACTATAACACTTAAAATAAAGTACGTTTTAAAGTTGATTTTCTTTCTGAAAAAATGTCACAGGAATCAAAATATAATAATCACTCTAAAATCAAATTAATAAGTCGCTTCGCAAGGTAGAAATCTAATTGGAAGTAGACGACAAAGGGTGATTAAGTACCTATCGATTCCTTAAAAATGAAAGATCTGACATTTTGTCGTCCGTTTGACGACGAATCCTCCTTTACTTTTGATACCGAAGTATTGTTGTACTTTTCGCTGGCCGACTTTCCGTAGGTGAAAATATATGAATAATAATAATATCTATAGACGCTTCACACCATGATCGAAGAGCTCGTGTAACAGGTACCAGACAACGGTAATATATTTAATAATTTTAAACAATACACATATTTAAGATTTTTATTATATTATACACAAATTTAATACACATCCATGACGGAGGAACATTGAAAACTTTTTGTTCCCTAGGCGGGATACGAACCCGCGACCTCTCGCTCGAGTACCAAGATCGCGAGTGTTTTTAGCTATAATTCAATATCATTAGTTTGCTCACTGCTTAACAATTCGGGAGTTACTTAAAATGGTAGTTTTGTTTATTTAAATATTTACATACTTACAGGTTACTTTAGGTACTTACATTCATATGCGATGCTATAATATTCCTTATATTATCTCCTCATTTCGGTGTTATCTCTGTCAGCGTTTGTGACTGTATTATGTGAGGTTTGGGTATTCCTCATCCCATGAGAGTTAACAAGTAAGCTCGTAAGCCTTAATACGTCAACGGGTTTGCGCGACAGTGTAATCTACTTACGTTTGCTTACGTCGTTCTGTGAAGTAAAGAATACATCGACTTTCACTTTAAAATAATTAATTATTAAGAAATAAAGATTCAAAACAACCTTCTATCTCCACATCATGACATCAGTGGGCTGATTCAAGAATCAGCCCCCAGGGTCCTTATTTAACAAGAAGAAGAATATTATCTACGAAGTTCGAGAACAAAATGTATGGGTGATAATAGCGGTGGCATCTTGAATAAGGCTACCGGTCCATATCATAACAATAATAATATACGGTCACGCGATATACATAATATGCTGCATATTTCAGTTCAATCGAAAACCAAGAAATAGCCCAATTTGCAAGATTCGGCTACACAAAATACAAAATAAAAGCTTGTACAAACGTGCGCAAATTACGAACATATCAATCAAAATTAATGAAACAAATAATATGAATTCACAAAATGGGGACTGACATAATATTGTCATGATGGATGATAGATTATGCGAAATATCTACTTTTACCCGACGGCGAAGCGAAAAGGAAGGGTATGTGTATGTATGTATGTGTGTTTGTTCCACCATAGCACCTAACTACATGACTGTAGTTAGGTGCTATGGTGGACTGAACAGTATAGTAACATCAGTTTAAGGATTTTTATAAAAATTTTAGTTATTCTAAGATATATTAGTAAGTCATATAAGACTAATTTTGCATTGCCGAAATACAATTTCGTTTTCTTAGTAAGGCGTTATACATCATGACCACTTTTTGTTTTCCATGTTAAAAATCTGTAGGTTATGTGTGATGATATAAGTGATGCCTTAAACCTTTTATGACTAATCAATGCTACGTGGAATGTAAAAAGAACAGTCACTATAACTTTTAGATATGATTATACTACCTATTATTCTAAAAAGGATTTTTATACAAAAAAATATTATTAAAAAAAATACTTTTCTAGTATGCGAAAACCACTATCTATTTTTGTAGATAATAAATACCCCAAAGTTATAGTGACTTTTTACTCCAGAGCTCAAGGCTTAGTTTCAACAAATAATGTGATTTGTTGAGAGGAACGTGTTTTTCACGACCCAATTGAATAGATTTATTTACGTACCCCCGCTCAGCAAAACAATTATATTGGTTTTTGTAAAACAAGTTCCTTGCAACGCATCCTCGGTCATTACGGGTGGAAAAGCAGCCTAAGAGCGAGGCCCACTAGTTTTTAGTTTTTAGCGTTGCGTCGTCGCAGAGTTGCGCCGTTTGGGCGTGGCCTGTATAATAAAAAATATATGAAAATCGAGGCAGCGGCAACGACGCAAAGTAACGCACTAAGGGCGAGGTCCCAAAACTGCGTTGCGCTGCGTTGCGTCGTAGCGGCTGCCTCGATTTCCATATATTTTTTATGATATAAGCCACGGGAAACGCATCGTTGACGCTGCGATGACGCAATACACTAATGGAGCCTCGCTCTAAGGGAACTATTATCTTGCAGCATGTACGGCAGCAAACGATACCAGTGGCCGTTCATGTTGCCTGCGGAGTTCGCTTACTACGGCGAAGGGCTCCCGAAGCGAAACTTCGATGAAATCGACCGGTAAGTGTCTCGACTCACGTGCCACAGGTATTTGAACTTCACCTCGAAGACTTAAATTGAACATCAAACAGTAAGGTCAGCTCGATATGTAAGAGGTTTGATAGTTTTCGTGTTTAAGGATTAACTCATATTGGCGAAGTCGAAGCGTCTCGTTTTTTACCTATTCATCACTATTTTTTAATAATTAAAGTACAAATTATGATAGTGTGTAAAGTAGGTGGCGTAACGACGCCTCCGTGGTCTATTGTTTAAAAGCCTAGCTCTCGACTCGGAGGTCGTGGAATCGATTCCCGCGTTGGAACAAAAAAAATGTTGTTTTCAAGTTTGGTTAGGACAATACAGGCTGATAATCTGATTGTCTCAGATCGGTGTGGGAGGCATTATTATTAGGTAGCGTCAACGCGCGTTATTATTTTTATTTCTAGTGAATACGTGTATTGTTGGTCTATGGAATATGTAGAAAAGTGACGCAATCAATAAGCGCCTAATGTGTACCAGCTCTAAGTCATATTTATTCCTAATTTAAAATTTTATTTTTTCACACTTAGATTATTTTGTATTATGTAGGTTGCTTTTACTACTAAATTAGGTCACAAAATCGGTCATATTTGTATGGTAGGACAATCTAAATCGGCCTTCAAAATTAGGCCGGAGTACCCTTACTCATTCTTACTTGTGACTATCGTCTACGTACAATGTACATCCCCGAAGGAGTTATTAAACAAACAAGAGTTTCCAACTTTGAACCAACAAGATAAATGTCCTGACTTAATCAAATGAATATAAAGCATACTTGGACTTGGATTATCATTCAAGAATGGTTGTATGTAAATCCCTACGCGCAAAAATATATGGGAATCGTATTTTACAGCGTAAAACAGTACCTTTCAAATACAGAATGATTCATGGGTCACATAGCAAGCCAAATGTGGTGTGAAGAGAATGATGTGTAGAGCATATATATTATATATACCTAATACCTATATATATTTTTTTTGTTAGATTTTAAAAAATCAAAGGCCTAAAATAACCACAAGGAGTTAATCTTACTAAGCTGGGGCTCGGAGGCTCCTGGTCACAACACACGAACTGTTATACGCACTGGTCGTTGACCTAAGACCTTACCAGGATTGAAACTCATTTGTTTTGTGACTTTTATGGAGATCTTTAATCGCGATTTGTTGCGTTATGGTAAATAATTTATATGAGGTGCCAAGACAAAAAATGCTCCACGCGTCGTCTCTTCGCACTATATTCGGCTTCATGTGCACCGTGAATCACCCTGTATATCGGATATGGTTGTGTATGTTTGCATCATCATTAGTTTAATATCTAACTTTATAACTATAATCTCAGTTCGTGTTCATAAAATTAGCTACTGGTAGAATAAATAATATGTATCGTTCTTCAATGCAGTCATTGAATTATGCTGTACAATAAAATTTTCGCCTTAAACACCAAGTGAGACATCAGTGAAAATGTAATAAAAATATTTGGTAAATACGAACACGTCCATGCATAAGCATCATTTACAGACATTTGTATTGACGGCCTACGTCATACTTAACCCGCATACTTTAGTAAGATTACTTTAATAACATACTATTTTTTCCTCACTAATGAAAAATCTGTTTTTTCCCTAATCTGGAAGCTGCATTCATCAGATTAAAACTATTTTACGCTCAAATTCATCATCTGAATTCTAGTACTAAACCAATTTAGCTTAGGCAGACAACAAACAGATTTACGGCTGATTTCAATATATGAAATCTATAACTAAAAGTTAAAACAAAGGCTTTTAACGGTTGACAGTGACAGCTTTTAATTAAAGGTAGGTTATTGATACGCCGTTATATACACAACGTGTAAAATAAATACTTAAAGAGACTTACTTTCACCGTAAAAGTGGCACTGAAAGAGTTTCTTTAGTTTACGCTCGCAGAAAAACCATCGAAGCCTTAGTCAGAAATAAAACTCCATCCAATCGGTCTTTCATCTAGTTTTCTGATTTGAGCGGTAAATCAGGATTGAATGAAAGTCCATATGGACTTTAAATAGTATAACGAATATCTCAAAATCGGTTTTCCCCAAAATCATATGGTTTAGGTACATATGTTTTGTATAAAACAAGTCAAGTCAAATTTGTTTTGACTTGACCCAAGAATAATTAGGCCAGTAAATTTTTATAACTCATTTCTACTACACGTTGTATGATGTTGGAAATAAGTAGAAAGGGACGAAATAAAGATATTTTGTTTCTGCTATCAGCCTGTCACCGTTAAACTTGACTTGAACTGACTCAAATCTTCCAGGTCAAATCTGGACAGTTTTGTGAAGAAGCGCAACTTCGACGAGATCGACCAGACCTCGATGCCGTTCCCCTCCAAGAGGTTCGCCTACAGACGCAGCAGCGATGATGATGAACGACTAGTGTAAGTCGTAAATCGCCGATAAGAAACAGAGAAATTTTATAACCTTGATGTCTGTATGTGTGTGTTTTTTTGTTTTAAAGCTGACGTGATCGCAAGTGTTCTTCAGCTATCATTTATCGTCATCAGTTCTCTCACTGCTTGAAACTTTGGGGGTTACCTAAAACCCTCGAAACAGTAATACAATATCAATATAAATCTTAGTACGCAGCCGTTTTACCTCAGGCCTAGATGGCGGTTTCCGTGATGTGCCTGGACTTCCCCCTTTATCTATTGGAAATCGAAGAAAACAAAAATAGCCAGTCGAATTGCCAGTATTAGGGTGATACCATTTTTTAGTACTAGGTAGTGTCTCTGTTATATATTAACTTTGTGCCTCCGGCGGATGTTTTAGAAAGTGCGTAAAATCATAACCAAAACACGCTTTAGTAAAAAAATACACGCTTCACATCTTATGCGTATCATAGTTTCGGACATCCTGCTTATATTATAAACGCGAAAATTTGTAAGTATGGATGGATAAATGTTTGTTACACTTTCACGCAAATGCAACTCGACGGATTTTGATTAAATTTGGTATGGTAGTAGGTTTCATGCTGGATCAACACAGACTACTTTTTACAGCAGCAGAACAATGTGCGGTAACCGCGTAATATCATTATACGCGTACGAAGTACGAAGTAGCGGAAAACGTCTAGTAGTCTTTATTATACTGCCCTGCCAATTAATAAAGCAGTAAGTCAGAAAACGCGTTTCGACAAAATGACACTTAAAGCTTAGGCAGTAAGTGCCATATTCCCAAAACTGCCTTTTCTGACTTACTGCTCTATTAATTACCAGGGGAGTATAGTTCTAAGTGAATAAATGCCCTTATTCAAGATGCCATCGCTATTAACATATAAGTACGAAGTTCGAAAACAAAATATATGGGATTTAACATACAATTCGCTAAGTGACAAACATATATGTGTGTCATTTAGCGAAGCTTATGTCGAATCGCCTCCGTGGTCAAATGGTTCCTAACCATGGGTTCGATGTTATTTTCAAGTTTGGTTAGGACAATGCAGGCTGATCATCTGACTGTCTGACAAGAAAGATAGATAATCCATGCGTCGGATGGGCATGTAAAAAGTTGGTCCTGCGCCTGTTCTCTCGATATTTAGTCGATTTACCGATCCACTGAGTAAAAAAGGAAGAGAGAGTGTCTTTGTGAATTGAGCACACACTTGGGCAGTATAAAATAAATGGTTTCATTGAAATCGGCTACCGACAACGAAATCGGTGAGGGAAGTTATTATTATTATGTAAAATCCCATACTTGTTTTTTGAATTTTACATTGTTTTCGAACTTCGTAAGTGATAACAGCGATGGGATATTGAATAAGTTACTAAGTTATTAATTCTTTTCCATTTCAGACCGGCCGAGTTTGACGAGATCGACCTGTCCGGATTCCCCATCGGCTCCAAACGAGGATAAACGCCACGTCCATTACTATTTAGATATATGTATATTATACATAAGAGCTTTATCCTAATAATGTACCTAAATAATAACTATGCCAAATATAACAGGTGTAAAAAGAGCAGTCACTATAACTTTGGGATATGATTACACTACCTTTTCTCGTTCTAGAAATGTATTTTTTTACAAAAAAATTTTTTTGGTTATTCGTTATTCTTGCGACAAAAAATAAAAAATGGTAAAACGTTAAAAAATCATAACAAATACATTTCCAAAATGAGGAAAGGTAGTATAATTGTATCCCAAAGTTATAGTGACTGTTTACATACTGTTTTATTATGTTTGAAATAGATACTGATAGATGAGTATGTTCGTCAATTTTAATTTTTGTATTAACTGTTGTAAAGTGTATTGTAGTTTAATAATCAGAGATCATCCAATATTGTAACCGAGTTGTGCCATACAAATAATTAAATGAACGCTTTATATAAGATTGTCTATTTATGAAGTATCTATGTTGAATACCATAGGTTTTTAATATAAACGTTTAATATGTTGTTACAACAGTATTTCGAATATAATTCAATTAATTATTTATATATATTTTATTAAGAGGATTATTTAAATTGTATTTTAAAATAAAATGATATTAATTTTAATGTAATAAATGATTGTTGGTAATATTTGTTTCATTTAATTCAATCACTAGTGAATCTTGCTTATGTCGAAATGTATGATTTTGTCATATTATTTTTTGAGTAATGTTATTGACAATGAATAACTATATTATATTAATCATAAAAACGACGGGCTTATGATGATAATGATTACACGACCGAATCAGGTAATTTTTCACACGACAATGCTAAGATTTCCTTAGAATTTATATGGAGCCTTACGGAGTCCCTACTTAACGAATGTATGATAATTAATAATAATAAAATAGTTAAAGACATGAGTGGTTGAAGGTGATATGCAAAATTCTGGTTTCTAGAAAATTGAGTTACTCGTAAATTATTAAGTACATTAATCTAAAGAGCCGTCTCTAGAATCAATGTACTTAACACGTTACTACATAACCCTAAATGTTAGTGACAGTTTAAACTCAATTTTCTAGGTAAAAAAAATATCTCCTTCGTCCATTCATGTCTAAGGTAAAGAAAGAGAGAAAGTTAAATAATCTACAGGTTCGTAGTGGATCTACGGCCTCGTAGATGTGCTACGACCACGTAGAGGATCTACGAGGTATCTTTCTGTAGCGACAAGCTTTCCCGGAGTGTTGGGTCAGCACTCCGGTCATGACTCCCCGTTGCGTAGGTAAATAAATATTTTGTTCTGGATAATGTCTTGTAACGACCTCTAATGACCGCAAAATAACATCAAATTAAATTGCCAACAAAATTGTTCGATATCCGATACCTCGTTTGGAACGCATCTACTTTACTTTTATCTCTAAATCACCTAAAGGTTGACTGGTAGATAATGCCTTGAGGCATTAAGTCCGCCTATGTACAAAATGTGCATGATGTATAAATAAATAAATAAAATTGAGGGTAAGTTTTTTATTTTAAATCGATCATGAAGTTTAATAATAGATAATTTTATTATTTTAGGAAAGATTGGATCTGTAGAACATATCTGTTGATCAAACACGTAAAATCAGTCAGATTTGAAGGCGAATTATTATCTTTTCTTCCGTAAGATAAAAATACTAACCAAATCAAATCAATGTGTATTTTCACGCGAATTTAATCCCGTGCTAAGTAAAACTTATGTTACAGGTATTATACATACAACGGATATAGATTTAAAACTTTCTCGGGTCGATGTATTGGTGTTTTTGTATCAGTACAAAATAACTCACAACAATAGTCTTTAGGGCTTTAAACGTAAGCGATTTTTTTTGCTTTCAATTCTTTCCATTCTCATTTCCGTACCAACCCGAAACTTCGATGAGATCGACCTTTTGGCCGGCTTATTACGTAAAATAGCAATTATCATAAATCGCGCGATAGACGTGCAATAGATTGCTGAACATCAAAACAATAGTGGTAATCGCTCGCTGTTGTATTTTAATGCAATGCTTAATTTTTGCTACGCTACTAGCACCAAAAACAATTTATTGGCAATCATAAGAACTTACTAAATGTTACGTCAAACAAACATTGACGCCAAATTCATTTTTCTAAATTTTATAACTCTAAACTTTTTACGTTAGTTATGCCCTTACAAAAGGTAAGGACATAACTAACTAAGCGTCGATAAAATCCAAGAGCAAAAATTGCGCAATCTTTGCGATTGCTTTGCATTTGAAAATATACGTAATAATCCTGCCGGCTTGCCGATAGGCTCCGGATCAATTATGCATGTATCTATTACGTTAAGTTCATAATTATTTCAAAGCTTCATCCTCAAATCGCTATTGAAACTCGGTCATAAATTTATTATTACTTACTAATATTATAAACGTGAAGTTTGTATGATGTTTGTTAATGTTTCACGCATAAACTTTAGAATGAATGTTGGTAGATATTGTAGTAGTTTAGACTCTGAATTATCAATTCAAAGGCATAGTAAGTTGTATTATAATTTAACTAGCTGTCCCCGTGACTTCGTTCGCGTGGTTTTTGAGCGATTGAAATGCGATGCAGCGCACGCAACGAAAGTGTCCCCGTTTTTGCAACATTTCTCACTGACGCTTCGCTCCTGTTGGTCGCAGCGTAATGTTAAATGGCCTAAAGCCTTCCTCTATAAATGGACTATCCAACAAAAAAAGAATTTTTCAAATCGGCCCAGTAGTTCCTGAGATTAGCGCGTTTAGACCAAGAAACAAACAAATAAACAAACAAACTTCCGCTTTATAATATTAAGTATAGACAATAGATAAATATTGTGTAATACAAACTGTTTTAAAACACCGAAGTTATATCCGGATAAACCATACTCCATTATAATAATATAAGTATCGTTTCTACTACTGTATATAGATTGTCGGATTGACTGTTGGTTGAGTTGAAAATGTGCATTTAAAAGTTTTAGTATTAATTATATTACATTTATCATTTTATGAACTTAATTTTAACAGTGGTTATGGTTCAAAAGTCTTTATTTGTGTATCGAAATTCTTATCTAATTTATTAGGGGTTTAAATAATTTTACTTGTGTTTTACTTGTGTTTCACCTTGAGACAAATAAAGTAAATCAAAACCTGACAATCACAAAAGCCTTCACAAAAAAAAAATTGTCGCCAATAGCGGAGGATCATATTTCGACCTAATTCTTATGACAGTAAGGTTCAAAGGGGTATATTTGTGCCCACAACTGTACCTACGTTATGAATATGCCAGGGCGGCGCGTGCCTGGCTTACTCGAAATCTTCCAATGCGGTCTTCTAACTACTAACGCACGTCAGCGAACCGTGCTTGGGACAAATTGGATATGAAATTATTAAAAGTTTAAAAATATTGTTCTAAAATGGTTCAGCTTTGAGAAAACGTACTTTACCATATTATGTAGGGATAACCGACACGACTGGCGGGAGATCAGGCGCAGGACCGACTTTTTAAATGCCCATCCGACGCATGGTTCACCTTTCTTGTCAGACAATCAGGTGATCAGCCTGCATTGACCTAACCAAACTTGAAAAAAATATTTTTTGTTGTTCCAAAGCGGAAATCGAACCCTCTGAAGCTCTGAACCAGAAGACCACGGACGGGAGGCTAATGTCCAGTGGACGGCATAGCTGAAACGACGACTATACAAATACTTATAGACGAGCTATTACTTTGTATGACTTAGGCCTGTATTAATAAAGAAGTCTAAACCCTAACCTCACTTGAGAACCTATTTGACATATATATGTTACTGGCCAAACCCGATTTAAGGACAAACTAGTTTTGCCTAGGCTGAACTAGTTCTTCCTATACGCGAAAGGATTAACCAGTATAGCCTTTTTTTTTTTTTTTTTTTTTTTTTTTTTTGATTTCGCAAGGGAAATGCATTACGCATCCCCCCGGGAGGGTCCCCGAGGGGTATGTGGGACTCCCGGCTCGCTACGGCCGGTTTACCCACTAAAACCACTTGCGGATTGCCATCAGCCGTTATGTTGGGTGGAGTGCCTGGATCTGTCTAAACACAGGCTACTCCTCCCTCGACCGGCCGGTTCACCTCTATAGGGACCGGACTTCCATCAAATTAAGAGAGCGCTCCGGCAAACTGAAGCGCTCTCCTCGGCGCCGAGACTGACAAAGCCGGGGAGGTTACCCATCCCTCTACCCGGAGCCCCGTACTAGACGTGAGATGGGAGGGCCGCAAAGCGACGCCTCCGCACCCCCGTCCTGCGCCGGCGAAGCGGAACAGAGGAGGGGTCAATCTCTCTGTCCCGCTCCGAGGCCTCCTTCTGCTAAATGACGTATTCGCAAAAGGAGGCCGCCGCCTGCCATGCCTCATCGCTCTCGAGCATGCAGCGAACCACACTCGAAAGCGAGAGGTCCCGCCCAATCACTGCCACGAGATCGTGGCGCTGCACGGCCCATCGATCGCACACCTCTAAGGTGTGCTGAGCCGTGTCCTCCGCAGCGCCGCATTCGTGGCAGGCTGGCGTAGGCTCTCTCCTGGCAACCTTACACAGGTACGCACCGAAACATCCGTGTCCGGTGAGTACCTGTGTAAGGCGGAAGGTGAGGGGTTTTCTTTTGCGGCGCATCCACGCCGCAAGAACTGGGCGCAGTGCCATGGCCGTATGCTGACCATACGGGGACTGCGCCAGGACCTCACCCCACCTTCGTAGCAACCACTGTTGCCCCAGCCTCCGCAGTCGCGAGAGCTCCTCCCAAGTCGGCACATCGCCTTGCAGCCTCTTCTCGACGCGGAAGAGGTGCACTTCGGCGAGCACCGACGCCTCGAGCTCCCACGGCGGATCTCCAGCCAGAGCAGTGGCTGCCACCCAGGAGATTGTACGGTAGCCCCTGATTACCCTCACCGCCGTGACCCGCTGCGCTTTACGCAGCTGAGCCTTATTGCGGACGGTGAGGGAATCCGCCCAAATAGGGGCTCCGTACAGGGCTATACTCCGACAAACTCCGGAGTATAGCCGCCTGCAGGCATCGCTGGGCCCCCCCACATTCGGTAGGAGCTGGCCCAGCGCAGAGGCCGCCCTTATGACCTTCGGCCCTAGTTGTTGGAAATGGGGTCCGAAGGTCCACCTCCCGTCCAGGGTGAGTCCCAGACACTTAAGTGTTGGGCTCACCCTGACCTCCGTCTCTCCGATCAGGAGTCGTGCACCCGGTGGGGGTCCTTTCCTCCCAGGCCCGCGGAAGAGCAGGGCTTCGGTCTTTTCGAGACGAACCCGAAGCCCCAATCGCTCTATGCGACTGACTACGAGGGATACTCCCACCTCGGCCGGCCGCGCAGCCTCCTGGTACGTTCGTCCCCGGGATGTGACATAAGTGTCATCCGCATAGCAAATGACACTCATCCCGGGGAGAAGGCCGCTCCGCAGGACCCAGTCGTAGCCGACGTCCCAGAGGTTCGGACCCAGCACCGAACCTTGGGGAACGCCGCACTTGACTCGCCACCGCACTAAGGACCCCGACCGGTCCTCGAACACGATCTCCCTATCGGAGAGGTACGCGTCCAACAGCCTCCCGAGATACGGAGGCACTTCGAAGAAGGAGAGTGCCTCGCGTATTACGCTGTGGGGAAGGCTGTTGAAGGCATTGGCGATGTCCAGCGACACCGCCACCACTACCTCCCTCCCGCGTTCCGCCTCACTCGTCACCGACTTAAGGCGCCTCAGCGCGTCGATGGTCGACCGACCCGCCCGAAACCCGAATTGTGCATCACACAGTCCGGGCCCTGGGCCTTCCTCCAAGTGTCGAACGAGGCGGGAGGCTATGACGCGCTCAAACGCCTTTCCCACCTCGTTCAGCAACACGATCGGTCGCACCGCCGACGCGCAGTCCGGTGGTCGCCCGCCCTTTGGTAGTAGGACGAGCCGACCCTCCTTCCATGCCTCCGGGAACTGTCCGCTTTGAAGACAGCGGTTTAACAGTTGCCGGAGACTATCCTTAAGATGCACGAGAGCGATTGACAGGACTCTCCCGTGCACCCCGTCCGGACCTGGCGCCCTCCTCTTGCTACGGAGGCGGGAAAGGATCGCCTCCATTTCCAAGTCGGTGACTGGTGGCGGAACACCCTCCTCCATCGAGTCCGGCGTCCGTCGGGTCATCTGCGGCGGAGCGAAACCTGCTGGCGGGTCCGGGAATAACTCCCGGACGATATCGCCCAGCATTTCTGGCTGGAGCGTCTCTGTCAGTGGGGCCGACTGGGCGCGGAGTTTGTCTCGCGCCCTCTTGTACGGTCGACCCCACGGGTCATTATCGAGACCCTCTAGCAGCTCCAGCCACGCTCGCTCTTTGGCCCGACTGGTGGCCAGCTTCAGGATCTCGCGCTTCGCCACGTAGACCCTGTAAAGCCGGCCGTCTCTCTCCACGTCCTGGGGGCGGCGCTTCCTGCTGCGGCCGTACGCTCTTCGCGCCGCGTTGCAAGCAGTGCGAAGGTCGGCCAACTCGGCCGACCACCAGTACACCGACCGCCGAGGAGAGGGAGGACCGTGTATTTGGGGCATAGCTGCCCGACAGACGTTTGTAAGCACGTTGCCGAGACAGCCAGCCATTTCGTCCACCCCCATACCTTCCATCGATGGTAGGCTCCAGCGGCCCACAATGGCCGCCTCCTCCGCAAGCTCCCGGTTGAGCTTGGTGAGCGCCCAACGCGGGAACCTGCTACGCCCCCTGGACTCCGACGCCGGACTTGATGCCGGGACTGGAGACACTTCGAACCGTATATAACGGTGGTCTGAAAGTGTCTCCACCTCCGTTTCCACCCTCCACCCCTCCACTCTGCGTGCGACGGCGGGAGTGGCGAACGACAGGTCCACCACTGAACCGCCCGTCCGACGCACGCAGGTGAGGGCTGTCCCGGTATTGAGAAGGGACAGCCCTGAGGCTACAGCCCACTCCTCCACTTCCCTCCCCTTCGGATCCGTGACAGTGGAACCCCACGCTGAGGACTTGGCGTTGAAGTCCCCTGCCACTATCACGGGAAGTGGGGCTAGCCTCCTAATCAGTGGCCCTAGAACATCGAGGAATTGTTCTAGGGCGGCTAGGTTTCGGTTCGGGGAGAAGTACACCCCTATTACGATGTACTCCCCCCGAGCGGCAACTACATATCCAGGCCCCCTCATCCTGGGTATGAGGGGGGGACCAGCACCTTGTCTCACCACAATTGCCACGGAGCCCGCGTCGTCCCCAGCCCAGTGTGGCAGGGGAGGAACAAAGTAGGGCTCGGCAACGATCGCCACATCTATCAACCACTCGGCCATAGACTGCAGGAAGAGGTCCTGAGCCGCGGCGGAGTGGTTGAGATTTCCCTGGAGGATGCCGAGATGTGCTGGCATTATACGGTCATCTCGGCATCCGGCGCCTCCAGTCCCCTCCCCATTGGTCTCGGAGAGGAGAAACTTTTCCCCCGAACAGGTGGGGGATTGCACGAACGGCCGCCCATGACGTGGTCGGCCTTCATGCCCGAATCTGTGCAAATTGCACAGCGCGGAACTGACACTTCGCACCCGGCCGCTTTGTGGCCCGGCTGACCGCAGCGATAGCACAGGCTGCTGCGGTCCTTGGAGCACTGGCACAGACCGGCCATATGCCCTCTTCCCAAGCACCTATAACAGTGCCTGGGGCGGGCACCCTCGTGGTGGAGCTGTACTTTGCTCCATCCGACCCGAATCATACCCAAGCCGATAAGCTTTTTGGCTGGGAACAGCGGGCACGACATCCGGGCGAAGCCTGAGCCACGTGGGCCAAAGTGTATTTCTCCGACCCACACCTGTTCCACCGTGCAACCCCCCTCTGCAGCCACCGCCGCTTTTATGCGGTCCGATGTCGCCGTCTCATCGAGGCCCGTCAATCGAAAACTTGTGTTTTTGACGGGCCTCATCACCTCCGCTTCTTCACCCAAGAGCTCTCCCATCCTGAGTGCCAGGGCATCCGCCTTCTCGGCGCTGTTTCTTCCGGCCACCTCGATGAGACGGCAGCCCGTTGCCGACGTTCGCACTTTAAGGGGCCCAATGCCCAGCTCGTCCACATCGATATCGCGCTGGGCCTTTATCAGCACGGAGCTGTATGTGGCCCCCTGCTGGACCGCCTCCGGCCGCAATTTAACTATTACGGCAGTGGAGCGTGGAAGGGTCAACTTTACTCCCTTCTGTTTTGGCGCAGGGGGCGATTTAGGTCCCTGCGCCTTCTTCTTGGGCGCCTTGCGCCTAACCACCTCGGTCCAGGTGTCCGAAGCGTCAGGTGCAGGCGCTATCGGAGGTGCGGGTGCCGCCTCCACCACCGAACAAATCTCTTTGCAGGGCGCTTTAGACCCCCCGGAAGCAGAAGGTCCAAAGCTGGACCATTCCACTCCTTTTTTCTTAGGCTTCTTCACCCCAGAGCTTGACACCGGCCGCACCTTAGGGCGGACTGGCAGCTCCGGAAACTCCTCTCTATTCTTTTGAACCATCGGAGCTGTGTACTTTCCCGGAGCCGGCCGTGCTTGGCCCCTTGTCGCTAAAATCGGCGACACTTCCCGAACCGATGACACCTCCAGTTCTACAACAGATGCCCTAGCCTCCCTCTCGGCCCTTTTCTTGTCCCCAGCCAATGGCGGGCGGACCACTCGAGGAGGCGGAAGCCGATCCTCCAAGACCGCCAGGCGACCGTCGACTAGATTACCGACAAGCCTGGCGATATTACTTTCGAGTATGCCCAGCTGTTCGCTAGACATAGGACTCGACTCAGGCAACGACATACACTTTTTTGTCGCCGCCTTCTTTGCCTCCTCGAATTCGCGCCTATACGCGCGCACCTCTTCGCGGAGATTCGCCACCTCACGCTGTAGCCTTCCGTTGTCAGCGCGTAGGCGACGTGTTTCCTCTGCCTCAGTCCTCGACATTAAGGCTTCGAGGACCGTTTTTACCGCCCCCGTCGCACGCCTTATTTTGCTGGCATATCCACCCTTCAAATTGGTGGATTTGCCAGTAAGACCTAAAATTTCCTGCAGGTTAGCTTCGGCTGCCTGCATCAAATCCTTGGCCCCCATCATGTCCACTTCCAGATCCAACGGGCCAGGAGGAATCTCTAGCTCCCCTGGCTCCGCAACCGCCTTCTTAGAAGCCCGTTTCTCCAGCGCGGCGGCAAATTCCGCCTCGCGTCGGGCACTGGTCAGTCTCGAGACAGAATTCCGGACCCTACCACGCTTGGCGACACTTTTACGCCCCGCTTTATCACCTTTCTCGACCACATCTTCCGTGTCCGACCCGGAAACCTCCGAGAAAAAACGCTTTCCCCGGAAGACATCCGACTCGGAGTTGGACTGCATGGACCAGTCTCCCAAGATTTCCTCCAAGGTAATCCCGGCCCGAACCTTTCTCCCCTCCTTTCTCCTGGAGCCATCACTGAACTCAAATCGGTGTGTAGTCCTACTATCCCCCCCCCTCAGCTCCGGCAACTCCCCCCTCAAGTTCTTCCTCCCCTTCTGACATGACGCCAGACACAAAACAGGCCTTCTACCTATATGAAAAAGGCAGACACCTTAAAATGTATAGGCGAGTTCCACCACGCTATACATACAATAAAATAAAAATTAAATATAATACCTAAACCAACACCAGAAAATAAGAAAAACCAACACCTAATAAGAGAAAAATACGTAATCTAACACTAAAAAAGGTATCCCCCCCGCGGGAGGCACCCACGCAGGACAACACCGGGACAAACTCGTCGACCAGTGCTGTTCTACATGGACGACCTACCGACAGGTTGAAAACAACATAGGTCCTAAGACAAAAAACAACAAAAATTGTAATATCTCGGGAACCAGATGGCGCACCGAGATAAAACAAACACCAAAAGATAGACACTGGCAGCAGCTATCAATCGACACCATGAGCACAAAGATCCCGCAGCTAGCATAGGCTTCGCCTAGAAAAATTTGAGCCCAACCAGTATAGCCTAGCCCAAACTAATTTATCCTAAGCCCGATAGGATAGACCAGTTTAGACTAGGCCAAACTAGTTTATCCTGGTATAAATACGCACACTCTAGGATAAACTGGTATGGCCTAGTCTAAACATTAAAGTATATCAAGAAAGTCAAAATAAATAGATAAACTAAATAATAAAAAAATAAACTAATTTTAATGTTTTTCTGTAATCTATAGTACGTCCGAGATAAATTTAACCCAAACGCAAACAAACCCGTCTATGACACAACCATAGACTAGTCAGTGATGCCAATTGGCCAATATTAATAAAATTATTATTTTTTGCTATTAATCCATAGACTATAGGCATATATTCTACAATCGGCAGAGTCAAAATGTCGTATTTTTCTGTGAAAGATTTTCATTTGATGTTTAAACATATTAATTATTGTTTAAATGTTATAAAATGTATTGGATAATAAAGTGTAATTCTTTAAAATTCCAGTGAAAGTGTTGATAAGTGTGCAATAATATGTGAAAATTTCGCTGTTTTTGGTTTATTTACGTTTAGGTTAAATTTATATCGGACGTAATATACAATATGAATATTACGGTATAAAAAGAAAAGAAATTAAAGTACTACGTAACATTAATAACGTTGTTCACTTTTAATAGAGAAACGAGACGTTGTTTTATCAAACTCAAAAGTCAAATAGGTTCTCAAATGATGTTGGATTTGAGACTTCTTTATTACTGTCCTTAAAATACCTCGAAGCTAATCCCACAGTCCCTACGACAAATCAAAACAGCCAGATAGAAGTTGAAATGTGGAGCATGAGTACCGTATTCCTGTAATTAAACTCCCGTATGAGTTTTCCAAGACTCCGCGAACCTATCGGGATCCTATTAGGTATTTACTATGGCGCATCCGGTAAATCCCTTTGCCGAAGGAAATTACGTTCATGATGAGATTTTCATTTTTATTCCGTGCACTTTAGCTACTTTCGCTTTAGGTCTAAAAATGGCCGCCATTATAGGTTTAGGTTTTAGGATAATCTATTATCATCAGAGACGTGATGCTACTTACGTGATAAGATTGTTCTTATTGTCTGACAATGATAATAAGTCACAAAATATTTGCCGGCCTCTTAGCATAAAAGTTGGTTATTCGTATGCCTATTGCCATTTCATATTCATCAAAATCCGTTCAGTAGTTTTTGCTTGAAAGACTCATAAACATCCATCCATCACCACTTTTGTAATAGCTCTTCCACGAGCGATAACCGGAGATCTACTTTTTGTAGTTAAAAACAAATGCAATAATAGTGCAACACACATCATACCATCAGTTGGTCAGAAATAATATGGAGGAAAATAAAACACATAGAATTCAATTATAGTACTACTTACTAATGTTCATTTATAATGTGATGGTACCTATACCTCATTATTGTATTTTTAAAAGTTTTATGAGGAATTGTGTTTTAATTTATTAATGTTGTGCATATCTGTAATAGGTATAAATACTATTAAGTTATTTAAAATTATTATTGTTATTGTAAGTATTTTTATTTTTGATACGCATTTAAAATAAAATAAAATAAAAAAATAGTACAACGCACACCACCCAAACTTTAAAAGAACATTTTTTGATGTTCCAATGCGGGAATAGACTCCACGACCTCCGAGTCCAGAGCCAAGCTCTAAACCATACCATATCTTCGGATGCTTCGGATTGAAGTGCAGTGAAGCGTCCGTAATACATGTTATTATATCTTTATATTTCTTAGATTATTCTGAAGGCGTATGAAATTGATCGTACAAGTGACGTGGAGAGGATTACGACGCAACTCGGATATAACACCCGGATGACTTATATGTTTCTAAAATTATTGTTAAAAAAGTGTCTGAAATTAAATTATGTAATTAGTATAGCTATTCATTCTATCTCTGCCTATTGAATTAGATTGATAACATCTCAGATTATAAAACAATAGGTTACCGAAAAACTTTTTTGCTAGGTCCACTGCCATAGGGGGACGACCTGGGGGCTGTTTTCTATTTATAGATAGGTCTAGACCTAGAGGGTTTTTATTTAGCATTGCTTCCTTTTATATATCTGTTTTATTTTATTAATAACAAAATGCCAACAAAATCTGTAAATATTGCATATAAAAAAATTAAGTAATAGACAATTTACAAGCTGCAAATAATCTGAATGTTACTTTAGTATTTTTTTAGGGTCCCAACTCGGTGACCAACTTTTTTGTAGGTGAAAAAAAACATACTGATTTCAATTGACGACCTCAGTAGCGCAGTGGTTAAGCGCGTTGGTGCTCGAGCGACAGGTCGCGGATTCGAATCCCACCGAGGGAACAAAAAGTTTTCAATGTTCCTGGGTCATGGATGTGTATTAAATTTGTGTACAATATAATAAAAATCTTAAATATTAAGTATAGTATAAAAGTATTAAATATATTTCCGTTGTCTGGTACCTGTAAAACAAGTTCTTCGGATACTTAGCATGGGGCCAGATTGACGCGGTGTGAAGCGTCCATAGATATTATTATTATATTATAATTATAGCACACGTCATGTAAAAAGTCCGTCAGAAGTAATAAGGAGTAAAAAACTGTCCGATAATTATATCGGTCCTAAAAAAGTATATAAGCCCCGGCATACTTTTTGTTACCCTTATATTTTTTTACTCAGTTGTCGGAGCTTCGACACCAGTTGGAAATCGGAATGTTGATAATGTTGAACTGTGTTTGTTAGTTAATTGATTTTGTTCAGCCAGTCCGTGCGCGTCGTACCGCCGTCAATTACACACGACCACTAAAAACTTCCAAGACAGAGGAATTCGCTACGCTTGATTGATTCCATTTACACAGAAGGTGCGTTCCAGTTGCAAGGAAATATTGTTCTATACGAAATTTTCTATTTATAGTTAATCACCTAAAGGTTGACTGGTAGAAAATGCCTTGAGGCATTAAGTCCGCCTATGTACAAAATGTGCATGATGTATAAATAAATAAATAAATTTTCAATCACATTTCTGTTTCTTTTGTTTTAATTTCATACATTAAAGACAGCATGTGAACGAAAAAACGCTATTTTTGTGCAAGTGCAAGTGAAACACACTGATAGTGTAATAAAAATAAAATCTAAAAATCTAAACCAAACTACGTACATAAACGTACATAAACAATAAAAAAAACTGAAAAGACAAAATCAAGAACTTCTAGATGTCCGGAGGTCTAGAATTCTATAGTACGAGTATGTTATTGAATTAATACTATTCAAGAAAATAAAATACATTATTCTAATAAATGAATAGTTTAAAAACAGTAGAAAAACACGCTTCAAAGTTCTTTACGTGGCCTTATCTCACAAGTACAGACACGACTGTGATACGATATTCTATTATGGAATGCCAGTGCCTGTGTCTTCAGACTTTATTCCGACCTCAAAACCTTATCGTGGTCAAAGATCATTAACTACCAGGTTTGTCTAAGAAATTTCACTTTGATGCACGATAATGCGAGATTGCATACTGCTGGAATCGTCCAGGAACATCTTCGACACGTGGATATTGCAGTAATGCACGGGGCAGCTGGAAGCAAAGACATGACCCCCGTCGAACACCTGTGGGACGAGTTAAAGAGCTTGGGCTCGCCAGCCAACACCACAAACGACGCAGGAACTGAAAACTGCCATAGAAAAGGAATAGGAATATCACAGAATTTCATAGTGAGACTGATTAATTATATGACTATTCGCATGAGGGCTGTCGTAGGGACTTTGGAGGTAATACTTTTTAATTAAACATTTCATTGTGATAAAACGTTTGATTTATTTAAAAATTCAAATTTATTTAAAAATACTGAAACGTTTCATTTATTTAATAATACTATCTATTCTTGCCCTACACAAAGGCGCATATTGGAATTATACTATATTATACGCTCTCACATTTTTTTTTTCATAATTCTGAATTCAAAATAAAAATGACGTACCAGAGGGGATACCAAACATCATTAGTTTCAAAACTGCATAAAATATTTTTGCTCCACCTAACATTTATTTCTTGCTAGGGAGTAGGGACCACCACAATAAATAAAATTTAACTCACGACTGTAAGTAGGTACATACCTTCTAATTCGAACAATTTTAACATAAAATAATAATAAATATTTCTATTACGTGAATTTAAATAGGTAAACTAAACGTACACGTAAATACGTAAACAAAGCAGCGAACGAAATTTAAAAATGCACAAGCGTTTCCAATTATTTTCCATCTATTTCCATTGCGAGTTATCGTGAAATAGTCATCTCAGATTAAATCTTTTCACTCCATATCCGTGCGTCTTAAAATTAACATACTTAAGTAGATATAAATAATTATGTATTTGTAACAGTAGGGATATAAAGAGTAAATGTATACAAGATGTAAAATATGTGAGTGATAATACTTCATTGTGTAGTTTACTGTGAAAATACCAGCGCTGAAAGAATTACTTTTTTTTAAGTTATTGTATTGGAAAATGTATGATATTAGGGCATTAAACATACAAACATGAAAATCAAACTAAGTATTTCAGTCCTGGTACTTTCACATAAACTGTACATAGGAGGCACATACATACCCTAAAGTAGTATCACTCACTTACTTTACACTCTGTATATTATACGGTTATAGATCTTTTGTATGTATTACCAGGACTTTCTGAGTCAGGAGTTAAACAACTCTGATTTCAACTACCTACGATAGAGCAATTCGCTACACCTAACTTCATTGAATGATTCGATTTATATAATTTTAAACAAAGATAAATAAAAAATCGAATATCGATTTTAACGTGGTTAAAATCAATTGCGAGATTGAAATACATTTTAATTTTATTTTACACTTGTTATAACGAATTCATTTGCTGAAATTTATATAAAAAGCCGATCCTTGATAGGAAAAATCAATAGAATAAAAGTGTGGCTTTCACGTGCGTGTACTACTTCGGCCGGACAACATGAGAGCCATGATGATGATGACCGCGGCCATACTGCTGGCCTGCGTCGCCTACTCACACCAGGTACGAGAACTCTAGCCACTTTATTTTTTAACTGCAGGCAGCTTCTTAATAACAGCAGACCGTAGTATATAAAATATTAAATTTCAGCGAAAAAGTCTTTAAATACTTGAGTTCGATCAAAGCGCGAACCACTAATAATAGGACAATTAATTCAATTAGGTATAGGTACTAATGTACTAATAAAGTTTTATTTCAACTATCTATATAATATACTGTTACGGACGTGAATAAAAGACAACTCTTCATATTTATAATTACAATATTTTAATCGGGCAGAGTCTCTGCTTATAACAGTATCAATCTATTCTTAAGTCTGGTGACAACGAAGAGTTACACCCTTATATAACATTGACAATCGTTAGGGCAAAAATCAATATGAGAACTATTTAATATCCGGTATGATTATAATTACCTATACCGGATATAATAGAATATGATTATTAGGTAAACAAATATTAATCTTATATAATATTAATCTTAATAACAAATATTAATAACATATATTTAATCTTATATAATTATTCTTACTTTAGTTAAGATAATAAATTGTATGACAATTTAATATTATGGAAGTGACGTCATGGGTTGCCATATTTAAATATTAAGTAATTTAAAATAACTAAAATAATATAATCTATAACAGTCAGTTGATCGATAAATTATTAATAAACAGTTGAATGAAATTAATACTAATATAAAATAAACACGCATAATTGTAATATCACGGATCTAGATCATCACTGCCGAGACTAAAGATGTTTGTAACACTCGGCCATCCTGCATTTTGCCATGTCCCAGGGCAAGATGATTAGTTTTCGTCATATCTTTTTTGTGTACCTGAAAGAAATAAACGAAAACAGTAATTGCACTTAGAAAATATTTTAAATACATTATGACCAAAATATTCTTTATATTTCATTGTGTCTATTTCAATTATTAAGTTATTTATCATAGTCAATTATCCTGCTGAGTTAGTTTAGTATCTCTTGGATCTGGTTTATTTAGTAGATGTTATTTTAGTGTAAACATTTCTGTACACAAATTTTGCATAATATTTTGAATTATTATTTTATTGTCACATAGATATAGATTTTTTTTTAATACTAACTAATTGTTATTTTATAATCACATAAATCTAGTTCATTTACCTACTAGTTTTTATTTTAGTATCACACAGATATAGCATGTTTACTATATATTATTTCATAGTCACACAGATCTAGTTTAATTATTAGATTTTATTTTTGTATTACACAGATATAGCATGTTTACTATATATTTTTTCATGGTCAGACAGACCTAGTTTAATTACTAGTTTTTATTTTAGTATCACACAGATATAGCTTGTTTACTATATATTATTTCATGGTCACACAGATCTAGTTTAATTACTACTTTTTATTTTAGTATCACACAGATATAGCTTGTTTACTATATATTATTTCATGGTCACACAGATCTAGTTTAATTACTAGATTTTATTTTAGTATCACACAGATATAGCATGTTTACTATATATTATTTCATGGTCACACAGATCTAGTTTAATTACTAGATTTTATTTTAGTATCACACAGATATAGCACGTTTACTATATATTAGATAATATGCCCAAAGAAAGAGTATAATAAGCATCTCCAAACCCTTTCATTATTTCCTATATCCACTTTATTTCTGTGCCTATATCTGATGGTAATATTTCAAGTTAGTCAATCAATCCAATCATTTGTTTTCTTTTAATTTAAAATAATATTAAATTTACTACCAGTATAAATAACGACACTTGAGGAGCTAATAATTACGGGGCGCATAAAAACCACTTGATCATTTAAATTAAGAATCAATATACACACCGGATTTTGCTGATCCTGTTGCCGCGAAGGTCCGGGTGTAACGGCTACCCAGCAGCTTGCCGAAGTGTGTCACACAGTTGTTGTGCTCGGCAATCACGTGCCCCAGACCACAAGGCAGCTGTAGACCTTTTCTCCGCGCCGCCATGATGATTCCCGGAGTTTGCTGATCCTGTTGCCGCGAAGGTCCAGGTGTAACGGCTACCCAGCAGCTTGCCGAAGTGTGTCACACAGTTGTTGTGCTCGACAATCACGTGCCCCAGAGCATATGCTGTAGACTTTTCCTCCGCGCCACCATGATGATTCCCGAGAAATTAAAGATAAGGAATTATTATCTTTACTAAAATTTTCTAAAAGGCATATCCGAAATATACCATTTCTCGTGTTTGATAAGCTTTAGCATTAGCACGTAGTTTAGACGGTCTATCTATTATTACGAGTATAATCAACTACCATAAAAGAAACCAAACTACTTACTTAATACTATTTAACAGAAAAATAAATAACGACGGTATTTAAAAAAAAAGTTTCTCATAAGAAAAATACTTTGCAAAAGGTCAAGAATATTGTTTATAAAATATTTTTCTACTTAGTAGGTACAATATTATAATCATAATTATCTATATGTAATACTTAATTTAAAATAAGTATGTAATGTACATAGGGAAGTAAATGTACTAATCTTATTATTTAGCAAACGCCTGAACAAGGCACTAAGTTTTATATATTTTTCAATGTATTACGATTTATCATATTGTGTATGCAGTCTTTGCCAATAAAGAGTATAAAGTTTGATGTACCTACATGAAATTACATCTTGACCAGCAATATTCACATTTTATCGTAAAAATAACGAATCATGAGCCACACAGCGTGGTTTTCTCTTTTTGCCAGCGTAGGGTTGGGCGTGGAGTCATCAGAAACGAAAGAAAAAAAAAAAAAAAATCATCACTGACCTGTCTTCCTGTTTCCTTTTTTCGAGTCCATCTGGGTATGGCCTTGATACGTTTCTTCTTGACCCCTCTTCTGAATTGTTACGGACGTGAATAAAAGACAACTCTTCATATTTATAATTACAATATTTTAATCGGGCAGAGTCTCTGCTTATAACAGTATCAATCTATTCTTAAGTCTGGTGACAACGAAGAGTTACACCCTTATATAACATTGACAATCGTTAGGGCAAAAATCAATATGAGAACTATTTAATATCCGGTATGATTATAATTACCTATACCGGATATAATAGAATATGATTATTAGGTAAACAAATATTAATCTTATATAATATTAATCTTAATAACAAATATTAATAACATATATTTAATCTTATATAATTATTCTTACTTTAGTTAAGATAATAAATTGTATGACAATTTAATATTATGGAAGTGACGTCATGGGTTGCCATATTTAAATATTAAGTAATTTAAAATAACTAAAATAATATAATCTATAACAGTCAGTTGATCGATAAATTATTAATAAACAGTTGAATGAAATTAATACTAATATAAAATAAACACGCATAATTGTAATATCACGGATCTAGATCATCACTGCCGAGACTAAAGATGTTTGTAACAATACAGTATCTTCCCTTCTCTCTTCTTTATTCGACACAAAGGTTAGTACTTAAATAATCGCTTCAGCTCTGACGTCCACTGCTGGACATAAGCCCCCCCAAAGTATTTCATGGGGGGTCCCAGCTGATGCCGCCGAATGTTGGCTAGCGCAAACATAATGAAAAAGGAGGCCATTAAATAATGAAGGTTCTTCATTTTATAATGGCCATAATTCTGAAGTAGTAAGTTTTAGTTTAACCCTGATAACACTCATTCACACAAATATATTCTATAGGGGTAGGTAGTAGATATTATGTAGGTATTGATGTGTAGAAACTACTCGTACATGCTACTATGTTAGTAAGTAATTTATTTAGTCAAGTTTATAGTTAAGACACATGAATGTCTGTCAGGAGTCAGGATTGCTAGTTGTTTTTAAACGTTTTGCAATCAGAATAACTAATACAGATTTTTTTTATATTATTAGGAAAACTCAATAGAAAAATCCGGTGAAATTCAAGGTAAATCTTTTTTTAAATTATTTATATTATTACCTCCTAACTGACTATACTATGAAAATGTAGTTATTACAAAAATTTACTAGAGAACATACCCTGCTTGCCTACTAACCAATAAAGTAAAAACCCAATAACAGGGGTCAGTTATTATCAACGGCATAAGTGTATATAGTACATAAGATTTATTTATATTCATACACCACGAGTATCTACACGTATGCACGTGTAGCACACGACACATATAGCAGTCGGTGTTGGAAAAGTGTCTTCTCCGTCTGTGATTAATGACATAAATATATCTTTTTTAATATTACACCTATAAACCTACAACCCGCATTCTGCAACGCGTATCGCGTAACTCGCAACGCACAGGTTGGGCGTTGCTAGTCTACGCACAATTCCCAACGAACAACCTACAATATTCAACCCGCAACTTACAATCTACAATCTTCATGAAGAATAATTGTAGGTTGTAAGTGCGAGATCTATAGATCAAAACAATCTTTGATGAGTATTTTACATATCAACGAATAAATAAAATTTGGATTTCGATCTCGGGTAAAATTCAACCAAATATTTTATTTTTAATTCAGACTCGGCGAGACAAGCGGGAGAGGCAGCAGCACGGAAGGCGGAGTCACCTGATGTGTCGGTGGAACTGGGGGAACGGGCTGCAGCTGCGAAGTTTGTCTCGTACCAATTTGCTTTACTTAAGATCTTAGACCTACCTGACTACACTTACAGCGTAACTGATAATCCGGGGAGTTAGGTTGTGCCCGCCTCTGTGGTTATGGATTAAACTCGAAGGTCGTGGGTTCGATTCCCGCGTTGAAACAACTAAATATGTTCTTTCATGTTTGGTTAGGACAATGCACGCTGATCACCTGATTGTCTGACAATACAGATAATTTATGCTTGTAAAAAGTCAGTCCCACGCCTGTTCTCTCGCCAGTCATATCGGTTAACCGTTCCACTGGGCTATCAGAATGAAGAGATAAGATCCTTGTGTATTGCACACTTAGGTTCTATAAAAACGAAGTAGAGAACGTAGGCCTGGTTTAAACGAAACCGGCCACCGACGCCGAAATCGGCGTGGAGACTTATTAGTATAAAGGAAGTTTGGCAGAACGTAGTCAATAAGGAAAAGGCAGGTCTGGGGTGGACAAGACCGAAAATTTATTAAGATAAATCAAAGCCAAACCTAAAATTTATTTATTTTATTCTGATTAATCCTAATTGCGTTTAGAAGTTATCACAAATGGTTTTTTGTAAAAATGTTTTTTTTTTCAATTTTGTTTTCCTTTTCCATCTACGTAAAATAAATAGCTTTCAAAATATATTATTAATAATTTGAATAGTCCTTTAAAACATCAGACTATTGTCCACAATGTCAGGCAGATACTGCGGCCCACAAAAAACGGAAGAGAGTATCTAGTTATTACATATATTCTATACAACCTCCCCCACAACTTGACGTGAGAATAAAGGGAATTAGAGAAAGTAAGAGAAGTAGGTAAACGTAAACATTTTCTCACCTTTTGCGCCCTGTGTGTTGGCCCATTGGTCAAGCTAGTCGGTTGCTCTGTAAACACTTTCATTGTACTACCCACTCGTAGTCGTAGCACCCAGTCCTTCTTAGTCCATTTAATTTTATAACTTTTTAGAATTTCGTATTACTAAGACTTGTTACATATTGTACCTACTACCTAATTGCCCCTTAGGATTAAGTATAAGGGCAGGCCTAAAGTTGAGTAATATAATCGACAGCTAATATTTGATTGTTTTTCAGTCAAGACTCTTCTGATCTCTTAGATGATGATAATAGGTAAGTAAACAAGTATCAGTACCGTTTTGGAATTCGAGGAACCGGCGTAAAAACTCGCATGTAGTATTCTTAATTTGAGTTTTGAATAGCTAATCTCCCAGTTTCGTTTGCAATGATTTACCATGTTGTTTTTTTTTTGTTTAAAAACTGTTTTCGACCTAAAATTAAAACATTTACAACAAAAATGTTTTAAAGCAAAATGTGCAACAGTAAAATGAGCACAACCTACCTACACGAAGAAAGGAAAAAATCGCAAAATTATTAAATCAAGGAAACACCACGGTCTAGAGATATGAAAAATAAGCATTTGTTTCCTGGATGTTTAAACACAGCCGAAAATATGACCATATTCTTATGTTTTTAAACGTCCATATCTCTTTTAATAATTAATTTATGAAAAAAAAAGGGACGCACTGATAGTATACCTTTACTTTAGTGGCACTATCTAGGGAGGAAACAGGGGTCGAGTGGACCCCTGGTTTAGTATGGAAAAACAAATCAAAACTAAATATTTTATTTCCAAATGAAACTTAACAAGCTATTTTCGGAAAGTCAATTAAAAGGCTACCACCGGTTCAACCCTAGCCCGCCGAGAAGAACCATCTTTTAACATGAGATGATAATATGATGAGATGAGATGAGATGGAAATCGTTCTTTTTTAAAAATGTATACAGAATATGTTTACAACGTAATGACTTAATCTATATATCTATATCTATACATATAATAAATCTGTAGAGGGGTCATGTCTGTACATTAAGAATATTTAAGTGAAAATTAAAAAAAGGGGGTCTATAAAAGCCACAGAACCTAAAAATAACATTTTTGAAAAAAAATGTCTGTCTGTCTGTCTGTCTGTCCGTATGGGAATGTTTGTCGTCGCATCACGCAAAAACCACTGTATGGATTGAAATGAAATTTGGCAGGCAGGTAGCTTATGACCTGAAGAAGATTATCGGAAATTATTACCCCGAAAAACGAAAGGGTTCCTGTGGGATCTTCAAAAAGTTGTAAACTACTCAACGTATTTGAATGAAATTCGGCAGGCAGGTAGCTTATGACCTGAAGAGCATTATTGGAAATTGTTATCCCGAAAAACGAAAGGGTTCCCGTGGGATCTTCAAAAAATTGTAGCTACCTATTTGACGGTATTTCAGCGAAACTACTCAATGTATTTAAATGAAATTTGGCAGGCAGGTAGCTTATGATCTGAAAAGCATTACTGGAAATTTTTATCCCGAAAAACGAAACGCTTCCCGTGGGATATTCAAAAAATTGTAGCTACCTATTTGACGGTATTTTAGCCAAACTACTCAACATATTTAAATGAAACTTGGCATAAAGGTAGATTGTAACATGAAATAACCAACATAATACTTTTAACCGACTTCCAAAAGGAGGAGGTTTCTCAATTCGTAAATATATGTTTTTTTTATGTTTCTTCGCGAATATCTTCATCGCTCATGAAACGAATTTAAATTTTTTTTGTGTTGTGTAGGGTATAATTTGAATTTGGTCCCATTGTCACCGATCCGTGAGGAATTGAGGGAAATCCTCAAAATTTATATGAAATAATATATCAATTTTGATTTTGTCTGAAGTAGTCTAAGCATATGTTACAAAACAGTAAGGTTTTGCACTATATCCTGGATCTAAAAGTACTGAACAGAACTTCTGAGTCCTTAGAGATACATGTTTGAAGATTTCAGCGTTGTTTAAAGAAATGCAAGCATATGCCACTACGTCAATTACAGTCGAACTTGGTCTCATAGTTATCAAAGTGGATGCCTGATGATGGCGTCGTGAGGAATCGAGGGAACACCTCGAAATTTATAGGGACACTCATAGTAATTTTGTATTTGTTTCGAGTATCTTATGCATATCCGACTATTTTTAGTCATTTTGAGTCTTTGAAGATATACGTTTGGAAATTATGCAGTGGCATATGCTTGCACTATAAGCGATGTCGAAATTTCCATCGCTATAGATATTATAATGATATCAATTACAATATGATGAAATATTCTTTATTATAGAACTCATAATATTGAGTTTGGCTGGTACCGACTTTAATATTCTGAAAATTTGTATCTCATTTAATAAATATTATAATATAATAAATAAACGGGTGATAGGCCAAGTCATGACAGTTATGAGAAAAATGTGAAAAAAAATCTTTGTCATGTATTTTTCACATTATAAGGACTTTTAAAAATATCGGAAAAACTGACACCCTGTGATGGTCTTTCATGTCCTAAGACTACAAATATTACTTTTTTGTGATTTTTTTTTCGGTATTGTAGTCATGACTAACCCTTCTGTAAATCACAATTCATAATTTAAACATACCTGCCTCAGTTTTCAATAAAATGGTGTGTTTTGCCCAAGATTAAATTCAAAATAATTACTACACCCAACTTTAATCGTCTGTACTGTAAAAAAAAATTACTACAGTATTTTGGCAAGTAACTTTAAAAGATGTCGCATTTAATCTGGATTCCAAAATGGTATGATACTTGCTGGATTACTTCTTTGTTGAGGAAAAAAAAATTTTTTTAACGGAACCGGATGTTAGGCCAACTCTGTTTAAATTTTTAAAATGTTGGTATTAAGTTGTTATGTGACGACGATGAGTGACGTCATCTTGTCTAGAGTGAGCGAGACAGACAGTGACGCTAAGTGCGGGTGCTTTTTTATTAAAAAAAAATTGTATTGCAGTGTAGGCATTTTTAAGACTTCAATTTTCAGGTATGAATACAACGCTCTTTTGAAAATGTGAGTGGTTGAGATACAGAACAGACGCCACCTTGTTATCAAGTATGTAATTAGTTAGTTTTAGGTGCAAGTTCGAAATAAAAGTCAGTCAATGGATTTCTTCAGTTATTACTTTAATTTACAAAGATTTACAGCAAATGTTCGAACTGTTTGCCTTCAGCTCTAATGCAAGCCCTACATCTTCTTAAAAATGATCGCGTAATAAGACGGGCGTATCTTCTTGAATTAATGTGTTCAGCAGCTTCTGTAATTTTTTGGCGCAGCTCGGCTAAATCTCGAATTGGTTTAGAGTACACTTTTTCTTTTATTGTTCCCCAATAAAAGAAATCAATGGGATTTAAATCAAGTCCAGGGTCGTCAGAAACGGGGCAGATAAAACCAAATCACAAAGCAAATCAAGTCCAATAAACAGAAGCACAGTTGTAAGTACGAAGTCAATACGGATACAGAAAGATGCGCAATGAACGAAAGATCGTAACGTACTGCAGTTTTGCACGTTCATCACTGTGTTGTCGGGTTGGCGTCACTATCTATCTCACTCGCACTGAGCGTCACTGTCTGTCTCGCTCACTCTAGACAAGATGACGTCACTCATCGTCGTCACATAACAACTTAATACCAACATTTTAAAAATTTAAACTGAGTTGGCCTAACATCCGGTTCCGTTAAAAAAATTTTTTTTTCCTCAACAAAGAAGTAATCCAGCAAGTATCATACCATTTTGGAATCCAGATTAAATGCGCCATCTTTTAAAGTTACTTGCCAAAATACTGTAGTAATTTTTTTTTACAGTACAGACGATTAAAGTTGGGTGTAGTAATTATTTTGAATTTAATCTTGGGCAAAACACACCATTTTATTGAAAACTGAGGCAGGTATGTTTAAATTATGAATTGTGATTTACAGAAGGGTTAGTCATGACTACAATACCGAAAAAAAAATCACAAAAAAGTAATATTTGTAGTCTTAGGACATGAAAGACCATCACAGGGTGTCAGTTTTTCCGATATTTTTAAAAGTCCTTATAATGTGAAAAATACATGACAAAGATTTTTTTTCACATTTTTCTCATAACTGTCATGACTTGGCCTATCACCCGTTTTCGGTTTATCGTTGATTTTTGGGACACCCTGTATATATGAAAAAAATTCGCGCTGGTCTGGCTAACGCCAGAGCAGCGGTCGACTTTTTCTCTTCCTACTATTAATTTTATCTAATCGTTTTTGTTTTTCATTTTCCGTCTCAAGTAACCGTCGTCTGATCATTCGAGAATTATCCCTACTCAGTCTACCCATCAGTAAAAATCTTAAAATTAAACAATTTTAAACAAAAAAAAAACGACTTCAAAAGGTAAACTAAAATTAAACAATTTTAAACAAAAAAAAAACGACTTCAAAAGGTAAACTAAAATCAACAATTAAATTTACTTCGCAAAAAGTAATACTATAATTGATAGTAATAAGTATAATTACTTAGGTTTTGCAAATACGATAAATAAAGAATAGGCGTAGGATAGTTTGTTTTCAAGATATGAGATGTCATAGGTACATTTAAATTAGAAAAGTTATGTCAATATAAGTAAGATTTATGTTTTTCATGATATTTTTATTTATTAGTTTTCATGCTAGGGTACGACTTGGGTTTTTTCTTTCTTTTGGACTTTTGTTATTTTGTCGTCTAAAGGAAGTTAGTACTTTAACCGTCAAGTCCCAAAGTAGACTACATGTTTGTTAGCGTAGGTAATTAATAAATAATAAGTTTTAATTTAATACCCCAAACATTCATGACAAAAACGGCCAATATTTGACAGTAAACTATTATTATTACTCCATCGGCCTACTTCTTTTGCCTGTGGACGTCTAATACAGTGTACAAAGAAGCATTACTATAAATTAGTGATTTTAAATATCCAAATGACAGTGTTCATAAACTAAAAGTGTATTTAAACTGCTGCCCTAAATCAGTTTTCCACGCGTACGAAGTCGCGGGCACAGCTAGTATTATAATAAAAGTCAGACTACTGTTGTGTTTCCTCTTAAGGCCTCAGTCATCGCTGCACCGCTACATCTTATAACATTTTTTTGATGCTGAGATGACTAATTTGAATATAATAGAGCATTTAATATTATCATGTATTTAATATTATCATTTGCTGATGACACTTCACTAATTTTCAATGTGAAGCGACGACAGTCGAACTATGACGAGGTAAACAGTTTATCCTGCCAAATGTTAGGCAGGTCCAAACCAATGTACTATTAAATGATGAGAAAATGAACTTAGTAGACACCAATGTATTCCTTGGTATAACACTAGACTGTAAATTACAGTGGGGTCCTCATATTGTAAAACTGGCAGATAGGCTCAGTTCTGCAGCATATGCAGTAAAAAAAATTAGAGAAATTTCAGATGAAGATACTGCGAGACTAGCTTATTTTAGTTACTTTCATAGCATAATGTCCTACGGCATCCTTTTATGGGGAAATGCCGCGGACATTAATACTATATTTGTGCTATACGTTCTATTTATAAGTTGTCATCTTTTGAATCTCTGAGAGAAAAGTTTAAGGAAATAAGTATTTTGACCGTCGCATCTCAATACATTTTGGACAATGTGTTGTATGTATTGTATGATTTCAGAAAAAAAAGCGACGACCATTGTATTAACACTAGAAATAAGCACAAATTAGATATACCAGTGATTAGACTTAGCAAAGTAAGTAAATCTTTTAAAGGTCAATGTATACGCCTATACAATAGAATCCCAGAAAACGTTCAAAATCTTTCTATAAATAAATTTTAAAAATTAGTTAAAGAACGTTTGTGTGCTAAAGGTTAATAAAAGGTTGATGATTTCATTAATGATTGCACACCTTGGGAATAAGGTGCCTCTATGCTAGTTTACAACTTTGTACACTTTGTTTTTATAATTTTACTTTTAAGTCATAACACTGTTATGTATATTATATATTTAAAAAAAAAAGAACAATTTTCCAATCTTTTTGCTAAAAGATGGCCCCGCGCGAGTTTCTTACGCCGGTTCTTCTTGCCGGGCTAGTTTCCGAACCGGTGGTAGGCATCATGTAGGACAATTCTATAAGTGTTATTTAATAACCTATATGGAAATAAAATGTTTTGAATTTTGAATTTTTGAATGTTGTGTTTCTCCGCCATCGCATGCTATTCCAATTTACTCTAAAATTGATCACATTCAATTTCTTTATTATTTTTTAAATACTACAGAAGAAGAAGGAAACATTACCACAAACAGCGCAAACACCACAGACGTCCCAAAAAGTACAAACATCACAAACACCAGAAACGTCCGCGGCCCTCCAGCCACAGACCTTTCAACTTAGATTTAAACTTCTCCCCAAGTAAGTTATAAGTTATTTGTAATTTGAAATCTCAACTGTTATTTTGTAGGTAAAGTATGTGGTAAAATGCAAAGTATACTCGTTGTTCCCAGCTATAATAAAAAAAACTCGAAACAGACGCGTTTCTGTATACATAAACTACCTACTTGTCATGTGTCAAATAAAACTACTTGTAATGTTAAAAAGAAAAAAACCTTTCAAAAAACCTATTCGGCAAGTGTCGACTTTGTAGAGCATTTTTGTCGAACTCGAATCTTGCTTGAAGTAAGTATAATATATTATAATATAGCTGACGCGTGCCCACTTCGTGAACCAGTGATGAACCGTTTAAACCTTCCCGGGACTTTCACGAATATTTCAAGACTAAAAATAGTCGAATCAGGTGTTCTCGAATTTTAGCAAGACTGACGAACACCAATTCATTTTGTTTAGTACTGTTGTGTGTCAATACTAAAAATCTGTATTATTTTGGTTGCACTCAGGTGTTAACTTCTATCTTGTTTTTGACGTATGACTATGACGTGGACTTGTGACGTACTTCAAGTACAACAAAGTATGGCATGGACCACACGAAATAGTATGACCTCAAAGCAATAAAATAAAAATCTTCAGATTATACAACAAAGCTCTCTGCCGTGTCCGTATGTCTGTTCGTGCTAAACTCAAAGACAGTATACTGCACCGATTCTCTTGCTGTTTTCACCAATATAATACAATATTGTCTAAGATTGGACACGGTGTCCAGATACAAGGTTTGCCGGTCCAGCAAGTTATTGATAAACCTAATAGCGTAATCTTATATGTATAAAAATGAATTGCTGTTCGTTACTCTCGCTACAAAGTAGATAATAAACTCGCTAAAACTCGAGAACGGTTGAACTGATTCGGCTATTTTTAGTCTTGAAATATTTGTGGAAGTCCAGGGAAGGTTCAGCTAGTAATGTATACATTCCAATATTACGTACTATCTTGTAATCTGTGGTATATTTAATAATCTAGTTGATGACAAACTACCCGCATATTAATGTAAATAATAATAACAATTTCAGACGTTGACGTGAGCAATAGTTATTGTAAGTATTATTCATTATTAATGATGCATAAAATTTTCATTTCTTATTTTGGGTACAATTAACCCAAAAACTTATCTTGGCTGAATTTAGACCCTGGTTCACCTGCTGCACCTGAGCCACCAGTCGCACCTGCGGTAGTCGACGCAACTACGGCACCGGAGAACTTGATCGCCTCGAGGATGGATGACTCGTACCTACCGTTTTTTTAATAAGATTCTGTCCATGTGACTACACTTAAATTCGAACTTAAATCGTGGTTAATCCGGAAAAGCAGTGTCTGGGGGGTATACACTGAAAACTAGATAATCATTTGAACGAGGAAGAGATATCATTATTTTATATTATTATGATATTTCCTACAAATTAACGTAACAATGAGTTCAATCAATGTAAAGACAACTGGATCCTGCTTTCCTTATCATGTTACACCTTCGGAATATCTCCTTTCCAACAGAAAAATAATCATTAGAATCGATTCATAAACGACAAAGTTATCGGATGCTATCGGTGAACACACATAAAAAATATATTATACAGTAGAGTTGAATAACCAGTGACAAACCTGACTTTTTTGACCGAGGTTTCCAAATTATTTTTCAGTAACATTAAGTTCTACTTACTACTTACTGTTTCTTCTGTCGTGACCACAAAATACTTTTGGTGACGTAGCCTACAATATAACTTATTAACTATAACATTATTCGAAAAGTAAGGCTTTCTTGTTTTTTTTCCATACCTAAACTAATTTTCCATACTAAAGGAAAATTTTCCTTTAGATTTAACCCCCTACTTTGTAAGAAACTAGAGTTCAACCAATTTTCATTAAACATATTATTTTGTAATGAAAAAAAATCCCTTCATTCAAGCTACGATGCACAGACAGACACACACACGACTCGTCAAACTTAATATACCCCTCCGTTTTTATTGTGGCTTAATACATAATTACTAATTCGACCATTAATATTCGACATTTTTAATTTCAGCCAAGAATCTTCTGGCGAAAATAGGTAAGTGTCTAAAACGCTAGGCGTTATTATTTGTTTTTTTTTAATTGTTTGAATTTTTCGAGATTCAAGCTTTTTTATTTTTTGTAATCTGTTTGTACCTCTAATAGATTTTCGTTGTAAATATAAGAAATTGTATTTATTTCTTTCTTCTGACGAAAATAGTTAAGCGTCTAATACGTTAGAGTTATTATTATTCGAAAATGAATTTTGAAATTTAAACTCTAATAGTTATTCTTTTATTTTTTTTATTCTTTTATTTGGAAGTATAAGAAATTGTTTTTATTTCTTTAGTGACATTTTTTCATCATATACTTACTTTAAAATAATTCTTCTATTTTTCATGCTGTAGACATTAATAATACTTTTGTAATCGATAGTCTTAAGACTCATCTAGACAAGAATCGAAATCGAATCGCGGATCGATTCAATTTACATTTATTAAACGAACTGAAATATTTTAACATCCATATTTTTTTCAATCAGAAGCCGATTACACAGATACCCAAAGACAAAGATTTCAAAGTCGAATCTTCTAAAGAATATAGAGAAAAAGGTCCATGAACTGGAATCACCCCAGTAAGTGAAGTCCTTATTCTTTTTACCCGACTTTGGCAAAGCAAAAGGAAGGGTATGATTTTGGCAGTCTATGTATGTAAGTGTGTATGTCCCCTCGCAGCAGCTACGTTACTGGTCCGATTTTAATTAATGAAGTGTTAATCGATTCGTAATGATACCGCAAGTAACATAGGCTGTATAATTTTCCGAAAAAATGTGCATTTTGAAAATTAAACCTCAAAAGTTAAAAAATGAATATGTTTTGAGTTACTATTTTAATACAAAATATGTTGATGAAATCAAAGAGACTTAATGGCAGTATATTATTAATATAAGGTGGTCGGTAGAGACCAGTCACTAGTTTACCCTTCTCTAGGCATTAGATTCAAAACCACCAAATATAAACTGTAGCCGCATAGTTGGTAAAATTAGGAATAACAAATTAATTAAAGAAGTAATAAATTCCATTAAATCATTCATAATTCTCAATTTAATAACATGATTGTATATGACGTACGACGACGGGTTTTTTTAAGTAGCACATTCGGCTTTTACTATGCTAAATTCATTACCAAAATTTCATTTTCATTTGTTAATTATTATTTTTACAATAAATAAAATTTTTATTTTACGACATCAAATTGTTAACCGAGAAGAATTTTAGTTAATCTGGACTTTTTTTAATTCAGCGGCTAAGGTGAACTAGGAGGACTCGTAAGGCACGTAAGTACCTACTTATTCATTTTTATAGTTCACGTAGGTACCCAAAGAGTAGAAAACAGGACCCTATTACTAAGACTCCGCTGTCCATCCGTCCGTTCGTCTGTCACCAGGCTCTATGAACCGTGATAGTCAGATATTTTAAGAAATTCACAGAAGTATTTCTGTTGCCGCTATATCGACGAATACTAAAAATAAAACTAATATTCAGAGAGAGTTCACTCAAAAAATGCATTTTAAAACCGGCCAGGTGCGAGTTCGACTTGCACTTGGCCGGTTATTTTATTCATAAATATATCTTTTTTTCAGGTGCGATTTAAATCAACGGACGCCTATTCGATCGGATTTCGGAAATTATAGAAAGGGTTATTGTATTTTATTTTATTCAAAAATTGTTTTGTTTATTTTGTTATCGTGTACAAATAAAAACTTTAATGATTTGATAAAACATTATTATTTTATGAATTTAATCCTATCAAAGAAAAATGATTACCTACTCAAAGCCTCTTCGCCTGGGTCCCATCATCATGTGTCAATAGGCCGAGCAGGAACAATTATATTATTATTGACATGTTTTCCCGCCGCCATGGCATGATGATGTGACAAAATTCAAGTTTGGATGTCCGATTTCACGCCGAATTCCTTCAGATGGATCAGAGAAAACATTTATAATACAATTACTAAGTTTAAAGGTAATAATTATAATTATTATTCCTCTTCATAGCGATTTGGTTACACTGTGTAGATTAAGTTTTTTATGTAATTCTTTTATTGATTTAATAAATTAAAATTAAAATTAAATTACATTTATCTTCAATGTGTGGTGACTTGATTTCCAGTCCTAAGTCATAGGTCCTCAGTATGAAGAGGACTAGGATTTTGTCACATACCTACGCTAGTTAACTACGAGTTCACGATGTTCAAAGATAGTTTTTTTTATTACTTTAAAAGCTGACGTGATCGCGAGTACTCTTAGGTCTTATATTAGCGATAATCAGTTCGCTGACTGATTGATAATAATAATTCGAGGGTTACTTAAAATGATGCAGCGTTTATTTCATAACAAAACATTGTACTCAAGTTAAATTACTGGGTAATTTGATTTATATAGAGGTTGGTTAAATTTTACCCATATTTCTATTAAATTATTGTTTCTTTAAACACAAAGGCGGGCATTTTATTGACTCCAAGAGAGCGTATTAACGAAGTTATATTTCCCGAAATCGTTGACATCCTTCCTTTTTACCCGACTTCGGCGAAGCCAAAAGGAAGGGTAAAGATATTGGCAGTCTATGTATGTATGTATGCATGTATGCATGTATGCATGTATGCATGTATGCATGTATGCATGTATGCATGTATGTATGTATGCATGTATGTATGTATGCATGTATGTACGTATGTATGTATGTACGTATGTATGTATGTATGTATTGTATGTATGTATTGTATGTATGTATTGTATGTATGTATTGTATGTATGTATGTATGTATGTATATATGTATGTATGTATGTTCCCTCGTAGCGGTTAAGCTACTGGTCCGATTTTAATAAATAAGGAGTCAATCAATTCGTGGTGGTCCTGAGAGTAACATAGGCTATATAATATTTTTTTTAATTGGATTTTGAATATTATACCTCCAAAACTATCTTTAAAAAAAATTAAATTAAGATAATTGTTTCGTGTTTGGCATCAAAAGATAGGTCTTGGCAAGCACATCACGAATATGTATTTAAATATTTTATTAATTATTACATTTTATTGTTAAATTCAAAATAAACGTTTCAAATGCGGTCGTACAATTATGTAGTAGTATCTGGGAGTTGTTTAGTTACTTACTATGTAAAGCCTTATATATCTACTTTGTGGTAATGGAAACTTCAATGAAAACATATTTGATCATAAAACAGAAAAATATAAAATAAAAAAAAGTTTAAAAATTATAACCCGACTTCGCGAAAAAGGGGTCTCAAAGGCTGAAACAAGAAAATAATTCAATTTAAAATCCAGATATGCATAGGTACAGAAATGGTCAATGTAGAGCCGTGGTCGTACCCGCTAAACAAATCTATAATATTCGTCTGCTGTAATTCAACATCGAAAGTTGGGCATTTTTTTTATCCTTGCTAACTCTGTTAGCTACCACAAACAAGAGTTCCGTCCAAGAAATTCTTGGGCGACTCATCAAAATGAAGGTACTCACGAAAAATTAGCTTGATACTAATCAAGTGAAAACCATGTATGGGGGAACCCTGACTATAGGTGGTGGTAGGTGTAATAGAATTATAATAATAATAATAATAATATCTATGGATGCTTCACACCACGTCTATCTGGCCCTGTGCTAAGTATCCGAAGAACTTGTGTTACAGGTACCAGACAACGGAAATATATATAATACTTTTATACTATACACATATTTAAGATTTTTATTATATTATACACAAATTTAATACACATCCATGACCCAGGAACTTTGATAACTTTTTGTTCCCTCGGCGGGATTCGAACCCGCGACCTTTCGTTCGAGCACCAACGCGCTCAACCAACTGCGCTACGAGGTCGTCAAAAAAAATTTGATCACAATTAAGTAAAACTGTTTATATACAATCAACGAAGCGGGTACGGCCTACGGGTCAGCTAGTAAATAAGTCATGGTAATTGACAATGTATTCTTCCCAAATGTGACACATTCAGTTTTTCAAACACTAGACATCTTATGCAAATCCTGTCTGATACGGTCTCGAGTTGATATTGAAAGGGTATTGATGTGGAGCCAGGAGCGTGACAGTTCTGGTGAGGACCAAAAGGCTCCCTGGGGAGTGGGGAGGCCCTGTGAAACATGTTCTATTAAGAGGAAACACCACGAAATTTTTTCCATACAAAAATAGGGGTCTAGGGGATTTCTATTTCCTCCCTGGATAATGCTGCTAGAGTAACAATTTTTTTTCTGAATATTTATGGATATTGTTTGTACGTCCCTATTTTTTCCTTTTTTTAATAAATTAATTATTAAAAGAGATATGGACGTTTAAAAACCTAAAAAAAATGGCCAGACTCTCCGCTATGTTTAAATATCTAGGAAACAGATTTGACTACAATAAACAACAAAAGCAAAAAATAGGAACCTGGCTCAATTCCTTTTTTAGCTAATACAGAAAAAAATATTTAAATCGGTTAAGTTTTGGAGGAGGAAACAGGAATCCCCTAAACGTCGATTTCTGGTACTTTTAATAGGTAATTTCAGTCCAAGTTGCAGTTGTCTCTATCGCGCTAGTGCTGGCTAGATAAGGCACTGCGAGACAGCAATAGATTTTATAAATACCTATTTTGTATTTCTCTCAACCGTGGTGTTTCCTCTTAAGCTCAAGACACACTGAATTGGCAACGACGTGACGTATATGAATACCTTATACGTGGTATATAATATAACCTTACCGTACCTATAAAGACTTTAAGGGGCCATCCACAAGTTACGTCACGTGTTAAGGATGAAGGAGGGGGTCAACGAAGGGTGACATCGTGTGACAACTGGACAGGATCCTAAAGTTTGAAACGTCGCATTTCACAAGTTTTCTTCTTTTCTTTTTTTTCAAAGCAAATGAAACAATATAATATAATGTATATTTGAAAAATATTTGATGTGACAATATAGCCTCACAAATCAAATGTGACAAAGACTTTCGACTTAATTGAGAAATTCGTGTGACGTAATTTATGGACGGTCCCTAATGATATGTTTGATTGGGGTATATTATTATCTACCTTGTGATTGGAGTGACCAATTATAAGTGACTACTTTTCTACCACTACATAAATAAGTACCTAAGGGGATACAAAAATTGAGAAATTCGTGTGACGTAATTTATGGACGGTCCCTAATGATATGTTTGATTGGGGTAGGTATATTATTATCTACCTTGTGATTGGAGTGACCAATTATAAGTGACTACTTTTCTACCACTACATAAATAAGTACCTAAGTGGGTATAAAATAGTTTAATATTTTTTTACCCGACTACGGCGAAGAAAAAAGGAGGCTATGAGTGTTCAGATGTTCCCTCGTATCTTCTAAACTAGTTAAGATAATTAGACAAATGAGGTGTTGTTGGAAGCTCCTTTAAAGTCCCTAGGATTTGTCTGTGCACTTTAGGCCGGGACATAAAAAAAAGAATTTGGACATGATATTTAAGAAACTAACAGCACTAAACGATTTTTTTAACCAGGCATTACTTATTTCAAATAGTATGGATGAGCCTTCGCAACGATGGAAAAACGTTGCGACTGCGACTACTTATTGCTGTGTTTGCTCATTGTAATATCTATTTTTATTTTATTGTACAAATAAATAATTTTATATATCTCTATCTATCTATCTAATTCCAGATTTTAACCATTCATTGAATCGGTACTGCATCTATTCCCCCTGATTACTAAAACGTAGTGATTATCTCTTTGCTGATTACCTAACTCCGATCGCTTTCCCGTCTCTCGAGATCAACTGTCATTGCGACGTTTAAACTTTTTAAAACACGATTTAAAAAGTTGAAATATCATAATTTTGGCGTTTTATCTTTTTAAATCGTGTTTTAAAAAGTTTAAACGTTGCAATGACAGTTGCTCTCGAGAGATGGGAATGCGACCGAAGTTAAGTAATCAGGGCCCAGGTCACAACAATTATCACCAGTGCTGAGTAATGTGAGTTGTAAAAAAGATTATATTATGTCAAAATTCAAACGTCAAACTATGACGTTGACATTTGTATTTTGCAATGGCATTATGCATAGAAATATGAGAAAAATGCTCTTGTGGAAATATTAATACTAAAATATTTTATGGATATATAGAAGAATAGAAACTATACTCAGAGCAAACATAAATAATAAAATACATATGTTCTAAATTATGTCTACGTTCATTAAGAAATTTATAAAGTTTTAAAAAAGTCAATAGAAAGGCTCCCCTACTCCAAGAAAATACTTGTTACAAATTTGTGTTGTTAAAAATTAATAAAACAATATTCTTCACGATGATGGATAGCAAAGCATTAGTCATGACTGCTTTAAATGGAATGGATAAATCGAAAGAACTCCAAAAAGAAATTCTTATGGAAAAGCTAAGATCCAAAACTTCACAATACAAAAACCTAAACGAGACTTCAAAAGCAGTTCGAATGGCTTTATTGGTATGATGTTTTTTTCTATAGTTTTACCTTCCTACTTGATTTAACTGGATTATTGAATAAGTTATTTCATTTAACCAATGATTTTAAACTTTAAAAAGCACATTTGTTTCCCAGGATAAGAGTTGGGCTATTGATAGTGTTGAGCGTATGACTCTCCAAAAATGTTTGGATAGTCTTCAACATTGTATTAAAGTGAGCTGTTTACAGAGCCTTATTGAAAGACTGGCATGTTTGTCTAGACAACTTGGGTATGTATTGGGGAGCCTAGCTGCACCACCATGTCTTATCGTATTATACTATACTTCTATTCAATGTAAACAAAAAAAAAACATCTCAATTAAGTAATTAATTGTAGGACAGCGAATAAGTAAATTTAAATTGGCAGCATTATAATTTATAGCTGACCATACTGAGTCTTGTTTACGTTGAATAGGAATGGAGTTAACATTTGTTCAAATATATTCCAATTACTTTCTGAAATTCAAACTGATTTCCCTATTTTTTTTGGTTGTGTGATAACTATTGTAATCTTCTGTTTATAGAACTATTGTAACACTGTATGTTTTACTGTGGTCTTTGTTTTTGCAGTCTCAAATTTGTAGTCGGTGCCACAGGAGTCAATTTCTTTATATCATCAGACATGTTTTACTTGGAGATACTTGTTGAACACGACTCAGGTTCCGTAAAGGATGTGAAAATTCATCACGAGGGCAAGGTTAGTATTGTTATTAATTTAAACTTGATGTTATCGTCTGCAATAGTTAAATCATATTATAAAGTATATAAAATAGTAATGAAATATAATGCACGTCTTGTTTTTTTTAATGAAAATAATAGAAGGATTGATCATGGTAAGCTATTGCCATTACAGACACTCGCAAGATTAGCAAACATGCATTCCTGGTCATTTTTTATTTATTTATTAAGGTAAAAACAGATTTTTACAAAATTTAAAACTATTTTTAAATTTTTACTTTAAGTTACAACATAACCTACTTTACCATTAATTGCTACATGTAATTAAGTACTTAGAAAAACATCTTCAAGTAACAGTCTCCATCAGAAACAATATAATATGACTATACACTTAAATTGATACCTAACTTAAAGTCAAATATAGATTTATAAATTAAAGCAATTCTAGCACTTGTTTCTTATATTTGGGTAGCTTTGTAAGGAATATGTCAACATCATTCAATTTTTTATTGTAATGTGAGCAAGAGCGCCTGAGAAACGTATTTTTTGCGTAATTAGTGTGGCAGAATGGAATATGGAAGGTGTCCTTGGAACGTGAGGAGGTAGAACGGGGAACCTTAAGATTTAGCATTTGTAATAAGTCGGGGCAGTTGATTTCATTCCTAACTATTTTGTATAGAAAAGTAGCGTCCAGGTAGTCACGTCTGGAATACAGAGAGAGCATACTTTACTGTTTAGTGCTTTTGGTGTACTCTGTGTATCTGTGTCCAGAATGATTGTCTAGGTATTTTATGAACTTCTTCTGTACCTTTTCTAACCTCTGAACGTGAACAGCATATTTGGGACTCCAGACTACACTACCAAATTCGAGGATGCTACGCACATAAGAAGTGTATAGCGTCTTCAAAGTGTCACCCCTACGGAAAGGCTTACTGAGGCGCATAATAAGGCCTAGAGTTGTAAGAGCTTTCGTCACAATCTTATCTATGTGTAGATTAAAATTAAGCTTAGAATCCAAATAGACGCCGAGGTCTCGCACCTCCGTAACTCTTTTATTGAATTTCCCAAAACTTGGTAACTATGAGACACCGGATTATGCTTCCTTGTAAAAGTTATATATAGCAACATTTATCGGTGTTTAGATATAGTTGGTTATTTGCACAGTATAATTCAAATAACTTTAAATCTTCCTGTAGATGTTCGCAATCATCCAAGGAATCGATTATTTTGTAAATTTTAGTATTGTCTGCGTATAGTAAATGTTGGGAATTTCTGAAACAAGTCCTTAAATCGTATAGTAAGTATATTAAGAAACCTCACCAAAGGCGAACTGTTTCCTATAAAAAGAGGAGTCCGCCAGGGCGCCCCCTCTCGCCAAAGCTGTTTGTCTGCGTCCTGGAGGAAATATTTAAAAGTCTTGAGTGGGACAAATTCGGAATAAATATAAATGGCATCAAAATAAACCATTTAAGGTTCGCAGATGACATAGTTCTGATAGCTGAATCACCCAGGGAATTACAAAACATGATCCAAGATCTAGCAGATAGGAGCAAGACGGTAGGGGCTAACCATAAACAAATCCAAGACCAAAGTCATGACCAACCGTCTAGAGACCAAAATAAGTGTCGAAGGGGAAAGTGTGGAATATGTTCAAACTTATATTTATCTAGGACAACTTATATCCTTTAGCGACCAAATGGACCAGGAACTGGACCATAGAGTAACCAATGCTTGGAGACGGTTTTGGTCACTAAAAGACATCATAAAAAACAACCAATACTCCATAGCAATTAAAAGAAAAGTTTTTAACACCTGCATTCTGCCTATTCTAACATATGGATGCCCAACATGGACTGTTACAAGAAAACAACTCCAAAAACTTAGATGTTGCCAAAGATCAATGGAACGGAGCATATTGGGTTTTACCAAGAAGGATAAAAAAAGAGCTAGAGATCTTAGGAAAATAACAAAATGGGAGGATGTAGTGGAAAAAACTAATACTGCAAAATGGAGATGGACAGGCCATATGATGAGAAGCAAAGAAAATGGACAAATAGGATGACGGAATGGGTACCGAGGCTCAATGCAAAAAGCAAAAGAGGAAGACCAAAAATGAGATGGTCAGATGATATGAGAGAGGTTGTTGGCCCACTATGGGTCCGATTAACAATGGACAGGCAAAGATGGAAGGAGACAGAGGAGGCCTTTGTGTCAAAAGGACACGCTGATCTAATATAAATACTATATTATTATTATATATAAATTAATTTCATGTAATCTAATCAGCAAATAAAGGTTTTGAAATTGAAACTCACTCAGCAGAAGACAATAGCATTATTTCACACCAAATATATTGTAGGCATCATTGGTTGAACCATCCCATTTGTGCTGAAGCTTGGCTCTCTCATTTCTAATTGTCTTGTTTGTATTGCAGATAGATCAACAAAGTTGTGAGGAACTGGTTCAGTGTATTTCACGTGGAGACTTCGCTGATTTCTCGGCACAACTTGAGGGGCTAATTGCCGTTTATCAGCTCAATGCTGAAATAAAAGTAAGTTCAATAACATTAGTTTATATTATTGCAAATAATTATTATTTATTATGTAACAATATTGGCTACATAATTTAATAAAAACTATTTTAACTTTTTCAACTGTTTTAATTTTTTCAACAAAGAAGATATTAATATATTATCATAGCTATCAAACATGTCTTGTATTGTTATGTTAATATCAATACATATTATTAAAGCAAGTTGTTTGAATTCCCTATGCCTGTTTGTATGGAATATGTTTAGAAGACACAAAACCAATTTAAATGCAGTTTACCCCAGTAGATAAAGGGGGAATCAAGAAAAGTTTATGTATATAATTTGTTTAAAATTTTTGCTACTACTTAAACAAATTAAAATTTTAAAATATTAATTTGATCACAAGTGAAACTGTATAACCTCTTGTCTGTGAAGCGTCCCAATTTGGAACGCTCGCATTTTTTCAAGTATTTTGCGGTGTATAATAGTTTTTAGGAAAATCGTATTTAGAATGAATTATACCTCCCACTCTAAAATATAATTTGGCACGTCTATGGTACAAAAAAAAATTTAATTTGTCTTTTGAATCTGTGACCAGTTCAGTCTGCCGCATTTATCCGCTAATTTAGTGCTGAATTTTATCCATTTTAGGATAAACCATTTATTTATAATTTTATTATAGATACAAGATTGTATAAAAAATAATATTACATCCAGTTATTGTTTTATTTTTTATATATGAGAAAATTAAAGTTGAGTTTTAGGTGACCCATATACTTTCTCATAGAACAGATACAATGAAGTATGAAATCAATCTTAATTGCTGTAGGGAGTTAAAGAAATATATGTTAAGTATAAAATAAACTGTAATTTTCATAAATGTTTTTTAGATTTTGAAATAAAATGGTTTTTCCAAACCTAGGTCTCAAAAATTACTGCTCAAACCCCTATCTGTGAGATATGGGACTCACAGATAAGGATAATTTGACATTTTGACAGTTCACATAATATGAATGGTTAAATTTGCTCAATGGGGCACAATAAATAATAAAAAATAGGTCACAGGTCAGCTCGTTACTTTATAATCTATAACCAATATCATTTTTTAATTTAAGGTCAAATCCAAAGCATTCAGTGCACTTCAAAGTCTTGAAGAAGATCTTTCTACTCTCAAGCAGCTTCAGAGTTTTATAAAAGATCCCTTTGCCCAGGTTCATAAGAGTCCTATTGGGTTTTTGCAAAAAAGAAGAGGAGGCAAGTATTTTTAATATTTTAAGTAGACTGTGATAAGTCACATAATTATTATTTAACATTATATAGTAATTAACTACTTTTTAAATTTAAAATTTAACATTATATAGTAATTAACTACTTTTTAACTACTTATGCATATCATAAGGATCTAAACAATTTTACCAGGGCAGTTAAAATGTGATGCTTTACTCATTTTGCGGATGAGAAAACAAACTATTAACAACTATTCACTAATCACTTAACATCAGGATCCCTCTGTACACCTGGTACATTTGATAAAGAAATATTATAAATGTTAATGTCTGTTTGTTTTGGGAGGTGTTATAAGTAACATGGGATACTTTTAATTGTACGCCAGTGAAGCCGCGGCCAAAACCTAATAAAAATACGAAGTAATATATAATTTGTAGGTATTAAACCCATCTTGAGGAACTCTGCACCACAAGTCGCGGGTTCGAATCCCGCTGAAGACCCAAAAATGTTTCTGGGTACTGGATAATGGATGTGTATTAAATTTGTCTATTATATAATAATAATCTTAAATATGTGTAATAGTATAAACAATATTAAATATATTTCCGTTGTCACATGTTCTTCGGATACTTAGCACAGAGCCAAATTGACGTGTCGTGAAGCGTCCATATAAATTATTATTATCTGTCAATTTACATTCAGGTCACGCAATGCGGCTTACATACTTCGTATCACCTTACGAACTGTTGGACAAAGAGAAAGGCCTGATGCCTTTGACTACGGAGCTGTTGACATCAGGGAAACCGACGCCACCGAGCAGCGTGACTTCTCTAATGACTCCCACCCACACGCCCATAGGTCACTCTGCCACAGTCCTGTTGGAAGGATCCACCGCTAACAAACTGCAACTCGCACCGATTATTGCTAATTCTCAAAGAGCGGGAAAGAGGTATTATTTTGGTTTCCATAATATCGCAAAGTACTTTAATGATTTCGCTCTGTCAGTCTATCTGTATGTCCGGCATTCTAACTTCTGCAATTAGGAAATTTTAAATTATGAAAGGGATCACGCTCCATGCTAGTCTGGGACAAATTCAAATGAGCCGACAAAAAAAAATTTAGAGGAAGACAAACTGTATATTATTTGGCATATCGTCGCTTTATCTTCACAACCTCTTATCTAAGAAACTACAACTTTTCCGTAGAATAAAAAAAATATATAATATTAGATTTTATTATGATATGGATTTTTATTCAAATGAGGTTCAGTTAAGTTAGCTTGTATTATCCATTTGTATATAAAAAATTTATTACTTTAGGTTAATACAAGCTAGATATTATCTGAAAAACATTGATTTTTTAGATACGAGGTTAAGAAGGTAAAGTGACGATACGTGATGATGATGACTATCATGGCAACAGTTATTTAAAAACATTGTAATAAACTTGCAATATCTTAACATCTATTATAAACTTACACAGTAATAATACACAAACTACTTGCAATTTTCCTCTTTATTTGGATAACATTCTGCGCGTACGAAATAGCGGGAAACATATATCTCACACACACATATAATATTATAGTTTTCTCTCACTAGCGGCGGGCCTGTGTACGCGAACCTCGTGCCGCAGAACAGCGCGATGTTGCCGGCGTGCTTCACGCTCAAACTGTCGCAGCCGACCCCGCTCTGTGTGGGGCTAGCCAAGCTCATACAGGCCACTACTGAGGTATTGTTACTGGTTAAAGGGTCAAAACTACACTAAACTAATTTACTATGTATATTGAAGAAAGCACTGTATACTTCGTCGTAATTTAACTATCGTCGCTTCACTTTAAATATTAGTGAAGTGTCATAGGCAAAAAATACTATTTCATGCTTATGTTGAACAAGATAAGGTAAATCATTAATATAGACGAGAAAGACAAACGGACCTAAATAGATCCCCGAGGAACACCTAATTCTACTTTCGTCCCCGTGGACTTTTTACTATTGACCTGTATTCATTGACCCTTTAGGTCCTATTGTTAAGATTTTATGGAAGTTATGGACTCATTTAAGATATCGTGTATAATGTTGTTAATATTTCCTGTAATCTTGCAGGTAGAGATAGCTGGGGACTGGGCTAATCCGAAGCCAATGCTGGGGCTGGTAGCACAGCAGGCGTACAATAAGCTGGCTCCGGGCAAAACTGTGGAATTGAATCTCAGCAAAGGACTATTTGTTGTGAGTATACCTATACTTGTTGTTTGTGCCGTGTGGTGACGGCATTAGAATACAATTATCACCACCCCCGATACTATCCTAGGGGAGTCGTAAGAGGCGACTAAAAGGAAACACACACACATCAACAGCTAGTGTGAGAGAAGGAAAACTCGAAACAAAACCCTGTACCAACCCGTCTAGCCAGCGTGGTACCAGTAGGCTTTTTAAACCTCCTAATTGGAGAGGCCTATGTCCAGCAGTGGACAGCTAAAGGCTGAAACGACGATACCTATACTTGTCATCGTTTCAACTATGACCTCGACCGCTGCTCATAAGCCTCCTCAAAGTATTTCATTGGGGGTAGTTACTTATTTATGTAAACCATACACGCTACGGTCTATCGGAGAGGTCTCGATGCGAGCGACGAGACAACCGTCCGAAAGAAACACTAGAAAACAACTGACGCCACATTCCAGTCTACATGCGTAGGCATACCTACACAGGTGGACCTTTCCAATGGACCTTACCTCAATTTTTTTTTGTCCCTTATGTGTAAATAAAGCAATTTTTTTTTATTTAAATACCTTACCCAATACCTCAGTAGTGGGATGCATGTATGGCGGCCATTAGCCTATACTCGCTACGCTTGGCAGGCAGATGGGCGAGCACAGTTTTAAGATATTCCGTCTGTGGCCTTTTACGACACCCACGGGAAAGATGGTTGACGGTAGTATTAGAATAATTAGCAAATAATTAATTGTCTAAAGGCGCCTCTTTAGCATTCATTAAATTATTCTCAATTGCTAATAAAATATTGCTAATTTCATCGTTCGCAGCAATCGTCTGCTTTTGCGTCCTGTTGCCAGTTCTAAGCCTTGATAAAGTATGAAGAGACGTTCAATCAATGAAAAATTAAATATTGTGAAACACGAAAAATTATAAAAGTTAATTGAATAGTTAATTATAGTAAAATAAAACCTTTTATAAATCCCAGCAGATCGTATTGAAAACCGATTTTAGCAAATAGCATGTAGCATGCTGAGACATGAAAATAGCATGCTAATGAAATCAATGAAAATTAGCATGCTAATGAAATCAATGAAAGTTAGCATGCTAATGAAAATTATTTATAATTTCCATTATTAGTTGACGGGGACTTACTATTCTTACTCCGGCACCCCACGGACCATTTTTGAACCGATTTTAATATGTTTTCCTACTATTATGTACAGTGGCTGCCGGAGCAGTGGCAGTGCTACTTCCTGTGCGAGGGCGGGCTGTGCGGGCGCGCTGTGACGTCGGTGCCGTTCACGCACCCCTCGCACGTGCCGCCCCTGCTGGCGGCGCTGCGGCAGCAGGCGCTCTTCAACACGCTCGTCGCCAGCTGCGTCCGACTGCAGACCAAACAAGGTATTACTGTCATCACGCTAAGCGGGGACTGTGACGAGTAGCGCTATAATTTTATACATTTAAGAGTTGCAAAAACACATCTATCATCGCCATCTAAAAATTTTTTTTTATTTACATTATTAAATTGCTAAGTAATCAAATAATTTATTACGCCAATATTATTAGGTCCTTTACCTTATTCACATACAAAAAAAATATCTCTTTTAGTTTTAATGAGCGTAGCGGTGAGATTAAGTCTAATCACCAATACTTTTCGTCTCTTCCAGTGATAGATTTAGAGACGGTGAAGATGTTCGAGGTGAGCGCGTTGTCATGGCAACACATCTCCGTCTCGCTCGAGCACCCCGTGGATGAGAGCATGTGCACCGTGGAGCTGGACCTGACCGACCCCGCCGCGCCTCGCGCCGCCGTGCACACCCTGCAGGCGCCGCCTCGGGACCATGTGGACGACTTCATCACCAGGGTGCTGCAGAAGAGCCACTCTATCCCTGTAACACTCAGGTACGGCCGCATCCTCCGTCTCTCTCGAGCACTCGCCGTGGACGGGAAATAAAATTACTCATTGTAACGATCGGAGCGAGAGCGCTGCACAAGCGAGCGAAAGGCACGATCGGCTTGAGCGTAATTAATGTTTTGTTATGACATTGTGACGTTAAACCATAGACTTAGAATATACTATACTCGGAATTTTAATTAGATTCCACATTTGACATTAGCTAATGTCATTTTGTAAAATAATGATACCACATTTATTAGTGTAGTGATGAACACAAAAATCGATAAACAATCGCGATTTATGTTAATAATCATAATAATGGTGTGCCAATTAAATACTAAATTATTGATTTTTATTTAAATAAATACATTATTATTGATAATAATTATTTATTAATTGGTAATCACTGCTTTATTGTAATGGTCTAAATGCGTATCCCATGTTGTCAAAGAAGAGGAAAAAATGAGTAGGTTAGATAATATGTTAATTGACAACATCAGACACATCTATACAAATAAGGGCCGATTTTTCAATCGTCAGATACTTTTATGTAAGGAATAAATATGTGACTTTGACAGATTTTGTATGAAACAAATGTTAAAGTCACATGTTTATTCAACAGATAAAAGTTATCTGACGATTGAAAAATCGGCCCTTAATTATATTGAAGTGTCTGTTTGTAACTTTCAATTAGCAATGTTTTACGAAATGCATACTAATCTCTGAAACGGCTGGAGGGATATTGACGAGACTTTCACTGGTAGATAGCTAAAGTTATGAGGATTAACATAGGCTACTTTTCATCATCATCATCGTCATCAAACTAATGATCTCCGAATCGACTGGACCGACTGTTTTTGACCGGAGCATTCACCGGCTTAGCTTATGTTAGTAGGTGTAATCTATACATCTACATTAATAGTATTATAAAGAGGAATGATTTGTATTTTTGTATGTAACGACTTAAGACGAATGGTCAAGCAAATGACCTTGAGTGTTTGGACGTGGAGCTAACGCCATCTATTTATAAATAGTAGTTCAATGTAGCGTGCATTAGGATGTCAAATTATATTTTCACTAGATGGCGCATTTAGCATATTTCTCTGAGTTGAGCAGAGTAATAATAAACAGAGGCTACATTTTATATACTAAATAATATATACTTAGATTATTTTTTTTATTTTATCCCCGTTTAACCCTTATTATTTGTATTAGTCGAGCCATTTTAGTAAGTTCACCTCAAATTCGAGATACCCAATTATAAGAAAAGTATAACAAAGAAATATGACCTTTGACCCTTGAAATTTAATAGTAGCGTTCACCCTACCATATATATAGATTAATTTATGACTGCTAATTTATATATATATATACAGCGTGTAAAAAGAGCAGTCACTATAACTTTCAGATACGATTATACTACCTTTCCTCATTTCGGAAATGTATTTTTTTTATATATTTTTTTGTCAAAAACAAAAAAAAAATATTTTTTTACCATTTCTTAATTTAAAAAAAAAAATACATTTCTAGAATGAGAAAAGGTAATATAATCATATCCCACAGTTATAGTGACTGCTCTTTTTATACTCTTTATATAATATATACAGGCTGTAAAAAGAGCAGTCACTACAACTTCGTGGGGGAATTACCAGGCAAGAGATATATGCATTGCTACTAGTCATTTGCTTTTAATCCACTGTTTTAAAAACTTTCAATAGGCAATCTACAATGTGCACAACACAGCGATCAGCTGATTACGCTGAGAGGTCTATAGCACGCGTAAGACGTTCATTACGTACTAGGGCAAAAATTATAAAATTTAATTATTTAATGCAGAACGTTGTTCCAAACAGTTTAGCCTTGCGACTAAAATAAATAGCAAAAAAAAAATTTTTTTTACAAAAAATAAAGTTTCTAGAATCAGTCGAGGTCCTATAATCATATCCCAAAGTTATAGTGACTGCTCTTTTTTTATACCCGTTATATTATATACATTTTGTTTAATTTTTTACAGTTTACTTCTTACACAGGAAACTTTTGTCTATCGATGATTCATACAGGATGTTACAAAAAAAAATATTCATTTAAATAAACTTGTTTATTATTTTTGAAGTTATTTTTTTTCCTTGTTGGCAATGGGACTTGTTGGCTTGAATGGTAGGGGGCTAATTTTCTTTTTTTAGACTTTTTTTAATTTTTTTGTTGACAGCCTCTGTTATATATACTGTGGGTCTCTAATGGGTATATTTCTCAGATATCTAGGATCCACTAATTCTGGTAGTATGCAATCCATATAGAAGTCTTTCAGCTTTTTTTTTCTGTCTTTCCTCGGCGTTTCTCTCTAAATGCTGGAGAATTCAAAAAATACTCTTTTTGAATTCTCCAGCATAATATCTTCAGCCATATCCGGTTTTGAGCAATTTTCCCCATAGTTTGTTCCATCTTGGGTCAATCTCCTCTAAATATTTCAGAGTCAGTTTCCGACTCTTCATTCGTTTTTCTTCGTTCCGTTTAATTTCGTTGCGTGGACTTTTTCCAACAATTGATTTATCCAGAACGGATAAAGGTTTTTGAGTATTGAATGATACTTTTCTGGTACCTAATATTCTTCATTTTGTTATGTTTTTTCTGTATTTCAAAGAATACTCTGTATCTGTACTTAATGCTAAAAATCTATAACAAAAATTTGTAAGTAAATGATTCCGGCATTCTACTTTTTCAACGGTATAATTTTCATAAGGTCTAGATTGGATTATTTTTGAATACGTGCTGGCGTCCCCGTCCGATATTTAACGCGCATTTCTATACTTTTTTTAAACCCTTGCACCAAGATCTCAGACTACATTCCTGTAGACGGTCCTAAAAGAAAAAACTAAATTTAGTTTTGATTTATTATTAATTATGAAATAGTATAACTATTAGTTATACCTCAGTCAGAGTAATATAATAGTACCTAATACACGTAGAAAACAGGGAAATAAAGGGTACTACGAGTCAAAAAAAAGCTAGTAAATTACCAGAATAATTTTTGTAGCATGTGTGATCTTTTGCCTCTTTACCCTTGTTCTGAGCTAGGACACAAATACAGCAATATTTATTTTTAATGCCATTTTTTATTTTTTAACAACAAAAAAACCCAAGTCAATGAACTGTAAAGGCAAAATCACGAATCACTTTACACGCAGTAGGAGCCAATATTTTGTTGACTAAAGACATGGTTTTTTTAATATTTTTTACGGCTTCCTTTATTGATAATTAACTCAGGTTCATAGCTTCAGAGCTATGGCATATTTCCATGGCAAGCAATTTTTTTAACATTATGTATAACTGTAGGTTTAACTGTATAATAGTGTAGCAGTAAAGAGTAATTGTTTGATGTCTCTGTGATAAGTATTCTGTATGATAAACATTTACATTACAATGACACTGTCTGTACCTAGACTATAATTGTAAATAATTATGCATCTGATGATCATCATAATTTTTATCTTTTCTGTACACGCAGTAGTATCTCGGAATCTTGGGATCTTTTGGGGACTTTCCGCGGTTCCATAGACTTAAAAGTAGGTACCTATTAACTCAATAGCGACCAACTCCTAATAGAACCTATCGTCACCAGGAATACAGCTTCATATCTAATTTTAAGTCTATGGGACCGCGGGAAATTCTTTACATTATAGGTACAATATCAAAAAATATGTCTATTTTATAATTAGATAGGTACCTACTTACTTTTTAATATCATTTGCTTTTGTCTGATTTGCAACACGAGTTCTTCTTTTATATAGCAACTTCAATAATCGTTTGTTACTTTGTTTCGGAATACTTTTATTACCTATGTTTGTTTCAAAGTCGAACCGTAATCACACAACATGTGCAAACTATAATATATAATTTATACAAGCCGGTAATGTCAATTGTCATTTGTCAAATCAAAACAAGACCACGCGAGATTGTATTACTCTATCTGCCTAATTACTGTGCGCGCCGTGCGGAACGGCAACGCTGCATTGTACATGGGTTGCATCGAACTGGCAACGTTGCATTCCATAACTAAACGCCTGATTAAATGTTGTGAGCAAATACTTTACTAGTGGTGTTTGATTTACAGTAGGCACCAAAGACCTTTTATGATATAACTTCTATTTTGCAATAGTATTTGTTACAAATCGACAATGAACACCAAGATACAAAGTAAAGAAGCATGCATGCAAAGATTCATTATAAACGGATAAGCCAAACCAAAAATAAATCCATCCTAAAATATTCATTTTACGCGAGTCATAGCATTTTCTAAAATGTATTTCTGATTACTGAGTAAAGATCGTCAAAATTATCGACAACAACAATATACTTCAAGATACACTTTATAATTACACAAAATTTCTTTATTTCCCCAGTCTGTAATTTAGCTGAAAAACATAGCCTAAAAGTCGTGAAAAACGCATTTTGCTTGACCATTCGCCTTAACTCAAAAAGTACTGGACCGATTTTAATCAAATTCTTTTTTCATTAGAAAGCTACATTATCACTGAGTAACATAGGCTATATAAAAATCAATGTTGCTGTTCATTAGTCTCGCTAAAACTCGAGATCAGCTGACTCGGCTATTTTTGGTCTTGAAATATTCGTTCGTCCCGCGAAGGTTTACACGGTTTCCATGCTCAACGAAGTGGGCACGGGTCAGCTAGACTATAATATATATAAAAGAAAGTCGTGTTAGGTACCTACACTATTTACCTATAGCTAAAGAACGCGAACGTTAGTTTGTTTTAGTCATAAACTATTTTTATGCTCAACGAAGTGGGCACGGGTCAGCTAGTTTATAACAGACAGAACATGTTACAGAAATTGACAGCGATAGCGATGACGGCGACAATAATTTATAAAATAAAATATTACCAAAATACATATATTTGTTTTATTTCTCTTTTTTTAGATATACTACTACTATAAATAAACGAGAGGAATCGATCCGGAAATATTCCATTTCCGTATCGAATAATTTCGCACGTCACTATTTTGTACTTGTCATAACGTTGCAACACTGAATATGTCAAATCTGGAATCGAATTAAAATTCCGACTATAGTACGTACGAGACGAACTGATAGCTCGAAAAGGCTTAACCATTTTCGACTTATCAAAGAGTGTGTGTCCTGTAATTATCACGATTATTTCTTGAATTCACACTCCAATGACTCGATCAGAACCATCATTGAATTCAATTGTATTTAAAATATTCCTCGTTTTAAACAATAAACCCATAATACCAAGATGCGCAAAAATGTGCCTTCTTGACCTGACCTGACAACTAAAAGTTGTTACAGTGACATTAGATTGTCTATCTCTTTTGATTTTGCTGTAATTCTCTAAGAAATTTTCTTCTCGCTTGAATTATTTGTTCGTCTATATGATATCACAAGTCTATGCGTTAAACTTTCCTCCGTAAAATGATTTCACAGACAACTATTATTTCAAAATCTAAACAATTTTATAGGGCGCTGATCAAGATTTGGGAGCGCGAAGACGCGGCTAAACAGACGAACGGGGGATACTCGGCGCTGGACTCGAATTTTAACTGCGGTCTCGGCGGCCTGGACCCTGGGGGCGACGTCAAGCCCGAGCCGGGCACCCGCGGCGTCTTCCCCTCCAATGTCAGCCATCCCCACCAGGGAGGTGAGTGACCCCACAAAGACACTAATCGCAGTTTCAGCTATGACGTCCACTGCCGAGTTCTAGGTAATTGAATCACATAACAAACTGTTCGTATTCTCAACGAGTGGGCACGGGTCTAGTGATTAAATATGTGTAATACAGTCGTCCGAATACTAAAACGCTAATTAAAGTTATTAACCCTCCTATTCACAGGCTGTCACTAACTTAATTTAACTATCGTTTCAATATTCATTCGTTAATATTTAAATAATATCTCTTTTAGGTACATATCTTTCGGAGCAACAGCATCATCTGTCCATGATGTGTCAGGATTCGAACCCAGGTGACATGAAGTCTCAAATGTCCGATGATCGCAAAGCAAAAAAGCGTAAAGCCGAGACTGGCATGTGGCCCATGAACCAAAAAAAGGGAAAGCCGGGAATGAGCGATCTCATTGACTCCGAGAGCGACAGTGAAAACTCCGACGGATATAACGAGGATGAAAATACAATGAACAGTAACTCCACTAATGACGATATTGAAGGCCGGGAGTCGTCCGTGTCGCAAAACGAATTCGCGTCAGATCTAGAACTTTCGGGAATGGACGCTACTGACGCGCTGGGGCCAGACACCAGGGCCTCGTCTGATCTGGATAACTCAAACGATGGGGACGTTGAAGATATAATAAGGTAAGTCTTATCGAGCCGTCAAATTATGTATTATTAGACGATGACACCTATAACTTAACACTATTGTCATACAAAAACAAAATGCACTTGTAAAATGTTTTATTTGTTTATACTTTCTCCTCACTGATTCAATTGCTTTTTCAGGAATTCTTTTCACAGGTCTGAGCACAAAAGGCAAAAGCTGAAAAGTAAAGATTCAGAATCACGGAGCAGATCCGCCTCGTCCCTCCTCCTGGACCTCACCGATGGCAAATCGTACATGCCCTCCTCCGTCAGCATCACACCCATAGGGACGGGGACCTCGAAATCACCGAGTTCCGGATCCGGGTCCAATATTTCGTCCATGTTATGCCTCGACCGCAGACCCGGCATCGAAATAATTCCCATCACAGCGGCCGCGCCTGCCGCCCTGCCCAGCTCCATAACTATCACTCCCATCACATCTTCCCAAGTCAAGTCGCTCGACGACCGGAGATCGGACAAGAAGTCCAGTAAATCAGGCGAGGAAAGGAGCAAAGAGAAAAAGAAGAAACGAAGAAGGGATGACTCGATGGGCCCCCCGGAGAAAGTGCCTCCTAAACAAGACCCTCTCACCAAACCCGTCTCTGTCAGCATCAAGCCGACCGACGGATCCCCGAGACGACCGACCTCTCCAAACTCCATTCTTCGAAAATTTAGTCCGAGTCCGACGCACGGAAGATCCATGTCTATTACTAAATCGCCCAACCCCAGTAGTGTAAAAAATTTAAACAAGCCATCCGGGTCGTCGAGCCACCACAGTAGCCCTCGGAATTCGCCGGTACAGAATAGTCCAAAACATCTCGCCGGCTACTCGAGTCCAAAAAACCACAGCATCTCTTCCCCTAAGCATAGTTCATCTGGATCGGGGAAACCGAGTATGTCAACGTTGAAGTCTGCCACGAGCGGCTCGCCTTCGGGAAAATCGGGTACCACGGGCTACGATTTATCTAAAAAGATGTCCAAAGATAGCTACAGCTCAAGTTCTATGACGTCGAGAGATAAAGAAAAGAAGCATTCCAGTCTGTCTTTTTCTAGTTCAGATAGGAGTAGTCCAAAGTTAAAAAACCCAATAAAGTTAAAACAATTAGAAATCACTCCGGTGACTTGCGACAGCCCGGTGACGGAACCTCTCATATCGCCCCCGAATGTTGAAGTTAATAAATCGAATATTCCGAGCCAGGCTCGTAAAGGCAAAGGCTCGCTGGACGCAGTCATAGACAAATTGACGGCACAACATTGTAGTGTCGACTCGGAGGTGTCATCCAAGTCGAGCTCCTCTAGCAGTTCGGGAAAATTTTCCGATCCAAAAAACAGCACGTCGAGCAGTAGTTTAAAAGTTAGTGAAAGTAAAAATCAAGAATATATGGTCAAGCCGAGTTTGGATGGCATGAAAATTACTATAAATAAAACGAGATCAAAAGATTCATCCAGCTCCTCAAAACTAAACTACTCGAGCTCGTCCAAACAAACGTCTCCTCAACTGACCCCACCGTGTCAAGGTTCGCCAAAAACCCACACAGGCCTGAAACCTGGGGTCATCAGTGGACCCGCCTCAAAAAAATCTCAGGCCATGCAGTCTTCAAAATCTAGCTTAAGCGCTACTCCGCCTAAAGCGAACATTAGTTCCGAAACGTCCGGTTCCGGGAGCCCCAAAGTGCCTTATTCTAAATCATCTAGTAGTAGCTCGACCGGAATGAATTTATCTAAATCTAGTTCGAAATCGAGTTCTGGATCTCCAAAAAACAGTAGCAGCGAAATCTCTAAAATCATCAGAGACAGAGAAAGGGAAAAGGCCCGAACGAAGCTCATGAGCAACTCCGAAAAGTCGATATTTTCTTCCAAGTCGGAACGACATTCCAGCCCCAGTGGATCCAGAGACGATGTAGATGGATTCAAAAATACGTCCAAAGAAGCAAATTTTTTAGTCGAAGGCTTAATCAAACCACTAGATACGAGTAAATTTCAGATACCCAAATTGAAAAACCAAAACACTCCCGACAAAAACAGTCCCGTCTCCCAGTACGACAGTCGGTCTATGGTCAACGATATGTCCCGGTCGATGGACCCGAAGTACCCCTTCCCGCACTTCGACAGCCCGAACAAAACTTTGGAATCGCTTCAGAAGTCCGCGTACCCGTCGATCAACGTCCCGAAGCCGCTGCTGAACATGGGGAACATGAGTCCGAAAACTTTGACCCAAAACAAGGACGCCGCCGATTACTCCAAAACGATGTCCGAAAGTATGACCAAAAGTGACGGCATGCAGCGAAGCAAGGACGATACGAAAGAGTACCCCGGGCCGTACCCGATGATGCCTCTAGATTTTAAGACCGACATGGTCAAGGGGTTCGCGGCCCCGAAGGGAATGTCCGAGAACCGCAAGGGCGCGGACGCGTGCATGAAGCCTCCCGCCAGCGGCACAGTGGCGCGCAGCGGGGCCACCACGCCGCAGGAGGCCGCGGAGATGCTCTTGGACTTCTCCTCGTCGTCGGGCAACAAGGTGTCGGGGCTGGTGGCGGTGCGGCCCGTGTACCCCGCCTCGCCCGCGCTGCTGCAGCTCAAGAGCCCCGCGCCCTCTCCCCACTCCAACTCCCCGGGGATCACCGACGACGAGCTGATCGACGAGGGCGTGGTGGGGCCCGGCAAATGAGTGCTATGCGCTCGCGTAGTTTGGGCATCGTAATTTATTACTAGATTAAGGAACTCGGTATCCATATTGGGAGAATACCTACGGTTTCGATTTGGGACCACGTTTGTAGATACAATATGGATGTCAGGATATTGGTTGCATTGGATGTTATATACAAAATATAAAGCAGCCGACTGGCAATAATTACACTGTGTAAATAAAATGTATGGATATAAGTAAAGTATTCAAATTATAGTTTATAATTGAATACAGTCGTTTTGTATTACTACTTTATTTTTCCGATTGGGCTCTAAGATTGTAACTTATTGTGTAAGCCCCAGTAACTTGATAGTTTTACCTTTTTGGATTATTTTGTAATTTTTAAATTGGTATCTCTTCGTATTTCAACCCCGTAACTTGACCGCTGACGCCGCTATCGTGAACATAGCTAACTCTAAAGATATAATTTGGTGTTGTCCTTTCCTATTTATTCATCCATTCCGACAGTTTCACAATAAAAAAAATCAACTAGGGAAATGTTAAGACCCACGAAATATTTTTGTACCCCCGATAAAATATAGAACAACTAGAAAAAATTGTACATTCTGATTGCAATATTGCAACGCACACGTCATACAAAAAAGTAGGTCGGAAAAAAATTTACGAAAAACTGTCCTATAATCCGTCCTACAAGAAGTGCGCCGTAGGCGGGCACGTTATGCAGCCAAGTTATGAGTAGCAAAGCAAAAATTCTAAAGAAGAACATTAAAATTAAAATACAAAACTACCAATTTTCAAAACATACAAAATATTCCCAGCCCTTTTATCTCTGCCAAATTACTGGGCTTAATAATCGTATTTTAATTTAGTTTTGATACGTATTTATATAAGTAATACACATACTCCGTAATTATAATTATTTTTTAGTACTTCAATGTACAAGGACCTAACATAGAGACGCAATTTTTATAGAAATGTAAAACGACTCGACTAACGGTGAAATATGTGTACTCTGTAATTTAAATTGCTGTGAACCGAAATACAGTAAAGTATAATACTAGAAATTTCAATTTTACTTTATTACCGTGCAATACGAAATATCAAAGGAACATAAACGTTATTTACAAAATGATTAAATTGGATCTCAACAGAGTACAGACTACGGGGCCTTACTCTCCAAACTGATTCGATTTTGATTTAGATTCGATCGTACCGCGTACTCCTGAATGTTGGACGTTTGTTTATTTTGAATCTCAGTCGATTGATATGATCGGGAGTACAAAAAGTTACGATATAACGATTTTCTTTTTCCTGATTAGTTTCGAAGTAATCCACCAAGTAAAATACCAAAAGCCGTTGAGATCGAACTGATTCGCTTCTCTATTGTGTCGGGAGTAATCCTGCAGGGTATGATAGTGATATTGACTGTGCTACTTTATTGGTCTAGAAATGTAGGTATATTTTTCAACTTACTGTTTTGCAAATTATTATTCACGACCTAATACTGACACGCGACAAGGACGATGGCTACATGAAAGATATTTTTTTTTCTGGGGGCACGGTCGTGCCCCCGTCAAGACGAGCCAAGCGAAGCGCAAGGGCACTACCTACCTTTTCTCGAAAGGTTTCGTCGTTTTTTTGAACTCTCATAACTTTGCTTATGATGATGCTGCATAGTTGAAAATTTCAACATATAATTACACCAGTAAAAACATAAAAAATACAAAGTTTGAATGCTGTAGCTATTATATTTTAGATTTTATCAATGTCTAAAAACCCCAGATTTCGTCACTGACTCATTTATTGATCATCAAAATTCATAAGGTACTTCCTGAAGTCCTAGTAAGCTAATATTATTTATGTAAGCTGTTATTGCTACAAAACCAATAAAAAAATTATTAAAATATAAATGCCGCCATTTTGAATCCAATATGGTAGACGGTACAAAATGGATGTTTAATATGTTTATTATACGGATATGATCTTTAATACATAAAAGAAATATTATATTATACAAGTACATAAAAAAATAAGACCTACTTTTTGTAGGACCGATAATCGGTCAGATTTTTGCTCCATATTATTTCTATCCGACTTTATGTATTTGAGTGCGTTGCACTACTGCAATCAGTATGTTCTATTTTATTCCGATTATTAATCGGTGACCGAATTTTTGTATCATCACTTCAAATCGGTCCGGCATAAGCTCCCACTGATGTTATAATAACGTATTGTATATAGAGGGAGAATTGGAACCATATATACCAATGTTAAAGTTCCATAAAATCTTATGTAAAAAGCGTTCGACACATCGATAGCGCGATGCAGGTAGCTAACAGTGGAATCTATGTTTAGAACTGTGAAACATCTAAACACACATTTATCAACACATTTAACAGTCGGTAACGTTATAATGATAACAATAAACGAAAATATTACACGATCAATGTATAAATAATTTTAGTGTTTAATCTTATGACTATTAACATAATAATAATTAATATGATTTTTAACACGTCACGTCATGACGTTTAAAGATGACCATAATGAAAAGAAAACCTTAAAGCTATTTTTCAAAATTAAAATAAAAACATTTTTTTTCCTTCAAAAATGCTAAGTTGCACTTAGGTTATAACAGCCGTACAAGAATTAGTACCTCTAGTGACCAACAGATGGCGGTGACCGTCGTCTACATACGATATTATTATAGACTTACTGTATTATTTTAATAAGTATCAACATGCTTTATTAAAGGCAATCTCCCTCTAAGTAATTCTTAAATTCTCGAATGTTTATTAGTGTTGAATTTATACTAGTAGCATCCTAGGATATCCAAATAAGAAGTTTCACGCCAGCAATAAAAAAATGTATATTTTATAATTTATATATAATATAACAAATAAAGAAATATGGACGAGACATTTATTTGAAAACTACCTCTTAAAAATTGTGGTGAAAGTTTATACACGGTATAATATTGACGGTGACATCAGTCGACGTCACTAGGCTAAGGCGCTGACTGTTCTATTTTCCGTAAGTAAAGGCCCGGGGTCAAAATAGGTTATCTTTAAATTAAAAAAAGTCAATTTTGCTACCATTACGAAGATTTCATAGGGATTCATTAATCGTTCGTGAAATAAAACGGTCAAGCATCACGTTTTGACTGCCATGTGGCGTAAGTGAAGTTAAGCCTGGTGAAGTAAGGGCGCATAGATCAAGAATTTTGGTTCTACATGAGATCTGACCACTTTTTGATAGATTTTGATTAAGGTGTAGTGTTGAGCTTGGCGATGATCGTATAAAACGATATATGATAACTTTTTCACAGGGTAAGCTGTGTAGGCTCGTCTTGACAACATTTTTACATGAAAATGTTTTTGGTGGGATTAGGTTTATACCTTATGGTACTGTTGAAAATGCAGGCGTCGCGGCGCTGGGCGTCGGCAGGCGTCGCGGCGCTGGGCGTCGGCAGGCGTCGCGGCGCTGGGCGTCGGCAGGCGTCGCGGCGCTGGGCGTCTGCTGGCGTCGCGGCGCTGGGCGTCGGCAGGCGTCCGCTCGGCGTCGCGGCGCTGGGCGTCGGCACGCGTCGCGGCGCTGGGCGTCGGCAGGATACGCGCCGCTGGCCGTCGGCAGGCGTCGCGACGCTGGGCGTCGTGGCGCTGGGCGTCGGCAGGCGTCGTGGCGCTGGGCGTCGGCAGGCATCGCGGCGCTTGGCGTCGGCAGGCGTCGCGGCGCTGGGCGTCGGCAGCCGTCGCGGCGTGCGGCGGCGTTTGATTAAGGTGTAGTGTAGAGCTTGGCTTTATACGATATCTGATAACTTTTTCACAGGGTAAGCTGTGTAGGCTCGTCTTGACAATATTTTTACATGAAAATGTTTTTGGTGGGATTTTATATTTTTAGAAATATCCAGGTATTTAAAATTTATAAACTTTATAAACATTAATTAGATACAAGATAAGTACATCAAAAAATAACAAAGATGTTTTTATTAAACCAACATCATTGGCTTACTTGCATCACATACAAAAACACTGATTATAGTGAGTATTAACTTAAACGCACAAATATAATAGCATATTTTTTACACTACACTGCGGCGGAGACGTGGCGCTGCTGTTGCCGTGGTGTCGTGTGAAATGGGCATAACTCGATGAGTCGTTGATATAATAGGATAAATAAATTTCCACATAGCAAGGTTACATTAATTAATTCGATATTAAGTATCCACTAAACTATTATCGCATCGGCATACTTGGCTTGGAAGTATAATATTTCAGCGTTGTGAGGGATTGTCTCATTTTTCTGCGACGGCTCTCGACGCGGTAAAAAATAATTTATTTAAAAAAGGAAAAAATAGGGACGTATAAATAATATAAATATATATACAGGAAAAAAAATGTTACCCTAGCGGCATTATCCAGGGAGGATCACGCCAACCCCTATTTCTGTATGGAAAAACAGGCGTAGTGTTTCCTCTTAATTATGGAAATAGAAATACTCCAAATCCTAATATGCGAGTCCGGAATGACACTTACTAACTGGTAATTTCCACGTCCAAACTGCCCGTAACCAGTACATGTGCAATGTGCATGTACGATACACCAAAGGATCACACAAAGTTTTAATTTTAAATCGCGGTCTGAAAAAGTACGCACAGCATCGCGTCACATCTTTATGGTGTGATCAGTGGGACATAAATAACCCGACGATTTATTCTTTGACTCAAAACGGGACATTGGCTTATTTAGGTCAAATAATAAACCAATGTCCCGTTAGAAAAGGTCAACGTTAAACCGGCCAAGTGTGAGTGGGGCTCGAGCACGAAGGGTTTCGCACAAAACAGCAAAATAACCGCATTTTTTTAATAAGAGATCCCTAAAATTTATAACTAACGCCTATATTATATACGCCTATACTTAAGGGCAGGTAGTCCATCAAAGTCCGCGCTTTTAAGTTTTTTAAAACAACCTGATACACATGCAAAAGTGTTTTGAGTTCTGAAATAAATATATCGACGAGTCCCAAGAACAACATCGTATGGAAAAATAAGACAAAATGCATTTTATTGCATATTTGTATTCTACATACTAAAAACTATATGGCACTATATATTTTTTATTTTTTTTTCGTTTATTCATTGAAATAATCAATAGAACAATATCTTATTTGAATTAGATACCCGCAAACAAACATGTATTGACATGTACGCACTTGTTCTATGCAACACGCAGCGCGCTCGCAGCGACTTACCATCATTTGCGTGTTTGTTCTCTGCAAAATCAAATACAAACGAGCTCTCCTCAAAAATACAAAGTTTTAGTTTAAAATTACCATTTAGGTTTATAAACAACCATCTAGTGAGTGGTTAAATAATGTCGGAATGGCCAAGAAAGAAAATATTACTGAATTTAGCTCTGCATTTAAATGAAAATTATGGAAGTCTTATTACAAACATTAACAACAACGATAAAACATTTTTAAAAGGTAACTAAGGTAACTAAGTTTAGTTGTGTACATAATATACTGTAACATTGCATAAATTGTTGTATTTTAAAGTTAATACTTATTGTTAACAAAATTACACGGAAACTCATTCATTGTCATCGTTTGTGCATATACAATTTTGTTCAACAAAAATCTAAATACAACTTATAAATAAATCCCGAAAAACCTATTTTACTTTTATATTGATAGACTTTATAATAAGACTACGATTAGACATATTTATTTTCTATCTTATTATTGTTACATAAGCCTTTGTTCGGCAAAATAATTTATCGCATGAGCAGATGCGATTTTTTTCTTCGAAAATTTTAACTAAAAAATATGTCGTATTTTAATAAACAATTTTGTTCGCTGTAAACAATTTTTACATGCGTGTTTGTTTTGTAAAAAAGTATATGATTTAATGTACTTTTTAATCAAATAATATAATTTTTAGTAATCTATATGAATTTACTTATAAATTTCACACTTACATTTTCCTTTTTGTTAGAGACTGGGTGTCAACGGTACACTAAGTCTCGCCTATGCCACTTGGACCCAAGAATATTATGTCGATTCAGCAGTAGTTTGGCATGATGTTTTTGATGAAAATGATAAATTGGGAGAAAAAACAGATCCTCATATCAATAACTCAGATACCTATCATGTTACCTGCGATCATTTTGCTTCACCATCTTTATATTTGTCGCTAGTGATGCATACATTCACCTTCACCTTTAACAACTCATCAGAAATATACATCACCAGAACTTGAAGAACTTACAAATTCGATCCCAATTAGCTACACCTATACCTTTCTCAGTAATATACACAAAAAATGTAATGGTCCCTTTTGTTTTAATCATACTGATTGGATTTATTCATTGTAATCCGCCTGAAATCACCCCGAAGCAAAAAAACGTTACATTTAAAAAAAATGTGGATTTATTAATGATAAAATGATGGTAAAGCTGTAAGTAAGTATAAGTGTTGAGATAAAATTACAGAAGAACTAAAACTGGAATGTTTTTATGGATTTTGGAAGCTTGTTAATAGAGAAAAGCAGTGTATGTACAAGGCAAAGTATGAAAAAAGCGATGTATAAACCGATATAGCACTTTCAATAAGATTTACTTACACTTTACATTTAAATACTTTTTACCACTTGTAATGTCACCTAAGACTATTGTTTCCCGATTAACGTTTGTAAGTCAACGCCTTTTCAAACTCTTGCTGTGAGTGAGAGTATAGTTAAGACTACTTTTCAATAATATGATGTTGAGCATGATCATCGAGGCAAACACAAGAATCACAAATGTTTCATAGACAAAAGCATAATAAAAAGTGTAATAAATGTGATCATATAAATTCATTCGTTTCTGTTGAGTCTCACTTTATTTGTATGGACTAAATTAAACGGTACATTGACGGCAGCCTCAGTATAAACCTAAAGTTGTATATTAGGTTTATACTGAGGCTGCCGTACGATGAATAATGAATGGTGTGATGAATCTATTTACACATTGAAAGCTACAACTGAGCGCCAGTGTCAGGGCGTTAAACTACACACATTAAAATAACATTGAAACCATAATCTTGACTTTTAAATTCCTATAAATATCAATGCGAAGTATGTCACAATATTACAGACGGTAATGATCAAAAAAAGAGCAGGAGGGACAAAGATTCTTAAATTATGATAATTGATCTCATACCTACTATTATACCTAACTATTATATTAAAATGATTAAGGCCTGATCTTTCAATGGCCAGATAACTTATACCAGTCAAATAAATATGCTGCTTTGACATTTGGTTCATATAAACTCTGTCAAAGTCACATATTATCATTATATATTCCTGAGGTAAAACTTATCCGACGATTGAAAATTCACCCTTAGGGGTGACTGTTTAGGTTTACTGATTTAGGATTTCAAATAATTCCTAGAAAGTTCAAAAGTTTCTTTATTTTATTTAATTTAAATATTAGATTTGATTTAAATATAAAATATTTTTATATAAAATAATAAATATTATTTTATAAGCCTAGATGAGAAATGATTGAAAAATAAATTGGATTAAAATTTATTTTTATTAAAGATTTTTTTTAAAAGAGATCTATAGATTTAATGATTTTTATAATGAAACAACTTAATAAAATTTATAGAAAAGGTAGGAAAGTAAATAAGTATTTGTAATAACATTGGCCTTTACTGTTTATATTATAAATTTGAACATGGAGCTCACAATTATTGTCTTTTAAGACATGAAAATTAAACATCAATTCCATAAAACAAAGTCGTATATTAAGATGTATACTAGATTGTTCCGAAGAACAATGTCGTACATTCAGATACGTGCTAGGTCGTTCCGGAAAACAAAACCGTATGGTATCATACGAATCATATTTATGCGAAAATAATAATTAAGTTATCTAATAAAATGTGAAGATAAAGGTATTAAGTTCTTAAATAGCGTTTTGTATTTTTTTTCCTCAAAATGTCTATATTTTCACAAAAAAATTATGATTATACGTACACAGAATTTCAAATGCTCATACTGTAAAACGATAATTTTCCACATACGATTTTGTTCTTGGGACCCGTCGATATGTCTTATTTAAGGATATAATATATTAAAATCCGTATTCAGTTACAAGATTTAATAAACTTCACTCGATAGAAAAAAATCGTAAAGTTAGCTCTTTTCGTGACGGGTTTACAATATCATGACTAAATTACTTATATTTTAAATTCTATTTTTGTACTTAATAAAGCTGCTAAATATTTTTAGTAAAATTCGTAGAGTTAATTCTGATAAAATGTTTGTTTTAATTTCAAAGTTTTATTAACTACGAAATGCGCCAGAGCGGTGGCAATCCCAGCTCGTTAGTCGCCCGCGGGCGTTCACGGACTAATTCTTAATCTGTGTTCACGGACGACGGACCTGCGTCAGTTTATTCCGTGACAATGTCTTCCGCGACAATTTCAAGATCGTCGTGGGCAATAAATAACGCAAGCAAAAGTGCCATAGTATAAGACTATCAGTAGTACTACTACTGAATTTCGCTATGGTAATTCATATTTTGTTTGTATTGGCAAGTAAATACTAATACCTGATAGCGGGTTAATGGGGGGGGGGAGTTTCGTGGGGGTGACTATGGATGGGTCTAATATATACAGGGTGTAAAAAGCGCAGTCACTATAACTTTGGGATATGATTATACTACCTTGTCTAATTCTAAAAATGTTTTTTTTTTTATTTTTTTTTACAAAATTTTCAAAAAAATTTTTTTTTTTGCTTTATTGTTATTATTGCGACAGAAAAATAAGAAATGGTCAAAAGTAAAAAAAAGTTTTTTTAGTTTTTGACAAAAGAAAAATAAAAAAAAATACATTTCCAAAATGAGGAAAGGTAGTATAATCGTATCTCAAAGTTATAGTGACTGCTCTTTTTACACCCTGTATAGTATATATGACCCCTCCATAGTCACCCATATCTCAGCCATTACAGCACCTACACTCCCGAGTGAGGGTTCCTTAGAACCGGGAGAAAAAACCCATCCCAAACTCACTCCCACGAAACCAACTTCCCCTCCTCCTCAGGTAATTTTCCCCTCGGGCCAAATCTCAGCCGTAAGAGCATCTACACTCCTGTGTGAGGGTTCCCTAGAATCGGACAAAGGAGCTCTACATTTTGGCACCGTGCGATTTTCGAAAATCATCCCCTAACTCAAAATATACCCTTCAAAACTTTTTCCATATAATAAATATACAGGCTGTAAAAAGAGCAGTCACTATAACTTTGAGATAGGATTATACTACCTTTCCTCATTTTGGAAATGTATTTTTTTTATTTATTTTTTTATCAAAAACTAAAAAGAAAATTTTTACTTTTCACCATTTCTTATTTTTTTGTCACAAAAATAACAATAAAGCAAAAAATAATTTTTAATTTTGTAAAAAAAAATGAAAAAAGACGTACATTCCTAGTATGACAAAAGGTATCAATCATATCCCAAAGTTATAGTGACTGGTCTTTTTACACCCGTTATATACTGTGTAAAAAAATACATTTCCAAATTGAGGAAAGGCAGTATAATCGTATCTCAAAGTTATAGTGACTGTTCTTTTTACACCCTGTTTAGTACTGTGTCAAACAAAATTTATATTTTTATTATAATAATGAGGTTGTCCCGTATACAAGGTGTAAAATAAATGAGAGATAATAATTTAGGGTGTGTATGGGTCCCGTATGTAGAGTTTACTGTGAAAGTACCAGCACTGAACGAGATACTTTTTTTTATTATTGTATGGGCAAATTTATGATGGTGGGGCATTTCTCGTAGAAACATAAAACTCAAAAGTGAGTCTATCAACGCTGATACTTTCGCAGTAAACTCTATATAGGAGGCACATACACACTCTAAAGTATTATCACTCATTTACTTTACACCCTGTATATTGGATAATCCTTGAGTGCCTTCATTCATCCAAATTTGAAATTGTTTTTGAGTACACCTCTTCCTTTAGTCAGCCCCAGTAAAAAAAATCAAGATGGAATCTGGGGATCGAGTAGGCCACAAATGAGACCCCAAACGACCGATCCATTTATTTGGATATGTGGCATATAAATAAGTGCCGACGTTTGCTTTTTGCATTTCAATAGTAATAAGTTCGTAATAGTATTTAGTAAAACGATGTATTCCATTTATCAATTTTGTAAACTGTATTAAATACCCACTTTTTAAATATAGTTGGCCACTTAGGTTTTAGTACTGTTTTTGTTTACTCAAACATGTCGAAACTATTTTGCTATCAAATTTCATACTGAAAACTTAAATTTATATTTTTTTTGTGAAAGGCGTAAAATATTCTATTCACTCGTAATATTTATGTCTATAGTTATCCTACTGCATATTTGTATACTATGTCGTTGGCGGGGGTCATGTGAGTTCACAAACGCTACGTCCGCGCGGGGCAGCGCACGCGCTGCCGTGATTGCGCTAAATGCCTACTTCTTCAGGAATACCTGCCCTTAACGGCCGGGTACTACCTACTCAAATTTATAAGCGGCTTCTTAAAAACGGGCCAATTTTGCGTCCCACAGGCCACAGTTCATTTCGGAGACATCGGTATAAAGGGACAGTCCCGTTCAAACGGGACGTCTGGTCACGACAGGCATGAACAATTGACATCTACATTTTCGTCACTTTAACGAAAAATGATGACAGCGCCCATACCCTTGATAACGCTACAGATAGGTGGTTGTCCATTGTACCTGCTCGAAATATTGACCCATGGGTCACACCCATGGGACCCATGGGAACATCATCACCTGGTTTCCAAGATCATAATCATGGAAACCAGGTGATGATGTTTTGAGTAACCATTTTTCTTTGATAGGATTAAGTTCATGAAATAATAATGTTGCATCAAATCACGAAAGTTTTTATTTGTACACGTTTCTAAAATAAACAAAACAATTTTCACGGATAGAAATAACCCTTTCTATGATTTTCGAAAGCCGATCCGATACGCGTCCGTTGATGGAAGTCGCACCTGAAAAATAAATAGAATCAATGCTATGATTAATAAAGCCGGCCAAGTGCGAGTAGGACTCGTCACGAAAGGTTCCATAGAAAACACATTTTTTGTATGAGCCCCCCCCTAAGTATTAAGTTTATTTTGTTTTCATTATTTGTCGTTGTAGCGGCAACAGAAATATATCACCTGTGAAAATATTAGAATATCTGACTATCGCGGTTCATGAGATAGAGCCTGGTGAAATACGGACGGACGGATGGACAGCGGAGTCTTACTAAGGCTCGTTTATATAAAACAATCTCGAACCCAACCTCACTTGAGAACCTATTTGACAGATAAAAAAAAACGTTTTTCGCTTCTAAAAATGAAGAACTTTACATATGTTACATACTTTAATTTTTTTCTTTTTTAAAACGTAAAAATAAAATTGTTACAATGTAGATTATACTTCTTTTAATGTTTTTGTTTAATATGAATATGACGGTATAAAAAGAGAAGAAATTAAAGTACTATGTAACTTTAATAAAGTTCTTCGCTTTTAAAAGTGAAACGAAACGTTGTTTTATCTGTCAAATAGGTTCTCAAGTGAGGTTGAGTTTGAGATTGTTTTATTTATTATACGGGCCTAAGACTGGTCAGGGTCCCGTTTTTTAGTCTTCGGGTTCAGGAACCCTAATAATGAAAAACGAATGGGCAGTAGTTACGTACCTTTAAGACGCGTCCACGCTGTTTCCATAATATCTCTATTATATGCTGTTATCCTTAAGTACTGAATTAAAAAAAGGTTTAGATAAATTTAAATTCTTCTCGGTTATTAAAATCAATTTGGTTTCATGAAATCAAAATTTCAGTGAATAATAATAATAATATCTATAGTAATAATAATATAATATAATAATTATTATTATAATGAAAATGTTATTTTTGTGATCATTATTAATTTAGCAAAATAAAAGCAGAATGTGCTATCATAATTGAGAATTAAGAGTGACTCAACTGTACATTAAAATATAGGTTTTTTAAACTGTAGACGTGACAGTTACTAAAAATTATAATATATAAGTTTACTGGCTTGATTTTATCGATGTTTGTATTAAAATGAGACATATTTAATTTAAAAAGAGGACTTATATTGACTTACTGGGTAGATCAGGGATATGCAGATCTATTCCTAGAACCTTTGAACTTAGATCCTTTACAACATTAAGTATCTTTGGAATCTCTGGGATGAGAAGGTCGAGCCATCCCCTTCTGAATAAAAAAAAATGGACGTTATAAAATGTCAGTTCGTATAAAATAATATAAATTAAAATTAAATCGACTAGCTATTAAAATATAATGACGTGCGAATCATAAAAATCGGCCCACGCGTTTGAACTGTGTAGTGCTTCAAAAGAACATACATACATACAGGGTGTAAAAAGAGCAGTCACTTTGAGATACGATTATACTACCTTTCCTCATTTTGGAAATGTTTTTTTTATTTATTTTATTTTACAAAAAGAATTTTTTTACTTTTCACCATTTCTTTTTTTTTTTGTACCAAAAATAACAAAAAAGCAAACAATTTTTTTTTAAATGTTTGTAAAAAGAAATAAAAAAAACATTTCTAGAATGAGAAAAGGTAGTATAATCATATCCCAAAGTTATAGTGACTGCTCTTTTTACACCCGTTATATACATACGTACATACATAAATACATACATATTACATACATACATAGTCTGTTAAACGCTGTACCACTCCTTTGCGACGCGCAATCGGGTAATAAAATAGCGAAGTAACACAACACTATACGCTCTGTAATAGGTACTTTACTATCTACTTTGTTCTAATACTTGTTTCCACCGCCACCTGTTCCCGAAGAATAGTATTTATATTGTAATAAAATCTACCTCAAAAATAATGCAATCACGCTTTACTGAGAAATTTCAAACGATCACACTTTTAGGATTGGGATTTGAAATAGTCTAAATGAGTTTATAGATATAATAATATAATAATAGAAGGCCCGTGTCAATAAAGAAGTCTCAAGCCCAACACTACTTGAGAACTATTTGACAGATAAAACAACGTTTCGTTTCTCTTTTAATGTTACATAGATACTACTTCAATTTCTTTTCTTTGTATACCGTAATATTTATATCATAGATTACAGAAAATATTAAAATAAGTACATTCCATATTTTTATAATCTTTATTTTTACGTATTAAAAAAGAAAAATATTCAAGTAAGGTAAGTGATACAAATAAGGCCTATAATCAAATAAGGCCTATAGTGGGAAAAAGTCTTTTAAAATATATTTACATCAAAAATACTTCACACTTACATAAACAAGAGATCCACGATTCTGAAAACAATCCCCGAAAGGCCCGATCGCGATGACAACCACGGTAAAGGCCAATTGTCTGTCGAGCAATGGTGTTTTCATTGCGCGCTATTAATTTGTCGTCATTTATATCGAATAATATTACGTTATTCTTTAAAGTTTTGTTTCAAGTAACGTATGCGGATTACAATATAACTCATCAAAAAGGTAACTATGACTTCAAATTGTAATTTTTAAAATATGCGAATTAAGTACTGCTTTTAATATTTATGAAGTGCAATGTACTAAATAAGGCCTACTTTTTTAATAGGCCATATTTCTGATCCTAGGCCTTATTAGGAATTTACTCAATTTTAACTTTATTATGTTTGTTTACAGATTGATCATCTTAATCATTTTTAAATTATGACCACCGAAACATTTAAGAATTTATTCTTCTTCAGAAACAGAGTGTGACATCGCAAATGTAAATCCCAACAACGTTACTTAACCTAAGTCTGATGGCGAAGACACTGAAGATGACGAACCTCTGGTTAAAATTGCAGAAGACTGATTTCCAAAAATGTATGCCTACTCCTGACTACAGTGTTGTTAAGGAAATAAGGACCATCCACCTAGGAAAGCTTTAAATTATAAAGGTCAACGAGTTACCAGAGGCTTGACAAAAAGTGATGTAGACGTATTTGTGTTTCCTAATTGTCAGGGAAATTGATTACCTCTACTAGTACTTATTATCAGTAAGACTGATTAATGTTCTTAAGCAAATTATGGTACTTAATACGTTCCAAGGCCTTATTTAGTTACCTTGCTTAATTAAGGCCTATCAAAATATATTTTAATTTTCAATATTTAACATTTTTTTGGAAGATATGTTAATTTGCTATATTTTTTTTGTATGGATACGTTTTTTTTAATATTATTGTTTATTTGTTGTTGATATGCGACTTCAAGACTGACTTGCAATTCAAGCAAAATATTTAGTAAAATAACTTGGGATGTTGCTCAAAGATCTCATGGAAATACTTATTAAAGGCCTCAGAAATACATATTTTATGTAGTTAATACCCTAATAACAATATTTCTATAAAAAAAATGATATAAGTATATAGGCCTTGTTAAATCACTATGTTTTTAAAAGGCCTAAGGCTAAGGTTCCAGAATTACCTCTTTTTAAGTGATTTTTAATTAAAGATTATAATATGTTTTCTTAAATAATAAAAATTTATGAACCGAAGAATGTCTTGCTTTTATTTATCACTATATTCGAATAATTTATCAGGATATGAGTGTTTGAAATTAGGTAGGCCTTATTTGTATCACTTACCTTATAATAATTAATATAAGGTAACTTCATATATTTAAAGAAAAATTTGGTAAAAAAATTGAGTACTTGACTTTACGTTTTGTGGCCCACAGTATCTGCCTGACATTGTGGACAATTTAGAACACAACTTTTCTTCTTACAGTCTGATGTTTTAAAGGACCAAATATGTATTTATAATATATTTTGAAAGCTATTTACTCGTATGTAACGTAGATGCCACATAAAGCATCTTCAAATTATTGGTAAATATTTTTTTCTATAGATGCGAATAAATTCAAAACGCAATTAATATTAATCAATATTTTTTAAACAAAGGATGATTATATTACCAGGCATACAAGGTCAAATGAATAGTATTCGGTCTTCTCCAACCCAGACCTGCCTTTTCCGGATTGACTACATTCTACCTAACTCCCTGTAATTTAGTCTCCACACTCACTTCGGTGTGAGTGTCCTTACACTCTCCCAGTGGACCGGTTACATGCTCATCCGTAGCATGTATCGTCTGTATTGTCAATCAGATGGTCAGGTTGTAGTATTTAGTTATTCCAACGCGAGAATCAAACCCACGACCTCCGAGTCGAGAGCCAAGCTCTAAACCACGACCACGGAGGCGGGTTAATAATAAACTGAATAACGATTATCAGTTAGGCTGTAAGTGAAGTCAGGTAGGCCTAAGAACTTGAAAAAAGTTGGTACTTGATAGCTTCCGCAGGTGCACTCCGTTGCGCTTGTTCCGATGCTTCCTTTGTTTGTATTGAGTATTCCTATTATCGTAATAAAACGGTATTAGTTATTCTGATTGCAAATTCTATAAAAACAACTAACAGACCTGACAGAAATTAATGAATCTTTATATATTATGAACTGGACTAAATAAATTACACAGTAATAATACACAATTTACTTGCACTTTCTCCACTAAATAAAGTAAAGTTTCGACTAAGTCATCATCAGGTGTCTTAGTCGAAACCGGTCGTGTATTTCAATAAATCTTATGTTTAATAACTAATAAAGTGGAGAAAGTGCAAGTAAATTGTGTATTATCACTGTGTACAATGTATTTTCATCAAGAACCTACAGTACATTCAATAACATATTATCCATGGTGGTAGCATGCAGTTTGTAGTTGCTACACATCAATGCCTAGACAATTCTATCCCGTTTGTGTGAAAGATTACTTCAGTTATATGTCCATAAAATTAAGAACCTTCATTATTTAATGCCCCTATAAATATATTTTAATATTGAAATTACTATTCTCAAATTTTTTTTAAAGTAGAAATTTTAAAAGATAGAACGGTTTGTTAATGTTAAATATTAAATAGGGTCAGATGTTGAACAGTGAACCAGTAGTACACACTGGCCCACCATTCATATCTCACGAATGCGACTTAGGCTATTTACGCCGCAAACGCGAATATACTTGTTTCTCGACCCAATCCTAAGTGCCTAATCGACGGCTCGCTCCCGCCAAAGACAGTCGAGAAAAGAGACTATAATCGTTTTGCATACAAAAAAGTTAAAAATTACGTAAGCACCATTTCTAGTGCATTGTCGTTATTGTTTTTCATCACCTACATATTACATTTTTTCAGATATACTATTAACGCATAATAAATGTATAATAATGGTGATTTTGACCGTTTTATTCATTAAGGTATTTCGACTTAGAAGAAAATAAATCGTAGTCGTGCACAGTGGCTCAAATTGGACGGTACACAGTGAACCACATGGGCATTATGCATCTTCACTTTATATAATATTATACTATTAGTCGTTTGGTAGTCAAGAAAAGCCATACAGTTATATTATTTAAGGCAAAGACAAAGTGGGTTTGGGGGTTTTTTAATTATTACTTGTATATTTTGGTCATTATTAGTTCCTTACTATTTTTTTGTACAGGATGGGTCGAAAGAAATCCGTTAAAAGAAAAAAAATTGAGGTCATGGTGCTTTAGTTATGAAAGAAGCTATCAACACATAACCGATGTTTTAATTATTGATAACCTTATTAAACAAATTATATTTCTAGTCACCTAGAAACAAATAAAATCTAAGTGGTTCACTGTAGGCTCACCCCTTGGTTCAGTGTTTACAATTGGTAGTACAGAGTGAACCATTTACCGATTTTTAAAAAAACAGTAACTGTCGAATTTGCAGTAGACTTAATTCAAAGTTTAATAAACAATAACTAATACATATCAAAAAAATCACGACTATAATCACTCTCAGTGGAGTTATGAGCATTCAAACTTTTTCTGGGCCACTGTTCGACAGCTTACCCTACTCAAGTTTCCTATATTTTTCTTTGGGTAGTAGTGGGCACTGGGCAACAGTGATTCCGCGCACATTGTTATTATTATTCGCCAACAGCTGGGACCCCCCATGAAATACTTTGGGGGGGCTTATGTCCAGCAGTGGACGTCACAGCTGAAGTGAACACTTATGTACTAACCTTTGTGTCGAATAAAGAAGAGAGAAGGGAAGATACTGTATATTATGAAGATACTTCGAATAAAACTTTATTTATACCTACAATTTAATTAATTGTCCTATTCCATTTAGCAGTGTACCTACGGTAAAACCAGTAATGGTTTATGTTACACTGTGTAGATTAAGTTTTTTATGTAATTCTTTTATTGATTTAATAAATAAAAAAAAATATTCTTAGTGATTTTAGGTATTTTCATTGAAATTAAATACTTTGTATTTACCGATGTTATTAGGAAGCTGCCTACTGCTCAGTTATAACGGGTGTAAAAAGAGCAGTCACTATAACTTTGGGATATGATTATACCTTTTTTCATTCTAGAAATTTATTTTTTAAACTTTTTTTTACAAAAATTAAAAAGAAATGCGACAAAAAAATTAGAAATGGTGAAAAGTAAATTTTTTTTTTAGTTTTTACAAACAAAAATGTAAAAAAATACATTTCAAAAATGAGGAAAGGTAGTGTAATCGTATCTCAAAGTTATAGTGACTGCTCTTTTTATACCCTGTATAATCTGGCTACAGTTCTCGTACCTGGTGTGAGTAGGCGACGCAGGCCAGCAGTATGGCCGCGGTCATCATCATCATGGCTCTCATGTTGTCCGGCCGAAGTGGTACACGCACGTGAAAGTCAATTTTCTCGTCGATTGTAGAGTGTCGTTTTATCAGAGTTCGATTTTTTATATATTTCAGCAAATGAATTCGTCATAACGAGTGTGAAGTGGAATTAAATTTTATTTCAAGCTCGCAATTGATTTTTACCACGATCGATATTCGATTTGTTAGTTAGCCTTCTTTTGAATTATATACCTAAATCGATCATTCGGTGGAGGTAAGTGTAGCTTATTCGTCTATATGTAGATAGATGTTCCATTTTTTGCCTTATTACTTCGTAACTTAAGGTGCGTCTAGATTAGCGAATTTTTTTTTGTATAAACTAGAAACCGTAAAGTTCTGAGTTAAAAAAGACGGGATTAAATTACGCAACACTTTTTGGGTCTTTTCATCTCGAGACCGTCCTAGAACGGCTATATGTTTGGTACGACACGGAAACTGGGGCCTTACTCTCCAAACTGATTCGATTTTGATTCTGATTCGATCGAGCCGCGTACTTCCGAATAAATTAACGTTTGTTTATCGAAATTCTCAGTCGATTAATATGGTCGAGGCCTCGAGAGTACAAAAAGTTGCGACCTAACGATTTTCTTAATCCTGGTTAGTTTCAAAGTGATCCACCAAATAAAATACCAAAAGCAGTTGAGATTGAACTTATTCGATTCTCGATTGTCTCCTGTTTCCATTTGTGTGCAGCCTCCCCTGCAGTGTACCTACGTATAGTCCGGACGCACACACGTGCTCAGCGGCTGGTACGCAAACTGTCGACTAAGCTGGCATCCCAATAACTCGATTTAGGTACTAGGTATAGATGATAGCAGTAGGTAAGTACTGCACTTTTCTTTGACTTTCGAAACGAGTGTCTCAATCAATTTTAAACTTTACCATATTATATTCAGTTTATTACCTTATATTCAGTATATTATAAAACATTACTCCTAATTTTCTTTCGCTTATAATAATTTTCGGATATATTTAGGTATATTGAAGTCTGAGTTGGCTTGTTTTCAATACAATTATTTATAATTAATTTCTACCACGCAAAATTATCGGAAGAATTAAATAAGTTAATTCGTAATACTATTGTAGGAAGGTGTGATATAAAAACAAAAAGGTCTGTAGTGCGTGAGAAATAAGGAATAATATTTATTAAGAATTACACAGAACAGAAAATACACCAGTCTACTAAAATTGAAGGAGTAACAGAGGATTAAGAAACAAAACGAAAATATCTGTCTGAACACCAGTCTAAGTCTCTAATCATTCTACTTTTTTCAGTTATCTCGTCGCTAGGCAACGGACGCTCTATCGCTGCGCGCGCACGTTCCGTTGCAATACTAACTACTTACTAATAAAAATTTGTGTCTGTACAGATAAAAATAATATTAATATGAAAACATATTTTTGTATATAATTTGTAAATAATAATATTAGAAAATAAAGATAGTAAAATAAATTAAATGAAAAGTAGATCGCTACATCACCCCCCTCCAGAGACCGTCAAGGGCGATAATAGTCGGTAAATTTAACACGACGTCCTGACCGCGTCCTTTTGATGATGTCCTCATCAGCGGGAGGTAAGTTCCGGTTATCCGCGAATGTAGTTTGATGATGAGTGTTAGTGTTTGGTAGAGTCTTTGGTGTGTCGTGACGAGTGTTAGTGATAGGTGGTGAGTGTGGTAAGTTGCCAAGGTCACTCAGTATGAAGGCCGGTTTAATACGGTCTATCGATACGGTAACCTGCTTGCCATTAACCAAAACCTTAAACACTTTGTCACCTCTTTCTAAAACTTTGTGAGGACCTGAGTATGCTGGTTTTAAACCGCCACCAGCAGTGCAGTCTCTCAAAAAGATGTGTGATGAGGAAGATAGTTCCTTATAAATAAAAGTTTTAAACCTACTATTGTGTCTAGCTGCAGGCGATGGATGGAGTTTCCTAACAATATTTCGGAGTGTTGATACGTACTCCATCATATCACTGGTCTCATCATTCTGAAGATTGAAAAAATCGCCTGGAAGACGTAATGGTTGGCCGTACACAAGTTCAGCTGCTGAAGCCTGGGCGTCTTCTTTTAAAGCGCTGCGGATGCCTAACAAAACAAGTGGGAGGGAATCCACCCAACTATTATTTCCGTGGCAGATGATCGCAGCTTTGAGTTGACGGTGGAATCTCTCCACCAGACCGTTACAGGCAGGATGGTAAGCAGTAGTTCTGCGATGCTGAAAACCAGCGATCGTTGACAAAGTTTTAAATAATGCAGATTCAAACTGCCTACCTCTATCAGTAACGATATCAGATGGACAGCCGAAACGAGCTATCCAGCCGCTCAGTAAAGCCTTTGCTACTGTCTCCGCAGTTATGTCGGCTAATGGAATCGCCTCCGGCCATCGCGTAAACCGATCGACGGCGGTTAGACAATAGCGAAAACCTTGGCATAGCGGTAAAGGGCCCACGAGATCGATATGGACAAAGGCAAATCTCGCTGAAGGTAATCTGAAATTTCCTACCGGAGCAAAAACGTGTCTTGTAATCTTCGAGCGCTGGCAAGCCAGACAAGAACGAACCCACTCGCGGCAATCCTTTCTAACGCTAGGCCAAACATACCGATCAGTAACTAGTCTTACTAGCCTTGGCGCCTGGATGTTTTAAAGAATGAAGACTGCTGAAAATGGCCATGCGCAATTCTTTGGGAACGTAGGGTCTCGGGGCAGGGCTGCTCACGTCACAGTATAGCTGACATGGCGAACCTGATATCTTGAGTAGCTGTAAGCGTAAAGAAGTACCACCAGCGAGCAAATGCTTAAGCTCGGGGTCCTCAAGTTGGGCTGCAGCGATCCTTTCAGTAGGGACAGGTTGGGAAATTTCTTCGACGCGCGAAAGAGGGTCTGCCACGACATTATCCTTACCGGATATATGCCGAATGTCCGTTGTGAACTGACCAATGAGGTCCAGGTGACGGAACTGCCGAGGAGAGCAATTTTCCTTACGAGAGTGAAATGCGAAAGTTAGGGGCTTGTGGTCTGTGTAAATAACAAAATCACGAGCCTCTAACATGTGTCGAAAATGTTTAATGCTTTCGTAAATGGCAAGCAACTCCCGGTCATAAGGCGAGTATTTAACCTGAGCTGAATTTAGTTTCCGCGAGAAAAAAGCAAGAGGCTCCCATGCCCCTGCACTCCGCTGCTGCAGTACTGAACCGATAGCCTTGTCAGAGGCATCCGTGACCAACGCCAACTTCGCGCTGCAGTCAGGATGAACTAAGAGCGCTGCTTCACAAAGGCTATCTTTACACTTTTGAAATGCTTCATGCGCCTCGGGTGAAAAATGTACAGGGTGTGAACCTTTTACAGATCCAGTAAGGAGATCATTTAAGGGTGTCTGATACCTAGCTGCCTCAGGAATAAACCTTCGGTAAAAATTAAGCATCCCGAGGAATCTCCGTAGCTCTCTTACGGTTTTGGGCGCAGGAAAGTTTTGCACAGCTTCGACCTTGGATGGTAATGGCCGTGTACCCTTGGCTGATATATGGTAGCCTAAAAACTTAACCTCCGACACACCAAATAAACACTTTGAGGTGTTAATGCCCATACCGTAATCTTGTAGCCTGGCGAAGAGTTGACGCAGGTGAAGTTTGTGGGTCTCCTGGTCTTTAGAGAAGACCAAAAAATCGTCCAAATACGCGTAAGTAAAATCCAGACCCCTGAGCATCTCATCTACGAATCGCTGGAACGTCTGTCCGGCATTTCGAAGTCCAAACATCATGTAAGGAAATTCGAAAAGACCGAACGGCGTCGTGATTGCTGTTTTCGAAATGTCAGCTGGGTTTACGGGAATCTGGTTGTACGCTTTCACCAAATCAATCTGTGAAAATACGGTACATCCATAAAGACTGTGTGCGAAGTCATGAATGTGTCGGATTGGGTATTGATCGGCAATGGTCCGTGCATTGAGCATCCTATAGTCGCCACAGGGACGCCAGCCGTCATTTTTCTTCGGCGCCAGGTGGAGAGGAGACGACCATGGAGACTCAGATAAGCGGCAGGTACCGCATTTGATCATTGCCTCAAACTCTTCCTTTGCAATTTTTAATTTATCTGGCGCTAGTCTGCGAGGTGAAAATGATACAGGTGGACCTGGGGTTGTACGAATGTGGTGTACGGTATTGTGTTTAGGTGTGCGATGTAGACCCGGCGGGCGAGTAATGTCAGGAAATTCCCGTAGTATGTGAATGTATGCGGAATCACCAAGACTCACCTTCACCGAAGAGACATCATCCGAACGACGGGCAGGAAGCGCCGGGGCGGAAAGTGTTGTATGGTTGTCGATGAGGCGTTGATTTCTGCAATCAACAACCAAATTATAATACGATAAAAAATCAACCCCTATTATAGCCTTTGTTACGTCAGCAACAATAAATCGCCAAGCAAAGTCGCGGCGTAACCCTAGGTTTAAATTTAAACTAATAAAACCGTATGTCGATATTGGTGTCCCATTCGCAGCACACAATTGGTAACTAGTATTTTCCAGTCGTCTTGAAATCGCCGATCGGGGGTAGACACAGAGGTCGCTGCCAGTGTCGACTAAGAACTGCATCTTCGACCGTTGATCGGTGACGAATATGCGACCGGAGCTCGGACAATCATCGGTCGCACTTATTGATTGTCCCGCGAGTTTTCCGACTTATGATAGACGCAAGGCTCCAAGCACCTCCGGGCACGATTTCCAAATTTTTGATGGTACCAGCACTGAGGATATTTTCGGTAGCTTGATTCTGACCTGGCTGAGTTCGACCGGTGACGTGAATGACTCCGGGAACGCTCTTTTGGGCGAGATAGACGTTCGACCTGAGAAGCCAGATTCTGCATCTGTCTGGTCAGTGCGGCGATTTCAGCATGCATGGTCGTGGTTTGCTGAGGACCAGTCGCCGTTACAGCAGACGTTGACGCTACCTGGGATCCAACTACGTCGTGAATCCTATCAGCTAGTTCCGCTAGCTCAGCGAGATTATTTCTGGACTGCGAAGCTACGATGGCTTGGGTACTGGCGGGAAGTCGGCTCGTCCATATAGTACGCAAAAACTCTTCCGGTACTCCCGGGCCAGCCAGATTGAGGAGATGTCGGTAGAATTGTGTCGGTTTTCGGTCGCCCAGCTCTTCGTGTAAAAGCAGTTGTTTCACTTTCTTTTCACGTGACGCCGAAAGCCGTTTTATCAACTCACTTTTCAATTTCTCATATTTCCCGGTGGGTGGGGGGTCGGATATAATGTCTTCCACCTCGGACGCGTACTGAGAGTCTAAGTTGCCTGTGACGTAGTAAAATTTTGTTTCGTCTGATTTAATATTGGACAACATGAATTGCGCCTCCATTTGATTAAACCATAGTCCGGGTTTCTCTGGATAAAATGGAGGAATACGTACTCCCACACGGAACACATCTTGTTTGTCCTCAGTCATCTTGATATCACGTCGGGGTCACCACTTGTAGGAAGGTGTGATATAAAAACAAAAAGGTCTGTAGTGCGTGAGAAATAAGGAATAATATTTATTAAGAATTACACAGAACAGAAAATACACCAGTCTACTAAAATTGAAGGAGTAACAGAGGATTAAGAAACAAAACGAAAATATCTGTCTGAACACCAGTCTAAGTCTCTAATCATTCTACTTTTTTCAGTTATCTCGTCGCTAGGCAACGGACGCTCTATCGCTGCGCGCGCACGTTCCGTTGCAATACTAACTACTTACTAATAAAAATTTGTGTCTGTACAGATAAAAATAATATTAATATGAAAACATATTTTTGTATATAATTTGTAAATAATAATATTAGAAAATAAAGATAGTAAAATAAATTAAATGAAAAGTAGATCGCTACACTATTAATAGGCTCCTCACTTAAAAAATATAAACATAACGATGCTTATTACTATCTATAAATATAAAATTAAAATAAACGCATAGTTAAATAAATTTTATTACACTAACATTTACAAATATTTTAAATAAGTATTCTAACATCCTTCGACCAGATAAAAAAGTAAAGACAGCAAATTTAAACAAAATCTGATACTTTTATGTACACGTGTGTCGGTGTTCACGTATACACGCACCTGCTGTATAGCGCACGATTGCTATGGTACGTCCAGCTTAATTTTAACCCAAACGTAAGCAAACCCGTATAACACAATCATAGATTAGTGTTTCAAATACAATACAATGATTAATGTTTGCGACTATGAAGTACAGTCCACGTTGTTATAAAAGTACAAGGCATATTTTATTTATTGTCATATTTATGCTAGAAGTTGGTTAAAAAATCACACAGCAGCCGGCAGCTAGTTTTGCTTTAGTTCAGGCGTAACGGGTGTATGTTTCACTGCAATAACACGGCGAAGCCTAGTTTAGACCGGCTTCACTGTGTGGTTAGAAATCTATCTTCACTTTTTTATTTGATGTAAGCTAACATCTATATTTGGTAAATGATTTAGTAAAACCTTAGAGAGCCTGGATAGTAGTAACGGTAATAAGGATAGTAGTAAAACCGTCTGTAGGGGTACGGTCTTCTGAAATTGCGTCGGGTGGCAAAATGTCTTCGTGGTTTTTGTCTCCTTTTTAATATTGGAATAGGCACAAAACCTGCAGCCGTCTCCATGATCTCGTTTGGGTCACTGTCCATGAGGTCTTTGTAATAGAAGTCACTTTCTTGCATAGGTACATACTCGTCATCTACATTATGATATCCATCCAAACTAAAGTTGTTAATATCCAAATGTTCATTTTCTAAAGCTCCATTTGCAACGAGACCATCCATATTAATCATTGTTGGTTCATTTTCAACAACTTTATCATATTCATTGGATTTTTCCGGTTCAAATTCTTGTATCAGTATATTAGCAGCTTCATTTATATTTCCTTGAACAGATGCCTTTAATACCTCATCAGTTTTCGACCTATTTTCCAGTTCACCAGTGTATGTTACTATCTCTAATACTGACGAATCTTTTTCTTCTGGTACGTAATTTTCATTTTCTATGCCGGGTGTTATATCAGCTAATGTTATTCCGACCCCCAAGACAAATAATAATATTCCGAACTTTCTCATTTTTTTCTGTAACAATAGAAATGTAGGTATTATGAGCACAGTAAAATATGTACGAATGTTTTGAAGAATCCACGTAAATGCCTTTTATTGTATAATACTGGGTCAAAGAAAGGTAGTGCAAATTTTTAAAGTAAATATCTAAATCAGGATAGAAACTACTTACGTAATGACATGGATACATTTTGTTACATATAATATGTATTTATGAGACAAAAGTCCAACTTACAAAACCTTCCTATAACATACATGCATTAATAACTTTAATTAACCATTAACTAAAAATAATAAATAAACTGAAAAACGGTAGTTATGTAGAGCAAGCAAATAAAATTACCGGTAAAAGTTTAGTACTTACAATGATACCTTCTATGAGGACAGTCAGGTTGAAAATAATAGGGTTCCTGATGATTCCTCTGCGGTGCGAAGTTTCTTTTTTGAGCCTGATTCCTTCTTTCGGCCTGGGCTTGTTGTCTTCTCTCCTTCAGCTTTTTCATAGCGAAACGTGGCAGGAAGGGATTCTGAGATTCTGCCGTGTCCATCATTTCATCATCATTCTGTTGAACTTCTTTCGTGTCTTCTACGGGTGATGCCTGATTCTTTATAACAAATATGGCCATGATGATGGCCATAAAAAGAAATCTAAGGGGAGCCATTTCTGCGTGGAGCGTGGCTTGGTATGGCAAAAATTTACTGTCTTGGTGCAGCTCTGCGTGGCTTGATACTGCTGGAAATAATCCTTGTGTACCCAAGTTCACAGATTCACCTGGTTTTATAGGATTATATGTCCCGCTGACACACATCTGTTTACGCCAGTTTGTTTTAGGAAACATAACGGATTTAATTATCACATCCTCGTGTAGCTATAGTCATGTCCCAGACTTCGTAACGGGAAAATGATTCATGTTTGAAATGAAGGTTCCGCAGAACATTAATATAAGAGGACGCAAATAATTTGTAGATGACATGCTGTACCGCGAAAACAGTTGAATATTATTTATTAGAATGAACAACAAAACAAAAATAAAAATATCTATGGAAGCTTCACACCACTTTTGTACTATACACATATTTAAGATTTTTATTATATTATACACAAATTTAATACACATCCATGACCCAGGAAAACTATTTTTTTGTTCCCGCGGCGGGATTCGAACCCGCGACCTCTCGTTCGAGTACCAACGCGCTCAACCACTGCGCTACGGAGGTCGTCGAAAGTACGCGCTTTAAAGCTTTTCCATTAATTTTTGGTTTGTTGTTCATGTCGATTGACATAATAATAAATACTAATTGATACAATAAGCCCCACTTGCTCCATTCTGGCTTACATTAATAACCCAGAGCAGCCGCTATTCTAGAGTTAACCTAGAGTCTAAAATAAATATCTAACAGTTTAACTCTGGATGGGAGATGCAAGTGCGTGTTTGTGCAACAAATAACAGGTATTGATACATACAATCTTCTTATAGTGGGACCCGTGGAACATGGCACAGAATTTTATCGACCTACTTAACTGCTAGGTCTCGTGGGTTGCACCCTTTGACTGTATTTTTGGTAACAATATTTATACTCTACGTTAACAGACAAAACTACAGTTCACAGTCCTTTTTTTTTTTTTTTACTCCGAGAAATGCTGTTGCCGCATTTCGCGGGGGATTGAGGATTCCACCCACGGATATGTGGGGCTCGCTGCGTCCGAAAAGATGGTGAATGGACGCAGCCCTACCCACTAAAACTCGGTACTCCACTACAGTACCGCCGTTAACGGAGCCACAGGAACATCGTGGGACTTCCGCGACTCCGCCGACGGTTTCCTGCGTTGTGGGACTTGCAGGCCCGTCTCTGCGGGGGCGCGAATGCGCCCCTCAGGCCGAACAGAGGCCCCTAAGGGCTTGCATGGGCCTACCACAGTTTACAGTCCTAGCGTGATCTATATACTACAGACCTGATAAAAATTATTACAGGCATTTACGACTAATATAAAATTTTCAGAAATTATCTAAACAAATCATAATATTATTACGAAACAAAACCGTTTTATTTGGAGTCATCAGTAAATAATTTACCTACTATGTACATTAAATTTAACCTCACATAGTTTATAGCTTGACTTGACCTACATAACGGTATAAATAAAATAAAACGTATCCTCAAGTCAAGGCTATTATTCACCTGTAAAATAAATATACTAAAAGTAAAAAAAAACATTACTTCTACTTAAGGTGCCCGTGCACGACCGATTTTTCTGTGTGTTATTTCTGACCGACGTTTTGTATGAGGTGTGTGTTTTACACTATTGCAATCAGTAAATTCTATTTTGTACCCACAAAACTTCGGCCACAATTAATAGTTGTCAATCCCTGAAATGTAGATCCGGGGAGTGAAGACATCACATTTGAACGGATTGAAATGGGTTTGAAAACGGTTTCAAATCGTCAATATTTCAATTCCTCGTGATAACAGTAGGCTAACTAATCCCAGCACAAAATTTAAATCTAAATGTATATTTCGATCACTACATTAGAGTTTCTGTAACCTAACTAACCTAACTGTACTGTACTAGCTGAATGTGACATCTCACATCGGGCCCGTGGATGAGGTGGCGAAACGCAGTGGCGAACCTGTGGCGAAGCGACGCGCGTAAATTCCCCAAATCTGGCGCCACACCGACCAGCAGCAACACCAGACGAGTGGGATTCCTGCCCGGAGAGAAAAGACCTAATTTACTACTTTTCAGATGCTGTATAAATGGCGATGAGCAAAGAAAACTTCGATAGCGCAATGCAGGATTGTGGCGCTAGTTGTACCGCCACAGCCCTAAAAAATTAAAGACGTTTACTAAGTAACTAATAGGTATTAATTAAGTATCTATTAACGTGTACAAGGTATCTGGTATCTATTATAAGTTTGCCTCATCCTGAAATGATATAGGGTAAGATAGACAATCTTACTCTAAATCTGTTAATTACATAATAAACGTATGTAATATCTACACGCGAGGGCAGCATCAAACAAAATCATGTTCGGTCTACATAGTATAAGCAACCCTATTTCTAAGACTTCACTATGAATACCAGTGTAGTGTGAACATTTATAACTATTGTGTTGATTCACAGGAAAGCTATCGGCTATGATCACCATTGAATTTCATGGAAAAGCTTTAATAAAACGATACAAATGACAAATTGAATTACAAAAAGTGTAAATATTTACAGACAGAATGTCGCATGTGCATTGTACTGTGTACAGTCGCTGTACTCGAGGGGAAACTGGGTACACTTGAACCCTAGATTTTCTTTTTGAACCTAATTTTCTCCTATTTCAATTAAAAATAAATAGATTCAATATTTTATATGACACAGAAATGCAAATTTGTCTGGATACAATAATGTGCACCAATCAATAGAATAATAGTGAATGCTAACTAAAAGTAAAACTAGCGACGCTATTACCATAATATAATCAAACGAATAGGTTCTTTTTGACTATCCAAATGTTTACGAAACTAAAAAATAATTCTTACAGAATGTGCGTGTGCGTGTGCGTGTGCGTGTGCGTGTGCGTGTGCGTGTGCGTGTGCGTGTGCGTGTGCGTGTGCGTGTGCGTGTGCGTGTGCGTGTGCGTGTGCGTGTGCGTGTGCGTGTGCGTGTGCGTGTGCGTGTGCGTGTGCGTGTGCGTGTGCGTGTGCGTGTGCGTGTGCGTGTGCGTGTGCGTGTGCGTGTGCGTGTGCGTGTGCGTGTGCGTGTGCGTGTGCGTGTGCGTGTGCGTGTGCGTGTGCGTGTGCGTGTGCGTGTGCGTGTGTGTGTGTGTGTGTGTAATTACAACTTCCGCGGGAACCCTGCTGCCCTTTCTTTCTCTATTCCGTTATTCTTTCTCCGGCACCCGCCGAACTTATGAATATGGTTATTGATTAGGTACATAATTTGAAATATGAATGTACCTGAGCAAATCGAGTCATTTGAGTAGCATTATCCACTCAATTGATGTGCGTCAACACAACCCGGTAATTTACAAGATGAGTTGCACAATTTTATTTCAGGCTGGCATTTATCGTTTCCATGTGAAAATCGTTATCAGGCGAATAGCGGCTCGCGAGTCCAGGGCGGGATGGGATGGATGTTTATTAACCTTGTGTTATTTCATCACAAAACCAGATCTAAGGAAAAACCAAAATAATCACTCTACAGTCAACATACTTTTTTAGCATTCCTTATTAGCAACACTATCTAATGTAACAATACCTACAGAGGCTAACAGAGGGGTTTTTTTAATCAGCCGGTTCAATCCCTGATTGATTTACCATAATCTAATTAAAATCGAATGAATAAGTTTTGTTCAACATGTAAATACAGTCGAATAAAGAACTAAAGAAAAGAACAGAACTAATTCAACATAAATAAAGATTTAACTATCGTACATGTAGAGAATAGAGATCGTAACATTATTATGCGCGGTCTTTCAGTTTTCTGAAAAAGAAATAGTAGTAGTATTGAACTAAGTCACTGAAAATGAAAAAAATTGTTTCCAAATAAAACTTATCAAGTTATTCTCGGAATGTTTACACAAAACGCTCCTGGCTCACTAGTCACTATACCTATCAATGACTAGTTAGTAATTACTTATCTTATTGGTGATTATTTTTTTATTTTAGAACTGGTGCTGTGAGGATTTGACTTTCGGTTTAATTTTTGTTTGTTTAAAAATAATTTTTAAGCATTATATTTTAGTAATTTGTTTTAATTGTAGTGTATGTAGAGTAGATAGGAAAAATAAAATATTATAGCGCTTTTATCATTTTTGTCAACATCTAAAAAAGTTGAGAGACACCTGATTTTATTTCACAACATGGTGAAATAATTTACCTACATAATGCCAATTATTATTCTGCTCAACATTTTGGCGTTCCTAAATTTTAGATATTGCACAATAGTTTGTTATTTTGAATTTTTAAGGGTAGGTTTATAATTCGCTCGATTAAGCTAAAAATTTTGCATAAAGTACTGGTCCGATTATATATTATAATTCTTTTAGTGTTGGATAGCCCGAGATATATCGAGGAAGGCTTATAGGCTATATAACATAACGCTAAGTCCCGATTTCACCAACGCGTGTTAGTGTTAACAACTTGTTAAAATACTTTTTCTCATTCATTGAGAGGAATTACCAGAGGAACAACATGATATTTAACGTAAGATTAACTGTAACATTGCTTGGTGAAACACGCCGTAAGACCAATAAAAGCAGAGCACCAATGATGATTTTTTTTTTAATCAGGGGTAATTCACGCGGGCGAAGTCGTGGGCACACCTAGTTCTCATATACAGGCTATAATATTAATGAGTGATAGTAAATAAGGGTGTGTATGGGTACCGTATATAGAGTTTACTGTGGAAGCCCCAGCGCTAAAAGAGGTACTTTTTTATATTATTGTATCGGAAAATGTATGATGTCCAACCCCCAAAATCATAAATTTTCCCATACAATAAAGTCTCATACAAATATAAAATAATAAAAATAATAATAAAATAATAAAAAAAATTATTGAACAGAAGCACATGCATACAATCTTAAGTCTATCACTGGTCTCCACACTAGGATTCCCTGTGTCGTGGAGGCCAGTCTCTTTCATATCTAGAAATACATTGGCACTAAGAGGAAAGAAAAAAAAATAGTAATAACAAGTAGGTACAGTGAGGATTACATTCTAAACCTTATTCAATAAAATCACAAAAACAAAATCCAGTTAGATACACTAATATTATAATATTGGACACATTATACCGTGACATTCAAATTACAAATGTGTGTGTGTGCGTGAGTGTGTGTGTGTGCATGAGTGTGTGTGTGTGTGTGTGTGTGATAGTGTGGACCCTAGCCCTACGACGAATGTCTTGGGTTCAGTAAGCTAGGTACTGCTAAGGTCGTGTGTACAAGCAGAGAAACACAGATTAATAAACCATCCATAATTAGTTCGATATTAACATTGAAATTGTGGCACATGAAAGTTTACGAATGCGAGAGATATTTTGTTTGTGTGTGTGTGTGTGATATAGTGTGGACCCTAGCCCTACGACGAATGTCTTGGGTTCAGTAAGCTAGGTACTGCAAAGGTCGTGTGTATATACAAGGAAACACAGATTAATAAACCATCCTTAGTTCGGTATTAACATATGGATATTGTGGTATATGAAAGTTTACGAATGCGAGAGATATTTTGTATGTGTGTGTGTGATAGTGTGGAACCCTAGCCCTACGACGAATGTCTTGGGTTCAGTAAGCTAGGTACTGCTAAGGTCATGTGTATATACAAAGAAACACAGATTAATAAACCATCCTTAGTTCGATATTAAAGTCAAAAGTAAGTCTTTCAGCGCTGGTTCTTGCACAGTATACTCTACATACGAGGCACATGTGGAATTACACAACTGACAAAAGAAAAACCAAATTACGTTTAATTTCGCAATCGATATCGCTTTTTTATCATTTCCGTTATTTTGCACATGCCAATATATTATTTCGCACGTCACAAATTTCACTCCGCACTCGTCGAGACGCGCCAAGTGGTGTGGATACTCAATATCGAGTAGACCGTAACTCCTAACTTTACTATAAAACCTGAGTCTTTAGAGTTTAGACTTTACGACCTATACATATTTTTGTGTCAGTGGCTAGAGTTTCTAATAACTATGATCTCTAGAGCATATTGCGCCGATGTGCCGATCGCCAAATTAACCGAAGGGCGTGCGTTACCTAATACCTACTTGTAAGAATATTAAGCAATTGCTAGTTATTAATCTCAATTAGAACAATGTTATACAAAAATATCGTGACGTCATCAAATTAGTTTGTCAATTGTGATAAATAAATGCTCATAGCTTATGTAACAATATTCTAATCGCGAAGTTTAGCAGTTTCATACTTATCGCGTTTTCAATGTCAATGACGACCATTCATGTTCGCACGTTTGACCGCGAGTGTACCGGGCAGCAGTAGCGCGCCGGCTGTGTTCGCGACAGTACGCTCGGGTTCACGCGCCGGTATCGATCGGAACGATGTGTTTTTAACGTAAGTGCCTCGACGAAGACCATAATATTCTAAAGTTTTACAAAGTTGAACAGTGCATTAAGAAAGCAGGTCAAAATGAGGGACAGCAATAAAGGGTAAGTGGATCTTATAACCTTTGTAGGTTAGGTTCAATGTTAATTTTCGATTCACATTTAGTCTCCCAGTTTTTAGTTTTTTTGACTGTTTTTCGATAACAGCAGATATTTAATAGAGAACAATAGAATGACGTGTGGAACAGCTCTGTACATATTTAACCAAGCTAATGTCATTGTACTGTGCATTTAAATTGGTAACATAAAGGTGCGCTATTGTTTCTTTGTTTACGTTTAGCTTACTTACTGTTTAGACAGATACTGTTTAGGTACATAATTAAAAACCAAACAGGACTTGTAACAAGAAATACACTGAACCTTAGCTTTTACACAACTTGAGGATAACTTACAATAAATAAAAAATATGTATTTGTTATAGATTTTAAAAAAGATTTAGATTCTTTGCTGGCTCGGTTTCATGGTACAACTCTGTAAAAAGTAAAATATTTTATTAATTATCGATCCTAAACTTTTTCATGAACAGAATGTTGCACAATACTTGCACAATAATTTGAGATTGCTGTGTTAATGTTAGTGTTTAACTGATCAATGGTAATAAGGGGTTTTACAATGGTTACAATGTCAACATTTAACTCTGAAACATGAACACAGTAGGTATTATAAATTTTATAAAATTTGGCTACGCGCCCCTATTCTATATCTCTGCCATATTTCATAAAAAGCAGTCTAGAAGCTAAGACTATACAAACAAAGTACCATACCATCATCTTAACCATCATCACTGTACCTAACATAAGTATAGATTTATAGGAAAAGTAGACGTAGTTAGTTCTTAAGAAAATCGCGAACAAACACACAAAAATACATGTCAAACTGAGAACCTTTCAAATAGAGTCACGTAAAAATAAATTTAATCACATTTTAATTTTACATAGATTCTTCGAACTTCTTGGACTTTTTTGAATTTTACGTGACCAGGTAAATACTACACGAATACCATTGTGATTCCTCTTTTGTCGTAGTTTTTACGACACCTTTTCGCCAGAGGATGAATATACATAAACATACAACTTTCCTGTTCGCACTGCAGACTTTTTGCTACAGCAACTTCTACGTAGAGAACAATTAATCAATTCCTTCTTTTTGTGTAGTAATAAAAAAATCTTAAAGTAGATTTTTTTATTACCTATATCACACAATTATAACTTATACCATACTAATTTACTTTATACTTACTAATATCATAAATGCGAACGTTTCTGAGTGTGCGTGTATCTTAGTTCTTCTTCACGCAAAAACTATTAAATAGATTTGATGAAATTTGGTTTGGTAGTTGTATAGTATATAGATTAACACATAGGCTACTTTTTACCTCAGCAAAAATGTACCTACGATTCCCGCGGGATTTCATTTTATGCGAACGAAGTAGCGGTAAACATCTAGTAATAAATAATAAATAACAACTCTACAAAAAAATAAACGAATAATATTGATTACGTTGAAGCAGGAGAATAGGAAAAAGCTCTCTAAACTAACGCGTTCCACAATATTAATATTTGTTATAATATAACTCTATATTAAATGTCATTAAAAGCATTGAATTCATTTGTGCATTAAATATTTTTCGGAAAGTACACAAACCATACTTATTATTGAATACATAAAGTAAGGATTTGTCAAAGTTTATGTAGAGTTCATACATTATTCTTAACAACCTAAAAACGCGCTTGATGGGAAACTGTTATCAAATTATGTATGTCCTTGATACGTAATACGTATGCAAAACTGTGAAAATTTTGCTCAAAGATTCCATTTAATACATACATAGATAGATACAAACCAAGCTTATAAATGTGTGTTAAAATCAAAATCATTTTATTCAGAATAAATTTTTACAAAATGTTTTCTGAACGTCGTGACTATTTGATGCCTACCACCAGTTCGGGAACTAGCCCAGCGAGAAGAACCGGCGTAAGAAACTCGCATTTTATTCAACACAAATTAAAAATAATTGTTATTTAAGAAAAAATGCCAGTGGGCACTGAAAAAGCTTTTGCTACTAATTATGCACTGTGGCCAAAAATAAACAAGATACACGTATGTAACGAAAGCAATGTGAAGCGGGAAGCCACAATTCTGACGTAATCACGATTATTGTGGCTTCTTATGCAATATCACTGGCTAATTTTTGCAACACGCTATTTTTGATTGTGCAAGCAAATCAAAGTTACGGGGCACGGGCCTTAGACAAAGTGCAATATGAAAACGAGTTCCTAAAGATTATAATGTATGACCACGCGACTAAGCGATGATACCAATGTTAATACCATACATATTATTATTTCGAACTTCCTTATCGTTTGTATTTTGTATTTTTTATGATGACCACCCCATTCTCTTTGGTTCTTTCGGTTCCAGGTCATCATTAATTCGACATCCTAATTTCTGATGTAGTTATCGTTTGCAAAAACATATATCTGCTCCGTAAATGTCAATGAAATAAAAAAAAAATTATGAAAAGTATAATAGCGCACATACTTACTGTTGACGTTCGATTACGTTACTTTTACGGAGCTATCTAATGTTTCTACACAGGCATTGCCTAGCAAGAGGTACAAGGCGAGTTATTCATGATCCCCGATTATGTTTACTTCTCGGTGAGAGTCTGAATACATTATTTTATTTACATAGAGATATTTTAAGGTCAAAAGATACTCGTATCTATGTAAATAATAGTCTATACCAATAATAAAAATATCAAGAGTGTCTGTCTTTCTGTTACCTCTTCGCGGTTTAATCGCTGAACTGGTTTTGTTTAAATTTGGAACAGGGATACTTCGAATCCCTGAAAAGGACATAATATTATTATAAGCTTTATTCTCCAAAAGTACAATGTTTTCATACTTATAGTCTTATACGAGGGCAGAGCCGCAGGTAAGTGTTAGTATTAAATATGCTTATTAATGCTAGTCGCTCGCAGCTGCGATGGTCTTGTGATAATCTTGACTTTGATAGTAAAAATGATAACCGACTTGCCTGGGCCCTAATTCTCAGGCCTCGAACTTAGTTTTTACTTTCGGTTTGTCCCGCTCATGCAAATGAGATTTACCGCGCGTGCGAGCGGGATATACTAATATTCGGAACTAAGTTCGAGGCCTGAGAATCGCCGCCCTGGAGTGAGTCAAGTGCAAACCTCGAACTGGATTACACAAGAACACATGCTAATGTTTTATCCTCTGATACACGGCCCTACGATACGGGCCAAAAGTAATAATTGCTAACAAAATGAATGAGGGTGTGTCGTAAAAGCAACACAGAGAATATATTATATTCTCTGCGGAAACAATCATGCCCATGACTGTTTCCGCAGAGAATATTATTATCTTGAAACTGCCAACCCAGCAACAAGCGTGACTATAGGGTAATATAATACTTATAGGGCTTATGTCCAGCAGTGGACATCACAGCCGAAACGACGACGACGAATATTTTTATAAAATACGTCCTGACTACAACAATTGTAATACGAGTATATTATATAGGTATGTGGCTAAAAAGGTACGGCCAAAAATCCTATAGATTGTGTTTATTAATAACAATAAACCCGCAGACACATTTTATCATTACTTTTCCGTGGCATATCATTCAAGCTGTATTATATTAACATCCTTTTAGATATGACGTCAATTCACTAGATATAAGCCTCCCCCAAAGTATCTCACACACACTCACATGTAGGGTTCAGAACCGGGATTTCCCGGTACCGAAAATCCCGGGATTTCCCGGTTCTTTGACTACTGTTATAGAACCGGTTCTCAACGCAAAAGAACCGGGATTTTCGGTATTTTCGGGATTTTTTTTACCTTAACAAAAAATAAACGCAACGGGCTTAGAAAAGTACTTTTGTATTTTAATTACACATTGTGGCATGTCATGTTAAAGGATAATATATTTATTCTTATACAATGATTAAAATATCGTTATACAGTCACTTCCATTAAAGTTTTACATAGATATAAACAATTTTTATAAACGTGAAGTTGTATTCGTAGCAAAAAGTTCTCTACCAAATAACACTACAGCTGCAATGTGGTTTAGATAATGTTATAGTAATAAACATATTATGAGTATCATTATATTTTAACCAATGCATATAAAAACTTAATAAATTGTATACTTTTGACACCTTGGGTTACATTATTGGAGTTTTAGTAAGGATCCCTTTTTTTTGAAAATATAATAAAGCCTATGTTCACCGTTGATGGTGTAACTTTCCGACGGCGAAAAACGCTTTCAAATTTTAACTTAAGATACGATGTTATTCAAAATATTCTTAACTGATTTTACTATCTCAACATATTAAAATAAATCTAGGGGAAATGTCTGCTCATTAAATATATATATTTAAGTCAAAATCAAGATTTGGGGTCTATAAAGGCCATAGAACCTAAAAATAATAATTATGAAAAAAAGTACTCCGTCTGTCGGTCCGTATGAGTCCGTACTGAATGAAATAAAATGAAATTTAGCAGGCCGATAGCTTCGAACCTAAAGGGTAATGTAGGATATTATTATCCCAAAAACGAAAGGGTGCCCGTTGGATTTTCAAAAAACAGTAGCTACTTATTTAAATGAAACTCGGCACAAAGGTAGATTGGACCATGAAATTAATAACAGGATTTTTTTGTTGGGAAACAAAAAGGTCCCAAGGGATCATAATTATAATTATAAAAAATCTTTTTGCTACTACTTATAAATAAAAAATCGCAAAAAACCAATTTTATAAGATATCTTTAAGCTATGAATTTTTGATGAATCAATTTATCTGTTGGATAAAGCTGTTAACATTTTTGGAAGATCCATCTTTTTAGCCAGTAAAACTCACATCGATATTACATTCAGAGGGCAAAAACTTACTTTACAATATTTGCGTTTAAAATTTTAATTTCTGTCCAAACATTATACCGCATTTCGTGCGATTGGCTAAGCAGAAAAATAATTTGAAAATATTTTATCCATATTTAATATTATTTCAAACGTGAAACTAACTGTGTCTGTTACTTTAAGAGTCATGAACCGTTTTACCGATTTGGTTTAATTTTGGTACGGCGATAAGTTTATAATAAATAGGACTTATCAACGCCGAGGCAAAACTACCGAGCAAAGTAGGATTCAACGTCACGTATATAACTTGACGTAAAATATAATTACTCCTACTTAAACTTATAAAACTCCTCAGTTTTTGTTGGATTTTTTGTACTACACAGTATTTTACAATATTATAAGTTTTAATAGATTTACACCGGTAAAATAGTTTTTTGGCTCATGATAGATCGTAGATATAATATGCAATGTTTTATTTACCTATTCAAAAGTAATAACTTTGCAAAAGTGGAAGGGAATCTGCTAAGTGTGCCTTATAGGCTGGCAAATCGTTATACATAATATACGCCACGGAAAAAAATATTGTAGTGCGTATGATCTGGCCAGAAACTGAATAGTGGATAGTCATATGATTATTGGTATAACATTATCTTAAGCCATAGAGTTATTTGATAAAGAACTTTTTGTTACGAATACTATTTTACGCGCCCGAAGCCGTGGGTAAAAGCCCTAATATTAGAGACGTTAAATTCAAAATATATAAATATACGATATTTTAATCATGGTAGAGCAAATTAATGTATCATACTTTAACTTGACATGCCAAAATGTGTGATTTATTCATAAAAAGTAGTTTTCGAAGCCATTGTATTTGTTTTTAGTCAAGTAAGAAAAAAATCACGAAAATACCAAAAATCCCGGGAAATCCCGGGAATTCCCGGTTCTGACTAGTGCCGGTACCGAAAATCCCGGTTCCTAAAACTTTACCGGTTCTCGATACCCTACTCACATGGTGCCGGAAGGCCCCACACACATCCACAGAACAGATTAATAGACTCGGTTTTTATTTATTATGTGGTCTGTTTTGACAATCCATATTTATACACCCATCCAATTGTATACTTTAAACTGGAGGAGACTGGAGGTATAAGGTTCATATGAACGTAAATAGTGCAAGTTATGTGTGTGATGTGTATATCAATATTAAAGTATATGTATTATTTATATTAAAGTTTTTGTAATCTATAAAATACATGCTTTGGACTTTTACAAATCCTTACTAAGTTAAAAGATTCTTTAATATTATTAAAGGCGAGGCCACTTACGCACTTTTACCACATATAATTTCCTAATAAATTTTCTTCTAACTTATGAGCTTCGCTCTTGTCGGTGGAGTTTTCTCCATTCCCATAACTCCAAAATGGGGAATATAGTGTGGTGGTTTCCCCATTTGCCTTCCTCACCGCAGCTCCGCAGCCGATGTTACTCGCCTGCCGATAGTTGGTCAGGAACCCTTCCAGAAATAATTTCTTCGGCTTACAGCTATACTGGTACTACTGCTGCCTAGCACTAGGGGAATGCATATTTAGTGGCGGCATTTACTCGCCACGTCGCAAGGTCGTCTTGGGATATTGTAGTTTTTGTTGAAGGGCCCGACCCACCAGGCCTTCCACTACATCCTGTTACCTTGCCGCTGTTTGGTCGGGGACTGCTTATTAAATATATTCGCAGCTAACCACCATATCTGATGTCCGTTCCACTATCCGCCACCTGTGGTCCCCGTTAGTTAGAGCTACAGCTCAGCACTAACCTACAGCTCAGCCCTAACAAATAAATTTTACCACAGAAAAAAATATAATAACTTAGCTTATACTTACAAATATTATAAACGAGAAAGTTTGTGAGTGTAGGTATTTGACGCAGAAACTGCGGAAGTCAAACATAAATAAAGAGAAGAATAAAAAAAAATCATCTATTTAAATTTTACTTCCGAAACCGTATCTCCTTAAGCTCCTCCCATTTCATGAGGAACCTTTAGTTCACCAACTCCTGGTCCCTGCCCTGATTCAAGATGTCATCGCTATTATCACTTACGAAGTTGGAAAACAAGAATGATTTGACATAAAATTCCCCGAATGACAAGCAAATTTGAATGTCACTATTTACAAATTTGCTTGTCATTTGGCGATAATAGTAATACGATAAAGCGATGGCATCTTGAATCAGGGGCCATTTCGTGCACCCACAACGGCCGGTCGATCTACCTCATAAGAGATGACATGAGGTATCCTGTAGTACTCGTACACAGATCCGGGATACTTTTAAAACGGGTCATCGCAACAGGCATGTGGTTTTAAGAGGTAAACTGGCGGTTGGCTAGAACAAAAGTTATACTACTTGTTATTCGATGATGGCTGTCGTAATATTATGCTACATCCATATTTTAACTGTTAAAACTTGTTTGTCGAGTAGCAAACAAATTTGACAACGTAGTTATCTCCGCACGTGCACTGATGGCCAGTTAATATAGATCACGAGATACTAGGTACTCAGTCCTTTCTTATCTAGACATGATTTCAACTGTGACGTCCACACATAAAATACTTTGTAGGAGGCTTATTTACACCGAAAATCGGATAAGTTTAGACTATGTTGTAGGTAATATTGATGTCTAGATCCGCGGAGTACCGGAGAAAGAATAGCACCTCCCCAACTCTTTGCCGTGTCGCAAAAGACGACAGAATATAAACCCGGAAATGTGCAGCAACCTTTCCGCAGACATCTGGGGCCTTACTCTTTGAACTGATTCGACTTTGATTCGGATTCGTGCCGCGCACTGCCGAATAAATTGACGTTTGTTTATTTTGATTCTGTCGATTGGCATAGTCGGGAGTACAAAAAGTTACGAGTCCACCAAATAAAATACCAAAAACCGTTAAGATCGAACTGATTTGATTCTAGATTGTGTCGGGAGTAAGCTTGCTGAAATCTGCGCTCGCTAACCCGCGTAGTGCGAGTCAAGCGTGGCGAGTATAGGTTAGGTTAGTATTTCATGGGTAGTGGGTAGTAGTACTTACTACCCACTACCCATGAAATACTTTGGGTAGGCTTCTGTCCAGTTGTGGACATCATGGTTGAAATGACGATGATGAATAACAACGGTGTATGCAAGCCTTTGCCGTTGTTTACAATTTTCCGCGACGCGTCGGTGTTGTTCAATTAGTAGGTGACAGACTCGTTAACACGCATGTTGCGTTTTATACTACAGCGGTGATTGCAACGCCCCTGCAGATTTGATTGATTGATTGGGATTGATAGGATGTCATTATACATCGTCGTTGTCGAATACTAAGAAATCGCTTATGCTGGAGGAAAACTTGTTTCAAATGTCGTTTCATGGCGGTATATGAAGTCATAATATTTAAAAAAAAACAGTTACCGTAATGTATGTTCCGATTCAACGTGAAGGAGCGGCTGTGATGCTACCAATTTTAATGTCAATTATACACTTTGAAACAAAAAGTTCAATGCACATTATACACAGTAATTTAGTAATTGTTTTGCTTACATTAAGATTACCATTTAATCAAATGTATTAGGTACTCGTATTATAATATGTACAAGACTTAACGACATAACATACGCTAATGTAGCAGACAAATTCTAGGTTACATTTACCTTTACATAGACATGATAATTTGATAACGACAGATATAATACAATGAGTCATGACGAGGATTGAGGAATCTCCTTTGTAATATCAACAACATCTATTTTGCAAACTCACTCTAACGCAACGTACCTATGCAAACACGCAAACACTTTCTCAAACACGTGAGATTAAAGTTCATATATTTACTATTTGCTTTTTTTTCGATTGCTTGGTGAGAACTTAAGACCTATTAGGCTTGTCATCATCATCAACTCATCATTTTTAGAATACCGTACGAGTAAATATTAATTTAAAACAAATTTAATTTAATGTGTTAAATTAGTATATTATCTTCGTTTTCTTTATGTTTTGTATTTTTTATCTACATCAAAAAAGGAGGAGGTTCTCAATTCGTCGGAATATTTTTTTATATAATTATGTTCACCGATTACTTAGAGACACCTGGGGGCCTACTCAAGATGCCATCGCTAATTATTATCGCTTACAAAGTTCGATAACAAAATGTATAGGATTTGACATAAGGTACGCTAAATGACATACCAAATCGCGATCATTTAGCGTAACTTATGTCAAATCTCATACATTTTGTTATCGAACTTTGTAAGCGATAATTAGCGATGGCATCTTGAGTAGGCCCCCTGGACTGATTTGGAAAATATTTTTTTTGTTTGATACGGTATACTTCCCAGGTGGTAGTCATCATGGAAGGATCTGATGGTGATGTCCTTAAGAACTTTATACTTTTTGGTTGTTGAAGCCGGTTTTTTTTAACCTAGTTTTTTTTATATTATTTTTAAAAATGTGTAATTTTTACAAGAAGAAGGAATAAATGTACAATAAAAACTCGTAGTACGGCCTCTGTAGCCAGACAAATTAAGGGTTGATAAGACCATATTGATTTATTCACGAATCAGAGCAAGGTTAGAGGCCACTGTCGTTTTGTCGTACTTCTTATCATATTTACTCTTATTTACTTGATCCTGGGTCCTCAGTCTCATTGCAGTTGGGATAGGACAAGGGTGTGACTTTGATTACAATGGTTGTATTTATATGTGGATATAAACTGTACTGGAGGCGAAGATTAAGAATTATTCGAATTCAAAGGTAAGCCCGTGAATTTAAGATAGATGTTAGCAAAAGTCTCCGCTCGGATCTTCAAATAAACTTTCTACGAGGTTGGCTAATGTGCATTGTACAAACTCAAATGGCGTCGTACTTTAGATAGGTTCTTGGATACCTTTATGTTTTGCCTTGAGGCTTGAGTATAAGTAAAATCTAGATTATTTAATAGATATGTGCCTATACAAACCTATATCACCTAGGTAATATATGAAAATACGAATGAGCTTTGTTTTTTTCATAAAGAACTATGTAACTAGAATAAATTACTACTCATTTAGGTATCTACTGTATGTTAATTAAATATGTTAGCTTAATTCTAAATGGTTAGTCAGTGCCTAATTGAAATACTTTATGCATATTTATAAAATAATTTTAAACAAAAAAAACCGACTTCAAAAGGTAAACTAAAAAGAAAAAAATAAATTTACTTCGCACAAAGTAATACTTATTTTCACTTAAGTAAATAAATTTATTCTATAATTTTGAAGTCGGCGCCAAGTCCAGCGTTCTTTCATAATTTGTTTTCATTTAATATTAGTTTGTAAGCCAGTATGTACTTTGGTAGGTACATAATACATATATAGTAATAGTTACATTGATAGTTGTATATTTTTTTCTGATTCTTTTTTCTGTGATTGCCTACATATATCTAGTAATTTGATATACTTGGCACCGACTTCAAAATTATAGAATAAATTTATTTACTTAAGTGAAAATAAGTATTACTTTATGCGAAGTAAATTAATTTTTTTCTTTTTAGTTTACCTTTTGAAGTCGGTTTTTTTTGTTTAAAATTATTTTATTTTAAGATTTTTAGTTATGGGTAGACTGAGTAGGGATATAGAGACAAGTCCCTCGGAAATAACTCAAACTTTATAATATGACTAGCTGACCCGTGCCCACTTCGTTGCGCATGGAAATCGTCGACTTCCACGAATATTTCAAGACCAAAAATGGCCGAATCAGTTCAGCTGATCTCGAGTTTTAGCGAGACTAAGGAACAGCAAGTGATAATGTAGCATTCTAATGAAAAAAGAATTATTAAAATCGGTCCAGTAATTTTTTGAGTTAAGACGTTACATACAAAAATACAAATCTTTGCTCTTTATAATATTAGTGTAGATAATGATATATTGGAGATCGGCATTTATTATTTAACTATTTCTCTTAACATACGAACTCAGTAAATATTAGCTCTTATCCTTTCCTCTTTGGGAATCATATGATATAATTTGATGTAACATTTTATCGCGAGTAAGCCCTGCGTCTTGGAAACTTCTTTACGGAATAGACTAGTTATACTCTCTACAGTCTACATGTTTCATAACAAGAGTTCCAATTGCCAGATATACCGGGCTGAACATCACGACGCCGGCGCCTCTTTTACAATATAAGGTCAAAGTAGAGCCGTGGCCAGACCCGCTAATAAAATCGTCAGCTCACACTGAGATACGGTCGGAAAAATAAAACTTGAAAAAGTATAGTATAGATAATATTCGTTTGCTAATGCAATATTCAATGCCAATAACAGCAACACGACCTGAATCATTTTTGTACCTATGTGTTTCTGGATTTCAAATTTATTTATTTTCTTGTTTTAGCCTTTTTAGACCCCTTGCGAAGTCGGAATTTTAAACTTTTATTGTGTAGTGTATTAAACAACAATGTTAAAATATGCACAACATTAAAACAACAAACTGATGCGAAGGATATGTGAGTTGCACATAATATGGCGCAGAGTCGAAGCGTCGCGACTCGTAATTTTTGTATTTGTTCACAAGGAAAAAAATAGAGCACCTCGACGTACTTACTATATGCATAAAAATAATTGATACCTTAATTATGAAAATATAAAGATGAATATGCTATAAATATAAAAAAAATGAGTGATAATACTTTAGGATATGTATGTGTCTCCTAAGTAGAGTTTACTATGAAAGTACTGGCGCTGAAAGTCTCACTTTTGACTTTCATGTTTGTTTGAGAAATGCCCTAACATGATAAATGTTCCCATACAATCATTTAAAAATGTTGTTCTTTCGCGCTGGTACTTTCACAGTAAACTCTAAAGTATTATCACTCATTAATATTACAGCCTGTAGAAAAACACGAAAAAACGCGACGAATCGACATATCATCGCGTAAACTCTACATTCATATCCTAAAATTTGAGTTATAATTAGAAGTTTTTTAAATAATAGTTTGCTTCTGTATTCAAAAGAACAAGGTCAATAGGCAAAAAAACTTTATTGTAAAACAGTACTTATACATACAAATCTTGGAATAATTTAATCGTTGTCTTGATTTCACCCGTAATGATCCTTATGTAAATACTAGATAGAGGTAGAGTAGAATTATATTTATAAGTATTCCAGTAAAATTAGTTTATAATTAAATGTAACAATTGTCAGTAACAAATAACATAAAAAATATTAGGTCCTTACATATTATGAAATTGGCGTTTTGTCGTACTGGCCACTTTGATCTTAAATATATCCTCTTTGGTTAGGAATTCCAAATTAAAATTTAAACAGCTATTTACTCATGCATTTGTGTTTTGAAAACCATAATTCATTTGTTTTTTTCTCTTTTGCTTTTTTTTCTGCGTCACTCATTTCACAAAATGGAAAACTTAAAATATCGCATTATTTACGAGTACCTACGAGTTCCACCGTGGCACCAGTGCTGCAGAAACGGTTCCAAGCATTAATTATGTGTATGGGGGTGGTGTCGCAAAAGAAAACACTACTTTGCGTTTTTGGTTTCAACGCTTTCGTTCTCGAAATTTCGACCTGCAGAACAAGCCCCGTGGACGGCCGGAGTCCAAGGTCGATGATGGATTGAAGGCTATTGTGGAAGCAGATCCATCCAAAGCACATCAGAGTTAGCTACAGGCTGCGGTGTTAGTGAGAAAACCGTTTTAATCCACTTGAAGCAAATTGGGAAGGTGAAAAAGCTTGAACGGTGAATTGAATGAAGCAAACCGACAAACATTACACCAGTTTGGACATTACACCACGTATTAGATGTAACACAAATACTCGAAATTGAAATAAAGCCTGTAAAATAATATTGTGTAAATTTTTACATCCATAATCATCTATTTCGTAAAAACATGTTTTGTTATTTTTATCGCAAATATTTTGAGGAAAGACACTTTCACAAATCACAATCACGTTACTTGCGTAGATTGCATACGTGATAATACAGACGTGCCAAAAATCCGTGTCTATTCTTATATTTGTATTTTTTTGTTTGCATTGAATAGTTTTCATAACGACTATTTTGATCAAATTTGACACAGATATAACTGACTGAAACATGGGGAAGGACAAAAGATCGCTAAAAATTAAGTACGTTTTTTTCCAAGCACAAAGCTGGAGCATTGGGGGTACAACATGTAGTTCAATAATATTTGACACGTGGCCAAAACTTTACACGTGAAAGTAAGAGAATTGGCAAAATATCAATTAGTATAAAATACCTACGAGTACCTAGTTGTTTCAAAACATACTTACACATGAATGAAATAACAGATAGAAATTATATTAACATTATATAAAATATGTAATTTAATAGATATAATTAATATTTGAAGGCCACATTGGATTTACATAAATAATAAACCTTATTTCCCTCAAAGATACCGATTAGTTGACATACGATTTGAATCAACCTTATCTCTGGGCGGCGATTCTCAGGCCTCGAAGTTAGTTCCGAATATTAGTATATCCCGCCCGCACGCGCGGTATTACTCATTTGCATGAGCGGGACAGACCGATAGTAAAAACTAAGTTAAGGCCTGAGAATTAGAGCCCTGGTATTTTAAATTTTTAACCAGACCTGCGAGTGCGAGCGTGATATAATTATATAATATCTGGACCTCTCTTTCTCTCTAATAAATGTTCCACTATTCAGCGTTCAATATGGGTTGTTAACTTGAATCCTATGTTAGTTGATCATACTTTTGAATAGCGTTTCAGAAAAAGGCCTAAGGTCTCGTAAATATGACGTAACATTATAAACCTAATAGTATTTTGTATGGTTCAAAAATTGTATTTATTTGGAAAATAAAAATTATCTCGTAAAGAGTTTGCATTTACATACATGTGCATTTTAATTTTATTACATAAAAGGTATTTATTATAAACAGCTTTGAATAAATTTAATGTGTGTTTACAAACTAAAATTTCTGTCACCAGTGATGGCGCGCACGAAGCGATGCTGGGGGAGACGCGGCAGCCTCAAATCACGAAACAGAAGGCCGAGCTGAAGGACGAGGAGTACGAGGCCCTGCAGAGCTTCCTGCGCAGCATCAGCTCTACCGCCACCCTGCCGCCCTACGTCAAGGGCGAGACATACTCCTCCGTCCGTGGCGTGCTCAACCAGGTACAAAAAATAAATAACCCATAAACCCACTTGACGACCTCCGTAGCGCAGTGATTGAGCGCGTTGATGCTCGAGCGAGAGGTCGCGGGTTCGAATCCCGCCGAGTGAACAAAAAATTTTCAATGTTCCTGGGTGTATTAAATTGTTGTATAATATAATAAAAAAAAAAGTGTATAGTATAAAAGTATTAAATATATTTCCGTTGTCTGGTACATGTAACACAAGTTCTTTGGATACTTAGCACGGGGCCAGATTGACGTGGTGTGAAGCGTCCATAGATATTATATTATATTATTATAATATATAATATGCATCAAGCGAGATGGCTGATACTTATAAATTATGGCTAAGAACACTCTCGATCAATTTAACTTAGAATTATAACTATTAACAAATTGAATTTTTTAAGTAACCTCCGAATTGTCAAGTGACGAAGATGACAATGATGAATTATTACAAGTAAGAAATAACAACATGGCCCCAATTCTCGTACCTTGAACTTAGTTCGAATCTCAGTCTATGCGAAAAATCATACATGCATGGGCGATGTATGTGTGATTTTTCGCATCGGCTAGCGGGACAGACTGACGATAGAAATGTAGTTCGAGGCACGAGAATTAGGACCCTGAACCGAATTTCATGGATTTCGGCTTAGATATCTAGTAAATCTCGAATACTTTTGATCGCGGTAAAATGTACTGTTTTACGCGAATTTTTTTATGCGCACAAGTCGCGGGCGACATTTAGTGATGTATAAAATTCGGGACGAAATACATTGTCCGATTGAGGAGTGCAAAATAACTTTAACCTTGCTATAACAATTCCATACAAATGATTTCATTATTGTCTGCTAACCTCAACCTGGACAATAACTTTTCACATAATCCGATCCGATATTATTATTGTTATGTTATGTTATGACTTCACAAACTCACAGCGTTTTAGGATCAGCGTAAACTCTACCACACTCTACGTAATAGGTATCGTCCGTATGTTATTGGTAAATCGTCGCTTTACCTTCTCAACCTCGTATCTAAAAAACTACAACATTTCAGAAGAGTCAAAAAAACTGCCTCTGTACTTATGTAATCAAAACACCACACATAGACACGCCTAACTAATAACACCTCTTTGTTTCGTTCAGAGGTTTGAAATAAAGAGAATCCCTATAATCGAATCATATGAAAGTTAAAAAAAAAGTATAACCCGACTTCGCAAAAAATGGGTCTAAAAAGTCTGAAACAAGAAAATAATTCAATTTGAAATCCAGAAATGCATAGGTACAAAAATGGTCGAGGTAGAGCCGTGGTCGCACCCGCTATTGGCATCGAGTCGAGCCTTGAATTTTTTTTCTACCGTGTTTCGGTGTGAACTAATGCTTAGATTTTATTAGCGGGTACGACCACGGCTCTACCTTGACCATTTTTGTACCTATGCATTTCTGGATTTCAAATTGAATTTTTTCTTGTTTCAGACTTTTTAGACCCATTTTTTGCGAAGTCGGGTTTTAGTTTTTTAATCTCTTCTTTATTTAATATTTTTCTGTTTCCACATCAAATATAATAATTATTATATTTTTATTTAATTGTCCATTACATAGAAAGTATCACCTCCTAGATACTACTTGTACGACCGCATTTTAAACCTTTATTTTGAATTTAACAATAAAATATATTAATAAATAAAAAATATAAATACATAGTCGTAATGTGCTTGCCAAGACCTTTCTTTTGATACCAAACACGAGACAAATATCGTAATTAATTTTTTTTTGGAGATAGTTTTTGAGGTATAATTTTCAAAGTCCAAAATTTTTCAAAAAAATATATAGCCTATGTTACTTGCGGCATTAATACAAATCGTTTGACACCTCATTCATCAAAATCGGACCAGTAGTTTAGCCGCTACGAGGGAACATACATACATACATACATAGACTGCCAAAATCATTACCCTTCCTTTTGGCTTCGCCGAAGTCGGGTAAAAAGGGGTCTAAAAAGGCTGAAACAAGAAAATAATTCAATTTGAAATTCAGAAATGCATAGGTATCAAATTGAATTATTTTCTTGTTTCAGTCTTTTTAGACCCCTTTTTTGCGAAGTCGGGTTATAGTTTTTTAAACTTTTATTTTATTGTACTCCCGACCATATCAATCGACTGAGAATCAAAGAAGAAAGAAGTCGGGATTTAGATTTATAATATTATTTTTTTTACTCCTGTGGTTTTGATATAGATTTTTTTGTTAAAATGTTGAAGTAATAGAGAGTGTACTCAGTTATAATAATTCGCTCACTACTTTACAATGGATTAGGTACTCAAAACACAATATTATTATTTTAACCGTAACTTTCTTTGTGTTTTCGGATATGTCCGAGACAATTATTAATTTTATATTGGGCTGTAAAGTTTTAAATGCATTAAAATAAACCCATAACCTTTTATGGTATAAAAAGTTATCTGAAATGACTTTTTAATACAAAATTGGCATCGTAAAACCGATAACTTATTACATTTGGTGCACAAAATTTCCCTTGTTATATAATTTTGTATGTAATTACTTGAATACTTTATTTATTGTATGCAAATACGGGTTTCCCAGTGAACGGCGGCACTGTAAGTACTGGTTCTTAATTGAATGTTAATAATAATTACAGTAGGTACTGACTCCATACAGACCGTACTTCAGCAAATATTACCCAGCTATTTCTACCATATTATCTTCTGTCTAGGAGTTTTTGCTATAAGGATTTTAGAGTATTTTCTTTTACGAAAAGAAAAATAGTAAAATAATACATAATGCTACCAAGTACCAATTTCTGATATGATCGAAATAATCTATTTTTACCCGACTTCGGCGAAGCCAAAAGGAAGGGTAATGATTTTGGCAGTCTATGTATGTATGTATGTATGTATGTATGTATGTTTGTATGTATGTATGTATGTATGTATGTATGTTCCCTCGTAGCGGTAAAACTACTGATCCGATTTTAATAAATAAGGTGTCAATCGATTCGTAGTGATCCCGCGAGTAACATAGGCTATATAATTTTTTGAAAAATTTTGTATTTTGAAAATTATACCTCATAAACTATCTCCAAAAAAATTAAATTAAGATAATTGTATCGTGTTTGGTATCCAAAGATAGGTATTGACAAGCACATTACAAATATGTAATTAAAATTTTAATTAATTATTATATTTTGTTGTTAAATTCAAAATAAGGGTTCAAAATGCGGTCGTACAAATAGTATCTAGGAGTTGTTTAGTTACTTTCTATGTGTTAATTTAACGTTTAGTGAACATATAATGTTATAGTTCATGTGGAAACAAAAAAATGTAAAATAAAATAAAAGTTTAAAAAACTATAACCCGACTTCGCAAAAAAGGGGTCTAATAAAAAGGCTGAAACAAGAAAATAATTCAATTTGAAATTCAGATATGCATAGGTACAGATATGGTCAAGCTAGAGCCGTGGTCGTACCCGCTATTGGGATTGTATATTACAACAGCAGACGAATATAATTATAGATTTGTTTGGCGGGTACGACCACGGCTCTAGCTTGACCATATCTGTACCTATGCATATCTGGATTTCAAATTGAATTATTTTCTTGTTTCAGCCTTTTTTGCGAAGTCGGGTTATAGTTTTTTAAACTTTTATTTTATTAAAACTTTTCTAGAATTTGTTACTTATTAGCAACACTATCGAATGGTTTAATTGGTTTGATCGCTATTATCACCTACGAACTTCGAAAACAAAATGTGACATACGCATCGCTATGTGACAAGCGAATTCGTAGTTCGTAAGTCACTTAGTGAAGCTTATGTCAAATTCCATACATTATGTTTTTAATCTTTATCCCGATCCTATTTCACCTAATGAAGTGTTTTATCGCGAGACGCAACCTCTTTCAGCATTTTCGCTATCCTTGGGCAGGCTTGGCCAGATCCGAAACTATATTATAGGACTTTCGGATTTCGCCACGCCTGACCTGTTTATAATACCTTACTACATACTGGTCAGATTACATTTGGCCAGATTATGTACATCTTTGTTTTTACGTTTAGGTACATCAAATTGGCGAATAGAGTATACACCAGATTCTATGGACTTATTACAATACAGAACAAGAAATTTTATCAAGATAGAACACAAAATGTACCAAATACATTGATAATATTATAAGGTAAATGTTTAAATTGCGTGTCTGACCGCGGACGGCGTAGCGTCGGTCAGTAATATTTTATTCTGTAGAACAATAAGTAAGCGATAGTCGATTCTTTAACTTATCATTAACAACTAGATTACTAAAAAAACTATATCGCTCGTTTAAAACTACAACGTGTCACAGTGGCATAACTCGATTTTGAGTTATTACCACCATTTTATTCACCGTACCCAAATCTATTTAGTGCAAAAACGTGGTACAATTTAAGCCAATACCGACAAAAGTATGAGGAAAAGAGAGAGCTTGTCACGATGTAGCGCTGCCCCGTTTAGCAGCTAAGCTTATTTCCACAACGCGCCTCCTCAGTGTGACAATGCAGTGCGTGAGTGTACTTGCTTGCGGTATAAGACAGCAACGTGTCAAGACCTGCATGACACCTTTTTGGAGTAAAGGTAAATATTTTATTACTTATTTATTTAATTCTATAATATGTCACACTTGTTATGTCGCATTTTAGCATTAAAGAATTAATTGATCGTACTTGGTCATCACTTTGATAACACGTTGTTCCTTTGAAAATTATGAAAATAAAATTGGCTTGTGTTAGCATGTCACGTTGTATGCAATAATTTTTTACACTTATTTAAATTTACGCTTCGTTTATAACAGGATGTCACGATATATATTTGAAATATTGTTATTATATTAAGAAATTCATCGTTTTGTCACATTGTTTATAATAATATTTTATTAATAAAGATTTTTTTTTCGTTCAAGATGGGTTCACGATCAAGGAGAATAGTGAAAATGGCTGATGAAAATTATCATCAAGATGAGAAAAATCCAGAAAAGCGTCGGCGTCGAAATTCTTATAGCAGCTCCAGCATGAGAAGAGCATCTAGAAGCTCAGCTGAGGAATTCTTCATCGAGGATAGCGACGATCCTGTTAGAGAGCCGAATTTCACCATCAACAAAGTTATTGAAGAAAGTGCAGATGATGAAGAAGCTCACACCTTGACAACACTGACTGTACCTCTAAACGAATTGTCAAAAGACTTAATAAATAGTACAGGCATAGAAAATTGTATTTTCAGCTCTATAGACCAATACATGTACATAGAGCTACATTTTAAGATGTTATTGCTGCGGATATAATATGCGATCAGGAAGAAAATGCATTCACACCACAGAATGAAGCTCGTGAAGACGTAGAAGAGCAATGCTCCTTTCACGAGTTATGCCATCTTAGATTAATATTAGTACCTACTTCTGATCCTAAAAAAAGATGTGATATTTCCTGTATCTGTTATTGGTCATTATGGTTCTTGTAAAATAGTACCTACTTATTATAAGTATGAACTATGTATAGAAACTTTATAAACATGTTTAAATTAAGTAAGTATTATAAAAATAGTTAACGTTACCTAAGTACCTTGTGATACTTTAGCAACAATTTTCCACTTAAACCTTATTTTGGTACAAATTTTGTCGTTTACGACACTATAATAAATTTTAATCCTTCTATAATTCATAATATCAGGTCTAATTATTATTTTTAGACGTAGGATTGTTTAGTCTGATAAAATTAAGGTTTTAATTTAAATATAAAAGACGCCACTTACTGATTTTTGTTATTATTTGTTTGTTTTAAACTGATTATAAAACTAGTAAGTTACACTTTAGCTAATAGTTTTTTTCAATAAATACTATTAAAATTTCAACAGTGTTATTATTACTATATAATATATTCTGTACCACAGTCTTAAATCTCTTTATTTTGTTACCTATAACGTGATATACCCCCTTGTCAGTCAGTAAGTTCATTATTTTTATAGGAAGAACGTGACATGTAGGGACTTTTTTTTATAAAACTATAATTTCATAAAAAAATATCTATAAATCAATGAAATTTTCACTGAGATTCATAGTTTCTTAGTAAAGTTTCAAATGGGCAAAATAATCTTTTTTGTAGCTTTCTTACTTTAAAAGTTGTAAGATTTTAAAAGTTTCAAAGTCGTTTTCCCAAAATTCCAGTTTTTCGTTGTGCCACGTTGTAGTTTTAAACGAGCGATATAATAATAGGTGGTAACTAATTACTGTTAGTAACGGTATTCTTAATAAATAATAAACGGTTTTTTGTTTTGTTATACCCAATGTCACTCTCACTGTAAACAAGAATTTAAGGACACCTCTCAAGCTAAAGTTTTTAAGATAAAGCCTGATGACAGACAAATAGCGGAGTCTCAGTTCTTGGGTCCCATTTTTACCATTTGGGTGCGGAACCATAGAAATGGACAAATAGAAAAGCCTCAAAACGTTACTATTGATCTCTGCTTAGTGGTTTACTTTTAAAACCAAGTAGACAATAAAACGCAATTATCGAATCAGTACGTATTTATTATACAATATTACAATATTATGAATAATTACCTTATTAATATTTATAGGACAGGTAGGTATTGCGAATTGCTGTTGAATAAGTGGTTATTGTCTCTAATCTCTCCTTCGGAAATATTAATTTTCTTAATTGATATAATGAGGTAAGCCTACAACTCAATTATTCAAGATCTATTATTATATTTGTTACAGATTCAGATACTATTAAATTAAAATATGGATATTTAGTTTTCCTCCAACAGTCGGTATTTTCCCTGTTAGTGCCTACGGCATTCTGTTTTCCTTCGTTATAAGTATAAAGTAGGTATAGTTGATGTAATAGGTTTGAGGTGGGTAAGGCTTGACTCCAACTTGACTCATGCACATACAGTAGGTAGGTACCTATCTATGGCTATTACGGGTAATTACCTGTACGGAATATACAGCGTATACGGAATATATAGCAATAAGTAACTGCCAAACATTTTTATAGAATTCGTATCGTCGTCATATTTACCGATGATATCTTAAAATACTTAAAAACATATCGTTTTATATTACAAAGGAAATATAGTCACATGATAAAAAACAGCGTCGACTAATCATGCGTTTCAATAACCAAAAAAATATATTAATGATTTCTCGTTGGAGACATCGCCAAACAAAATGACAACGGAAAGTCACATTGTATGGCGATCTATCTTTTTATTTCCTGCGATCAAAATAAGTACCTACATTAAATCATCGCTTTACCTTCTCAACCTCGTACCTATCTAAAAAACTACAACTTTTCAGTAGAGTAAAAAAACTTAATAGTTTTAGATTTTATTATGACATGGATTTTGGATGTATACTGATTACTGTACTTACATAACTCAACCTCATTTAAAACAAAATCCATGTCATAATAAAATCTAAAATTATTAAGTTTTCTGTCTAGTTCATTTTAGATTTGATGTAGTTTTATAGATACGAGGTTGTGACGGTAAAGCAACGAAATATCGTGTCAGCACTAGAAATCAGTCACGGCGAATATTGGCTCACTTAAAAAGTGAGCTGTTGTTTCATTTAAGTTTGCTTGGAACATTGCCAAGTACAATGTTGTGGACGTGTCATACCATGACAATTATGTCACTTGAAAATAGTCTAAATTTCTAGACACATCGCGGTGTTTCAATTTAAAACTTTTAAAATTTCAAGTGACATTATTAGCGATTTCGAATCACCCAACTTTGAAATGTTTAAAATCTTTTGACTCACTTTTGACTCGATCAAACAATTAATGTAGCTCTATTGGCGCATCCACGAGGACAGATTTTTGTTTGGGACACTTAGGCCGTGTTTCACCAAGCAATATTCAAGTTAACGCCATGTTAAAATACCATGCCATCTCATTCATTGACAGGAAATACGAGAGGGATAACATGGCGTTAACTTTAACATTGGTTGGTGAAACACGCCCTTAATCTAGTGTATTGTTAATCGAAGATCTTTTCTAATAAAGGTTATTTAAATGCGCCATGATACGTCATATGACTTTCATAACAAGGAGTACATTTTTATGAATGACCATTAGACTAACAAGGCGATGAAAAGTGATATCTTCGTATATGAACATGACAGTATACACTGTACACATGCCATTCATCTGTTCAATTAGCTATATTGCTTTCCCGTGTAACTTCTTCGTATCACTTGTTGTTATTAATTCTTTATAAGTAGGACATGAGGCGAGATATATACCGTGACTTGTTATTTGTAAAGATCTTGTTTAGCTCTTTTATTATATGTCATAATAATTCATATCAATAGGTCATTAGGTCACATAGAAGAAACGATTTTTTTGTATGTTTGTTTACATTGAATTCTAAAAAAATATTTTTATCGCGCGAATATGTACGGCTCCGCTGTGTTTTCTTTTGCTCGTACAAAGTCAAGGGAAACTTCTAGTTACAAACTTATACGGATTGTGTCGTGGTCATTTCTTTTCCCGGCGTTACTTTTCAACATATCATAAGCAAACTTAATTTATCTTAAACCTTGTTTAAATGAGTATATATTGGCTGTAATATTAATGAGTGATAATACTTTAAGATATAGAGTTTACTGTAAAAGTACTAGCGCTGAAACAGTTACCTTTTTTAAATTATGGTATCGGCAAATTTATGATGATGGGGCATTTCTCATAGAAACATGAAAGTCAAAGTATGTCTTTCCGCGCTGGTGTACCTACCAGCACTTTCACAGTATACTCCAGATAGGAGGCACATACACATTACACACCCTAAAGTATTAATTATCACTCATTTATGGTACAGCCTGTATAAGGTACTACTTTGTCTTCTAAGGGTGCCGGAGTATAAATAACACCTCCCCATCAATCATCTTTCACGTGGTCGTCGCCCCTTTATATCCGGAATTGAGCAGCGGCGTTTCCTCGGACATTAATCATATACCTGCGCTCGCCAATCAGCCTGCCAAGCGTGGCGAGTATAGGCAACTGCCCTCCATGCATACTTTGGCTTATGATGGGAGCAGTAGACGTCATTGCTGAAACGACGACTGCTTGTTCCAGTGCCTCATAACCTGCGCGGTGCTGATCCTGGCGGCGGGCGCGGGGCACCCCATCGGCTTCTCCGCTGTCGCCCTTCCGCAGCTGAGAGAGGAGAACTCCACGCTTCGGATAGATGACGACATGGGCTCGTGGATTGGTAAGCATAGTCTATTAAAGTTACCAAGCTGATGCCGTGCAAAATCTTGGAAGAGCCGCAGCGAAAGCTCAAGAGGTCACGTTAGATTTTACTGTCAGTTTTACCACAGTTGACTATCTGACTATCGTTCGGAATGACTTTCTAGTGACTAGACCAACGAAAAACGGTCTCACTCTCACTGCTAACAATTCTACTTAACGTGGTTACTTGTTTCCACGAAATTCCTAGAAAAATGGACTGTGCATTTAATAAACTGATAAAATAATATTAACGATACAACAATATGCATATATCTAGTTTGTTGGAATTTCTTGTAGTTGAATATTCTTTAAAAGACCTGAAAATTAACAAAGTTATAGTATGTCCCTTATAAATTTAACCCAAACGTAAAGAAACCAGTCTATGATATAATCATAGACACGTCAGTGATGCCAATTGGCCAATAGTAATACAATGATTATTATTAAGTAGTTATAAATACAATGATTATTGTTTGCTAGGTATATGAATTCATACACTATAGACGTGAAAGTTTTTCATTTGATGTTTAAACATATTAATTATTGTTTAATTAATATATAATGTATTCGATAATAAAGTATGATCCTTTAACACTAGAAGGACCGGAGTGGTCAATAAGATATTGATCAATAATTATATTAAAACTATTGCATTGTAGTCATTGTCGTTTTATGACTTTTAATATTTTATCATTGTTTACATCAGCGTTTCCCAATTATCGGGTCGCGACCCGGTACCGGGCCATCAAAATAAAATACCAGGTCGCAACATTCCCGCCTTGTTTAAATAAGAATACCTATTTAATCAACATTCAACATAGAAAAAGCAGTCGTAAGCCTCATGTTATTATTTTCATTACAAGTCGACAAAGGTATACAGACATAAATTTTGTGATGCATACAAATAACGTATGTAATTAGGAAATTACATACGTTAACTGTACACGTGAGCATTGCTGGCTATTTTGCGTAAGCAATTAATTTGTATACAGCATTATCTTCATGTCTATATCAGTGTGGTATCAGGTCTACGGTGGTATGACGTCATAGATGTACGTTGTGGCAAGTTACTGGATCATGAAGTTCAATAACTAATTGCATGTTTTGTCTATACTGTGCAACAAGCATCTATTCTATACTAGTTTTTGCAATGAGGAGGGAGGAAACAGGGGTCGCGTAGAACCCTGTTCTTGTATTGAAAAAAGGCCGTTGTGTTTCATTTTTAACCGACTTCCAAAAAAAGGAGGAGGTTCTCAATTCGTCTGTATGTTTTTTTTTTTAAGTCATCTAAAGTGCCTGATGGAATTTTATTAAATACTAGCTGTGCCCGCGACTTCGTACGCGTGGAAAAGTGATTTAGGGCAGCAGTTCAAATACATTTTTAGTTTATGAACACTGTCGTTTGGATATTTAAAATCACTAATTTATAGTAATGCTTCTTTATACACGGTATTAGACGTGCATAGGCAAAAGAAGTAGGCCGATGGAGTAATAATAATAGTTTACTGTCAAATAATGGCCGTTTTTGTCTACCTGCCTACTACCAGCTCGAAAAATGACCGTGTATTGTTAACCGACTTCAAAAAAAGGAGGAGGTTCTCAATTCGTCTGTATGTATAATATTTTTTTTCTTTAATGCGAACGGGACTACTTGATAGTACGCTCATATACGCGACGAAGATCTCTGTACTGAGATTTCGTTTTCACACCGACGCTGCGCTGCTGGCGCCGAGCGCCAAATTTTTTAAAAGTCTCTCTCTCGGTGCGCAATTCCAACTCGGACTTGCCCGGTATTTATTAATTACCTACGCTAACAAACATGTAGCCTACTTTGGGACTTTACGGTTAAAGTAGGTACTAACTTTCTTTAGACGACAAAATAACAAAAGTCCAAAAGAAAGAAAAAAAACCCAAACCGTACCTAGCATAAAAACTAATAAATAAAAATATCATGAAAAACATAAATCTTACTTATATTGACATAAATTTTCTAATTTAAATGTACCTATGACATCTCATTCATATCTTGAAAACAAACTATCCTACGCCTATACTTTATTAATCGTATTTGCAAAACCTAAGTACATATATACGTATAATAATAAATTCTACAATTATATAATATACTTCGCACAAAGTAATAATTATTTTCACTTGTACTGGAAAATAAGTATTAATTTGTGCGAAGTAAATTTAATTGTTCCTTTTAGTTTACCTTTTGAAGTCGTTTTTTTTTGTTTAAAATTATTTAATTGTCAGATTTTTAGTGATGGGTAAACTGAGTAGGGATTATTCTCGAATGATCAGACGACGATTACTTGAAGACGGAAAATGAAAAACAAAAACTATTAGATTAAAAAAAATAGTAGAAAGAGAAAAAGTCTACCTAGCCTAGCCTGGCGTAAGCCAGAGCGGCGCAATTTTTTAAAATATATTATATATTATGTATATTGTATATATAGTTTACCGCTGCTCTGGCGTGAGCCAGAGCAGCGCGAAATTTTTCAATATATATATATATATATAGTTTACTGAAACGCGAAATTTTTTGATATTATAGATCCAGGATATGGTGCAAAACCTTACTGTTTGGTAACATATGCTTAGACTACTTCAGAAAAAATCAAAATCAATATATTATTCCACATAAATTTTGAGGATTTCCTTCGATTCCTCACGGATCCCATCATCAGGTCACCATTTGGTGACAATGGGATCAAATTTAAATTATACCCTACACAACATAAAAAAAAAAAAATCGTTTCAGAAACGATGAAGATATCCGCGAAGAAACAAAAAAAACAAACATATATTTACGAATTGAGAAACCTCCTCCTTTTTTGTAAGTCGGTTAAAAATATTATGTTGGTTATTTCATGTTACAATCTACCTTTGTGCCAAGTTTCATTTAAATACGTTGAGTAGTTTGGCTAAAATACCGTCAAATATGTAGCTACAATTTTTGAAGATCCCACGGGAACCCTTTCGTTTTTCGGGATAATAATTTCCAGTAATGCTTTTCAGATTATAAGCTACCTACCTATCAAATTTCATTTAAATACGTTGAGTAGTTTGGCTGAAATACTTTCAAATAGGTTGCTAAAATTTTTTGAAGATCCCACGGGAACCCTTTCGTTTTTCGGGATAACAATTTCCAATAATGCTCTTCACATCATAAGCTACCTGTCTGCCAAATTTCATTTAAATACGTTGAGTAGTTTGGCTGAAATACCGTCAAATAGGTACCTACAATTTTTTGAAGATCCCACGGGAACCCTTTCGGTTTTCGGGATAACAATTTCCAATAATGCTCTTCAGATTATAAGCTACCTGCCTGCCAAATTTCATTTAAATACGTTGAGTAGTTTGGCTGAAATACCGTCAAATAGGTAGCCACAATTTTTTGAAGATCCCACGGGAACCCTTTCGTTTTTCGGGATAATAATTTCCAATAATGCTCTTCAGGTCGTAAGCTACCTGCTTGCCAAATTTCATTTCATTCCATACAGTGGTTTTAGCGTGATGCGACGACAAACATTCCCATATGGACAGACAGACAGACAGACAGACAGACAGACAGACAGACAGACAGACAGACAGACAGACATTTTTTTCAAAAATGTTATTTTTAGGTTCTGTGGCTTTTATAGACCCCCTTTTTTTAATTTTCACTTAAATATTCTTAATGTACAGACATGACCCCTCTACAGATTTATTATATGTATAGATTAATTAAACACACACACATATAAATAGAGAGAGAGAAAGACGCGTCCAACTTATATCACCCCTATGTTTTTGCCGGGAGTTAAAAAAAAGTCTGAAACTGAATACCTACGTGTTGATTCATTTCATGAATAAAAATGTGGGCAAATTACCATATTTTAGCCCTTATTCAAGACGACATCGCTATTAGATATCATTAGGTATAGTTTTTTTTAATTCGTAAGTGATAATAACGGTGGCATCTTGAAACCAGACCCTTTATCCTTCTACTTTCACTATAACATGTTACTCAATAGTCTATGTTTGTTTTGATAACATAAGCGTGCGAAATATTCTCACGGGTCTTGTACAGTTTAAATTGTTGTATTATGAATATCATATATTATGTAATGATGTTACTATGTGTCTAATAGTAATAATAGAATTAGTTGCTATTTAATATACATACATATTAAAACTTGCATCATGCATGACATCGATTAAGAATGTTTTACTTATCTACATTTAAATAAATATTAAATAAGTACAATAAAACATTGTTTTATTGTACTTATTTAATAATTACGTACTAAATCATAAAAAAACACCAATTTAATCAAAGTTTTGAGTACATTGTATTTTGTAAGTGTGTAACTAAATATAAACATATATTTTAAGACAAAGTCTGCAATTTACTTAACAACGTTAGTTCATCGTACAAGCATGATTGTAGAGAATCACGCGATGAGTTCGCTACTTAGGTAGCATGTTAATATTACATTTTTTGTTAGGTACATACCTACTTATAAATTATCCTTGACCGCTGCTGTCATAAACATCTTACACTTGTATTTAAAATATTGAATGAAAAACTGTAGTTTAGGGATTTCTGTGAATTGTCGAAAAGAGAAATATGAAAACATGAAATCACACAATTTTTATTATTTAAAGGCGGAAGTTTGTGAGTGAATGTGTGTGTATGTTTGTTACTCTTTTACGCCAAAACTACTGAACGGATTTTGATGAAATTTCGTATGGTAGTAGTTTACATGCTGGATGACTTTCTGCCATAATAGGTAGCACGTGTGCTACTTATTATGACTTTCTATGATCATTATAAGTTCTAACTGTACTGTTTTAAATGGGGATAATAACTGATTAACACTTGTTCTCTTTATTATACATTATAAATTGATGAATGAATTTTGACTTTGTTTTTTTTAAGTTGAATCGGAAGAGATGTTTGATGAAAATCGGTAAAGCCGTTTAAAAGTTGTAAAGCAAATATACTCGAGTGGGGTCGCGCGTCACAATACAAAATAAGCAATGAAAATTGGTGAACTGTGGAAAAGCTCCGATTCAAACAAAGTCGGGTGTCAATTCAACATTTTTCAACTTTCAACACACACAACACCCGTCTGCTTGTGATTTCAATGTCTACATAAACCATGTACTTTCAGCAAGCATCCACTCTGCCGCGACGCCGCTCGGGTCCATGCTGTCGGGCCCTATCATGGAGGCCATAGGTCGGAAGAGGACTCTTCAGGCCTCCACCCTGCCTCTGGTGCTGGGCTGGATCATCATAGGCACGGCCTCCCACCACATACTGATACTGCTGGGTAGAGTCGTCTGCGGGTTCGCTGTGGGCATCCTCGCCGCGCCGTCGCAGGTTAGCCATGATCCATATCTAAAATAATAAAAAAGTTATCCTGTCATAAAAACAATACAGTAACTTGACCGCAGCCATATCGTTATTCCTAGTGTCAGGCATATTACAATTCATTACACAAACAAATAATTATATTCTTTTTACTTGACTAGTACGAAAACGAAAGAAAAGGAACTAGTTTAGTATCTACATACCAAAACATTAATTATTTGCAAATAATTATCTAATAAACTTAAAAATTAAAATAAAAAGTTTGTATTAAACTATTTTGAATGCATTAATTGTAAATCTTAACTTTAACTTAGCTTTTACAAAGCAAGAAAAAAAAGGCTTTTTTTTAATTTATACCAAAACAGTACCCAATCATCACCCATCTCTACTAATGGGTAAATAAATGACTGATGGGTCATGGACCCAGAAGTCTCCAAAAAAACAATGTTTTGGGCAGGGTTTTTAGGTAAAAGCACAACTACCTGTTAAGTTTTTTTTATTGTAAAGTCCCCAAAACATGGGATTGTTGACATTTTTTACGATGTAAACAAAAAAGTACCAGTTGTTATTGTCGTCTGCTCATAATAACTAACAAGATCATAAAGCATGCCATAAATCTTATAAAAATGAGTAGAATGAAACGGTCGTGATCATGACCTTAATTGAAGTAATAAAAGATACCTAATAATGTAACAGTAAACATAAGCTAGAATCTACTTATGCGTAATTCGGTATAGTTTACGCCGCGCATACTGCATACGCGATTAGATAAGACTATTGTCATAAGATTTAAATATCATCAATAAAAATATTACAATTAATATTTCAATTAATGCTAAACTATGCATATATTTGCTGTGGGTCACTAGACAGATCTAGCATGTCCTTTTAGCACCTCTGAGATAATATCAAAGACTTTTTGAGGTGGGTTACCGGTTACCACTTACCAGTTACCACCGTCAATCCTAGCTAATGTGGCTACTGGCTATACAGAAGTTGCAGTGGCGGGAACTGGGAATGTATGGTAGACTATTTGCTCATTAAAAAAAATTTAATGCATTATTTAAATTATGCAATAAATATTTATTTTAATTAAAATGTTTTTGTGTTCTCTATCTATCTTTTTTTCTTTATCAAAGCTAATTACTGAATGCATATATTCCAGTATCCGTGTATTTTATAGATAGAAATAGATAACATATTCAATATTCAGTGATTTGTATAATACGTTGATAAGATATTATCCGTCTATGGCACGAACGTGTCACGCGACACCACACCTTATCTATAATCTGCTGAATGGATTATAAGATTGTAAATGCCTATGTTTGTAATATATACGGTATATTAAGATTTCCTTTAAAGCCTTTTTGCCAGACGCCAGCTACTGATAACAATATTACGTATAGCCCGAAGTTTCTATTGCGTTTCCACTATACAGTATTTAGTCATTTGTTTCCATGAAAATGTGAATTTTGATCATTTCTTCCCAGCGCCGTCGTCATAAACAGCGGAACCCGCTCAGTGATTATGTTGTGTTCACTAAAACGATGCTTTATTTATTACTGTCCCAGCTTTATAAGTGCCCCAGGGACATTTGTAGCGCCTGAGAAGATTCTTGATAGTGGACAGCAGCGTTCTACCGGGGTCAAACGAATACACTAAAATATTTTTTGAGAACCACTCTATCCATTGGCGAAAACAAACAAAAAAAAGAACGATCGATGAAGTAATATTCGAAGAAGTAATATTTGAGTGTATCGCAAACAGATAGACAAATATCTGTATGTATGTCAATTTGCTATAGGTACACTTAAATATGACTTCTTCGATCTTTCTTTTTTTAAGCTATTGCATAGCTTCTATCGCGGGCCTTGAGCGTGGAGACCGAATCCAGAAATTCCGTAACGAAAATATCCTAAGTGGGGGGGCCCACTCCGACCGGCACAGCGGTGACATTTTTTATTGCCATTTATTGATGAATAGCAGAACTTTTAATGACTTTTTTGAAATATCACGCTTGTCTCTAAAGAGACAAGCGTGATATTTCAAAAAACTAAAGTTCAGCAACTCGCTTGATTTGATAAAAAATACTATGCAATAGCTTTACCGCGGCAGTCCCCGAGTGCCACACGTCTTTTTTGTTTGTTTCTTGCTTATCCCATAAGTAAGAATATAGATAATTCAGTTAGTTTGTTTGTTGCAGGTGTATCTCGGTGAAATATCCGAGCCGAGGCTGCGAGGTTTGCTGATCGGCACCCCATTCGTGGCGTACTCCCTCGGGGTGCTATACGTGTACGCTCTCGGCGGCGCCCTGTCCTGGCGCTCCGTGGCGCACCTCTCCATAGTTCTGCCTTGTCTGGCATTTGTGGCCTTATGCTTTTCCCCGGAGAGTCCAACTTGGCTTGCGCGGCGCGGTCGCTTCCACGATGCTATGGCGGCGATGGCTAGACTCCGGGGCGACCCAGATACCGTAAGTACTAGAAGAAGCTATTCAGATCAATTTTACAGCCTGAACTTTCCAGAAGTGAGCGTGTTTGACCTACTTTAAGCAGACACGATGTGATTATATTGAGTTGCTACGAACTGTACCTACATAACTACGTAACATCTATCCTCCATAATATAAATAGAGGACTTTGGCTCTTGACTAAGAAGTACCAACGCGATGATCGTACCCCTGACAAACGATCTCCGCGTTGGTATAACAAAAAAATATTGTATTCTAGTCTGGTAAGGTCAATGCTGATCACCTGATCGTGTGACAAATAAAATGATCCATGCGTCCGATGGGCATGTAAGCGAGTCCTGCCCCTGACCTGCCAGGGGCTGATTCTACATGCCATCGCTAATTATCGCTTACAGAGTTCGATAACAAAATGTATGGGACTTGACATAAGGTACGCTAAATGACATACCAAATCGCGATTTTTTAGATTTAGCGTAGCTTACGTAAATCGCATACATTTTGCTATTGAACTTTGTAAGGATAATTAGCGATGGCATCTTGAATCAGCCCCCAGTCGTGTCATCCTTCCGATAGAGATACGAGAGATTGCACTATATGTATACCGTATACGCAGCCTGCACTTGCGGGTCGCATGTGGCCTTATTATTGGCCCATCTGAAGATATGTATGTAAGCCATTTAAAATTTCACCAAATGAGATTGTAGCTCCTATTACATCTTGACAATGTTCAAGAAGCGTTCATCGTTAAAAGTAAGTTGGTACATTATCATCATTAATATGAAATGACATTTCATCAAATAGGTAAATAACCTAGATAAGTAACAGACAGTTTTGGCTTGCGGGCCTCGACTACACGGCTGACATATTTTAATATGTTTGTGACCCCTATACAAAATACAGCTGAGCTGCTCTATACTTACTAATATACTATACTACTACTACTCTATACATACTAGTAGTAGCTTGTTTTAATGAAACCGACCATCGGCACCGAAATCGTTATAGGAACTAAGATATTATAAAACAAATGGAAATTGTTTTGCAGTTCTCAAATAATGTACTCATTAATAAAAATTACACCTTTAGAAGTTCGAGGCGTCTTAAAATATACACAAAGGTCGATGCTCGGTAGTTATTTTTATGCCCTTTGAGTGTCTATTTTGCAATACTAATTAAAACAAACGTTGCCAATATTTTAAAGTATTTAAGGGTATAACGTCATAAAATTTTTCGTGAAATGACGATCGACTCTGAATATATAGGATCCTACTTGGGTCGTACGCGTTTAAGTTCAAACTGACCTGAATAATGAATTGACCCAACATTTAGGGGAGACTCATAAACAAGTTACTTAGTTTTTTTTTTGTTCTGTACATCTCTACATTTCATATAGGTAATATTATGAACAATCTAAATACATTAATTGACCTTTAAACCTGTGGACCCAATCATGAACAAAACTACAAAATAAAACTAAACATTGGAAATTGGAATAGAGTTTGAATTTGGCAGTTCGTCACGACACTAGCGCCAAATTAGTTTAAAATTAAGTGACGACTTTATGGAACTATTCCACTGAATGGAGGGATGAATCAGCAGATTGGTTTTGGATCGGAATTGAAATTAGTTTCGAGAGATCGCTGATCAAAACAAAGAACGCCCTTCTTAGCAGTCGAGTAAAAACATGTTGTGATCTGTTTCATCCTTACAATTTAATACGACCCAAAAACGAGACCTCAAGCCCCAGCAGTGAAGAGGGGATAGAATAAGTTTATGATGATGATGATGATGAATCCCATGCATTATTTGTTACGTGTTCATCAATAAAATTCTAAACTACCTCTTGTTTTATTGAATATCATTTGGTGTTCATATTATAATTATATGCACACGAGTTCCCAATGCACAAGATCAAATATCACAAACATACAACTGGTTTTATTCCAATCGTAACAACCACATAACAAAAAATTTGTTATGTGATCCTAACGAGCTTAATGGGAATTGTTCTGGAAGTTACGCGTGTGTGTGTCTGCACCGCGGATGTTAGGTATGTAACCGAGTGCATATTATGATTTATGACTATTGACTACTTCACACTCAATCGCTGTTCGATGTCCGTATTTACTTTTCAATAGCTCATAAGACGAAAAACAATATGTATGTAAGTAGATAAACAGTAATAAAACACAAACTACTTGGACTTTTTCCACTTTACTTTTTTTTTTGTTAAAATACATGACCGGTTTCGATTAAGTCATCATCAGGTGTATGTAGTTAGATTACACCTTACAAAAAAATATGTAAAATAATTAATAAAGTGGTAAAAAGTGCAAGTAGTTTGTAGGTATATTATTAATGTATAACATGAATTTCCACCAAGGAACTACAGTACCTACATTCAATAACACAAATCTTTGTGTAGAATCTTACAAATATGCCGCTCATCGAGACATAAGGTCTTTAGTGAACTATGGCTGGGTTCTTCAATAAAATATTTGATGTACTGAACTACTTTATTCAACGACCATTTTAGTGGACGGTGGGCAGACGACTAACTCTCGCAGAAGTTATATTCCACGGCACCAGTATGGCTTACTTTTACAATATACAATTCTGAGAAATACAACACACACTACAGGTGGTTATTCTTATTCTTAAATCGCTTAAGAGGAAACACCACGAATTTTTTTCCATACAAAAATAGAGGTCTACGGGATTCCTGTTTCCTCCCTGGATAATACCTCTAGAGTAACTATTTTTTTCCTGAATATTTATGGATATTGTTTGTTTAAGAGGAAACACCACGAATTTTTTTCCATACAAAAATAGAGGTCTACGGGATTCCTGTTTCCTCCCTGGATAATACCTCTAGAGTAACTATTTTTTTCCTGAATATTTATGGATATTGTTTGTACGTCCCTATTTTTTCCTTTTTTTAATAAATTAATTATTTAATGAGATATGGACGTTTAAAAACCTAAAAAAATGGCCAGACTCTCCTTCATGTTTAAATATCTAGGAAACAGATTTGGCTACAATAAACAACAAAATCAAAAAATAGGAACCTAACTCAATCCTTTTTTAGCTAATACAGAAAAAAATATTTGAATCGGTTAAGTTTTGTAGGAGGAAACAGGAATCCCCTAAACGTCGATTTCTGGTACTTTTAATAGGTAATTTCAGTCCAAGTTGCAGTTGTCTCTATCGCGCTAGTGCTGGCTAGCTAAGGCACTGCGAGACAGCAATAGATTTTATAAACACCTATTTTGTTTTTCTCTCAACCGTGGTGTTTCCTCTTAACAGTGCCAATGAATTGTGCGCACGCACAAGTCACGCGTAAATGAGGGCTTCAACGTGATTATATTCTCTTTGGCTTCAACGTTTGCAGTCAATGTGGTCGCTTCCTAAGTGTGTTGTTTTTATATTCTGAGCGTCCCAGTGCAAACTGGTTAGAAACGAGCAGATAATATTGTACCTACCAATTATAATGCAGACTTATATTACAAAATATAACTCCGCAAATTTTAAAATCATCTCTCAAACAGTACCTAGCATAGCATTAATATAAAATGTTTCTAACATAATTATGCATAAAATATTCATAAATTACGTCCATATAATTAGTTACATTACAATTTACAACTTACTTACGCCAGATTAAAACATTTTGCATACAAAACCATATTGATGCACTCTTATTGTCCAGGCCCAGCGAGAGCTCCACGAGCTGATCTCCGCCCGGGAGAAAGAAAAGGCCTGCGGGGAGGAGCAGGTCCGGTTCCTGGCGACGGTGCTGCGGCCGCCTGTGCTGAAGCCCCTGCTGCTCATCAACGCGTTCAACATGCTGCAGATCCTGTCCGGCAGCTACGTGGTGATATTCTACGCGGTAGACATCGTGACGGACGCGGGCGGGTCGCTGAGCCCACATGTAAGTTGATGTGCAGTATACTCCGTTTCGATTCCTTGTCTTTAAGCTGAGACACCACAGGCTAGAGAAACACAAAATAGGTATAAATCTATTGCTGTCTCGCAGTGTCCTAGCTAGCTCGCACTAGCTCAATAGAGACAACTGCAGCTTGAAATGAAATTACCTATTTTAGTTACTCTAGCGGCTTTATCCAGGAAGGAGACAGGAGTCGCGTATACCTAGAGGTCTACGCGAAATGACGACCGTGTTTCCCCACAGACATAGATGTCTGTGGGGAAAAACGGTCGTCGTGTCCTCTTAATATAACCTATCATTATACTTAAGTAGTTTATTAAGTAGGTACATACCTATTACCTGCTACGTTTGTGTCATAACAATGTAAATGATACTAGTAGTTCCACAGTTCACGTTAACATTTCGTGTACAACAAAAAAACTAGCTAATTTATATGCAAAATAAGTACGTTTCACTTAAGTAGTTGCTAGTCATTGCCGTGGCCTACTTGCCAATGTCAGAATCAGATGAAATCTTGACGCTGAAGAGGCGGGCGCAGGCCTTGCCGGGTCGCTTGCTTGCCAATAGAAAGTTTACAGCTAGTTTGCATACGATATTGTTGCATTTATAAATCGCCAGACACCAATCTACAACTACACTTTATTGCAGATTAGTGAACTTTTAAGTCAGCCAATGTAAGATTCAAAATTAAACTAAGTGGGTAGGGTTGCCAAAGTCGTACCCCGGTAATATCTTGTCTAATATTTATAAATTATGCTATTGATTGGCATCAATTTGAAGTACGTAGTATATCTTGACACACAATTTATTCACCTAGATACCTATACGCTCATTCGTGTCTCGTTATCTCGTCTGTCGAATGTCGAGTGCACTCAACTTAATCTCTCAATTACGACCGAATCAATAACTTGTACACATACTACAGAGCTTGGATCGCCTATCTGTAAATATATCCTTAAATAATATAATATATATTATGAAAATATATTATATAATATTTTTTTTCATTTAAATACAAGTGCACGCTACTGCATGCTTCTAAACGGCCAGATACGACCTCTTAAAAGTTATCTCTAGGACAGACAGAAGACCTCTTACTCTGAATGGAGCTGTAATGTGAACTAATTTTGTGTTTCCAGCTGGCCGCCAACGCGAGCGCCTGCGTCCGCCTCGCCGTGACGGTGCTAGCCTGCATCCTCCTGCTGAAGGTCACGCGCCGCGCCCTGGTCCTAGTGTCGGGCGCGGGCACGGCGGTCTGCACGCTGGGCCTGGCCTACCTCCTCTATCAGGGCCCGGGGACCGGCGTCACCCCCCCTATCCTCATATTAGGCTACGTCGCATTCAACACGCTAGGCTTCTTCCTCCTCCCCGGCCTCATGATCGGCGAGCTCCTGCCCACGAAGGTCCGCGGCCTCTGCGGAGGTTACATCTTCTGTCTCTTCAACGCCGTGTTATTTGGCTACACGAAACTATTCCCCATCATGAAGAACAGCATAGGCATATCGGGAGTCTTCGGAACTTTCGGCGCCTCGGCCGCGCTGGCCACGCTCGTGCTCTTCCTCCTCCTGCCGGAGACGAAAGGCAAGTCGCTGATACAGATCGAGCAGTATTACCAGAAGCCTAATATACTGTGGGTGACGCGGAAGAAGGGAGATTCTCAGAGCGTTTGAATCCAGCGTGCCGGCAGGTGTGATAGGTACTTAATAGACGAATATCTAGTTATAAAATTTATAGCTCTTTACGATGAATTTATAAATTCACTACATACATTGTAATATTGTAGATTTGTTATTGACCTGACCAAAATCGGTCACTCGTGGCTTTTGATGTGTTTTAAACGAACGATGTATATTCGCGATAAGAATGAGTGACTCAAAATTTACCAATGATACAAAAGCCGTGTTAACCTCTTAAAGTAAGCCATTTTGACATTTGTTACGATAAATCACTACATTCTTAACGCGTATAGACAATAATTTATACTTGAAGTATATAAAGTTTTAATGTTGTATGTCAGTGGCGTAGGCTTCCTCCATTCCTATCGGATTTACCCCTTACAGCCTACTTTTGAAGACCCTTATCCAAATTCTTACCTGTTGTACAGGCTAGGGCTTCTTTCTAATATAAAAATAAACAATACTTGCACCTGCAACTTAAAAGACACAGCTAAGGCTTACCAGACGATAATACTGATGCGGATGACGATCATCACCGCAAAATCAGAAGTCAAATGTTAGACCCATCAATAGCCCGGTTTCAGACTTGCCTACACTTGAGGAATTTCCAAAAATAGTTTTACTATCTAATTAAAAATCCGCGAGTCCCGATAAAATATCAAACATCATGTTAAAACAAGCGTGTTTAGCGACTGGCTCCTCGATATTACACGTGTTTAATAGATGTATTGCCGAAGGAGTTTTCCGTATCGGAAGTATAGAATGAATTGCAAGAACTGGAAATAAGCCACCCGACGACTCGAAATCCTATCGTCCTATAGCAAAAACTATCTTCCATGCTTAGGTAAACCGTTAGAACGATTTATCATACCTCGCCTGCATCCCGATGGCCCTAATTTTTATAATCAGCAGTTCGGATTCACTGCGAATACGAATATTACGCGTAATACGAAGGAAACATTTTCGAACAAACGGCTCATCACATTCTATGGAAGTGCGAAACAGCCTAATTTGTAAATCTGGAGTCGCATATTACGTTGACCTCGTGGACAGCGCTAGGACTTTCCGTGAGTTCAAGAGTGCTGTCTACTCCTCCTTTTTTTCTTCTGATTAATTTCGTTGTGTCCCAAGACAGATTTAGCTTATCCCTCGGGCACCCCTGAGATCATATCAAAGGGTTTGTCGTGGTTGGTTACCGCTGTGGATCCGGGCTCACAGGAGTTGCAGTGGTGGGAATGAGAGGTGAGCCGATGCCCGTTTAAAAACGCTAGAGCTTCTCTTTGAAGGGCCTTCGCCATTATTGTATATCCATGTTATATGAAATGTTTATTATATCTACATTTTGTTACCAATAGGTAAATAATATACCTACAATAAAATGTTACGCTAGTTCCTAAGTGGTCTAACATACATCGTGTCGTTTGGTGGATACAAATATCTACATTGGTACCTAAATATTTATTATACATACCTAAATGCCAGCTTTCCAAAAATAAGATGGTTTCTTGAAAGTGTATAAAATACGCTAACAATTTAATGTCACAACGCTCATTACTACAGTATCCACAAGTTACTATTACAATGTGAGTCATAAGTTAAATACATACTTACAAAACTTTAAAATTCACATTCAGTAAGTTAGACTACTTTCGCACTGCTTCTATCTGTGATAGGCCTTCGTATCAGGTGCATTCGTTGCAAGGAAATAATGTTATTTACGAAATTTTTTATGACATTCCTGTTTCTTTCAGCCTAAGTTCATACGTAAGAGCCATAAATGAGTATATAATCTAAGTAACAAACCGTTAAGAATATTATGTCTTTGCAACTGAAATGCACCTATAGTTAAATCGACGTTATATAACAATGCATTTAGATCTTATTGATGTAATTTGTGGTGTCCGTATACTCTATCTATTCCGATTAAATGTTATATAAATGTAAACCACAAAAATAAATTTGTCGAAATTAAAGTGGCATCGATTTTATACAGCGTGTATCATGGTCAGCGTGTATCAAGCCGAATATAGTGTGAAGAGCATTTTTTGTTTTGGTACCTTATAAAAATTACTTACCATAACGCGATTAAAGGATTTCCATAAAAGATTTCCCTGGTCAGGTGTTAGGTCAACGACCAGGGGCCTTATTATGATCTTTTATAATACCAGCCTGGTTCCAGGCAATTCAATATTACGGTCTTAAACTGCCTTGTTCGTTTTCAAATTACAGCGACATGTTAAACTGAATGGATCCACCCTAGTTGTCTGAATGTGACATTCGAAAGCAAGTCAAATATCACGTGTCCGCTAACTAGCTGTCATCATGCAGTTATTATGTGATTGTACTACGAAAAATCCAGGAAGCCATGTTTTATGGCGTAAACTGGCTGGAATTAAGAGCTTGTAATAGGCCCCCAGTACATTTGTATGTATAGGAGCCCGCGAGCCCCAGCATAGTAAGATTCACTCCTAGTGGTCATTTTAGACCCTTGTATTGCCAAAACAAAAAAAAATACTCTACGCGTCATTCTCTTCACACTATATTCGGCTTGGTATATGAACCGTGGGACACACTGTATATTGCGCGGTGAATAGGTAATATTTAAACTGGAAGCATTATAGCCGCACACATTGAGTTTTGTTTACATATATATCACATATGGTCGGAACGGAGTATAATGTTATATTATTATCAGTGTTTTATATGTGTATATTAAATGTGCACAACTGGAATATCTTGGACCTTTTATGAAGATGTTTATCTAATTCATGGTCATGCTTTAGAAGGTTGTGAAGGAAGGAAGGAACTGTAAAATATTTTAGATTTTGTACAACCCATATTAATTTTGTATTTATTTAGTACACTTACGAATATAAATGTGATTAGAGTTTACGTCTGTGATTTGAAAAGACCATATTTATAATAATGATAATAATTTATATAAGCAGTGGTATAATGTATATCGAAATACCTGATGTAGTCTAAAAATGGAGATAGGTTTACTACCAATGGCCCGTTTCAATAAACTATTTATTTATAACAAAAAGTTAAATGCCATTTTATAGATAGTTTATTAAAACGGTCTGTAAATATACCAATCTATGTATGTATTTTTTCAGATTAATAACTATAAAAAGCATATTTTCTTGCTGTTTGAATTTCATACTGAAAGGCATACATAGCTAAGTTAAACGGTTTATACATAAGTTTGTAATACAAAACCTACATGTTCAACTGAGCGTGACGTCTAAATTTTGAATTTGTGTCTGAAGATAAACCTAACTAAAACCTAAATTTATTTTTAATGTTTTAGCTTTAAAAAGTATGTTGATTTTCCACGTTCAGCTAATTTAGTTACTCCCGCAATTTAGTTGTTAACAAAATATTATATTTAGCTAGACATCATAAGCTTATTTTGGCGGACTGTCTATGGCGGATACTTTTTTTATGTATTATTAAAATTGTGATAATACAAAGCATAAATTACAAAATTTATTTTATTTGATAGTTACCTACTTATACACAAAATATTTACAAACAACATTGCTCACATCTCTTCTTGAGGCACTACATTTGTCTACAATGAAGTAAATGTTAATGTATAATATATTATGTCGACCTTATGAGTAACCACGGGAGACTTGTGGGCTATGTGGTAGAAATAAGGTTCACGTTTCCCGTGCAATAAGGCCGCTGGGGATAGGGCGGTGCCCCCGTGTACTGGGGCCTCACGAGGCGGAGGTGGCGTCAGGCAGGCGCTGGTAGAGGTGCGGGCGCGCGGCGCAGGCGGGGCACACGTGCAGCGCGGTGCCCCCGTGTACTGGGGCCTCACGAGGCGGAGGTGGCGTCAGGCAGGCGCTGGTAGAGGTGCGGGCGCGCGGCGCAGGCGGGGCACACGTGCAGCGCGGTGCCCCCGTGTACTGGGGCCTCACGAGGCGGAGGTGGAGTCAGGCAGGCGCTGGTAGAGGTGCGGGCGCGCGGCGCAGGCGGGGCACACGTGCAGCGCGGTGCCCCCGTGTACTGGGGCCTCACGAGGCGGAGGTGGAGTCAGGCAGGCGCTGGTAGAGGTGCGGGCGCGCGGCGCAGGCGGGGCACACGTGCAGCGCGGTGCCCACCGTACTCTCGCACTGCCAGCAGTAGAACTCACAGCAGCGGGGGCACCGGTATATCTGGAGACATGCACATAACTAAATTAAGGGCAGGTATTCCTGAAGAAGTAGGCATTTAGCGCTATCACGGCAGCGGGCGCGCTGCTCCACGCGGACGCAGCGATTGTGAACTCACATGACCCCCGCCAACGACATAGTATACAAATATGCAGTAGGATAACTATAGACATAAATATTACGAGTGAATAGAATCTATTACGCCTTTGACAAAAAAAATATAAATTTAAGTTTTCAGTATGAAATTTGATAGCAAAATAGTTTCGACATGTTTGAGTAAACAAAAACAGTACTTAAACCTAAGTGGCCAACTATATTTAAGAAGTGGGTATTTAATACAGTTTACAAAATTGTTAAATGGAATACATCGTTTTACTAAATACTTACTTATTACTATTGAAATGCAAAAAGCAAACGTCCGCACTTATTTATATGCCACTTATCCAAATAAATGGATCGGTCGTTTGGGTCTCATTTGTGGCCTACTCGATCCCCAGATTCCATCTTGATTTTTTTTTTACTGGGGCTGTCTAAAGGAAGAGGTGTACTCAAAAACAATTTCAAATTTGGATGAATGAAGGCGCTCAAGGATTATCCAATATACAGGGTGTAAAGTAAATGAGTGATAATACTTTAGAGTGTGTATGTGCCTCCTATATAGAGTTTACTGTGAAAGTATCAGCGGTGATAGACTCACTTTTGAGTTTTATGTTTCTACGAGAAATGCCCCACCATCATAAATTTGCCCATACAATAATAAAAAAAAGTATCTCGTTCAGTGCTGGTACTTTAACTTTTTTACACAGTAATCTCTACATACGGGACCCATACACACCCTAAATTATTATCTCTCATTTATTTTACACCTTGTATACGGGACAACCTCTTTATTATAATAAAAATATAAATTTTGTTGACACAGTACTAAACAGGGTGTAAAAAGAACTGTCACTATAACTTTGAGATACGATTATACTACCTTTTCTCAATTTGGAAATGTATTTTTTTACACAGTATACAACGGGTGTAAAAAGAGCAGTCACTATAACTTTGGGATATGATTGATACCTTTTGTCATACTAGAAATGTACGTCTTTTTTCATATATTTTTACAAAATTTAAAATTATCTTTTGCTTTATTGTTATTTTTGTGACAAAAAAATAAGAAACGGTGAAAAGTAAAAAAAAATTTTTTTAGTTTTTGGGAAAAAAAAAAAAAAAATACATTTCTAAAATGAGGAAAGGTAGTATAATCGTATCTCAAAGTTATAGTGACTGCTCTTGTTACAGCCTATATATTTATTATATGGAAAAAGTTTTGAAGGGTATATTTTGAGTTAGGGGATGATTTTGGAAAATCGCACGGTGCCAAAATGTAGAGCTCCTTCGTCCGATTCTAGGGAACCCTCACACAGGAGTGTAGGTGCTCTTACGGCTGAGATTTGGCCCGAGGGGAAAATTACCTGAGGAGGAGGGGAGGCTGGTTTCGTGGGAGTGAGTTTGAGATGGGTTTTGGAAAAAAGTTTTGGAGGGGTGTATTTTTGGATAGGGGATGATTTTGAATTATTCCATGAGGTCAAAAATGTAGAGCTCCTTCTCCCGGTTCTAGGGAACCCTCACTCGGGAGTGTAGGTGCTGTAATGGCTGAGATATGGGTGACTATGGAGGGGTCTATTATACAGGGTGTAAAAAGAGCAGTCACTATAACTTTGAGATACGATTATACTACCTTTCCTCATTTTGGAAATGTATTTTTTTTTATTTTTCTTTCGTCAAAAACTAAAAAAACTTTTTTTTACATTGACCTTTTCTTATTTTTTTTGTCGCAATACTAACAATAAAGCAAAAAAAAATTTTTTTTCTTGAAAATTTTGTAAAAAAAAATTAAAAAAAAATACATTTCTAGAATGAGACAAGGTAGTATAATCATATCACAAAGTTATAGTGACTGCGCTTTTTACACCCTGTATATATATTACCCCTCCATAGTCACCCCCACGAAAGTCCCCCCCCCCCCTCACCCTGCCATCAGGTATTAGTATTAACTTGCCAATACAGACAAAATATGAATTATCAATAACCGTAGCGAAATTCAGTAGTAGTACTACTGATAGTCTTATACTATGGCACTTTTGCTTGCGTTATTTATTGCCCACGACGATCTCGAAATTGTCGCGGAAGACATTGTCACGGAATAAACTGACGCAGGTCCGTCGTCCGTAAGCGCCAGTGCGCGACTGACGGGCTGGGATTGCCACCGCGCTAACGCATTTCGTAGTTAATAAAACTTTGAAATTAAAACAAACATTTTATCAGGATTAATTCTACGAATTTTACTAAAAATATTTAGCAGCTTTATTAAGTACAAAAATCTAATTTAAAATATAAGTAATTTAGTCATGATATTGTAAACCCGTCACGAAAAGAGCTAACTATACGATTTTTTCCTATCGAGTGAAGTTTATTAAATCTTGTAACTGAATACGGATTTTAATATATTATATCCTTAAATAATACATAATATATTATTTATTTCAGAACTCAAAACACTTTTGCATGTGTATCAGGTTGTTTTAAAAAACTTAAAAGCGCGGACTTTGATGGACTACCTGCCCTTAATAATTTCATTACCTATGATGTACTGCTTAGAAACAAATATGAACTAGTTATGTAATTATATTATTTTAGGAAATATATAAATAAATTATTCTACCTGTTTGTCTAGTTCCGCGAAATTCCTTAGACAGCCGTAGCAGTATTGGGCCTGACCCTCGTTCGCTACCTCCTCGTAAGGCTCCACGGGGAATAGATGGTGATACGACCTACAAAAAGAAAATTATAAGCATTTTACAATATCTACTGTATAAAATGGCTGCAAAACAGGCCTAGAGCAAACACCAGAGTAACAGAAATATTATGTTCTATATAAATATTGTACGTTAAGAATATTGTTCTTAACATTACTGTTCTGACAACTGTACAGCTGTTATCATTTGCTTACTCTTAAAATTATATATTGTCTAGTTAGTCTAGTATGTAAGTGTGTGTGTGTGCGTGTGCGTGTGCGTGTGCGTGTGTGTGTGTGTGTGTGTGTGTGTGTGTGTGTGTGTGTGTGTGTGTGTGTGTGTGTGTGTGTGTGTGTGTGTGTGTGTGTGTGTGTGTGTGTGTGTGTGTGTGTGTGTGTGTGTGCGTGTGTGCGTGTGTGCGTGTGTGCGTGTGTGCGTGTGTGCGTGTGTGTGTGTGCGCGTACGTGTACGTGTGCGTAAGTGCGAGTGTGCGTATTTGCGTACGTGCGTGCGTGCATGCGTGCGAACGTGCGCGCGTTCGTGCGTGCGTGCGCGTGTGCTTGTGGGTGTGAGTGTGCGTGCACGTGAGACTCACCTCGCGAGATGCGGCGCGGAGGCGAGCGTGAGACCGCAGGTACGACACTGCGCGGGCAGGGCGCAGTACTTGCTGCGGCACTGTGGACACAGGTGACCCTCGCCCTCGCCGCCGACGCCTTCGCCCTCCTCTAGGTGGCTGCAGGTGGGTTGATGTTAATGAGAATATAGAATATAGTGTGAAAGACAAAAAAAGGTGGGAGACTGAAATTAAAGCAACGGGTGGAACAACATGGAGAAATTTAGGCTTATTTTATTAAAGAGAATATAAATTGTGATAGCTTCCTAACATATCGATTACTGTGCGACTATAAGAAGATTAATTAGCTTGTTTGCTGCAATAATTAAATAAAAAATATCAAGCACAAGCTACTCTCGAATAGTCTCGCGCCAATAACCCTCACTTAACGTTAATAAATTTTCAATATTTTAATCACTTCTAAATAAGAATTCCTGTCAAATAAAAGTTTACCACATGCAGACGGTGATGGGCGGGTCTGCGCCGCTGCCATCGGGTGCCTGGTCGGGCGGCGGCGTGTGCGGGAAGCCCATCTTGACCAGCCCGGCGTCGGAGGCGCGCGCGCGGGCCGGCGGCGCCGTGTGGCCCAGCAGGAGCGTGCGGTAGTGGATATCGTCTAGCACCACCTGAGACATGGGCGTTAAGGCGGTTTTAGGCATGGTCAGCACATAAGTCAAGGCAGATAATAGAGAGTCTCATCAAAGGATAAATCAGTTGCGGCCTCGCGGCGCCATGCCAACTGACTTCAAAATATTCGTGTCCGAATTTTCAAGTCAGATATGATTTCATGCTGCTGTCTCATATTCGATTTTTTGTGAGTCAGTGCTGACTTAACTCGAATTCGGAGTCAGTCACTGACGGCGTCTAATCCGCCAAAAGAAATCCGCCTATATGTACATGACACGCCTCCGCGGCACGCGTTTTAGAGGTTGGCTCTCGATTTAGAGGTCGTGGACCTTTAGTTGGTACAACTAAAGAGCTGTTTTCAACTTTGGTTAGGACAATGCCTGCTTCACTGTTTCTGACAAGAAAAGTGGATCATCTTTGTAAATTTTTGTGTACTGCGCTCCTAGTTGGGCACAATAAAATGACTAACACATAGCTGGCCTGGAAACTGGCCATCAACAGAAATTGGTGTGGGAGTTGATGATGTAGGACATGCACACCATCAGACACAATAAGGCACAGCTGCTAACACACACAGCAATAAACATGAGAGTTGAGATTGAGAAAAAATGTAGACTTGTATAAAAACTATCTCACTCACTGTCATGTAACATAGCTTTTTTAAATTAGATATGTTTTTATTTAAGTAACATCCTTTTTACACACATGAGCCTAAGCTGTTTCAATGGTATGAGAATATTTATACCCCATATTCTCCTGTGGTGTCTTGACACAGTTTCTTACAGATTCTCACTTCTGCTGCGAGACCAATCAGTGAACATCTGATGCCATCAGTTTTCAAGGTCTGAAATATTAACCTTTCATTAGAAATTATATCTACACATTAAATCAATTTAAACTTTTGAATTAAAAATAATTATTTTATAGGTTTCTTCTTTAGTTTCTACATACAAAACTGACCTGTATTGTAGTAGTAATGTCTCCCGGGTCACAAGTGGTGAGAGAGGCAAACAGCACAAGTAGCTCCCGTGATGCATGCCCTGGCAGAGGTCTCAAAACTTTGCCTGCCAGCTCTAAAGTATTTTGTAAAGAAGGCTCTCCAGTTAAAGTGAGATTTGATAAACTAAAAAGATAATTACAGTTCTAAACAAATTCCTGTTTCTTTATATTCTATGAAACATTATGATTTACAAAGGAAAAAATGCATACCCTTGTAAAGCTTTGATATGCTTTCTTATATTTCCAGAGAGCTCTGTAATTTTTTCTGCTCTTTTATTTTTCATCAAAATAATACCAAGCTGGCTAAGAGGATTTTGATCAAAATACTCTTCAACAAACTTTTCCAGCAACTGAAATGTGACTATAAATTATGTATAAGTATAAAATGGCACACTGTAAAGTCTTAGAATATTATAAAAATAAAACCTTAATACTTTGAGTACACACAGCAGTACTAGTAGTGGTAGTATTACTTTACCTTTAAGGTACACAAAAACCTTGTTGGTTTTAAATCTTGTGAATTCATTGCATCTGAACAATCAATAGCAACTAGTAAGTGCCGCATCATACCCAGCCGCACGGGCCCACGGCGCGGTTCCACTGCTCTTTTTGCTTGCTTTTGGGCAAATTCAGCAACCAGGCTTTCCACCAAACCATCTTTATCCTCTTTAATAGCCTCCCTATAAAATAAAATAACAGCATATAAGTAAGTTAATAAATCGTTGAAGTTTGGAACTTTTGATGACCTTTTAATTGGGTATTTGAAATTTATATTTTGATAAAGGTTAGGTTCAGTCTTAAATCTTAAAAGAAAGAGTTGACGCAAATCAAAGCTTATTAATACAATTTTTATTCACGCATTGTAGTTTCTTCTAACGAATAATTAGTTACTACTAATCTTATTTTCCTGAATGAAAAGAATGAAAACGGCTTACCAAGTTCTTTCATAGCCGGTTTCCCACCGGTATTCTTTAGGATCGTGCTCATCATCATCCATTTTGATGTTAGTTAAGAAAAGGCTCAAACTATTTTACTAAATTAGGTTAGAAACGTAAAAACTGTTTTATTTGTGTAAATTAAACTGTAAATAAAACAAGGTACCTAGGTAGGTACACATTTATTAATAATAATCTTTGTAGGTACATAACTAGGTATTTTGTTTCTATGTCCTTCTTTTTCCTTTTTCAACTTCACTTTGACAGCTATGTTTTTAATTTTTAACTGGCAGTAAGGTAGACAAGGAACGGTCTCTTACACCCTGTCTGCAAAAATGTTTTTTTCAATAATTCTCAAATCAACTCCCCTGGAGCCTTGAGAGCAACAAAACACCACAAAGATTTTAAATATTTATTGATTTATTATTACGTGCGTTTTTAATCTATATTACTATTGGTGGATCGCTACATTGGAACAGTTTTATATTTCAGTGCTTTGTTAGGAAACATAATCCATGTTTCGGATGGGCATATAAAAAAGTGGGCTCTGCATCTGATCTCCATCTGATCTCTCGCGAACGAAATACGTACCTAACCCAAGTTCTCTTGCACGGGCCGAAATTGGGTCCTCCTGCATCTCTTCTGGATTCGATAAAATCAGTCAGTCACCTAAGTCGACACTTACAGAGTACTAACTAATGTTTAATAAAATAATATTAAATTAATGGAAAGGAACTCTTCTCAGATTAACACTTTTCAGCATTCTTCTCCCGTCATATATAGTATTGTACTTTATAATTATATACTGTCCACTTTTTTTCGCTTTACTCCCGATTTCATCAACGCATGTCAGTGTTAACGGCACGTTAAAATACCATGCCTTCTCATTCATTGATAGGAATTACGAGATTATTGTCCCAACATGATATTTAACGACAGATTAACTTTAACATTGCTTGGTGAAACACGCCCTTACTATTTAACAGTAACTTTAAAATTTATTAATTAATGCTTTATATCTATGGGCTTAAATAATCACACAATTAGTTGATTTTAAATAAGTTTATTGTTTGATACATTAGCATAAAGATACAAAAATAGTTAAAAGTAATGTAAGATTCTTCTTGAAATTTCTGTTTTAGTGACACTAACATGTTGTAAGCACAGCTTAAATGCATTAAAATAAAATGATTTCAATTATGTAGATTAGCTATTTCACTTTCTGATAATGTATAAGTTCAGTAAAATATAAGTGTATTACTTTAACAAAATTCTAGGACATTTTAAAAGAAACCTTGATAAGTGTAATTTTTCACACACTTTAAAAGTTTATGAAGTAATTTATTTAAATAACTTACTTCTTAGCATATTTTTACTTGACTGACTTGTTAGCAATTAGCAATATGGTTTTATATCACCAAGGTACTGTAATAATAATAATAATTTATGTAGGAGATGTTTGAAAATACTTGAAATTCTTGATAACAAACAATTTCTTTAGGTACTGAGCTAGATCAGCATGTTTACTCCAATTTTTTATCCTACTTAAAACTAATCTCTTAAGACCATACAAAAAGACCAATTTTAAAATCATAACCATTATAATATTGTATTACAGTTCTTGCAATTTACAAATATTTTTAAAAGATGTGTACAAAATTTTTGTTTTTTAATTATATACTGCATTTTTAACTGTATTTTAGTGAATTGCAAGTTCAATAATAACAATAAAGTTAAGTATGATGATAAAATTAGCCTTCCTCATTCCAAAAGGTGACAGGAATGTGTTTAGATTCACTCAGTGGCAGCCATTGCTCGTGCCTGGGCTCGGACTCGCTTGTCATATTCTAGACGGTTTTGACTGAAAAAAAAGAAGACTATAAGCTATAGCTTGTCAAGGAACATTCAGAAGGAAATTTACAGTGAGTAAAAGTAAATAAAAAATTAAAGTTTCAATCTCATGTTAATCTGGGCAACAGGTATCATTCATATCTGGTATTTTAATCTAGACTCCTGTATTTGAAAAAATATGTTTTATTCCAGATCAAATCTTTATCATGAATAGTTCAAGATAAATTTTGGACTATTTTTGAATATACTATATCTCGACGTGAGACGCATAAGGTCGGATGTCTCTCTCTGGTCGGATACAAACATGCAACCTTATGCGTCTCACGTCGAGATATGTTTTCATAGGTTAACAAAATTAATATCTTATTGGCTAAATTCTGAAACACTAATTAAAGTTGGAACAGGCTGTGAGTGTTACTGCTTGGTGGAATGACAAGGACAATACTGTAACTTGAGCACCACCTAATATTTCAGTATTAAACTGATAGTCTCATTATCAAAAGAGAAACAGTGTACTGCATAAATGTAGTTTGTATGTATGTTTTATTAGTACAAACCAGTATATTGTGTATGCTTCGGCCTGTGCAGGATCCTTAACATTTGGTTCATTTAAAAGATCTTGAATTCCAAGTAGAATTTGTTTGATTGTGATTGCTGGCCGCCAATCTTTTTCCTCGTCTAGTAGTGACAGACAAACTGTGCCTGAGGGATAGACATTTGGGTGGAACAGTGGCGGTTCAAACTTGCACTTAGGGGGACTTGATGGGTAATCATCCTTGAAGATCATACGCAATTTATATAGTCCACCCTCCCATGGTGTCTGTAAAATGAAAGTATGCCAATTTATGATATATTATTAATACAATATTGTCTAATTATGCAAATTAAGTTCAATATATTTTATTTTGACAAAAGGAAAATGTTATTTGCAAGATATTATTTACAACGACAAAATATAAATACTTACTCCTTTTTTACCAGGAATTGCACACTCCCATGTCATAAGATTTAGAGATCCATCCGGATTTTTCATGGGCCTGGCAACGAAACCCTGAAATAATAAACAATAAGTATTTCCGTTGTGTATGCAGGTTCCTTTATACATTCATGTTACGGACGCAAAACGTAACTCACAAAGGGATGGTCTTTACGCCAAGCTTTCCTCTCTTCGGCGAGACGCGCGCTGGCGATACCAGACATGTTCTGAAATAGAAATGATTATCAATAAAAAAATAAATTGATCACATTATCATACCAGGAAATCAAAAACTCACTTCGACAATAAACTATGAAACAAATAGAAAATATTACAGCGCGAAAAAGGCGTCCCACGATGCGTCAACCACAGACTATTTTTTTTTTCATTAAAATTTACGCTTGCGTCAAACTATTAGTGTTAAATTTGTACAACCTAAAAAAGTGGGATATTTATCTTCACAAGTGTACGTCATCAAAAACTTGCCAGTTTAATAAAATTTGCATCTATTTTGGGGTTATGAGATAATAATAGCAGCGTTTTACCTTACAATAAAACGCTTATTAAACTACTTACCTTATTCGAAGCTTAATATTGAGATAGGCACATCCGTTTCCCGTCTACTTTTAATGTTTTTACCTCCCTGTGACGACACTTCCGGGTTTAAACATGTCCTCCCGCCATTACCAGGTGTTTTTGGAGCGAAGAATTTTCGCCATCTTTAATCATTGCGTCGAAAATCACCAGCAGGAATAAAAAGTTAAGCTTCGAATAAGGTAAGTAGTTTAATAAGCGTTTTATTGTAAGGTAAAACGCTGCTATTAAACCACGTGACCGTTATTCGAAGCTTAATATTGAGACGTGTTTGTTATCGCCTGGTGATGGTGGTGGGTTCCCGGAACGCCAATGTGATATTATAATGCCTCTACAATTGGGTATAAAAGAGAATGTTTCAAAATAGTATCAAAATCATTTATTCTAATTCCTCAAGTCATCAAATACACAATTTATATTAATATTAATTAACAGCTTGAAATAAATTCGTAATGCTAGACCTAGAATCAGTACTCTTTTTGTAAATTTCACGACGATAATATTTTTTAAAAGTATTAGCAGATTTCTAATTTCCCCGTGCTAACAATTCATCAAAATCAACGTTGTCGACCCAATTTCTGGACGCCACAGCTGATCTTATACTACCCGGAGATGCTGATATGCCAGCCTGGCGAAAAATTGATTTTATCCAACCGGCTATTACTGTACGAGAGGCTGGTTTTGGTTGGCCTCGAAGCGTTATAAATAAGTTTGACGAATCGGATTCATTTCTTCGACTTTCAAATAAAGATATGGTTCTTTTAATACAGAATACAGGATCTAACTTTTGACAATCAGGGTTCGGTAACAACCTCCAGCCTGACTGTCTATAAGAACTGCAATCTGTTTTTGACCCGAACTTAGACCATAAAACTATATTACTATTAACTGAAAGACAATGATTAAGATCTACACATAGCAATGTGAGGTCGTGTATGCGTCTACCCGAGCACAATAATAGTAACAATGCAGTGTGTCTTGCTGTTTGAAATAAATTATCGAAATTTACGGACATATTCTTTAAAAATACTAATAATTCATTAACATCCCATACAGGGGATTTACACATTTTAGGCTTTTTAAGTGAAATCGCTTTTAATATGTGTTTGATTAGAACATGTGAACTTAATTGACCTGATAAACTGGGACTACTTAATGTCGCAACCACAGATTTATGTAGAAGTATAGTGTTGTAAGAAAAATTGTGCTTCAGGTAAAGGTCAGCCAAGAATTTTGCCAAAGTGGATGCACTACACCCAATTTCGCTAGTATTTTGATCTCTACACCATTCTTTCCAACGATTCCATGCCACCTCATACGTTTTAATAGTAGATGGTCGCCAGGATGATTTTAATAAATTAAGCTGTTCTGCATTCCATAATCTTACATCCTCAGACCACCCCCACATTTCCAAACCTCCAGACAAATCTGGTCTATTTTCGGAGGTGGTTCTCCTGTGGAGATGTCTACCAGGTAGCGACGGAGATTCCACAACTCGAACGGTGGAGCCAGCGCCCGAGATTTCACGTCGGCTCGCCAATAAACCTTCTCCCACTTCGGAACTACCAAGAGGTAGATCCCGGATGACCGATTCAGGTGAGCAAGAACCTTGGGAATGAGAAAGGGTGGCGGAAAGACCCACGCCAGGGTGAAGTGCCATGGAATGCTGAAGGAATCGTGGATAATCGCCCGGTTGTCGGCTAGATCCAATGTTGCATAATTCGACACTACGTGAGCTCGGGCTGATGCAAAGAGGTCCACTACTGGTGTCCCCCATTTCCGAAATACTTTCTCTACGCAACTGGGTATTAGGTGCCACTCGGGTGGTTGCCGATGTCGCGAAAGATGATCGGCATGATTGTTCAGCCGGCCAGGGATGTAATGGATTCGAAAATGAATGCTGTATTTGTCCAGTAACTGTAACACCTGAAAAGTCAATTGGTTCAGTGGGGATGACCGAGTGCCTCCTTCGTTCCGTAAATACGCTACGACAGTTTTGTTGTCGCACTGTATCAGTATGGAGCTGTTGCGTAGTTCCACTGATTTGGCTTGGAACACTTTTAGAATAGCCAACATTTCCTTCTGATTGCAATGAAGGTTCTGTTCGGACACTAGCCATGACGCCGTTAATGACTGGTTGTCGAGTTGGGCGCCCCAAGCTATGTCGGAAGCATCCGTAGTCAGGAAGTGCTTTGCTGGCGGAGGATGTAAAATTGTACTGGTGTGACAATTCTCGATCCACCAAAGGATTTCGTTCAGGACATTTACAGGTAACCGATGCCGCATCTTTGCATCCTCTGGTAGGGAGTTTAGAAAAATCAAAAGAAAACGGTGGTTCAACCTGCCCCGTGGTACTGCAAAGCTGGCAAAATTTAGGAGGCCCACCATGCTTTGCACTTGTTTGAAGGTAGCATACTTTTTCCCCAAGATCATTGTTAGGTTCTGAATGATCTTGGTGCACTTGTCCTTTGGTAGTGCTATCCTGTTTTCCCAAGGAAACCACTGAATTCCCAAGAACACCAAGCTCTTTTGAGGGATTAGTGTGGATTTGTCGAAATTGACATGCCACCCTAGATGTGTTAAGAGAGCTATCAACATATGCACGTGATTTTGCAGGGTGGACCGGTTTTGATGCGCCAAGAAATAGTCGTCCAAGTAAACGACAACCCTTACACCTTGATTGCGGAGTACTTGTGCTATCCAATTGGATATTGTAGCAAACGCTTTTGGTGCAGTGCTCAGTCCAAAAGGAAGACATGTCATTTGCAACAATTCGCTCTTGTAAATGACCCTTAGAAAGCGTCTGTGGCATTTCGCCACCGGGAGATGGAAATATGCCTGTGAGATGTCTATTTTGCAAAGCCAGTCGTGCTTCTGTAAAAAGTCCGGTATGCGGTGCATGTTTATTAACCGAAACTTGTCTGGCTGAATGTACCGATTGAGGTTTTTCAGATTGAAAATGGGCCTCATCGATCCATCGCTTTTCGGTACCAAAAACATCGAGGAGACGAAGCTTGGAGAAATATTTGCTAGTTCTAGAATGCCTTGAGATTTCATTTTCTGAATCACACAAGTCATCTCCTTCGATTCGCTTGTATTGGCAAATCGGTTTGGCACTGTTGGTAAGACAAGGGGAGGCTTTTTTACAAAGGGTATCCGATACCCCTGAATCATCTCTAAAATTATATTTGGCGCGCCGATCGCTTGCCACCTTCCTAGAAATGTTTGGAGCTGACCGGCCCGAAAATGTCTCGAGTCATTGTCTCGATCTTTTAGAATTACCTCTATTGGCAGAGGGAGAATGATGCCGCTTACGACCACCTCGTTGAGCACCATAGGTTCTTGGACCAGGTCTCGAACCTCTGCCACGAAAGGAATCGTAATGTCCTTTTGTATTCTTAGGACCATTATAGTAATGTGACTCCTGTTGATTGGGCTCTCCCGAAGAGCCATGATTATGTGAACCACTCCCCGAGAGTGGACAATAATGATGCCAACGATCTGCAGGCAAATCATATGCTCTATGGTTACCACGAGATGAAACCTTATAAGAACCTGGTCCCCCCGAGGGACGGTTCGAGCGCTTACTAGTCCCAGGTTGCGAAGTGCGAGCAAAAACTGTATTATTATGAGGCCAAAATGTTTTACGGACACCGCCCGCTTTTTCTAAAGCACTAGTAAAAGCGTCAGCATTAAATAAATGACTACAAGAAGGTGGAATCTTGTTCAAGGAAGATTTCATTAAAGGATCGCGAACGTGAGTAAGAATAGCATCACGACGCATTTCAATACTTTCCGATCTATGGCCACATGCTAATTGTAAAAGATCACTAGAAACTTTATGGAATTCACCTTTGACAAACAACTCTTCAAGCTTAGTACTCAACAGTTCCGAATTAAAACCATTAGAATCAGCCCAAGTAATCAGAGAACGCAAATTATCTTGGATAATCTCGCGTTGTTTTAATACACAGCATACACATATTGCTGCGTATGACTTATCGGAATGAGACATATGACGATTAGAATCATATGCCTTTACCTCATCGTTTATTTCCAGTTCGCAGTAACCTGGCGTGTGGTTGTATAATTTCTGCGTGTCCGCATAGCGAACTTCGTTCCAATTAGTACTATCGAATCTTTGAATATCAAGTAAGTATTTTAAGTAAATATCTGAGGTTTTTGGAATAGTGGGTTCCTTTCATTTAGTTTCAATGTTAAAAGTGAATTCCGTAAAAGCACGCTCATCTATATTATTGTCATTATAGAGATCACGGCTCACTTCCGAAGTCAGTGAAATATTATCATAGCTATTATTATCATTGTCACTGCACTTGTTATTATAAGACACATATTTTCGTAACTCACCAATTTCTTTTGTTAATTTTTCGAGCTTCCGATCGGTATTTCGACTGTGCTTACGTTTATTGCGACGCCCGCGACGGCGTGAACGCTTACGCTTTTCTGAACTCGATGAGGAACTGGACGAATTATCATCACAAGAGCTACTTGTTTGCCTTCGTGTCACAGTTTGCTTAGCGTTATGGTTCAAATCGTCACTAGGGCCACTGAAATTCATAAAAACTTATCACTACATTGAATAAATAAAATATTTATGTAGGTAGATTTAAAAATTATTTCGAACGGAAACTCCGTTAAAAGAACATTATAAATGGAAAAACTTACGCATCCATGATGAAATACTTAATATATTGATTAAATACTTAATTATCCAACTCCAAAACATCTATAACACTGTAATTTCCGACCATGAACTACGTTGCGAATGTTCACAAAATGGCGGATTCGTGAAATTATAAAAAGCACTTAGAACAGAATATGAAATAATTATGGACGCGTGTTCACTCGACGGGAATTGAAACGCCAATGATTAAAGATGGCGAAAATTCTTCGCTCCAAAAACACCTGGTAATGGCGGGAGGACATGTTTAAACCCGGAAGTGTCGTCACAGGGAGGTAAAAACATTAAAAGTAGACGGGAAACGGATGTGCCTATCTCAATATTAAGCTTCGAATAACGGTCACGTGGTTTAATGTTGTTCTTTAACAAAATCTTTTATTAAATAATTATAAAGGAACTTAGAAAGTAATATTTTTCTTACAATATTTTTAAAACTGTTGCAAGGAATTTAAATAAAACTTGTACATTCCTGTCTTACGATATTGTCACGTCTTTAAAAACCTCTAATATTATTTAAATGTTTGTTTAAAGTTTTTTAAATTTTTTTAAACACAGACAAAATGTTAAATTGCAGCTTATTTACAGCACTTTTCAATGTCTATATGAGCAAAACTACATGTATTTCCTTGCAACACTAACCGGAAGCTACGTATGTTAGTATATAATGGATTATCAACTGTCAAAGTGGCGCCACTATAGCTTTCACCCATTGTTTTTTTTATAATCTAGTTGAAATTTTGAGGTACAATAATTCATTTTCACAATGCCTAAAATGTGTGAGGTACCGTTTTGTAAAGAAATTGGTGCCCACCAATTTCCTAAAGATCATAATATGGTTAAAATGTGGGTGAAGGCAATAAGACGAAAAAAGTTTAAGCCTCAAAAAAATTCAAGGTTATGTCGTAAACATTTTACTGATTCCGACTACCAAAATATTAGTATTTATACAGGTTTGTTATTATTTTACTATGCTTACCTAAGTCATGTATAAATATATTATGCTTTAGGAAGCTTACATAGTACATAGTGAATTAATAAAGTAAGTATATTAGATATGTTCGGACTTCCGTTTAATATATTTCAGGCCTTAAAAATCAGCACCGATACTTAAAAAAGGCTACAATTCCATCCATATTTTCTTGGACTAATAAGAAACTTTCTTCGGAAGTTCAACTACGAGACCAACGAAACATTAAGGAAAATTACAATGGTAGGTAGTCATATACTAATAATAATCTTTGAGGTAGTCTACAAAATCGTTCAGGCGTTCATCTTTCTACTATCATATCTAAAAAAATAAATTAGTATGTAGGTATACAAAATTACTCTAATCTATCAATTCTCCTTAGCAATTTAGTACAATAATAATATTATTGTACTAAATCGCTAAGGAGAAATAATTTTAATTTTAGGTGTTCAAAATGAAACTCGCCGTCATGTAAATAATTAATCATTGACAGGTAAAAGCTATGCAAGCGACATTTACCGAAACATATAAAAGTTTCTAAAATAAATAGTGGGGTACTCCCTTTCACCGACACTATGCCGCCATTAGAGTTAACTTTGGGGATTACGTCTCTTTGGTCGACAACATGTAAAATGAGTATTAAATATTATGCCGACAATCGACACCTCTTATTAATAACAGTTGAAAAACGATAGCAGATGCATAATCTTGTGGCAACCGGACATTGTAGCCACGTAGTGATTATATTCTCTTTGATTGTAGCTACATCTACAATATAATATTTTCTAAATTAAAGTAATAAAATTATCTACGTAATAACCATCTAGAAAATAATAAAATTCACGTTGTATTTAAACCGACAATCATTAATAAACTATATTTAACAATCAGGTTTTAGGATAAAGCTATACCTTAATTTAAGCTTCTTTAATAGTAATAAGTATAATTTAAGTATACAATACAATCATATTTAGAAAATTATAACAAATTTCGGCATAATATGTCGGTGAAAAATACGTGTCGTCGAGTTTTGTTGACACTTGAGTTACCATGGCACGTAGTTTTTATGTCAAAATAACGTTAGCTTGTGATTGGACATTTGCTTTTTCAATTTGCTTTCCTATTGGTACTCAGTGAATTAGCAAGAGTATGTCAGTAATTGAAAACAGTAAATGTCGGCGTTATTCATGGGGGAATGAAAACGTGTTGGCGACGCTTTTTTTTCATTCATAAGTGATGTGATTCTTGTTTTAGTTGTTCCGTTTTGCGTACATTTTTAGGATTGTGTATAAAAAATTTAACTTTGACATTGTTTTGGTAAGTGTAAATACTAATTATTTACTATTTTATGCAGAAATCAAAAATTATAAAAGCCACCCAACTTAAGTCTGAAATTATCTAATAAATAAAAGACATTAATGGTCATTATGCCGAAAGCGTCAATTTAAAATGTGTCAAGAAGATGTAACTGTTATTAATATTAAAAACAATTAATTTCCTCTAAACTTAACAGCTTTTTTACTTTAATTAATTCAATGCCTTATAACAGTTATATAAAATCTTCGTGGTAAATAGAACAGGAAATGCAATAAAATTTTTACAACATAAAAACATTTTGGTTGGAAAGTTTGGCGGGAATTATGTATCTAGCCGATGGCGGTGTTCTTGAGGTTATAATTAATATGAAAATGATTTATTTATTTAACATCAGCAGAACATTTTAAAACTTATAAAATGACTACAATGGAAGATGGTGGCGCCGCAACTGGTGAAGACGCCCCACTAGGAAATCCAGATGAACTAACAAAAAATCCTACAGCTCTAAAAGGTAGAAATCTCTTACATTGAATTTATTAAAAGTAATCTAGTATCTATTTCTAAATATAACATTTTATTTCAGAGGCGCATGAGGAAATGGCTACCCTTGATGTTCTTGTATGTGGACATTGTCATTCGGCTTTTCATTTTGTTAACGAATTTAAAGAACACAAAGATGCCAATAACTGTACAGGAAAATCACCAGTACGAGATAGTGTAAGTTGAAAATAAAGTAGGTAGTGGGAACCTACTTCTATAATTACAAAATTAATTATGAAAAAAAGTATATTGAGATACAAGTTTTAAAGTATTCACCTAAATCTTTATATTTGCAGGCAAAATACAATTTTTCTTAAGAAGTTTTAATATTTTTTTATTGCTATATCTTAAGTTAAGGTTTATATTTTAATATACTCTTTATCTTTCAGAATGAGAACAAGGCACAGGTTTGGGCATTTTTGTTGTGGAAATGTTCTTCGGTAAGAGATGGCTCAACTTCAAGTGCTGATAATAGTTGGAAGCTGTACCAGCAGTGGTGTAGGATGCCGGAAGCTCAAAGGAATGCCTGGATTGCTGCAGGATCTAATGTCCAATCTCTATCCAAGTTTGCGCATGCTAAAGTTGTAAGTTTATTTTTATTATGTATGATAAATTATTATGCATTATAATCAGAATATTACGGGGAATATGTATAAAGTGTCAATAAATTTCTAAAAAAATAGTCAGTAATAAAAAAAATTTAATGTCTAATATTTTCACCCTTCGAGTACTTAACAGTAAGGCAAATCACTTGTATAATATTGTAATAAGAAATAACAACTATTTAATTTATAACTAATTTGTAGATGGAACTCAAGACTGAAGACCAACTTGTACCTGTTCAATCTCCGGCAGAGAAGAAACGAGGTCGCCCTAAGAAACAGAGAATGGTAATTATTATTTTTAAAATGTTCCTTCAGTAAAACAAATTCCCAAAAGACTACTAGTACTACTGTACAGTACTAGGGTGAATGGGGGGGAAATCAAACTGGTTTTTGATGAGATGACCACTGTTGTATTTGATGTCTTGTAGAACAGTACATATTAACTTAAAAAAAAAATATATATTTTTGAAAATTATATCTATAGTGAATATAGTACAAAGAACATATTTTTCTGCTTTCCAATAAAAGACATTTATTGGAAAGCAAAAAAAAAACATGCTTTTATCGAAAGAAAAAAACCATGGGAAAGATAAAAGGGCTGTGGGGTAAATTTAAAGTAGTTTTTTGTATAGTTTCGTACAAACAAATGCCAGACAATATTGACGGTCTGGCAGACAAGTTTAATTGACGTGACATTTCTGAACTGGCTGTAATGTTAAATAGCACATATTATCTGAAAACGATTAAACAATGCAGGGTAAGATTAAAAACATTAGTCTTGATTGAGTAAAATTCACAGCGTTTATAACACACAACCCATCCAACACAAAACAACAATTGCCGACTGAGGTGTGGAACATCATGAAATGGCAGTCTTGTGAATGTTGCCTGCATTTGATAAATTACACAAAATCTGTCTTTGTTGATGTGTTTTTGTCTTACCCCATTTTAGATCTTGCCCCCACTTACTCTACCAGATTTTTTTTTATTTACCAAAATTGGCTTATGAACATAATATTACTATGTATACATAGTGTAAAATAAATTAGTGATAATACTTTAGTAAATAATATATAATAAAGATAATACAGTAAACTCTACATAGGAGGCACATCTCCTATGTAGAGTTAACTGTGAAAATATCAGCACTGAAAGACTTACTTCTGATTTTCATATTTCTATGATAAATTATCCAATATTTATATAAATAATAATATAAATTTGCTTGTACTGAAAGTACAAGAACTAAAGTAAACTCTATTTACAGGACCAATACACACCCTAAAGTATTATCACTTATTAATATGTACTATATGTGTGTAAAAAAAAAAAAAAAAAAGATTTTATTCATATTTTCTAACTAAGAGCATTTGTTACAGGATGACAGTGAAACTCATCCTTCAGGAGAGGACAGTGATGAAATTAGGGCCAGTCCAGGAATGAAGAATGCCAACAGCAAACCACCACTGTCACTAGCTAAAGCCAAGGTACACAAAAAAATTACTCCAACCAAAAACAAAAGCATTTTAGATTTTGTTTTATTTTGTGTATGACTTACACAATTTAATATTCATTTTTTTATGGTAGTTAAATATATTATAGTAAAAACTGGTATATTTTTGGTTGTATCTTAATTTATAGGTTGTAGCTTATCTAAATTTATTATATGCAAAATTAGGCTTTTCCAGAAAAAACCTGACTACTGGGGAAATATTTATTCCAAAGCACAGCAAATTTCTCAATCATGTCATTAATTCCATTTTAGCTTTGAACAATTGTCTTTGCAACTATTAGATTTGAAGAATTAATGTTTAATTTTTTTTAATTTAAACAGATTTTTGCAATGTGACTAGGTTTTGATATTATATAGAGTAAGAATATTATGAGAAGCTAATATTTAACAGTGGACGTCATAGCTGAAACGTGGAGCCCTTGAACATTCATATATATATCTCTCTATGTACAGGAGTCTATGGAGTCGGTCCGCGCAGCGCAAGAGCGCGTGCCGGCGTCAGAGCGCATCGCGCGGCGCTCGGAGCGCGAGGGCGCGACGGCAGAGCCCGGCGAGTATGTAGTAGAGAAGATATTGGCCAAGCGGTTTAACCCGCGTCGCAAGCAGTACGAATATCTACTCAAGTGGGAGGGCTATCCACAGTTAGTATTACATGAAGTCTCTCTGGTCTCTTGGTCTAAAATTGGTAAAGGAAATTTAAGATATAAGTTAATTGTATTTTTTTAAATCTCTACTCTATGCATACAATTAGAACTTAAAATTTTTAGAGAGATTATATTGTATACATAGTATGAAGAGTCCTTATTATATTAAGGATGGAAACTAAATTCTGAGTTAAAAGATAGAGTTCAATATCATGACACACCTATCCAATAGGCCCTAAGGCCTAAAGTGTCAAGATAATAATAAAAACTTTAAGATACTTTACAATTTAACAATAAGATAATTGATATTTCTTAATTCATAAAAACTAACACAATAATATCATAGTGATCAGAACACTTGGGAGCCGGTGGAGAACATGGAAACGTGTAAGCACCTGTTGGAGGCATTTGAGAAGCAGCTTGCTCGACAGAAGGAGCTCAAAGCGCTCCGGGCGAGCTCACAACAGCACCCAGTGCAGGTAAATTTTCCTGCTTTAAAAAGTGTCTGCGGGATAGTTGATTTGAAAATATACAACACCTGATTTTCGATTGGATCATTCCAACCACAGTAATAGTAGTATTTCTTTTACTACATTGTCTTATATGTGATGTTTTTCACTGGGGTCATGCCATATGTGTTTTTTACTTAGTTATTGCATACAGCATAACCCACTTGAAAAACATCACAAGTGTATTCAAGTGATCATTTGACGCCGTTCGTTCTGGAGGTGTGTACACAAAGATTTGCAGGTTTTTGTGAATTTTGTTAAAAGGACAGTAAACAAAATCATAAGAAATTGATAACAAAACTTAAAATTTACTTTTTTCATATTGTATTAGGTAAAGCAAATGAATACACCAATGCCACAGGTTGTGAAGCAAATCGTCAAAAAGAATGATACACCAGTTACAACTCCATCTGGGTAAGATTTTTAATATTATGTTTAATTAAAAATAAATACTATGATGAAAAGTTTACAAAGAATATTATGAACTTGTCATTAAACAGGCGACTACAAAGGACAAGTAAAGTGCGAGCGCTGGATCAAGTGAAAGCTTGGTGTGGGGTAGAGGATGAACCTGCCGCTAAGAAAGTTAAGAGAGAGGCGTCCAGTGATGATGAAGATTACTCAGACTCTGATTCTATTAAAGGTATTTTTTATACTAGTAAACTGTTCCAAAGAGGTATGTTACATGTTAACAGGCTACTCTCAGTGTTATGAAAAAAATTATATTTAGAAAATATTCAAGATTGATTTGAAGTGTATGGACACTGATTGTAACAGAATGACAATGAATGTCAGAAAATCATGTTGATATTTTTTACATTTTCAGTTGAGCGAAAAATTCTAAATGGACAGTCATCTCCGAAATCAAATGTTGATCCCGATCTTGTTAGGTCATTGGGTCTCAGTGGAAAGGGCATGCCCAACATTAAAGGAGTTATCAAAGTTGATCCTAAACATATGCCTAATCTAACTACAGGTATGATAGAGTCATTATTTACCACACCATTATGTTTTACACTTGTTACATTACTAGAATGTAACAAGTAAGCTTTTAGCTACAAATAAATTATTGTTATACATAGACAAATTTTAATTTTGATTGAATTTAAACTTGATACACTGTTTTAGGTGTTTATATTATGTCTAAGAGTTCAGGAATTATGAAGATTGACTCACCTGGCAAGATAGGACCAGGATTGAATATTGATCAAGACGTCATTAGAAAGCAGATACTGGCTGCCAAACAGGTAAAATAAACATATATATTAAGTATATTATACAACAATGTAAGCATGAGATCATAACATGATAATAAAATTATTTTGCAATAAGAGGTGGTATAAATTACTGGATAATTATTAATTTAAATTTATGGATATTAATTATTTTTTACAGAAAAAAATAGAAGAAGCTAAAAGGATGTCTCCTTCACCAGCATCACAGGTTTTTTTCTTTTTTCATTTAAAGTAACAGAAATTATTTATAATAATCATGTAAAATTAATATTTATTTTATTATTTCAGATAAAGAAATCTTATGGTACAACACAAAAGACAATAATAACTCCTTCTGGTCAAAAGATCATACAACGCACCATACATAGAGCAAGTGGCCAGTCGCCTGAAGGAAAGTCACCTGTGACTATTCTTAACAAGAAATTGGCACAAGTAAGTATTTAGGTTCAGATACAGAATTAACAAAGAATAGGACAAACAATTTCGAATCTACTTTAAATCCAAAAGTTCACACAGTTATTTGATTTTGGAATATTTTCTAGCCTCCCAACTATTTATAAACAAAGATTAAGGCTTAGCAATCTCAATCTTTGTTTACGAATTTAATTTCTGGTTATATGTTGGCCCAAACATTTGGATACATATTAAGTACCGTTACATATTATCTGGAGTAAGTATAACACCTCCCTGTCAACCATCTTTCCTGTGGTTGTAAAAGGCGTTAGAGGGAAGCAGCATTTCCACGAACAATGTTATTAAAACTGCGCTCGACAGCCCGCCTGCTAAGCGTGGCGAGTATACTCCACAGCCCTCCATAAAATACTTTGTAAGGCTTATGTCCAGCAGTGGACTTCATAGCCATAACGGCGACGACGATATTAAGTACGGTGTGCTCTCAGCAGGGCGACAGTTTGCTGCGGCGCGGCGGCTCGACGCGCGGCCGCGGACGGGGTCTGCCGCTGAGCGGCAACCTGTTACGTGTTCACGAGAAGACCTCCCTGGAATATGACAAGGTTATTATTGCCTAATTATAACTATTCACTAGCTGTTCCCGCGACTTCGTTCGCGTGGTTTTTGAGTAACTTAAACCGTTTTTGCAGCGCACGCAACGAAAGTCCTCAAATTTGAATAATTTTCCCCGTTTTTGAAACATTTCTCACTGACGCTTCGCTCCTATTGGTCGCAGCGTAATGTTATATAGCTTAAAGCCTTCCTCTATAAATGGACTATCCAACAAAAAAAGAATTTTACAAATCGGACCAGTGGTTCCTGAGATTAGCGCGTTTAAACAAACAAACAAACTCTTCCGCTTTATAATATTAGTATAGATAATTTCAGTCAGCAAAGTGATCTGTGATGAAATCTAATAACTTCATCTTACTAAGATAACAATAATACATGTTTATATACTTGAATATTAGGTGGAGATTTGAATGAGAGTCCTCAAATGGTAAGTAAGCAGATACAAATTGAGTTCATTATAGGAACTCCACGCCACTGTAATGTTTTTTTGTATGATAATAATTATTAAAAAACGCACTTGAAAAATTGAACTTTTTTAGCAAAAAAACCTGTTATAATAGTAATATGTGGACTATGACTATGGACACTTTACACCATGTCAATCGGGACCTAGGGTAAGTATCCGAAAAAAAACTGACTTGTAAACTTTTTAATACTTACTATACACATATTAAGATTTATATTATACAATAATTTAAAATACATTTGGTTCCTGGGGCAGGATTCGCGACCTCCGCGATGCCTCCACTGCGCCACAGAGGTTGTCAAATAAATGTTATTAACTTTAATGGACGACGTAGGTGTTTCGGGATCAATGGGAAGCGTCGTCAGACACATCGGACGGCCTCGAGGACCCGTTCCCGACGAGCCTGGGCCCCATACCGTCGCCGAGCCCCGAGCGCGAGCTCACGCTGTGCCCGCTGACCGGCCGGCGGCTGGCGCGCGCGGAGGGCGAGCCCACACCGCCGCCAACGCCGCCGCCCGTCACACCGCCGCCGCAGCAGCAGCCGACTATGCTGATGAAGGTGAGCACATTCATTATAAGATATTTATCAGCTAAAAAAAGGACCTTTTCATCCGTTATTGGATGATTTACTCAGTGTCTCCGACCAATCTTTTTAATACTGTAAAACAGGAGATAGTTGGCCTAAGGTAGGACCAGTCAAAACGTCCGGGCCCACCATGTATGTGTTTTCTCACAATGTTTTCTTCTAACATTTATGTGTGCATATAATGTTAATACTAATCGTTTTAGGTTGAGATGTCTCCAGGAGGCACCACGGGAATGTTGGTACAGGGTGATGGAGCTCAACCCTCGTTACCTGTTCTTACCGATGAAGATGGCGTAAGTATAAAATATAAATCATAAATGTTGTCATATGTTTGTATATAAATAGTCTGATACATAGACTTAAAATATTCTATAGACAAACAAAGGGTTAGAGAAAGATGAAAATAGATAGACAATCTAATGTAACTACTTTTAGTTGAGGTGTGACCTGTCGGCACTTTTTAGCACATCTCGGTATTTTGGATTTATTGTTTAAAACATAGTATATTTCTATTAAATATAATAATAGAATTTAACAATGGGAACATGTTATGTAAGTGATTGGAGTGTGGAGTATAGCAAAAATCGTAATAATTGCAATAGGAGACGCATAAATTGATAAGTGTATAATTTTCTTTATAATATGTACTTTTTTGAGTTGTCAATTTGTTCATACTACAGTATATTATAAGTCTATGGTATGATTAATTGAAATCCAGTTGCTGAAGAGAGAAAACTTGGAGCTTGACATGGGTGTTTTCTTATTTTAGACGGAGATGAAAGTGGAAGCCAGTGCTGTGAAGCACCTGCTTGGTGAGGGTGTGGAGGACGGGGACGAGGTCAGCCTGCTGCACTCGGGACACGCACCCATCATGATCCGCGGAGAAGACGGAGTCCTGTATCAGGTGAGATGAACAAAGCAGCACAGTCAATTATTATTACGCATATCTATGTGGTGAACTCTTTTATAATATGCGCAATTTATACGTTTATATGACACGATATTTTATGCTAACAATATTATATTAATATTAGAAAAGATATTAATAATTAGATATTATGGTTCCGTTTGACGTCCAAAGTCCTTTATGAGAGTACATCGCTTGCTACCGATTACAGCCCATAGATGTCGTACCGTACCGTTACCGCTCCCAGTGCCACCTTCCGTTAAATCTGTGAACTAAGTGAAAGCCACAAGCCGCCAACTTTGATATATCAGATCATTGTTGCGTCGTTTTTGCAACCATGCAGTCGCTAAAACCTTACTTATTTAAGTTATAAATTTAACTTAACTTTTAATTTTAAAATCTATTTAAAACAAATTTTTGAGTTTTATAAAGTCGTAAAACCGTTACTGATCGTCAATAGAGTTCATTATACAGTTTTTTACCGCGTATCGGGAAGACGTAAATCACGCGATAGGGATATCGCGGTGAAAAGTTCGTCGTTTTGAACTCGGTATTGGCGGTTACTGTAGAAGATGGAGCAGAAAATCTCTTCGCCGTTTGAAATTAGGATTGAAGCAAAGGTTTGCAGCCGCATTTGGTGAGTGACATAATTTTTCACGATTATGCGGCGGGTACTAATGATCTATTTCTTGAGATCGTGCCTAATTCGGTGACCTGTTTATCATAGCGTAATATCCGAATAGTATAAAAATAATTAATTAACAAAAAATGCTATTTTTAAACTTTTACGACTACCGCCATTTTTGGAACGGAGACGTATTACCTAAAATGTAATCTTTTACATTTCAAATGGCTATGTAAATGTATTAATACAAATATTTCATTACTAAATCGAATTTTCGATCCGTTACATCATTTACGTTTACTTCGCGGAGGGTAGTAAAATATTTTTTGCGAAATTGTTCAGCTCTTTTCTATTGCTAATTGAGCCAGTACGTACAGTTCTGCAGATATTTAGTTTAAAATACATTATACCTATAACATTTCTGATCGAAATATATCGATGTTTACACTTGTAACATTTGTGATCAAAATAGATCGATGTTTACATTCATAACATTTCTGATCAAAATAGATCGATGTTTACACTGATAACATTTCTGATCCAAATAGATTGATGTTTACACTCATAACATTTCCGATTCAAATAGATCGATGTTTTCACTCATAACATTTCTGAACGAAATAGATCGATGTTTACACTTGTAACATTTGTGATCAAAATAGATCGATGTTTACACTCATAACATTTCTGATCCAAATAGATCGGTTTACACTCATAACATTTCCGATCCAAATAGATCTATGTTTTCACTCATAGCATTTCTGAACGAAATAGATCGATGTTTGCACTGGAAGTACCTACAACTTTTCCAGACCTTCTATAGGTAGGTACTAACAGTAGTCGGCTGAAAATATTTTTAATAAACATACCCTAAGCCTATATAATATAGCTTAGAAAATTCATGTTTATGCAGACGCAGATATCTAATGCTTGACAAGCCAAGATAAAAAGTAGGTGGACTGGATAACATACATTCAGGTTACGAACACACAAGTTTCTGGAACCATCATTAATAAATAAATCGTGGGTATTGAAACAAAAATTAAACTGGCGATCCCAGACTTTGCGAGGCATCCTCACTCCTTAAAAAAGAAGGGGGGGGGGATATAATATATTATATAATATGACCACATAATATATAAGAGATCAAAACTTTACTGATTTTAATATGACTTTAATAGAATGATTTCAAACTGAGACAAGTGATCGAATAAAATGTACAGTCGGTAACCTCACATAAATTATCATTTTTAAAAAGAGGTATTGTTATGAATTTAAACTATGTACAGTTGACGCCATCACGAATATTATCAATAAAGTGGTAGAAATCCATTGTACAGTCGACGCCCTCGCAATATTAATCAAAGTCATTAGATTTGCAAATCTCGTTCATTTTGTAGTTGTGGCTAAAATACTATTATCATTAAATATATAACACAGACTGTTGGTATGCTTGCTATATAAATATCGATCGAGATGATGAAATACATGGCCTTCTAGTACAGTACATCGAACCAAGAATCAGGCTTCAACAATTCTAAAGGTTCTAAACTTTGGCTGGTTTTGAACTATAAATGTCAGCTTACCGAGGACATTAAAATTTATAAATAATTGTTGGCTATTACATAATACCAACTGCAGTAGTTCAGGCTATAAATTAGCATCTTATCCTAAATCTCCCGCGCGGGGAAAGGTCGTATCACCTCGCAGTCAAACTGCAAAGTCAATATTTATGGTATACAATACGCTATACAAATTCCCTGTTCAAAAAGTCAGTAAGTACAGAAGGGTTATTACAATACATTAACTAACAGCTGACAGTTTAAGCTGGTCTTCTACCTCTTGGAAGTTAGGACTATAATATCAGCTTCGAAACTGAAAAAATTGCCTCCTAACCTTCATCTCCCGCTGGGACAGGTCGTATAGTCGCGAACTCTTACTGCAAGAGTAATATTTAAGGGACACAAAACCTATACAAATTCCCTGTCGAAAGTCAATAAGTATAGTACAAATTCATTACAATATATTGACTAAAAGCTGACAGTTCAAGCAGGTCTTCTACCTCTTGTGATTTTGGGCCATAATATCAGCTTCGAAACTAAAAAATTAGCTTCCTAACCTTCATCCCGCTGGGACAGGTCGTATAGCCGTGCACTTACACTGCAAGAGTAATATTTAAGGGACACAAAACCTATACAAATTCCCTGTCGAAAGTCAATAAGGACAGTACAAGTTCATTACAATACATTGACTAATAGCTGATTGTTCAAGCAGGTCTTACTCCTCTTGGGACTATAATATCAGTGTCGAAACTATTTACCTCCGGGTATAGCAGGATTGCTGTTGGCTGAAACGCCAAACATTTGCGCCTATTTACTTTACGTATACCAGGTCCTATGAAAATCGGGGCAGTGGTCTGTTTGTCGCACAAACGGATTCAGCTTTACAGAGTATAATATTAATATTATATCCACTTTGGCCGTCGAGTCATTGTCGACGCGTGCTTTACCTATGTCCAATATACAAAGTCTAAAGTTTTATAATGGCACACATCATTATACAGATTTCTTAACGATGATATAAAGTCAAGAGCAGGCATACATCCTAATACAAATTTCCTATCAATTATATAAATTCAAGAGGTTTATAATGGCATAGGTACATTCTAATACAAATATGCTGTTGATGATATAAAGTGGAGATGTTTATAATAGCACATATTCAAATACAAGGATTGATGATACACAAACAATATGTTTATAATAGCACACGTTCTAATACTAATACAGGGATTGATGATACGCAAACAAGATGTTTATATGATGGCACACATTCTAATATAAGGTTTCTATTGATGGTATACATTCATGAGCTTTATAATGGCATACGTTCTAAGACGAGGTTCCTGTGGATGATACGAAGACAAAAGTTTTATAACGCAGATACAGACGCACATCCAAATATTATGTTGTATTTATTGAAAACCAAGATATTGCAGATGTACTAGAACTCATGTCTGTAGTCGACTTTGGGTCAAAATCAGTCCTAGACTTAAGGGTCGAAAGCTCGCACATTACAGCTTCAAAGGCTACATAAAGCTCGGGACACTCACCATGACACTTTAATAAAGTTTTATTGAAAAAATAGATACTGTATATGTGCTAGAGTTTATGGAGTTTCCTGTGCAGCTGGCGGTTGGTCCTTCATGCAGGTCTCGCCTCATAGGGTTTATCAACTTTGCAACCTTCATCACCCCAATCGGGAAGGTTGCTTGCCTAACGCTGGCACGCTACAGCTTCAGTAAAAGTGTATGGAACACTAATCGCAACTACGAAGTTCCTGTCAAATGTAAGACACAAAAGACGTGATGCAGCTTATGGTCATCTGTTCCCTAATTGCCGGTCGGTCACCTAGCAAGATCTTTGCGACGATTTCCACAGTCCTGGAAAGGATCAAAGGCGACATAGTCGGTAATATTATAACTTATTTATCTTTAATTCTCAGGAATAAGTCTAGATTTGCAGAGATGTTCTATTACACTAGTACAGTCGGCGACAGATCCGGTTTACCACCCTAAAGGCGAGATTCGTTTGCGGTTGATTTTACTTAGCTCCGCCTACGTGCACACAAGCATACTCGTAATGTTTTGATTTTTGAATAATTAAATATTGAATGCGCGTGCGCTTATATTTATAGTAATATTTTTTGTTTATTGTGATCGTTTTAATTTATTGGACTAAATATTTCTTATGATCCCAGTTGGATTTTATCGCAGCTCCTAAACGAATCGACAGATTTTGAAGCGGTTTTCTTTAGTTGAAAGCTGGTGTAGTTTATATATTTAAAAATTATACTAATCATCATCAGCCCCTGTGTGTCTGTCTGTCATATCGCAGCTCCTAAATGAATCGACAGATTTTGATGCGGTTTTCTTTAGTTGAAAGCTGACGTGGTTTATATATTTAAAAAATATACTAATCATCATCCCCTGTGTGTCTGTCTGTCATATCGCAGCTCCTAAATGAATCGAAAGATTTTGATGCGGTTTTCTTTAGTTGAAAGCTGACGTGGTTAATATATTTAAAAAATATACTAATCATCATCAGCCCCTGTGTGTCTGTCCGTCATATCGCAGCTCCTTAATGAATCGACAGATTTTGATGTGGTTTTCTTTAGTTCAAAGCTGGTATGGTTTATATATTTAAAAATTATACTAATCATCATCAGCCCCTGTGTGTCTGTCTGTCATATCGCAGCTCCTAAATGAATCGATAAATTTTGATACTGTTATCTTTAGTTAAAAAATGGTGTGGTTTATATATTTAAAAATTATATTAATCATCATCAGCCCCTGTGTGTCTGTCTGTCATATCGCAGCTCCTAAATGAATCGACAGATTTTGATGCGGTTTTCTTTAGTTGAAAGCTGACGTGGTTTATATATTTAAAAATTATACTAATCATCATCAGCCCCTGTGTGTCTGTCTGTCATATCGCAGCTCCTAAACGAATCGACAGATTTTGATGCGGTTTTCTTTAGTTGAAAGCTGACGTGGTTTATAAATTTCAAAAATTTTACTAATCATCATCAGCCCCTGTGTGTCTGTCTGTCATATCGCAGATCCTAAATGAATCGACAGATTTTGATGCGGTTTTCTTTAGTTAAAAGCTGGTGTGGTTAATATATTAAAAAAATATACTAATCATCATCAGCCCCTGTGTGTCTGTCTGTCATATCGCAGCTCCTAAATGAATCGACAGATTTTGATGCGGTTTTATTTAGTTCAAAGCTGGTGTGGTTTATATATTTAAAAAATATACTAATCATCATCAGCCCCTGTGTGTCTGTCCGTCATATCGCAGCTCCTAAATGAATCGACAGATTTTGATGCGGTTTTCTTTAGTTGAAAGCTGACGTGGTTTATAAATTTCAAAAATTTTACTAATCATCATCAGCCCCTGTGTGTCTGTCTGTCATATCGCAGATCCTAAATGAATCGACAGATTTTGATGCGGTCTTCTTTAGTTAAAAGCTGGTGTGGTTAATATATTAAAAAAATATACTAATCATCATCAGCCCCTGTGTGTCTGTCTGTCATATCGCAGCTCCTAAATGAATCGACAGATTTTGATGCGGTTTTCTTTAGTTCAAAGCTGGTGTGGTTTATATATTTAAAAAATATACTAATCATCATCAGCCCCTGTGTGTCTGTCCGTCATATCGCAGCTCCTAAATGAATCGACAGATTTTGATGCGGTTTTCTTTAGTTGAAAGCTGACGTGGTTTATAAATTTCAAAAATTTTACTAATCATCATCAGCCCCTGTGTGTCTGTCTGTCATATCGCAGATCCTAAATGAATCGACAGATTTTGATGCGGTCTTCTTTAGTTAAAAGCTGGTGTGGTTAATATATTAAAAAAATATACTAATCATCATCAGCCCCTGTGTGTCTGTCCGTCATATCGCAGCTCCTAAATGAATCGACAGATTTTGATGCGGTTTTCTTTAGTTGAAAGCTGACGTGGTTTATAAATTTCAAAAATTTTACTAATCATCATCAGCCCCTGTGTGTCTGTCTGTCATATCGCAGATCCTAAATGAATCGACAGATTTTGATGCGGTCTTCTTTAGTTAAAAGCTGGTGTGGTTAATATATTAAAAAAATATACTAATCATCATCAGCCCCTGTGTGTCTGTCTGTCATATCGCAGCTCCTAAATGAATCGACAGATTTTGATGCGGTTTTCTTTAGTTAAAAGCTGGTGTGGTTAATATATTAAAAAAATATACTAATCATCATCAGCCCCTGTGTGTCTGTCTGTCATATCGCAGCTCCTAAATGAATCGACAGATTTTGATGCGGTTTTCTTTAGTTCAAAGCTGGTGTGGTTTATATATTTAAAAAATATACTAATCATCATCAGCCCCTGTGTGTCTGTCCGTCATATCGCAGCTCCTAAATGAATCGACAGATTTTGATGCGGTTTTCTTTAGTTCAAAGCTGGTGTGGTTTATATATTTAAAAATTATACTAATCATCATCAGCCCGTGTGTCTGTCCGTCATATCGCAGCTCCTAAATGAATCGACAGATTTTGATGTGGTTTTCTTTAGTTCAATGCTGGTATGGTTTATATATTTAAAATCATCATTTACTAATCATCATCAGCCCCTGTGTGTCTGTCTGTCATATCGCAGATCCTAAATGAATCGATAAATTTTGATGCTGTTATCTTTAGTTAAAAACTGGTGTGGTTTATATATTTAAAAATTATATTAATCATCATCAGCCCCTGTGTGTCTGTCATATCGCAGCTCCTAAATGAATCGACAGATTTTGATGCGGTTTTCTTTAGTTGAAAGCTGACGTGGTTAATATATTTAAAAAATATACTAATCATCATCAGCCCCTGTGTGTCTGTCCGTCATATCGCAGCTCCTAAATGAAACGACAGATTTTGTATAAGCTGTAACTCATCATTGTCAACTCGATAGCCGCTGGAAATTATTGGCAATTTAATAAGAACACAGACAATGAAATAATAATTATTTATTTTATAAATAACAATTACTTTAATTAACAAAATGTCAATAGATTTAAATCACAGTATTTCACAGTACGGAACACATATTTATATACAGAGGCAGAAATTTTAATCGTGCCCTGATTACGTATAGAAAAAGGTAAGTATTATAAATCATGATATAGATATACAAGAATAACAATATCACTGGTTGAAACTTGAAAGAAACTTTACAATAAAAAGAAATAATGAAAACTATAAAATACAATAAACCATTATAACTTTAAAATATCACAAAAGTTTAAGCATAAATCAACTTATTATGTCAGTAATAAATTACTTGTATGTTACGTGTCACATTGACAATAAATCAATGATATTTAGATTTTTAATATTTATTTTTTGTATTAAAATCAACATGTGTCAATAATTTTCTAATTGTTGGCAAGTAAAACGAACTGACGAAGTATTAAGGTATATTTGGTATAATATTTATATTATTTATATAATTATTATAACTTAATACTAAGCCATTGCTCCACCGGCGTCAATTACAGCATCGAGCCTATCCCGTATCGAGCTCACAAGGACCTCACAAAAGTTAGAGCCACGAAACGAATTCCAAACCTCATCGCAGTGAGCGACGAGCATGGGCTTAATCCTTTCGTCTCTGTTGTCCCACGTTTGTGCACACATTGCCCACAGGTTTTCTATTGGGTTAAGGTCCGGGGACCTAGACAGCCGTAGGACAGTCCTTATTTCTGGTTGCTGCTCAAGCCAATCTCGCACTACTCGCGCTCTGTGTATAGGACAAATGTCCTGAAAGAAATAAAAAAAGGCACAGCCGCGTCTCTAGGGTACACGGTGCGCACAGTAGGCAAAATTACTTGTTGCAGCAACTCCGCATGGGACTGTCCGTTAGCCCTTCGATCAATATATAATACGAGATCTCCAGGACCAGCTGCACTCATCCACCCCCACATATTTACTATTATGCGCCCCGAGCTTTTAATTGGCAATACATTTCGGGGCTCATATCTTGTGTTGTTAGTACGCCATAAATTCAGACGGCCATGTTGACTACTGGTGAATGATTTCTAGTCTGAAAATATGGTATAGGAGAAATCGAAGTCCCTATAATCACGTGCAAATTGGATCGTGCTATTTTTTGTTGTTCGTTTATGACAGTTTTTTAAGGACGCTGGTGGTGAAAACCAACTTCATGGAGACCTCTTTGGACTGTCCGCAAGGGGCACGAAAATTCGTTAGCAAAAACGACGGTTTTTGTAAAGGGTCGCTCGGTATATATTTGCTTCATTCGGTCTTTCCTAGGAGTATTTAAAATTCTCCGACGAGATGCACGATGATGGTCGGTTGTTGATCCTTCGTTGGTGTTTCTAATAACCCACCGACGCACAGTAGACCTCTGAAAAAAATACAAAAGGGAATTAGGTATCTTTATGTTAATAAGTGATGGATAAAGTTTTACGAGAATTGTGCGAACAGTCGATTGTAAAATTTGGCTTACACTTATAGTATAAAATGATATTTATAGTATTATTATAAGTAGTATTTAAGCACCGCTGATTGTTATTGATCTCTTTTTGAAAACTAATCTTTTTTTGTATCCATTATTTTATTTTAGATAATTACAATTTTTATTGTTTGTTGTTCGTCTGTCTACGGTGTTCACTGAAAATTTGCGTTGTGAACTGTTAAGTTCGCAACAGTACGCTGAGTGAACACCTATTTGGTTATTTTTTTCGTATTTTTGTATAAATTTAAGCTTATTACGTTTATAATATTGGTCAGCTTTATAATAATATACTTTCATATTAGTATATTGAAGGTTATTCAATAGAAAAATGTTATTAAAATATATTTTAAATATTGTTTAGAAACATAATATATTAATTATAAAATGAATTAGCTTTTAGCTTTCAGTTGTAGAGTTATTTGTAGAGTTATTAGTGCCGTTACATTCGTTCCAAAGGCAGGTATAACAATAAAATGTAAAGGAACCTTTTATAGCCTTTTTTTTATCCAATGTTATTATGTTAACAATTTACAAATTGTATACAACCACTACGGTCCGGCACAGAAAAAATAGTTTAATTTTTCATGAACTTATGAGAATAGTAGAAAATATAGATGGCAGGACATACACTCTTATGGAGAAGAAATATTAAATTATAAATTTTGATTTCAATTCAATAAGATATTTTTTTTTTTCTTTACTACAAATATTACTAAATCAAAAATAATAGCAACATGGAGAATGTTACAGTCCGAACGAAACTCCGAAAAGTTCTATCAGATCTCAACTTAACAATCTTATCTCATGAGAATTCTTCAATCTTGTCTTCCACTGCTATAGACGCCTCGACGCACAGTCTTCCCTATCAACCAAACCAACTAGACTCCTCGATTGTACTAGAACTAAAAAAACAAATATTGGACCTACAAAATGAAATAGAAATTGCGCATGAAGAAATTTCCAACCTAAACTGCGAAAACCGGTCATTAAGCCTGACATTACAAGAAAAGGACAGAGTCATAAGTATATTAAATAAAGTAAACTTTGAAAGCCGCACCTGTATATCAGCTACCCCTAGAAGTATTAAGAAGTCAAGAAGAAATATAGCCTTGAAAAGTGACAACATCCGTCAAGAAATTTCCTTCACTGTGACCCCAAATACAAAAAAATCTGTAAATATTGAAGACAAGAACAAACATGTAAACAATACAATACCATTAAACACTAATGAAAACATAAAAACAACAAATAATATAATTCTAAATAAAATACCTCAAAATAGTCTACCGTCGCTGTCAACAGATGTCGCTACTACCATCAATCGCAACAAAACAGGAACTCCTCAGATTAGTTCGCTTGATCAAATTATAGATAGCAATGATACCTCCATTCATAATATAAAAATATATGGCGATGAACAAATTCGTGGCTTATCCTCAACCATATTCAATGCTAGAAAAAATAAATGGAATGACAAATACTCCGTGACATCAATAATTAAGCCGGGTGCATCATCTTCGCATATTCTTCAGAGCACAGTCAACTGGAATGAAAATCTTAATCAAAATGATATAATTATCTTAGGATTAGGTATGAACGATACTAACCCTTTTACACTTTTTACTAATTTATGTAATACACTTTTCCAATTTAAATCTAATAAAATATTTGTAATTAGTATAAAAAGCAATAAGAATCTGAATGTAAGCTTTCTAAACTATCATATAAAACTAATTTGTAGTAAATACTCAAACTGTAAGTTCATCGAAACAACAAATAAATATAATAATATATCCAACAGTAAGCTAAACTCACAACAAAACTACTTAGAACTATTATCTCTAAAACTAAATATTGAAATTGACAGTTGTACTTATGACAATATATTCATCAAAAATAGGAAAATAATACATAGAACAGAATACACTGAAAATAAAAATAACCAAACTTCTTTCAAAGAAAAGAATATTAAGAATTTGAAGTATCTCAAACAAAAAACTATATCATCGTTTTTTCCCAAAATTACAAAAATAAATTATACCAAGGGCAATACTTGCAAGTATACTAGTACTAATAACAAAAATTCACACAGTATAAATCCAATAAGTCCGAAGAAAGGAACCATTCCATTTTATTTTAGGAAAAATATTCCTAGGACGAACACTCAGCTTTTTCGTAACTAGTAATCAAAAACTTATAAATATTCTACACCAAAATATTGCCGGTATCCTAAGTAAAACACATACTTTGCAAGCTACTTTACAGGAATTGTGTAAAAAAATTGGTGAAATTAATATTATATGCCTAACTGAAACCTTTATAAAATTTGGATGCGAATCTAATCTAAAACTTGAAAATTATCAGCTTGCTTCCCACTACTCACGCATTCACCAAAAAAGAGGTGGATCCTGTATATTAGTACATAAAGAACTTGAACATTATAAAATAAAATTAAAAATTTCACCTCTACTGAATGTTTTTGAATATTGTGCCGCATCAATCCCTAGTTTGGACTTAAACATAGTTTGTATTTATCGTACCCCAAATTCAAATGTAAACATTTTTCTTAATAAGTTTAACAACCTTTTAAAACAAGTTACTACATTAAAATCCAAAAATACTATACTATGTGGCGACTGGAATATAGACATATTAAAAAATACTCAACACTCTAAAGACTTGCTCGCACTATTAGCCAATTATAACTATAAAAATCATGTCTCACGCCCAACTCGTAAGGGATCATGTATTGATCTTATCTGCAGCAACATCTCATCTGAAATTATCTGCAATAATCACTATCTCGCGCTTTCAGATCATGAGACAGGTCAAACGATATCTCTCAACTTAAGTTTTAAAACATCAATGAGCAATAAAATTGCCTACTATTTTGAAAAAATAAGAGATTTCAGCAAAGACAATTTAAGAAAATTTTGCAACTGTATGAATTCGCTATCTTTTTCTGACACTATCCAAATACAAAATACTGATGAGGCATTTGGTACGTTCTATGATGACTTGATCTTATATTACAATCTTTGTTTTCCTATAATTACCATAAAAAGGCTCAAGAAAGCAATTAAAAATAAATGGCTTACGAAAGGAATAAAAAGATGCTGCTTGAGAAAACGAATTCTATATCTAAATTATCGTTTCTCTAAGTCAAATAAATTACTGAACAAACAACGTTATATAACATATTCTAAAATATTACAGAAATGTCTCCACGAATCTCAAAGAATAAATAATGTAAAATATATACAAAACTCACATAATAAATGCAGAGCATCTTGGAATGTTATTAAAAATGAAAATATTGCTAAAATTAATAATGACATAACAAAAATACAAGTAGAGGATAGAGAAATCACAAATACTAAAGAAATAGCTGAAACTCTTAATTTACATTTTATAAAAACTACAAATAAACTTAACATAAAAAGCAATAGTAATAAGTTTGGTAAAAAAAACAGTAATAATACTAAGTCTATATATTTAATGCCAGTAACATCTTTTGATATACAAAAAATCATACTTAATCTTAAAAACACTAACTCAGCAGGTTATGACGGAATTCAAACAAATATGCTTAAAAAATGCAATAAAAGTCTTTCTATACCTTTAGCTCACATCATAAACCTCTCATTAAGTGAGGGAAGTTTCCCAACAAGACTTAAATTCTCTATTATTAAGCCTATTTACAAAAAAGGCAAAAAAACTGACATGAATAATTATAGACCTATAACATTAATTCCGGTTCTATCTAAAATATTTGAGAGAGTTATGTTTCAGAAAGTGTATAGTTTTCTCACAATACACAAAATTCTCAAGCCTGAACAATTTGGGTTTCGTAAAAACAGCTCTACAACATTGGCCTGCTTTAACATGATAAAATGCATAACTGAAAGCCTTAACAATAAACATCCTGTTACTGCTATATTCCTAGATCTTACAAAAGCGTTCGACTTTGTCTCACACGATATTCTATTGGACACATTACATAACCAGGGAATCAGAGGCATAGCAAACAACTGGTTTAAAAGCTATCTTACCAATAGGTATCAATGTGTGCAATTAAATGAAATCAGGGGTAAACATAAAATATTACACAAGTCATCATATGTCCTTAATTCTTATGGCGTACCTCAGGGCTCAATTTTAGGACCTCTATTATTTTTAAATTATATTAACGACCTTCCTGACATAATTATGCACAAATCTATACTTTTCGCTGACGATACTACTATATTAGTTGATAATACAAATAGAGATGACCATGATGCTGAAATAAATAGGACTCTAGAAAGAACAATAAACTGGTTAAATTCTAAAAATCTGACAGTAAACGCAAATAAAACTAAAATAATACAATTTCAAGCTATAAACAGCAAACACAACAAACTAAATATTGCCGTAGATAACAATGATATAGAAGAAGTAATCTCCACTCCATTCCTAGGCATAATTGTCGATCGGCATTGCTCGTGGGAAGAGCACATTGATAAACTGTGCCTCAAGTTAGAAAAATTTATCTACGTCATTAGAAATGTCAGGCAAACTGTGTCTGAAAAAGCTGCATTGTTAGCATATCATGGTTACGTCGCATCTGCCTTACGGTATGGTCTGATAATATGGGGAAATTCTACAGATTTTATACGCGCATTTCGAGCACAGAAAAAATGTATTCGTTCTGCCTGTGGACTTAATGTCTTAGACAGTTGTAAACCAATATTTAAAAAACATTGTATACTTCCCTTGCCATGTATTTACATTCTAGAAATCTGTATTTTCGTCCATAAATACTGTGATGAATTCTATTCTAGAAAATCAAAAACAGCTGTCAAAAGCTGTAGAAACCATAATAATATCTGTATCCCTGACCAAAGAATAAATATGTGTAGTAAAAATGCATACTGTTTTGCTGTAAAAATATACAATAAAATACCAACAAAATTTAAGGACCTTACAATAAGAAAGTTGAAAAATGAAATGTTTAAATTGTTATTATCCAAAATGTACTATGACATAAATGATTACCTATCTGACAATATTATAATATAATTAATTCACTCTTAAAATATCCAATATAATTTATATACTTGACATCTTGTTTAATATTCTATCTACTTATGCTAATTTTAATTAATATACTTATGTTTGTTTTAAGATAAATATTTCCATTGACATAATATATTATCTATTATTATACAAGTGTTAAATGACGGATGAAATGAAAATGTTTTTACCAATTTTAATAAATATATTTGTAATTTTAATAATAAGGTGGTAGATATAATAAATAATAATAATAATAATGTTAATTTTTAAATAAATTATTTTACATGATGCAATTATAATGTATTTACATAACTACTATACTACTACTATACTATAACAATATATTTTTTAAACATTTGCACGTCGTGATTAATACGACAAAATATGTGAAAGAATCAAAATTTATACCATCTTACTGTACCATATTTTTGCAAATAAAGATTTTCTATTTCTATTTCTATTTCTATTTCTATAATAAATATTCTGTAACAATATTATAAACAAAAACATTTATGCCAGGCTCCGTTACACGCGTAAAAAAAAATAATTACTTAAGAATTCCCTGCTTAGAATAATTACACAATTATTCTAAGATTCCCTGTTTGCTAATGTGCAATAAATTATTATAATTTTTAGTTCGCAGAGCAATATAATACTTTGGTAAATTTTTAAATTCAATACTTGCTCTAAGCTGACACAAAACAATTTACAAAATTTACAACAACAATAAATAAATAATTGCGGGCCGAAATTGTGTTAACAACGTACTATGTTTTTGCCAATTTCTTGGAATACACGAATCTTATCTTATTACTTGTTCCGATGCGTTTACTAAAAGCTGATTGACCGTTTGGTCGGTGTGAAACGACAACACGTGCATAGAAACAATATAAATGTTTTGTGCAATAAAACCAGACAGTGATCAAATAAAATAAACCTTATTCCCACGCAGGAATAATGTATGAGTCATAACTCTCACATCTGTTATCTAAATTTATAAAATTGTTCGATTTAAATATATTATTTTTAAACTGCTTTATTTAGGTAAGTAAATAGGTATTTATAAACAAACATAATAAATAGGCTACAATCTACATACTACATAATATAACGGGTGTAAAAAGAGCAGTCACTATAACTTTGGGATATGATCATACTACCTTTTCTCATTCTAGAAATGTATTTTTGTTTTAAATTTTTTTTATAAATTTTACAAAAAAGAATTTTTTTTTGTCTTATTGCTATTTTTGCGACAAAAAAATAAGAAATGGTGAAAAGTAAAAAAAAATTGTTTTGGTTTTTGACAAAAAAAATTTATTAAAAAATACATTTCCAAAATGAGGAAAGGTAGTACCTATAATCGTATATCAAAGTTATAGTGACTGCTCTTTTTACACCCTGTATAGTCATATAAAATAAAACCTATATTTTTAGGTATAACGACTGGCTTGTCAGACTTTAATAATGAAACGTATTTTTATTTATTATGAAAAATTAAACATTTTATATATTTACATCGTGAAACCTGCAAACCCGCCACGCGGAACCGCAACACGGAACCCACAACGCGGAACCCGCATTTTTAATGCCACATTATAATTAGATATCTTAACAATCGTTCAACCGTTTCGGAGGAGTAAGATAACTAACACTGTGACACGAGAATTTTATATTTTAGATAATACTATTATAATAATAATATTTACTCACCGAAATGTTCAATTCCCTGGATATTTCTGATATGTTCCGCCCTTGATCGTGTAGAAAAACAATTTGATGTCACTCGTCAAGTATGCAGGCATTTTTCCAGTCTATTTAAAAGCACAGGTTAACAATAAGGCTATAAAAAACTGTCCAATACGAAAAAGCGAAGGTCTTCAGAAGTGCACTCAATCAGAATCCATAAAACACAGCAGTGGTCAATATTCAATCCGAAACAGGGCGCAAGCGAAACAAATGACAAAAAAAACACGGACGTTAACAACCAGCGGGGTGCTAATTGCAACTAATTGTTACATTAAACCAAATATTACACTTTGTTTATGATCGAGCGCACGCCACAACTCTCCCGTGATTGGCTCAAATCTAAGGGAAGGCGGGGCTAGACTCTACGCTCACGCATCCGATTCTTTCGCCAAACTGGTAAACCGGATCTGTCGCCGACTGTACATAGCGTATATTACTTGTACCATCCAGGTAATATATTTTATTCATAGAACCAAAAGTGTCACACGATGGCATCGAATAGTAACTAACTTTTAAACTTTGCAAGACGTTTTTAATTGCATTCAACCCTTACTAGTAGCGGAGTCGATGGTGCTAAAATTTTGTGATACCCCAGATGCTTGGAATATAAACTAATCCACACTGGCGGTGCCATATTTGTATCTTGGTGAACGCCTTAGGTACTTTTACAATTTTCCTCTCAAAATACGTATTATGTCATAAAGCTATTATATATTTTTACGCTACGCCTGGAAAGTAGAAACTTACATCAGCAGTAATTATTGTGATGTCGGATTACGTGAACCAAAATATATTCTTAAATAAAGAATTAAATACTCGACCAGTCTCTTGACACACAGTACTTGAAAGGTGTTATTGTGATTCTTTTATTACTTTAAAACTTTATCACATTGTTGCATTATTCACAAGCCACCAGAAGATAACAAACACGTCTCTCATAAAGGACTTTGGACGTCAAACGGAACCATAATATATACATTTTACCTTCCAATAAAATGTGTATTATGTTCCTTAACGTCCAAAGTCCTAGTAAGGGCTTCCTGGTGTCCATCCTCATCATTATGAGACACTTACAATGATCTGATATATCAAAGATGGCGGCTTGTGGCTTTCACTTAGTTCACAGATTTAACGGAAGGTGGCGCTGGGAGCGGTAACGGTACGGTACGACATCTATGGGCTGTAATCGGTAGCAAGCGATGTACTCTCATAAAGGACTTTGGACGTTAAGGAACATAATACACCTTTTATTGGAAGGTAAAATGTATATATTGTATTGTTAGGATATTTTATGCTATACTTAAATAAAATATTAATATTATAAAAGAGTTCACCACACCTATGACGGCATCGGGAGCTATCACGTGATACATATACATATTTTGTATACATTTTATAAATTCTCATTTTAACAAAACATCTCCAAAACGGCTTGTTGAAAAGTAATGATTATTATTATCTGATCGTAATTAGAAATTTGCACTAGTAGGTATTAGAATAGGTTGATATTATGTAAACAGGTTGATTACTACTACAAATGTTTTGTGTACCTTTTATTTTTTTTAAGTATAATAAAAATAACCTTTTTTTACAGGTGGCGGGAGAGAACGAGGACGGTCAGACGCTGCTGGTGGCGGCGGAAGGCATGGAGGGAGCGGAGGGCGCGGACGGCGACGCAGAGGGCGGCGTCATGTACGTCACGCGCGAGGACGGACAGGTAGGGTACATTGTTTCTTGTGCACATACACGAAACTCTCGAGATAAAGTGGCCAAGTAGTAATAGTATTAAATGGAGACTTAGTGAATCGCTGGTTTTATATATTACATCCTTTTTTGTTTAGAATATAAAACACCAATTAAAACCATATGTTTTTAGTTCAATGTATATATAAAAAAACTACTTACACTGATTGATTTCCATGAACAGTTATTTTTTCTTATTTATTAATCCCATACGTAATATCAATTGTTCTGCAGACCCTACTGGTGGCCACGCAAGGTGTAGACGACTCGGGCCAGGGCGTAGAGGGCGCGGTTGAAGGCGAAGCGGAGGGCGTCACGTACGTCACGAGAGAGGACGATGGACAGGTAAAATAAATAATATAATCTTTAAATCACCTAAAGGTTGTGACTGGTAGAAAATGCCTTGAGGCATTAAGTCCGCCTATGTACAAAATGTGCATGATGTATTTAAATAAATAAATATTTACAGTTATACTTATTCACAATACCTGAGATTTTTTAGAGTATGCTTCTTCCCCGGATCAGGCTTTAGTTATCACTTGTATCAGGCTCGGCGTAGTAACAAATTACGTTTTATGTTCGGAGCGGGCGCCCTATCCTGGCTATTTAAAAAAAGATGCACTTAATTATCATAAGTAGTGGGTGGGAGCAAAAAGTGGATATGTTCTTTACCGATAAAAGGTGCCTGCGAATTTGTGTGCTTTCAGATAAAAATATATATCTCGAAATAATTTAGTATCTACTTACGACACAGCGTCTCTTTACCATAGAGATCTCTGACATATACTACCCGTGGGCATCATAAAAGGCGACATAAGTAATAATATATATCCGGAAATTTGCAGCAGCGTTTCCGCGGACATTGTTATTATTTTAACACTGCGCTTGCATACCCGCCTGTCAAGCGTGGCGAATACCTATAATATTACTCCAAGAATAACTAACGTCACAGCTAAAACGATGACTGCGACTTATACTAATGTGTCATAACGCAGGACGTGCTGGCGCTGGACGGGTCCGGTCTGGCTGCGCTGCTGCCGGGCGGCGAGGGCGGCGCGCTGCAGCAGGTGGCGGTGCAGGTGGAGGGCGAGCCCGGCGAGGACGCCACGCAGGTCATCGCGCAGCTCGTGCAGGCGGACCTTCCCTCGCCAGGTACACTATAAAACTACGATCGAGTTTACATAATATAATAATTTACACTTATGTACAGCCGTGTTCCGTAGCTCGGTGCGTTTCACAAAATTTCGGAACGATTTCTATTGGAAACTTTCCGTTACAAAATGTGATTAAGTCCCTATTCGATCGGATTGAATATGATTAACATTTGTTTGCTTGCCGAGAAGGAATCTTTAAAGGTGAATCAAGGCCCCTGATCTAATTTATTCAACAATTAAATTTGAACATGTTTCTAGCACGTTAAAAAAATTGATAAACTGAAGGAAATGAAAATGAACTCTTAACACCAATGTTTATTTATCGACACTGCAAATGAATTGGAAATTGACAGTTCTCTAATTTTGTTGACTAACATGCTAGCGCCAAGTTAGTTTGAAATTTAGCGTCGATTTTATTGGTAATTTGGTACTAATTGAAAACGGAGTAAACCTGCTTTTGAAAATGAGAAAACTGTCAAATTCAAAACCAATTCCAATGTACATAATATTGTATTAAAATTAGGTTCAGTAGGCATACAGTAGGAGTGTGCAGGATTTCATAGATCAACATATTAGTGTAGAGGTTACTAAAACAACTAAACTATAAGTTTTTTTACTCAATTTTTTCTATATTTTTGATTTAACATTCCTGATTCCGCAATGTGATAAACCCCACACACCCAGAAATCCTTGTTTATATTTATAACTCAGGTAGTGATAATGGAAACTGCTAAATTGCAAGTTCCTACACAACCTGCTGCTGTAGGGTGTGGACTTAATGCATACTTACATTTTCAATCCTCGTGCTGGTTCGAATTTATATAATATTTACAACCCTGTACTGTATACAAAATCTGTATTAATTCACAACTTTTTTTTTGTCAGGTGGAACAAGACGAGTGGTGCTATTGCTACCTGACGGAAGCTTCACAATGACTGAATTAGACAAAGAACAATATGAATCAATAACAGAAGCGAGTAAACAGCAGGAATAAAACATCTGCTTCATGTAAGATGGTTTTACTCTTTTAGGTGATGTCAGTGAAGAGAAGTGTCTGTTTTGACTAGGTAGGAAAATGTAAAATATATATATGTTGTACGTGTTAATTATGCATGATTGGGTTTACTATGAGAGATATTATTTTTATTACTACTTAGGCAATATTCCTAAAACTGTAGGGTTCGGATTCAAGTAAGTGGTGGAGATTCTCTATTATATTCTATAACTGTAATGATAAGAGAATAACAAGTACTTCACTAGAAACTTATTTAACCACATAGACAGACTTAACCAATTTTCGCATTAAATACAACAATATTTTTTTAAATTTATATATATAATATTTATAGACTGTATATGTATAAAATATTTGACACAATGCAATTTCTAAAAAATTATAACAGCTAGACTATGTGGTCATGAATATTAATTATTGGAATGTTATATTACTGCAATACTTAAATATTAGGCCTAATTTTTGCAGACGGTAATAACTTTACAGATAATAAAAGTAGAGTACCAATGCATACTTTTCTTTCTTCTAACTTCAATTAAGTTGTAAAAAATATGCTTGTGTGAAGCGTCGGTGAAACTTAAAAGTAATCGCGCCTTCGACCATTAGTTCAAGTTAAAAAGGTTCATAGCGTTTTACCCGACTGCGGCAGAAGTAGGGTTATGTTTTTCGAGAATAAGTATGTACTATGTACATACTATTAACTCTCGAAAAACATTGGCATGCCCGTACGGCTTGAAGGATTTTTTATTAGTGTAGGTACCATAAGAGGTGTCGTTAGACTTTATTCACTATAAGAGTGACACACCGGGTATATCACAATAAAAAAACCTGACATTTTATGCGCCTATATTAGTTGTTTTAGAATTATTCTATTTAAAATACACATAATCGCATCGGTTTTTTAGACCATTTCTCAAGTCTCGATTTCACCAATACTTGTTAGTGTGAACGGCTTGTTAAAATACAATTTTTTCTCATTCATTGACAGAAAATACGAGAGATAATAAAATATTTATGAAGGATTAAATTTAACATGTGTTGGTGACATTGGCACTTATAATTTTAATTTAAAGCTATACATGAAATTACTTTTATATGATTGGAAAAAAATTACGAGTAGGGTAAGGGAAGTAATACAATCTGATAAATAAAATAATTGTCCCAATTCCAATTACATACTCGTACATAAAGATGGGGTTTGAGACAATTGACTCTGTTAAACATTTTCAGTCCCCCTCTTTTTGTAAATTTAGTATGCGATGTACTTTAAAATATACATTAACATTCATTACATTCACACTAAATTATTATGCCTAAGAAATTGTATATTTCTTTTAGGTTGTTCCCATGTTTGCAAAATAATGAAACTTACATGTCATTACAAAATATTATACAATCCTTGTAAATAATATAATCTTATAACTGTAACTGAGATTTAGAGAATATAGCAATTTGGCGGTAAGACTTAGTTACAATTAAAATAATAATAGAAAATCGTATGGAAATAGATTTACTCTATTTAAAGTACGAGTGTTTTTTAAATAAATTTTATTCAACTTACTTTGGTTGTTATTTTCCTAGTACCTGAACAGAAAACAAGTGGAAATACGAAATAGGCGTAGTGCATGAGCCACAACGACGGAGCAGCGTTTGTCTCCGTCATTCTTACCCGACTACGGCGAAGCAAATAGGATGGTTATGATTTTGACCTGTATGTATTTATGTGGCGATGGATGTTCATATTATGTTCCCTGTTAACTTCTAAAGTAACAATGCTGCTTCGAACAGCTCTGATTCTTCCAAGTCTACATGCTCTAACTCCACAAAGCATACCATCTCTACATCTAAAGGTGTTCGCTGCAGTGAGTGTGATCAAATTCAATTACAATACACCATCTACCATCTACTACCCGCAACACTCAACACGACCAGAACGCGAAATCCGCAACCCGTACCGAGAAACGTGGAACCCAAAACGTGGAACACACGTCTCTGAAACCGCAATGCGGAACCCGCAAGGTGGACCCCGCATCTAGAATAGGTACCTACCTACAGCTATTCCTCGTATACAGGCCAAGAGGAAACATTTGACAGCAACGTAATAGTATGTAATAAGAATTATATGAAAAGCATAATAACGCTAAAATAAAATTCACATTCGATAACGGTACTATGACGCCTGACGGAGCTTTCAAATGTTTCTTGCTTGACCTATTGGTATTAGTACCTATTACTTATGTTTATCCTACTTCTATGGACTGGCCAATGATCCAGGAGATTCAAACCCCGTGGGCCGCGACAATTACGTTTATTATTTAACACAATTTTCTTTTATCTAATTTTATGAATATTTTTCTACATTTTCTTTCATCTTCTTTACACCTTGGGTTACAAATAGGAGTTTTAGCCTCTATTAAAATAATTACTCTAATCTATGAGTTTTAGTAAGGAACCCTATTTTTTTTTAATATAATTAATAATTATGCCTATGTTTAGCACTAATAGTGTAGGTTTATATATAATATTTTTTCATATTGGTTCAGTGGTTTCAGAGCCTATTCAATACAAACAAACAATCAAATGTTTCCTCTTTATAATATTAGTATAGAAAAATTACAACTAGGCATTGACAGTTTCCTTAGACGGGCTTCGAAAAACTAACAAATTTGCCAATACACATGCCAAAAGAAGAAGAACAATACCATTTTGACATTGATAGATGTCAGATTTAGAAGTAGAAGGACAAGCAAAGCATATTTAAAATTTTAAATAATTAATAATCACCATTCACATTTAACCATAATTTAACAGATTTTAACACTTCAGCCAAACGATACAATACAATTTAAATAAATTTATAGAAAAAAATAGTAACGCCTACAAAAGAATATAGTTCTGTTAAATATATTACACGACTAACATTAATTCAAATGTAACAAAATATAAGGCCTGTAAAGTATTAAGTCTACAATGGAAGATAATGTAGTATTTTGTGAATTCTTTTTCAACAGCAAAACTGATAATAGAGCAGTTCTATTTGAAAAGGCATTCGAAAGAAGCAAACATGGCAAAGTTCTATATATTTTACAAGAAGAGCTAACCGAATTACCACAACTATCTGAAGACTTTAGTTCTATCGATAGAAATTATATAAAAATGCTAACCTTTTTGTATTTGCCTAACATGGCTTCGTTAATTGATGGTATATCAACTTTACCAAATTGGCAAAATATTCCTTCTACAATAATTTTAGATGATTTAGGTAAGTATTGCAATAAAATTAAATTTCAAAATGCCTGTGGAATTGTTGCATTACTTCTTGATACTGCTTATAGATGTTCAAAGGAATTAAAATCATTTTGCCAATTGTATATATCATGTGCAAAAGAAACATTTGGTGAAGAACATTACAAGGTTTTACAAGAATTGTATAGTAAATGATGATTTTATAAAGTAAACAGTAATAAAATAATAACAATGTATTTTTATTGTCTTAATTGTTATACAAAAACATTAATATGTATTGGATTCTACAGATATTTTTTATTTACCTACTTTTTAAAATTATTTTTAATTCATGAATAGATTTAAATAATCTGAATCAATACTTGGATACGAAACTGAAGAATTTACATTTTGATTTGTATTTTTTGAAGAAGCAAAATGGTAATACATTTTGTAACATGAGAAAACAATTTACACTAATATATTTTATATTTAGATAATGCTTCCCCGTTTCCTAAACTAATAAACTCTAGAGTCAAAACCAATATTTTGAGACAATTTGTATCTGTATAATTTCTATAATTATATAATAAATATTAATCATAATAACATAACTTTTATTCACCTGAACTTCAGCACAATGTATAGTAAGAAGAACACAAATATTGAAAAAAGAAACAAATAAACAACGTAGTAATTATGGTTTCCTTTGCCCAATTTTAGCACTCTCCCCATTGTCCTGCCGAGAAAACCTGAACTCCGGTCCACGTCGTCGTCAAGACCTCGTAAAATTTTATCTTGGTATCTCACTTCGTTGCCGATTTCTATAGACATATGCTTAAGTGTGGATATCTTGCCACCAAGTTCCTCTGCTAGTCGTTCATTTTCGTGTTCCAAAACATCATCTGGTATAGCCCTTGGTATAGGCTGATACTGATAACCGTCTCGGGCTCGTCGCATATTGCTGCTTCTGCCTGCCGTGATGCTCACCAACTTTTCTTCTTGAACAATTTGTGGACTAAGTCCACTACTGTCTTTTTTTCAAAGTCTGTGCTCGAATTGGTCTCTTAGTATATATTACTAAAATTAATAATATAATAACGAACTTCTTACGTTGAAAGAATAATGCAGTATTAGTTCATATAAATTTATTAAAATTTGATGATTTTTATTTACGTGTGTTATGTACAAGTACGTGACGTGTTCCTTGTTATGACATGTGTCATTTCTGAATTCTGTCCTGTCGTATGTCACTGCTGTCACATACGAGCACATTTTTTAAAATATTGGCAAGGGCATTAATGCAGTAACCTACTATTGTGTTGTTACTGTTGTGTATGTTAAATAAAAATGCATTTCTAAACTAAGATTTTTGACGAGACACAGGACAAAAACAAGACACGGCTTATTGATCAGTAGCCGTTAGTACATGGTTATGAAATGTACTAACGGCACGTAATGTACGGTTATCAAAATCATGTTACTAATGGTCCTCGGCAATCATCTTTTTTTTCTTTAACAAATCATATTGGGTATATGATCGAAAAATGACAATCGCTGAAACAATGAGAGTATGGTGTTATTATATTATTCTTGGACCGGTTTCATACGTTTGGTAGACGAATATTTTTTGTTTATTGATCCACTTGGTAGACGTACGGTAGGAGGGTTTGAAAACCATACGATTTTCAAACTAGCATCTGGGCCCTAATTCTCAGGCCTCGAACTTAGTTTTTACTATCGGTCTGTCCCGCTCATGCAAATGAGATTTAGCGCGCGTGCGAGCGGGATATACTATTATTCGAACTTTTTTCCACTGCCCGAGAATCGTGCTCCTGGAGGAGGATGGAGGGGATAACTCTAGTAGCACTCTTCTTTTCCAACGTAAGGGAGGGGAACGAACATCACATCTTGTGTTTCCTAGCCCCAGGTCATTGCATCTAATACAAAGACAGCGACATTGATTTATACTAAGAATAAATATTTAAACAATAGGAATATAGCTTGTAAGTCTCTCATCGCATCACTAGAGAGAACGGTAATCTATTTACATATAAGAGAAAAATACCAATCAATCCCTGTGTATACCTTTTATCTTCTCATCACTACATAGTATAAAACAAAGTCGCCTTTTCTGTCCCTATATCCCTATGTGCGCTTAAATCTTTAAAACTACGCAACGGATTTTGATGCGGTTTTTTCCAATAGATAGAGTGATTCAAGAGGAAGGTTTATATGTATAATACATGCATAATATACTAAGGCAACATTGCTAATATTAGAGGTTTCTAACGTGATGTCGTAAATGAACCTATTTTAGCAAAAACGCTGCCTAAACCCTACGAGTTAGATCAAATTAATGTACTACAGTATTGTACACCATAAAAAGGTCTACAAAAAAGTCCGCGATGGTATATGTTTATCTTTTAGGGATAACCCACATTAACCATTTTTTTTGTTTACTTTTTACGTAAAAAAATGGCTTATTTACGAAGCTATTTTAAGCAATACGGCATTAATCCTTATCGAATTAAGTACCTTAAATACAGTGTGCAATTAATATAGATCAAATATAAATAATATCAAACCAATATAATATCGGTTCTTCTAATAGTGGAGTAAGAATATATCCCAGTCAAAATAGACATTCAAGGTTACATTAAATACTACCTAAAAATAGGCATGAATGTTGGGATGGATGTGGATAATTGACAAATTGTGTGTGATAGGGTTCCTAACATTCATACAAATTTTTAGCTAGGTGCGAATTAATGTAAACTTTTGAAATTTTTGAAGCTAATTTGACCGGACTAATAAGTAAAATTATAAAATGAAAAGGACAGGTGGATAATTATACGCATGTCTATTATAATATGTAATTATAGTACAGATTTGTTTTGGCATTCTAGATACGAATTTTGGTGTGACAAGCCAACACACTCCTAGCGTAGATTTCTTTTACATTTCCAAAATCTACGATTTTTTTCGAAATATATGTACAGTAAAATAAAATAAATAAGTAGTATAATATATTATTATAGTTATATTGGTTCCTTACAGCATGTAAATTAAACAAATATTTTCGGAGATATTACAAATTTAAAATTTGCGTTTGCGGCGGGCGGTACCGGCCGGACGGGGCAGTGCGGGGAGGCATGCCTATAAATAGCGCGTCGGAGGCCGCGGTTCTCCCTGTGCTCACCGCTCCTGTCGCTGGCAGCCTCCGCTGGGCCTTCCCCGGGGTTACTCACCTGGCGGGGTGGACCGCCGGGGGCGGTATAGGGAAAGCAGAGCAGGATTGAGAGCAACTTGCCCTAGAGGACAACGCGCCCAACCAGGAGCTTTAGGCTCACCCTAGAGACGGTCTCACAGCCGTGAGGCGAGGAGTATCCCTCGGTGAGGGGGCGTAGCCCCGATACCGACTACCAACAACCCAAGAAAGGGAAGTTGTGAAGAAGTCACACGAAGAAGCGGTTCTCCCTATAGCACTTTGAATTTAGCAGAAATCGGACGCGTTTATTATCGGAGCTCTCTAGCGAGGAAAATAACAGTACTTGATAAAAACGTGCTTTTCAGCGCGACAACGTATTAGTTAATAATTATAAGTTACGATACATAATAATCAATTAATTTAATAATAAGGAAATTATTTTCAAATCAAAAATACTGGATCGATTTTAATCATATTGTTTTCATTGAGTGACATAGACATATATATTTTATGCCCGTGCAAAGTCGGAGCGGGCCGCTATGTTTTTATATACAACGTTCTTAGTTTTTCTGTAGTGTATTTAATTTAGTATCAGCATTGCACCCGTGCGAAGCCGGGGCGGGTCGCTAGTCTATCATAATATGTATATTATCCTATGACATGATGCAAATTGAGACGTTAAAATAGCTTGCAACCACTTCTAGTGGACAGCATCTAGGAAATCTCAGGCCTCGAAAATAATATAATTTTAAATGACCATTAATAATTTAAAACATTAGCATAAAAAGTTGTAAAAAAACTATCTTATTACACATACATTTTATTTACATTTTTATATACATCACCAACTAGTTTTACATCATTCTAAAGTAAAGTTGTAATCAGTCGATCAATAAAACACCTTAAATAGACATTATATTATACAGATTGTTACAAAAGTATCCTTTTTTTCCGAATGGTATCCCATGTACCGTCAAACCCCTATTAAGGCGAGGAATAACCGCAACTAGCGCCACTCTTTTTAAAATAAATTTTACAATGACACAAAGATCTTATTAAAAAAAGTAATCGGTTCAAACTTTAAGTAAATAGTTAAACTAATTTATTGGCATTTAATTACAGCTCTAAATCCTATACTGTATTTACACTCGTAAGTAATAACTAGAACGGCCGTTTTAGTTATTACTTACGAGATATAATATATAATATTAGTTTAACTATTATATATTACTATAATAAATTAGTTTAACTATTAACTTAAAAGTTTGAACTGATTACTTTTTTTAATAAGATCTTTGTGTCATTGTAAAATTTATTATAAAAAGAGTGGCGCTAGTTGCGGTTACTCCTCGCCTTAACTAGAGAATTGTATTTGTGATGAATTCAATTAGTTGGGAGAATCTGATGATGCATACCTTTGATATATCTGTATAACACAGCAGCCTCACAAAGTAAAAATAGAGTTAAGATATTGCCAAAATTTAAGGTCATTAAAACATGTATAGGCCGTTAGATAGATAGGGTGTTAATTGCTATTGGCATGTTTTAGCAATCAAAATTTTTAAAGTCATGTGACACTTACGTAGTAGGTACATACTATAGTTCGTCCCTTGTAAATTTAACCTAAAAGTAAACAAACCGAAAACATCGAAATTTTCACTTATTGGCTTTTATTGTGCACACTTATTAACACTTTCACAGGTATATTATAGGATCATACTTCATTATCCAATAAATTTTATAACAATTAAACAATAATTAACATATTTAACATCAAATGAAAACCTTTACAGTAAAAATACACTATTTTGACATTGCCGACAGTAGAATATAGTTTATAGTCTATGGATTCTTGTAGCCAATTAGCATCACTGACTAATATATGGTTGGGTCATAGACGGCTTTGTTTACGTTTAGGTTAAATTTTCTCGGACGTACTATACATAACATTCATTAGTGTTACATTAGCTCAGATAGTTCTCACAATTTTGGTTTTATAAGTCATATTACAGTCTACTTATTATTTACAAAAACACACACAATGCATACAGCTCCGGTATATCTATGTTTTTAGGAAATAGAAAGAACAATGGCCAAATCGTACCAGATGATAAAAGGTGGCGTCCCGATATGTCATTAGTAGTATCAATATAATATAGTTTTGTTGTTGTCTTTTATAATATGTTCTGTAGGTGAAGTAAATCATATACCTTATCTATGTCTGTAGGTACTACTTATGATAATCAGAATCAGGACACACCCTGCATTCACGATTCATTAAAATGACTTGATTTTAAAAAAAATATATTTATTTCCGGTAGCTGTCAAATTATTCCTCGTAATTATACTAAACTATAATATAATAGCGTTAAAATGATTATCCTATTTTTATTATAAAGAAACGAAACTATGTTAAATATAAAAAATGTCATAATATTATTGCAGTTTTTTTTTCAATGCTTCGGAACGTCATTTGTCATCGACCCGGGTTATTGATTGACCGGGTTATTATTATCCGGCGATCATTCGCATTCATAGATAAGAGTGTTCGCATTACTCGCTTGCCGGTTCCCTTGTTGTTGTGAATTTCAGCCCACAATATCGCGCCAGCAGCATTCCTTGATGCTGTAGTTGTAAGAGAGGATTTTGAATAAATAGTTTATATCAAGCATATTTTTCATTTATGTCCTCATAAATCCTATTTTTATATTACCATATATTTATTACTAGCTGTCCCAACAGAAGTTGTTCTGTCATAAGTCAAATAACGAAAGCGACTTCCTTTCACAAGTGTTTTTTTTAGTTTCTTATTGCGGTTTCACAGATATTCAATTTTTTGGATTATTCTCTAGGATAAATTGAAATAATTAGAAACGAGATCGCCGAATATACACTTGTAGGCGCTACACTGTAGTCGGGAAAAAGGTAGTTCTTAATTCTAACCTCAAAATAATTGTTACCGATATTATAAAAAATCGTGGCTATTTAGACAGATTTTTTAAACGGAATTAGGTTTAGAGCATAAGAACAATCAAATCTAATAATTATAGTTTATTTTGGGACATCAAAAATAAAAGTCGAGTCCAGCTCCTATACAAATTTGGCCATGATCCTTTCCATATTCAAAATAAATAGCATTAAATTGGACCTAAAATGTTCTTTCAAAAATCTCAATTTAGAATAAAGATATTATCTTTTTTTTCATATTATCAAGTCATATTATGACTACTACATATCACACAATATGTCAATTATTACGCGCCGGGTACCGTATTTATATAATAACAACTGTTATGTTAAATATAATTCGACTAGCTTAATACATATATTATATAGATTCATACATAAAATGTAATTCTTTTAGGTTCACAAAATTCATAAAATTTTTGTGATCCTACCAGTTTCCACAAACCCAACCATCCCACAAAAAATTCCACAATATCTCTTGCGGATTAGTATAAGTACCTAGGTAATAGGTATTCATATTATTTATATCTCTGCCATATAATTTAGGAAATTAAGGTAGAAAAGATAACACATAAGACGGATAAAGATTACTCGTCATTCATCATAACTGTTCCGGAAAGTCAATATGACAATCTATGTTCTCCTAAAAATTGGGCAGTAAATATTGAATATTGTGAATGGGTGTGGTTTCGAAAACACTATAGTCCAGCCAAAAAGTAAACATAGAATTATCGAAGTGTTTTATCAGAATGTAAGAGGACTTCGTACAAAAACACAAGAATTCTACACGAATTTAACAAGTTCGTGCTCAGATTTGTTCGCAATAACAGAAACAGGATGCAATTCTGCTATTTATGATTCTGAGTTAATCCCCCCGGGATATTCAATAATAAGATGCGATCGTACGGACGGACGGAAGCACGGTGGAGCGTGTTTAGTGGCCACACCGCGTCTCACGTTGCGGCGAGCGTGCATACCGAGTGACGTCAACATTGACTGTCGGGCGTTCGAGCTGGCCGGTGCTGCGGTGTATTGCCACGAACGTTTTCTGTTTTTTGTATGCGTAGTTTATATCCCGCCAGGTAGTAGTGACAATGAGTATCTGTTGTTATTTAATATTATTGAAGATTTCTGTGGTAAATATAGTAAAATGTTAGTTTTAGGTGATTTTAATCTATACTCGTGTAGTAGTGCTATAAAAGAGTATTTCGAATATTTTGTATCTCATTGTGGATTCGCTCAGAGCAACAGAATAGATAACGTCAACGGGCGGCAGCTCGATCTCGTTCTCAGCAATCTGTGTGAGGATGTGGACGTGTGTGCCGCTCCCGCCCCGCTGGTGGCGGTGGACCCCCACCACCCCCCGCTCGAGATAACGCTGCGCGCGCGCACGGGGCCCTCGCCGCCCGATCCGCCGTCGCAGCCCTATTCACCGCTCGGTCCGAGCGTAGTTAGGGAATATCCGAGTTGGAACTTTAATAAGGCCAACTTTCCGCTCCTGTACCGAACTATCGCTAGCGCTGATTGGACCCCGATGTACGAATTAGAGTTAGAATCTAGTCTTGACTTTTTCTACAGTAACATTAACGCAATAATTGACACATACGTACCTAGAAAAAATTATTATCGTAAAAATAAAACTAAATTTGTTTATCCCGAATGGTTCACGATTGAAATTAGACAAAAATTAAAATTAAAAGCGCGTTTACACAAAAAATATAAAATGTCAAAGTTACAGGGACATTATAGTGAATTTTCAATTTGCCGAGCGGAAGTTAAGAGGTTAACAAAAATTGCATACGCAGCCCATCAGACTCGCGTTGAAAGCCAGATCCTAGAAAACCCCAAGGCTTTTTGGAAATTTGTTAACTCCAAGCGTCGTCTAACCAACGAAAAGCAAATTATAAAAGACGGGGAAATATTAAAAGGCGACAGATGTACCCAGGATTTCGCCAAATATTTCCACTCGGTATATAGGAGCGAGCGGCCCCAGCTGAGCGTGGACGCGGCGGTGGCGGCGGCCGGCGCGCGCAGCGCGGCCGCCCGCGTGCACGCCGACCCGCTGCAGCCGCGCGACGTGCTGCGCGCGCTGAGACGACTTAAGCCCTCGCACGCCGCCGGCCCTGACGGTATCCCGCCCTATATATTTAAGGATTGTTGCTCTGTTTTGAGTAGACCGCTTCTACACATATTTAATTTAATTCTGGAATCGTCTTCTTTCCCTTCTAGATGGAAAACTACGAGGGTGGTCCCGGTGCCGAAGGGAGACTTGGGATCACAGATAGAAGGTTATAGGCCGATAGCGGTATTGTCGACTGTATCTAAGGCGTTCGAGTCCGTGCTGTACGATCTGATTTTCCGACAAGTTAACTCGCAGCTTGCCGACGAGCAGCACGGATTTAGACCTTCGAGAAGTGTCACGAGTAACTTGCTGGGCTATACAATGGACATTTTACCGGTAGTGGATAGTGGAATGCAGGTAGATGCCGTATACTTTGATTTTAAAAAAGCATTCGACCTAGTAGACCAAGACGTGTTGCTGATGAAGCTGGCGGCGATAGGTTTCTCCCCGCAGCTCCTAAAACTTTTTGCCAGTTACTTACGCGATCGTCGGCAATACGTCGAGTACGATGGCTATACATCTTTCCTGTACGACACTAATTCCGGCGTCAGCCAGGGCAGTAATTTAGGGCCTCTTCAATTTCTTATAATGATTAATGATTTGCCTACAGTAATTAAACATTGTAAATGCAAACTCTTCGCGGATGATTTTAAGCTTTATTTGACTATAAGACGTCTTGAGGATTGCATTAAATTACAGGAAGACATTAATAATGTAGTTGTCTGGAGTTTTAAAAATAAACTAGAATTTAATAGCTCAAAATGTTTAGCTATTTCGTTTACTAGAGTACGCGCTATGTCACAATACAATGCGAATTACACCGTAGACACTAAACCGGTGACAAGGGTAGCGACCGTCAAGGACTTGGGCATCCACATCAGTAGCGAGCTGTCGTTTAAAGAGCACATAACTATTTGCTGCAAAAAGGCGTACAGAAATTTAGGCTTCGTTCTACGGTCGAGTCATAGCTTCACTAACATCAAGGCGATCACCGGCCTCTACAACTGTCTAGTTAGAAGTCATCTGGAATACGGCGCGATGGTCTGGTCCCCTCACGAGGAGAAGTATTCTATGATGCTGGAGCGTATCCAAAATAAATTTTTGCGGTTTATTTATAAGAGGCTTTACGGTGTATACCCGTTCTTCCCCTTACACTATCCGACGCTATTCGTGATGGGTATGGTGGGTTACGAGCGGCTCGCTGCCAGGAGGGAGCTGTCGGTGGCGCGGTACCTACTCGGCGTGCTGCGGGGCCAGACGTGCGACGCCGCCGTGCTGGGGCGGCTGTCGCTGAGCGTGCCCGACCGATACGTGTGGCGCCGCCGCCGCCCGCCACTGCTGCACGTGCCGCGCTGCAGGACCAACCTGCTCAAGTACTCTCCGTTCGTTCGGGCGCTATGTACTTTAAATGAAGTTGCGCAGCGAATAGATCTATTCTGTTGTACTCTCAGCGAATTCTCACGTATTTGTCTGTTTATGATTAGTTATGGGAATACAATCTCAATTAATTCAGACGAATAACAGATTAATTAATTATTTTTAATAATCTATATATTTTAAATCCTGATTGTTATTATAATTTTTAATTTATATTCTGTTTAACAATTTGTTGAATTTGAAATTGTTAATGAAAAAGGTATTATTGTTTTAAAATGTTGATGTCACTTCTATCGCATTAGGTTATGCCTGTAATGATAGTTTGTGTTAAATAAATAAATAAATAAATAAATAAATAAAATAAATAAATAAATAAAATATTTTGTTACTTATTGTATAATGCATATTATTTTAAAATTGATGTTTCGTTTATAATTTCCATGCTTTTATTGTTGTACATTTTACAATGTTCGGTTTAACATAATATTATTTTATAGCCTAACATAATATTTACAAATATACTTACGGCACTTTAGACAGCCTTGTCCTTCTTTTGCCAGAAAATTAATGAAAGTTTCTATATATACAATTTAAGTCAAGAAATATCAATTTAATTTTTTATCGAAAGATAATAAATAAACTTTTGTTTTAAACACATTTGCTACAAAAGTAGGATATTTTTCAGTATATTCAGAAATAATAAATTATCACAACTAGGTAAAAGTAAAAACTGATAATACTTGTGTAGTTAAGACATAACATATAACATGCCTTTCAAAGTTTGAAAACAATAGAAATGCGATGAAATAGTAACCCTGTGACAATACATTTCGAAGCAACTTACAAGTGTATGATTGCAAGATTGGGATGTTTTCAAAAAAAATCACAGGCAAATCCCATTGACAGAAAATAAAGATATTTTATTCTATTATTTAAATATTCTGTTGGTAAATTCAATATGCTATAGTTTACTATAGATAATATATTGAATTATGCATACAGAAACATTTCTTTGGATGATATTATATTTACACTACTTAATCTATTTGAGGAATATGTGTGCAAAGATAAAGTACCGTTACAGTCTTGAACTAGGTTTTTTTATTTACACCTGATGATGTCAAACTTATTTAAAGTCGAGATTCTTTAACATTAGAAACAAAATAAAAGCATGAGGCTTGCCATGTAAGGGTTTAAAAAGTAACAATACAAAATCATATTTGCATAATTTGTTAAGGTTATATATTTACAACTGTCCGTTCGTATAATTATATATAACTTTTGAATACACACGGGTACATTTAGAGAATTTAAATTTTCTGGCAACCCTCAATTGAATGACGCATGAGCTTTTAAACGTCTTTTAAACTCTAGGTCGTTTCAGGATAACCATGGATACACTTATGGTCGGGGGCATAGACTTATCATAGACGCCTATAGACGAACTTAAGGAGTTAGAGCAAGATGAAAATATATGGATACCTAATGCCACTGTAAGCTGTTGTGATGGTTCATGTGTTGCAAGTGATCTGAGTGTGTATCATAGAAATAATCGTGAACACGTACACATTGATAAGTCGAAAATAGTCTACCAGTTCGCCTATACCAAAGGATAATCATTATGAGTCTATGTTTGGGGGGTACTAAATGACCGTTACCAGTTTAGGTCGCGGCGACTTTTTGCGTCTTGCGGCGGGCGCGCGTCTGTCGTCATATGTGTACGGGCACGTGTAACAGCAGGGCGTCCCTGCGCGGGAACACCTCCGAGCACATCTCGCACCGGAACGGCCCGTCGTGGGTCGGCTCGGGCTCGGGCTCCGGCGACGACGGCGGCGGTGACTTGACGCGCAGCGGTGACGTCGCCGGCGGCGGGGACGGCGAGTGCGGCCCGATGGCCAGCAGGTCGTCCGCCGGGTGACGCGGCGGCCGCCGACCGCGCACCTGATAAACATTATTCATTTATTTATTGAGATTGAGAAGTCATTTACAAACATTAATAAACTTAACCACAACTAGACCTAAAATACCAAAATTAAAAATACATATTACTATTACACAGTAGTACAACATAATCAATGATAACTTTAAACAATAAAAAAACATTTATTACAAACCAACTATTACTTTTTTAAATTTTATTTTGTACTTTATAACGTTTTATTTCGTACTTTATTAATAGTACTTAACAAGACCAAGTGGGCCCACTCTTGAATAAAATTGACATTAAAATTGAGTTTGAATTTGACAGTTCGTCACGACACTAGTGCAAAACTGGTTCGAAATTTAGTGTCCATTTTAAGGAACCCATATTTTCGAGAGTTTGTTGTTGTTTTCGAGAGTAGCGCTTGACTCGACAGCATTGTAATCGGATTTGTCTTGCAACGGCATTGAAATAAGTATCTAGAGTACGCCTCCAGAACTACCAAAACAACACAAGGTAGGTAAACCTTGGTATTCGTCATGGTCCTTACCTGTTTGGTGCGCGGTCGCGGCTGCTCGGTGTGTATCATGCGCGGTCGCGGCGGGGGCACGCGGCGACGTCGGCGGCGACGCGCCGGCGGTGACGGCGAGGCCGGCGGCGGTGACGGTGACGGCGGCGGCGACGGCGACGGCGGCCGCAGCGGGGAAGGTGCCGGCGACTCGGACCGCGCGCGCCACCGCGCCGCCGGCGGAGACTCGTCTGCCTTTAGCTTCCGTCGTCGTTTGTATTTTCTAGGGCCGTTCTATAATTGAAGTATATATTAATACGTGAAGCAAAATCTTTAAGTAAAGTCTTACGAGAATTGTGCAAACAGATGATTGTAAAATTTGACACACACAGTTTATATACATAGTGAAGGTTTGCGGAATGCAAATATTTTTTCAAATAATGCATAGGAATATAAAAATTTAATGATAACTACACACGAAACCGGTTTTTCGAAAAGTACATAATAAACTGTGAAAAATTGTTCTTGTCCGGCATGTCTTCGCTCGCCCGTTGTGGAAGTACATTAAAACGGTCTATACAAAAATCAAAAACGTCATTGGTTGCGAACATTGTTGCATAGTTGAAAATACATATATTGGATATTTTTAAAAAGGTTTTTTTATGTGACATATAATCGGTAAGATTTATCGGTTTATAGTCCTGTACCTTTTTAATTTAACAACTGATTTCTGACTGAGTCTGTTAAAAGATATCACGACGAATTTTGGTTATATTTCGACCACAGGACGACCTCTATTTAATCGTTACTTACTACGCGTCGTTGTATTATTTACTAATGAACATAGCCAAATGGCGAAACACTAATCATAGTGTTAAAAGTATTTTGAATACCTGGGGCTGTCTCTTCATGGCTGTGTTTTCGTCGCAGTGCTGTATGAGATGTTGAACTAACTCCTGACTAGAGTGCATTGGCTTGCCGCACACCGAGCAACAATACTGATATCCACCTGTAGACATAATAAAATAAATACAGTCATTTAAAACACTACAAATCCTTTATTTTTCTATGTTCAGTGTCACTTACAGTAAACACAAATCTAAGGACACCTCTAAAACTAAAATCCATTGAGCCGTTCAGGCGTAAGATGTTTCCTGAGAGTATGCGTGTACAAATATGCATACTCTCAGGAAACATAACCCTCATCTATACATTACAGGAAACATAACAATCCTTCCTCGAGAACCACTCTATCCATTGGTGAAAACACCTTCCCATCTTCATTGCACTAATCTATAAAACGATAAACTTATCGCAGACAGACGACACGGAGGTCTTCATAGCAAGTTACTGTTTTCAAATACCAATATTTCACACTGAAAATGGATTGATTAAAGTGTAAAGTCGGTTTACGGACTATAGCTTAAATTCATAACAAAAAAATTACACTGAAACCGATAGAGCGTTTCGCTGGCTCGTGCAGATCTCGCACAGATAACGTTACAATGATGTCATGTCTCAAATGTTTTACCAATCAACTTTCAACATGGGTAGTCAACTAGAATGGTATATTTGTTGATGAGCCTTTCAGAAACCGGCCCATAGTCTAGTATGTAATATTTACCGTAAGCGCGGCGGTCGGGAGCGGAGTGATGGCTGCGCACGTGCTCGCGCAGCACCACGCGCTGGTTGAACGCACGCGGGCACACGGCGCACGCGTACGGCTTCTCACCTGGCGAAACAATGTTTATTCCATTACAACACTGCTTATAAAATTATTCTAATGATATTTGAAGACACGAATGGATGAAGGTGATATGTCGCAAAAATATTTAATCCAGAAAATTGAGTTTAAACTGTCACTTAAACATTTTAGGATATGTAGTAACATATTAACCCATTTAGACCCAAATGAATCACAGCCGTGGAAAAAAAGAAATTTTTATATTAATTATTAGAAATCAATACAATTATCAGAACAACACAAAAAAAAATTTTTTTGGAATATTTATATTAAAAAAAATGCAGTCCTCAAATGGGAACCACTGGGCTAAAATTGTATGAAAAATTCCAAAACATTATTTTTTGACCCACAGTGTTTTCTCACATTTCTTACATTGCCAACGAGCTTTTTTATGGTATACAGCATCATCGTTGGGAAAGTTTGCGAGGATAGTGCCCAGATTATCATGCTGCATACTTGGCACTACAGATGCTGCTAGAGTAGACGCAGAGTCCCACCACTTGTGTGCCCCAAGTAATATGACGAGCAATATACCAGCGAATTTGGAGCTGATCCATTTTGTTTTTATTACTCATAAGGTGTGGCCGCCATGCGTTTGTCACTGCTACATTCAGCATGTAAGTAAATAGGACCAACTAACATTTTCTGCCACGTATACCAGTGCGGTACAGGGAAATCGACTGATCAGCTTGATTGACCCCGCTCTTATCCTTGTTTATAACTTTGATAAACATGTGGTATCCCAACATCCACCTTCTTCTTATATACGCTATCTCCTTACTTTTCCTACAAGAAAAACGCTGTCGTAGTTTGACCCCATCGTACAGACACTTTGTCCAGCAAACGAACGAACAAAATCTGATTGACTTGGTCGAAACGGTAGTCAAATTCGGCGCGGATTTTCTTTTTCATATCCTTAACGGATACTAGAGGATACTTACTGTCCTGCCTTCGCAAACACTACCAGTTGCTCGATAGCCACTTACTTACTTCCCGACTTACTTCTCGTAGCAATGCATAACTGGTATAAAAGTTATCAAAATATAGCACATGGTCTTGAGGGCTGGTTCCTAGTTTCTCGAGTAGCAGTTTTACCACTCTGGTGCCTAACGGGTCTGTTGGGTTGAGTCCTGGAGACTTTCCACAGTACAAATCGTACTTGTAACAGTATCCGTCAGAGCTTGCAATCATCCAATTCAACCTTCTTCTTCATCGGTAAGCGCACCGATCCTAAAGAATTACGACTAAGTCTATATCTGTACCGTCATATTCATCTATCACAGCTTCAAGGCCTTACAGAATTATATGGTAGTCATCACGGCCAATGAATACCCTTCGAGTCATTGTTTATATGAAATTGACCTGTGGAAAAAATATCGAATAATTTACCTCCAATGTGCCCACTGGCCTCAATTGGGGACACTGGTATAAAACTACTCCTTAGCAAAACAATGCAGGAGTTTTTCACGGAAATATAATTTTATTTTATAGGTTACAAGATATTTAGTCCTTTCAAGTAAAAAAATAATAATATCCAGATGAAAAAGTTAAAAATAAAAAATACAAACTTTTCGTTATCTCCGATGTTCGAATCAGTTTCAGAAAAAACACTATAAAACATCACTAAATATATTTTTACAGTTTGTATCGTCTAAAAATACAAATATACACGATTACTGACTTAACACCCACAGTAAAAATATGTAGAAGCATAAATGTCAAACATTTTGGTACTTTGAAAAGTGTCCTCGTATGGGCACGGCGGGTCTAAATTTTAAGTTAAGTACATTGATTCTAGAGTCGGATCTTGAGATTAATGTACTTAATATTTTACGGCGTATTGTAAAATGTTTAAGTGACAGTTTGAACTCAATTTTCACGAAATTATAATTTAGCTACCACCTTCACCCATTCATGTAATATGTAATAATAATGCCTTCTACACCGTTTTCGTTGACGGTGGCCAGTTTGATCGATACCAGGCCAGCAACGAAGTACGAGGGCGGGTCAATATGTCCGTGAATTTTTGAATTTCTAACCTCCTTACTGAAAAAGCAACACTACTCCTGTCAACAGGCATCTGTCAGTTGACTCCTATCAAAATTTGAACTTGCTGCGTCAGTTAGTTTGTGTTTTACAGCTATCTTTATCAGACTATACAGTAACTTAAGGAAACAATGGAAAAAAGTGAATTTCGTGTGCTTATTAAGCATTATTTTTTGCGAAAAAAAACCATTACCGAGACCAAGGCTAAGCTTGATAAATACTATAGGGACTCTGCACCATTTCAATGGTAAAAAAGTGGTTTACTGAATTTCGTTGTGGCCGTACAAGCACTGAAGATGCCGAACGACCTGGACGCCCAGTTGAGGTCTCTACACCCGAAACAATCGAAAAAAGTCATGATATGGTGTTGGCCGACCGAAGATTGAAAGTGCAAGAGATTGTGGAAGCCATAGGCATCTCGCATGGCTCAGTGGTTTCAATTTTGAATGATCACTTGGACATGAGAAAGCTTTCCGCAAGATGGGTGCCGCGTTTGCTCACAGTCGACCACAATCGCAATCGTGTAACAGAACTTCACAGGAAGGTTTGGCGTTGCTTAATCACAATATGGAGGAGTTTTTGCGCCGTTTTATAACCGTGGACGAAACATGGATCCATCACAACACACCAGAGACCAAACAACAGTCAAAACAGTGGGTTTCTAAGGGTGAATCGGCGCCAAAGAAGGCCAAGGTGGGTTTGTCAGCCAATAAAGTTATGGCGACTGTTTTTTGGGATGCACGTGGGATAATCCACATTGAGTATCTTCAAAAGGGAAGAACAATTAATGGGGAATATTATGCCAACTTATTGGACCGCTTATATGAGGATTTGAAAAAAAACTGACCTCATTTGGCCAAGAAAAAAGTTCTTTATCACCAAGACAATGCAAGGGTGCACACATGTGCAGTTGCCATGGCAAAAATCCATGAATTGGGCTATGAATTCCTCCCACAACCACCCTATTCTCCAGATTTGGCTCCGAGTGACTACTTATTGTTCCCAAACCTGAAGAAATGGTTCGGTAGAAAAAAATTTGACTCCAATGATGAAGTCATCTCGCAAACAAAGGCCTATTTTGAGGCCCTCGACAAATCACATTTTTTGGAAGGGATAAAAAAATTGGAGAAGCGTTGGACAAAGTGTATAGAGCTCAAGGGGGACTACGTTGAAAAATAAAATGATTTATTTATCAAAAAATCTGTGTTTTATTCCAAAAGTCACGGATTTATTGACCCGCCCTCGTACTTATTTTTTTATAATACAAGTGTGTGCATATAACACAGAAGCTCTCTTTCTTTCTATACAAACTACTGGTGGATGCAGGAAGACTTTTTTAGACAATCAGGCGATCAGCCTGCGTTGTCCTAATTAATCTTGAAAACAAAACTTTGTCGACGCAGGAATCGAACGCACGTCTTTCGATGACGAACCACAAGCTCTAAATCACTGGACCACGAATGCAATATAGACGAAGTTACGTTACATTTATCTTCCTCTGAATGCTTATTTAAATTCAATATTCAATGCAACATCAAAAATAACAATATAAATAAACAAATATTTACTAACCCGTATGTATGCGTTCGTGTTTGCGCAGCGTGCCCCCATCTGCGAACGCTTTCCAACAGAATCGGCACGCATACGGCCGCTCGCCTGTGTGGATGCGCACGTGAATCTGCTGAGAGCTGCGCGATCCGAACACCTTGCCTGCAAGAGAGACGGAGTTAGTGAGAGAGGGAGAAAGTCCAAGCTGCACGACCTGAACACCTTGCCTACGAGAGAGAGGCGGAGTTAGTGCAAGTGGCGCGACCCTTTTGCTTGCGAGAACGAGACGGAGATAGTGAAAAATGGAAACAGTGCAAGTTACGCGATGAAAAATTTGATTAATGATACATAGCACTAATAACATTGTAAAAGAATTTAAACTAATACATACCGCATTCTTTACACGGAAATTGTCTGTTGCCACTCGCTGATGTGGTTGTATGGCGCCCTCGCGACATTTTTTTTAGTCTGTAACAATAGAGATTTTAACAAATTTCGACAGTCTACAACATCTACTAGTACAACTCGTGCGAACATGTCTAATAATAGTAAATGCGTTTAATCCGGAGATGCGAGCATGTAAACAAATGAAAGTTCTTTATTTTTAAATATCCTATACATACGTATTTAAGTGTTTTACATTATTGGAATGAACATTTAAATATAGTAGTTTTTAATTATGTACTTTATAAATAATTAACTATTATTACATAAAACATTAAAAATATTTGTTGATTAGTATCACGAGCAATTTCAAATATTGATGATTGGAACATGGTCACTACTCACTGTTTATGATGCAAAATGTTCAAATGGTTTTTGTCTAAATCCCATGATAGTCTTTGAATACATTCAAAATCTAGTAAAAGACTTACGTAATATACAAATGATACTTATATAGTGTGTAATTATTTTTATTAGTAAATAGGGTTATGTGTAGTAGTAGTAGTAGAGTATTTAGCGACTATGGTACCTGTGCGCGGCTCGCGGGCGCTCGGCGTGCCGCTCGGCGTGCGCGAGCAGCGTGAGCGCGTCCCCGCACGCCTCGCCGCACACCTCGCACGTGTGCTGCTCCCACGTACCGCTGCTGTCGTGCTGCTGCCGCTTGTAACTATGGAAAATATTACTAACAATATTTATTTGCTCTAATAAGGTACACAATATTAAGGTGTTACATACAATACATTTTCCCGTACATTCTATTAGACCTTATCAATGACCTCATATTCAAGTATGCTTGCATAACTATACGTTTTTATGTCATAAAAAAGACTACACTAATTCCATACCAAATGTTGTCACAATTCGTTTAGTAGTTTTTGCACGAAAGAATAGCACACATACATCATACAAACATTCGCATTTACAAAATCAGTAGGACAGGTAACGTGTGGACGCACCTGTGCGCGGCGGCGACATGTCGGCGCAGCAGGTCCGCGCGCTGGAAGGCCACGCCGCACTCGCCGCAGAACAGCTCCGGCCCGCGCACGTTGTCGCTTCGCTCGGTTGCGGCCACCGGCGACATTTGGTACTCCATGTCGTCGTCTACAACATTGTAAAAAGCACATTTAAACGGGCAAATAGCCAACTACACATTCCCACCACTGCAACTCCTGTGTAGCCATGATCGACAGCGGTAAAAAAATTGATTTGATCTCACCCGCAACAAAGTTGTCTTTCATTTGTCAAATGTATTAAATGTCCTAGAGAACATAAAGACGAACTTAAGGTATATAATATCGAGGTACAGACCTCAATACTATCCAAAGAACAGATAAAGAGGTTAGAATGGAAATAGTTTCGAATTAGCATTAGAACGCGCGTCGCCGCTTGTCTCCCACTCTTAATTCCACTACAAGGAAGTAACCCAATACGTACGAGCCTTACGCACACAAATAAACCTCACGCACTTAGATTGCTAATTTGTAATTGGTTGTCACACTAACGTAAACAATGCATTAGATGTTCACTTACACACGCGCACTTTTCTCATACACGTTAGGGCGACCGAAGGTCGATAATTAATATCGATAAAATTATTGTCACATTTTTTGCAATAGTACGGTTAAATTTTTGAGGGGTGACAGGGTACCGTACGACTAATGTATTATTCTTAATAATCTATTTATTTATTTACTAGGCAAAAAAAACATACCTACATTAATCACAGATATAAGAATATAATTATAATAATGTCCGTATGAAATTTTCTTTTATTTCTTAATAGAAAGGTAAATTAAATAAACAATAATTGATGGTAATTATCAATAAAGAGAGTTGCTTAAATTATAATATTATTTTCTTATATCGACATTGTTTACATCTTGGTACAACACTATCGATACGCACGAAGTACCTAGAATTGAAGCTATGATTCAGCGTGCGCATTGTTCGCTGTGAATGCAATACATTGCGCACTCGCAAACACATTATACAAAATGGTACCCACGTATTGCAAGCAATGGATAATTTTGCGCCTAAATACGAATGTATCGTTTTCGATCACGAAGTACATAATGCTATGGAAATATCACATAAAATTAAAAGCTAATATCACATAAAATTAAAAGTTTTTGGACTTACCGGTGGAAAGAAATTCCTTCTCGGGCTACACTACACACTTGGCTTCTTTTCCGACACGTTAAAACAGCGCAACACGGCATTTTTAACGACTTTTTATGGAGCTCCGTACGCTGTCACAGAAAGAGTGTGACTGTTGACCGATGAAACTTGTTTCGGCGGACATATGATCATTTGATCATATGTACGGCGCGTCTGCCCCGCCTACAATGCCATTCTAACCTCTTTTACTCTTCTGTGATACTATCTATGCTCTATTGGTGATACCGACTTCATGTCCGTGGATATGGATTTACGTATTCATTTGTATTAAAAAGCAGTAACCCCGTCTAGACGACTTACCAGTATTTTCTAATATGGTAAGATACAGGGTGTAAAGAGAGCAGTCACTATAACTTCGTGGGGTACCGCAAGAGATATATCCATTGGTACTAGTCATTTGCTTTTAATCCACTGTTTTAAAAATTTTAAAATTTTCAATAGACAATGCACAACGTGTACAACACAGCGATCAGCTGATTACGCTGAGAGGCACGCGTAAGACGTTCATTACGTACTAGGGCAAAAATGATAAAATTTAAGAATTTAATGCAGAACGTTGTTCCAAACAGTTTAAATTAGTTACAAAAAAAATAATGAAAAAAATTCATTTCTAGAACCAGTCAAGGCCCTATAATCCTATCCCAAAGTTATAGTGACTGCTCTTTTTACACCCTTTATATACATCAACCATTTTTCCCGTGGGTGTCGTAAAAGACGGTTACGCGACCAGCTCAGCTCGCGCCGTACTCGATGGGCGAGTCGCCGCCGTGGATCTAGACACGAAAATTAAGCACAAACAACACTCACCGGAGTCTGTGTCGCCAAAGTCCTGCGGCGGCGGGTCGGCGCGCGCGGGCATGTCGGGGTGGCGCGCGCGCGTGTGCGAGCGCAGCGCCTCGCGCGACCAGCACAGCTCGCCGCACGCGCCGCACTCGATGGGCGAGTCGCCGCCGTGGATCTAGACACGAATATTATAAATGTTAATGTCCAGTTACTTCTTCCGCTTTGACGCGAAAACCACTTAACCATTATGAGCGATAGTTAAACATTAAGTAGTCACTGAAACATAAATAACTAACGTAACGTTAAGTGTTAACACGGCATTCGAGCATTTTTTAAATGTATCTTTAAATTTTTGTATTTCACTTTTATCTCACATCAAACTGATTTTTCTTCGTACTTCATTACTTCGTACCGCCATAGAATTAAGTTTATGGACGCACTGACAGCAGCACCCCCTACCGGATTTAAATAATACCCTAAACCTCATTCGGAACCACATTATCCATTTGTGAAAACAGCATGTAGATTGGTGCAATAATCTTTTAGCTTATAGCAAACAGACAGACAGATGCGGCAGAGAACTTGATTTTATAGTATCATAAGATATTCTCCCCTTTTTTTTTTTGGTAGCCCTAGCTTGTAAATTATGTTACCTTCAAAAGGTAAGGCTATGTAAAGACGATAGGAGAAGTATAGATACTGACCCTTGAATGACTCTGCAGCGCTTTCTCTCGGGCGAAGGCGACCCCGCATTGGCGACAGACGAAGGGTCGCGCAGGGTCCGCGGGCGGCGGCGGCGGCGACTCGGGCAGCGGCGACGGCGGCGGGGACGGCGACGGCGGTGACGGCGGCGGCGGCGGCTTGGGCGGCGTGCGCGCGCGCCGCGACCACTGCTGTGTACGCGCTGACGTCATGTTCTCCCAACTGTCGTCCTAAGTTACAAATTTTACACATAAGTTACGCTCTGCTCCTACAAAGGACAAAAATAATTTTGGGCCACTAGGACAAGTAGCCAGCCCACTTTGGAAATAGTATATTGTGCAACTAGTGCGATAAGTTGTCGATTGCTGACGAGAGGGAAGATGAAGGCACGAGCGAAGCGAGTGCGTTCATTCGCTCGAGTGAGCAATCGACAATATCGCACGGGCTGCACATACTATTTTTTATTACAAATGCGGGATAAGTGGTATAAGTGGTATCTTGGCGCTCGCTGTTGTAATAAAAAAAATCTTTATTATCACTGGTTCGAACAATATATGGGGTGAAAGTTTTTAAATGGACTATGAGTGTTAGCGTAAGTACGAAGCTCGGAGGATTTTTGAAAGTAATATACAATTTATGTTTAAAAGGCGTGATCCATGTTCTTTAAACGTAAGTTACACTCTGTTCAAATTTAATAATTTTGAAAACAAAAATATAATTGGCGATGCATAAATTTTGTCATTCTCTGTCGCAAAAAGCAAACATCGTAATAATATTATTGTCAACCTCAAAACATAAACTGGCATAATATTTTTTTTAAACTGGATGATTTGCCATTTCGTAGCCCTTTAGGATATCCGCCATTTGGTTTGGTGCTCATTTTTGTTGACACGCAAAATTTTTTATTGATGCATGTATTCAATTCAATCCAAATGGAAATCCAAAGCTTTTGTTTGTGGTGAACAAGTAGTTACCTCTTCCACAGGTTGAGGTACTTTTTTCCGTCGTCCACGCTTTTTCCTTGGTTTTAGTAATGAATTATCTATGACAACATCTGAAACAAATATTTAACGTTAACAATCAATCTCTTTTAATTCCAATTAATGTAATTCCTGAATACATCAAAAAGAAGCTACGTTTCGTATGGCCACTGAATTTAGATATTTTTAATACTTTTCATGACAAACAATAAAAGATGCGATGTAGACATGTTTTTTTTGTATAATTTTGAAAGTGTACAGATCTCTGTATAAAATATTGTTAAAGGTTTGAAAAAGTTAAAATGGCGACTTCTAATTAAAATATAAATAACAAAAAGCCTATAATACTACCCACAACAATTAACAACTTAGGCGCTGCAACAAACAGACAATAACTTTTAGGCCTTTTCAATTGTTAGTCGTTCGCGAGCGGTAGTTTTGGTATAACTCTCGACCGTAACAGGTCATGGGTTCGATTCCCGCGTTGGAACAGCAAAAAATGTTGTAGTCAAGTTTGGTTAGAACAATGCAGGCCGATCACCTGATTCTCTGACAAGAAAGATGATCAGGCGTCGGATGGGCATGTAAAAAGTCGGTCGGTCGCGCCCCTGTTCTCTCGCCAGTCGTGTCACCTTACCGTCCCGCTGGGTTATGAGTAAAAGGAAGAGAGAGTGCTTCTGTGTATTGCGCACACACTTCGCCACTATAAAATAACTCCTGCGTAGCTGGCCTGGTTTCAATGAAATCGGCTACCGACACCGAAATCGGTGAGGGGAGCTATTATTATAACCATACGGGTTAGTTCAGTCAGGACCGATGCTCACCTTCCGCAAACGTCATGTTGTCCGGCTGGTAGGCGTGCACTTTGAGGTGCGCCATGAGGTCGGGCTTGCGGACGTAGCGCACGCCGCACAGGTTGCACGCGTGCGGGCGGTCGCTCTGGTGCGCGACCATGTGGTTCATCAGCGCCGCCTTCTTGCGGAACCGCCGCGAGCAGAAGTCGCACGGCCACGGACGCATGGCCGTGTACTCATCCTATAGTAACATACATTGTATTACAACATACTAGATGTTTCTCCCCTACTTTGTAAGCGTAAATGAAAACCCCACGGGTACCGTACATTTTGCTGCGGTGAAAAGTAGCTTATGTGTTGACCCAGCATGTAAACTACTACCATGATAAATTTTATCAAAATTTATTCCTTAGTCTTTACGTGAAAGAGTAACAAATATTCACCCATCTAACTACTAACTTTAGTATTTATAATTAATTAGTAGGTAATAAATTGTATAAACTACAGATTGTTACAGACACTTCTTGAAGTAACATTGTTTTCATACAAATTTTAACAGTATAATGTATGATTTATTTTAAAGTAATCTGCCATATTCAATAGTGTACATATAAATTGATTGGATCTTTTCAGGGCCCTAATTCTCAGGCCTCAAACTTAGTTTTTACTATCGGTCTGTCCGGCTTTAGCGCGCGTGCGAGCGTGATATACTTATATTCGAACTTTTTTCCACTGCCCGAGAATTGTGCTCCTGGTCAGTGTTACAGTGTTTTTCAGAGATACTCAGAAGAAAGACTTCTGGCTAATAAAGTGCTTATCTATATAAATAGCTTTCAAATATATTCTTCAAAGTGTTTTAAGTTACAACAGAGATAACAAGTAGCATCTTTTCTGTAAAATGTTTACTCGTAAATACATCCACTTAAGTAGGTTTAATCTTACCTGATCTGTAGGAAGAGGCACATCAATATCATTCTCTACTTTGACATCTGATATAGGATTTGTGAAATGTTCCAAAGGCACTTCCACCCTGCAAAAAAACGTGATATTTCTGTTTATTTTTTCAACCTCTATATAAACAGGTATTTATCATGTAAAGTTAAAATAAAAATCCAAATTCAGTAATAATTGTTATTTGTCTATCTCAAAAGAAGCAAATAATTTTTCATTTTGAGGTTTATCTTCTTAGTTTAATACATAATTGTTTTTTTTACCTGTCTTGTCCTCCAGTAAGAACCCAATCATCCGTAATGACTTCTTCTGTTACACACTCCACACTCGGGTCTTCCACTAGATGTGCATTATCTGTATAACTGACAACATCTTGAGACAAATACATCAAATTCTCAGCAGCAGTCTGGTGAGGATGTGCCATGAGTTCTTCGGCGGTCTATGAACCAAGGAAAAAAATATAATATAGAAACTATAGCAAAGTCGTAAATAAATAAAAAATCAGTGGTCTCGATGAATATATTATTTTATTAAGTTTATAATGTCAAGCTATTACATAAACTATTATAGTAATATGCAAAGCAAACACATTGACATACAAGAATTATGCAAACAGAGGAGTATGCTATTTGATAAAGTTTAAGTTTTTATGTAGGAATGTGTGCAGAAAGCATGATCTCTAGTTATATTAAATCTTTATACCATATTTGTGTATGAGACGTTTTGTACAGTCTCCAGACCACATATCACTTCCTCGGACACTACTATGTTGGGCTGAAAATTCAGGGCACCATGAGATACAATTTATGTTTACTATTAGTATAACTTCTAATCATATTTGATTGTTTAGATAAAGATCATCTGTAACTCCTGGAAACACTTTTGGCAAATGAAATAAATATTGTTATACTCCATTTCAATTTAATGTAAACAAACCTCATTATGAGCAGTTATAATGACTCCCAATTTGAATATCACTTATTCACAGCACAATAAACAAAACTGCTTAAAATTACTTAAACTTAATTATAATGTTTACATTGAATTAAATTAAATCTAAAATGAGAGCAGAGGTCACTCTATATATTTTAATTTTTCCTACAAATAAATTGTTCTAATAATGTAAATACCTTCACATCCTCCTCCCAATGCAATTTAAAATCCTCTCCTTCCATTTTGATGTCCTTTCAAATTAAATTTAAGGCCTCATTCCGTTTAGTAAAATATTTACTGTCCTTTAATCCCACCCTAAATCTGTAAAAAACTAGCATTTAACAGACATCAGACAAGAAATTTATTTTTCTAAAGATTTATTATTAAAAATATACAAAAATAATATGACTGCACTACTTATTCAGTTTCAAATAAGTCATTATGGATTTCATGCATAACTGTGAACTTCTGTGACTTTCTGATAAAACTTCTAAGCATCATCTAAATCAAAACATCAACATAACCTTTTATTGCACAGAAATATTTTTTATGTATTGTTAAAATAGATTTTAGAATACAGCACTAATATCGTAATCTGATTACATAAAAAGAGAATAAAATATGTTTGTCGTAAGATAATAAGACTGAAACAAGAACAAAAATGGTGTCAAGACATTTGCAAATAGGTTATATCTCTTGTCAAACAAAAGGTTAGCTACCTATATAAACAAATCGTTAACCACAAAAATCTAGGTTAGCCTTTAAAATGTATTTTATTTATAAGGAATTTATATTACTTACCATCTGTAGATGAGGTAAAGCATCTATCTTTGAACTTACATGACGCAATCAAAAAACTTATCAATAGTTCAACATGGACGAAAATAAAAGTGAAAACCTATTTAGGAGGTTAAGATTTTAATATTTAGAAATTAAATGTTTCTGACTGATAGAATAAAGTACATTTTTATGAGCTTTTGTTCTAAAATTACATAGTTCTGTATATTAATTTGATAAAACGCGAATGGATAGCGATTAAATTTTTTCTTATCTTCGTCTATGGTACCAATTTCTTTTTTTTTGTGGTTCATTTTTATTTGAGACTTGCTGACTACTGAATTCATTACTAAGCTTAGATTTAATTATTATGTAAATATAAATGAATGAATTGATATGATGACAAAATAAAAACTAAAATATTAAAAAAGTGCAATAAAATTTTTAACAAAAATACCATTTCGTGAAAGAAGTCCCAAAAAAGACAATTAGTGGAACTAACACCTATGAACGTGTATTTGAGGTCTTATTTAACAACTCGTGGGCGCTCTATAAAATATCCAGTAAAGAAAGCTCACGATCTCAGTTGATGTTAGCTTTTACCCTTTTTCTTTCGGAATCTTAAAAGATAGGTTGATATAACATTCCACTAAGAAGGGACTTCTTTCATGAAATGGAAATTACATGTAAAAAGCAAGTTTGTAGCCATATTAGAAAAAAAATATTGACAGAATTTTAGCCATAGACAATGGACATGTCAAAATTTATGTTTTATGTCAACTGTCAGTTCGTCGACAATCCCACCGTGTCAATATTTTTAAGCCAAAATAAAGAAGAAAAGAAGAATATTTTTAAACTAAATTAATAATAAAATCTTTATAAATACCAAGATAATCTTGTGAACTTACATTCTATGGCCAAATAACATGGAGCAGGAACTAAAGGATCTTTGTGACCTTTTATCCCCAAATTCTTCAGGTACTTATCTGTAGCAGGATATGCCTATTCAAATTAGGGTTTTGTACATTAAGCCCATAAACTTTTTATTGTACTAGATAAATATTTAGAGTATAGTGCTGATAATGAAAAACTAAACTAAATTTTATGAATATGAACTGTTAATCTTAAAAGTATTGTTATAGAAAATGTTGAATATTATGCTGAAATCTTGGATTACATTAAGAAACTGGGATCTCAAAATTGGGAGTACATACAAAATGAGCCAGAGAGGCTTAAAGAGGAAATGAGACATTTGACGGAGCAAACTCAAGATTTGGCTTTTACAAACTACAAGACATTTGTTCAAACAGCAGATATATCCCGCACCATTACTAAGGATTTAGTTCAATCAAAAGACTCTTTGGGCCAGTTTCTTAAAGCTGCACCTACTTTTGTGGAACAGTGTGAAAATTTCTCACAAGTTGCAGGCAACATACTACAGGACAAAAAGTTACTATTGTTTTAAATATGCTATTGAATTTTTAATATTATGTTATCATACATATGAATTTATTGTATAAATATCAAACTGAAAATTGTAAAAAAAAATATTTTTACATTTTCCTGTGTTGTACAGTGTAGTAATGAACTATTTTCTATTGTATTCTTTTTCAGGAGATACAGCAGTATCAGAAATCAGAGTGAAAAGTTACTAGAGCTACTGGAACTGCCATCACTGATGAGAGAAGCTCTCAACTCGGAAGACTATGAGTGTGCATTGGATATTTTCACATTTATCCGTAATTTGTCTAAAAGATATGCTGAAATTCCTATAGTACAGGTACTACTACACTTTCAAAAGTAGAATTTTATTTTAACTTTTTAGTAGGGGTACTACCAAAAATCTTTACACATTGGATATAGATTTTAGATTTGGTCTATGTTGATGTCCTATCTTGAGAGGTAATTTTTTTAAAGTATCAGAAAAATATATGTATAATATTTCTTTTGAAATTGGTAAAATGTTTATGAGCTGGCTAAATAATGATTACTATATAATATAATATATTAATATTGTATTTTTTTTTTTTAGAACACAACAAATGAAATTATGACTCTGTGGTTTGAGACGCTGTACCATCTTTTCAACCAGCTGCATTATGATTTACCTTTACCTCAGTGCTTACAGGTTAGTTTTAAATATTCAAATATTTGAATTTTACTTTTAATAAATTATAAATAAGTTATTTCGTTTGTAGTTCGACCAATAAAAATAAACATGTTGAATGCTATACTCCAGTTTCTGAAAGGTGGATTATTGATCAGCTAATATTTGAGTTAACAACCAATTCTCAAATCTCATTCTACAAATCAATATGCAAACATCACTCTCAACAACTTCAGTCACTACCTATGTTCACCAATGAGCATTCAGAATGGCTTGTTAACTGATTGAACATTCAATCAGCTTTTCAGAAACCGGGGGTTCAAAAAAGGGGTCAAATATATAGGAGACATCCTACCTATATATTTGATGTTTATGAGAATACCATTCTGCTGTTTCAATCACAGTCCCTGACTATGTTAAATGTGGGAACTGTTTTGAAACTTTATTATTGTAAGTTGTAATATGTTCATTACCACTTAGGTATGATCATATTGTGCAGTAAATGTTTTGATAAATCAAATTGTGATAAATGGAATTTATAATGTTATTTAATACTTTGTTAAAAATCATAACAAAACGAATTTTGTACTTTATAGCAAAAATCTAACTATAATATCTTGATACAGATTTTAGGTTACTTAAGGAGAGCAAACACGGTGTTCAAGTCTACAGAAGATGACAACATTCATCCCATGAGCCTTAAATCCCAAAACACGGACATGTCAGATGGTCTCGCTCTACACTTTCTTAAAGCAAGAAATGCTTGGTTTGAGAATGCATTGGAAGAGGCAAAGTCTACTGAGTGTAATTATTTTAGTTTTATTGTTTGAATGATGACATTAATTAATTCCATCTTTCACGTGGGTGTTGTAAAACCGACAGTGCAGCAGTGTTTCCACTGATATTGTTAATATTTCAATACTGCAAACGCCAAACGGCCAGCCTGAGTATAGACAAATATCCTCAATGAAATACTTTGGGGAGGTTTAGTCAGTTTGATATCTACTTTTTTGCTATTTTATTTGGTGGATTACTTTGAAACTAACCAGGATAAGGAAAATCGTTAGATCGTAACTTTTTGTACTCCCGACCATATCAATCGATTTATTCGGGAGTACGCAACACGATCGAATCTGACTCAAAATCGAATCAGTTTGGAGAAGGCCCCAGTAGTGGACGTCATAGCTATAAACGACGACGACAATTAATTAATTTAATATCTCTATAAAATAATAATACTATCTTATAAATAAGTATATAAGCACATTGCATCGAAAATTATTGTTCTGTTGATAGTAATCTTCATTCACAGTATAAAAGACAAAACTTTATTACAGCTACAGACAAACTATTACGTAAGCTGGTGGAACTGCACAGGGTACATCTGTTTAATGTTATAACTCAGCACAAATCCATATTCCTGTCTGACACTCAAGACTCCAACACAAGAGATGATGATTTGAATGGTAACAGTGCTCTTTCGTGTTGGTTAAAGGAAAAGGTAACAAATATTTTAGCTAAATATTTAGCTTTCTTTATAGTAGGATTTTCATTGAAAATATTGTCAGACAAAAGAGGAAAACTTGACCTTACGAGTGTTTTTGTATTTTTGCGTATAATCATGTATTGTGCAGGTCGAAGAGTTGGCGCAATTATTAAACAAGGACTTGTGGAAAGAGGACGAGACAGGTTTCGAATCGATATTCAACCAGTGCATGTACCTCTGCCTGTCGTTCGGTAGAGTCGGCGCGGACTTCCGATGCGTGTTAACACCACTATTCCGAAACAATATCCTGTCTCAATTCAACACCGGCATCGAGAAAGTGAATAATCAATTTGAGAACACCATGAAGGCGTACAAAGTGCCGAGTATAAAGAACGTGCCGAGACCAACGAACGAAAGTACCGCATCGGGACCGCCGGAGAATTTACTAGACTATTATCCATTGGCAGAGTACTGTAATGGGTTACTAGGTCTTTTGAATTCCTTAAGATTGACCGCACCTTTGAATATTGTGAAGGACGTCTACAATAACTTCCGTGATTCTTTTGAGAAGGCGGCGCAAATTTTAGGAGCGTTCTATCACAAGGAGCAGCAAGCATACAGCGATGTGGAGAGACAAAACTTCGTATCATTTTGCGTGTGTTTCTCCGAGGACTTGGTGCCTTATATTACAAAATGTCTCTCGCAATCATTCCCGCCTACGCAAATAGCCGAGCTACTCGGTATTACATTATCAGCTTTACAGGAGAGTAAAATATTACACCTAGACCAACATGAAATTTCCCAACCCCTAAGACCCATTATGGGAAATAATTTAATAGACGAATCTTAATGAAAATTAATCAATTAAATTATTTTTTGTAAAATATTATATTGTTATTTATATGATACTGTTTTTTTTTTATTTTAATACAAATGACTTTCACAAAAGTTGGCAATCGTCTTATAAGATCAATGAAGATTTAAGGCTTGAAGTAGAACTTTTATAGAATACTAGCTGAGCCGTGCCCACTTCGTTGAGCATAAAAAGAAAAATTTAAAAACCGTTTAAACATTCCCTGGTCTTCCACGAATATTTCAAGACTAAAAATTGCCGAATCGGTTCAGCCGTTCTCGAGTTTAAGCTAGACTAACGAACAGCAATTCATTTTTATATATAAGATAAGACACTGAATAATAGAGCAGAATGATATAAAATGTTTTTATTTCCTGTATAAAACTATTAAATTGCTTATAAAATAACAGTATTGTTAAGGCACAGCCTGCTTAACAAACGTAAAATTAGGAATGGTTAAAAACTAAGCTTTTAACTAAATAAAGAAAAAACAAAATACAAATGCACAGTTTACAGAGAAATTAACATCTGATGTGACTTAAGGTTTAAATTTTGTGAATATAGTAAATACAATTACACATAAATACACAATAATGACTATTTAGAACTTATGAAATAATAATATAAAAATATTACATAGTTGTAAGATTTAGGAAACATTCACTTAACCAAAAACTAATCTATAAAAAAAATGGAAATATATAATCATTTTGTATCAACTTGCCTGCCAGATTGGGATATATATTTGATGTTACAATATTGTAAACTTTATATTTTTGATCAAATTATAAGTAACGCAAACGATGCTCTTAAATTCTGTTCCCATCTGATTTGTAAGTACTTATTATACAAGTAACTGGTGTGAATGTACATTGAGATGAAAAATAATTAGACAAATCTTATCTTCTTGACTCGCGACTTGCCTTCATCATTCCTAGATACCTCATAATAGTGCGTCACCTTGTCTATGTTACCCAGAGATTCTATAAACTCCTTATCGTGTGTGATAATAACAAACATGAAGTTTTTCTGTGTCATTCTCTCCTGCACAATCTCTCCTAGAGCGGAACACAGACTTTTCACATTCTCTTGATCCAGATTAGTGGTTGGTTCATCCAATGCCAGAATACCGAATCTGAAAGTAACCATAAAGTTTAAGTCACATGGTAGAAGTCGATTGTCCGTAAAAACTTTTTTAATGTTTGCATATTGACGTTTTCAAGTAATGTACTTGTATGATTAACAAACTATATTATACTCTAAGTTGCAACCCGCATATTTTACAATAAATATACTAGCTAGCCCAGTAAAATCTCTTAACCGTCTTAGAATTGAGTTTATTTACAAACTGAAAGTAGCGCCCTACCAGGCCAAATAAATACTAAAACCTTCCCCGAGAACAACTATCCATTTGTGTACACATCATGAATGAAAATAGTAATTTAAAAAACTAAAACCCGTCTGCAAGTCCAGTAGCGTGCCTTGTCGGGGCCGTATACACGCATCTAAAGACACCTCTCAAGTTATCCATCAAGCCGTTCAGGCTGCAGAGCGTGCCAAACAATTATACATACATACACATACAGATATTCTCGAAAAAAATAACCGTTCTGGAGCACTCGGGTAAAAAAGGTGCAGTAGTGAGTTTATTGCGGACAAACAGATCGCGGCTTAGCATTGAAATTCTCTAAGCGACCGATTGAGGCTGTGCTCGTCGCTGTGATCACGATCTGCCGTCACATTGTCGGTTGTCAATAGCATATAAACGAATCTTGAGGAATACTAGTTCGGCTATCATCGCTATTAAAGCCTTTGGAATCTTGGCTGTCACGATTTTTGCGCTTAGTGAACTGCACTGCAGAACTTTGTCTTATAATATGAATAAGGAAGTATACATACCGAGAGCTGAAAGTCTCCGCTAGAGCCAGCCGTATGATGAGACAAGCCAGCACCTTCTGTCCCGCGCTGCACCGCCCGCGCATATCGATCTCAATTCCGTTCTTACACTGCACTACTCTACAAAAGTAAGTCAAAGTTAGAATTATAAATTTTTCAGTTGCAGTGTAATAAATGATAGTAAATTAAAGTATCGATAACCATCGGCAAAAAAAACGTGTGTGTATGGGGTGCCCGACAGTGATGACTTAAGCTAGACATACTGGAGCCATAACGCGTTACGTAAAGGTGCGATGCCACCGGTGTTCTGAACTGTTGCGAACATTGTGAGTAACTGATGTTTGTTCCGGTGGACACGCTAACGCAACATTAACAAATTGGAACACATACAAATTGGCACAGCTGGAATTCTGAAAAAAATGTTGGCTAACAAATGTTCTGAACACTATTTTGAAGGAATCGTACCTTAACAAAGAGGTTTTCCCCTTCCATAACAAGTTACCACTTCAAAATATAATCTATTAATTACTGAGACAAAATGTGCTGCAAATACTGAAATATTTCAACCAAAGTTGGTGCAAATTAAAAAATATATAGTAGAATTCATTATTTAATGTCAAAGTAGTTTTTTTTATTTACCTATAATCATATTTGCGTCGGTCCGAGTCTGCAGTCATTGTGCACTCATTTTTAATTTCAATATAGTCTATATCATTACCTCTGTATATTTTTCTCCACATTTCACTGTGAATAAAAATATCATTATAATATGTAATGAAATGAACATTTCTTTTATATATAAATAATTATTGTTTGTTAAACATTACAATAAAACTTACCGTATAATTAAATTGATATTTTCCATCTTTTCTCTATGGAACTCCATGAGACACTTTTCTAAAGCCATGGAATACTCCCTTACATCTTTGTCAATGGCTTTCAGCACATGAAGCTCATAGAATTTCTCTCTATACTTTGCTTCCACGTCTTTGTTTTGAGACTTTTTCAATTCTAACTTATATGTGGCCAATGTTTTCTAAAAACGTGAAATTAAAGTTAAGGTTAATGATTATTTTAAATTGAAGACATGAATGGATGAAGGTATGATAGATATGTCGCAAAAAATGTTTACCCATAAAATTGAGTTTAAATTGTCACTTAAACTAAAAAAAAATTGGATATATAGTAACATAATCTAAAGATCCGTCTCTAGAATCAATGAACTTAATACATTGATTATAGAGATTATCTTTAGATTAATAAACTTATTATGTTACGACGTATTCTAAAATGTTTAAGTGACAGTTTGGAACTCAATTTTTTCGAATTCAGAATTATACTACATATCACCTTCATCCATTCATGTCTTCAATTGTGAATGGGATCTTAAAACACTAAAAATCCAGCCTGCGTTTCTTTTACGGTTTGTTGACACTGGACTGGGTATATCAAAAGAATATTTTAGATTATTAATATTTTAGTTTTGTCACATAGGGTAAAGTCACTAGTAATTGACCATGTACCTGTAGTTGACCATTAACGCACATAAACCGATAAAATAAGAATTCGCGGCAATATTTTTAACAAATTCCATATAAAGTAGTCAGGGCTGCCATCTGGCCAACGAAGCACTTGAACTGTGCGTCCATATCTGTCAAATATTCCTAATGGCAGCGAGTTGTTTGTTGAGTGATGCATCGTAAATCTATTATTCGTTTTTTTTTTACATATTTCTTAAAGATTAAAAAAGGTTGATTTTAAATATTAGTAACATTGTCACCTAGTTGATGGTAAGATTTTATTCCTTTCTTTTCGCTTAAAGTTTACTTATAATGATAATAAATATTTAAAATTTTGTTAAGATTGAAATACGGAGGTGGTCCACTACTGATTCCGTTTTACCATGAATATCTAGTAATTGACCATGATGGTCAACTTCTGATATTTCTTTTACCATGTTATTATACTGTATGTAATAACATATGAAGTGCAGCATTAATTAAAATGAACTATTGTAAATATTAAAAACTATTGTCAAACGTAAATTTCTCTTATTTTGCTTAATAATTAGTAACCAACCCAATTAAAACTCAAGCATCCTAATGGTCATCTACTGATGCAAAATATGGTCATCTACTAGTTTTTTGATGGTCAACTACTAAATCTCTAATAGTAGATTTTATTTTATTTTTATTCAACCATTGTTTAAGTAAAAATACTGGTTCATTTGTTTAATGACTTCTAAAAAGCTGACAAAAAAACTAACAGTACTTTGAAATAAGATGGTAATTAAAATGGAACACATACATAAATCGAAAAACATAACCTGACTTCTGTCGTAGCTGGGTAAAAAATAGTAATGCACACCTTTAAACCTCCTAGTTCTCCTTCAGTTTTAGCCTTTTCCCTAAACAGTTCAGTCTGTTTTCTGATCAGTGGCTCCTTTTCTTTAATACTGTCCAAGTTCATACCACTCAGTTTTTCGTTTATAGTTTCCATCTCTTTCTGGCAGTTCTCTATCTCAGTCTGAGCTTTACGTAACTTTAAGTTGTCTTCCAAGTTCCTTTTGTAAATCTGTAAGACACATTTGACCATTACATAATAGAACTACTTAATACTTATTGATATAATATATAAAAAAAATAAAAAATATATATTTAAATGTAAATTATCACAATGTTGTTTTAGCGTTTTACCATCAATGTTTGCAAACAAATTTATTAGACACTTTAACGCACCACTAGTTTCTCTATCTAATCCTATACTTTTATGTTCGGTAACAACTTTAAACAACAATAATTCAGGATATCAAATGTTTGACATCTCTTTAATTCATTAATTAAGTATCATTATACTTGCTTAAAATTAATAAATAAAATTATTCACCTCTTGTTTCGCTAATTCATCCTTAAGCGTGTCCAATCTCTTTGTCAAAGTGTTCCTGTCCGTCACAATCTGCTTATGTTTATCAAGTAGTTTCTCATTGGCATCCTTTATTTTGTCCATTTCCTTCTGTACATTTCTCTCTTTGTGTTGTTTTATTTCTGATTCTATTGATTTTACTTTCTCAAACGAGTTTACTACTTTCGATATATAGCTGTTATGTGTTTCTATTTCGGCTCTGAAAGAAAAGATAATGATTTATGGTAGCCAAAAAAAGTAATTAAACATTAATTTAGACCTTTTACTAATAACTTTTGATAACCTATTTAATGCTGATTTATTTTTCTTTAATATTTTTCTTTATTTTAGTGTGTCTATGGTTCTGCCCATATCTTTTTTTGTCTCTATATTAACTTTGTTCTTGAACCAAGGGTAAGATATTTTAGGTTATGCCACAGTTTTTTTGTATCTGTCAATTTAATGATAGAAAAGCCTCTAAACACAAGACAGCAATATTGAATAGCGAAAGGTTCTGTAAATATTTTTAATAGGGTGGTTAATTTATATATTTTAGTTAATCTTACCTATGTTTCTTAACAGCTTCAGTTTTCACCGCACTCTTTGCCTTTAATTCTTCCTCAAGTGGTGGAATTCCTTCAGTCAGTTCATTCATTTCCACCAAAAACTTCTCCCTGTTATCTTCCAATTGCTTGTGTGTCTCTTGTAAGTTAACTAGTTCTTGAACCTGAAAATTAATAACAATATGTATTTACAATTTATAAAGCTCTAAAAAGCATTATAACAGAACTATATATTTTAATATACAGTATCTTTGCTTGCTGATAATTTAATATTGTACATAAAAAAGAAATAGAGGACACTTAATATATAAAAAAATTCTGTTCTATAACTTACCTTCTTCTGTATATTCAGAAGTTCCTCCTTAAGTTTATTTTTCTTCTCGCCGGCCTTTTGCAATTTCTTGCTGTGGGCGTTAATTTTAGTCTGCGTGGACTTGACTTTGGCTCGTAATGCACTTATAGCTTGACGCAATTCCTTCTGTTTAGCTGTCGCATCATCTAGATTCAAGTCGGTTTCAAAATCTGCACATTGTGCTTTGATTGCTTCGAGCTATGGAACAAGAGAAAATTTATTAAGTGTCTAAAAACTCGATTTGTATGATATACTAGCTGTTCCCGCGACATCGTTCGCGTGATTTTTGAGTAATTTAATCCGTTTATGCAGCGCACGCAACGAAAGTACCCAAATGTGAATAATTTTCCCCGTTTTTGCAACATTTCTCACTGACGCTTCGCTCCTATTGGTCGCAGCGTAATGTTATATAGCCTTTGCCTTCCTCTATAAATGGACTATCCAAAAAGAATTTTTCAAATCGGACCAGTGGTTCCTGAGATTAGCGCGTTTAAACAAACAAACAAACTCTTCTGCTTTATAATATTAGTATAGATGTTTCGTTTGATACCCAGAAGTTTTTTAACACTTTGACTTTGTGTAAAACTGATTTGATCACATTTAACCATCCGTAAGTATGACCTTTATTTTTTAATGCGATTTACCCACTCACTTACATCCAAAATAATGGAATACTTACATCCTTTGTGGCGGTTTTGACCTCATTTGTATATTTGTCCATCAGTGGCATCTCTCCCTGCAGCAGCCTTGCCGTCTGCAGTTTCTGTTCAGGCTCTGTTAGCAACATCGACATTTCCTCGGACGACTCCGTCAGTGTTGCTATTTCCTATTATTATATTTGATTACATTTTGGGAACATAATTTTAAAGGTGCTTTAAAAAACATCTAACATCTACATTCATTAACTTAGGTAACTTTGGATTATAATGTTTACATTTTCATTAATAAATCAATATCAAGACATTATGATAATAAATACTCAATGCTTACAAAAAAAATTGATACTTAAAAAAATGATATTCAGACAGATAATCAGAAAGCGTCACTTGACCTTTTTTGTACTAATGGGTTTTGGTTTTCTCTATGAATATGAATTTTTTAGTTTCAGCCTTTTTAGACTCCTATTTTTCGAAGTCAGGTTATAGTTATTTTTACTTTTTTGTATTTCATATATTTTCGTTTCCATGTGGAAAACATGTATATATTTTATATTTATAAAATTAACAATACATATCACATGCAAACTATCTACTCCCAGATAATTTAAAAATCAATTCGCCGAAGTCGAAAAGAAAAATTAACAGAGCTTTATGAGAATATTATATAAGAGTGATGATATAGACTTTTTATACTTTTTAATGTCTTTAACTTACAGTAGTTCGTTCACAGGACCTACCTTATCAACCTCAGACAATTTTTTCTCTAGTTCTGGTATGTCTTTTTCTTTCAATAGTGTTATTTTTTCGTTCAATGATCTCATACCGAGTAAATCATCTTTTTTAGCTGAGGATTTTTGCAGTTCCTCTGTAACTTTCTCTAACTTTCCTGGTACATTCATCACTTGAGTAGTCAGTTGTGATATCAAATCGGTCACCTATGGGATTAAATTTAATACAATTTATTAATTTAATAAGTTAATTTATATATGTTTATAAACTTTCTTTTTTAAGCTTATATAAATTAACTAGCATTCTATAAATTGAAAAAATGATTCTTTGCATAAAAAATAAAAACATCCAAATGTAGTTTAGAAACAAAAATATAAATTCATACATCATTCTCAGATTCAAATCCTCGATTGCAGAGTGGGCAGCAATTGTTGTCTTTCAGCTGACCCTTGTACTTGGCTATGATGAACATAGATGATTGTAGTATGTTTTGTTCGTCCTGAAAGTAATTATGTTATAAGTAAACACAACACTTAAATAAAAAAGTTGTTTTAACACACTTTTTAAGTTTTTATAATTACGACTGCAGTAGTTACACAGTACATACAAGTTTTAGACAAAATTAGTCATTCATGTCACATACTTTGTTACAGCACTCGGTTCCGATTCATGTGATTGAAATGTAAACAAAAAATTAAATTCGACCAAATTAATGCACCATAATATTTCTTTATTGAATAAATTAAATAGGTAGTATTTTAGCCGCCCTTAATGAGCTATGTTTGCATTCGTATCACATGGAATCGGAAGAATAACCACACCTGGGCCCTAATTCTCAGGCCTCGAACTTAGTCTTTACTATCGGTCTGTCCCGCTCATGCAAATGAGATTTTGCGCGCGTGCGAGCGGGATATACTAATATTCGAACTTTTTGTGCTCCTGGCATTGCAAGCCTGTAAATAATATTGTACTTCTGCTCGCATACCACTTACTACCCGACCGATTTCATATAACGTAAAATATCGTGAACCTTTTTTTACGCTGAGAAAATGCTTTAAAGCATACTACGAGAGATCTCGGTTATATGAGTCTACTGCGCCATGAGAAAACATGGGTCGCAAACTCGCAACCTCTACTCACTAAATAAAAACTTGGTCTCGTGGTACACGGCTCAATACCACTCTTGGTGGGCCACGCCACGGAATCGCGGGAGATGGGACCGCTGTCCATCTTACAGACTGTTCGGATTGAGGACATTTGCCTCCCTATGCCGAACGAAATATACACGAATATATGTAATATAATCAAAATCAAAACATTTTATTCAGAATAAATTTTTACAAAATGTTTTCTGAACGTCGTGACTATTTGATGCCTACCACCGGTTCGGGAAGCTAGTTCCCCAGCGAGAAGAACCGGCGTAATAAACTCGCATGGGGCCATCTTTTAACAAAAAGATGGAAAATTGCTCTTTTTTAAGATTTACAAATGTCAGAACTAAATTAGTTTTAGTTCTGACATTTGTAAATCTTAAAAAAGAGCAATTTTCCATCTTTTTGGTAAAAGATGGCCCCATGCGATAACAAAAGTACAGTAATTTTATAGTATTTAAATATAGCCTTGCAGAGGGCTACTTTATTCCCAAGGTGTGCTGTCATTCATAAAATCATTTACTGTATATTAAGCTTTTGCACACAAACGTTCTTTGGCTACTTTCTTAAACTTATTGTTTGAGAAATTTTGAACGTTTTCTGGGATCCTATTGTATAGGCGTATACATTGGCCCTTAAACGATTTTTTTACTTTACTAAGTCTAGTCACTGGTACATCGAGTTTATGCTTATTTCGAGTATTTCTATTATGGTTTTCACTTTTCTTCTTAAATAAGTGTAATTTTCTTTTAACATACATTAAATTTGAAAGAACGTACTGAGAAGGTACAGTTAAGATTCCTGTTTCCTTAAACTTTTCTCTAAGTGAGGTGTTAGGGGCCAGTTTGTAGATATAATAATATCTATGGACGCTTGAAGCCACATTAGTCTGGTTCCGTGCTAAGTATTCGAAGAACTTGTGTTACAGGGACCAGACAACGGAAATATATTTTTATTATTATTTATTATATTAATAAGTACACAAATTTAATACACATCCATGACCCAGGAAGTAAGAAAACATTTTGTTCCTTTGGCTGGATTCAAACCTCTCGCTTGAGCACCAACGCGCTTCACCATTGCGCTACAGAGGTCGTCTGATGTTTCCTATGTTCCCATGTCTCATTCTCACACATACAATTATCTACAGTTCGTCCCTGATAAATTTAACTTAAAGGTAAACAAACCGAAAACATCGAAATTTCACTTATTTACTTATTGTGCACACTTATCAACTCTTTCACAGGTATATTAAAGAATCATACTTCATTATCCAATATATTTTATAACAATTAAACAATTATTAACATATTTAAACATCAAATGAAAAATCTTCATAGTAAAAATATGCTATTTTGACACTGCCGACTGTAGAATATAGCCTAAAGTCTATGGATTCATGTAGCCAACAATAATCATTGCGTTAATATTGGCAAATTGGCATCACTGACTAGTGACCAATATTAACGCAATGATAGAGATTTATATACAGATTAGTCAATCTATGGTTGTGTCATAGACGGCTTCGTTTACGTTTAGGTTTCGGACTAACTACACAACAGCGGCGTACCTGCAGCTTGTCGACGGTGGCGGTGAGTTTAGCGAGCGTGGCGTCGTAGGGCTGCGTGCCGCACGCCTTGTACATTTGGTCCTCGGCTGCGGTGAGCTCACTCCGGCGCGCGCTCAGTTGCGTGCGAGTGTGTTTGCGCTCCGCTTCTAAACGGGTCATCTGTTGGCGAATACGTTTTCATTTTACAAATAAAAATTGATTATTTCCAATAAATACATTAATGAAATAAGGGAACTTAGAAGAATCAAGACAGATCAACAACTAATAAGGCTTTTTATATATGTTATTGAATGTACTGTAAGTTCTTGGTGGAAGTTCATATTACATATATAATAATACACAAACTACTTGCACTTTTTTCCACTTTATTAGCTATTTTACATTAATTATTTGTTAAAATACACGACCGGCTTCGACTATGTCATCATCACGTGTAGGTAGATCTGATGTGTGATGTGATGTGATGTGTGATGATCTATACTAATATTATAAAGCGGAAGAGTTTGTTTGTTTAAACGCGCTAATCTCGGAAACTACTGCTCCGATTTGAAAAATTATTTTTTTGTTAGATAGTCCATTTATAAAGGAAGGCTCGTCATTGAGAGATGTTGCAAAAACGGGGAAAATTATTCACATTTGGGACTTTCGTTGCGTGCGTTCCATAAACGGTTTAAGTCAATCAAAAACCACGCGAACGAAGTCGCGGGGACAGCTAGTTACTATATATTAAGGCTTTTGTAGAATTTTATAAATAATTGAATAAGGGCGAGGCTGTAGTACTAATGGGCCAGTAAATTTGTGTATCGCTCACACACGAAGTTCAAAAGTTGACTTATCTATTGCAAGTTAGCGTTTTAAAGTGCAATATAACATAGTAAATTTTTGTAATTTATGGTGATTATTAATTTAATAAAATAAACGTAAATGTAGGTCGTCCTGTGGTATTTGACGAAAAGTCTTTTACTTTAGATTTCATTTTTAAGGACCATTACGCATTAAAAAAAAATATGTTGTCTATGGAATCTAAAAGAAATATTTGGTATTTATATATAAAACTTTCTGTAATTATACAATGCATGTGTTATACTGTAGTAGGTCCTGTTATTTTCATTTATTTTATATATTTATATTAATTTTATATTATATTCCTAAGCATTATTTAAAAAATATATTAGCATATTTTTGCCTAACATACCTCTACGTATTTTATTACATACCTCTTTTTGTTTTTGAGCAATCTTCTTATTCAGTGACTCAACTTCAGTTCTTACTTCACATTCCACTTTATTCACTGACAGAGCAAAGTTATTCTCCGGCATACTTCCAAGAAGCTTGGTAAGATTAGCCTTGTGTTTGTTGGTCAATACCATAAGCTGCTTTTCCTTTTGTTTCAAGGATTCCTCAGTCATATCCTTTTCCTTCAATTTGGTGCTTTGTTTTTGAAGTTTTGTTATCTAAAATTATTATAAGTAAAAAGGTATTTTTATTTTTTATTTGACTATTGTAAAATTTTTATATATAATTTAAAGGATTTATTAAAAATAAACCTTGGTAGTTAATTCTTCTAGCTCTTGTTCGTTAGTTTCCATAGTCTTTTCATCTGTATTAATATCGTTTTGGCATTCTTCTACATTTACTTCTTTTTCAAGCTGTTCATATTCTCTAAAATAAGTGATACATTATTATTATGAAAAAGGTAATTGAAAAATTGTAAAACTACTGTAATAAAATGGATTATGTAGGTCAAATAATGTGAAGCCGTATACCTGTGTGTATTATGTATGTATGTTATGTAATAAAAAATAAAATAACAACTCACTCTTCAGAAGTCTTAAGTTTTTGCTCCCAAACTTCCAGTTTCTCCTTTGATTTGTTTGCTTCATTAATTTGTTTATCAGTCTTAGCAATTTCCTTCTTCACTGTCTGAATTTCGGACTCCTTGCTGGATATTTTTTGTTTATGGCGAGACTGAAAATAGTTATTTTGGAAAAAAAATAGGTATTGTATTTGTATTTAGAAATAAAGCCTTAAAAGTAAAAAAGGATAACTAACCAGTGTGTCGCGGCTCTCGTCAATAACTTTCTGTAATCTTTTCTCTTCTTCATCTGCTGCAGTCTTTAGTTCTTTCAGTTTGTTTTGTAGCTCCATAATTTTATTCGATATTTCAGTTGTACCCTTTGCTGCATCTTCCTCTGTTTCGGGTACATTCATTTCCATGTCTAAAATGTTGTAAAATAATCATATATTGCAAAAACAATAACGGAAGAAATTTTAGATATAAGCTTTAAAATAAATATTGTAAAATTCAAATATCAATATTATGTAAACGAAAAAATAGTTTTACATTACAAGAAAAAATGGGTGCGTGTACTTATGTACGCGCGTGAGAAGTTATACTTCTTTAGCATCATTAAAAAATAGTTTTATATATATATATATATATATATATATATATATATATATATATATATATATAATATATTTGTGTGTGTGTGTGTGCACAAATAAAATAAAAAACAAAATAAATGTCACACAACATGCCATGGAAAGAAGTATCTTAAAACTAAGGAAAATACAAAAAATAAAAAACGCAGACATTAGAGAAAAAACCAAACTAACAGATGCTCTCCAACATTGTTTAAAAATGAAGTGGCGTTGGGCAGGACATGTTGCTAGATACAGAGATGCTAGATGGACAATTCTATGTACAAATTGGAAAGGTCCAGTCGGAAAAAGAAAGGTAGGTCGCCCAAAACAACGATGGGAGGATGACCTAAAAACCTCAGCAGGGTCAAATTGGAGAATGCTAGCCGCAGATAAACACAAATGGCAGGAATTGGAGGAGGCCTTTACCCTAAAAGGGACCATATCAGAGAATGAGAAACAATAACCATACTAACATATCTATAAGCACAAATAAACTAACACAACTAACAACATAAAACAAACTGTATTGTAACTCACTGATATCTGGAATAAACAGGCTTTATTATTATTATTATATATAATATATATCTATATTTAATTTTTTCGAGACTTAATGAGCGGTTAAGCAGACAACTTCATACTGTTAATTTTGTGTCACAGGCGCGCGCATCTTAAAATTTCACTCTCATAATTTTTTCATAACGCGCCTAAAGAAGTATAACTTCAAAAATAAAAATAGTAGAAAAATATATTTAGTATTATATTTACCAGCCAGCTTGGCAGTTTCCACAATCATTTTGTTCTTCCTGTCAATCTTGTCTTGATTTTGACTCTCAAGTAGAACATATTTGTTGAACTTTACTTCATTTGCTGTTTTTTCATTTGCTATTGTCTCCTCTTCTTTATTAAACTTAAAAATCTTTTTATATGAGTCCTTGATTTCGTCATCTTTGCTCTTCCCAGTTGCTCCATAGTTTGCTTTAATTATTAATAATAACAATTTAATATTTAAATTGAATTATATTTTAAATGAGTTGCAAATATATATTTTGTTTAGTATACATACTTATTTGCTCCTGTAGCTCAGCAATTGTGCCTTCAAACATAGTCTGAATAGCCTTCTCCAATTCTTGCTTTTGTGTCTCATTGTGTTCTAACCTATTACCGTAAACAATAAAATTATTATAAATCATCGGTATGAGAGGAAAGTGTTTTTGATTTCTGTATATGTGTCGGTTCTACTGAGAAGCATCTTGTAAAAAATGTATTAAGATAGATGTAGAAAATTATTAACTTTCAATAATATAACAAGACAAATTGATCTTACTTGTTTTTTATTTTCTCTTTCTGTGATTCATACTTGACCAAATCTTTTTGCAGTGTTTCAATAGCAGTTAATTGTTCAGTAACCGGCTTTAACTCTTTACCAAGCTCTGCAATTTTAAGTTCTGCTTCTGACATACTTGTTTCTGTGTTAACAATATCCAATTTCTTCTTGTCCAGATCTTGTTTTTTCTCAGTCAAAAATGCTACCTCTTGATCTGCAAAAATAAAAAAAACTTGGTATAATTTTACAGCATAAAATTGTACTACATATTATTACCAACTTATAAATAAAAGACAAAAAATTAAATGTTGTATATTCAAAATATACTATGAACAAAAACTTCATACCTAATAACTTGAGGGTGGTAGCATATTCTTTTCTAATTTTCCTTAATCTATCAAAGCAATCACTGTATTTATCTGCATCAAAGATCTCATCAAACCTCTCCTTTACTTTCTTCCCTTCATCTAATGGCCAGCTAGAGTCCTCTTGATGGCAAAATATCACTGAATTCAGTATAGCTTTGGACACTCCTAAAACATGATACAAATTATTGAGGTAAATAAAAATATATTTCTTTATACTTAATTAAATAAATAATTTAAAAAAAAATATTTAAAAATTATCATTTTACATAAAGTAATTTTTTTAATGTATTAACATACATAAATAATAACTCAAATAAAGAAGAAAAAAAATATGATATTACATATTATGCATTTTAAAGTTTAAAAAACTTTAGTTTTTTTACATAAATTAATTTTCTTACATTAAATACAAAAATATTTACTATATTGACACAAGAAAACGAAAAAGCTGTAAGTACATTGCATTTTCGTTTCCTTGCCGCAATATATTTATTATAGTCATGGAAATAAATACAATCTTCAAAAATATTTAGGTACACATTTTGCATGTTTCATAGCCATTTCCAAGCAATGATTCTCATAAGAGTCACAAATGATATGATTGCAGTGTCTTTAAAATGATTTTATTTGGTTTTGCCTGTGGCTTCAACCACATGGACAAATAAAAAATATCCTATGTTACTTCTAAAATCTCCAAGAATATATGTACAAAGATGCTTGTTGGCTGGTAAAGTAGACTTTGTGAGAAAGTGTAACAAACAAACAGACATTCACATTAATATAATAAGGATAGTACTCCTATATTGTAACATAAAAATAAAACCATTACATACCTAATTCCTCGTGCATGACAAAATCCAAATCTGCACATCTTGATGATATATCTTTAGTTTTGCCTTTCTCATCAACCACAGACAGAAATGAGTCTAAAGTTTGAAATTTAGTCTTTTTATTTTGATAAGCAGTCACTTTCATAGACCTTGATACTTCCAATTGTTTATCTTTAGCATTAACAATCTGGAACATAGACTGTGTAAGTTGTGGACTTCATTGATATATTTTAAAAAAGTATAATCAAATTGCATTCTTACCTTAACTTTTACTTGCCCAAGCACTTCGGTAGATCTATTGACCTTAGCATCATGGACGAAACATTCATTACGGCTACCCGGAGGCATCTGACCCGTAATAGCATACCGTAAACACTCAATGATTGTTGTTTTGCCACAACCATTTTGCCCGAGGATCAGAGTCAAAGGCTTTTCGAATGCAATTCTCTGCTCGTCGCATTCGTCGGGTCCAAAACTACGAATGCCCCTTACGGCTAAAGATTTTATACCAGCCATTTTAGTAATTTATAAAGAAGTAAGAACATAAGATTTTCTCTTTGAAACTATTATTATTGAAGTACACAAGTGATAAACTGAATTAATGCAGGATGCCGGTTTTAAAACGGCGGCATTTCACAGCATTTGCGGCTTGAGGAGGCTTGCTTTTGTGTAATTTGACATTGACAAATGACAAAACACAAAACAATTTTTTTTTTCTCTCTAATGGCATGCACTTTGTGCATAGCCAATGACAAACGGAGAAAACTTTATTTAAAGAACTTAGAATTTACGGAAACGATAGAATTTGGATTAAGGAATTCAGGACAAGTAGGTAAAAAATACATAAACTTAATTATTATACACAATATAATTTAGGAAAGTGGTACTATATCTCAATGTTATTTTGTAAAATAAAAACAGAAATAATTTTATAAATAGCATATGTTTTAATATACAATAAACAAAATATAGATGTAGGAAAAGGAATTTTATTTTCTACTAATGAATCCAGGAAACGGGAACGGTTATAATTTGGACAGGAGAAAAACAAATGATTGGCATCTGCCGTTTCACTACCACATATACACGAGGGACTACCAATGATATTTAGTCTTGCAAGATGAACTGGCAAACAAGTATGGCCCAGCCTTAATCTTGATATGATGCTTGAACACTTTTTGTTAAAGTTCATGTTAAAAAACCAAGGCTTTGCAACAATTTCAGATTGTAATTTATAAAAATGGGCCCCCTTTTGTTTACTATTATTATCCCAAGACAATTTCCAGGACTCCTCCAGATACGTTTTTGGTAGAGTCATTAAATCTGGATAATAAATTTTATACGGAACTAGGTCACCACAAATAGACGCATTCCTTGCCAATGAATCCGCCTTAACATTTCCGTCTATTCCACAATGGCTTGGAATCCAAGCAATCACTACAATGTAGTCGTTTTGAAAGTCAGATAAAAATTGTCTAATATCAAAAATAATAGGATGCTGTTGTTTCATTTTAAAAGGGTTCTTGTTGAGTGCCTGAATTGAACTTAATGAATCAGTGAACACTATTGATTTTTTAAGTTTAGCTAACTTTACTATACTGTAAAGCTTTTAAAATACCTAAACACTCCCCAGTGAAAACAGAACATTCAGGGGGAAGTTTAATTTTCTGTACTATGTTATATTGAGAGTGAAACGTACCTACACCGACATTACCATTTATTTCAAGTTTTGAGGCGTCTGTAAAAATATAATGAAAATCACTAAACTTTCTTTCAACAATACTTTTAAATTTTGCATTAGCTCTCAAAGCATCAGTTTTGTCAATCCCGATGTTAACAACATTTGGAGTAATAGTGAGGGTATTGAAAGGACTAGAAAATATAGGTAAATTACTAGATTGGTGTATAGGAGCAGAAAGAGATTTAAATAAAAAAAAACTTACAACTAAACACGGATTTCGTTTATGCATCCAATACGAGTCATTTGACACAAAGTAAGCAAGTTGGTGAAGCTTAGTCATAATGGGATGATCAGTAGTTTGAAGGCATCTAAAAAGGTATTTATCTGATAAGTATTGACGTCGTAAATGCAAAGGAGGATCACAGCATTCAACCTGCAAGGCATTTATCGGACTAGATTTCATGGCCCCACATATAAGTCTAAGACATTTACTTTGAATTCTATCTAGAGCTTTAAAACCTGACGCATGCCCAGGATCTAGGAGGAAAGTGCCATATTCTAAGATGCTCCGAATTAATGCATTATATCGTCGTATTACTGCAAAAACCGCTAATGTGCAAAAATCCCATTTTGAGAAAACTTGATTTGAATGTTTATGAATATTTTTTTGTATAAAGTCGCAGACTTGTGTGTACTTATTTTATAGCATACAAAGCTTCAATAATTGTTGTTTATGACTATTTTATTAAACATACAAAATGTTTTATAAATCATCGATAATAATGTGATCAAAAATATGATATCGCGTAATTCATGTCACTTAACTGGTTTTTGCAGTAAAATTGCATTATCGTATATATCATTAAGTAAAGTATCTACTGCTGTATTTTTACTTTATTTAGATTTATTTTATATACAAATTAACTGAAACCTCAAAATATATAAAAAGAAATCTTAAGTTTTTTAGATATGACGCTCCTTTTGGAAACATAATCGGTTTTATCTGTACGAAATACAAAAGAAACCTGATAAACGTAGCTTAATTTTTTTTTTGTTCTTTATAAGTTATAATTTTATAAAGTATATACACGGCATTGATTTTGTAAATTATTTTTTTTTATAGAAACAAATGTTAATTATTAAAATTAGTACGTTTATTATCAGAAACATTTTATAACATGGTATCAAACATACCAAAACCAGTTTAGATAGAGATAAAAAATGACATTATGGATAGTCATTTCTTCTGACTATTCCTCTTCATCACTAGGTTCCGATTCGGATAGTGTCGCATCTGGAACTCGATCAATAATATCATTTTCTACCCTCAGAGAGTAAAACTATCCGTAATATTCTTCAGCAATTATCCCTTTTTCACACATAATGATCAAATCCTTTTTTTTGCGGTTGAAATTTGCATTGGTTTGTTATAAAGCTTTTCTAAATTAGGGAAACTAAACCCATTCTCAGGGGTTGGAGGGGGTTCCACAGAATTAGAGTTCAAAATGCCGCGTCTCTTAAAGGTTCTTGTACTATATCTACCAGTAGATTGCGGGGTGACCTTACGGGATGTTTGAATATCTTTAACATCGAAGTTTAAATAGTGTTCTGAAACATCGTAATTAAAAAATACTCTGTTTTCGCCTTTCATAAATTTCATTTTCTTTATCTTGAGCCAATTTACTCTGTTACCATTACAGTCTTTTGTTTTGTTTTTTATAATAGTTTGGGATAGATGTTTTAAGTTGTAAAATTCATGGTATTTAAATTCTTTCACATGGTATGGAGCTTTCTTAACATTATTTTTGCCAACTTTGTATACACCTATATATGACCTTGCGGAGCCACCACCGTTAAGTACCGCCGAAGTAAGAAATTAGACATTACTTGCGCTATCGCTCGTACCTTGTGGCGTGCCCTTATCACAGGCTTTGTAACTGTCTCACTTTATCGTTTCCGTAAAAAAAGGGATGGATGTGCACTCCACACAAATCACACTAGCGCTCGAGCGCAAATCAGTTCGTTACCCAGCGTTCCAAGCAATACCTTTGTTTTCCGTGCTTCCGAATTCTTTTTTCTTATACTACGTTGACATGGCTTTTTTTTTGGACTCTGATTTGCTTCTTGACTTGACTGTGTATGATAATCTTAACGACGAATTAGCGCTCTTTCGGACACCGATTTAGTGTTGCGTTGCGTTGCGGTTTAATGATGGCAACTCACCAGTACTTGCCTAGTGAATACGCTGACATGCACCTGATTTATGGAAAAACGAGGTCCGTTTCAAATCGAGGCAACGTTTCATACAATGCAAGATTGGCATCAAGATTGTATTCGCAATGATATCCAAATCGTCATCCAACGACACATGAAGTAATTTTAAGAGTTGTCAACGCTTATCGAGAGGGCAGGCTACCCGGAGCAATGGTCAAGCAGGGAGACCTCGAACTGTGGACGATAATGTAGTGTTAGAAGAAGTACGAGTGGAGCCAGGGACCTCTCTGCGAATAGTAGAGTTAAGATTGTCATACACAGTCAAGTCAAGAAGCAAATCAGAGTCCAAAAAAATGCCTAGTCAACGTAGTATAAGAAAAAAGAATAAAATTCGGAAGCACGGAAAACACAGGTATCGCTTGGAACGCTGGGTAACGAACTGATTTGCGCTCGAGCGCTAGTGCGATTTGTGTGGAGTGCACATCCATCCCTTTTTTTACGGAAACGATAAAGTGAGACAGTTACAAAACCTCTGATAAGGGCAAGCCACGATGCACGAGCGATAGCGCAAGTAATGTCTAATTTCTTATTTCAGCGGTACTTAACGGTGACGGTTTGCGGCATCAGTAAAGTGACAAAAATGCTTCATGTTCTTGTAGTAAGATAAATGTATTATACCATTTCTAAATCTGCATAAAATCCTCAATTTAGTAGCTTTATTTGTTTTTTTCATTTCTACTAAAATTTTTTCACCACAGGTACTTAAAGTTCAAACTTCTGTTTTTTCTGACAACTGAAATCAAGATTAATGAAGTGTTTTTTCACAAATTCACTTATTTACTAACCAAATAACACTAAGGACTACTAGAATAACTATTACCTAATTTTAATACCGTCAAAAACTATTATTAAGATGGTGCCAATCCGGTGCAGTAAGAAAAAAGTTAAAGAAAAGGGAAAATTCTCGATTTTTATTATTTCGGCAATAACTCGAAAACGGCGCCAAAACCCAATCGGCTCGACAGAAACACACTCGATCACTTATGATATTATACCAGTTACGTAGTTTAACAATAACACTAGCATTCAACTTTGAGAGATTGTTATACTTATAAAAACAAAAAAATATTTTTACTGTAAACCAAATATTTTGTAAAAAATAACCTAAAAATAAAAACACTTTGATATAGGTACTTATGATTCATATCCTGGTTTCCTGTTACCATTCTAACAAGTCGTCTGCTTCTTACACTCATTTTGTTTAATTATTCCAAATATCTAACATAAATGAACAATAAATTCTAATTTATCAAAAATAAACTCCTTCACATCAAACGCAAATCGAGGCGCGTGAGTCACGACAGAATGAAGTTAGGCACAGAATGATCAGCGTGAAGCTCGAACGCGCACTTAGACGGTTTTAGCTGTACCTATATAGTTTCTCTTCTATAGAAATAAGCTACAGGTAAAAACAATAAAGTTATTATGTAATTTATTGGATGTACTAATGTTAGTGTGATTAACACGTATACGGTCTGGAAAAAAGTTTTAAAGATGATTGACAGTTTTTATCTGGATAAAAATCAAATAGTTAAAGAACTATGACCTATTGCAAATACCAGTTATTGGGGCATAGGAAGTTATTTTCAGAACAAAATTTGTTATTATTAACTAAAATTTCAATGCAAAAAAATGCTATGTACCAATGAGTGGTTTTTCATGGAGACAAATCATAAATCAAAAAATAATCATCGATATTTCAGTTTTTTCTTGTGTATTGTATGAAAAATTGAGCACTAAGTAACTATACACAAAATCTATCTTTGTAATGGATACTACTAGAGAAAAATGGGTTTTACTAGTATGTAAAGCATAAAAAACTAATTCTAAAACTGTAATAAAAACAATTTCAAGAAAATGTCACATTAGTGGTTTTTGCAGTAATACGACGATATATCAATTTTAGATAAAAAGGATGGGCACCCCACCATATACCGGCTAGGCATCTAATAATATTAATATTTTTTTCACATTTATTTACAACAAAATTACAATGTAGAACTCCAGCAAGTTTCTCGTCTAAGATAACACCTAAAAATTTGTGATGACTATTTTGTGGAATAATGGTATTGTCAAAAAGTACTTGGACTTGAGGGGTCCTACGCATTCGATGAAAAAGAACTGAGGAGCTTTTTGATGGTGATAAATCTAGGCCATGATCATCAAGCCATTTCTTAAGAAAGAACAGGGATTCTGTTAATTTTGCCTTTGCAAGATCAATATTATTTCCTTTTGACAACATTGGCAACCAGTTTTTTGGTTTCCCGCGTTTTTTCGGACTTTTTTGTTGCATTGCTTACATATTTTATGCAGTCGGGTACGTTTTAAAGATCTTTTTACAGATTGGTCAGTGTCCATACTTGACTCATCATAATCAATAGTTATGAAACTACTTGGTTGCGGCACTGAACATAAAGGTTTTTCATTCCCGCCTCCTGGGTCGGGTGGCCGATTAAATATTTATAAAAAACTAAAAATAAACTTACCAACTATTGAAGAAAGAACAAAACTAAACTAAATAAACTACTAATTATCTAAATATATACAGTTTCACCCTGCTCTGAAATACCAATAAATTAATTAAAATAATAAGCTCAAAAAAAACACAACCGCACGCGATCAAATTTCCCGCCGTTTTTTTTTCCACAAAACAATTAATGACAATCAATCATTTGGACGGTTCCACTTTACAGACACATTATTTATTTCTCAAAACGCGTTTTCCTTCCTAGAAAATCTAAAATATTGAAATTGTGAAATCCACAATCAGATTTTAGCAAAGGCAACGCATCCGGTTTTTGGGATCCTGAAAAATTGCAGGAGGCGAGCGCGTCCAGCTCACGCGTCTAGCAGCGTGTTCCTTTAAACGCTATTTTTGCTCAAGATGCTCCGCGGAGTACGTAACGCCGGCTTCTCACTATTCGCGAAGTTGAACGAAGTTAGACGAATAGGATAGTGTAGAGATGCACTTCAGCTTACCTCGTCAAACTTTATTTCGCCTCGGGTGACTTCCATTTGTTGTCGGTTTTTGGTACCGATTCAAAGGGCCCGATGTTGCACGAGTAGTGTAGTGTCGCACTTCGAACTGTTGCCAAAGTATTTCGAGTACTTCGCCGGGGAACTCCGCGAGTAGTGTAGTGTCGTACTTCGGAATGTTGCCAAAGTAACACGAATAATTCGCCGAGGAATTTCGCGAGTAGTGTAGAGGAAGCTTAAGAATATTATTAGCATAAATCTAGCAGTCTCCGCGCAATATACGAACAAACGATTTCTGAACGTCAAAAAATCGTATTACTTAAATTTTTTAATAACTATTTTTTTTAATTACTTGATCTCTTTTCACCATTTTTTAGTAACTCGTTATATGTATTTTTCAATAAAACACATTTTATAGTTATTACACCAGTACAGAGGAAGATTATTGAAATTCAAAAACACTCTCAAAAATCTCACTCTCCTTTGAACGTCACGTTTATATTTTATCGAATAAATAACAATTGGCAATATTATTGTTTCCCGTTTTTTCGCCAAAGTATAATTGCTGTAACTGCTACAAAACCATGTTTAAATGGAAACTAAAAGTGTAGTACTAATCGTAGTAGAAGAAAAAATAAATCACAAATTGTATCAAATGTAAAGTTCCCAGAAGATGTTTTGAAATTTATAAACATTTTTACAAACTGTTGTTTCTTTAGCGTAATATTGGCAATTAAGAAATCTTCGATCTCCGATTGTTTGTAGCAAACTTTACTGCTAGTGGAACGACAGATGTTAAAATTTGACATTTCTATTTTTCTCATAAATTATAATTTTATTTTAAATTATCGGAACGAGAACATTAGAGAAGAAATAACTGCTCTATAATAACCTAAAAATAACAAAGATCAGTGAAAGCTGTCAAATCCAAGTAAAAGTAAAAATTACATTTTGCATAGCCCCTTATCTGTTGACTTGGGGAGCTGGGAAAAAATATGCAAAATGGCGTGATCAATGATCATATTTTGCTTTTTTACCAATTTTTTACTGCTAACTTGAGCTGCGTGTGGAACAAGGGTGAAAATACGTTATTTTCGTTTATTCTTAGCAACTGGAACACACACTAGTTCTTTCCTAAGTCATAGACTATAGACTAAACATGGTTATTTTGGCATTTCCAGCCGTTTTTTATTACTCTGATCTGTGGTATTTGGCAAATAATTGGAATTGGCAACCCAGAATTATATGTCGGCCGTCATTTTATTTGTGTATTGTGTTTATTGAGTTTGTAGTTTAAAATCATCAATTAATTGTGAATAAACTGGATTTTTGTCATATTTTTCGCATATTGACCTTAACATTTATATAACAATACGATACGCACGTTTTTATCATAATTCGGTGACACATTTATGTATGTATTTTACGCTATTTGTTGTTCGATTTATTGTTTCTATTGATAGAGATTAAATTGTTATGAGTAATTTCTATCTTTAAGAAAAGGTAATCGGATTATTTAGTTATGTCTCTCTCCAATACTTCTGTCTTAATTTTGCTTGTGGAAATTCTTCCTATAATTTTCTTCACATTGGCACTTAAAATTGGGTCTATGTTGATGTTAATTAAATTTCTATCATAGATAAAACTTTATTCTTACAATGTTGTATTTAATAACATTAAGAATATGTATGTTGAAATGTATTATAATCAAAGTTTACTTGCAAAAGCAGAATTTGGTACTACTGATGTCCTTCAACTGAGATGATTCATAAATTGTTGAAGAATTATAATCAGTATGTCAATGCTAAATATTTTTACTGTATTAGTATAAATATTATGTTTTTGATGTTCTCCAGGTAAGCAGGATGGCATCCACAACGATGATAGAAACTGTTACTATTACGAGACCACTAAAGGTAAGTTTTACTTAATATCATGTACGCTGTTTAGACACTATTGAAGTCAACCAAATTAATGTGTTATTATTGTGTTTTTTAATTTCATGGTGAATTGGTATCATTGAAATTGTTAGCACTAGCATGATTTATGTTCTCAAAGATTAAATTGAATCTGTACATTGAACATAATATAATTAGAAACAAGTAATTAAACTTACATATGGGGTTGAAACTTAATTATTTGATTAATATTATAATGTTTGTTTTTTTCTCATAGCTTATAAGCATAGCATAGATTTATTAAGGTAACCCAAATGGTCAAGATCGATGCATAATCATGTACATTTTTAATATGAACATAATAAGAGTGGCTTTGCCTTAAATAAAGAAACTGACTTACAATAGATATGGTAACAATCTGAGGTAGTGTGTTTACTTGGACTGTTGTTGTTTTTTTTATTAATATGATGTATTTATAAACAATAGAACAATATTTTTCTATATAGTGCTCACCTTCCTCCATATTATAATCTTTAGCTGTCCCAATTTTTATACTTCTCAATTTGCACAATTCTTGCAAAACTGTACATAAAAGTATGATTTGTTTTGTTAAAACCACAACACTTTTGAGTGTTAAAATTGCAATAAAGTTTAATTCTATAATGGGCTGTAGTTCTGTTGGAAAATTATTTATTGGTAAATTAATGATTGCAAGTGAAAACCAATTTTGTATTGATTTATAACTTGATGAAATCAACAACAAGTTGGATAGAAAACAAAAAAAATGCAATATGATAATTATTAAAACAGGACTCAGGAGGCATACTTTTAAAGTTTCATAGATAAATTACATATTTTGTTTTTTTTTTAAAGAACCGTTTTGCGTAAAATTATTCAATCTTCTATTATATAAAATTCTGCTGGTACAGTGTTAGTTATCATACTCCTCTGAAACTGCTTGACCGATTTTTATGAAATTTTATATACATTCAGTAGGTCTGAGATAAGCTACTATCTTTTTTTCATACCCCTAAGTGATAAGGGTTATCTACCCCTATCTTAAAAAAAAAAAAGTTTATAATGTGGTATTAAAAATACATTGTACAACCCTAAATTTTCATTCTTCTATCACCAACCCCTTTTCCCATTTTGTAATAGTTGCTTTAGTAATTTTCCACATGCGGGTTCTGCCTTGCGGGTTCCGGGTTCCGCGATGTAATTGGATTTCATCACAAACTGTTTATATGCTCAACGAAGTGGGCACGGCTCAGCTAGTTATTTATATCATTTGAACAATAAGTACCATGGCGAACTTAACTTACCCTTAAAGTACTTGTCTGTACATAATATATTATGCTGATGTCAGTAAAATATCTATTCAACTATTGCTACTCGGCAAATCCTTTTAATTCAATTTATACCTGGCGTCGCGAGGCTCGCTAATAACACGGAATACTAACAAGTGCAAAGACCCAGTATTGGATTATCGAGACGTTTTAGCGCGTTAGTAGAGGAGTGTGTCGAGATGCAAACACACGGAGACCTTGCCGAGAGCTCCCTGTGGCAGCCGGGCGAGCTCGCGCGCCGCATGCTGGGGGAGCGGCCCTCGCCCGTGCCGCCCACGCGGGAGCTGTGGCCGCCGCCGCGCGACCAGCTCAGCATCAGCACGCTGCACCTGGCCTACCGGGACTCCCGGGACGAGCTCTACCCGCCGCGCGCCTCCACGCTGCCACCCCAACCGTACTCCCCCACGACGATACCCATCGACTCCCCCATCCCCCTCGAGTACGACTATAATAGACCCCGCCTGTGCTCGATCGGCACCAATACCGATCCGCCGCTGACTTTCGCTAAAAAAATAAAACGACTCTTCAAGAGGGACAGGAGAGAGTACACCACGCACGCTCCGCCGGCGATGCAGCTGACTATAATACGGGGCAGCGAGGCGACGAACTTCGAACGGGAGACCGAGACTCCGGCGCGGCGGGCGCTCAACGGCATCAGGAGGGCGGTCTCCAACGCCAAGTGTAGGATAGCCCCCGGCTCCGAACCCGCGGGCAGCCCCAAGATAGTGTACGAAATCCCCAAGCCCGGCGACCGAATGTTCTCCGCGTTCGGCAAGCGCGAGCCGCGAACTTGCTGCTCGCTGCCGTCCCGGGCGGCGCTGTCGAGGAAGATAGATGCCGTCCGATATGTCTGCCGGCAGCGGCCGCGGAGCCCGGCGCACCATCGCCCCCGGCCCCTGCAGATCACTCAGGTGTGACGACGCCGCATGCCACGTTGGACTCGATCACGGAACGCCCCAGGCTAGCCGTAGCGCTACGTTCCCTCTATTGTTATCGTAGAGCATTGGAAGTTAAGTAGAGTTTTGGCTAATAAAAGGGTCTCGGCGCGGCGCGTATCGTCGCGGGCGGGCGGTGACGCGGCGAGGGCGGGCGGCAGTCTCGCGTCAGGCGCCGCCGAGCCCGGTCCCGCCCGCCCTACGCTACGTACAAATAAACTCACCCCGCGTACGGAACCATCGCACCTAATTCACCAAAACCTTCTCGTTTGATCGACTGAACCCCGCGCGTGTGTGTTTCGTTTTATAAAAACGTTGGAAGGTGATAAAAACAAACATCTTCTAGGCGGCGCAATTCAATGCGCATAGCTCGAAGGCTCTGTCAAAAAATTGGAATAATACCCACACAGTATTGCTCATTACATTTTAGTAGTTGTATATCGTCAATACACTGTTAGCTGCACACCCCGTGCACACCCCGTGCACACCCCGTGGCCATTTGCATAGAAAACTCCCAAGTTTATTATTCCACACAGTTTGGCCTAATTTTTTGTGCTAATTTGCGTGACATAGATTTCTACGGATGGAGGCACTTTAATTGTAATGTAACATTCAATATTTAAAGCACGACAGTCCCATATTTTGATTATTAACAAACGAATTACGAAGCATTTCCTTTTATGTTCTTAACTTGTCATTAATTATTATTTTTTCTTTTAATTGTCAATGAATAAAATTGCAAATATTTTGGATTATTTCTGGTGCGTTTTTATAGTAACAAATGTACAGTAGTTTATTTACGTAGATTTAATATAAATAAACTATAATTGGGAAATCACGTTGTTTTTTTGTTTACAATGAGCCACGAATGTGTTTACATTAGAACGTTCCATAAATATACATATTCTGATTCTAACATTAACCAAACAAATAGGTATTGATTTGTTACAAATATGATTTATAAATAGTAGCTTTTATTTCAACTTATGCCCTAACCAAGGTCCTTAACTTCTTCTTGTAAGCGTCAGATAGCTTATCTTTCTATGGGATATTTGTCGCCACTCACTTTATATACAACCTGTAACAGAAGTGAAAATGAAGATAAAATATGAATGACAAAGACAAGACATGCAAATAAGCTATAAACTTGTTTTTTACTGCAACAGGTCCTTATATTAATAAACAGCTTTTATTTTAATAGCAATTGGCTTATTTATTTAAATTAGCAATAATCAATGTTAAACCCTTAATGAATTGGAGGAGGTCGTTCCTAATTTGAAGCCACGGAGATTTGAACGTCTAATAACTCTAATAATTAAAAACGTACCTACTTACGGACGTACTTTTTAGTAGTTACATGCCGAAAATTATTTAAATGGAAATAAATTAGGCGTACAATATAAAAAAAATCAACTAGCAGTCGCTTGTTGTGTTTTTTTTTTCATTAACTTTAAGTATTTCTATGTATTACTAAAAAGTTACTACCTGCACACATTCCTCCACATAAACTTATCTGTGCTAATTTTACTATATAATACTTCTCCATTTAGACAATTCTCGTAAAAACGTACTCGAAGTTTTGGCTTCGTGTATAATTAATATAACGAAATGCAAATAAGGGTTATTCAAACTGATTTGTTCCAAAAGAGATCTCCCAAAGCATGCAGTATTAAGGTAGAGATCGTTTATTCAGCTAGTTTCATCATTAATACCGGATGAAATAAGACATCCTGTTATATATTTGTAGGACATGCTTTTAAGCACTATAAATTTTCTACAACTAAAATAGATCTCATATTCTTCGTTATTAAGGGGCTCCACTTCTCCCCTCTCAGTAATAAATGTTTCACATAGTACGTATGAGCTATATAACAACAGACAAGGACAAATATTATGAAATAATGTAATACATTATGTAGCTTATTCAGTGTGTTTATACTGCATAAATTCTTGATCGATTGTTTGATTAGTATGGGGCTAAACATTATATTATACATGCTATAATAATAATTAGTGATAATACTTTAGGGTGTGTATGGATATGTAGAGTTTACTGTGAGAGTACCAGCACTGTAAGAGGGACTTTAAAATTATTGTATGGGAATATTTATGATATTGGGACATTTCTCATACAAACATGAAAGTCAAAATTAAGTCTTTCAGCGCTGGTACTTTTACAGTATACCTATACTCTACATACACACCATAAAGTATTATCAATCACTTATTTTGTGTATTGTACGTTGTACGTATGTTTACACCAGTTTCACTTGAAAACTGAAAAGTCAAATGTAATGAGTATTTCGTAAGTCCGTACTTAAATCATAATAATATGTGCATTGTACCTACTATGTGGGATCTGGGAAAAGTAGAGCGCTCGAGCTTTCACTCTCTCGACATTTTGTTGCGTTCCTCGTTATTGTAAAAGTCATCGAGCATTCTCGTATGACTAATGACTGTGCTAATCGCGAGCTCACATTTGTGTAAAGTATTTAATACAAAACCTGCCAGTGGGAGTAGGACTCGCGCATCGAGGGTTCCGTACAAACCAGTTCACATATAATTTTAAATATTTCAGCTTAAATTTTTATGGACCTGAGTAGATATTAGATGAGCTTCAAAACAGACAGACAGACGGAGAACAAAGGGTTTCGTTTTTTCCTTTTTAGGTAGGCACGGTAAGTAAAAGAAAGAAATGTAGAGACATCAAGGCAAGGGTATTTAAATTTATTTCAAAGAGTTATTATGAAAACTGTGCATAGTGATGAGCAGTTCAGCCAATATTTTACTAAATAATCGTATATTGGTCGAAATTTGGAATAGTCTTAATTTGACTCTCCTAGTTCTATTAAAAAAACGATGCGGCACAAACAACGTTTGCTACAAAACAAACCCGATTAAAGTGTTGCCAGTAATGACGTGACGTGGGTTTGACACGATCATTATTCCGTTGGGTAGAAAAATATTCCCAATAAATATAAAAATGGGAAATATTTTAAATTGAATATCGAAGTGACCCAAAAAGAAGTAAGCGTCCCAGTTTCCCTCTTGTTTTTGCAACGACTAAAACAATAAAAGGAAGTCCGAAAAGTCGATCCAAATAAATCCGTTTCAAATATATTTAATTAAAGCGCCAATATTATACCGTACAAGGACTTTGCGGACATTAGTCTGAATTTACGTGTTAATTATTATATATAGCTATGAAATGTCTCATACTATAAAACTACTGATTAAAATACCAAACTCTACATTTTTATCTTGTATTCCTTTGCTTATTATGAATATTAGTTTTCGTTCCAAATGGCAAAAGCATAAATTCGCTAGCCGGTGAGCGGGGCGCGAATATTTTAAAAGTGGGTCATAATTTTTCATAATAATTTCTAGATTCATGAAACGCCCAAGTCCTTCATATTAATTCTCGCATAAATAAGTACAGTTATTTAGATACTTTTCAGTTACGAAGGTCGCATTGCATAATGCAATGAACAAGGGAGGATTTGATGGCTTAAGTAACGTGTAACGGCTAAACGTTTATGTACAAGTTACATATATTATATGACCTGGCGACGTAGTTAACTGCAGTTTTGCATAATGTTGCTACTTGCTAGTCCCCAACTCTCTACCATGTCGCAAAAAGTTACAAAACTTTCCCACCCTATGAAATCTATGTCAGTTTTATACAACCTAGAACTTAGTTTAAAGTTAAAATCAGACACCCATTTCAAAGTTACAATACCAATTGAGAAATTTATAAAGAATTCACTGTTACCTATTTAATAGTGCCAAAAGTGAGTAAAAAGTTGTGTCAAAGTGTTATGTGCTAGTGGGGGTAGTTGCATGCGGTGAGTGCGGGTAGTCGTCGTGTCGCGCATGCCGGGGCGCGCGGGGAACGGGGGCGGGCGCTCGCTCCCGCGCGCCCCGCCGGTGCTGCCGCCGCCGCCGCAGTTCGCCGAGCCCCACGACATGCCCGCTAATCAGATCGCACAGGTATACCTCACAGGCGAAGGCTGGTTCTACTTCAGAGGCTTCCTAATGTATAGCGATTTGGATAAGGGTCTCGATAAGGTAATGAAGCCGATAGGAACCAAATGCCTATATATGATACCTCATGCTCATCGCCTCTAGTGACGGGGCGTAGATACTATTATCAAAACATACCGTATGGTCGTTCACGGGTTGAGGGCGCGGCCCGTAGGATTAGCAACAGCGAGTCTGAATATATATTGTTCCGGAGCTCTGATACTGTTATCAGGCATTCTGCAAGAATATCGGCTCTACATGCAATATCTCAAATTCTGAAACCTGTCGTCTTCAGCAACTTCACATCCATTGCAGAACATGGAACTCCCTGGTCTGCAGTCAAATAAGCTGTTTATCAGTTCAACGAACACATTAATTATTATTATAGAAGCTACAAAAAACTGTGATAAACTACGCATTTGGCTCTACATACTATTAGACCACAGTTGGGAAAGCAGATTATATGCTCTTCTATTTTTTTCTCTACAAAATAAAGGCTCCAGTCGCTATTACTTAGTAGCTGCGTATAGCTTGTAGCGTCAGATGTAGTTGTCAGGAGACACTAAATGTATAGTTAATAGAAGAGAACTAACTTTAGAATGTATAGGGGAAGAGCACGTTCTTCAAATTTTCTTAGAACTCGCGAACTCGCGTATATTTAGTATACTAATCACCAATAAGTCTAATAATAAACACAGGCCGGATGACCCTTCTCACCTCATTTAAAAATACATCCCATTCGCTAGAGTTTACAAATTAACCCTTAATCTTTATGAATCTCGAACATGTCGCACTTACTACCCCAAACACTTACAATAATTGTGCTTTAATAAAATGGAACTATTAATCAAAATTCCAGTCACGTCAGCCTTCTAATGATGGCACATATTCCTATATTTCCGGCAATCAAATGAATAAGTTAATGTGCGAAAACTTTATTAAACGTAATCTAACGAAGTTTCTGTCGATGACGTCAAAATATAACTTCACTAACAAAAATGTATTGCTTTTTGTTCTTTTGCTTTTATAAAACGAAATTCCCTTCTCTCGTAAAGGGTAGTTGTTATGTTTGTTTTTAAACGATGATAGATTGAAAAAGTCTGTTGTTCTCCTTCCCGTTTACCCCATTGATTATACCGAGCTCTGTATAATTATGTATTCAGAAAACGGCAAAAATACGCGATCGCCGACGAAAAAGTTTCGAACAGATTCATAAAAGTTTGCCGTTCGTTCCATTCTGTCGGTGCTTCGGCTTTCTTCATTTCGAACTACAAAGGAGTGAAGTTTATTCCGCCCGGAGAAACGGGCGATGAAAACCTTAATTTATTTCAACTGTGTTTGGATTGCAGTAGTTTTCGAAAGTGTAGATAACATTTGAGGGTAGTTTAGGAATATTTTATTTACTTTGAAATGGCAAAAGCGTGTTGTTGGTCCAAAATACGGACGGAGTTTCGGTCGTATTAATAGATCTACTAGTGACTCGAGGAACTCTTTACTTATCCTCGTAGCTAAAATATTGAAATTACCGTAAAACAGAACTCCGAAGATAGTAAATCGTCGCTTTATCTTCACAACCTCGTATCTATGTATAAAACTACAACTCTTCAGTAAAGTAAAAAAACTTAATAAATTTAGATCTGACTGAATATGACATGAATATTTTTTTCATGAGGTTCAGATAAGTATTACTTATATGTAGCTTTTTAACTGACCTAAAGTATATAAAAATTAAGTTTTATAGTATCGAGAAAACATTGCTTTTCAGATTCGAGATTCAGATTTGTTTTTAGATACGAGGTTGAGGAGGTAAAGTGAAGAAATATTCTTGTTCAAGTAAGCAGAGTTTCCGAGAAAAGAACTACAAAATAAACTTCTCGGGAAAAATAAAATAGGTAATAAGTGTTAAATTATTTCCTATTTTAAATTGGTGACAACAATTTAATCATCGGAAACTCTGTTTGGCTCATGAATATTCAACACGTGACGTTTTTAACACGTGTTCCGTGAGATCGATTTAAATGAATCGGATCCGACATAAAACATTTCCGCTCCTCTGATTCACGTCGAATATTGTTGAACCGACGACCTCGTTGGACGCTGATTGGTTTAATTGTTGGGTTTATCAAGTAGGTGTTTGTACCCGGCTATTGTCGTATCACAGATTACACTCTATTTGTATGCCTATTTCTAAAGGGAGTAGTTGTCGGAGCACCTGGAACTTGAATTACGACAAGTCATAATATAAACATTTCCTTTGTATGTTCTACTAATTTCTAAAAATGGAATGGCATTTAGAGCGTGTTATTATCACGAGAGTGCTAAAATAATTATATCCAGAACAGGAGTGACTTTCGTACCAGAATTCAGAATGTCGTAACAAAAACTAAATAAAAAAAACCCGACTTAACGTGTAACATTCCTATCATACCTAACAAACGATCTGATGACCTTGAAGACCTTAACCGATTTCTACCAAACATAGCTAAGAAGTAAGAACAGCCTCGACTGATCTACCTTCAAATAAAAAAACCGCATTAAAATCGGATCATCCGTTTGGGAGCTACGATGCCACAGACAGACATACACATGTGCACAGACACGTCAAAGTTATAACACCCCGTCGTTTTTGCGTCGGGGGTTAAAAAAGGATACTGTACGTCCCATGCGTACTCGTAACCAATCGGAAAATTCGATCAAGCCAATACAGCCATCGAGGCGAGAACGAGTGTTTTTGACACTCGTGGATAATATCGGCGGTGGACACTGCATGGTAATGACACTCCAACAGCTGATGGCAGCGGGGCCCGACCGCGTCGTGGATCGATGAGCCACCCCCTCCCCCTTCTGCACACCTCGCGCCACCCCTCTAGACGCCTGTACCTCTCACTTTCACGTTTTTCTTACCCCCGTTTTAGGGTGGTGTCATACGGGCGTTGCGTATGCGTTGCGTTAGCAATGCGTCCACTGTGAGTTGCGCTATAGCCTCTATTGTTCTATAACTTTATCTTTACAAAATATATAAAAATAAAGCCTCTTCCATAACTTCCGTTGTATGATCGCTTAGATTTTGCGCAATGGATCATAATTAATAAAGCTGTTTTCAGCAATATTTAGTGAGATTTTTGAGAAAAGCATTATAATTTTGTATAATTAATACACTAACGTTAGGCTACTTTTTATTTAAATTCATAGGATTCCGTGTAGGATCTTTCAGATTACATACACTATGCGCTAAAACAGACTTCGAGGTGGGCGCAACGCACACACACTGTGCTACGCTCAAAGAGAGTGACAGCGCATTTAGCAACAGGAGTCATATTTATTCCGCCATTGTTGTGCAAAGCTGCATTTATATTGTTACGGAGCTCTGATAATGTTATCAGGCATTCTGCAAGAATATCGGCTCTACATGCAATATCTCAAATTCTGAAACATTCATTAGCTGTTTATCAGTTCGACGAACACATTAATTATTATAGAAGCTACGAAAATAACTGTGATAAACTACGCATTTGGCTCTAGGTACATAATATATAACACAGTTGGGAAAGCAATATAATATCCTCTTTTTTTCTTATTTATTACTTAGTAGTTGCATATAGATTGTAGCGTCAGACGTAGTTGTCAGGAGACAGAAAATGTAGAGTTAATAGAAGAGAACTTACTTCAGAATGTATATGGCAAGAGCACGTTCTTTAAATTTTCTTAGAACTCGCGAACGAGCGTATATTTAGTATACTATATTACCAATAAGTCTAATAATAAACACAAGCCGGAAGACCCTTCTCACCTCATTTAAAAATACATCCCATTCGCTAGGGTTTACAAATTAACCCTAATCTTTATGTCATGTCGCACTTACTACCCCAAACACTTACAATAATTATTGTGCTTCAGTAAAAAGGAACTATTAATCAAAATTAATCAAAAGCTGCGGCGTTGGAGTTTGCTACGTATAACGTAGCGCACCCCGCCCGTGTGGCATGTCCCTTATGTCGCGTAGCTCCTTTAATGCCTCCACTTTTGCACGTCGCGCGGTTGATGGACGAGGCAGCGACGACGTAATGCATCAGACGAGTAGACGACAGACGCGATAATTGTCTTTTATGCTCTTCGGTAGGGGTTTTGCCTTTGTGTCTCACGCGATACTCGTCATTGTAAACGTTTTCCCATCGGAATGAAAGTTGCACTGGGTGCATACTGCATACTGCGTAATTTTTAATAGCAACTTATATTTTTAAGGTTTTTTTAATTGCTTTTAAATTCATATTGAAATAATTATAAACAATTGGGTGAGGGAACTGATTATGAATTTTAGCTAAGACCAGTCCCTATCACGTCAGTTTTCAAACATAAAAACTAGATCAAAATGGGATCATCCGTTTGAGTGCTATGATCCCACAGACACACACGTCAAACTTATAACACCGTATGTTTTCGTAGGGGGTTAAAAATTAGAATACTTTTACCTAACATAAGTTTAAATTGGTGTTTATCAGTAGGTAGCACCCATTTGGACACCAAAGTGTATTAATAGTGTCATTGGTAACTTGAGTACAGTTTTCCGTTTATTTCCCACAGCCGTCAACTTTCGAGTCACTTCTCTGACACAACCTCTAATTGTTGCTCTCGAGTTTAATTGTTTATGACCCGAGTAAGAAAATTTCAAATATTATTTTTATTTGTTCAGCAGTTGGACTATTTTCATGTTATTAGTATTGGCATGCCAATAACACAATGCCAATAATAAGGTATCGCTGAGTGTATGCCTCTAATGTGATGCACCGTCTCTACGATGTCGCGTCTTCCTCCTATTTTTAACCCCAAACTAATGCAGGGGGTTGTTATAAAATTGCCGTGTCTGTCTGGGTATGTGTCTGTCCGTAGCATCGAACACAAACAGATGAATCGATTTCGATCTCGTGTTTTTGTTTTAACGCGGACGTGATTGAGAGTTCATAGCTATACATTATTATACATCGTCATCAGTTCGGCCACAGTCTAGTCATTCTGGGGTCTCTAAAAATTCTTAGCGTGATAATCACGTCAATGTAGAATAGGCCATTAAACACAGTACATTACACTCAAGTCTAGGTTTCTGTGTTAAATTTTGAATAATCTGTGTCCTCGTCCGCTGCAGGTGATAGCCCTTATCTGCGGGCTGCTGGTGGTGATCCTGATGGTGCTGGGTCTGGCGTCGGCGGACTGGCTGATGGCGGCGGGCTGGCGACAGGGGCTGTTCATGCACTGCATCGACCCCGACGCGCCCACGCCGCTGCCCTTCGATATCACCGCGCAGCCGGGCTGCTATGCCGCCCGACCCGCGCCCTATATCAAGTGAGTAACCAGGATAATCTAGATGGCGAAACATTGTAAAAGGTATCTAAGAGGAAACACGAGGCCGTTTTTCCTTACAAACGTAGACCCCTGTTTCCTCTCTGTATATTGCCGGTAGAGTAACAATTGTTCTCCTTGATTTCTATGTATACTATTAGCATTTCCCTATTCTTCAACGTCGTTGTTTCAGCTATGACTTCCATTCAGCCCCCAAAGTAGTAAGAAGTAGTTGCTTATACTCGCCGCGCTTAGCAGCCAGATTGGCGAGCTCAGTTTTAGGGCAATGTCCTCGGAAACGCTGCTGTCCATTAGTGATGAGCAAAGCAAGACCAGGACCAAGGCTTGTACAGTCTTGGTCTTGGTCTTGCTTATTCAGTCTTGGTCTTGGTCTTGCTCAAATTCGTCTAGTCTTGGTCTTGGTCTCGGCCTTGGTCTTGCTCACTCGGTCTTGGTCTTGCTGAAATACGTTTAGTCTCGGTTTTGGTCTTGGTCTTGGAATAAAGTCATAACAAACATTTTTCAACAAACTTTTTCAATATTGCATTTTTTATTCACAAAAATTTCTAAATACAAAATCACTGTCTATAAATTAAAAACAAATTAGTTAAAACTTTATTGCTTATTGTTATCTAATCATAAATTATAAATAGATATGTAGTTTTAAATTAATTATTAACTATTAAAGTACTATATTTTATTGCAGTTATAAAATATTATAATTACATTACATTAGCTTTTGATTAACTTATAATGGTTTATTTTTCGGTTGAGTCTTGCGTATTTGGTCTTGGTCTTGCATAATCGGTCTTGGTATTGGTCTTGATCTTGCTTTTTTGCAAGACCAAGCCCAATGTTACTCATCACTACTGTCCATTTCCGGATATATGTATGTTCCCTCTGTCGCATTATACGAAACCCACGGGAAAGATAGTTGATGGGGTGATATTCTTATTCCGGCATCCCACGGAGCGAGAGCATTTAGTTTGAAGAAACATTGTTTAAGCCATTTAAGGACTCTTGATTGCAAGACTGAGATCTTAGTCTCTTTTCCGTTAAATGCAAATCTAGCAGTGGCAAAGACTGTTTTCTCTTCTAGATATAATCCCTAGCCTGTATAATATGTAGATTTTTGGATGAGGGTCTTCAAAGGTAAGGGTTCCGTGGCGTAAGGTCAGTCCGAGATCCTTACGCCAGCAAATTACCTTGCGAAATGCGAATGTATGCTAGTTTGTAACTCATATACAATGAATAAAACTAGTTTGTCTTTTATAAATCTACCAGCTATTACGTTCGTAACGGCTGGTAGATTTACAGCATAGAATTGCGTTTTCGCCGTCTCTTACTTGCAAAATAAATTTAGTAGCGGCATTATCTACATATTCTGTACTTACACTTTAAATGTCTTTGAAGTTTAGTTTCTGCACGTAGCTATTATTTTCGCGAGACTGTTGTTGCTTGGCGCAACAAAGCGCACATAACAAGCGCGGAGGTAACAATGGGTAATGGTTTCTGGAGAATCTCACTTAACTGTTAACGTACAATTTATATTCTTCTAAATTGAAGAAGCATATTAAACACATTTTTAATAAAAGTTCTGCACTAGGAAACATAATATTATATGCACTTTACTTGTTTGTTTATTACAAACAACAATAAACTGTAAAAATAAAGTTTTGTAAATGTAATAATAGTTCCCCACAGAGATTTCGGTGACGGTGGCCGGTTTTATTGACTCTTTTGATTGTAATCAGAATCATAGAATTTTATAATGCCTAAGTGTGTGCGTTATGTGTAGTACACAAGTACTTTTACTTTTACTCTCGTAACACATAGTACCTCGACTTGCGAAAGATCAAGCGCAGGACCGTAGCCTACCATCCCATACATACAATCTATCTTTAATATATAAAAAATGCAATAGATGTCACTACTATTAACGTTTGTCAATTATAAAATGTAAATATGCCGCATATTTTTTAAGCATAAGAAGAACGAAAGAAGACGAAAAACAAGCGGCTCCCAAACTACATTGGGCCCATAAAAAAACCACTGGAACACAGACTTCAAATTATTACAGCCTTTCTGGTATAAAACTAACTATTTTACCAATCCGCAGTGTAATTATTTATTTAATTTGTTAATTGATGTATAAGTTTTACCTTTATTTCAGACCAGAATATTATTATTATTTCGCAAATCCAAATAAGCATTTATAGAAATAGTAAATGCTGCCTTATTTCTGTCATGCGCGGCACGTATCTAGGACTAATAAAAACCTATAGTCGTATATAGTTTGGCCTCAGTTTGATTATTATGTATTAACCGAATGCCGTAATGGGATTTATAAATGAGAAGTTGAGTGGCGGCGATCCCTCACGTATTTAATATCGACAAATAAATAACAAAATTGTTAGCCACTCGACTAGCGAGAGATTTATTTTATAAAGTAAAAACCACGACGTACTTAAACTAATAAAATAAAAATATTTAATTGTACATAAATTACGTAAATTAAAGAACCAAACTTCAAAAAGAAAAATGTTCAAATTGACGGCATGTACAAATAATACAGGCAATACAGTTTCTTCCAGGCTTTGCAGTTGAAAATATGCAAGTATTCAAAAGATAATGTTTTTATAAACTAAATACTAATAATGTCTCTCTTTATAGTATAGTAGTAGTTAATATAAAATTAAGTTAGACTTGTATACTTAAAATATGATTAACTACTTTTTAATCTACGATTTTGCGGTACTTGTGTTCACTTGAAAAATGTGTTATACCTACACAACCATGTAAGTGTTTTTTTGACTTTATTACGTATCCTCAAACATATCATAATCAAACCTAAAAAATCACTCTTACAACATTACCGTTACGCCATTTCCAAAACTACGCAGAAAGTTTGTCACAATCTCCTCACAATATTGCCTATCTATATCATAACCTCTTGTAGGCGGTACAGCTCGACTCGCTGGCTACCCTGCCAAACACTCCCGAGTCCCGACTCAATATTACATTTTGCGTAAAAATGTCTGAGAATAATAGTCCCCCGGGACTGCCGCCTGTCGGAGCCCGGTCCCTCTATCTCTCGTATAATTTACTTTGAAATTGTTAGTATTGCGAAAATTGGATTAGGCGATAATTCAAATAAATGAAAATTGGGGTAAAAGTTGTAAGGACGAAATTAATTTGTATCCAGATAATTCGGGTCGGATTAAAGGTTGGAGAAGAGAGGTTTGGATTTTGTACCACGGTAAGAAGATACCTACCTACTTTGAAGGATATTAACTTAATACTACCAAAATAGTTTTAGTAAAATGTAAATAGCGACACCATAAGACTCGCACTGCCTGAAAAGCTGTAGGACCGTTGAACTGAGATAAATTAATCATTAAATTTAATTAATTACAAAAGTAATATTGCTTTAAATGTACCTACCAATATCCTGAAAGTATAAGCACCTCTCATAGATTATAAAACCATTATGTACTACATGCTAGCAATAAAGGAATTTGAATTAGAATAGTTGTAGAATAGTTTTCTTACTCTCCTGAAAAGTTGTAGTTTCATAGATACGAGGCTGTGAAAGTAAAGCGACGATCAGTAATAAAGAATTAATAAAATGTGAAGAGCTGCAGTTTTTCAATTCATTAAGCACTCTACCTAATAGACTTTTTACTCGCTGTACGTAAATATTCCTTTTTCAAACGTAAGAACTAAGAAGGTAAGTACTAAAACCGAGCTGGAAACTAGGACATCTCGAGTGTAAAAGTAGGCGTCTTTGAATCTGAAGCGTCTGGGCGGCGATTCTCGCTATTAGAATATTTTCCGCATGACATTTGTTCATGATTTTTTCCATTCTACCGAAACGTTCGAGCGGTTTATAAAACACGTAATGCGCATGGTTCTCAGGCAGTGGAAAAAAGTTAATATTCGAATAAAACATCGAAATTCGGAAATTTTAAGAACGATGAGCACTTGTGTATTCTCAGATCTTCACAGTCGAAGTAAATCGTGTAAAAGTCCCCGATATCCAACGAGTGGTAAGGACCGGTAGATGTCCGCATCCACATGTACAAATAAATAATTTGGCAGTCTATGTATGTATGTAATATGTATGTGTGTATGTATGTATGTATGTATGTATGTATGTATGTGTGTATGTATGTATGTATGTATGTATGTATGTATGTATGTATGTATGTATGTATGTATGTATGTATGTAATATGTATGTATGTATGTATGTATGTATGTATGTATGTATGTATGTGTGTATGTATGTATGTATGTATGTATGTATGTATGTATGTATGTATGTATGTATGTATGTATGTATGTGTGTATGTATGTATGTATGTATGTATGTATGTATGTATGTATGTGTGTATGTATGTATAATGTACCTATGTATGTATGTATAATGTACTATGTATGTATGTATGTATGTAAAATAAAGTTTATTTCAGAGTAGTGTTAGTAGATATGTCTCATATTTTCCGTTTCTATTGCGCGTATCAGTAAAACTTTTTCATCAATACACAGTGATTTTCTTTTACTAGCCACGCTTACCGTTTGAAAGTTTGTGACCAACTAAGAATATGTTAACGTTAGATAATTAATCCATGACTCCTACTTATTAGTAATGGTCAAAAATAGTCAACACGTGCAAGCAATCCCAATTTGTAAAAAAAAGAACGAATTTCTTAGAAAGTTCACTATGCATGATGCCGACAGTCAAGTTTATTGCGGGCTATTATCATAAAGCGACAAAAGAACAGCTGACAGTTTTTACTAATTTTAGCAACTTATTATGTAGTTTTTATTACTCAAATGTTGTCATTATTGAGAGTGGGTGTAATATTTAAAAAACGATTTTAGATTTTCAAAATTAAACTTAAAAAATTATATTCTAAAAATTAAATTAAGATAATGAAATTCATATAGTCTCGGACCTTGCTAAAGATGGCCCCGCGCGAGTTTCTTACGCCAGCGCCGGTTCTTCTCGCCGGGCTAGTTTCCGAACCGGTGGTAGGCATCATGTAGGACAATTCTATATGTGTTATTTAATAATCTTTATGGAAATAAAAAGTTTTAAATTTAGTTTTTTTTGGATTTTGACCAGTAGTTTAGCTGCTGCGAGGGATGCATACCTACATACATACATAGACTGCCAAAATCATGTACCCTTCCTTTTGACTTCGCCGAAGTCGGGTAAAAATTATTTTAACTATCTATGATTGACGAAATACGTAATTGATACGTTTATAATACCTACATAATATTATACTTACCCATATAAAATATTAATATTTCGGACAATATTTACAAGAAAATCACTTTATGTCTTTGAAGTTTCCCATAGCGTTTTTTTAACGCTAAGTTTTTTTAAAGTTAAGTAAGAAAAGTGCACCACCAATTTGATAACCTACCAGCCGCCATAATAGGTATGTATGAAGTTGTCCGTTCTACTACCGAAAAGTTCTAACGATTCATGAAACACGTATTCTGGGGTACCAATAGAACAATTACCAATCGAACTGTCGAAGTGAAGCTTACATCAAAGAGAATATAATCACTACGTTTCCTTACATCTTCTATAATATAAAAATGGATCGCAAAATATGTTGGTAAGCGCATAACACAAGAACGACTAAACCGATTCGGCGAAACGGTTTGTATGCTCAACGAAGTGGGCATGGGTCAGCTAGTATTTATATAATTTATTAATGTGTATATAATAGTTAATATATTTACGTCTACAATAAAAATAATTAATTATTATTATAATAATCAATAATTATTGACGCTTTAAAAGTCAACGATATTGTACCTAAACGCACCACCAAAACAATTAAAATACGAAACATTTAGTCAAGTAAAATAATAAAAACACGTTACTTCATCGACCTGCAAAACGCAACTAACAAGTTCTAACAAGTACAAAATAAGCCGTTTAAAATATAACAACTTATAAAAGTATTAAGCAATAGTAAAGAATTTTTACTCTTATTACCCTCTAACAAGAACGATTTTTCTTAGCAGCGAAATATGCGTACGCATATTGTACAAAATGAACTCTTATCACTTAAAAATGTACAAAGAATTTTCACACTTATGCCGGCAGCCTAAGAACGAGTATTCTTTGCTCATTCCACACTTATGATTAAATAAGTAATAAACGGATTTTTTTCAGTGTGTTCTGAGAATACACCAAGTGTGCATCGTTCTTAAAATTTCCGAATGTCGACGTTTTATTCGAGTATGAACGTTTTTCCACTGCCCGAGAATCGCCGCCCTGGCTCTGAAATGTAAAGATCAAAGTAAGATTTGTGTTGCATTTTTAACACAATTTAGAACTCCGGCGATGTGTAACAAAAGCTAGTAATCCTCCTTTTATGTCCCCGTGTATTGTGCTGTGGCCTGTGACCCCATTTAACATTTTATAGGTGCCATATATTGCTTAACATGACACTATGAAGTTAGGATCTTTTGCCGCTAGAGAAACTAACGTTGTAAATTATTTACATTATCCCCATTATTACTTTACTAGTAAAATGTTTAAGTCTTTGTTTAGTTATTCATTTTTGTCGTCCTTTTCTGTCAAAACACGACTTGCATTGTATTATTAGCCTAGAAACATTAGATATCCATTAGCCAATGTGTTAGGAATACTATCGAACTCTTTTAGAATTATTGTCCTATATGATTACCTACTACTTGTTTGAGAACCAACTCAACGAGAAGAACCGGTGTAAGCTTTTAGAAAAAATATTGCACAATTCACTAGACTAGGTGCATCAGTTGAAGATATCCTTATTCTTAAGGTATATTGGTTTGTACTTAACTTGCATTTAGACATACTCAAGTTCAAGTTTTTTTAGTTTGAAATATAAATAAACGTATGCTTACATAACACTACTCATAATTTGACTGTTCTCGCTTCACATTCAAAATCTTGGTCAAAATCGAAGTGTCAGCAAAAGTACTATCTCATGTTTGCTTGCTTATAACATTTAATTGTGTTACTTACTAAAATAACCTAGAACGTATTACTTTATAATGGCGTGTAACAGGGCGGCGGCGGGACTGTGCGTGGCGACGCTGGCGGCGGACGTGTGCGGCGCGCTGCTGACGGGGCTGGGGCTGCGTTCCGCCGACCACCGCACCAAGTTCCGATACTACCGCTTCGCCGTGCTCGCCATGTCGCTGGCGCGTGAGTGTTTTTTTTATTAATAGCTGGATACGAGGGGTTTGCTCGAATGTAATAATAATGCCTTTCACACCGATTTCGGTGACGGTGACCGGTTTCATTGAAACCAAGCGCAGGAGTTATTTTATAGTGCCCAAGTGTGTAAGCAATACACAGAGGCACTCTCTCTTCCTTCACTCTCGTAGCCCAGTGGGACGGAAAACCGACACGCCTGTAGGGAGATAAGGCGCAGGACAGAATTTTTACATGCCCATCCGACGCATGGATCATCTTTCTTGTCAGACAATCAGGTGATCAGCCTGCATTGTCCTTACCAACCTTGAAACAACATTTTTTGTTGTTCCAACGATTCGAATCGAACCCACGACCTCCGGGTCGAGAGCGAAGCTCTGAACCACTATACCAAGGAGGCTTGAATGTACCACTAGTGTTGCCAACTCATAAAATTTGTCTAAAACGTGCACAGTCACAGACTTATTATATAGACATTCTGGACACGAGGAGTTTGCTTGAATGTACCAATACTCATAATATTTTTGCTTAAAACTTACTGCTATATTCTACATGTGGATCTTTCTATTTCCAGTGATGTGCATCTTAATAGCCCTGGTTATATACCCCGTGTGCTTCGCCGCCGAACTTAACTTGGGTGAGTGTTAAGATTGTAGATACATATTATAGTATATGAAGGCTACAACCTGCATAAGGAAACTATTAGAACCCACCAAAGTAAACTCGAAGGAGAAGGTCAAATTATTGATATAGTTTGAAAGATCAATATAGAGCAGTGATTCCCAATTAGGTTTTGCTGCGTACTTCAGAAAAGAACTTAAACCTGCGTACCCCTTATTGTAGCTATGATAAATTTATAAAATATAAAGTTATAAAATAATACATTGAAAATGGTTGTTTTTACTTTTTACTGATAGCCGCGCGTACCCCTTGATGCAACTTCTCGTACCCCTGGGGGTACGCGTACCACTAATTGGGAAACACTGCGTATAGAGTATATTATCTATAGAGATTGCAGAAAAAATGTTTCTAGAAACATTCTGTATATGTGTATCCAATCATTAAGACTGACTGTTGTCTCTAGGCAGTTCTCAAGAACCTCCGGCGCCATATCGAGATAGAAATAAAATTTTCACAAACAATGTGTACAAAAACAAGTAAAAAATAATAATTAAGGTAGGCTCTCATATAATCAAGATTTCTTGCGTTTCATACGAAACCCCTGGAGTCCTACTCGCTCTTGACTAGATTTTGACGTTACGAATGTTTGTTAAAAAAATTGAAAAAAAAAGCATGTCCGTGGCGGACAACTTAGCATGATAAGTATAAATAGTTTAATAATTTTATAATGTATCCCGTGGTACAAAAACCATTATAACGAAGAGAAAAAAAGGATACGTAGATTTAACAAATAATAAACATAACGATTGTTTGTTCGCAGGCAACCGGTCGGTGTGGGAGTTTGGGTGGGCGTACGGCGTGGGCTGGGGTGCCGCCATCTTCCTGTTCGGCGCCGTCGTGCTGCTGCTCTGCGACAAGGAGAGCGAGGAGCTCTACTACAAGGAGCGGAAAGTGTGTAGACTGTGCGAGCGAGACGGATGTACACTATAGCGCGTATGCAGTGTGAGAGGGAGCAAGACGGATGTGGAGCATAGACAAAGAGCTAACTTTCTGTTAACAGACATATTATAAAGAAATGTTTTGATGGCTGTTATAATTTTGAGTCGGGTAGTCACAAGATTTTCTAAACTGATCTGGAAAATCTTCTGACTACCCTGACTCAAAATTCTCATTACAAAATTAAAATGTCAAAATTTGACTCTAATTAATAATAATTATAATGTGACTAGTGAGGCCATTATTGTCAAATCTTCGACATTTAATCATAATAACCCAACGTTTCGCAGTCTATGCTGAAGTGGAAAATAAAGCGCCCTCCAGGCAGCCCCTTACTAATGGATCTAAATTCTATTCCAATCCGATTCCAATGTTAATATTGCTGTCCTGTCATTTGCTACACTTGAAAACATTGTAAACCTTTTTTCTACTTTTTCTTAATTTGACTCAGTTCCATAAAATATGCACACAATTTTAAACCAATTTGGCGCTAGTGTAGTGTTTAATATTAGCCAATTGTCAAATTCCAATTCTGATCGATTGGAATTCATTTCCTCTTGAAATCAGAATACCCTTATTCCCCCGCTTTATTTTTATGGTATTTTGTATGGATATAGAATATATATGTAAACAAGTAGCCAGTAGATATGAATGTCGAAGGGACAAGTTATGGTACTATACGACCAACTAGTCTAAGTAGATATTTATTAATAATTAATTTATCTAAACAATAATCTGTGAAAAGTGTGTGAAAATATATATTTTTTAAAACTGAAACAACCTTAAATAATATAATATATTGTATTCGAACTAATAAGCAATATCACCATTCAGCATCATAATTTATTATCATCTCACTTTGATTCAAAGGGACCCCTAAATATGTATGTTTTTTGTCTCCTGAACTCGACTATATAAGTTATTTTTCCCCAGGTGGTGAGCGCGGACGGCGGCGGGCGCCCCTAGGGCCGCGGGCGCCTGCCCGACCTCGTGCCGTGAGCGCGCCACTGAGCGGCTTCACGCCCGCACACGCTGACCGCACGACCGCTACCACACACTACTAAACACCGAGCTGTTTAATTTTTTTAAATGACACTGCCATAATGCAGCCAGCTGCCTCAGTTTCTTTTTTATTTTTTTAAAAAAGGACACTGGCGTACAGTTTCAGTTTTATTGTGCAGATTTGAACCGGTTTTTTTTATTAGGAAGTTTTTGCAAAGTGCGTCTATGTGGTCGGAGTGACTATAGGGTAATGCCTACAGGGATTCGCTCTCGGATAGTGTGTGATTTCGCTGTTTACGACCTGAATGCTCGCGCTAAACAAATATGATTTTACCTGCTGGGCAGTTTTGAATCTCGTTCGTATGTTAGGTTTTTTTAGGTTATAATTTCACGTGTTTATATTTTTAATGGGAGTTGCTTTAATTATGTACCTTTAGGATTGTGATAGGTGTGTTTTCGCTTACAAAAACGTCGTGGCAGGATGTTGTTTCGGAATCTCCACTCGCAGTAACGCGGGTGTCAAAATTAATCGTAAGTTTGTGAGTGACGAACGCCGCTCGGCCATATTTTTTTAGTTTTAAGTGCAGTTCAAGGCGTGTTGTTTTGTGCACGTCGAGTGCGCGCTGAGCTCCGTAAGAGCGGACCACATTCACTGCGGCCATGTATCGTGATCATAATCCTTGCTACATCGTATGTTTCATTTATTACTCAATATTTGTTTTTCTTATTGGCCAATCGCGAACAGGCACAGACAAATGAAAGTCAAAACTGTCGCATAATAAAATAAAAAAGCTAAATCGGAATTTAATACAACAATAATTATTTCAGACTGAAACATTGTAATTGTCAATTATAACGACTGAATTTTAATAGGAAGTATATTGTAGACTGAAACGGTATTCTATTTTTTGTTTGTAGTCATAATTTAAACGGTGGCCGAAGTAAATGTGGTGCGGGTTGAAGTGGTGACGATACAGGCCGATATTCCATGAAGTACCTCGAATGTAATCCGTTCCAAAGAGCGTGGCTTTTTATTTATTCGCTTTAAATTATTTCTGTCCTAGTGATTTGTAAATACGTTTAGTGGAGTAGTTGTCGGTTGCGGCGTGGCGTGGTGGCGTGTGCGCGTGGCGACGCGTGGCGAGTTACGCGGCGGGCAGGCGTGTCACTGACCTGCGTACAACGGACTATATAGTGTTACTGCACAATTAGCGTTAGCGAGTGTGAGTGTAAAAGGCTATGACTACATTTAATGGAATTCATTGTACTTTAAGAGTTACCTTCGTATGTACAATTTGTGTGTATTTTTATTGGAGTATTTTTAATGTAGTCTCGTATTCGCTAAGTGATATATACGGATCTGATTTCAAATTATTGGGAATTGAAAGAATGAAATTGTTTTACATAATTATATTTTTTAAGATTATTTTTGAAATGTTAATTTTATATTGTCTATAGATCTGTAATGATTAGTCGAAGTAAGATAACTTTGAGATTTAGTTCGCTATGGGTGTAGCAATAAGATTTCATAATTATGTTTACTTGTTCACTTGTATGAACCAGCATTTCACTTTAAGTTGGTATAGGCTAGGCGCACATGAGCAAACAATAACACCGCGACTATTTCCTTAAGGCCGATTGTTCAATCTTTAGATAACTTTTATCTGTTGAATAAACATGTGACTTTTGATATTTGTTCCATACAAAAACTGCCAAAGTCACATATTTATTCCTTAGATAAAACTTATCTGACGATTGAAAAATCATCCCTAATATAACATATAAAGTCACCACAATTGTTGCTAATGGGCGACTAGCCTTATGGACTTATATTATATAGTTAAGTAAGAAGTACATGTTTTCGTTATTTCCAGTGTTTATTGTCATTACCTTGCCAAGAGTGTAAATCCTGGCCATATTTTAGTCGCCTCAATATTTTAAAGCGGCACTTATATTTTTACTGTAAAGTTATTTACTGGCCAATGTGTCTCTAAGCATTGATATTATATACTTATATTACTGTACTTATTGTACACGAAAAAGCAGAACAGTTCATAAACCCCTTTTGTTCTCAAGATATTCTGAGCTTGTTCCTTGTCTAATCTCGCTCTAAAGTTTTATTGATGGTTTATTTGCTGTTTTTTTAAACAGATATAGAACAGTATCGCAGTATCAGCACGCGTGGCATGGCCACCATAGAATGTATCTTGTGACTTGTATACTTAGGACACTAGATAAAATGATACATTGATTAAGAAATGTAATTTTGTCTATTCTTCAGTAGACAAACTTATTTTGTGTGGTGGTTATGGTACGCGTTATTATGGTTTGTTAGCTTTAACTTACACGTTTTGTAAAGTTTGTTCGGTCGGCTGATGACGTAAAAATAGCGATTAGCAAAAATCGCAACGATAGGCGCGCAATCGATTGCGTGAACGTCAAAAAATGGTGCTAATCGCTCGCTGTTGTTTGAAATTTGAATGCACATTTGCTTCGTTTTTGGTATGACACTAACGCCAAAAACAATTTAGTGGCAATCATAGGAACTATTAATTAAATGTTACGCGAAACAATCATTTACACCAAATTCATTATTTTAAAACTTTAATTTACTCTCCTTTAATTTGGTTTTTTGGCGCTTGTCCTAGTATACCATACCTTTTAACTGTCGAATGTTTAAGTTTTGTTTAAGAGCAAAAATTGCGCAACTTTTGCGTTAGCTTTTTTTTTTTTTTTTTTTTTTTAAATCTTTATTTATAGGCATTACATCTTATAGATTAAGTCTGCCTAACTTTAGAATTATGTACAATTAATTTTCAAAATCTAGTTCCCTTAAGTACAAAGAGTGTATTACATAACTTATAAATATTGGACTAAAATCGGTTTTAAAATTTGAATACAGAATATGATGAATAAAAAAGTACAAATCGGTACACTTAGTAGACTGCACAAATTCACGACGTAAGTGCTCGTTCCTCTCACATTCCATGAGAACGTGGTAAAGGTCTTCGTATCGTCCACAAACGGTGCAATTAGGATTGTCTATTTTACCCATCAAAAACAAAAAATTATTCAATGGAATGTGGTTGGATCGCATACGAAAACAGAGCGTTAGATCTCTCTTACTTAAATTAATATCTGCAAACCAAGGACGTTTTGGTGGTTTATTGACTAATGTTCTGTACCAAATACCCAAAACCATAGATTTCTGTTGGAAATAGTTATCCCACTCAACATAACATTTTTGTTTAATCAAACACAAATAATCAGTATAATGAGATGTTACACTTAGATTTGTACCTACGGAATGTGCTGAGCCTGCCAAAGCATCAACGGTCTCATTGCCGGCAATACCTACGTGAGAAGGCACCCACTGTAGGCGTTAGCTTTGCTTTCGCAAGATATACGTGATAAGCCTGCGCAGCTATACGTAAGGGTTAACTCTTACTATTATTTACAATGTAAGATCTTAATGGCAAGTCATATTGTAATCACAGAATCGTATTATAACTATAAATGAAAAATCAATTTTGGTTTAACATTGGATAAGTAAAACTGTATTTTATAGGACATATAGCATATAGCCCCATCAAACTTCGTTTGTAATCGTTAGTTTGTATAATGAATTGATTGCATAAAACCTAGATTTATTTTTCGGTTTAATTATGACTTACATAAATATTGATAATTTCAATATAAAATAGTGTACTTTTGTAATTTATTACAAACGTTATACTTTGTTACTTTATCTTCACTTTACGAATATCTGATATTGATAGATTTATTTGACTAAGTAATAATGAATTATGAATTTAAAACTCTTAAAATAATACTATAAAATGTATACAATTGCCTACGATTTTTCAAATTCACAACGAGGCTAAATGTACATGTGTTTGATCAGAAATTAACTTGGTAAGATGTCTACTTATTTTATTAGATCAATATTTTTGTTGATCTGTTTTTATAATTGATATCCTGGTACATTTAGTTTAGCGCACAATTTTATGCACTAGTTTTGAAAGGTTCTTCATCAATTGGAGATCACAACCTGTACATACAATTATTATTGTGAACCAGTTGAAGTGGATGATTGTAGATTATTTTTACTGTAGTTAATACTGTTATACTTCCTAAACCCACAAATTCTAAATAAATTAAAATATACACGAGCAGCACGCTCGCTTCTTAACTTTCGATATTTTTATTGCTTAAAATATTTCGTTTCGAGCATTTTACGTCTATTCCCAGTGATATATTGTAAGTTTAGTGTCAATACTACCGTCTATGTAAACATGTTATATGATTCAACCTCGTTCTTAATGTCTTTCGGGATTGATAGGTTTTCGTACATGGTCTGAATTTTTGATAGAAAAATTGTAATTGCCGATGGGCATTAAGGAAGTAGTTGCACTATACGTTAGGATATCACATTGAATGTAAATCACACTGCCACGTTGACTTTTCATTTGTCATTAAATTGTTAAATGTATATTTGATAGTGATTTTAAACACCAGTCATTCAATAATAGTTAGGTTGTTTTTATAACATGCTTGGGCAATGTTATATAGCGATTCCGAGATTTTTGTATCTCTATTGTAGAACGATATAACTTGATGTCTATATAAAAGCCTAGCGGTTGCCCAAATGTATGTAAATTATCTATTTTCTTAGCCTAATTATGAGTCATATCAATGAGATTAAATTCCGTAATTAGTATTGTAACAATGTTTTATTTTATAACCACCTGAAATAACTATCAATGCAATATGGGGTAAAAAATAACACTTGTGTAATAAAAAAAAGGTTTTATTTCGCTTTAAGCTACTACACAATTTTTCTTGATTATCAAAAACAGATTCAACAAGATTGAAACACGTTTCAAGAGACCGGCTCAGTTCAGAAATAAGTATAAAAGTGAACAAAACTAGCCCTACCTCTGGTCTTCATACATAATAAGCTTCTTATTTAAATTATGGAATAGGTCTTAGATCACTGTTTAAACTTCAACTCCGCTCAATGCCTTAATACTTTTGATGAGTTTGGCATTAACATCCTTGTAATCTACAGGAGACGCTGCCATTACTATCGTCTTTAGTCGTGCTTCATCCTAGAAAAAAATATATATTCAGCATATTATATACCTACTAGTACGACCAGTATAAATTTAACCCAAACGTAAACAAAACCGTCTGACACAACCTGTTAACAAAACTACTTAGTAGTGTGAATACAATACAATGATTATTGTTTGTGAATATGAATCCATAGACTAGACTATATTCTACAGTCTGCAATGTCAAAATGGCGTATTTTTACGGTGAAAGTTTTTATTCCATGAAAATTTTGTTACAATTTCGGTGTTTACGTTAAATTTAAAAGGGGTGTACTATACATATTGAAAATACTAGTATCGTTTTAAAAGTTATATTATAGGCCGTGCGTGGCTTCTATTTCAGTTTAAATTTATACACTGCCATATATAGCATTATTACTAAAATATTATTGTTTATTTTTTAACTCTAGATAAAAATAGAGTGGGCGTTATAAGTTTGACGTGTCTGTCTTTCTGTGGCATAGAAGCCAAACGGATGAACCGATTTGGAACTAGTTTTTTTACTAAGCTTATTTGATCGAGATAATTCTTAATCATCAGTTCGCTAACTGCTTGACATTTAAACAATTTTTACAATAAAAGAAAACTTACGCTGTACGTTTCCATTTTGGTTCGCATCTTGAAAACGTATGTTCTGAACTTGACTTCGTCGAAGAGTTGCGCATACGCCGCCTTGTCGTAGTCCAACAGCTTGCCGACCTCCGACGCGGGTTTGCCAAGGATACTCTCCGCGGCCTCGTTGAATGCCGTAACGCGCTGGTCTCCAGTAGGATCGGAGACTGTTGCCTGTTAATAAAAAAAAACTACTATACTCCGAAACTTTACTATCGTAAAAAAATATATTGAACCGACTAATGTGACATTTTTCTTCCTTTATTTTAGGTGAATAAGAAATATTTAAATTGGAATCGTTATCGACACCTATATTGTTTACATATAGATCAGATTTAACGATTCGTATTCGTAGAATTTTACAAATCGTGTGAAAACGTTTTACAGATAATTCACATGAAATGTGACATCACGTCTAGGTAAATAATTATGAAATACTAGCTGACCCTTGCCCACTTCGTTGAGCATAAAAAGAGTTTATGATGAAATTCAACTAAAAAAAAAACAACGTAGAACCCGCAACGCGGGAACCCGAAACCCGAAACGCGGGAACCCGGAACCCGCAACGCGGGAACCCTGAACCCGCAACGCGGGAACTTGAAACCCGCAACGCGGAACCCGCAACGCGGAACCCGCAACGCGGAACCCGCAACGCGGAACCCGCAACGCGGAACCCGCAACGCGGAAACCCGCAACGCGGAACCCGCAACGCGGAACCCGCAACGTGAGAACCCTGAACCCGCAACGCGGGAACCCTGAACCCGCAACGCGGGAACCCTGAACCCGCAACGCGGGAACCCGGAACCCGCAACGCGAGAACCCGGAAGCCGCAACGCGGGAACCCTGAACCCGCAACGCGGGAACCCGAAACCCTCAACGTGGAACCCGCAACGCGGAACCCGCAACGTGGAACCCGCAACGCGGAACCCGCAACGTGAGAACCCTGAACCCGCAACGCGGAACCCGCAACGCGGGAACCCTGAACCCGCAACGCGGGAACCCTGAACCCGCAACGCGGGAACCCGGAACCCGCAACGCGGGAACCCGGAACCCGCAACGCGGGAACCCGGAACCCGCAACGCGGGAATCCGGAACCCGCAACGCGGGAACCCGGAACCCGCAACGCGGGAACCCGGAACCCGCAACGCGGGAACCCGGAACCCGCAACGCGGGAACCCGGAACCCGCAACGCGGGAACCCGGAACCCGCAACGCGGGAACCCGGAACTCGCAACGCGGAACCCGCAGCATGGGAACCCGAAACCCGCAACGCGGAACCAGCAGCATGGGAACCCAAAACCCGCAACGCGGAACCCGGAACCCGCAACACGGAAACCCGGAACCCGCAACGCGGAACCCACAACGCGAAACCCAAACACAGAACCCGCAACGCTGACATAATATGGAATAAATAGTAACCTATTGTTACAAACATCTTCAGTCTCGGCAGTGATGGCCACATCTAGATCCGTGATATTACAATTATGCGTGTTTATTTTATGATAGTAATTTCATTGAACTGTTTATTAATAATTTATCAATCAACTGACTGTTATAGATTATATTATTGTAGTTATTTTAAATTATTTAATATTTAAATATGGCACCCCATGACGTCACTTCCATAATATTAAATTGTCATACAATTTATTATCTTAACTAAAGTAAGAATAATTATATAAGATTAAATATATGTTATTAATATTTGTTATTAAGATTAATATTATATAAGATTAATATTTGTTTACCTAATAATCATATTCTATTATATCCGGTATAGGTAATTATAATCATACCGGATATTAAATAGTTCTCATATTGATTTTTGCTCTAACGATTGTCAATGATATATAAGGGTGTAACTCTTCGTTGTCACCAGACTTAAGAATAGATTGATACTGTTATAAGCAGAGACTCTGCCCGATTAAATATTATAAATTCATATATGAAGCATTGCCTATTATTTACGTCCGTAACAATTCAGAAGTGGGATCAAGAAGAAACGTATCAATGCCATACCCAGATGGACTCGAAAAAAGGAAACAGGAAGACAGGTCAGTGATGATTTTTTTTTTCTTTCGTTTCTGATGACTCCACGCCCAACCCTACGCTGGCAAAAAGAGAAAACCACGCTGTGTGGCTCATGATTCGTTATTTTTACGATAAAATGTGAATATTGCTGGTCAAGATGTAATTTCATGTAGGTACATCAAACTTTATACTCTTTATTGGCAAAGACTGCATACACAATATGATAAATCATAATAAATTAAATTAAATTAAAAATATATAAAACTTAGTGCCTTGTTCAGGCGATTGCTAAATAATAATATTAGTAGATTTACTTCCCTATGTACACTACATACTTATTTTAAATTAAGTATTAAGTATTGCATATATACAATTATGATTATAATATTGTACCTACTAAGTAGAAAAATATTTTATGAACAATATTCTTGACCTTTCGCAAAGTATTTTTCTTATGAGAAACTTTTTTTTTTAAATACCCTCGATATTTATTTTTCTGTTAAATAGTAATAAGTAAGTAGTTTGGTTTTCTTTTTATGGTAGTTGATTATACTCGTAATAATAGATAGACCGTCTAAACTACGTGCTAATGCTAAAGCTTATGAAACACGAGAAATGATATATTTCGGATATGTATTTTAGAAAATTTTAGTAAAGATAATAATTCCTTATCTTTAATTTCTCGGGAATCATCACGGTGGCGCGGAGGAAAAGTCTACAGCATATGCTCTGGGGCACGTGATTGTCGAGCACAACAACTGTGTGACACACTTCGGCAAGCTGCTGGGTAGCCGTTACACCTGGACCTTCGCGGCAACAGGATCAGCAAACTCCGGGAATCATCATGGCGGCGCGGAGAAAAAGTCTACAGCAGCCTTGTGGTCTGAGGCACGTGATTGCCGAGCACAACAACGGTGTGACACACTTCGGCATGCTGCTGGGTGGCCACTATACCCGGACCTTCGCGGCAACAGGATCAGCAAAATCCGGTGTGTATATTGATTCTTAATTTAAATGATCAAGTGGTTTTTATTCGCCCCGTAATTATTAGCTCGTCAAGTGTCGTTATTTATACTGGTAGTAAATTTAATATATTTTAAATTAAAAGAAAACAAATGATTGGATTGATTGACTAACTTGAAATATTACCATCAGATATAGGCACAGAAATAAAGTGGATATAGGAAATAATGAAAGGGTTTGGAGATGCTTATACTCTTTCTTTGGGCATATTATATAATATATAGTAAACATGCTATAACTGTGTGATACTAAAATAAAATCTAGTAATTAAACTAGATCTGTGTGACCATGAAATAATATATAGTAAATAAGCTATATCTGTGTGATACTAAAATAAAAACTAGTAATTAAACTAGATCTGTGTGACCATGAAATAATATATAGTAAACATGCTATATCTGTGTGATACTAAAATAAAATCTAGTAATTAAACTAGATCTGTGTGACCATGAAATAATATATAGTAAACAAGCTATATTTGTGTGATACTAAAATAAAAACTAGTAATTAAACTAGATCTGTCTGACCATGAAATAATATATAGTAAACAAGCTATATCTGTGTGATACTAAAATAAAAACTAGTTATTAAACTAGATCTGTGTGACCATGAAATAATATATAGTAAACAAGCTATATCTGTGTGATACTAAAATAAAAACTAGTAATTAAACTAGATCTGTCTGACCATGAAATAATATAAAGTAAACATGCTATATCTGTGTAATACAAAAATAAAATCTAATAATTAAACTAGATCTGTGTGACTATGAAATAATATATAGTAAACATGCTATATCTGTGTGATACTAAAATAAAAACTAGTAGGTAAATAAACTAGATTTATGTGATTATAAAATAACAATTAGTTAGTATTAAAAAAAATCTATATCTATGTGACAATAAAATAATAATTCAAAATATTATGCAAAATTTGTGTACATAAATGTTTACACTAAAATAACATCTACTAAATAAACCAGATCCAAGAGATACTAAACTAACTCAGCAGAATAATTGACTATGATAAATAACTTAATAATTGAAATAGACACAATTAAATATAAAGAATATTTTGGTCATAATGTATTTAGAATATTTTCTAAGTGCAATTACTGTTTTCGTTTATTTCTTTCAGGTACACAAAAAAGATATGACGAAAACTAATCATCTTGCCCTGGGACATGGCAAAATGCAGGATGGCCGAGTGTTACAAACATCTTCAGTCTCGGCAGTGATGGCCACATCTAGATCCGTGATATTACAATTATGCGTGTTTATTTTATGATAGTAATTTCATTGAACTGTTTATTAATAATTTATCAATCAACTGACTGTTATAGATTATATTATTGTAGTTATTTTAAATTATTTAATATTTAAATATGGCACCCCATGACGTCACTTCCATAATATTAAATTGTCATACAATTTATTATCTTAACTAAAGTAAGAATAATTATATAAGATTAAATATATGTTATTAATATTTGTTATTAAGATTAATATTATATAAGATTAATATTTGTTTACCTAATAATCATATTCTATTATATCCGGTATAGGTAATTATAATCATACCGGATATTAAATAGTTCTCATATTGATTTTTGCCCTAACGATTGTCAATGATATATAAGGGTGTAACTCTTCGTTGTCACCAGACTTAAGAATAGATTGATACTGTTATAAGCAGAGACTCTGCCCGATTAAATATTATAAATTCATATATGAAGCATTGCCTATTATTTACGTCCGTAACACTATGTCCGTCTACTTGCTCTAAGCTACTTCCTCACCAATTTTCAGCCATATCGATAAAGCCGTTCTTGAGTTATAAATAATTTAACTAACACGACTTACTTTTATACATATAGATGTATAGATTACTCCTACTAACATAAGCTAAGCCCGGTGAATGTCACAGTCGGTCCAGCCAATTTGGTGATCATGAGTTTGATGACGACGATGATGATGATGAAAAGTAGCCTAAATTAATCCTTATAACTTTAGCTATCTACCAGTGAAAGTCTCGTTAAAATCGGTCCAGCCGTTCCAGAGATTAGCCGGAGCAAAGAGAGACGCTGACAGACATTTTTTTTTAAATTACATTTTCGTTTTCAGTAAATATCGTTGCCAATGCAAAAAAAAGCAGAAGATATCGTTTAAAATGTCATATGTATTTAGAAAAACGTTGCTAATTGAAAGTTACATACTTACTGACACTTCAATTTTATTTGTTTGTATAGATGTATAGATTTGGAAAACTTCTCCAATCTTGGCGTTTTCACTGACGCGGAGCGGGGCGCATAGGAACTTAGTGGTTCCCAAGCGGAGTGGAGCAGAGATTTCGAGCATAGTGATTGGTCAATTCGGGTACCGCAAGCTCCTGTCCGCCTCGCCCCGCGTCAATGGAAACGCAGCCAAACGTCTATAACGTCTACCGGTCGCCATGGTAACAGCGTTGTTTATAAATGGAAAACAAAAATTAGGAAATGCTATACATACCGTATTTATATCAGCTGAAACTATTTGGATTCATGTTTTGTTAATCCTAATAATTTTTTTAATCCAAATAGTTTAAGCTGATATAAAAACGGTATTTATAGCATTTCATAATTTTTATTTTCCATTTGTAAATAATGACGTTGCCATGACAGCCGTGTCATATAAACTGCCAACGACGTGAATCGATCGAGCCCAGGTTCAAACCCCGCGTGACCATCACGTATTTTCTTCTTTTTTCTAATTTTCTGCTTATTTTTTTCAACATTTTCTTTCATAATAACCTTTTCGTAACAATAACGAACATACCGTAAAAAAATTTGCGAAATTGGTCAAGCCGTTGTCGAAGCGCACACGATGTAAGAAATTTTGGAGGTCGTTTTTTTACACTTTGGGCTACATTTTTGGGGTTTTAGTAAGGAACCCTACTTTTTTTAAACATATAATATAGCCTATGTTCAGCGCTAGGAATGTAGCTTTCCAACGGTGAAAGAATTTTTCATATTGGTTCAGTGGTTTCAGAGCCTATTCCATTCAAACAAACAAACAAACAAACAAACAATCAAACGTTACCTCTTTATAATATTAGTATAGATAGGGCCGCAGCAACATAAATGCAAATATCTACGAAATATGTGCGTATTAGCAAAGCAAAACTATTATTCTTCAGAGGGAAGTCAAAGCCTGTACTAATAGAGATATAATAATAACAATAAAGCCTTTATTTTCGAAATTTTACAGTTTTATAAAATTTATACTAAAAGACATAACCATCAACGGACAGAAACTTAAATATGTGGAAGAGTATGTGTATCTGTATATAATATGAGTAATAATGTGTATCTGGGTCAGATAATATCGCCAAATGACCAGACAACCAAAGAAATAGACAAAAGAATTGCAACAGGATGGAAAAAGTATTGGGCTTTGAATAGTGATAGGGCCTTCAAAAGATGAGGGATAAGTGCAGAATGAAGTTATTGATAAGCATCATATAGAAACGCACGTAGGATCTATATTGGACGCAAAAAACTAATTTCTTTTTTCAAAATGGTTTTTTTTTCATAAGAAAAATTTCAATTTTTTTGTTATTTATTTTGTCACATACATATGACGATGATCATATGTTTGTACATTGCATTCTTAATAAAAATGTTCGGCTTTCAAACTCACCCCAAGCAACAGCCGATGCTTGAAATTAGGGTACTCCCGGTTACACTTCTCGCAGCGGAACAGGCCGTTCTCCTGGTCGACCAGCTTCTTGTTGCACCCGTCCGCGGGGCAGGCGCGGTACACGGCGCTGTCACTGAACGTGAACGTCAGCGCGCCGAGCAGCGTGTAGCTGTCGCCGCGCTCGCCCGCGCCGAGCTTCCGAGCGGCCGCCTCGCCGAACGTCAGCCACTCGCCGCCGCCGCCGTAGCTGCCGCTCCTGAAATCAGTTAGTAATTTTTTTATCTGAGTTATTAACGAGGGTTTGTTTACCTTGCGTGCATGTCAGCCTCATAGGAACATACAATAAACATTTATGATCGAAACTTAATGCCTAACTTAACTAACTTATATAAAATTTTAGCCTCCTTGGATATAGGAAAAGAAAGAATGCTGTTGCTTACTCCATCCTCACGAACATTAATATTATATTGGCACAAAATCCTACATCTCTCAACCTCGTTCCGGACACATTCCGTTAAAATATGATAAACATTTTCAACTACATCGCATTCTGAACAATTAGGAGATCAAATTCGTTAGTATTGATTATTATTAGACATCAGGTTATTTTGCATTATGCAAATGTATTTTTGGTTCTATTTTTATGATGCAGCATTCTTTGGTACATCATTTATTGATATATGACATTATTTCAGTAGTTATGTCAATGTATTTGACGATCGAAGTAATTGCGAACTATGAAGTTACTAGAAAACTGAATGTGATATTTATAAAACCAAAAAAAAAACAACCGAATTATTGTGCCGTTGTATTCTCCATTGATTAGTTTGTCTGGAAAAATTTGCTTGGTAGTGCAGTTCCTGTTAATTATTTTATGATTGTTGAGCGTGTTTTTTCTTTCGTGTACAAATAAATAATGTTCTATCTACCTATCTATCCATTGCGGGGTGAATAAATAAAATTTAAATTAATACCTTTATATCCGCCAACACCATTATTTACATTTGGATCACATTAAATTGGAATAGAGTTATAAGTCATCGTTTCATCTATGTCGTCTACTAGGTACTGGACATTATCCTCCCCCAAAGTATTTCATGGGGGTAGTCGCCTATACTCGCCACGCTCGGCAGGCGGGTTGGCGAGCGCAGTTTCAAGAACAATGTCCGCGGAAACGCAGCTGTCCATTGTCGGATATATATTCCTTCTTTTTTTATGACACCTACGGGTCAATAAGGTGCTCCTTCGGCACCCCGCGGACATTGGGGAGTGAACCAGGCATGAAATGGATATGAAATTTCGGATACGGATATGGATATGAAATTATTTCAGATTATCCGTTTGTTTCGGATAATTTCGGTTACGGATATTAAAATTTTGGTTACTTTTTACAGTGGCATACTTTTAATTCGGATTCGGATCCGATAGTTTCGGTTACGGTTACGGAGCTCCCTGACATCCCTAGAGTGAGCATACCTGGCGGATATGTTGACGACCTCCATGTCGGCGCCGCCGTTGTCGTACCAGCCCTTGAGCTTGTGCGCGTCGGGCAGGTCGGGGTTGACGCGCAGCATGGTGCTCGCCAGGCACGACAGCGACTTGCTGCCGTTGAACTCCGTCAGCCGGGCGCCCTGAGTGATGTAATTGTTGTAATTAAGTAAATTTTATAATCTTATAGGTATTAAAATAGTTTAATATGTAAGTGAAACAAGTAACGCCATCTATTGTGTTAGGAAGGTAATCTCGTTCAATTAGCATGATCAATGTCTCTTAACTAATTCTTTATCTGTCGTCTATGGTTGATTGTAAAAGATAAAATGTGTGCTAACTAATAAAACCTAATTATAAAGAAAATCACTTTATTATTTCAACAGTAATTGAAGACATGAATCGAAGAAGGTGATATGTCGCAAAAATATTAAACGCAGAAAATTGTGCTTAAACAGTCACTTAAACATTTTAGGATATGTAGTCGGAATATAGTTGGAAGGAAAGTCATGGCTGACATGGATGTGGAAGGATACCTCGAGGTAGACCAAAAAAGGTTTGGATGGACTGTGTGAAGAAATATATGCGTGATAAGGATGTGTGTGCTGAGATGACGAATAATAGAGATGAATGGAAGCGAAAAACATGTTGTGCCGACCCCATCTAGAGTGGGATAAGGGCAGGAAAAAAATCTAGAGATCTAGAGATGGATCTTTAGATTAATGTACTTCATACTTACCCCCGGTTTCCCGAACGCAATTTAAATGAATGATCAACTAACATGAAGAAAAACCACCTAAATCCCATAGTAAATTTGAGACACCTTATATAGTTAATGGAATCAGGCGTTACTTTGCGGAAATCCATAGTATAAAATTTAAATATATTATATATAGCAATATCCCGCGAAACAATTATAACCACAACCTGCAAGCAGATGAGTGAGTGTACGCATAGGCATGCGTTTGATGCACCTCCCTCCTCCCACACTGCTTAGATATAATATATTTAAATTTTAGACTCCTTATAGTTTCTGAGATTTGGTGATGAGTAAGTAAGTGACCTCTTGCTTTTATATATAATATAGAACTATACACATTTCATTCTGAAAAAATTGGAACCTGTAAATTTCTCTCCTATCCTCTTCCCAAACTTACATAATATTTCGCCGATGTGTGTGTAATAATAATTGTTGTTAAAGTAGGTCTGTGTTAATGCAGAGTCAGTGTGAAAATTGTAATAAATAGGTTATTACAGTTTTCACACTGACTATAGTATTTTCTTACCTTTGCAGCAACAACGGGATTTGAACTGCCATCGAATTTTTCTGCATCATTACCCCATAAAGTGAGCGATATCTGGAATACGCAACACAATTTGTTAATATTAAATATAAACAGTTATGTTTTATGATTTATTATTGAGTGTTATATTGTACATGTAGGCCGCGACTTAGTTCGTGCAGTAGGAAATATACGCGATGTTTCAATTGTTTCGATGGAAACAAACAAATCTTTCGTCTATAATATTAGTAGAAAAATATTTAGTAATAAGTAGCTACTTACCGCACCACCAGATGAATCGACCAAAGTGACTTCTCGTTTTTTCAACAGCTTTCCTGTGCTACGAGCCGTGAGCTCTTGTACGTCAGCGGCCATTTTACAAACACCGATCACATCTTGAATAAAAGACGGTAATTAAAAAAAATTAAATAACCCGACTGCTTTTTACCCGACTTCGGCGAAGCCAAAAGGAAGGGTATGTGACGTGGAAACAGAAAAAAATAAAATACAACTTTTATATTTATAACCCGACTTCGCAAAATAGTGGTCAAAGTAGAGCCGTGGACGCGGTTTAGCGGCTGCTAAACAAATCTAAGCGTCAGCGACCGAAATACGGTAGAAAAAAAGAGCTTGAAAAATCATAATATTCGTCTGTTCAGGCTTGAACTGTTTATATGAATGATATAAGCTTAATTCTAATTGTATATAAACTCTTGCTTCCTTTTGATGAATCAGGCTTATCTGTTGTATTTTAACCAGCCTTACGAGTGCGAGCGTGATGTAATTACATAAATAATATCTGTGTATCTCTTTCTTTTTGATAAATGTTTAACCAATCAGCGTTCAATATGGTTTGTTAATTTGAATGGCATGTTAGTTGATCAACAATATGATTAGCTTTTCAGAAATCTATATCTGTATCTTAAAAAGCTGATCCGCGTTGAGTCTGGTGTAAGCTGACCTTAAAATAGGTTTGAAAAATTTTAAAGTAGCAAAAGGTTTATTTCAGTAAGATATATTTCATGTTAATTCCCAATTTCACTAACGCTTGTTAATGTTAACGGCTTCTTAACATACCATGCGTTTTCATTCACTGTCATTAAATACAAGAGGGATAACACGATATTTAATGAAGTATTAACTATAACATGTGTTGATGAAATTGGCTCTAAGGGCGTGTTTCACCAAGCAATGTTAAAGTTAACGCCATGTTAAATATCATGTTATCCCTCTCGTATTTCCTGTCAATGAATGACATGGCATGGTATTTTAACATGGCGTTTACTTTAACATTGCTTGGTGAAACACGGTCTAAGCCTTATAAAATAGAATAAAAAACAGGCTACCCATCGTTTTATGACACGTAAATTACCACTGTGCTAAAGAGAGTAAAGTATACCTGTATTTCAGTCCCATAGCTAGAAAAGCGAACTTTATTAATTAATTCATTTGGGGCCGTTCAAATATTACGTAAGCAGATTTATTACAATTATTTACCCCCCCATCCCCCTTGTCAGCAAAAGTAAGCAAAGCTCCCCCCTCCCCCCATGCTTACGTAAACATTTTTCAATTAAAAATGTATTTTTTATATTATAATTATAATGTTATAATTATAATTTTAAAAATAAGAAAATTAATTTAATGTAGAGATTAGATTTTACTGATGCAGTAATCAACATAGAGTAAGGGACAAAAATATTATAATCTTACGAACATAACAAACTTATTTTAAATTTTTAGTATTTTGAATCAATATGTATATTTTGGTATTTGGAATCAACGGTAACACTAATGTTGAATAAAACGTATGCGTATATATTTGCGGGAATCCCCGAAAATGCGTTTCGTTTTCAAGCATAGACAATGTGAGGGTTGCCATTCGTGTAAAAAAGTAAATAACTATCGATGACGTAATCATCCCCCATGTCATCCTAAATAAGCAAAACAAAGACCCCCCCACCCCCCTATAGTGCTTACGTAATACTTGAACGGCCCCTTTTTAATGAAGTACAATCAAATTTAGATACTCCGAACAAAAAATTCTATTTACTGTATATATTATTAAGGTCCGATTTTTCAACCGTCAGATAACTTTTATGTAAGGAATAAATATGTGACTTTGGCATATTTTGTATGGAACAAATGTCAAAGTCACATGTTTATTCAACAGATAAAAGTTATCTGACGATTGAAAAATCGGTGCTTAGTAGAACATGACTTACCTAGAAGGGTATCCGGATTTTTGTCAGCTATTTCATTGATTGGCATAAACTCAAACTTTATAGATGGCACTGCGGAGGAGTCCTCCATACATTCTGAGACTACTGTGTCAGCGGTGAAAGTCATCTCGTAATCATTTTTCAAGCTTGTGAACTGTTTATTTGCCGTTTTCAATTGGCACCTGCTTATATAGTAAACCTTGTCAACCTGTAAAGAAATTCGTTATATATCAGGATTATTATTCAACGATAGCGAGTTTCCTTCGTTATGTGGTCAATTATAATCTGTATGGCAACGAAAAAACGCCCCCTAGTGGCAAACAATGTTAAGTAATTCGATGGTAAAATGTAGTACTTCCTTACGACAAGCACACAGATATAGTTAGGTAACTAAATACTATTTTTAGGGGTACATCCCTATAATTAAAATACAATAGTAACAGGATATTTTTTATTCCCGGCGGGCGAAGCCGCGGCCAAAAACTACATCCATTAATGTCTTCAGTTATACACTGAAGACATTAACGGATGAAGGTGATATGTCGCAAAAATGGTTACCCAGAAAATTTAGTTTAAACTGTCACTAAAACATTTTAGGATACATATTTAGTACATTGATTGACCTTTAGATTAATGTACTTAGTACGTTACGACATATTCTAAAATGTTTAATTGACAGTTTGAACTCGACCTCCGTAACGCAGCAGTTGACCGCATTGGTGCTCGAGCGAGAGGTCGCAGGTTCGAATCCCGCCGTGGGAACAAAAAGTTTTCAATGTTCCTGAGTCATGGATGTGTATTAAAATATATTTCCGTTGTCTGGTACTTGTAACACAAGTTCTTCGGATACTTAGCACTTAGCCAGATTGAAGTGGTGTGAAGGGTCCATAGATATTATTATTATATTATTAATACATATCACCTTCATCCATTCATGTCTTCAATTGCTTTAAGTTTAAATAACTGAGCCGTTCCCGAAATAACACTCACCTGTATCATATCATAAAACTTGTCGCACTCATTTTTGAATGCTGTAGCTCTGATCTCTCCACTTTCGTCACAGAGGTCCATACTGAACAGTTTACCTTCCCCCCGGGCGTTGCTCCAGTGACGAATGGCCGATTTTGACATGACGCGAGCTTTTATTACCCACCTATAAATATTAAATGTATCACAAATACAGTTAAATTAGTGCATAATATAAAAGTGGTGACTGTAAATCTTGAGAAGAAATTAAATATTTTTTCCTTATTTGTAGTGCATATGTCGCAGTCATCTGATTGAATGAGCAGTTTAATTGACGACTAGCGCGTTTATGATATTATGGTGAAATGACGACATTTAATTCAAAAAGTCCTTTAGCGTAGTCGTTGAATGGGATATAACAAACTTTGTATTGTTTTGTAGGGGTGACCATCATTATGTTCGCAACTTAAAAGGTCCTTAAAAATGAGGACATGACATGTCACGCCAAAATTGAAATGAAAATATCAACTATTTATTACCTGTGCGAGATATTTGCCGCCATAATTGTTTTGGTGACTACTAGCGCCACTGCGGGAAAAAATTAACTTAATTTCAAAGACCGATTTTACGTCCGCTCTGTTTAAAGGGCTTTGTTACAGTCCGCTAACTAGTTGGACGTTGAGTGACGCTTGTTCAATCAACGCTCGGCCTAGTCATTAAATTAAATGTCGTCATTTCATAAACACGCTAGTCGTTCAATTAAACTGCTGATTCATCAGATGACTGCGACACATACACCACATAAATAATCGACAATATTTAAAAAATTACGCCCAGACTCAAAGACTTCTTAAATAAATAGCTTAATGGAACTACATGTGGCTAAATCTGCAATAAACTTAGTAAGTAAATGCGGCTGTTACTTCAATTTATAAGCCAAAATAAATAATTAAACAGCAGCTCTAAAATACAACTCACTTGTTCTGATAAGGACTCAAATGTGAAATGGGGTGAGTCATTTGTGTGTTCAGTATACTGGAGTCCAAAGATGGGGTGGGCGTCGGTTTAGGCATGGAGCTCATTGCAGGTGCAGGTTTAGGAGCTGAAACTGGTGCTGGTGCAGGCGCAGCCGACTCCTCAGACCAGGTTTGTGGGTTCCCAAGCTTCTTCCCTACTTCTGAACCGGGTGCCAAAATTGTTATGTCCAAGATAATCATAACTCTCCTGAAAAGAGAGAAATTTAACGGATTATTTTATTTCTAAATTTTCAACTCACACCGAAGTCTAGAAATCGGTAATCTCCTGCTGGAAAAATCTTCGAAAACTGAGCGTATAACAAGGGTCGTAAAAGACCTTTTTAATATGTAGGCTGTAATATTAATGAGTGATAATATTTTAGAGTGTGTATGAGTCCCGTATATAGTGAAAGTACCAGCACTGAAAGAGGTTTTTTTACTGGGTAAATTCATGATGTTGGGGCATTTCTCATAGAAACATGAAAGTCAAAAGTGATTCTTTCAGTGCTGGTATTTTCACAGTACCTATACTCTCCACATATGAGGCACATACATATCCTAGAGTATTATCACTAATTTACTGTACTCCTTGTATATAAATAAAGAATGTTTTGCAAAGAAAATATCTTTGGAAAGTTAATAAAATAACAACATATAAAAATAAATATTTATTATTATCATAACAAATACAGTAACAGCTGCTGGGCAGTAAATGTTCAATAGTTTGAATATTATACATCTAAAGTGATTTTGTTTCTCATTCTTAATAATGTTTTACAAAACTTTTTATTTTTTATTTAATTTATTCTTTAAACAGACTGCTTTGTAAATTAACTATTCCACATGCAGAAATCACAATCGAATCCAGGATGTCGACTTGTTTTAATTCCACACATGTGTGCGGCAGCATAAACTGAAAACCTCTTAGTCTGCCGATAGATCTTTCAACGTGTATTTGTAACGATGAAATTGTTTTGGTTTGTAAAACTTGTTTCTTAGTCAGTTTAACTCCAGCGCTAACGCTAGGTGGTCGGATCAGAGTATATCCATTTTGTAGCAATATGTGCGCAATATTTTTAAAGCCTCTATCGGCAAATATAGCTGATCCCTCAGGCAGAGTCTCTAAAATTCCGCAATCTTCAAAAATTAAAGAGTCACTTGTTCCGCCACCATAACCTGAAGAAATAAAATTTATAAGCCCATCAGGCGTTATTGAAATTAAATATTTTATTGTATTACAGTTATTGCAATCAGACCATGTAAGAGCTGCCTTTACAGCATCATTGGGTTTTTCAATTTGAATTTCAAAACAGTTGATAATGCTTTGAACCCGACTGTAATTTTTCCTAAATGGAATAGGTTGATTCATCTCGACAACAGATGAAGGTGGAAAGTATACAAGTGATTTAAGAAAAGCTGCAACAGCTGGAACAGTTTTTCTTATAATTTTAGTGACAGTACTTGTTCCCAAGCCAAAATCTAAGGCCAGAATGGCATTAGCTTGATACAAACATATTTTTTTTAAAGTGATCATTATATTGCGTGGAGTACATTTTGTTGTTTCAGATATTAAGTTTATGCAAAAATAACATTCTTTAGGCAAACCTAATAACAGTTGTGGCTCTCTAGATATACATAAAAGAGCAGCTTTCTGCATATGGTTTCTAAAAATATGTATTTCACTTTCTGAGTTCTGTGTATCTGAGTCTTTATTAGGATTGTTTGAATATTGATCATGCTTATACATTTCATGAAAAGAGGTGCTAGAACATATTGTGTTGTTTGTAGTACCAACTGACATTCTTTCTGGATCAGATATTATTTTACCCATTTTATTAAAATATTTTGCATTAGTCCTAATAGATTTATGGACACCTACATCCTTCAGATTTTCTTTCACTTCCTTATTTTTTCCTGATATTTCCAAAGGCTGATCATTATTTGCAAAAGCTAAAGGATCTTCTAATTTTGTTTCGTCTGGACAGCGAGTAGGTAATATTTCTTCAGGGTTTTCAGTTGCATCTAATATCGGAATGTTGTCTTTATTTAACAGTTTTTTAAAATATTTTATTTGGTCATGTTTTTTCACAGCAGATCTTTCGGGTTTATCTTTATTTTCTTGACATTCAAATTTGTGAGGAACAATTCCCTTTTTAAGTTTAATCCTTCCCCCAACCAACTTGTATTTAATATAGTTTTCCATATCATTCTCAATCTAAAAAAAAAAAAAAACAAGTATAAAATGTTTATTCACGATCAGTCCGGTTATAATATAGAGTTAAACTAAAAATAACCAAAATTTATAAGAAATGAAGTTGCTGGCAAAAGTAAAAAGCACCATTCTTCAGTTCTATACAATTATCTAAATAACATGAAAAACTACATTTAATTATAGTATTCTGTTTTTAGTAACTTGTTATTATAGTGCCAGAAAAAAAAAATTATTTTCTATGAAAATTTTTACTGTCTAGCTATCACAGTTCATGAAAGTCACCTGTTGAAAGACAAAAACAGACACACAGCCATACAGATAAACAAATAGACTGATAGATTGAAGATTTAGTATAAGATTTATATTTATAAGGTTTAGTGGTTTTCTCTTTGCGCATCGAATAACATTAAAATTAGTAGCATTATAACCTTTCATGATGAACAGTGTTTACATTTAAATCATATTAAATCCGAACGGAGTGTAATAAGGTTTATGCCTTTAAGGTGCTGAATCAAGTTTTATAAAGTATGAAATACCAAATTGGTATTCCGAGACTTTATTTATTAATAATGTCCTGTTAAACTAAGATAATGTTATGTAAGTGTGTATAAACCTATGACCTGATTCGATGTTTTATACCAACAAGTAAATGCAAATGACTATATTAATAATAAATAACTATACTTACATTAAAATGATCTTCACAACAATAAACCTTGCTTTTTTCACCGAAGGGATCTAACCTCCTCATTGCACTTAGCCACTTTTTTCGTATTTTCAAGTCCATTGGAATCAGAAAGAACAACTTTTCCGGTGTCTTGGTAGTAGTACTTGTACATTTTGGCACTGTACATGATTTCCGAGAACTAGCATTGGCCATCTCCAATGATTTTTAGGGAAACATAAGGCAGCAGCACGGTAAAGCGCGTATGGACTAAGCGAGTGTTGGAAAATGACGTCATGCGGCACGCAGTTAAAAAATAATCGATTTTTTAAATTATCGATTATTATTTTTTCTAATAATTTAAAATCGAGCTTTTTTAAATCGATTATTTTGTAACACAGCCGCACCTCGTTTTGGCGCTTGTCGTTTAATTTTATACTTACTGTTAAATTTTGATTCCCTTGATGTTGATTCTAATAAGTGAACCATTTATATCAAGTTTGTTTCATTGTTTATTATTAACATAATGTAAAATAACTTCAAAACTGTTTTTTCTATTTAACAACAAAGTACTTATGAAGAAAATTACAAATAATTATGAAAAAATCTATTATTAAAATAAATGTTTATTTTCATAAAAATAGATTGTTCAGAAATCTATTTTTATGGGAATGAGAAATATCTATAATTATTTTACATGTATTTTTTATTTTTGACATCAGGATACATTAAGCTAAAATTCAAAATTAGTAAATGTTCTATAATATGACAGTATTATAGACAGCATAACTGTATATCTGATTCATGCCTACATATTATATTCTTAAGAAATTAGATTATTAATAGCCCTAGGGGATATTATTAATCTAAATCTCCAGCCCTCTGATTACCCAAAATTGGAAGCCTTCCTTTGATGAACATTGACTGTAACTTTGAGTAAAAACACAATTTAAAGTCTTAATTTTGACATTTCAACTTTTAAAATATTGTTTTTAAAAAGTTCAAAATGTCGATTTTTAAAACTGGTAAATTTAAAAAAAAAGTTATTAACATTTACATCTTCAATTTGCAAGGAAATTATGTTATTAATGAAATTTTCAATCACATTCTTGTTTATTGGGTATGGTATATATACTATAATTTTGATCATAAATATATCATTAAAACAGAATAAGATTGAAAATTTCATTAATATAAGTATTTCCATGCAACTGAAATGCACCTATGATCACGGGGCTGATTTTTCAATAGTCAGATAACTGTTTTTCTTCTTCTTTTGGCATATGCTCTCAATAAGAATTGGTAATGTCAATGAGCAGAAAGGATGGCAGTACAGTGATTTAAATCGGCCTACATATGAGTATCATGCAGAACAAGTTGAATTACGAGAATTTTAAACTAAATAATTTACATAGAAAATGTTTTTTTGACAGAATGTGTATGAAACAAAATATGTAAAGTCACATGTTTATTCAACAATAAAAGTTATCTGGCAATTGAAAAATCTGCCCGCTCTTCACCAAGTACTTTAACACTTTGCTAGTGTTTTGTATTTAGAAGGATTTACTGGTATGTCTTGAAACAGAGAAGTCTGGAGGAAAATATGGTTGGATGTCAAAGGGCAACCTGACCAATGGTTGCTGATTAAACTATTAATTGTCTACTAAGTTTTAGCATTAAAGAACATTATTATTTATTTTAGAAGCAACCTTATGTATAAAATATGTGTTTAATGAATAAGGGATTTTCTCCTTATATTATTACTATTTATTCTGTAAATAAAGTAATTATAAAACCTTCCTACCTTCAACATATTAAGAGCAAATAAAAAAAAAATATATCTACTTACTTCTCTCCCTTCCCTGTGTTCTTGAGTAAAGATGTGACAAATCTATCTATTTGCACCACAGAATAATCTGAGAGCTCCCCAGTGATTAGCTTGTCATTGAGTTGTGTGGCAAGCATGGCAAAGCTGTGAGAGTGTTTGCCATCTGAAACCAACAGTCTAAATCGCTCATTAGCTCCACTGCCCTGTATCTTTTTACTTCCAAGGACTTGCATCACTGGCTTATTGTAGTCTCCTCCATTCATTATAACCTACAATATATTCAATGTCATAAAACTAAGCTGCCTTTTTGATATAAGCAAATTGTAAGCTGGTAGCCTAATCAAGTAAACAAAATAACTTGAATTTCTTATTGCAGTACCCAGCAAAAATCTATTAAGTACACAATATTATCCATGTAATATTGAATCTTTTAAAAATATTTAATATTTATTAACAACTAAAAATTAGCGACTTTAGAGCATTTAGTAATAAATAATTGTAGTTAATAAAGGTAAAGCTTTTAGAAGGTATGATAATAAATAATATTAATGACAATTTTTTTTATGCATTGACAATGGACTTTATCTAAAAAAATCAAGTTTATGGATGTTTTTTCACTTATTTGCAATTAAGTCCTGTCCAGTAGGCTGGCAGAGAGTCCTGTCCAGTAGGTTGTTTTACAATTTCAAACTATCATTATAATAAAATCATACTTAATGGTGTATAACCGGATCAGGCGCTAGCTAGCGCTGGGCCGAATCGATGAGTGGTAAAACAGCCGTTAAAACAAAGATATTGATTGCAATACAGTTTTGAAAACAATTACAAACCTCAAGTGATCCTTCAGATAACTTCAAATCCATTTTGTTGTCTATAAAAAACAATAATAATCAAACACCTTTTATTTAACCTCCAATATTTTAATTGATTCCTTTTAGCTAGCTAGGTATTCTTTTAAGATTTAAATAACTTTAAAGTACTTATTATATATTATTTTATAAATAATCAAGATTCACATTTTCATCACACCGCTTTAAAATTTTAAAATATCTGTCAATTATCAAACGTCAAATTTTCAATTCGCGGTTTTGGCGCGAATTTTTTTTTTATTGGAAACATACGAATGACTAAGACACTTTAATTTATGCCGCCTGGATTCTTTGGTGTCTAAAGATCATAATATTATTATTACATTTTAGGTAAGATTTTAGGATAAGTGACGCTGGAAAACAAAATGTAACAAAAAAAACTGACAAAACATTCTGCCTATTTTGGTGTGGAGAGACTCAGATTAATAACTAAAGGATAGGGTTATTAGCAAGAGCAGAGGCATATTTCTGTTCTTGTCTCACTATACGACACATGCTAAAAGGAAGGATTTTGAATATCTTCACAACGGATCAAGATACGGCAATGAAATTTTTGCACGCTCAATTACAGCCCCGGAACGCACAAATTATCCGCATAAAATTTTCTTGAAAATATTATTATTTAAAAAAAGATCCGGCTTGAGTAACGTTAGGAAACATTACCCGATTTGTTTGTTTTTCAAGAAAACTACAATAAAGCAAATCACGAAAATATGAAGCTCAATTATTATTAGAGAAGACAATGCTCTAATTGAGCGTAGGTAAAAAGTTGACAAAATCCACAATATCCGGCTGGGGTAACGGACACCTTCCATGGTACAATCGATTACCCATTTTGTTTATAAGAATGCGCTTAGATTTAATATAATTCATAATCTTGTGTCTCGGTTAGAGCTTGTACGTCGCTAAGGCTCATCCATAATATTATGTACATATTATAATATACATATAAGTATGATCTAAGGGTAAGAAAAAATGCTTTTATTCTAAAACATTTTAATTAATAGGTAGTTGGATTCAATATCACATGGCGTTTTTTATTATTATCTATATTATAATAATTATTAATTTTAATCTTGCACCAGAAATCAAACAGATCCTATAAACTATAATAATTAACAAACATATGGAGGCACATGATAGAACTGTTTTGCATTACATGCAATTTACAACAAATATAATATTATGTTCTTTATTATTATGGACGAAGAATGCATAGATCGTAAGGTTAACAGTAAAGTTTCATAAAAGTTTTTGCAGACTCGTGAATGCTCTCACTAGTCCTAGAAAGGCTCCCGGCTGTGACAGATTATTAAATAATTACACACCGTAACTGCTGCACGCAAAGCAGGAATATTTATTTTAAAAGATCAGTAATCCATTGTCAATTGTATTGGCGCTGTCATTCTTTTCATACAATAATCATTCGATGACTTCACTTTTGCGGATTTACAAAACTTTTAAATGTTCCTGCTTGGCCTTGGCACAGAAGATATTAACAGTCTAAGGCAATGTTTTGACTTTTGAGCCAGCTTTTCTCCACCACTTTAGGGGAAGAACACACAGGTAGGTTACCTGTGTGATCTTCGAACACATATGTATTATTTATCCTCTGTTTTGTTGTAAATTGGAGGATGCAATTTTTGCTTACTATGCTCTGTTCAGATTGAATTTAATATTTTTGTAAACAATCGATTTAATGCGACCGTTGCACGAAAAAGTGACATTCAAATTTACAAAAAGATTAATAACGAACAGAGGTAGATACATTTTATTCTTTAACACACGTTATTGACGGCTGTCTCTTTTGACCTTGTAACGGGTTCTGCCGTGTTGCCGTGAGTACTTGAGTAGTGAGTATCTACGCTTCACACTGGGACAATTTACAACAATCTATATTAATATCTATGATCACAGTCCGTCGACGCTGCCTACCCTGCGCGGGTCCGTTTGGGTCTGCCATAACCCGTCTGGTCCTCGGAGCGTGCCCACGATCGCCGCGAACCCAGCGGTGGGACCGAGTTGGGTTATATCGTGCCCACGCGCGTGAAGAGACTTCAATAACTCCTGCAAATATAAAACGATTTTCATTTAGGATTTATGAGTTATGTTTATTGATTTGCGTGTCATTCGGTGCGTGCATACTGCGTAGGTTAGACGGATTCCTTTTCGAATCCAGTCAGAAGAAAAGTTTTAGTGTCTTGTCTTTGAGTCTTCAAAGACTGGTTTTATGGATCAAGCTGTGCTGAGTGTGGGTTGACTTCGTCCACATAAAATAGTGAAAGCCCCCGATTTAAAACATTCTTCATTGGTATACTGCCCCTATTAGTCTTACATTGACTCTTGTTATTACTTTACCTATTGTCTTTACCCTTTGTCGATATATGAGAAAGATTTTTTTATCACAATAGGATCAGCACTTCCTGAGATAAGTGCATTCAAACAAACTCTTCAGCATGACAACTATAGTTTACAATATCGTTACGCTAAGACCTATAGAAGTATAGCCTCCACCAATGTAACATATTTTTCAAAATGAATTTTATTTCATTTACTATTTCAACTGAAGTCGCGGACACAGCTATTTGAAAAATATATTTAGGTATTCACGTGCATTAAGATATCGTCACATCGCCTAATACACATTAATCCATGCTATAAAGATTGTAAAATACAATTGCACGATCATGCTGCGGCTTCCTTAAAGCGATAACGCAGCACGCGTTTTAAACGTCATTAGATATTTTTTAGCACTCATGCGGGATAAGTAGCATCTTGACGCCCGCTGTTGTGGTTGAAAACGAGCCGTTTGCCCATTCTAAAATTTGAGTGCGAAAAGTTTACTTTAGTTTTTTACGTTTGTTTTAGCAACAGCGAGCGCCAAGATACCACTTACTTACTTATCCCGCATTTGTAATAAAAAATAGTATGTGCAAATCGTGCGACGTTGTCGATACCCAATCGACAACATGTCGCACTTGTTGCACAATGTATTATTATCATCATCATCAATACAGCTCTTATCATCATTATCATAGAAATAGATCACACACCGATTTAGGTGTACCAACTGTGCAGTGTGCAAATACTGGGTAGGAAGTTTATAATAATTTGAACGTAGCCGGACTGCCGGACTGCCCTAACCTACACTTTAAATAAATTCCAATCGATCGGAATTGGAATTTGACAACTGCCAAATTCCTAATCTAATCTTGAAAGGCCAATCTTAAACACGAAACTAGCGCCAAATTAGTTTGGAATTGAGTGGCGATTTTATGGAAATAACTGAAGTTAGATAGAAACAATCCATTTACATTGACTTCAATGGATAAGGTTTATTTAATCATGTACTGCGAAAGTACGGCGTTTTGTATTCAAAGCGAAATGAAATCTGACGGATACTGAATGATAAGTATGCGTTAGAACGCTGAGTAAGTAGTACGCGAACCACGAGTCACCATTACTTCACACTTCCACATTTTTATTTCGTGTAATGGACATTGGACTTACGGGGTCAACATTGGCCTCGTGCTCGATATGCATCGGCACGAGTTGGTGGTGCAGGCGCGGCCGCCGTATCACCGGCGAGTATTCCTCTCGCTCGAACAGCGTCTGCATCACCACCTGCAAAGTTAACAAGTTCATCAGCTGTAGCCACTAAGTTATATTTTACACATTACTTGCCACTAAATTCTATTTTTATCGACGTACTTTGATTTAAGTATGTTTGGTTGCTATTATAATATGTATGTATCTCTGAAGTTTGAATGTAGTCGTTTCCTTATTAATAATTAAAAAGTAATTTGCGTTTTAAAGCATTTTTTAACATTCTGGGTTGAATCAAAAGCCAGAGTTAGCTTATAATTATCTTTTATGATAAGGGTTTAATAAATTTAACCATAACCAGCTCAAGTTGGCCTAATAATACAGTAAGTACCCGGCCGAAAATAATTGCCATCAAGCGTTTGACCATTAAAAAAAATACAGACGAATTGAGAACCTCCTCCTTTTTATGAAGTCGGTTAAAAAGAGATAACATTAGCTGAGAATATCCGCTTACAAACAAAAAACTAGTATAGATCATCCTCTTTGGAACTACGATGCCACAGACCCCTCCCCACTATTGTTTATGTCGGTGGTAAAAAATAGCACATACCAAGGAAATCTGAGTGGTGATCTTCGTGCCACCGGCTGCACCGATGACCAAGTCAGGCTGTCCGTCCTTGTTGACAACGATGGTAGGAACCATGGAGCTCAGCGGCTGAATCCCAGGCTCTATCATGTTGGACGGCGACGCAGGCATGCCGTACGAGTTGACATGGTTTGGCACAGCGAAGTCATCCATCTCGTTGTTCAACATAAAACCTAAAGACCGCGATCTTCTTTTCGAGCCCCAACTGGAAAAAATAAAAAAATAAATAAATAATAATAAAACCATTTATGCCGTTTTAGTTATTACTTACGAGAGTAAATAAAGTAGGTATAGGATTTAGAGTTGTAACTAAATGCCAATAAATTAGTTTAACTATTTAGTTAAAGTTTGAACCGATTACTTTTTTTAATAAGATCTTTGTATCATTGTAAAATTTATTTTAAAAGGAGTGGCGCTAGTTGCGGTTACTCCTCGCCTTAAGCACATGTACATTATCGTTTCAGCTATTACGTCCACCACTGGACATAATCTTCTACAAGGACCCACGGTAAAGATGGTTAATGGGAAGGTGTTATTTCTCCGGCATCCCACGGATAAGTACCTACTTACGCACAAATATTTAAACACAAAGAAAGTGGCCGTATCTACTGCAGACGTGGTTAAAAATAAATAAATAAAAATATTTCATTTCCAAATGAAACTTAACATCTTTTCAGAAAGTCAACGAAAATAGACTAGCGGTTTAATTCTAGGCCGCCGAGAAGCACCGTGAGAAACTCGAAAACTGAAATTAATTTTAGAAAAAATCTATAATATTAATATTACAAAAGACAGGATAGACAGTAAATAAATATAACCAGCCTTGGAGATATTCCTATATTTTTATTCGATAACGTTACATCAATAGACATGCCAACGCTGCAATAGCTTATATTATAGCACTGGTTTTGACTTTAAAAAAGTGAATACCTATTATTATTATCTGCGACGGAACAAAATGAAAAATCTGTGATGGTTTTGAGTTTTCTTACAGCGAATTTCAGAAGAATACACCGTGTTAATCGGATTGACATCTCACTTCGTTTACAATTTGCATGACAACTACTCGTAACACTAAAAATAGTAGGGTAAAGATGCCTATTATGAGATACCATTTCCATTTTTGGGTATAAAAAAAAAACTGTTACATTTAAAGCTTTCTAAGATATACTTTTAGATAGAAAATTTAATGTACTTTAAATGTATATTAGCTATTTTAGGCTAAATTATATTATTTTTTGGCTATGCTGTAAAAAGTGAAAAATATCAGAAAAAAATTCCAAGGCAAAGGGCGCCTATTATGAGATATTAGGGGTTCTAAATATAAGATACTATCTTATATTAGGTTCCATAAATTTTAGGGGTCAACAAACAAAAAAAAACAATATTAACGTCATAATCACATTTTTATTGTAGGTAACTTATTAATTAAATATTAAGACAAATCAGTCTTAGCAGTTTGGTACATTAATTATTAAATTTTAGACTAACATCAGTCTTCAAAATTTTTACTTTACTTAAACTTAACAAAGATTTGAGCAGAACTCAGTTATCATAATAAAAATTAGCATTTTTAATAAAATTTTAAAATAAAGGTTATCAAACAAAGAGAATATAATAAACAATAAAAAAATTAAAATCTTTTCTAAATTATTTTTTAGTCTTACCATGTCTTACACATCTAAACATAATGAACACAAAAAACGATTCGATGCTACATCTCCACAATCTTCATGAGCCCATTTAAAACAACTATCACATTTGGCCCATTTTTCTCCTCTTGTATCCTGCGAAAAGTTACCGCTACAGTAGGGACATTCAGCATCATATTCATCCCCACTGCTATCTGCCAACTCAGGCATGTCATCGTCTTCGGAACTGGAACTAACTTCTTCAGCTTTTTTCTTTTTAATAGGTTTTTTTTTCATTGTCTGCTGTTTTTTAACTGATTGTTTCTTCTGTCCTTTCTTATTTTCTTTTTCTTGTTTTTTATTTAGGGATTCTTCTAATGACTTCTTATACGGAGATGCCGTGATTATAGAAGCTGCTCCAGTTCGGGTTTTCTTAGAAGAAGAATTGTTCTTAGGTAGCCTGGGCACTGGCTTAAGTGCAAACGGGGAGACAGAAGACGATGTACTGGGTACTGGATTGTCATAAACACTAGCTGTTGAGGCTGTTTTAGAAGATGCTAATCCTTGGTACTCATCTGAAGGATTGTCATTTGTAATTCCGCTATTGGGTAAGATTTCAGTTGGCTCTGATTGGTTTTCAATCGAAGTAAGCACACAACTAGTATCTTCCAGATCTGCGTTCTCGTCATTTCTCTGAACATTAAGTAAATCTTGCTCTTCATCCCCATCATTAAAGATTGAAAACTCTTCGTCTGTAAAAATATGTCGATTGCACGGAAATAACCCAGCTTTGCGAAAACCGTTAACGGAGTTGGTCATGGTAGCAGCTTTTTCATAAGCCGCACCAAACAATCTAGCCACATATTTGTTTGTTAGAGTGCGCCCCGAATTATTACGCAGCCAAGTTTCAATTTCTTGGGAGTAGTAAGCTTTTAGTGGCTTCATAAATGCTACATCCATTGGTTGCATTCTATGAGTGCAGTGTGGCGGTAAACAAACTATAATTACGTTGTTGTCTCGAGCTAAATTAATAAGATCGATGTTTCTCGTGTGTGTGTAGTGGCCATCTAAAACCAATAAAACTGGATCATCTTTACTTGGCTTTGTAAAGTTGATAAAATGCTGAAACCACTTTGTGAATAGGTGTGTCTGGATCCAGCCTGACGGATGACAATCGCCAATGGAACCTGCTGGTGCACCATCCATTAGGTCTTGAGCCATATTTTTCCTTGGGAAAACTATTAATGGAGGCACGTAGGTACCACAAGCGTTCATACAGGTCACTATGGTCATGAGCTTTCCTCTTTCCAGGGATGTCAACGCACCGACCTGTTTTTTGCCTTTCATACTGACAACTTTGGAACGTTTATGTTGAACTACTGTTATTCCTGTCTCGTCAACGTTGTATACCCTATGTGGAGCGGATTTTATCTTATCAAGTTCAGGCTCGTACAAATCAAAAAAGTTGGCGACTGCAACTGGATTAAATCCTTTTACTCTAGCAGCAGAAACTGCTTCAGGTGTCCTAATAGATAATGTAGGATGTCTCCTCAAAAATCCACGAAGCCATTTTTTACCAGCAGAAGCTTTAGTAACACTGAAGGGATGCCTCAAATTATTTTTAATTGCCAATTGAAACGCCATGTATTTAATGTCCTGCAGACGTAAGCCATAAAATCTTCTATCCATTTCTTTGCAATAGCTTTCCAGCTCGGCTTCTAAATCAATAGGCAAGGCTGGCCGTCTTCCCATACGAACCTGGACAAGATCTTCTGCGCGGACATCCTTTTTCACATAGCGCTCAAGGGTACCCTTAGGAACACCAAATTGTTTCGCTGCTCTTAAGTAACCCATTTCTTTTCTTCGTACTGCATTCACAGCCTGTATCATGGCAGCGTGGTCCCAGGTCTTTCTTTTGATGGGAGGCATCTAAAATAAAAAAATATACGGTTTAACCCAACACCCATGATAATTGTTCTTTTTGTGTACCATAATATGAGATATCTCAATTTAGGAACCCTAGCATATCTCATATTAGGAAAACAACAGTTTTAGAAAATGGCTGCCTTTTTTTTTTGTTTCCAAAAGAAAATACAATTTAACTGCATTCATAACTTAAAATTTACCATATAAGCTACAAACAAAACATAAATTAAATGCGTTTAACGTAATAATAAAGTTGTTACGTACCTTGTAAACATTTGATGAAAAATATTTGGTTTTACGATGTTGAAATAACCAACACGCACACGTTCTTACATTGCCGTTAGCCGGCGCGAACTGACAGACGTTTAGCACTGTTGATGTGTCAATCCGAGCCACACTAGCGCCAAATGACTGACGTGAGTAGTTTGACCAATATCTTCCTATCTCATATTTAGCGCCTATCTCATATTAGGCATCTTTACCCTAATATTGGCTTAAAATAGTTTAAATAACTGGTACCTAGTTAATAAAAATAAAACAACTGTAATATTCAAAACAGATACATCATTGTGCAAGTGTTTTCAACACTCAACAAATTTAATGTGTTATTGATGAACGTAGCGAGTGAGCGAGTTATATTGCGAGTGATGTTCACCAATGAGTGTTCTGTGCGCCTAGTGCGAGTTTTTGTCACTGCTCACGGTGACGAAGTTAACTACAATTTGTATGGCATCGAAACAGCGCCCCAGTGCCAAACTATGGTAACTAATTCGATGCCGTACACATTGTAGTTAACTTACTCACCGTGAGCAGTGACAAAAACTCGCACGAGGCACACAGAATGGCTTGTTAACACAAAAGTTAGCTGATCTACGATTTCATCAGGAACCCTGTATACAGCATTGCCTGGATACTTATAATTTATAGGTATAATATTCTAACTACATAGTCTACCTCTCAGCGTTCAATTTTTTATTTAAATATTTTCAGTCACTTTTTAGTGACAGTTTCAAAATTGTCTCTCATCTTTTTTCAGAGGTCCATTACCGATTGTGAACATTAATTTTACGGCTGGTCAGCTGCCATTGTATCTAGTCTTTCTAAGTATATGCTGGTACTAGCTGTTAAAACTGTTTATACTTACATCTCATTGATGGTGCTAGTGACGGACACGGCACTTCCATCGGGCGCTACGACCACGACTTGAGCCGTGCCGTGGTCGTTCGCACCCTCGAACAGGGCTCCATAATGGCGCCAGTCGTTGTACGTGCGAGTGTCGTCTATGAGACTTCTATACGATTGCGCCCAGGCTTCCGATGATAAGTTGCTTTGTAGCTGAAATGTGTATAAATATTAAACGTCTGTCAAGAATTTTGTCGTGGCGGCATACACACGCATCATGGTCACCACTTTCACTGAATTTTGGCAAACGGTGACTATGTCACTTCTCTGTGTCATCGCTCCATGGAGAAAAGAGATAAGGAGTGTCATCTGTGTACATGAAAAAGTGTCCGTCAGGCGTCAAAATACATAATTGAAGACATGAGTGGATGAAGGTACTATATATGTCGCAAAAAATTTCTACCCAGAAAATTGCTTTTAAACTGTCATTTAAAGATTTTATGATATGTTTGTAACGTATTAAATACATTTATTCTAAAGACGGATCTTTAGATTAATGTACTCGATACGTTACGAAATATTTTAAAATGTTTAAGTGACAGTTTGACCTCAATTTTCTCGAAATCAGTATTTTGCGTACATCACCTACATCCACTCAAGTCTTCAATTAAGGTACCGCCACAATGACATTGGTGTAATTTCTTTAATAATAACAATTTCAAAAAGTTTTGTAAGTTCAGTTAAAAATAGTATCACAAGAATATAACAAATTGAAGAAAAACATAATGAGATTAGCTGACCCGTGCTCAACGTAGTGGGCACTACGTTGAGCATACCGTTTGTAATGAACCGTTTAAACCTTCCCAGGACTTCCACGAATATATCAAGACTAAAAATATTTCAGCCGATTTCAGCCTTTCTCGTGTTTTAGCGATATCAGATTTTAGAGGTACTCAGATTTTTTTATCTTTATTTATTTAGAGGCTTTTATACAAAAGTATATGACAACCCCATCATAACTTATACATAGTAAACAAAAATTTAATTCTAAATACATCCACTTTAACTAATATTATTAATCGTAATACTGATGGACACAAATCTTAACAAAACTTTTAGTCCCCTAGAAATAGTCTGTGACAATACGTGATGGAACATTCCTACATCCGTTCTGTTGAGATGTTGTCGAATTTGAGTAAACAATTCGCTACATTTGTAATGTGCTCTTCCATTGCATACCTAAATACATAGTAAGTAATACTTTGTAAAGAGTTAAACATCATAATAAAGCTAGCAAAAAGAAAGTAGGTATGTTAGAGTCTATGCTTACAGTTTTCAAAACGAACCTTACCTCTTGTATATCGATAGGCGCGTGGCTGCGAGCGGGGTCACCCAGGCCCGTACGTTTCGCGTACCCGAACTTGAAGGCCTCCATGATGCGATGCCAGTAGAGGCCGCTGTAGGCCAGCACATCAGATCCCGTCCCGACCCAGTCCTTCAGGATGTGGAGGATGAAGGCCAGAACTGACCCAGAGCCAGGCAGGGGAACGGTGTAAAGCGTGTGCTCCGGCGATAATTCTACTGCGATTGGCTCTTGCCATTCGTATCTAGAAATTAATCGGCGGTTATGGCGGTAGTCGGTCGATATTGGTTGATTCTGATAGGCTAGTAGGGCTTTAAACGAGTCAGTTAAAATTTGTACATGTTGATGCAATTTTCTATTTCATTAAGGTCAACTTGACATGCCACACTAGCCATGTTTATGTCACATGTTATTGAATGTACTGTTGGTTCTTGGTGGAAATTCATGTTATATATAGTAAAACACTAACTACTTGCACTTTTTTCCACTTTATTTGATTTTTCACCTTAATAATTACTCAAAATACACGACCGGTTTCGACATAGTCATCATCAGGTGTAGGTAGAAATTTTTAAATTATTTGTAAATATTGTGCAGAGTTGCCAGCTTCAAGAAATTTTTTACAATGTGTGCAGTTTAAATTAAATTTTTTTTTTCCTACCAAATTATACTGTTTTAATATACTATATACTAAATGAATGTCATATTATTGTGTTATTACACATTACATTAATAAATTAATCACCTTTCAATGTCATACAATATAAACCAATTACTTATTATGTCAAAGTTTGAAATAAAATAACAATAATAACAAGATACATAATTAATTACTTACAATGTCCATCATTTTAAGAAAATAAAATATTAAAAGCAATGTCAAACAGAGTATCTTAAATTAAATCATGTCAAAATAAAAATGTCCAAATTATAAATGAAATTGATAAAGAATGTCAAATTTTCTATATAATATAAGTATAAATAATTATGGAATTTTAAATATGAAATAAATTAGATGTCTTGTAATAATAATGAACTCGAAAGGCATGTCTGGTCGTTTATTAAGTTTCCGAATTTTTTGTGTCTATTTATTTCTAAAGCTTCCAAAGCATCCATCTTTCTACTTTTTGGTAATACATGGAGATATTTAATGTTCTTCTCTGGGTCAAAATTATGTCCATCGCTATTTAGATGTTCAGCAAATGTTGATCTTTCCGTTTTTCTATTCCAAGCTGCGATATGTTCTTTTATTCTTGTTTTAAACTTCCTTCCTGTCTGACCTATATAAATTCCTCCGCATGTATCACAAGTGAGACTGTAAATGCCGCTATTGTCCGTGACTTTAAACTTATCTTTATTATTACACAACATACTTTTTAGGGAACCTGTAGTGTAGAATGCGACTTTATTTTCTTTGTTTTTTAAAATCCTTTCAAATTTATAGGACGATGGGCCAATGTATGGAATCTTTACCCATATTTTCCCTCCCTTTTCTTCCTCTTTGGGCTTCGTATGATTATACAGTAACGGTGGCCACCTTGGCTAAATCTAACTGTAAACTTTTGACAGCTCGAGTAATTCGGTCTCATCTTTGAATCATTTGTAACTCCCGACAAAACCCCCCAAAAACGACTGGGTATTAGAAGTTTGTGCGCCCCGACGGATGAACCGATTTTTTATATTGTAAAGGTGAATTGAAAGTAGAAAGTGTTTAAAAGTTGTGGGGGGGTGAAAGTGGGAAAGAATAACCGAATATCTGCAATTATCCTCGAGTGGGGTCTCAAACGAAAGCTAATCACGTACAAATTACAAAATAATGGTTTCAATGAAAACCGCTAGAGCTGTGCAAAGGCTTGTTAAATAAAATTTTTAATGAAACTCTTTTTGTGGCATAAGTCCATTCACAACAAACTCACCGGTAGTTCCTCAGATCATCTTCTGTGATGATACCTCCGAAACCTTGTATATCTCGCACCAGCGCGGCCGTCATCGATCCATTGTGAATCGCCTCCGGGCCCTCCTCTGCTATGCGGTCCAGGGTTTGCGCGAACAACGGATCCTTGATCAAATCCCCTTCTTTGTATACCTCTCCGGTTTCTGGGTTCACGTACAGCTCTCTAAAATGTTTAATAAAATTCACTAGACCTATATTTGCTGATGTCTCGACATACCCTGCTTTCCCTTCTACTAGGGAGGAAGAGAATGCTTAAAGTATTTCACCCAGTAAAACACATTGTCCGTAAACTCGGTTTAGCGTGACGTCATAATAATTTTATAACGTTGTCACGTAAAATGACTTTACAGACAATGAATTAATGACACTCAAGCCGCGTCTTTCACTCGGTCGTGCTGCGTGCAGCGCTCTCTCTCTGATCTTGACGTTGAAATGAGCGTAACAGGACAATGAGTCATCCTTTTTCGTGCAGCCAGCGGTCGTCCATTTAATACATGTTGTCACTTCAAAAAGGACAAAATGCAATGTATGTAAAGTATCATGAGTTTATTCGCACCTCATGGACGGTTCCTCGTGGATGGTGCTGCTGTGTGTGCCAAGCACGCGGCCCTGGTACTCGCTGACGCGGTGCCCGGTGCGGCACAGCTGCGCGGTCGGCTTCACTAGTTCCGCCCACTCCAGGTGGCCAAACTCCCTGTGGATGAGGGCATAATATGTATTGTGTATAAACTGAGCATTACGTACGGGTTAGTGAGTTTGGTGGAAATCGGTTCAGGTCTTCAAGGTCAACAGGTCGTTTGTTAGGTGTGATAGGAATGTTACACGCCAAGTTGGGAGATTTTTTTCAAATTTCAAATTTAGTTTTATCACCCTACCTGTGTAGTGCGCCGTAGCCTCGCAATTCGCCGGGCACCGCCACGGCCAACCCTCCGACGAGCGACGACGCGTTGACGTACATCTCTGCGTACGCCGCCGCTGGGGCCCGCTCGCGAGCGTTTAACACCCGAACCCGCCGTGTAGATGCATCGTACACGGTGGCCAGGAAGCCCCCGCCGAGACCCATGCATTGGGCGCATCCTACGCCCTCGCAGAACAGCGTAGCGATCGCAGCGTCCACGGCGGAGCCTCCCTTCTCCAATATGCCGCTGAAATAGCAACGGCGGCATTAGGTGTTGTTCCTACTTAATATGTAATAATATAAAAACCGGCCTCACGAAGAATTGTAGGGTTCTATTATTTTAAAATATTATATTAATTAGAATTATAGGCCAACATGCTGGGACTCGAAGGCTCCTAGTCTATATTCACGGACGCACTGTTCGTTTTGAATTGAAACATTGAAACTCATCTGTTTTGTGACTTTTATGGAGATCTTTAATCGCGATTTGTCGCGTTGTGGTAAGGTTATATATATGGTTATATATATGGTTATATATATGGTTATATAAGAGGTGCCAAAACAAAAAATGCTTTACGCGTATTACACCATATTTGGCTTCATATAGGAATCGTGAATCTCTCTGTATATTATACTAGCTGACCCTTGCCCACTTCGTTGAGCATAAAAAGAGTTTATGATGAAATTCAACTAAAAAAAAAACAACGTAGAACCCGCAACGCGGGAACCCGAAACCCGAAACGTGGGAACCCGGAACCCGCAACGCGGGAACCCGGAACCCGCAACGCGGGAACTTGAAACCCGCAACGCGGAACCCGCAACGCGGTACCCGCAACGCGGTACCCGCAACGCGGAACCCGCAACGCGGAACCAGCAACGCGGGAACCCGGAACCCGCAACGCGGGAACCCGGAACCCGCAACGCGGGAACCTGGAACTCGCAACGCGGAACCCGCAGCATGGGAACCCGAAACCCGCAACGCGGAACCAGCAGCATGGGAACCCAAAACCCGCAACGCGGAACCCGCAACGCGGAACCCGGAACCCGCAACACGGAAACCCGGAACCCGCAACGCGGAACCCACAACGCGAAACCCAAACACAGAACCCGCAACGCTGACATAATATGGAATAAATAGTATCCTATGTCCGTCTACTTGCTCTAAGCTACTTCCTCACCAATTTTCAGCCATATCGATAAAGCCGTTCTTGAGTTATAAATAATTTAAGTAACACGACTTACTTTTATACATATAGATGTATAGATTACTCCTACTAACATAAGCTAAGCCCGGTGAATGTCACAGTCGGTCCAGCCAATTCGGTGATCATGAGTTTGATGACGACGATGATGATGATGAAAAGTAGCCTAAATTAATCCTTATAACTTTAGCTATCTACCAGTGAAAGTCTCGTTAAAATCGGTCCAGCCGTTCCAGAGATTAGCCGGAGCAAAGAGGGACGCTGACAGACATTTTTTTTTAAATTACATTTTCGTTTTCAGTAAATATCGTTGCCAATGCAAAAAAAAGCAGAAGATATCGTTTAAAATGTCATATGTATTTAGAAAAACGTTGCTAATTGAAAGTTACATACTTACTGACACTTCAATTTTATTTGTTTGTATAGATGTATAGATTTGGAAAACTTCTCCAATCTTGGCGTTTTCACTGACGCGGAGCGGGGCGCATAGGAACTTAGTGGTTCCCAAGCGGAGTGGAGCAGAGATTTCGAGCATAGTGATTGGTCAATTCGGGTACCGCAAGCTCCTGTCCGCCTCGCCCCGCGTCAATGGAAACGCAGCCAAACGTCTATAACGTCTACCGGTCGCCATGGTAACAGCGTTGTTTACAAATGGAAAACAAAAATTAGGAAATGCTATACATACCGTATTTATATCAGCTGAAACTATTTGGATTCATGTTTTTGTTAATCCTAATAATTTTTTTAATCCAAATAGTTTAAGCTGATATAAAAACGGTATTTATAGCATTTCATAATTTTTATTTTCCATTTGTAAATAATGACGTTGCCATGACAGCCGTGTCATATAAACTGCCAACGACGTGAATCGATCGAGCCCAGGTTCAAACCCCGCGTGACCATCACGTATTTTCTTCTTTTTTCTAATTTTCTGCTTATTTTTTTCAACATTTTCTTTCATAATAACCTTTTCGTAACAATAACGAACATACCGTAAAAAAATTTGCGAAATTGGTCAAGCCGTTGTCGAAGCGCACACGATGTAAGAAATTTTGGTCGTTTTTTTACACTTTGGGCTACATTTTTGGGGTTTTAGTAAGGAACCCTACTTTTTTTAAACATATAATATAGCCTATGTTCAGCGCTAGGAATGTAGCTTTCCAACGGTGAAAGAATTTTTCATATTGGTTCAGTGGTTTCAGAGCCTATTCCATTCAAACAAACAAACAAACAAACAAACAATCAAACGTTACCTCTTTATAATATTAGTATAGATGACTTGGCTTCGAACTTTCGTCGAAATTTTAGAATCTATATACTTATAATAAAACTGTAGAGAGGTCAATTCTGTACATTGAATATTTTTTCAAAATACATATTGGAGGATGATTGGCGATCGATACTGATGCCAAAAATGCAATTAGTAAAATTTTTGTCTGTCTGTCTGTCTGTCTGTATGTGCGCGATAGGAACAAAAACTACTGAAGGGATTTTAACCAAACTTGGTACGATTGTAGCCCATATTCCTGGGCAGGTTATAGGCTATATAACATAACGCTACGATACATAGGAGCCGAGCAGTGACGATAAATTTGAATCAAGTCGGATGAATTTCGCGTGCGCGGCCTGCGGTCGAACGGTTCGTGCGGGGGGCGCGGGGGGATCGCTTACACAGTGACGCGAAGCAATAGAACGTGGCACTAAAGTAGATTAGAACATCAAATAAGTACCTAACTATCAGGATTTTTTTTCTGGGAAAACAGTGTTTTCACAGTGTCATAATAATATAAAAATTATATTTTTGAACTAGCTGTGCCCGCGACTTCGTACGCGTGGAAAAGTGATTTAGGATACTTTTGTATTTTTAAATATATTTTTAGTTTATTGGCGCAACTGCTGACAACTTTCGCCAATAGGTACTTCCCAGTGTATCCCAGTGTTGATCCCGATCCAGCAAGTCACGTACCCGGCAAGCCTATTGGTATGCAGGGTATAATAATAATATAGTACCATCCTTTCGGAGCTCGGCAAAAGAAGTAGGCCTTCGAACAATATGTAGAAGTCAGCAAAGGTATTCGAAGTTAGGATAATATTATTCGAATACACCGTATAGACCACAGAACAGATAAAGAGGTTAGAATGGAAATAGTTTCAAATTTGTATCAGAACGCGTGTCGCCGCTTTTAATTCCACTACATGGAAATAACCCAATACGTACGAGCGTTACGCACACAAATAAACCACACGCACTTAGATCGCTAATTTGTAATTGGTTGTCACACTAACGTAAACAATGCATTAGATGTACACTTACACACGCGCACTTTTCTCATACACGCTAGGGCGACCGAAGGTCGATAATTGAAATCGATAAAATAATTGTCACATTTTTTGCAATAGTTCGGTTAAATTTTTGAGGGGTGACAGGGTACCGTACGACTAATGTATTGTTCTTAGGGCCGATTTTTCAATACTCAGATAAATCGTCAAATAGTAGCCTGACAAATAAAATTATTTGCCTAGTTGTCAAGCCAATAAATATTTTCGATTTTTCAATCGTCTTATAGCTACAGAATAGCTATTAGTGGTATTTAACCAGACAACTTCACACTATTTGTGTGCAAGTGAGATGCACAGTTATTGCATTCAATATGTTAAAAAAGAACAGCAACATGTTCGGTAGATATAACTTTTTCAGTTGTCACTTGTCAGTTGTCAATATTGTCTTTCGGAAATTCAAGCTTACAAATAATTATTATGTATTTTTGTTGTGTAACATAGATGTAAATAATAAGGGTTTTATAATTTTATAAAACCCTTATTATTTACATCTATGTTCCATTTGGAACAAAAAAGGATGCGAGGACGTTCTGCAACTTTACCAACTCCGAACTTGTTAGTTGTAATAGAACTCGTGACAAAATATCAAACTACAAAATAGTAATTTTCTTGTATAGAATTTTATTGCCAAAGGTATTTATTATTTTATTATCTAACATATTGCTAATCAAAACCGCTTACTTTTCAAAGGAGAAAAAGAAAATTGAACCGAAACTATTATATAGGTTTCTTCGTTGCAAACAAAATATAGGTATATGCAAAAATAAATTCATGTATTAATGCATGAATTAGGTTGGAACATTGCTTGAAATTTAAAGATTAATATCTTTTTGGTTTGCCATTTTATACCGGAAATTACTGATACATCTAATCAAATTTTTTTTGCAGATTCAGAGTTGATGGACAGCTGATAAAACTACAATAGCAAAGATGGCATTATTTTCTAGAAAAGGAGCATAAAAGATGTTATGTCTTGAGAATTATGATATGAGGAAAGAACAAAATATATATAAATAGAGCAAAATGCAGCAAACAATTACTGTGTTACTGACAATGTCATCTTATTTGTAATAAAAATGTGAAACTTTATAATATTATGTTTTTTGTTTCTCCTTAATGTTTAAAGAGTAACATTTCAATAGTTTAGCGCACATAGTTTATGGCTGTGATTTCTTTATTCAATAACTAGCTGTGCCCGCGACTTCGTACGCGTGGAAAAGTGATTTAGGGCAGCAGTTCAAATACATTTTTAGTTTATGAACACTGTCGTTTGGATATTTAAAATCACTAATTTATAGTAATGCTTCTTTATTTATTTTTAATAATAATAGTTTAATGTCAAATAATGGCCGTTTTTGTCGTGAATGTTTTGAGGTATTTTTTCTATGAAAATGCTAACAATTCCTACTACCAGCTCAAAAAATGACCGTGTATTATAAGCCGACTTCAAAAAAAGGAGGAGGTTCTCAATTCGTCTGTATGTATAATATTTTTTTTTCTTTTATGCGAACGGGACTACTTGATAGTACGCTCATATACGCGACGAAGATCACTGTACTGAGATTTATATGGACTTTACACACACAGATAGACAGACAGACAGACATTTTTTTCAAAAATGTTATTTTTAGGTTCTGTGGGTTTTATAGACCCCCTTTTTTAATTTTCACTTAAATATTCTTAATGTACAGACATGACCCCTCTACAGATTTATTATATGTATAGATAATCAATTCTATAAATAAGAAATCCTATTAATTAAATATTAAAGAGTTACATTATATGTTGTTTTATATTTGTTACTTGTTAGTAATAGCTTATTCAATGTCAATACTTGAGCACCAATGCACTCAACCACTACGCTGCCTCCATAGTACAATAGTCGACTGCATTGTTGTTGGTGCTCAACCGAGAGGTTGGACATTCAAAACCCACCGAGGGAACAAAAGTTTTCAATGTTCCTGGGTCATTGATGTGTATTAAATGTGTGTATAATCTAATAAAAATAATTTGTGTATCGTATAAAAAGTATTAAATATATTTCCGTTATCGTTCGTAAAGTTCTTTGTATGCTTAGCACAGGGCCAGATTGAAGTGGTGTTCACAACGTCCATAGATATTATTAGTATAATGTGATTTGTAAGAAACTAGCTTGTCAGTGACTCAAAATATTCCTTGTGCTAGTTACAATCATCACTACTACTATTAGGCATAAGGTACTGTTGAAAATACTAGCTGGTCGGGGTTTTCTACCAGACAGATGTAAATAATTGAGGAATTCAGGTACCTCCTCGATTGCTAAGTCGTCCATTGCTTCAAAAACATCAATTTTATTAGATTCTGATACCCAAAGAAATTGACGAAACTGTTAAATATAAATGCAGACACGAACTTATCGGGGAAATAAAGCCTTATCAGGCTCTTCAAGCAGCAGATAATTTTATTCCTTTAATAGGTGTCTTATTAGACAGTTAACAACTATCTGAGTATTGAAAAACTCAAAATATTGCTATTCGTCGAATAAACGCTATCTGGTTGTTTATCTGAGGATGGAAAAATCGGTCCTTAATAATCTATTTATTTATTTACTAGGCAAAAAAAACATACATTAATCACAGATATAACAATATAATTATAATAATGTCCGTATGAAATTATCTTTTATTTCTTAATAGAAAGCTAAATTAAATAAACAATAATATGATGGTAATTATCAATAAAGAGAGTTGCTTATATTATAATATAATTTTCTTAGATCGACATTGTTTACATCTTGGTACAACACTATCGATACGCACGAAGTACCTAGAATTGAAGCTGTCATACGGCGAGCGAACAATCGCTGCGAATGCAATACATTGCTCACTCGCAAAGACATTACACAAAATGGTACCCACGTATTGCAGCAATGGATAATTTTGCGCCTAAATACGAATGTATCGTTTTCGATCACGAACTACATAATGCTATGGAAATAATTACTAATATCACATAAAATTTAAAGTTTTTGGACTTACCGGTGGAAAGAAATTCCTTCTCGGGCTACACTACACACTTGGCTTCTTTTCCGACACGTTAAAACAGCGCAACACGGCATTTTTAACGACTTTTTATGGAGCTCCGTACGCTGTCATAGTAAGATTGTGACTGTTGACCGATAAAACGTGTTTCGGCTGACATATGATCATTTGATCATATGTACGGCGCGTCTGCCCCGCCTACAATGCCATTCTAATCTCTTTTACTCTTCTGTGGTATAGACCCAGCCAATTTTTCACGTTAATTTAGTAAATTATTTAACTTCGATGTCCGTCTGTCTATCTGTCTGGTTGTTAAAACTTTAACACGTGTAGGTATCAAGCTAACAATCCTATGAAATACTCAGGATCTTCTGTCCCTTCTGGCTTTGAAAAAAACAGACTCCTTAGACACATCTACCCAAAGATTCAGCCGTTTGTCTCTCTAATTTTCGACACTCCAAAGGTAACCAAAACCTAAATTTGATACGAAGCAACGTCTTAATAGTGCCGACATAGGATAAATTGCGAAACCATAAAATTATTTTCAATTTTTTTGAACTTACTACCGTTTTTGTCATTAATATTTTGAGATATTAAATTGAAACATGTATTGCAATTATTAAGGTATTTAAAACGAAACGAAACGAAACGATTTTAATTTTGCTATATTTCCTAAACTACTCATTATATTTGCATGGTATACCTACCATACATACCATCACGGTATTAATCCTTATCATTTTTAATACGTTAGTTGGCTTAAGCATTCCATGAAGACTATAATATTTGCCCTTTATACCATGCAAATATAATGAGTAGTAGACAGACGGACATCGAAGTTAAATAATTTACTAAATTAACGTGAAAAATTGGCTGGGTCTATACGGTGTATTCGAATAATATTATCCTAACTTCGAATACCTTTGCTGACTTCTACATATTGTTCGAAGGCCTACTTCTTTTGCCGAGCTCCGAAAGGATGGTACTATATTATTATTATACCCTGCATACCAATAGGCTTGCCGGGTACGTGACTTGCTGGATCGGGATCAACACTGGGATACACTGGGAAGTACCTATTGGCGAAAGTTGTCAGCAGTTGCGCCAATAAACTAAAAATATATTTAAAAATACAAAAGTGTCCTAAATCACTTTTCCACGCGTACGAAGTCGCGGGCACAGCTAGTGTATACTATAATAACACAATCTATTTTAAAAGGGCATGATGTGAGTCAGACTTGCTCTTGTCAGGTTTTTATTTATACCAAGTTGTAATACCTACTTCATTCTTTCTGAATAATATAATAAAACAATTATCAAACTTAATGTATATTAGACCTTAAGAATAGACGATATCGCACGCTGTCACGGATACCGGCCGATGTCAGGGGCACGTAGTAGATAGAGGTCAACAGTCATCTCTAAATATGATATCGTTACAAGATATAGTTTAAAAAACTAAACACGCGTTCTAATACATTTTTGCAATTATCAGTTTATTCCGACCAACAGCTAATACTATTTACATAATATTTAAAATGTGCTGACAAAGCTCTTTCAAACGTTCTGCATCTGAGTTGCCTCAGTAATTGACGCCGATTTCAAAACGCATGAACACTTCAACAGACAAAAATAGCGCAAAGACAGCACGCCCACCACCACCGCAGCCGACTCGCTGCCCAATACCATTCACCGAAGTCTCTGTGCTGGTGTACTCACCATCCAATTGAGGCACACTCGACACCATTAGCGGCGACGACCGCGTGCCGGTACTGCCGCGGATCTACGTCCGCCCAGGGCCGGAGCATCAGCACGGCGACCAGCGCGCCCACCAGCACCGCCACCAACACGCTGCCCAATATCACACACCGAAGTCACTGTGCTGATGTACTCACCGTCCAATAGAGGCGCACTCGACACCATTAGCGGCGACGACCGCGCGCCGGTACCGCCGCGGCTCTACGTCCGCCCAGGGCCGGAGCACCAGCACGGCGACCAGCGCGCCCACCAGCACCGCCACCAACACGCTGCCCAATATCACGCACCGACGATTCCTGATTTAAACGATTGTTTTTTAATATCTCTGGCAGCTTGAGGACCCTCAACCTAGTGGACCAGAGTGGCGAAGTAATAGTGAGCAATAAGGTCAAAACTCAAAGACCTATAGGTTATTTTGATTTCGTATTACGAAATTCTTGCGCTTATATATTATTATATATAATATAATATAATATTCATTTATTTCTCCTCACAATGTTTACTTATAAGTTAGTGTACAAAAAAAATACATGTTTTATGTGAGGAGCTGCTGATCACCAGGTCCCCAACACCAAGGACATTTAGCGAACATTGCTTGATTTGGATTTAATTTTTAGTTTTTACACAAAAGTATACAGTAATAATTTTAGTAGGTAAGTATACAATTATAATTTTGAAAAAACAAAAACAAAATAAGTAATACTATTATGATCTAAGAGAGAAAATTAAGAACCAAAAAATATTGTAAAATAAAAAGAACTTAAAGTTAGAAAAATATATGAACTTGTGTTATGAATTTAGTTATTGGATTGGATAAGGCTTTCAACTGTTTTGTAATCAAGTTTTTGAAGCCACTCCGAGACTAACTGCTTGCATTTGGTTTTGTTTAAGGAGTATATGGATAGGGTTGTGTTTAATTTATTATATAATTTTGGTCACAAGAAACTAAAAAAACGATGAGCAAAAGTAGTTCTATATAAAGACACAGAGCAAACTTTGGTTTTCCGACGTTTATTAAAATTTTGGTACGGTTCAAAAACCGTGAGGGAGTGTTGTTTCACAACCGTTTTTAAGATGAAAATTTGTCTCACTGTCAGTACTTTCCATTTCAGGTAGAGATCAGTAGTCGGGTGGTAGAATGGTAGGAACATGCCGACCTTAAGTAGTGCTCTCTGTGCTCTTTCAACTTTTAAAAAGCTCGTTTTACATGCACCACCCCAAGAAGTAATACAGTATTCGAGATGAGATTGACATAGGGCATAATTAACAGATTTAAGAACGGTTATAGGTGCTATGTGCCGTAAGGGTTAAAAATGGCTATTAATCTGCGCATTCTAGATACAAGAAGGTTGATATGATCGTCAAATTTTAATTTATCGTCAATAATCACGCCCAGGTACTTTGTTGATGTAGTATTCTTAAGTTTAAGACACAGACAGCCGGCTTGGCTGAGAGCAATTGTGTGAAACAATGCCCATCTGTGGATCTGGTTTGTCATTATTTCTGATCGAGAACGTCATGTAGTTGGTCTTATCGACATTTAGGGTAAGTATATTCTCATTCAACCAGTCACAGTGTTCATTCCACTTTGAGCAGACTGAAATACTTCGGACCATGAGACTCCACTGAAAAGTAGGGCCGTATCATCTGCAAAGGCGACTATTTTTGCATTAGGAAGTCTACCATGACAGAGATCATTAATGTATACAAGAAATAGTGTTGGTCCTAGTATACTTCCTTGTGGGACTCCATATGACACAGAAACTTCTTCACTGATTACATTTCCAATTTTGACACACTGTGTTCTATCTGTTAGGTAATCTTTAAATAGCCTCAGTTGAACATCCCTAATATCCAGGCCTTCCAATTATATGATTTAGGGCTGATTTTTCAATCGTCAGATAACTTTTATCTGTTGAATAAACATGTGGTTTTGACATTTGTTCCTTGAGATTTTGTATGGAACAAATGTCAAAATCACATGTTTATTCAACAGATAAAAGTTATCTAACGATTGAAAAATCGGCCCTTAGATTATGATTGAGATTTCAGTAACTAAACTCACATAAACGAAGAGATGCTGAATAGACATTATTATGTATCAAGCTGGTCGCGCCTGTAGCTAATAATTAATATTATGACGTACGAATGTGTTGCATTGCAAAGGTACACTGATTCAAATATATAGTTTTAAATATACATAAGCAGTACGCACACTACATTTTTTTAAATATGATAGACAAAGTTTCCTCACCTCAAAACTTAGTTTAGTAATATTAGGTAGCAGTCTTGCAACCTCACACAAAAAAATATTTCACTAAAATATCTACATTGTAGACATGACTCGACAAAATTTTATTATGATAATTGTACTGCGTATAATATTCAATAATACGTAAAAAACTTAAAAAATCAGTTAGTTATTATTCTTGCACAGGCAAATCACATGATGCAAATCACAACAATTTTGATGTAAAAGTGACAACCATAAAGTTTTTTTAATGATACTTTTTTTCTTTAGAAGTTAGTACCAGCACTACCAGTCAACTCTAGATAAAATAAGGAGCTTCTATAAAATATTATTTTAGTCTGTAGTAGTTAATGATAATCCCACCAAAAACATTTTAATGTGTTGTCAAGACGAGTCTACACAGCTTACCCTGTGAAAAAGTTATCAGATATCGTATAAAGCCAAGCTCTACAATACACCTTAATCAAAATCAGCAAAATTTTGGACCATTCTCGAACCTCAAAGCAAGAATATTTTATTTATTTACGTCTTACGAGTTATAACAGCTTATACATACAGACGGGACGGGGCATATTAAAGCAAATACTTACTGTTCGGACTTTGATTTCCCCTACTTTTACGATTGTTTGGGCCGATCTAGGTTTTAATTTTCATCAATTATAATCATTAGTCATCTCCTAAAATATACAAACATAGCTTAATGTAGATATGTTACTACATATCTACATATTGCTCCTAGCTATATTTTCAGTTATACGTTTTTTTTTTACAATTCGTAATATATGTACTTACTACTTAGTACATATACAAATAATTACAAATATGAGCAATGAGATGCAATATTATTATCCTACTACTTACGTCTCTATTTATCAGAGATATTATCTTTTTTTATTCCAGTAAAATTCATTACAGATTGATAATGTAATCTTATAAGAATGCAAGATAAGATTAATTTAATAACTACGCAGTCATAATTAATTAATTATGACTAAAACTCTTAAAAAACTTTGTTATACCATTTGAAAAATTAAAAATAATGTATATCTCGTGTATCGTATACCTATAATAAATAATACATTATAATTCATACTAAGTAGTAAATAATATCCCATTAAAACATAGCTTGTAAAAAATGTCTCGCTATTTAGGTTCTTCGACCGTAAAAAAAATTGAGATTCATGTTATGCCAAGTCGGGATTAGTTGGACGGTATTTACAAGTTTAGTTATGTTTTTATGGGATCGCAGTTCTTTTTGTAGAATATAGACAGAAAATCCAAAGTTAACTTCTGCTTCAAATGGAATTATGTTTGGAATTAAGGTGTTTCAATAATTTCTGCTTAGATATACTAAAATTTAGGGTTCAAGTTTTATCCACAAAAAAGTTATTAAGGGGATCGAAAATGGCCTGAATTGTTTCGAGAAAAGCATGGTAGGGCCGTGATGAAGTTGGCGGGGTCACTGCCGTGCTCCCAGATCACAATAAATCTTTTAATATTTGCAAAAATGGGTGTGCCCTCAGTTTTATAGATGCGCCCACGCACCATTTGACATAATCACAAAATACTAATAACAATGGGTATTCGACATAAATTATATTATAATATATATAAAATATAGCCTCTTGCTAACAAGATTCTATTTATATATATTATGTAATTTATGTTAAACCTTATGGTTGGTATGGTATATGATTTTTAGTATTTCTTGCGCATAGCGGTATAACAAAAATACATCATATATGAACATTTCTACTGTCTATCAGACTATCATGTGGCTCATATGAGACAAACTGACGGACAGACAGACAGTGGAGTCTCAGTAATAGGGTCTCGTTTTTTTACCCTTTGGGTATGGAACTTGATGGAACCTTAGGGTTACATACTCAAAGGGTGGAACCTTTTTTTTTTTAACCCGTATAACGTTGATGATCTATGACTTAGTTCAAATGTACTTATCTGAGGTCTACCTATATATTATGATAATCACACTAATATTATAAGGGCGAAAGTTTGTGTGTGAGTGTGTATGTTTGTTACTTCTTCACGCAAAAGTATTAAACACATTTTGGCGAAAATTAGTATTTACAACACATTATGTTACTTTATACCGTTGCAAAATGTACGGTTCCGATGGAGTTTCATTTTACGCGTACGAAGAAGCGGGAAACGTCTATTTGACAATACCTACTCAGAAAAATATGGTTTACCTCACTGCAAACTAAAATATTGTATCTTAGTATCCGTGATTCAAAAGGGGTTATGCCAACAATTAATTTTTATATATAAGATTAGAAGAAGATTGCTGTTCTTGGTCGCCCTGGGAGCAATTTGTATAAAAAAAAATTTTCTTTGGCCTGAGCTGTTGAGGCCCTGTTTACATACTGTTACAAAGTACTTAGATACTGTCAACTGTGTAATGAATATGTACCTACTAGCATGTACGAGATGGTATATAATAGCTGCAAGGCAGTATAATATATTATAATATAAGTAAGGTAAAATTAATATTATAATGCGAGTTGTCTATGCGTACATTATACAATGTACTTAATTGTTTAAAAGACAATTGAAATATAATCCCCGGCAGACGATTACTTCTGTAAATATTATAAGCAGTAAGGTGATATTTAAACGAGGACTGATAAACACGACTGCAGTAAAAATTAATACGCTAAGCACCCGCTGGCATCGTAAAATATATGAAAAATAACATGTTAAGGGTGCCCACCGACGGGCCACGACATATTTTTTGTAGGACCTATAATTTCCTCATTATTTCTGACTTGCACTATAATTGTTATGTCCTATTTTCCACCTGAAAAAAGCCTAACATCGATTATTTATTTATCGGTCGTGGTTGGGCACCTTCATTTGTCATACTGAATGGTGTAGCGACTTAGCTGCGATAGCTAGGTAGTAGGTACAGTCATCAAAATATAATGTTTATCACGAGTTACGAATAAAATATGAATACATATTATGATCTAGTTGTTTTATTTACGGACTGCAGACACCCTGATGACCAGGTGTTGTTGTTACAAGGATCCACTAGTACTAGCCTCGGAAATCTTCTGTGGCTCAGTGGTAAGCCCGTCGGCTCTAGCTACAGATCGCGGGTTCGGTTTAAAGATCTTTATTCTCAAAAAAACATTGTCACTTAGGTACATGAGAATATAAATTATAAGTCCCGCCAAGGGAGCAAGCAGTTCAAAAATATACGACGTAAAAAAATTTACCAAATACGTGTTCACTAGTATAAGAATACATAATAAGTATATCAGCATACAGTTCTCAACAATCAGTGAACAGCGTAACATAAGCACGGGACATAATTGTCGTAGATATTGTAAAAGCGTGCAAAGATATAGAGATAGATAGACCAACGCCCTAATATGGTAAAGTTTTAAAATAAAACATACATAATATGTATAACATGTATGTGTATAAAAAAATGTTTGTGCATTTGATGCGATCTTTATGTTGAAATATTATACAGAGTCTGGTGCAAAGAAAAATTTAAAATCTGGTCGAGCAGGAACTCAGTCGATAATGTACATGACATTCGCATTTCGCGTGTCGTGCTGGCGTATCAGCAAATTGCAAATAGGTAGTATAGTACTAGTACTAGGTATTCTAATACACATAATGAGAAGTGATGGACGCTCGCGAGCCGAGCTATAAGATAAATAAAACAATAGATGTTTTATTTACAAATGTAGTTTATCATTATCTTTTAATATGCCAGCTAAATAAACTGTCCATATTTCATAAATTAATTGCGTCATTTCTATTCTGCTGTTTCAAATTGCATTGCGTCTTGTTTTTAGTTGACACAAACTAGTATGTTACTTTGTGTTTAGGTTATGAATAGTACCTACCTAATGTAAGGATTCTAAACTTGGAGATAAAAAATCCAATACTGAATAATTTCTATAAAGAAAAGAATACTGTATAATTTGCAAATTAATAACACATTAAGTACCTAATCAAAAAATATGAATCTCAAAAAAAGAAACTATTCAAATTATTGCATTGTCATTACTCATTGGTCCTGACTCCTGATAGGTACGTATGCAAAATTTTAAGTTAATCAGACTTCTGGAAATTGGTGCAAACAGAAAGAAACATAAGGTATTGCAGGCTTACTCCCGACACGATTGAGAACCGAATCAGTTCGATCTCAATGGCTTTTGGTATTTTATTTGGTGGATTACTTTGAAACTAACCAGGATAAAGAAAATCGTTAGATCGCAACTTCTTGTACTTCCAACCATATCAATCGACTGAGAATCGAAATGAACAAACGTCTATTTAAAAGGAAGTACGCAGCACGATCAAATCTGAATCAAAATCTAATCAGTTTGGAGAGTAAGGCCCCAGTGCGTGATGACGGGTTCTTGGTATATTATCCTGACTCATCAAAATTATGTTATAAATCTGTATTACTATCATATCACTTAAAAAGTCTGTGGAGTGTGGACCTGTCTGAGTAGGTCTTAAAACTTTCCAAAAACTGGCTAAGCAGCTTTCAACTTTTAAACGAAAATCGATCTTACTTACATAACATTTAGGTGTCACGGTGTGTGTCAGATATTGCTAGACCGATTTTGTATTAGGTTCATTTAGGTATTAGCCATTAGGTTATTATAGACCCACCTGAAAAAATATTTTTATTTCTTTTTTCATTCTACGAGTATATTATTCGGCATTACTAACCCCCATACGAACTTATCCACCACCATCTTCGATAGTTTCATAGCGATATATATATATTACTTTAGTTTACCTGTCTCACAATCGACGACTAACATTTAGCAGTGTGCGGAAAAACCAGTAATGGTTTATGTTACACTGTGTAGTTTAAGTTTATCGAAAAAGAAACTTATCGAAATAAAAATGTATGACAACTTTGCCAGCGCTCCTGCAATTGACATTCGATAATGTTACGAATTCTTTGTTGTCAATTGATCCTGCTAACCCCACTGTTCATAGGCACCTTGTGTTCTAAGTACCTAGACTAAGACTCAATAGCCACCTACAACTAGTAATCTCGAATTAAGGGATTTTGTTTAGCTAGACGGTACCTACACTAATAGTTTTTAAGGTAGCATGTCGACCTTAGCGACCGCGACCCGTAACCGGTGTTTCAGGGCCTCGATTCTTATACCACGAACTTCGTTTTTTACTATCAGTCTGTCCCGCTCATTCAAATGAGATTTAGCGTGCGAACGGGATGCTTATATTCAAAACTAAGTTCGAGGCATGAGAATTAGGTCCCAGATCCTCTGCCCAGTGTTGCCTGTCGCGTGACGTCATCTCATCACTCATCCTGGACGAAAGGGGAGAAAAATATAAAGAGAGTGCTCAAACTTTGAAACTGTTAGTTTCTAAGCTGGTCTGGCTGGGCTAAGGTGGAGCTCATAGCTGGTCTTGGCTTCAATGAAACCAGACGTGGTCAGTGAAATCAGTGTGGCGCAATTATTATGGGTAGGTTAGCCAACTTGTTTAAAAACTGACACAACCAACTATACCTAATTGCCTACTAAAAACCGTAAAAATTTTATCGGTCAGTATTAAAATTCAAACAGTTTATAAACATATTATCTAGCGGTACGCTGTTAGATACCTAGGTGCTAAACATAATTTTAAATTACCATAAAACAAAATTCATTGTTCTCGATTTGATACTGATAAATAACTTATGAGAGTTAATTTTTCACTTACCAAAACATAGCGATGATATTCACCTCAACATAGGAACGATAGGTATCACAACTCGCGAATACGTTCGTCCGCGCACGAGGTTGCCGTGCGAACTCCGCGCACTATGGAGAACTGAGAAGCGAGAACCTTGGAGAATTGCGTCACAAGCAGTACAGCACAAGGGGCAGCCCACAAATCACAACACTGCTACGTCGACTAATACCTTAAAGCATTGGTTCACGATGATTGCGCTAAATAATCTACATCTATCCGACGAATAAACATCTGGCTCGAACTACTTTTAAAGGTTCACCTCATTACCCCTCCTCTAACTCAAAATCATATCAATACTCAGGTCGACTGTCCCTTGAAGCTGTGAAAAAAATTTACTTCTTATCCAACGCAATTAAAATATACAGCTGTTTATGCCGCTGAAATTCGTAATTTAAGGCAAGGGATACCGTAAGGATACACTATGTACTCACAATATTGAAATTTGGTACAACGCAACGTCTTATAGTAAAAGCGTAAATTTTATTAGCTACATCATAATACGACAAGAATATTTTGAAAATGTTTAAACTTACTAATGTTTTCCTCATTAATGCTTAGAGGCATTAAATTAAAATTCATATAAAAAATTTACTCAGGTCTATTGTATCTTAATATATATATATTTCTTGTGTGCGTGTGTATGTGACTGAACTCCTCCTAAACGACTAGACCAATTTTGATGAAATTTTTTGTGTGTTCGTGGAGATTCGAGAATGGTTTAGATTTACAATTGGAACCGATAGGTGGCGCTGCAGTCAGTATGTCAAGCAATTAATTAATAAGGCAATACGAAGTTTGCCGGGACAGCTAGTATACCTATAATACCTTTAAGCTGTAACAAAATCCAAATTCTATGTCATCAAGTTTGTACGGAACCCTGGCCTCGGCGCGAGTCAGACTCGCACTTGCCCAGTGTTTTTCTTTGACTTGAAAATACTACTGGGTATTCTATGTACATATTTATTATACTCCCGTTCCGATATTAATGTAAACAATGTCAGTAATAATGATTCCCCTTTAAACATCACTTATTCACCGCACGATAAAGAAATAGAAGGACATACCTATTTGGTAATTTTTTTGTTTACATTTAGATCGCGTTTTATTGTGCCCACGTCATACTTTTTGTAGGACGATCATAGGAGAGATTTGTCCTCCACATTATTTCTGAATCGACTTTTAATGTGTGACAACGCACTAATGCAATCAGCATGGTTTATTTATTTTACCGATTATCGGCCTAAAAAGTATAGGGTAGGTTATTATAACCTATATTTAATGCAGTTGATGTTGACGCTAAACAAGACCACGAAGTACTATTTCTACAAGCAATAGCAAGACACGGCAAGACAAATTAGTGCCAGATGTTTTTCGTGAAAAGTTGTTCTAATTTAAGCTTCTGTAACGTATGATTAAGTCATCAAGTATTATGTTGTCTTTGTCATTCCGCCAAGCAGTTGCAGTGAGAGCCTGTGATTGGAGGACTTCTAACTCTAATTAGCACTGCAGTATTCGGCATTATAACCTAAATTATAATTTATAAGTATTCGCCGGTAATCGGGCACTGCAAGCTTAACAAACACCCTTACTGATTGGGTACAGGTGATTTAATAACTTGCAGATTCTGCAAGGAGAAAGACGAGACACCCCTCCACCTTCTTGATTGGCCAGCACTCCATCTGAGCAGGAGCAAGTCCCTCTTGCAGCTTTCGAATACTCTAGAGCAGAGTAAATTCGCACCGCAGACCCCCACCATATCGTTCGCTTCATGAGTAACACAGGGCTGGGGGCGGTACTCTAAAGCGAAGGAGTCACAATAGATCCTAAAAGGGTCGCAGTGCCAGTGACGTCAAGGCCTGATAAAGCCAGCCTTCGGTTTATAATAACCCGACTTCGCAAGAATGGGGTCTAAAAAGGCTGAAACAAGAAAATAATTCAATTTGAAATCCAGATATGCATAATTACAGATATGGTCAAGGTAGAGCCGTGGTCGTACCCGCTAAACAAATCTATAATATGCGTCTGCTGTTGAAATATACAATCCCAATAGCGGGTACGACCACGGCTCTACCTTGACCATATCTGTAATTATGCATATCTGGATTTCAAATTGAATTATTTTCTTGTTTCAGCCTTTTTAGACCCCATTCTTGCGAAGTCGGGTTATAGTTTTTTTAAACTTTTATTTTATTTTACATTTTTCTGTTTCCACATGAATTATAACATTATATGTTCACTAAACTAACGTTAAATTAACACATAGAAAGTAACTAAACAACTCCTAGATACAATTTGTACGACCGCATTTTCCCTTATTTTAAATTTACCAACAAAATATAATAACTAATTAAAATTTTAAATACATATTTGTAATCTGCTTGCCAAGACCTATCTTTGGATACCAAACACGATACAATTATCTTAATTTAATTTTTTTTGGAGATAGTTTATGAGCTTTAATTTTCAAAATCCATAATTTTTTGAAAAATTATTTAGCCTATGTTACTCGCGGGACCACTACGAATGGATTGACACCTTATTTATTAAAATCGGACCAGTAGTTTAACCGCTACGAGGGAACATACATACATACATACAAACATACATACATACATAGACTGCCAAAATCATTACCCTTCCTTTTGGCTTCGCCGAAGTCGGGTAAAAAAACCAGCACATATCTATTTCACGCCGCATGCATGATAATATTATTGTAAAGTTTCATTGTTTAAATAAATATCCTCTCAGTAATAAATACATGAAAACACAAACACAAAATTTGAAAACCTTTTGATGGTGGAAAAAACCGGAAAAACCAGCGGGGATTTTTCAATTTACGTCGCGTACGTGATATCCGATAGGCACGTATTCAGTATTTACCCTATGCTTGTAGTAGTGCGTTAAAATTGTGATAGCATACAGAATGATTATGGTTCATATATCATGCCGAATATAGCGTGAAGAGAAGGACGCGTAGAGCATTTTTTTTGTTTTGGCACCTCATATAAATTACTTAATATTACTAAAAAAGTTCAAAGGTCTAAAACGACCATTAAGAGAGAATCTTCCTACGCTGGGTTCGCTGGCTCCTAGTCTAAACAGACGAACGCACTGGTCGTTGACCTAAGACCTGACCAGGATTGAAACTCATCTGTTTTGTTGAGATCTTTAATCGTGATTTGTCGCGTTAAGGTAAGTAGTAATTTATATGAGTTGCCAAAACAAAAAATATGCTCTACGCGTCCTTCTCTTCACGCTATATTTGGCTTGATATATCAACTATTAATCAGCCTGTATAACAAACTTTATTTAGTCTTTTTTGGCACTTTATCGGACAGGGACTGGTGCAACCAGTTTATGTATATGCAAATATCCTGAATTCGACGACTTCTAACACATATAGGTACTTATATTTTTGTAACTAATATATATGCTCTAATATGATTATATTGTATTATGAAATATTCCCAATAATTAATAACAGATACACTATGTAGTTCCGCTCAATGATAAGATAAAACGTCTTTTAGAGTCAATTTTAATATGTAGCACATGACCTCACTAAACTCCCAGAAAACGATGTCAGGTGTACCAAACACCCTGTTTAATTTACGCGTGTTTCAGAGCTTGGTACTGACAGTACTGTAATTGATTACATACAGGATATTTTTGAGCGAGGTTCAATTTCATTTTGTTTGTCGGTGCTTAATGTTAGCACTTTGAATCCCTTTTAATGTTTTTCGTGGTTATCAGTTATTGGAACTTTTTCCTTGTTTCCTCCCATGTTCGTATAATAAAATCTATTGCCGCTATATTACACTGGAATTAGATAAATAGTTATCATTATGAATTAGATAAGATATAACAAATAGGTATAGATAAAAGCTAAGATAAAGAAAAAATTTTGGCATATTATCTGTTTAATACCAGATTATATGTTGGTCGAGAAAATTAAAAAACCAGATTACATTGTATGTTGCAAATTATGCTAGTCACTAGTATAAAACGCTGTGCCCGCGACTTCGTTCGCGTGGTTGTCGTTGATTGCTCCCGTCCGTTTTTGTTACTATGATTATTAAAAAGGAATAATTCTTTGATACATATTTTTTGAGTAACTTAAACTGTTTATGCAACGAAAGTCCTCAAATGTGAATAATTTTCCCCGTTTTTGCAAAATTTCTCACTGACGCTTCGCTCCTATTGGTCGCAGCGTAATGTTATGTAGCCTAAAGCCTTCCTCTAAAAATGGACTACCCAACAAAAAAATACTTTTTCAAATCGGACCAGTAGTTCCTGAGATTGGCGCGTTTAAACAAACAAACAAAAGGATGTGTATTAAATTCGTGTATAATATAATAAAAATCTTAAATTTGTGTATAGTATAAAAGTATTAAATATATTTCCGTTGTCTGGTACCTGTAACACAAGTTCTTCGGATACTTAGCACTGGGCCAGATTGACGTGGTTTGAAGCGTCCATAGATATTATTATTATTGTTAATTTTTTTGTTCGTTGGATTGCTATATTTTATACAATATTTTTTCTACAAAGCTGAATCTGATATTTAACATACATTTATTTTCAAAATAAATATAAAATACTTACCTAGGCTACTCAATTATATTTTTGCGCCTTGACGCATTTAATTTCAACGGTACAAATTTTTTTGAAGATATTTGCTCAACGGATTTGTGTTTTTACTAGAGTTCCCCGTAGCCATAGCCCGAAGGATAATCATTTTGGTGTTTATTTTAACCAACCTCAAAGTATGTTTTACTTTTTCTAATGTTTCAATTTTTGGATATTATTGACACCAATAGGATACAAAAATGTAAATTTGGAAGTTTAAAATACATAAGTCAATTTTTCATATCAAAAATATTTATTTACAGTATAAACGAAATTGTGAATATGGGGCTTTTATCAATATTTGTTTTACTATTATAATAGATAATAATAATAGCATTACTTAGTATATTTAGAAAATATTGCAACATTTTGTGGAATGTATATTTTAAATTACAGGACCTGGTACAGACAAGACAATTTATTCGTCTTATGTGTACGACTGGTATTGATACCCGGTTTCTAAATATTTTTCAGGTAGATGAAAAAAACATTTGAGATTGAAACAAAGCTTTAAACTTAGAGAAAGAATATTAATCGTTTTCTATAAAAATCCATTCTGTGGCAGCGACACCTATCGGCAGTATTGTCAATTACGAGTAACATACCTCATCGGACAATTCAAATAAAGGACTCGGACCATGCAACATACAAGACTGGGCCGTAATTGAAGTACCCCGAAGAGTAGACCATCGAAAAAAATCGTAAAAGTCAAACTGAATACATTTTAATATAGCAATGAATCTCTTAACCTCTACTTTAAAAAAAGTTTTTGAAAATAAAGTCTCAAGTTTGTTAGTAATGTATTTAGATTATTTTTTACTGGCAACACTATCGAATTGTGCACAGTTAGTGTTTTATACATCAAAGGGTTTCCATTCCCTGCTGAAAATATTATAAAGTTTTCAAAAAGCAGTTTATATCTTATGAGAATCCAGTACAATACTTCTTTGAACACTTTTCGCTAACACTTGTAGTTGTTGACTTTAATATACAAATCCAATTAAAAACTTTAAATTCACACTTTAAAATTAGTTTATGTATTGTTCCTATTTTTTGTTCAGAAACAAATTATCAAACCAATAGAGTTAATGAATTTATTCACTACTGCCAAATTCACCTCAGAACCTGGGCATGATAGAAACATTGTCAATTTCATAAGTATGTCAATCTGGTCAACATTAATTTTCCTGACAATAATACATTTATGCAGCCCTTTATACTAAAAAATTTAATCTGTATGGAAATAGATTTTTTTTCAGACTTGGATTACAATTATTTATTGATATGAATTAATATTACAGTAATTACTGGGGACTGGCCAGTCATTTAGTGTTTTAAGCTGGTATTTTTTTAGTTTTGCACCTACAACTATTTTACAATACTTTGTACCAAGCTCCATTTCTATATTTTTTCAATATGATATTATTTTAAGCACAAGCAGTAACATATTCCAAATATATTTTTGCATTTAAAATCAAGAAAAATGTTTCCAGTACACTGTATTCATAATCTTTACTTATCAACGCTCTGTGACATTACAAAAGATAATTGATTTTGAACCCATTTCAACATTTAACTCTATATCTTTAGCACCATTAATGGTAATTAAAGGACAAATCACCATCATTAAAGGCTAACCTTATTAAGTATCTTCTTTAGTTTGTTTATCACCAAAGCAATGTTTGTGTATTGGGTCTTTATATGAGTTCTCATGTAAAACACTGTGGGAGCTGGTACGACACTTTGTCAGGCAAAGTTCGTAATCATCACTAATAGAATGAAACAACACATTTTCATCAGCCGATAGTCTTGAAAGTACATTCTGTAGTAGTCGTCTCTGAAACATATTATACATTTTTATGTTAATACTTTATTATTATTGTATTTTTTTTGGCTAAGTCTATAAAATAATTTTGTCATAAAGATACTTTGAATTTGGCGAGTTAAATTAAAACATAATATGATTTTAATGTAAAAAATAGGGAACCAAATACTAACTATACCTTATTAGGATTTAAACAACAGGAAACGCAGTGTTCATATATGATACAGCAGCCGGTGTTTCTACATGTATCACAACTATATCTTCTCGTGGCGTCTGCTTCTAAGTTACAACATCCATTTCTAGTTATCTCTGTTCTTGGACACACATAGCCTAGAAACGATAAGTATTTTTTAAGTGTAGTAGAAGCAGTAATATACATAAAAATAATTACTGTGTATACTCTATGTTAGGACAGTAAATTTAGCTACAAACTCCCTGAAGCATGACACAATCTTTAAAGCACACACCCATTTTTGTAACAGCAACAATTACATAATATGAAGGACTTTTTAATTGCAACAAACAAAATCATAAAAGATATGCATCTGTGTACATTCTATTGTATATTGTTATACTAGTCCGTAGTGAAATTGACCATCGGGATAAACATACTCAGAAATCCTTTCTTTTATTTACAAATTGAGGTTGCTTGCTAGTAGTAGTCATGGATTTTTCTTATGCAGTTTTTTTTCTTCCCATTACCAACAAATATTATAATATCAAAATATGGTCAGTCCCTTGACTGTTGTTAAACTTTCTCAGAAATCCTTTCTTTTAATTTACAAATTGAGGTTGCTTGCAAGTGAAGACTATTGTTAGTAGTAGTCATGGATTTTTCTTATACAGGTTTTTTTTCTTCCCATTACCAACAACTATGTATAATGTCAAAATATGGTTAGTCCCTTGACTGTTGTTATACTGTATATTATTATTGTACACAGGTACTTAAATTTATGCACCATATAACTAACCTCTATCATCTACAATTAACAACTTTCCCTGCATGGAATTTCTACAGGAAAAATCGTAAGTTTCATTATGTTCTTGAAGAGTTCTCCACACAAAAGGTTTTCTTTCTACGGTTATATCTTGAAACGACATGTTTCTGTTGTGACCCTTTAATTAAATATGACAATATTAGTGTATACTCATCAGAACAAAAGTTATTCTAAGAAGACAGTTGTTGCGAACATACCTCTCTTAGAAAACTGACTATGCAGTATGTTAAGGAAGAAGCAAAAATTATGCCCAATACTAAGCGCCTCCGAAGGAATCGCAGCAAAGCTGCATACCACATGTTAATACTAAAGTATTTAACAATTTTGATGCTGCAGTCGTAAAGCAAACCAGATTATGAGGAAATACCATAGCTTTTACATTATGTTTATGTTTTATTAAAACAACAATAGTCAATGCTCGACTCAGCATCGGCATTCACATACATTATCGCTTTCACTTTATAATTTCTTGATAGGATTTAAATATGACAAAAATCTAAGTTGTATAATTTTTTGTACGTTAAAAATTCACAATTGCAATTATTTTAAATATTAAAATAATACGAAAAAAAAAATAGGAATATTAAAAAAAATATTTGTCGTCTGTCGAAAATCGACAATGACAGCAGTCATTTGTCACACAGACTTTCTTCTTCTTTTTCAAAAGTGGCTCCTTAGTCCATCCTTAGTCACACAGACAATTTTTTTTTTTTATTTACTTGCTTTGTAAATGTACTCTCTAATAATGAAGCCAAAGTAATATATTAGATTAACTCTTATAATAGGGACATTACTTATTTATACAACCATTCTTGAAACGTTTTTTAATAGCTAGTCTTGTAGGTTTTTTTATTGTAGTACCGAATAATGATTTATACCTAGAGGTTTGTGTGGAACCCTTGGTGTGTAAGTCCGAGTTGCAATGAGGGCTTTTCGAAGTGTCACTTTTAGGTACAGAGACTACCGTAAGATGGCGCTTGCATAATGTAATATGTCAAAAAAATATATATTGAGAATAAGTAGCCTGAACTGCAGTTGGATTAAACATTGGCTCGAAAAAACGGCGGGAAATTTGATCGCGTGCGGTTGTGTTTTTTCGAGCCTAATATTTTAATTAATTTATTGGTATTTCAGAGCAGGGTGATACTGTATATATTTAGATAATTAGTAGTTTATTTAGTTTAGTTTTGTTCTTTCTTCAATAGTTGGTAAGTTCTTTAATTTTTTAGTCTTATAATTATGAATCGGCCACCCGACCCGGGAGGCGGGAATGAAAAACCTTCATGTTCAGTGCCGCAACCAAGTAGTTTCATAACTATCGATTATGATGAGTCAAGTATGGACACTGACCAATCCGTAAAAAGGTCTTTAAAACGTACCCGACTGCATAAAATATGTAAACAATGCAACAAAAAAGTTCGAAAAAACGCGGGAAACCAAAAAACTGGTTGCCAATGTTGTATTCTTTCTGATAAATCGGATGAAAATAAAGATGAAGTCGTCTCCGTTTCACTGCCCCACAAAGAGCCCGAAAGCGTTTCAAAAAAATCTATTGGCAGAAATACCTACAACGAAAATGATGTTTCTCCATATGTTGTTCATGTACAGAAAATTACCAAAAGTGACAACGATGGTACCTTTCTTCACCCAATTACTTTCGGTGATTTTCTGATCAAAAATAATATTTACAATATCATTAACGGTAGTTTAAAAAAGATAGGGCGTAATAGAATATCAGTGGCTTTCTGCAATTTCAAAGATGCTAATACATTTTTAAATAATAATTTACTTGCTGATAACAATTATCATGCATTTATTCCATCATTTAATGTGGTCAGGATTGGTATAGTCAGGGGTGTCCCTGTAGAGTGGTCACCAGAAATGATAATGGAAAATATTTCTACCCCTATTGGGTTTGGGAAAGTTGTCAATATTAGGAGGTTAAATTTCAAAACTATAGTAGAAGGTTCTCCTGTTTGGAAACCAACACAATCATTAGTAGTTTACTTTGATGGCAGAGTTTTGCCAAAGAAAGTGTTTCTATGTTATAATGCTTTACCAGTTGAGCTCTATATCTTTCCAACTATACAATGTTTCCACTGTTGTAGGTATGGACATACCAAATTACAATGTAGGTCAAAACCAAGGTGTCTCAAGTGTGGCCAAGAACACACTTCGGACTCTTGTAGTATTAATGAGATTGACTATTTCTGTTGCTTGTGTTCTGGTCACCATATGGCCAATAACAAAGTATGTCCAGAGTTTAACAGACAAAGGTTAATAAAAATACATATGGTTGAAAAATGTGTATCATATGCAGAGGCCAATAAAGAAATCCCAATACCATATAAATCTTATTCAGAAATAGTATCTTCACCCCTTACAAATTTGCCTACAAAAGAAGATAGTCCCACTCTCAATAGATCATATAAAAAAACAGTAACATTGAAACCACGTGCACCTTATAAGCCCAGTAAAGGTTATGACAAAATTGGCCACAATAACATAGTTAAAGAATTTTCTTTTGACCAATTCGAAAAAAACACAACTCCAATAAATGTAGATAATAATATTTATTCTAAAAATGATTTTTCTAAGATCACTGATGTGATTTCATTGTTACAAACATGTACACAAAATAATACTTTACCGTCCATCGTTGCCCCTTTAATCCAGTTAATCATAAATATCCTTCAAAATGGCCACTTGCCAAGTAATAATTCAGTGGAACGCTAAAAGCGTTATCAATAAAAAAATGACATAATTTATTTAATAAATAATTACCAACCTTTTTTATTTTCTTTTTCTGAAACTTGGCTTAGGCCAAGCAATACTTTTAGGTTTAAAAATTACAATACCATCAGAGAAGATAGATTAGATGGTTATGGTGGTGTAGCTTTTCTACTTGAGAAAAGTTACCCTTTTAGTTTAATTAATATTCCTGTACATAGTCCTGAACTTTCTATTTTAGCTATAAGTGTAAATAATGTAGAGTCTGGCCAATGAAAGTAGACAATCGTATTTATTGCGATCTTAAAAATAGCAACACTATAATCAATGTCAAATGCTGAAGACGGCGTTTGTCAGAAATAAGGTGTCATTGTTTGGTTCGTATTTTTCAGTTTTTAGTGCCCTAATTATGAATAAAACGATTAAAAGTGAAACTCGCAGACTATTATTTTCTATGATTTCTAAATATAAAGAAAAACAAGAACAGAAAGAAGTAGAATTCAACCAAAAACAGGAATGTTTGCGTGTGGTGAAGGAATTCTTAGGTAAGTAGGGTTTACTAATTTTGATACTTGATTTTTTAGATATATTTTTGGTACAATACAAGACATTGTGATTTTAGATCACTAAAAGCATTAAATTTCTTTAAAAAAGAATTTCATGTATTTGTATTTTATTTTAATAAATTATTTATCTTTTGGTTTAGAAAATCTGGAGGATGTAGCAGAAGTTAGTGAAATAATGAACACGATTCAAAAACTCTCTGATTTAGAGCAGAAAGACAGGATAATAACACAAAACCAGTACTTTGAAGAATTCTTGGACTTTGATTCGTTAAAATACATTTTTGTACTAAAATGTTTTTTTTATTTTATTTGTGTTCATGTCTATAAAATCGAAGAAATTTACCAAAGGTTGAAACAGAAACTAACATGGAAATCTCAAGTCTTTTAATAATGTATTAAATATAATCATTAGCTGGAGCCTAATTCATAACACATAAAAGTTGCATAAAATAAAAATATTACAAATATCAAGTCGTGTTAGTCTATGTTCATCTTGGGTTGCTGTGCTAAATTTTTTTGAATTTGCCGCGCTTTTTCAATGTCTACTTTCATTAGCCAGACTCTATGTTTTGTTTCAGTATATATTTCCCGCATTTCTATTAACATAAAAAAAAATAAGTAACATTTTAACATCCCTTCCAAAACCTTTAATTATCACAGGTGATTTTAACTGTCATCATCAGTTATGGGGTAGTTCAATCACCAATAATTATGGTAATAAGCTTTTAACTATTCTGGATCAAAACAATTTGTGTGTGATAAGTTCTGGTGAACCTACTAGGCGCACTAGTCCTTATGATGGTTTAAGAAGTGCTGTTGACCTGACTATTTGTTCTCCACTGTTTGTTTCCCATTTAACATCTTTTGTTTTATCTTCCACTTATGGAAGCGATCATTTTCCTATAGTTAATTATTTTCCTTCTAACTGTATAAACTTTCCTAAGCAGAGTAATAGATTGATTCCTAGATTTAATTTGAATAATGTTTCTGAAGAATCTTGGAAACAATTTAGTAATATTGTTGATGCAAAACTGTCCCAAGAGTTGTCTAATGGCAATGACGTTGATGCTCTTGTTTTTACGGATCTCTTGATTGCAAGTGCTAATGAAGTATTTCCAGTAAAAAATGAAACATCTTCAATTCCAAGCCCGCCATGGTGGGATAAAGAGTGTACTGAAACCATAAAAAAGAGAAAACGGGCTGAAAAATTGTATAGCAACGATATGTCTTTAGAAAATTATTGGGCATTAAAAAATATTGTAAATAGTACTAAATTACTTTTCAAAAAGAAGAAACGTGAAAGTTGGCAGAAATTCTGCTCAGCATTATCCCCTAATACTCCTCCAACAGATGTGTGGAAAAGTATCAGAAGGTTCAAATCTGCGTACAATACTTCTCATTCTGTATCTCTACCCAATAATATAGCAAATGACTTTTTAGACAAGCTTGCTCCTCCATCAGTTAATTTTAAAACTAACCTATTAGACAATAATAGTACAATGGACGAAAGTGATGAATCTTCGGAATTAAATTCTCCTTTCTCCCTAGCAGAGTTAAAAAATGTATTGGCTAATGTATCCGATTCTTCCCCTGGGCCTGATGGTGTTTATTATTCATTCATTTCTCACTTAAAATATGACAGTTTAGCAATTTATCTTAAAATAATAAACTTTATTTTTGAGTCTGGCAATATTCCATCAGATTGGAAATGTCAACTTATTATACCCATTCTAAAGCCAAATAAGGATGCTTCCCATCCATCTTCGTACCGACCTATCGCTCTCTCATCAGTTCTTTTAAAAGTTATTGAACGTTTGGTAAAAAACCGCCTTGAGTGGTTTGTTGAAACTAATTGTCTTCTTTCTTCATCCCAATACGGTTTTCGGCGAAATAAAAGCACTTATGATAACTTAAGTATTTTTACGACAGATATTAGATTAGCTTTTAGTGTTAACAAATTCGTCCTATCTGTCTTTCTCGATCTGTCGAATGCGTATGATAATGTCATCATATTAATACTTAAACAAAAATTAATTTCCCTAAAAGTTCCTATGAAAATTATTACATTTATTATAAATATGCTTACTGATAGGTTTATTTTCTTCTACAATAATGGCCTAAAGTATTTAAGAATCCTAACTAAAGGATTACCACAGGGCTCAGTTTTGAGCCCTTTGTTGTATGATTTATATTCTTATGATTTAGAGTTGTCCATTGCTGATGATATTGGTGTACTCCAATATGCAGATGACTTACTTTTGTTTGTTAAAGGAAATAATATTGATCTTGCAAAGATAAAATTAACAGAATCCCTGTTCTTTCTTAAGAAATGGCTTGATGATCATGGCCTAGATTTATCACCATCAAAAAGCTCCTCAGTTCTTTTTCATCGAATGCGTAGGACCCCTCAAGTCCAAGTACTTTTTGACAATACCATTATTCCACAAAATAGTCATCACAAATTTTTAGGTGTTATCTTAGACGAGAAACTTTCTGGAGTTCTACATTGTAATTTTGTTGTAAATAAATGTGAAAAAAATATTAATATTATTAGATGCCTATCCGGTATATGGTGGGGTGCCCATCCTTTTTATCTAAAATTGATTTATAATGCATTAATTCGGAGCATCTTAGAATATGGCACTTTCCTCCTAGAACCTGGGCATGCGTCAGGATTTAAAGCTCTAGATAAAATTCAAAGTAAATTTCTTAGACTTATATGTGGGGCCATGAAATCTAGTCCGATAAATGCCTTGCAGGTTGAATGCTGTGATCCTCCTTTGCATTTACGACGTCAATACTTATCAGATAAATATCTCTTTAGATGCCTTCAAACTACTGATCATCCCATTATTGCTAAGCTTCACCAACTTGCTTACTTTGTGTCAAATGACTCGTATTGGATGCATAACCGAAATCCGTGTTTAGTTGAAAGTTTTTTTAAATTTAAATCTCTTTCTGCTCCTATACATCAATGTAGTAATTTACCTATATTTTCTAGTCCTTTCAATACCCTCACTTTTACTCCAAATGTTGTTAACATTGGGATAGACAAAACAGATGCTTTGAGAGCTAATGCAAAATTTAAAAGTATTGTTGAAAGAAACTTTAGTGATTTTCATTATATTTTTACAGATGCCTCAAAACTTGAAATGAATGGTAATGTCGGTGTAGGTACCTTTCACTCTCAATATAACATAGTACAGAAAATTAAACTTCCCCCTGAATGTTCTGTTTTCACTGGGGAGTGTTTAGGTATTTTAAAAGCTTTACAGTATATTAAGTTAGCTAAACTTAAAAAATCAATAGTGTTCACTGATTCATTAAGTTCAATTCAGGCGCTTAACAAGAACCCTTTTAAAATGAAACAACAGCATCCTATTATTTTTGATATTAGACAATTTTTATCTGACTTTCAAAACGACTACATTGTAGTGATTGCTTGGATACCGAGCCATTGTGAAATAGACGGAAATGTTAAGGCGGATTCATTGGCAAGGAATGCGTCTATTTGTGGTGACCTAGTTCCGTATAAAATTTACTATCCAGATTTAATGACTCTACCAAAAACGTATCTGGAGGAGTCCTGGAAATTGTCCTGGGATAATAATAGTAAACAAAAGGGGGGCCATTTTTATAAATTACAATCTGAAATTGTTGCAAAGCCTTGGTTTTTTAGCATGAACTTTAACAAAAAGTGTTCAAGCATTATAACAAGATTAAGGCTGGGCCATACTTGTTTGCCAGTCCATCTTGCAAGACTAAATATCATTGTTAGTCCCTCGTGTATATGTGGTAGTGAAACGGCAGATGCCAATCATTTGTTTTTCTCCTGTCCAAATTATAACCGTTCCCGTTTCCTGGATTCATTAGTAGAAAATAAAATTCCTTTTCCTACATCTATATTTTGTTTATTGTATATTAAAACATATGCTATTTATAAAATTATTTCTGTTTTTATTTTACAAAATAACATTGAGATATAGTACCATTTTCCTAAATTATATTGTGTATAATAATTAAGTTTATGTATTTTTACCTACTTGTCCTGAATTCCTTAATCCAAATTTTATCGTTTCCGTAAATCCTAAGTTCTTTAAATAAAGTTTCCTCCGTTTGTCATTGGCTATGCACAAAGTGCATGCCATTAGAGAGAAAAAAAAAAACATTGGCTCTGACTGCTGCTGGTGACAACGCGAAAAATCATGAAGTTACTGTCTCTTTTACTCTCATGAATCTTTGCATTTGAAATTTGTTAGATAGATCGCTGTTTTTAGCTCTACTTTTTACACTCCTTCTATGTATATCCTATTTCTATGGTATTATCTATTATATTTTTTGTAAATCATTTTTATTCATCTAAAATTACACATAAATGTAATACACTATTATCTCGCCAAACACATGTTTAACGGCGAGTGTTTTGACAGCGGATAGTGTGTGGGGTATTCGAGTAATACTTTTAAATACATTACTCTAATCTATGACTTTGGTGAATTTAATTTCCCTAGCTAGGTAAAATTAGCCCCACTTATAACGATTTTTTATTTTATTAGCCATAGCAAGATGACTGGCAAGACAAGCACATGGTGAATGCAGCCGTAAGGTGATGGTTCGTTTATTGATAGAAAACTAATGACTATGACCTTAGCCTGTGCATCATGAACGACCTTATAAAAAATTTGGATAGTTAATAATTAAACTAAATAGTTTAAACTATTAAAACTATTTGGATTTACAAAAATATTAATCCAAATAGTTTAAGCTGATTTAAATACAGTATTTATAGCATTTCATAATTTTTATTTTTTATTTGTAAACAATATTGTTACCATGACAACCATTAGACGTTAAAGACGTTAAAGACTGGCCAAGATCGAGCCGAGGCGTTCCAAATCGATTAAAAAAAAAAACGGTATACAGCCAAATGTGATTTAATTTGAAATCCAGAAAAGCCAACAACGCCTATAAGAAAACTTACAAAAACTTCGACAGTTACAACAAAAGTAGGAATACGTAATACTACAAAACAAACATGAACCTTTGAATTATACTCTCCGCCATGGTAATGTTATCGAATGTGAATGAAATAAGCGCTATTACGCTTTTCATGTAATTGTTATTATCATTCGTCGACATCCTTCTACGTTACTTTACCTTGCTGTCAAATGTTATTGGAATAACTGTAGTAGGTACTCTAGATGCGAGTTCCGCATACCGGTTTTCGCGTTGCGGGTTCCACGTTTAGAGTTCTACGTTGTAGGCTTCACGTTGCGGTTTCGGGTTTTTGTTTTTCTTTAAACTGAATTTCATCACAAACTGTTGTATGCTCAACGAAGTGGGCACATGTCAGCTAGTCTTACGTTTTCGTAAAATGCTATGAAGCAATTCAATCATGAAATATAAAAGATCCAAACAACGAAAAGGATCAATTACCTACATATTATTATAGTTGTAAGGGTGTGCCCTATTTGTGGTCGTTAAATAAAAGTTACACTTCAGACTTCATAATATATTATCACGTATACATATTATCTACATAGGTACACATAGGTATTGGTACATAGGTGCCGACAGGGCAACATACCCTTACGGATACTAAATTATAAACTGAACAATAAAAATATTAGTCTTAAAGACTAAGCGGGGCATCTCATTACAGGCTACACCCCACATGCATACAAATGCGTATGTGCATATCTGCATACGCTGCACGTAACACGTTACATAGTCAATAGTTACTTATTTTCTGAGTTATCAAAATAGGTTTTGGACTTTCCATAGGTCCATTTTTTGCAAGGAAATAACATTAAATAACAATAATATGCCAAATTAATGTCAATTATGCATTTCGTTCGTTCTTTGAGTGGCAAAGTGGGAATCAATTTTTTGACATAGGTGTCCGGTTTTTTTAATGGTATTAAAACGTACTTTAAAAAGATTTAGCGTCACAATGACGGTTGATATCCACAGCCGTGTGGGGAATGTGCGAACGAGATAGGTAGAGGTAAAGGTTAAAAAGGAAAGAAAAGGACAAAAGATATGATGGAAACTAGGTGTTGCCACTCTCCAAGGTTGTAAACTTTAACTAAGGTAAGTATTATATTATGTGTTTTATTTCAGGTAAAACACTTCTAATAATGATAAATACCTATTGTTTGTAAATTATTGTAAAAATTTCCAATCATGGAATCTCATAGGCCCTTTACAACTTATTTATTGTTTATTATTTATTGTAAATAGTTATTTATATTCTGGTATCTTTATTTAAAAGTACATAGTATATAGTGCTAAAATGCTGTTAATATTATGTACTTATTAATTATCGTCATTGGTTAATAGCATAGAATTAAGTTACCATTACGAGACGCATATTGAACTACAACCACATTAGTACTATTCTAATCTGTGACTACAACAATAGTTCATATTTCAGTTCACTTGTCCGGTTTTGTGACAGCCGGCAACGTAAGAAGAAGAAGTAGATGTCCACGGAGAATCGATGCCCACGGATTTTGATGATTTGAGATTGCGTAATCAGGCCGCAGGTCAGAGGTCAATTTTGGTGGTCTGTCAAATTCTGGTGGTCTGTCAAACGTATCAAAGCAACTAAATAAAAACGTCTCAGTATTTTTATATCTCTTTATAAATTAGTGACAACTTCAATTGGTAGCATTATATGCCATACTGCTGGCACCTATTATTGTGTCAACAATAAAACATGAAGAAAACATTTTCATTTAGATTAAATAGATAATAATTCTCATCTGATTTATTAAATTCTTTGCAATTTACAACATAACTGTTTCGGAAAAAGCCTTGCTTAGTGAATGCGTGTAAAAGTTATACCTACATCTCGAAAAGAAAACTGTGAAGGAACAATATCTTTTCATAAGTATGTTTTTAATGTTATAGGCTTAGTAAATATATCCAAATAGGCTAGAACTAATTTATTTTAATAGATGTATGTGTATATTATTATAGTTTCTACTAGTATGCGGTATTTGCATTATAATAAAAATTATTTATTTTTATTATTTTTTTATTATTTTTTTTATTATTATTTAGAGGTTACGTTTCTCATAGTGATGTACATTTCTATATCGATAACCCTTCGAAATAATCACTTTATGATTGAATAGACCACAGTCGTTCGTATTTCTATAATAATAAGGTCAAAAATCGGTATCTACGATCACAAATCGAATATCGTTTCAGTGAAACCTTACATTTTCCTTTTGTCATACGAGAAATTGAGTTCATATTGTATTGTATAATATATCTGCCGTATACCCTTTGTAATGGAAAAGTTTTTAACAACTTTAAATTATATTAACTTTTATTATTTTTAACCATACCATGTTACCATACCAAGTTAAATATAATTAATATGCTATTTGGTATTTACAGGTTTTTTACAAAATCGTGCTTCAAAAATAAAATGGTTCGAGTTCATTGGAAAACCATAAGCTACATAGAAGCAGTCATGTTTGCTCTGAACATTTACCCCCAATTATTTTATTGCAAACGTGAATATTATAATACCTTGATGTTGATGCACACCGGTTTCCTGTGAAGCCGAGGTATGAATCCGGTCCTGCCGGTCCATTCGTATCGTCGAATTCATGGCTCTCCTACTTAACTAGAGTGCTGTGATCTGGTTCCTTTGCATACTTCATGCTGCGTTGATAGACTGAGAGATCTTTTTTGTATTATTGGTGCAGTTTTTTGTATGCTCGTAAGTGTTGTTTACCATTGTTAATTTCATATTATTATTATACGTAATAAATATATTTTTGAATACATTTTTTTTACTTATCCCAATCCAAATGCTTGAAATGTTAAATGTCTGTGTGTGTCTGTGTTGTTACACCATTGAATATTACTTGCACTGTACGATTTCCATAGGTACACCAGCAGTGCAGTAAAATGGGATGATATGATTGACTTGGACGGTAATATACTTTATATAATAGTTTTCTTGAAATAGTATAATGGAAATAGAAAGGAATAAAAAGTTCTTTATTTGAACATAAAATACATACAACAATCAATTGACAGAGTAGATAGATAAGTGCAATAAGAGGAATTGTACAAAAAGGCGGTCTTACTGCTTACAACAGTAGGTACCTTCCTGACTTTTGATTATGGTGTAAGTATATGACTTTACTTTTTATTCATACCCAAACACTCGCCGTCTCAACATTCTTAATTTTGTCAAATTGATTTTACACGTAAAGTTGTTTTGAATAGCATTACGCTCATTACAAACGCTAAATATACTGTGGTTTTCCAGTTTCTAATAAGAAGTTAAATATGTAGTGTTTTAGTAGATTACATTTCTCCAGAACATTGAACGGCATCACAATGTTACAATCTTTACATTTTAGCAATAGTAGTACCATAGTACCGAGGTATAGATACCTAAGAATATAAGATGCTAATACTTCTTAGATTAGATGCTTATTGATTTAAGTTTTTAAATCATTAAAAACTTTGCTTCGCGCGGAAGCAATGCATTCTTATTCATATTAGAAAACTTCCGCAAGAAGAAATCTTGAATAGGTGATTAAGTAGAAATCTTGAATAGGTGATTCAAGATTTCTTCTATTTGTTGGGGCAAACTAAAATCCCTTAAGTTTAATAGACATAGGCGGAGATAAAGAGGAAAATAATTTATACTAGGTGGTAGACAGCATAAACATAATAACTTCTTTCTTTTCATTTTTATCGACATGTGATGTCGACTACGGACGTCCCTTGAATAAAGACATGAAATTAGCACAAGCTAGCAGTCATGCAACTTGTGACCAACTTCGTACAGAGGTGATCGCCCAAAATGGTGACAAGCGTAAAAAAATAAATTAACAGACAGCTAGACTTCCCTTTCCTTCCTATTAGCATGTGTCGTATTATAGTGAGACAAGCACAGAAATATGCCTCTGCTCTTGCTTTTTACCCGGTATCTATGCTTTAGTTATTAATCTGCGGTAATAGCATACTTTGTAATTTTGGTAGGGGTGACTATATGTTCGCAACTTAAAAGTTCTTCAAAAATGAGGACATGACTGCGACACATCCACCGATTTCATATTGTTCGGATTGTTTATCAGTAAAATTCCTAACGTCCTTTAAATTTTTTATTATAACATTTTTTACTATCTAACACTTCCAGATGGTATAAAAAACTGTAAAAAATAATATATGAAAAGTACCAACTTAGGTAGTTTGTTACTTAGGTTTTAGGTCGTGTACATGTCACATACCTACAATAAAGGGACCCGTATTAATAAAATATCTCAACCTCAACCTCAAGATAGCATTTGAGATGACAGTTGAATTAATAGAGCACATGGTCTCTGAGACGAGCGCAGCTGTCAAACTGCTACTTGAGCAGCTGACTTTTTGTGAGTAACGTCAATTCCCATTTTGCCATCGTGTGCCATAAAAACAAAACGGCCACAAACATGGCACACATCGTTTGTCATTACAAACTGTGCGCCATATTTGTGCCCTTTTGTTTTTTAACAAAGCAATAAGTAATAATATTAGTAGATTGTTCATACCTAAACGTAAAAAATATAAGCCTATGTTAAAAAAAATCAACGAAGAAAATAAATAAATCTGTTGTTTTTAAAAGCTTAACGAAACGCTATTTTACTAGTCTGAATTATATCTATTATATTATAATTATCTATACTTAATATTATAAAGCGGAAGAGTTTTTTTGTTTGTTTGTTTAAACGCGCTAATCTCAGGAACTACTGGTCCGATTTGAAAAATTATTACTTTGTTGCATAGTCCATTTATAGAGGAAGGCTTTAGGCTATAAAACATAACGCTGCGACTAATAGGAGTGAAGCGTCAGAGAGAAATGTTGCAAAAACGGGGATAATTATTCACATTTGGGGACTTTCGTTGCGTGCGCTGCATAAGTCACTTAAAAACCACGCGAACGAAGTCGCAGAGCACAGCTAGTCTATTATATAAATTCTATACGAGTATATTTTCAAAGGTGAGATGACGTTCTTAGTTGCCTGCGCTTCTAAACCCGGTTCAGCTTATACGCCTTTGAAATCAGACTATTAAGCAAATACCATCTTGAGATACTAATCGCAGTTTGGGGTGCTATCAACCAAGACCTGCCTTGAGACTTAGTTTGAGACTTCTTCATTAATACGGGCCTAGAGTAAACCTATATTTTTAATTAGAGGACAATATTATGTTACCAAATTGATATAAAATATATAATGCAATCAATGTGAAGCGATTTATAATCTTGTCAAACTTATTATATCCAATCTTGATTTCAAATCGATTTCCAGCAGTGGAACATGTGCCTCGGCCATTCTCGTTCCTGAAACAAAATATACATTTTTTAATGTTGGGCTTAAATAAAAAATAAGATTTTTAAAAATTTATTACGAGCTGGATACTGAGTCCTTTACTCAATCAAAAATATTATAATTTATGTTGTTAGATATAAATCTGAGGTCCTCATTCACCGTCATCACCTTTGAAAACAGAATTCTAAAGAAATCAGACTATTAATTAAAGACTATCTTGAAAAGCTAATTGCAGTTTGAGGTCATATCAACCAAGACTCGCCTTGAGAGCTTATTTGAGACTTCTTTATTAATACGCCTTAGAGACGATGTCAACGCTAAGTTTGTATGATAACACTTCCAATGCCGTTCCATTAAAATAAAGAGGAGGCAGCTACTGGTCTAGTACATGTTATGGACGGTTTATCATGTAGACGTAGATGACTCAGACCAAATAAAAAAAAAAAGAGTTTATAAAATAAAACCGATTTTTACCTCGATATTTAAGGGTTATCGGGTCCTTGAGGCTGGTGTTTTATGTGCACGTCGTGCGAGTGAATAAAACCCGAATATTGAATAGATCGTCTTACCAGCTAAGGCGTAGTTTTTTTTAAATTGTGCGCACAGAGCGTGAGACTGTGTAAAAATTAAAAAGACGCCCCAGTGCGTGGTTCGTACAACAATTTTTTGTTTGGTCTGAGGTATTTTTGGTAGGTATTTCTTTATTATTATATTACCTGGCATGTTTGGCTGCAATAATATGTAATTGCGTTAATCTTAGAACATCCTATACAGATTCTGTTGGTGACTTTATTGCAGATTCGGCAGTAACCATCAGCGACCGGCGTTCTCTCGGGATTTAAAGATGTAACAAAAGATATTGAAGGGTTTAACGTAGGAACTTCAAAACCCTGAACATCGTTGTTGTCTCCCTGAAAATGTATTACATATTAATTAAATACAAACGTTTTCACAGCATGGACAAGCTTATTTAAAAAAAAAAAAAAAAATTTTTACCTAAACAATAATTTAAGTAAAAAAATCTAAATTAACTTTTTTTACAGTATGTACCTACGGCGCCGCTTGAAAACTGTTACAATGAGACACGTAAGCTAAGTGGAATGTTAAATTACTTCTAAATCGCAAATTATTATTAAGATGCAGACAGCGTCTCGTTTCGGTTTGAGCTGACCCTAACATGACGAGTGGCGAAGTATACAGTATAATAGCTAGTCTTCTCTTTCATCAGTAGGTACTACTACTACTGCACAACAGTGCGCAGTACAGTCATGCCGCATGGTACAATGTAACATAACTATTTAAGGCTGTGTACGCGTAAGAAGCTGAAAATTGGAGAACTTTGCTTTTTTCAGAATATTGGTCTTATTAAAAACCGAAAAAAAAAACTTTATTACATTAATCAAAGGATTGTCGGCTTATAAATTGACATTTTTATTTTTATGTAGCTAATATTATGCAAAGTTCACACATTTTTTAACGTTGTCACTTTTTTTCTCTTTATACATATATAATATTATAGTTGTGCAGCTTTCCAACGGCGAAATAATTTTTCATATTGGTTTAGTGGTTTCAGAGCCTATTCCATTCAAACAAACAAACAAACAAACTAGCAATCAAATGTTTAATCTTTATAATATAAGTATAGATTGAACCGAGTGTAAAAATTACTTCAGTACGAGTATTTTCAGTAAGGCAAGACCCAGGGGATTGTCGATTTAGTTTTTGCAAATTTTGTCAATATTTTTTTGAAACGAGTTTTTATTTTTTATTTCTTGCCATACAAATAGTCTTTCAAGGTGTAATGAAAAGCCATAAATGTTGCCCTATAAAACTAGTACACATAATTATATTACCTACATATTCTGTTTCCATGTTAGCCCATGCTAAAACTCTCAATAAAATTATATTCGCGAGATCGGACATAATAAAACTTTTTTAACAACTTCATTGAGAAAAATCCAATACATAATATGATGTATTTATGGAATAAATGTCCTGACTCCTGATATTAAGCTCTTGGTTAGGTTATATCTTGGGCACGTTATGGTAATGATAAGGATAAATACTATTCCATCAAAAACATAACGTGTAAAAAGTGCCAAGTCTCGCCACTTAGTACTTGTATCGTAAAAATTGAGAGATACATGTTATGCCAAGTAAGGGTTAGTCGATCGGCCTAACAACATCAGTGATCATAATTAATCAATATTATTTTATTCTTTCATGTTTAAAATAAATAAGTAGATAGACAAGTTTGTGGGAGCGAGAAAGACGATTCAAAAAAAGAATTAAAAATTTATTTCAAAGTTACAACTTATTAAAGTTTAAAACTTAATAAGGGTTAACGGGCAGAGCTTTTACAAGTTAGCTTCTATCCGGACACGACCAAGCAGAAATGCATGCCACGATCGAATGTGGTCCCATCGGGACCTTCGGGCCTTTACAGTAGTTGAAACAAAATACAACGACACATGTGTGTTATATAAACAAAGCTTTGGTCATAATTTATCTTGAGATGAAATTAATGTGTCATCCCTTCGTTTTCACGTGAAGTCCGTTTTAAAGTCAAGTGCTGAGGGCTTGACAAAGCTTTAGTTACAACAAATCTTAAGAGTAGTCAATAAATCAATAAATTGATCATGGGGTCTTGAGGGTAGTTATGTTATAACTAGATTGATTTGGCAATCGCATGAAAACAACATAATATTTATCTTACAAAGTGATACTGTATACCTATTAAATCAGATCCTTTAAGTTTAGTGGTGGGTCAGGGATATCCTTTCTGCATTATTCAGTATATGAAATACATAATTTAAGTACTTGGGTATAATAAGGTATGAATAAAATGATTGTAAAGTATACTTTTGGTAGAATACTTTCAGGCTCAACACACATTAGCACAGAGCCGAAGCATCATCTTTTACATTTGTGTTAATAAAGATGAATATTATGATATATATAGGTCTATATCATAATATTCATCTTTATTAACACAACGGCTATTTTTCCATACAGAAATAGGGGTCTACGCGACCCATGTTACCCCTCCCCGGATAACCCCGTTAAAGTAACAATTTTCAATTTTCCTGAATATCTATGGATACTACTACGTACGTTCCTAGTTTTTCCATTTTTTTCATTGATTAATTATTAAAAAAGATATGGACGTTTAAAAAACCTAAAAAAGTGACTAGATTTCAGCTGTGTTGAAACATCCAGAAATCAAATTTTAGTACATACAGGAGCACAATTAAAGAATTTTAAAATTTATAATGAAAAATTACCTAAATCGGTCAAGTTTTGAAGAATAAAACAGTGGTCTCCTAAATGTCGATTTCTTGTACTTTTAATAAGTAAATTCAGTTCAAGCTGCAGTTATCTCTTTCACGCTAGTGCTGGCTAGCCAGGGCACTGGGAGACAGCAATAGATTTAAAAATACCTATTTTGTGTATTTTTCGAGCCCGTTGTTACCTCAGGGGGCTGATTCAAGATTATATAGACTCTTACAAAGTTCGATAACAAAATGTATGGGATTCGACATAAGGTACGCTAAATGACATACCAAATCGCGATCATTTAGCGTACCTTATGTCAAATCCCATACATTTTGTTATCGAACTTTGTAAGCGATAATTAGCGATGGCATCTTAAGTAGGTCCCCAGGTACAATATTGTATTATTGTAATGGTTACAAACGCGTTCAATGTAACAAATTACAATAGAGATGGACAGTATGTTGTAGGTGAGCAACTTGGCGCTTGGACCCTGCGCCAAAGTTAGTTAAGCCACAGAATAAAGAATAATGTAGTTGAGGCTTAGAAAGAACTTCCACGAGTAGTTACTGACGATAAGTTACACCATGGACCATTGTTATACTGAAAACCTCGTTGCTCAGTGCTTCGAGGCTCAAGCCTTAAATGTTCGAAAACCCATCAGTGAAACAAAATCTGTGTTCTTATGTGTATAATGTTATAATTAAAATCTTAAATATAATATGAAGAATACAATGTTTCAAATGAACCGCCGAAGTCTGGTTATACCCGCTAAACAAAGTTCTTAGAGAACTGAGCACGGGACAAGATTGACGTGGTGTGAAAATGTCCGTATTATACACTTACATCAAGTGAGACCGGTGACATGGCTACCTCATTAAGGCCTTTAGGATATGGTGGAGGTGGTGCTCCGCTCGCGGCCGTCAACTGAACTTGCTGCTTAATGTTGTTCTGATCGTTGCTATGGTTGTAATGTTTACCGAAATTTATCCGTTCCACAAAGGAACCCAATGATGAGTTCATGGTGACCTGGGCGTATTGTTTCTCATTACTCTCATTCGCTTTCCCTTTGGCATACTGTTTTGTTTTTCTTCGTTTTGCATTCTGTGCAGTATTCTTGTTACTTATGTTTGTAATCGGTGCATTAAAGTAACTGGACACTGTTATGTTTTCCAATTTATCTAAACTAGATAAATTATTTTGGTTCCTTTCCGTTTCACTATGATTTGATTGTTGTTTTGCGAAATTTACCATTTCATAAAATAATGCTCCTAGACCAAGATATGAAATATAGTAGTTGTAGCTCGCGATGCCAATACTTATAGTGTCGCGAAGTAATTTTGTAATAAAATCACGATCGTTCATTCGAGGAACTATAATATTGGACACCATACTTTTCAATAGTGTAAAAATGTTTTTCTTGAATTCTAAACATTCATTATAATTAGGGGACGAGTCAAATTTTCTTAAGATTAAAATTAAATTATGGGACATAAATTCGAAGGACTGATAATTTTCATTTTGCTGGATTGGTGGTATTTGCGTTTTACATTTAATTTTTGTTTCACCGGTTCTGGTTATCTGAATATGGCCTGATGGAAGGCTTATCTGTGGGTTAGATTCGTTTTGTTTTCCACTGGTGTCTTGACTATAGTTTGTACTTGCTTCTCCCACTGATGAATTATCTTGATTAGTCACTGTTTGGTGTGTAGTTTCTTCATCATCTATTATGACAGTGGCGGTAACTTTTCTATTCCAATTGAATGTTTCTAATTTCCTTAAAGTTTCGTCTGAAAATAAAAATATTATGATGTAAAGATTTCTGAAATATCATATCAAATCTAGCTTTTAAATAATAATATTTTATCAAATATGAATTAGAAAATCGTCTTTATTAACACCCTCATCAGGATAATAACAAATCTTTTTCTTAATTATAATATCGCAATGTATTAATAGCCGACAGATGGTATTCCTTATTTCTAGTCTACAAGCTACGATAGTACAAATCACCAATTTAATTTTGTCGACTTGCCAGTTGTAGCAACATTGATTAGTCAGTGCAATAATTTTAGTACTTTTTTAAAATATGAATGGTAATGACAAACCTTCAGTTTCTCCTTTGAATGGATGCATTGTTTGTAAATCTGAAATTAAAAATAAAACATAGGTTAGATAGATAGACAAGTTTGAGAGAGCGAAAAAGACTTTAAAAGAATTAAAAAAATATTTTAAAGTTACAGTAATTACTAAGGGTGGGCCGAAATTAGTTTTACATTCGGTTTAACGGAACTTCGGCAGCAAAGTCAAAGTCAAAATTTTTATTCAGAATAAATTTTACAAAAATGTTTTCTGAACGTCGGATCTATATCGATGACTAACGGCCAAAATAGGCTAAGCGACATTTTTCGCGAAATTGAGTTATATACATAGTTAGAATCGTCTTTTTTTTCTGCGTCGTTTAGTCTGGGTAACATGTACCTAAGTTGAACTTTTTGTCGCTTAGGCGGTTATAAAATTATACACGTCGCGCATATTTTTTTGCTATAAACGACAATAAATTTTATATAAATATTTTTTTGGTAGTTGATCTACGAAATATTTCGGAATTTAGACCTTATGCTTTTTGGATTTTCGGTAATATTTTATTTTACAAAATTAAACCGCTCTTCTTACTAAGAAAACCAGAAATATTTCTTACTTAATCAAAAAAACAAAATTTTACTGCCCTTCTTTCTCATCAATTATTAGAAATCTCCTCTCACTTAATCAAAAAACAAAAATTAAACTACTTTTTCTTAACAATATAACTATATTTGCAGCAAGTGCATACACAAGTCACAACACGAAGCGCTTCTTCGTGTTGTGTTTTTAGATTTTTTATTTACGAGTCGGGTTTCTAGATTTTTAAAATTTTAATTTTATGTCTACGTTATATTGTTATGAATACCCAGCTAGCTTTTTACCAGGGTAAATTTCCAATCAATGTGTGTGTATGAGAGAGTCCTTAACATGGTCTTATACAATTCACAAGACAAATTCACACTTTTATTGGATTGGTGTAATTGGTGGATAGGTATTAGGTACGGATTACGGATGCCCCCAATGTTAAAGTTAACGCCATGTTAAAATACCATGCCATCTCATTCATTGACAGAAAATACGAGAGGGATAACATGATATTTAACATGGCGTTAACTTTATAATTGGTCCATGCTTTCGCACATTGCTTGGTGAAACACGCCCTTAGACTCTTACTTGACCTGTTTATTTTATTTTTGCTAATACGCTTCAAAAACATGCTTTATACTCAACAGCAAGAAGTTTTCGTCTTTTCATTGAAAATTTATACAATAAACCTATCTAGAAACCTATAAGTAGGTACATAATAATATTATGTGAGGTGAGAATCGTTGTTGAACCGCTTTAAATCCATATAGGTCCTAAACGGTCAGTGGAATCGAAAAATGTTAAGACAAAACTAAAAATTATTTTAAATACCTATTCAACGATACCCCACTTGATATTGTTTGTTTACTTAAATTATTCATTTATATATACCTCATGGAATAATTCAAAATCATCCCCTATCCAAAAATACACCCCTCCAAAACTTTTTTCCAAAACCCATCCCAAACTCACTCCCACGAAACCAACCTCCCCTCCTCCTCAGGTAATTTTCCCCTCGGGCCAAATCTCAGCCGTAAGAGCACCAACACTCCCGTGTGAGGGTTCCCTTGAATCGAACGAAGGAGCTCTACATTTTGGCACCGAGCGATTTTCCAAAATCATCCCCTAACTCAAAATATACCCCTCAAAACTTTTTCCATATAATAAATATACAGGCTGTAAAAGGAGCAGTCACTATAACTTTGAGATACGATTATTCTACCTTTCCTCATTTTAGAAATGTATTCTTTTTATTTCTTTTTTTATCAGAACTAAAATATTTTTTTTTACTTTTCACCATTTCACCATTTTTATTTTTTGGTCACAAAAATAAAAAAAAAATAAAAAAAAAAAATAATTTTGTAAAAAAAAATAAAGAAAAACGTACATATTTTCTAATATATAAGAAAAGGTAGTATAGTCCCAAAGTTATAGTGACTGTTCTTTTTACACCCATTATATGTATACTGTGTAAAAAAATACATTTCCAAATTGAGGAAAGGTAGTATAATCGTATCTCAAAGTTATAGTGACTGTTCTTTTTACACCCTGTTTAATACTGTGTCAACAAAATTTATATTTTTATTATATTTTTTTTTTTTTTATTTATTTAAATGCACAAAACACATTACAATCACACAAATATAGCTCTATTCGCCATAAAAATTGCAACCCCCAACTCGACCGACCGTAATGTACATTTTTACTATTTTTTACCCACGTAAGTTTGTGTTTTATTACTACATAAAAAGAATTTATAGTACCTACATTCTATAACATAAATAGAGTACCGGCAGACATAAATTGGGCAGATATTGTATATACTTTTTGTTTGTCCCTTTCGGCTGTGGCAAGTTGGCAAATCTAGAGTATACTTCATTTAAGCACTCACCGGACTAAGACGAATCGTACGAATCATAATAATAAATTAAACAAAAAAACCTTTTAAAAAAAGCTTTTATTTAAATGCTCTAAAAAGAAGGAAATATATTTTTACTCATAAATTTTAACTGTTTACTTATAAGTAGTAATTATTGTATATAGGCTTTAATAGTCTATATACACAATTGAAAAATCATAAAAGCTTGTCGCGAGATTTAGGCTTGTGTAAATTATCTAGTTCCTAGGTACCTATTTCATTGACCAACATATTCCGTGACAAATAATATTGATAACATTTTTTCTCAACTTTAACTTCCTTTCAACAAGCCCTTTCATTTTATAGTTTATACTTATATTTATAGTTTATATTTATATTATATAATTGTAGAAATGCATTAAAATCACTATTCCGCCATCTTTGATGTTCCGCCATATTGGATTTAGAATGATGTCACATTACTTTTCGAGTCACTCTCAACAAACGCTTTCATTTGATACCCATATTGTAGAAATGCATTAAAAATTACTGACTTATGTAACTAACACTTATTATTATAAATTAAAATATCATGTAGGTTTATCTATTGTATATATATATATATATAGATATATATATTATATTATATTGTATACATATATTATATATTTATTGTGTTTATGTATTATTTTATTTTATTTACTTTTATTTTATTAAATATACTTTTGCGCAACTCCCATTCTCTAGCATTGTTTTCTCTAACACCATAAGGTTGTCTGGAAGAAATTGCTATCTAGTAATAAGGCCGCCTTTGTGTGCATGTCTGATTTTTGTAATGTATATATTTTTTTTTGTTTTTTTGTAACTTGTTGTGTGCACAATAAAGTATATTTGTATTGTATTGTATTGTATTGTATTGTTCCGCCATTCAATTCAAAGGACCATACATAGTACCAGGGGCAGTTAAACACTTTACCACTCCTTCGCGTCGCGTAGTCGATTAAAAAAGGAGTATTAACCATTTTTATATAGGTACAATATGGTAGGATTGCTAAAATTAAGCTAACATTTAAGAAATCTACCAATTTATCTACTGATAGGTAACATTTGTCATTTGTATGTAAAGTCCGTCAACTGTCCGGAGTCTGTAACTAGCCCGTTAAAGCTACGTTGAAAATAACCAATATGGCTTCCTAATTTAAGATTCAATGATAAATGAAGGACGATTCCTTACTCCATTTGGTTTGTCCTCATAATGTCATTGGAATCCATTAACGATAAAGTGAACGACCGCAACACATTCCGAGACACCAACGTCATAGGTAATGTCTGACGGCCGATCTCGAAAATACTGCAGAAATTTATTTTAGGATCAAAACAATGAATAAATCTATCGAGTTAGGTCATATACTATACAACACAGCAGAACAACAATAAGGCCATAACATATATATACTATACATCCCACCAAAAACATTGTCATGTAAAAATGTTGCCAAGACGAGTGTATATAAGTAATGTATAGCTTACCCTGTGAAGAGTTGGTGTCATTACTGGTGTCATTGTATCTTGAAATTTTCAAATAGTAATATTATAACGGGTGTAAAAAGAGCAGCCACTATAACTTTGCGATATGATTATACTACCTTTTTCTCGACATTTTTTTTTTCCAAAAATTAAAAAATAAATATTTTTTTTATTTATTGTTATTTTTGCGACAAAAAAATCAGAAATGGTGAAAAGTAATTTTTTTTTTCTTAGTTTTTGACAAAATAAAATAATAAAAAAATACATTTCCAAAATGAGGAAAGGTAGTATAATCGTATATCAAAGTTAAGACGATAAATTCATTTATATACAAGGTGTAAAAAGAGCAGACACTATAATAGTTATTATACTTTTTACACCCTGTATATAAAAGAATTTATCGTTTTCACAGGTACAATTTCGAGACTAAAGTAAAAGCCCAGGGTCAAAATAAGTTATTTTTATACCAGTTTATCCTAGAGTGTGTGTATCTATATCAGGATAAACTAGTTTGGCCTAGTCTAAACTGGTCTATCCTATAGGGCTTAGGACAAATTAGATTGGACTAGGCTATACTGGTTAATCCTATTGCGTATAGGATGAACTAGTTGAGTCTAGGCAAAACTAGTTTGTCCTTAAATCGGGTTTGGCCGGTAACATATTATATATTATTATCTATCTCACAAGTGATAGATATTTAATCAGACTGTTTAGTGCGATTGCCAAGTAAATGTACTGTTATATAAAACATAAAATATTTTAATAATATTGATATGATCACCATAAGATGTTGTTGGACCAACCGACTTAGCCCAACTTGATCTCACAATTTTTTACGGCAAAAGAAGTAAGTAGCGAGTCTTGGCACTTTTTACAAGTTATGTTTTTGATGGGATCTCAGTTCTTTTTTAGAACATTAAATAAAACTAGTGTTATTGTCAAAAAGTACAAATATAACTTTGTAATCCAATACTTTTTTATAGAAATAGAAAGTTATTTACGCAGTTAGCGTATCTAGATAACTAGACAGAAATTCCAAACTGTTTATGTTTTTCCCTTATTTATCACTAAACACTACTTCTATTCGAAATTTGAAGCTTCTATGTCTGCTAGAAGTGCCTGATACTTTTGATGATCGGTCAGTGAGTGAGTAAGTGAGTGAGTATAATTTAATTTTTAAACATCTGTTTCAAATTGAATGAAATTAGAAATATACCGTATTTATACAATGCTTACTTAGTAACTAAAAATGCAGGCTTCTAGTTTTATCCACAACGAAGAGAAAGGATGGCACGGCTGTGCTCAACTTGGCGGGGGCATTGCCGTACCCCCAGATAGGTATAAAATTATGGTTAGGGCAATGCAGGCTGATCTCCTGATTGTCTGACAAGAAAGATGATCCACGCCTCCGATGGGCATGCGCCTGATCTCTCGCTAGTCGTGTCGGTTTACCGTCCCACTGGGTTATGAGAGTAAAAGGAAGAGAGAGTGCTTCTGTGTTTTGCGCACACACTTGGGCACTATAAAATAACTCCTGCGTAGCTGGCCTGGTTTCAATGAAATCGGCTACCGACACCGAAATCGGTGAGGGGAGCTATTATAATGTAAGATCATATTTAATTTATTTTATTTATCTAATTTGTAATAATAATTAATTATAGTATTGTACCAAAGGGCTTGTACACAAAACTGCGATGCGACGCCGCATCGCAGAAATGACGTCACACAGCCATAGAATTGTCACCCGTGTTGTATAGGCGTGTGACGTTATTTCTGCGATGCGACGTCGCATCGCAGTTTTGTGTACAAGCCCTTACCCAATACATTATTATTCCTTTGAAATTCCTTATTCCTTTTAGTATAATAATTCATATTGATATAATATTTCCTTTCCTTTTATTATATAAACTAGGGCAGTTCAGAGGAACGTCTTCCCGTGTCCAGAATTGAACCACGTCTGATCTGTCGATATTGAATCTGCCTCTTTTATAAAGTTGAGCAAACAACTTGTTGTTATTGTAGATGCCAGGTGGGTACTGCAGGTGCGATACCTACGTGTCATCGCTGTGCAAAATCAATTGGCAATCTAAATTATTACAATGACATTTATTTGTTGATACTGTTAAAATTGACTTACACTCCGACATACTATATAGAATGACTTCTTTCTAAACCAGGAATATAAACTTGTAACCATCCATATTATGATAGGTCCTGCTAAGCCATTATTTTTCTTAAGGTAGGTACTTTGAACTAAATTATAACTAATGCAGTATTTAAATGGAAGCTTTTGATTACATAGCGTTGATAGTTGCGACAGAGCCCTGCTTAGCAAGTCCTGACAGGCCTTTGGTTAGGTTATCGACCCTTGGTATCTGAACAAAGGGCTATCCCACCAAAAACATTTTCATGTAAAAATGTTGTCAACACGAGCCTACACAGCTTACCCTGTAAAAAAGTTATCAGATATTGTATAAAGCCAAGCTATACACTACACCTTAATCAAAATCTATCAAAAAGTGGTTAGATCTCATGTAGAACCAAAATTCTTGATCTATACGCCCTTACTTCACCAGGCTTAACTTCACTTACGCTATATTGCAGTTAAAACGTGATGCTTGGCCGTTTTATTTCGCACACGATTAATAAATTCGTATGAAATGTTCGTAATGGTAGCAAAACGGTCAAGTATCACGTTTTAACTGCAATATAGCGTATGTGAAGTTAAGCCCGGTGAAGTAAGGGCGTATAGATCAAGAATTTTGGTTCTACATGAGATCTAACCACTTTTTGATAGATTTTGATTAAGGTGTAGTGTATAGCTTGGCTTTATACAATATCTGATAACTTTTTTACAGGGTAAGCTGTGTAGGCTCGTGTTGACAACATTTTTACATGAAAATGTTTTTGGTGGGATTTCATTTATTTTTGTAAGCTGGTTAATGGACTTTTTTTAATTTAAAGATAACCTATTTTTACTTCGGGCCTTTACTTACGGAAAATAGAACAGTCAGCGCCTTAGCCTAGTGACGCCTAGTGACGTCGACTGATGTCACCGTCAATATTATACCGTGTATAAACTTTCACCGCAATTTTTAAGAGGTAGAGGCGGATTTTCAAATAAATTTCTCGTCCATATTTCTTTATTTGTTATATTATTATATTATAATTATATTATATATAAATATAAATTATAAAATATACATTATTTTATTGCTGGAGTGAAACTTCTTATTTGGATATCCTAGGATGCCACTAGTATAAATTCAACACTAATAATTCGAGAATTTGAGAATTACATATACGAGGGAGATTGCCTTTTATAAAGCATGATGATACTTATTAAAATAATACAGTAAGTCTATAATAATATCGTGATGTAGACGATGGTCAGCGCCATCTGTTGGTCACTAGAGGTACTAATTCTTGTACGGCTCTTATAAACTTATGCTAAGTGCAACTTAGCATTTTTGAAGGAACAAAAAATGTACTTATTTTTATTTTTGAAAAATAGCTTTAAGGTTTTCTTTTCATTATGGCCTCTTTAAACGTCATGACGTGACGTATTAAAAATCATATTATTATTATGTTAATAGTCATAAGATAAACACTAAAATTATTTATACATTGATCGTGTAATATTTTCGTTTATTCTTATCATTATAACGTTACCGACTGATATATTATGTGTTGATAAATGTGTGTTTAGAAGTTTCACAGTTCCAAACATAGATTGCGCTGTTAGCTACCTACATCGCGCTATCAAAGTGTCGAACGGTTTTTACATATTAGGATTCCCTCTAAACTCAATACTTGCTTTATTATAAATCAGCGGGAGCTTATGCCGGGCGATTTCAAGTTGTCGACGTAATATTTTGTTTGTACACTGACAACAAATTAGGTACTACTTGCTGCCTGTTAATTCTTACCTAATTTTTACTTACCAAATAAATAATACCTAATTTTTAATAAGTGGATAAAAAACTAATTTTCTCATAGATATATTTTTCATTTACAAAAAGTCGGTCACCGATTAATAATCGGAATAAAATAGAACATACTGATTGCAGTAGTGCAACGCACTCAAATAAATAAAGTCGGATAGAAATAATATGGAGCAAAAATCTGACCGATTATCGGTCCTACAAAAAGTAGGTCTTATTTTTTTATGTACTTGTATAATTGTTGTTTGTTGTTGTATAATATAATATTTCTTTTATGTATTAAAGATCATATCCGTATAATAAACATATTAAATATCCATTTTGTACCGTCCACCATATTGGATTCAAAATGGCGGCATTTATATTTTAATAATTTTTTTGTTGGTTTTGTAGCAATAACAGCTTACATAAATAATATCAGCTTACTAGGACGTCAGGAAGTACCTTATGAATTTTGATGATCTATAAATGAGTCAGTGACGAAATCTGGGGTTTTTAGACATTGATAAAATCTAAAGTATAATAGCTACAACATTCAAACTTTGTATGTTTCGTGTTTTTACTGGTGTCATTATATGTTGAAATTTTCAACCATGTAGCATCATCCAAAGCAAAGTTATGAGAGTTCAAAAAAACGACGAAACCTTACGAGAAAAGGTAGGTAGTGCCCTTGCGCTTCGCTTGGCTCGTCTTGACGTCTGAACAAAGGGCTATTTATTCTGAAACAAAGAACTGTTACAAAAATTGTTTGGTACTTAGGCCCCTCCCGCGGCAAGTAACTCTGTGTTAAAGCATTCGATATGTAAGTAAACTTCAGAAAAGAGGCTAACTCCAGATTTCTTTATTAAACAGATGGGCGCTAAACTTAATATTTAGCTATATTTACGATAAGAAACGAAGTAAGGCGAGCATGCACGATAACTTCCGAAATCAGTTTCGGTTTCGGCAAATTTAAAAAAAGGCCGAAACCGAATCTGCCGCCGAAATTTGATTTATAGCCGAAACTCGGCCGAAGCCGAAACCGAACTTTCGGCCGGGCAGTACATACCTTTATCCAATAAAACCATAATTCTGGCATTACTTAATTATTACTTAATTTTAGTGTCAGTAAGAATGTAAATAAAAAAAGTATTTTAAGAAAAAACTTGTTCTTGTCTTTTCTATATCTATAACAAGCCCTCGAAAATTATACTTAAGGCGAGGCAACACCCGAAACTAGCGCCACTCTTTTTATTAAAATTAATTTTACAACGACACAAAGATCTTATTAAAAAAGTAATCGGTTAAAACTGTAAGTAAATAGTTAAACTAATTTATTGGCATTTAATTACAGCTCCTAATCCTTTAGTGTATTTACTCTCATAAGTAATTGCTAAAACGGCCACTTTTGGCTGTCTTTGGTTGCTGTTAACCTGATCTATAACTACGCTGATCTATAACATCGCTTGGTGAAACACGCCCATAATATTATTTAGGTCGATTACTTCTTGCCAATTAAACAATTTCTTATGAAATCGGAGGTCAATTAAAAAAAAAATTACCTATATAGTTATATTATATGTTTTTACAGTTCCGTGATTCATACCTCACTCAGGTAATGTATCTCCGTACGAAAAAACGGAGCCCTTTTTTGTCCGTTCACTTTGTTGTCCGTCTCAGTCTGTCTAGACTAGTGGTTCCTAACCTTTTCAATGTCACTATGTACAACGGTAGGACGGCGCTCTCATACCTATATGATAATATGAGAGCGCCGTCCTACCGTTCACCGTACTATTATTTTGTTTACTTATTGCTATTTTAATACTATTTCGTGTTACCTCCCTAGAATCTCCGTTTTACCCATAATTACCCCCAGGTTAGGAACCACTGGTCTAGACCTCTTTTCTAAGGATAGCCTGCGATCATCTCAACGTCTGAGATCAAGCTGAAATTCATATCAAATACCTACTCATGTCTACTGTCCCCTGGACTGGATCTATGAAGAAAACAAGCCTACGCAATCAAGAGATACACAAATGTATGCAGCATATGTTTTGTCTACAATTTTCTTCTGCACTCGCAAGGGACTCAAAAGCTATGGGCTTACTTCCCCTGAACTCACTATCTAAAATAGTTAAAATTTTTAGTGTCTGTGATATAAATAATTATTGTAACAAAAAAATTTAGAAAATAATCGTTTTAATTATATCAATACATAGTAAAATTTATCTAAACTGCAATAATTTTTACATGATTTATCGTATTTCCTTTTCTTGTTATTATTGATTCATCAAAATTATTTTTTGTAGGGAGTAGGAATTTTGCTAATGCTTATGTTATAGATATAACGCATAATAATAATTATATATGTATTATAAACCCACATACCGGTAATGCTCATTATATTTAACTCCAACGATTTTTAATGCACTTTATTCTTTAAACACATAACTCCATTTGTAATGCACACTACACAACAGCACTTAGTCACTTGAGAACAACAAATTGTTGTTGTAGTAAACAATGCGACTATTGACGACACGTGCTACTCGAAGCTCTAGTTGTGACCGACTAATTCATTATACAGAATACAGTCTACACAACAAGTCTACGCAACAATAAACATTCAAAGCGTCTGGATTGGAAGCAGTGACGTCACAGTAATATATTATACCTAGTAGGTATATTGTTGTGTTGAAGTTCTACATCAAAATGTGATAAGCGGGTTAAGGACTAATGAGTGCTAATTTAACTAACGCCTGTTGAAGTTAATCGTTTATTAAAAATCTAATTATCTCACTCATATTTCCTATTAATAAAGTAGGTATGGGACATGACATATTTAGACAAATGATTACACTATAATATTATCCAGTAGCAGGTGTGAAATTGGGACTACTTTGTAGTAAAATTTCATTAAATATATAATATTCAAGAGTCGCTTCTGTTTATTGCTTATCTGCTTATTATAAGCTCATCATAAGCTTCGTTTGACAACGTTGAATGTTGATGACAATTTAGGTTTAGCATTATGTATAATTTTTAACCGTTTTTATCTTTCCTTCATACCTACGAATAAAATAAAATGAAAATGCTATAAATAATTCACTCATATTGTATCACAAAAGTTTTTGTTCAAACTAAACATTATTTACCGATTTGCATAAATCCCGTATACCTCTAGTCGGTCAAGAAATTATGTACTGATACTAGGTATCAAAAACATAACTAAAAGTGCCATGTCTCGCTACTTAGTTCTTCTATCGCAAAAAGTTGTGAGATAGGTACCTACCTACATATTTTTATGCCCATTGCCATGTAGGGTTTACTCGATCGGTTTAACAATATCTTTTGGATGTGTGTGCCTATTGTTAGTCTATCGGTCTAGTAACATCTTATAGTGATCATAATCAATATTATTAACAATCTTTCATGCATGATTCAAATAAATAAGTAGATTGTTATAGCAATCGCATGAAGGCAGAATAAACATAATATTTATTTCACAAGTGATACCTCTTTTTTTATCGCTGTGAAATGCTTTTAAGCATTCCGTGGGGGATTAGGGATTCCCTCCACGGATATGGACGCAACCCTGCCCACTACAACTCGGCGGTACTCCGACTCCACCGCCGTTGACGAAGCCACAGGGACAACAAAACTTCCGCGACTCCGTCGACTTACAAATAATACCTACATATTAAATCAGATCGTTTAGTGCGATTGCCCAGAGAATCTATATTTATTTAAAATATAAAAGATTATTAATAATATTATTACTAGCTGTGCCCGCGACTTCGTACGCGTGGAAAAGTGATTTAGGGCAGCAGTTCAAATACATTTTTAGTTTATGAACACTGTCGTTTGGATATTTAAAATCACTAATTTATAGTAATGCTTCTTTATACACGGTATTAGACGCGCATAGGCAAAAGAAGTAGGCCGATGGAGTAATAATAATAGTTTACTGTCAAATAATGGCCGTTTTTGTCGTAAATGTTTTGAGGTATTTTTTCTATGAAAATGCTAACAATTCCTACTACCAGCTCGAAAAATGACCGTGTATTATTAACCGACTTCAAAAAAAGGAGGAGGTTCCCAATTTGTCTGTATGTATTATATTTTTTTTTCTTTTATGCGAACGGGACTACTTGATAGTACGCTCATATACGCGACGAAGATCTCTGTACTGAGATTAGTATGGAGTATGGACTTTACGCCGCAGCGACTGCAGACGATGATCGTTTTCACACCGACGCTGCGCTGCTGGCGCCGAGCGCCAAATTTTTTAAAAGTCTACTCTCGGTGCGCAATTCCAACTCGGACTTGCCCGGTTTTTTATTTATTAATTACCTACGCTAACAAACATGTAGCCTACTTAGGGACTTTACGGTTAAAGTACTAACTTCCTTTAGACGACAAAATAACAAAAGTCCAAAAGAAAGAAAAAACCCAAGCCGTACCTAGCATGAAAACTAATAAATAAAAATATCATGAAAAACATAAATCTTACTTATATTGACATAACTTTTCTAATTTAAATGTACCTATGACATCTCATTCATATCTTGAAAACAAACTATCCTATTGTTCCTTTTAGTTTACCTTTTGAAGTCGTTTTTTTTTTGTTTAAAATTATTTAATTTTCAGATTTTTAGTGATGGGTATAGACTGAGTAGGGATAATTCTCGAATGATCAGAGGACGATTATTTGAGGACGGAAAATGAAAAACAAAAACGATTAGATAAAAAAAAATAGTAGAAAGAGAAAAAGTCTACCTAGCCTAGCCTGGCGTAAGCCAGAGCGGCGCAATTTTTTTTAATATGTATATATGTATATATATATTATGTATATTGTACATAGTTTACCGCTGCTCTGGCGCAAGCCAGAGCAGTGCGAAATTTTTCAATATATATATATATATATTTTACTGAAACGCGAAATTTTTTGATATTATAGATCCAGGATATGGTGCAAAACCTTACTGTTTGGTAACATATGCTTAGACTACTTCAGAAAAAATCAAAATCAATATATTATTCCACATAAATTTTGAAGATTTCCTTCGATTCCTCACGGATCCCATCATCAGGCCACCATTTTGGTGACAATGGGACCAAATTTAAATTATACCCTACACAACATAAAAAAAAATTAAAATCGTTTCAGAAACGATGAAAATATCCGCGAAGAAACATAAAAAACAAACATATATTTACGAATTGAGAAACCTCCTCCTTTTTTGTAAGTCGGTTAAAAATATTATGTTAGTTATTTCATGTTACAATCTACCTTTGTGCCAAGTTTCATTTAAAAGATCCCACGGGAACCCTTACGTTTTTCGGGATAACAATTTCCAATAATGCTCTTCAGGTCATAAGCTACCTGCCTGCCGAATTTCATTTAAATACGTTGAGTAGTTTGGCTGAAATACCGTCAAATAGGTAGCTACAATTTTTTGAAGATCCCACGGGAACCCTTACGTTTTTCGGGATAACAATTTTCAATAATGCTCTTCAAGTCATAAGCTACCTGCCTGCCGAATTTCATTTAAATACGTTGAGTAGTTTGGCTAAAATACTGTCAAATAGGTAGCTACAATTTTTTGAAGATCCCACGGGAAGCCTTTCGTTTTTTGGGATAACAATTTCATATAATGCTCTTCAGATTATAAGCTACCTGCCTGCCGAATTTCATTTAAATACGTTGAGTAGTTTGGCTGAAATACCGTCAAATAGGTAGCTACAATTTTTTGAAGATCCCACGGGAACCCTTTCGTTTTTCGGGATAATAATTTCCAATAATGCTCTTCAGGTCGTAAGCTACCTGCCTGCCAAATTTCATTTCATTCCATGCAGTGGTTTTAGCGTGATGCGACGACAAACATTCCCATATGGACAGACAGACAGACAGACATATTTTTCAAAAATGTTATTTTTAGGTTCTGTGGCTTATATAGCCTTTTTTTAAATTTCACTTAAATATTCTTAATGTACAGACATGACCCCTCTACATATTTATTATGTGTATAGATATAGATATAGATGATCACTATAAGATGTTACTAACAATACAGACCGATACACTAACAACTGGGGCCTTACTCTCCAAACTGATTTGATTTTGATTCAGATACAATCATGCCGCGTACTTCCTAATAAGTTGACATTTGTTTATTTTGATTCTCAGTCGATTAATATGGTCGGGAGTACAAAAAGTTACGATCTAATAATTTTCTTTATCCTGATTAGTTTCAAAGTAATTCACCAAATAAAGTACGAAAAACCACTGATATCGAACGGATTCGGTTCTCGATTGTGTCGGGAGTAAGCCCCCTGACAATACGACTAAAACGAAGGATTAAAATAAAAGTTAAGTAAAATTTCAAAAGAAATTATTTATTTCGGAATTTCTTAGTTTTAATCTCTGGTACAAAAATATTATTTGAACATAATATTCAAGATCATAAAATTTTTAGTGCATCACTTCCAAATTAATTTTAAAACTGTGTCAATTACTTGTTATGTCATTGAGACAGTTACAAAATGAATTTTATATTTTTTAATGTACATATTTATTATTTACTATATAATTAAACTTATATAGTAAATATATTAAACAACACGTAATTTGCGTAAAAAACGAATTTTAAAAATGCCTCTACCGCAGATCAGTTCTAGTTTTGCAAGAAGATCTGGCACGTTCCTTCGCCCATTTATTTACAACAAAGTAAGCCGTAGATGCAGCATCAAAGACTGTTCGCGACGCCGACGCCCGACGCCGCGACGCCGACGCCCGACGCCGCGACGCCGACGCGCGACGCCGCGACGCCAACGCCCGACGCCGCGACGCCGCGACGCTCGACACGAGGCAGACGTCACGACGCTCGACGCCGCGACGCCCACGCCAGACGTAGCGACGCCGACGCCTGACGCCGCGACGCCGACGACCGACGCCGCGACGCCGACGCCCGACGCCGTGACGCCGACGCCAGACGTCTCGACGCCGACGCCAGACGTCCCGACGCCGACGCTCGACGCCGCGACGCCGACGCCAGACGTCGCGACGCCAACGACCGACGCCGCGACGCCGACGCCGCGACGCCCGACGCCGCGACGCTCGACGCGACGCAGACGTCGCGACACTCGCCACCGTGACGCCGCCGCCAGACGTCGCGATGCCAACGCCTGACGCCGCGACGCCGACACCCGACGCCGCGGCGCCGACGCCCGACGCCGTGACGCCGACGCCGACGCCAGACGCCCCGACGCCGACGATCGACGCCGCGACGCTGACGCCAGACGTCGCGACGCCGACGACCGACGCCGACGACCGACGCTGCGACGCTGAAGCCCGACGTCGCGACGCCGACGCCAGACGTGACGCCGAGACCAAGTTCGACTGTAATTATACGTCACGTAGTGGCAAATGCTTGCATTCCTTTAAACAACGCTGAAATCTTCAAACATGTATCTCTAAGGACTCAGAAGTTCTGTTCAGTACTTTTAGGTCCAGGATATAGTGCAAAACCTTACAATTGGTAACATATGCTTAGACTTCTTCAGAAAATATCAAAATCCATATATGTTTCCATAAAAATTTTTAAAAGTTCCCTCGATTCCTCACGGATCCCATAATCAGGTCACCATTTTGGTGACAATGGGACCAAATTTGAATTATACCCCACACAACACAAAAACAATATTTAAAATCGGTTCATAAACGACGAAGATATCAGCGAACAAACATAAAAAAAAAACATATATACGGTTGAATTGAGAAACCTTCTCCTTTTTTGAAAGTCGGTTAAAAATACTGTTTTCTATTGCTTCGCGTCGCTGTGTAGGTAGATAAGCGATCGCCCCGCGCGTCCCGCATACCCCGCAGTCCACACGCGTCGAAATTCGTCCGACTTACTTCAAATTTATCATCACTACTCGGCTCCTATGTGTCTCAGCGTTTTGTTTTATAGCCTATAACCTGCTCAGGAGTATGGACTACAATCGTACTAAGTTTGGTTAAAATCCCTTCAGTAGTTTTTGTTCCATGCGTGCACATACAGACAGACAGACAGACAGACAAAAAATTTATTGATTGCATTTTTGGCATCAGTGTCGATCACCAATCATCCTCCAATAAGAATTTTGAAAAAATATTCAATGTACAGAATTGACCTCTCTAGAGTTTTATTATAAGTATATAGATTGTGATAGTAAATATGTAAACTCTAGTAACTTTAATATTTTTTTGGAGTGTTTATAAGCGTGGAAAAACAAAAAAAAAAAAAAATACTTCGAAACCCGTGGATTAATCTGACACAATTTTTCATTAACCTAACCTAACCTAACCTGAATTATAGTTGTTTCATCGACTATAATTTTTTTACAGGTACTGTTTTAACGAATTGGCAATATGTCGGGTTGCAATGGGCGAAAATGGCCCAAATTAGGTATCCAGAATCCGAATGATATCCCACACATGACCCCGTTGTTATTTTAAACTTTAATTTTTTTAAAACAGATTTATTACAAATTTAAAAAATCGCCCACTTATTTTCGATTTACTCAAAATGCAATGGTCAGAAATGACACAAAACTTGAAAATAAGCTAGTTGGGCACTACTCTATCCACATGCAAAAATTCAGAAACTTTAGAATTTTTGAAGGTTATCACCTCAAAATACGCTAGCCCGACCGGTCTATCAGTAATGATACAATATAATAACAATAATATCTATAGACGCTTCGCACCACGCCAATAAATGAATCAGTGTATGAGATAAGTCTATGTAGTCATTGCTTTATCTCCTATACCTAGTTTCGAAGAAATTCTCTTCATTTTTAATTATTATTAAAACAATTACAGAATCATTTTGAACAAAATACCTAAGTACAAAGGATTCTACTTTGAATGTGATTCTACCCGATAGTGATTCGACTGACTTGAAATTGGTACCTACACAAGTAATAAACCCGAGTCAAAAAAGGTCTAAATAAACTAAAAAAAAAGCTATCTTCTTCAGTGTCAAGAGTGCAAAAAGTGGGGATACCGTCTCTACCCTTTGTGGTCTATGTTGATTGTCAAGTTCATGATGGTCAAATTGCCAAACATTTAATAAAAATAGTAGTATACGATTTAATGAAGATTTTAAAGATTCCAAGCAATGAAAACTGGAAAAATACGGAAACAAGAATAAAATTATAAACTTCGCAAACAAACATAAACTTTGAAGTAATAAAAATAACATTTAACCTTCAATTTAACAACGGACATTTGCACAACCGAAAATTTGCATAAAATTTTATATCAATAACATAATTGTTAATTAATATAATATTTTTTACAAATTTTCGATTAAAAAATATGGAATATTTGTAGAGTAAGCACAGGCACAAATACGTTAATACTTTACCTATGCATTTACTTTATTGTTCTAGTCTTATTCATTATTAAATGTTTATTGATAATTTTAAAGGATCATTAACTTAAAAGGGTTTGCTAACGTATTTGTCTGTGCTTTCTCTACAAACACTCCAATTTTATTCCATTGTATCAGTGTACAGGACAACTAGCTTATGAAGGGTTAGATTTGTCATTGAATGTACTGTAGGTTCTTGATGGATATTCATGTTTTAGAGTAATAGTAGACTAAATACTTTTTTCCCACTTTATTAGTTATTTTTCGACATAGTCATCATCAGGTTTAGGCTACACCTGATGATAACTATGTCGAAACCGGTCGTGTATTTTACCAAATAATTGTAAAATAACTAATAAAGTGGTGGAAAAGTGCAAGTATTTAGTGTATTATTACTATCGGGTTATATTTGACTATTTTTGCTTCCAAAACTTGACGAATCCATAAAGGGTTTCGTTTTTTGCCATTTGGCTACGGAAAAAGATGGATTCGTACTCGAGCATATTAGTCCGATTGTGTAAAGAAGTTGAAATATTTGATTTGTTTGCACATAGTTATGCCAACCCTTCAGTACCCATATTCACTTTGTAAATCAGTGATGACAAATTGACTGCTACTCAAGATTAGTTATAACTAAAGCTTTGTGTAATTAATTCATACAATGATGACATCGTACGTTAAGTCAAGACGTCAGCCTCAGTACTTAACTTTAAAACGCACTTAACTTTTAAGCGCAGTGATAATACCTATATTAACTGCTACTCAAGATTAGTTATGACCAAAGCTTTGTTTATTTAACACACACATGGCGTTGTATCGGGTTTCATATACTGTTTAGTTACATGGAACCTCATTCGATCGTAGCATCAACCTCTGCCCGCGAGCCCTAATTAAGTTTCACTATATTTAAATTGTAATAAGTGTAACTTAAAAATATTTTTTTAATTCTTTTTGAATCGTCTTTTTCGCTCCCGCAAACTTATCTACATGTTGAAGAATATGTTAATAGTCAACATAAAGCTGTTAAAACTCAGAGCGAGTAAGTCGATATCAATAAAAGTATCTTTATTTTGTTATATTTATTTAATGTTGTATCTAATAACTTTTTTAACTTGTTTTAGTCAAACCTAGCTGGAAGGTAGAGAAGAGAGTCCCTAAAAAGAAATTCTGAAAATGTGCTCAACCCTGAACGCACACAGCCACCCTCAACGCGGAAACCGCAACGCGAAACCGAAACGCGCAACCTACAACCTAGAATTATGGAACAATGTTTGAAGCAAGGAAGTTTGTTTCAAAATTGAAGGTTTTACGTAAATGACGAATTTTTAATTCTCTGGCTCTTTTTAACTAACCATATCAAAACTTGTAAAGTTGTAAAAAAATAAACATAAGCTGCTTGAGCCATTTCGATTGTGAAGAAAGTACTTATTTATGAACAAAATTTATTGTGCCATACTTTTTTTAAGAAAACAAAAAGCCTTTTTTTGTTTTTACACAGAGAGAACATCTGACGACCATATGCCACTTAACTTGCTGTTAAGTCAAAGTACAATAACTTATATAATAACATCTACTTAAGATACAAAAAGCTACACTCCACATTCCACAACTAATATAACAAACGTAGACGTACAATGTCTACAAAGTCTACAAAATCGTAATTCATGACTTTCACCCCACGTAATTGTAAAAAATACTATTGTCAACCCATAAATATTGTCTGGAAATACATAATGGAAATAACGGGTTGTACCGCTATGTAAAACATTTTTTCCGCAATTCCAGACAATGGTATTAGTTATTACCTATTGACTATTGTCTTATGCCTATCGGTCTAACATCTGCTTGCAACGTTTGCAAGCGTAGGCCTCGGTATTATAAATGCACTCATTATTATATTTACAATTCTACAAGGACGAGAGAGCGCCCGACCAACTGCTTAGTATGACTTCGCATAAATTATCTGCCACGGCTTGACCATGACCTTGAAACTTAACCATTTTTGTACCTATACATATATCTGGATTTCAAATTGAATTATTTTCTTGTTTCAGCCTTTTTAGACCCCTTTTTTGCGAAGTCGGGTTATCTTGCCAATTTAACGCAAATGGACCATTATTGTTTTGACGCTAACGTTCAAAGCTGCTGCTAATTCTAAACCTATATTTAAGCCTTTATACTAGTTTATTTTATTTTCATTTATTAATATAATATCTATTTTTCTTTATTTGTTTTATTTCATTTATGCATTTATCTTATATATTAACACACACACACTTTACAGTAATCGTTACTAATCCCAAGATAGAATCGTAGCGTAAGGTGTTTCACATTCACACACACACTATTGGTATCCTAATAGTCTTTGACTGATCCCAAGACATACTCGTAGGGTTATGGTGCCACAGTCTAGCAGGTCATGGTCCGCGCGGCGTTGCTGCGCCCTAAATCCATACAAATCGTAGTGTAACCGTCAACATGAGATCTTCGGCGCGTATGTAAGTGTACTATCAAGTAGTCCCGTTCGCGTAATATAAATAATATAAGGTTATTTGGCGTATATGAACACGATTCCTACTGTGAAGTAGGAATTGTTAGCATTTTCATATGGAAAAAAGCGCCATTAGAACCGATCGGCGGCGGCAACGGCGGCGGCGTCGTCCGAAATCGGCGCGGCATACCTGGTACGGCGCCCATGTCTATGCCACACACATGCACATTGCACACACCCACACACATGTGCACAAATACAGACTTGCTATTAACGCACTGATGCATATCTTTGAGTTGGATCATTTGCATACTAAATACTTGTACCACACTGCAATATACAATATCTGACTCAGGAAAATATACGAAGTCCTTATTCCCGACACTCGCAAAGGCAGATAGGATCCTAAGGTCAGATACCATAACAAATATAAGGACACAAATTTAATATTTTTTAAGGTAGTACGAGTATAATATTTAAAATCAATTGTTGGCTTTTTTGTAATTGTAACTATTGTTAGTGCATAATTTTACATACAGCGGAATTATAAACATTCGTATAATGCTGATACGAATTATGAAGAACGGCGGTCAAATGACGTACATAATACATTGCTTATAATTGAGGACGAAGTGTCAGCAGCGCGCTTGTAATCCGACTCAAGTGCTGACAACGACGATGATGTTTGTTTGCCTAATGCCTACGTGGAATTTACGAGAGTGAAATAAGATCGCCGAAGCTCTTTCGGAGGTCTTTGGCAATAAACATAGGCTACCCACCCACGGCATATTATTTGTATGCCGATAATCGGCAAAAAAAATAGCACACTTCATACATAAAAGTCGCTCACAAATTGTATGGAGGAAAAATCTGCCCGATTATCGTCCTACAAAAAGTATGCCGTTTCGGGTAGCCTTATGTAAGTTGTCTGAAAAGAGTAAGTAAAGAAGTTGTCCGTCTTACGTCTGTCCCGCTCTTGCACGCACGTCCGAGCGGCACAGACATACAATAGTAATATACCTAGGTTTCTATTCAAATGTTTGATCAACTAAATGTGGCATTCAAATTAACAACCCATATCGAACACTGTTTGGTGTAACATTATCAGAGAGAAAGAAAGGGACATAGGAGCGAGATGTATTTATAGAATATATATCACTTCCTTTCTCTCTGATAATGTTTTATCAATCAGCGTTCAATATGGGTTGTTAATTTGAATGCTACAGTTAGTTGATCAAACATTTGAATAGCATTCGAGAAACCGGGGGTAAGACTGGTCAATTTGAACAATTGCAAATAAAGAATAGTTCGATAAAGCCAAATTTCGTACAGACCTTAAGTTTACCATGTGTGCTAAAGCTAATTATTCTGAGTCAAAGTTAAAGATTTTAGTTTTTTTTTGGTTTTTTCTCGAAAACGGTAAGTTTTGTCGAAAAAGCACTTTAGAGTAAAGTTGTAGATCTTGAGTGTTGTGCGTTGAACGCTATAGAACGGTCGCGCTCCGGATTACACTACGTAACAAAATTTAATTGTTTGCGAGTCGCGCGGCTGATTGCCGCTGCATGCACCATGCCGCTCGTGGCCAACGAGTTCCTGGCGTTCATCCAGCGAAGTAAAGATGAGGTTCAGGAGTCTCATGTCACTCATACTCCAGTGGTCAATGTTGAGAGCCCTACGAGCCATAATGTTACAGATGAGACCAGACCAGCTCGGTGCTCAGAGGGAGCTTCAACTCCAGTGATTATTTCTGACCCAGTTCCTGCTACTTCTACTGTTAGAGAGTCAGTTACAGTCCCAGCTGAGGTTGAGCAACAGGAACGAAAGAAACGTATTAGTATGCGTAAACTTCCCAAGGTTAATAATAATAATAAGAAGTATAAGAAAAATAAAGAATAATAAGAAGTTTTTTTAAGTTTGTATTAGGATTTAGGTTATCATTTTATGAGGGAGAAATGTTATATATTCTGTAGTTTATTTGTCAACAGAGAACTTGTCAAATAAACAGTTTGCCAATGGCCGTTGTTAAAATTTCTTCGGAAGCAAACTCTTTCCACATATTTATCAGTGCGTCATCGATACCATGGACGAGCTCAGCATCATGCAGATCGGTAAATCTTCTTTCACCAGCGAGGAGATTTGCATTTGCTGTACGAGACGCTGTGAGAGACGTTCGGCTAGAGCGCGAATATGCCATCGCGAAGGAGAGATGGAACAGAGAGAAGCGTGCAGGACATCATTTCCCTGCTGAAGCAGACGGATCCAGACGACGGCCCGGCTTTTGTGGCGAAAGATCTCCACAAGCTGCCGGTGGTGACGATGGACCACGTCAACGTCTCCAGCCTGTTGAAAAACTTCAACAGTATGAAGGCAGAGCTGGCCGAGTTGCGGGGTAGATTGGATGCATCGGAATCTATCATCAGTGACTTACGTAGTGAATTATTACAATTAAAATGTAATAATTCATTAAGTGGGTCACCCGATCATTCAACTGCCTACGTCAACACGCGTCGTGGTGGCGCGTTCGCTGACACATCATTTTGCGTATCAGCGGAATCTGAAGAGTCAGCAACCGCCGCCCCCGCCCGCTTTCCCCTTCGGGTCGCGCAGTCGCCGAGTCAACATGCAACTCAGCAGAAAAGTTTCGCGAGAATCGCTGCTCACCCCGCTCATCCCCCGTGGGCGAAGAAAAAGGGGGATAAGGAAAGCCGCAAGGCTCAGCCTCCTCAATCTGGCAAGGACGAGAGCAGGGGGTGCGATGAGGAGGGCTTCATACTGGTGGAGAGAAGGAAGAAGAAGCCCGCCGTCCGCAACCATCGCGGCACCCTGTGAACCCGAGCAGCGCCTGCGGTGTGAAGTACGCTCCACGCCGCTGTACGTGTCCCGCCTGCACTGGTCCATGGAGGTTAAGGACGTCGTGGACTACATCCGTAAGAAGACATCCCTCCCATTGAGGGTTGAGCGTCTGGAGTATTGCCACAAGGTCAACTTTAGTTCCTATGTGGTGAGAGTACCGACTTATCTTATTTCCACCTTCGAGGTGGAGGAGTTCTGGCCGACGGGTGTGGTCTACCGGAGTATCCGGGGGAGACTCCGGAATGAAGCGCGCTACACGTCGCCAACAACACGTGTAGTCTAGTGTAGTTTTAAATATTTTGTATGTATGTTAGTCTGTAAGGTATTTATAATATGGGCCTATGCAGCCTGAAATAAATGGTATTTATTTATTTAAATATTTATATAGAATTGATCCTTACGATTTTTTCTCTAAGACCATTTCCCAGGTATTGTGCTTGCAATAATCACGTACTACATAGTATGGCAGTATAGGTAATATAATATTATGTCGCAGTCATCTGGTTGAATCTGCCATTTGACTGACTAAAGGACAACTTGTTTAATGTAATATAGAGCCAGAGTCCGTGAACGCCAGAAAATGACTTTCGTCATTTTATAAAAGCTGAAAATTTCTCAGCACATGCTGGAAGCATTTTCAGCTTGTTACACAGGTAAGAATGGTGGCCAATTATGAAGTTTGGGTTGCGGTGGCTTTTGCAGATAAACGGTACTAAAGGTGTGAAAAAAATCTACTTTTGTCAAATTATAAAGTGTGATTTCTTGGTATTACCTTCAGAATGTTATTAAAAATCATGACACTAACTGCCAGACTCATTGCATGGTGGCAACCCCTTGCCAGACATCCTTAAGAGGAATCTCACTCCATACAAAAACAGGCGTGTACCGTTTCCTCCCTGGATAATGCCACTAGAGTAACATTTTTTTTCTAAGTATCTAGATTAATAGTCTACTACTAGACTTAATAGTATAACTACTTAGAAAATATAGGCCATCATTGTTGGGAGCATGCGCTCACAAATTTTCAGCATTTCAGCCTTGTTATTGTATGGGACACGTTATCAGCTAGTGTATTGTTGATCGAAAGACGCGGGCGTGAGAAATATATTTTGATATATTGTGGTTTTTGTTTATGAGCTCTTGTAGTGTGTGTGTGATAAGGATACGTGGGAAATAGAACATTTTTAGGTGCGGACGTTGTGTAATTTGGACAGTTTAACAACCATTCGGGGACGGGGACCATCCATTAATTACGTCACACAATTCATGATTGTTGACCCCTCCCCTGTTCTTGTTACAGCATCACGATCTTTGCGACCCCTACCCCCTTGTCCCACAATGTCACATTTGGTCGACCTCCTCCTTCCCCCTTAACGTGTGACGTATAAGTACATCAGAGATAAATTTAACCTAAACGTAAACAAACCAAAAACACCGAAATTTTCACATATTTACTTATTGTGCACACTTATCAACACTTTCACTGGAATTTTAAAGAATTACAATTCATTATCCAATACATTTTATAACAATTAAACAATAATTAATAAGTTTAAACATCAAATTAAAATCTTTCACAGAAAAAATACGCCATTTTGACACTGCCGATTGTAGAATATAAGCCAATTGGCATCACTAACTAGTCTATGGTTGTGTCATAGACGGGTTTGTTTACGTTTGGGTTCAATAGATCTCGGACGTACATTATAATTTATGGATCACTATAAAATAAAAATAAACATTATTTTAACACAACAGTGTCTTTCATTTATTTATTAGGTACTTCTTCTTCATCAACAACCATCTTCCTTCCACACACCCTTTATAATTGACTTACTTTTGTACGTAATCTATCATCATCATTTTCCCAATTTTTTAAACCACAATTTAAAAAAACTTTTGTTTTGAGGGTTCCGCAGTAACTAAAAAAAACCTGTATGTTTCCGGCCGTTCCATAAAATAAAACAAATAACTTAATTTATTCATTTACTGATTACGTAGGTCACAATAAGCATTTTAAATCAAAAGTTGTTATTATTTACAATAATGTATCTCGTGAATTCTCGTGTATTATTTACAGAGTAATAAAAATGCGCTTATCCAGTAATCCTTGTTTCACTTCTCCCGCTTCTCGGAACTTCTCGAGGTCCACGACACTTTAAACACTCGTCGTAGTCATTTCAGCTACGTCTACTGCTGGACATCAGCCTCCCCCAAAGTATGTCATGGATGGTTTGCCTATCCTATAGGATAACAATGTCTAAGGAAACATTGCTACCCATTTCCGAATACTTCCTACTCCTCCTTTTTTCTTCTGATTAATTTCGTTGTGGGTCCCAAGACAGATTTAGCTTGTCCCTTGGGCACCCCTGAGATCATATCAAAGGGTTTGTCGTGGTTGGTTACCGCTGTCGATCCTGGCACACAGGAGATGCAGTGGTGGGAATGTGAGGTGGGCTAATGGTCGTTTAAAAAAAAAATACCCACTTCCAAATTTTCCCTCTATCGCCTTTTACGATACCCAAGGGTAAGATGGTTCATGGGAGGTGCTATTCTTTTTCCGCCACCCCATGGATACGCCATCAGACTCTGGACTGTTTTGATGGGTCACCAGACACAAATCTTAAGTCATGGCAATATTTTGGAAATCCAAGGCAACTTTCCGGTCGTTTTAAACTTATGCCAATCGTATAGGAATCTACCGACTACCAATAGTAAACACGCAAGGAGTACTATATTTACTATGTTGATCGGACTTATGGGGAGTTCCATCTCACTGTGGCATACGTTCCCAAGAGGCATGGTGCTTATCTGAAACAATGGACGAACAATGAAGAATGTGCATAAGCATACAAAATCTACAACTATTGCTAGAGCAAAAAAGGGGTCTAGAAAGGCTGAAACAAGAAAATAATTCAATTTGAAATCCAGATATGCATAGGTACAAAAATAGTCAAGGTAGAGCCGTAGTCGTACCCGCTAAACAAATCTAAGCATTAGTTTATACCGAAATACGGGAGAAAAAAATGCCAATAGCGGGTGCGACTAATAATAATAATAATAATGAAATAATACGCATGTTAGTGTTAACGGCTTGTTAAAATTCCATACCTTCTCATTCATTTATAGGAATTACGAGAGGAACAACTTTAACGAAGGATTAACTTTGACATTGCTTGATGAAACACGCCCTTAGTCTATAATCTTTGAATAAAGTGCAAGTAAAAACAAAACAATATGGCGTGTATCTATGGTAATTGGTTCTGGTTACGGTGCACCTTTAGAAAAAAAAAATAACTGAGAATTACGGCCCAGGCGCATATCGCGTTTCGTCATGAACAACATTCTAAAGTTAATGACATAGAGACATAGATAATAAACAACATTCCTTTGTTATGTTTTCAATAAGTCAAGGTTAAAAAAATCGGGTTCAATTTCGAATAAATCCTTTATTTCAACTAACTCTTTATTAAATCTCTCTCTTTTTTAATTTTTTTTATGGACAATTAACATCACGTCAATCCGGCCCCATGCTATCCGAAGAACTTGTGTTACAGGTCCAGACAACGGATATATATTTTTATAAATTATACTTACACTCGTTTATCAACATCTGAACATCATATTCAATAACGAATCATTTCTAAGTGTATCGCTGCTTAATTTATTTGAAAGTCTGTCAATGACTTATTTTTAAACTTTTATAGTAAGTACAATTAATTAACTGTACACTTCATTTTGAAGCCGAATATTATTAAAACGCCATTTTCTTGCATTTCTGTTCAAAAACATTAATTTGTGCCGTAAGAAAGCGACCATACTTATCAAAACATTCACCGACGCCCTGACTGTCCATGTCAGGGATGAAATGGATATGAAATTTCGGATACGGATACGGAAATGGATATTAAATTATTTCCGATTATCCGTTTGTTCCGGATAATTTAAAAATAAATAAATAAATAAATAAAACGTTTATTCACAAACACATTTGGACATTACACTACGTTACACTTAAATCAAATTACAATAAAGCAATACAAACACACATTTTAACAAAAAAAATAATAATAATAAAAATAAAATAAAAAGTTTACACAGACAATCATGTGAACAAGGATCACAATACAAAAAAACGGTAAACATCTAAATATAAACAATAAAAAAAATAAAATATAAATATAAAATGCTAAGGGATAGGTAGGTAGTGTAATGCTCAAATCGCTGAATAGGAGTCCACTCAGGTTAATGACTGAGGGTAACCACAGTCCCTGATATTCTGTGGATCCGATTTTGTTGTCAGGCGTGAGACAGACTACTCAAGGCAACAGCGAAAGGAATATAAAAAAAGTACTTATATTATATTATTATATGTTCTTGTAAAATATTAAATAAATAAAGAGATGCATTAAAACATAAGTACATAAAAAAAACAAAATTTATTATCCGTAACGTAAATTACGTTACGGATAATAAATTTTGTTTTTTTATAAATTTTAGTATCCTTTTTAAAGCAAAACTTTCATTTCCCGCCGGATCCAAATCCGGATCCAAATTGCTTATAATGAAATATCGGTAGTTGGTTCGCAGCTTATAATACGTTATACTGTAAGCTGGGATAAATATTGTTTAAGTATGCTTGTATTTGTAAAGTATCCATAATTCTTTAATTTTTTCACCCTAGCTGACCCGTGCCCACTTCGTAGAGCATAGAAACCGTTTAAACCTTCCCACAATCATTTCAAGACCAAAAATAGCCGAATCTCTGCAGCCGTTCTCGAGTTTCACTAACGAACATCAATTCATTTTTATATATAAGAAGAATATACCTATATAGCTGACCCGTGCCCACTTCGTTGAGCATACAAACGCCGCGACGCCCAACGCCGCGACGCCCAACGTCGCGACGCCCGACGCCGCGACGCCCGACGCCGCGACGCCCCACGCCGCGACGCCCGAAGTCCTCAACCCCCCACGCCTCGACGCCCAACGTCGCGACGCCGACGCCCGACGTCGCAACGCCGACGGACGCCGCGACGCCGACGCCCGACGGCGCGACGCCTAACGTTGCGACGCCGACTTTCAATCCGACGTTGCGCTGCTGGCGCCGACCGCCAAATTTTTCGGCGTCGGCGGTCTACTCTCGGTGCGCAATTCCAACTCGCACTTGCCCGGTTTTTTATTTATTAATTACCATATGCTTGCAGTATAAACGATGTCGAAATTTCCAAACGTATATCTTCAAGGACTAAGTAGTAGTGGTATTACATTAATATTTAAAATCGGTTCATAAACGGCGAAGATATCCACGAACAAACATAAAAAAACATATATTTACGAATTGAGAAACCACCTCCTTTTTTGGAAGTCGGTTAAAAATATTATGTTGATTATTTCATGTTACAATCTACCTTTGTGCCAAGTTTCATTTAAGTACGTTGAGTAGTTTGGCTGAAATACTAATGATAATATTTTCCTATAATGTTCTTCAGGTCATAAGCTACCTGCCTGCCAAATTTCATTTCATTACATAGAGCGGTTTTAGCGTGATGCGATGACAAACATTCCCATACGGACAGACAGACAGACAGACAGACAGACATTTTTTTCAAAAATGTTTTTTTTAGGTTCTGTGGCTCTTATAGACCCCCTTTTTTGAATTTCACTTAAATATCCTTAATGTACAGACATGACCCCTCTACAGATTAATTATATATGTATAGATGTATAGATGTATAGAATATAGATAGCACACATTGGGAATAAAGTGGCCCCCTGCAAGGCTTTTTTTTCTTTTATTAAATTGCATAAAAATACACTTCTTACTTTGTAGTAGTATTGGCTATTTTATAATAAACATATTATTTTTTTTAAAAGAGAAGTTTTCCATATTTTTGGTAAAAGGTGGCCCCATGCGAGTTTCTTACGCCGGTTCTTCTCGCTGGGCTAGTTCCCGAACCGGTGGTAGGCATCATATAGAAACGACGTTCAGAAAACATTTTTGTAAAATTTATTCTGAATATTAATTTTTTACTTTGACTTTGACTAAACAGGCTTTTAGATAAGCAACCATGAACCATCAAATGCTGCATTATTTACAAAACCAACTAAACGTCTCTTAGGTACTTGACTCAACGATAATGAAGAAAATGTTCCCGTGGAATATGTATTGCATTTACAAAGCTACTTAAAATATTTGTGATTGTTGGGATCAATTAAGTAATGGTTTATTTAAACTAATTTGTTAACTATTTAATTTGTGTGTCGAAACCAGATAGCTAATATTTTATTTAATTTGGTTTTTACGCAACTTGTGTACTATACATATACCTAGATAAACGTGAAATGCTCTAAAACGATACAGAGCGCAGTAAACTTTAAGTGTATCAAAGTCAACATAAAATGGAGATAAGATAATGTTTTTCTTTTTGTTTTACTAATGTAAATAGTTTAATTTTAATATTCTAGCAGTACGTGACCGCAGCACATTGCTAAATATGGAGGAGGCCTTCACTCATTCTTGGGTGCTTTAACTAAATAAATTAATTATAATGTATATTTTTGTTACTAATTCAAGGCAAATAAAGGCTATTTTATTTTTATTTTATTTTATTCTAGCACTTATATTTTTATTTCAGAACAATTTTGCTGAAAAATTTATAAAGCATTCTAATCACCAAGTAATTAAACAACCGATTTGGAAATAGTACCTACTCAAGTAATAAACCCAAGTAGTAAAAAGATCAGCATCACCGCTTCCAAGTTTAGATTAACTTTTTTTTGTTCAGAAATCAGAGCAGAAAAACATATATACGGTCGAATTGGGAAACCTCCTTTTTTGGAAGTCGGTTAAAAAGCGATGATAGCTTTTTTGTGCTCTGATTTCTGAACAAAGAAAAGTTAATCAGTTATCAGTATCACGAGTACAAAACCGTGGAGACACAGCTTTTATCTCTACTAATACAGATGATGGACAAAATGCTTCACATTTGATAAAAATCAAATTATATGATTTAAAGAAGATTTCAAAGATAAAAAAAATTATACACATTACAAAGAAACAAAAACTATGAACATATCCAGAAGTTAATATTTAATTTAACTAAAGAAATATGCACAACTGGCAATTGAAAAAATATCTATGTAGCAAGAATTGACGGAATTTTCTATTTAAGTCATAATATTATGCCTTTAAACTCTATTGTTCTGTTCTTACTTATTATTTAATCGTTAGTTAATTGTAGTGATCGTTAGCTAAATAGGGTTTGTTAATATTTGTACCTGTGTTTTCCCTACAAATGCCCCAGACATTTAATTTACTGTGTTAGTTGGTCTACCAGCTTTCAAAGGATATAGATCTTACTATTTTTCCTTTATAAAAATGGATACAAGCACGAGCATAATCTTTAATTCACAAACAGAAGCAATTCTAGAAGACATAGAATTAGTTAGATTGTGTCAAGATGCTGAAGAGTTTGATTCGTTTGCACACTGTTTCCTCGAAGAGTTTGTTGAAAGTCAACATGAAGCCTTTAAAAAACATAACAAGTACGTATACTTCAATAAAAATATCTTTATAATATCAATTAATGTATAAATTTTAATATAAATAACAACTTGTCTATCTTTTTTAGCCCACCACAACTACAAGCTGGAGGATCAGTAAAAAGAAAGTCTGACAGCGTGATTAGTTCGGAATTTAAACGTCAAAATACAACATCAACTTCGTCTAACATCACTAGAGAATCATACATTGGAACAGCTGCAGGAGGCTTAGCAACCGAAGGAACCGATATCCCTGCTGCTTCATATCGGGAAAACATACCCACAGAACCCCACAACACAGGTACCGATTCAGATAACGTATATTGTAGCGCTTGTCAAAAAGAGCTACGTAGGCGTTATTAAACAAACCATTTAAAAAGTAATTTTCACAAAAACAATGATCTTAGAAAAAAAAAATCCGTAATTGAATCTGCTTTTGGTCAAAGAATCATTAGAATCAAAATCACTTACAGAATTTTTAATAAATCTAAACAAAATCTTGAAAAACAAGAAATATTCATAAGTTCTATCAAAGACGAAATATTTCAGTTACTCTAACGTTCAATTATTATTCATACCATTTATAAAGTTAATCTTATTTTAAATGCTGAATTTATACAACAGAGCATAAATGATACCCATAAATAACAATTTCGATTTTCAAACAAGTGATTATATATTTTTTCGCGGCGATGACTTAAACATCTTTTTAGCTTAACTGAATAATACTTTAACAAATCAAATAAGAAGCTTTAAGAAAAAAGACAGCGAATGGAGTATCAAACAAATTATAAGCTTGGATATGAATGTTAATAAATTCAATCCACTTCGTGGTACATCTTATATCTGGGGGCACGGTCGTGCCCCTGTCAAGACGAGCCGAGCGAAGCGCAAGGGCACTACCTACCTTTTCTCGAAAGGTTTCGTCGTTTTTTTGAACTCCCATAACTTTGCTTTGGATGATGCTAAATGGTTTAAAATTTCAACATATAATGACACCAGTAAATACATGAATTATACAAAGTTTGAATGTCGTAGCTATTATACTTTAGATTTTATCGATGTCTAAAAACCCCTGATTTCGTCACTGACTCATTTATAGATCATCAAAATTCTTAGGTTACTTCCGGAAATCTTAGAAAGCTGAAGTTATGTATGTAAGCTGTTATTGCTACAAAACTAACAAAAAAAATATTAAAATGTAAATGCCGCCATTTTGAATCCAATATGCCAGCATATTGGATAGATGTTTATTATAAGGATCTGATGATCTTTAATTTATAAAAGGAATATAATATACAAGTACATAATATAAAACCTACGACCTACTTTTTGTAGGACCAATAATCGTTCAGAGTTTTGCTCCATATAATTTATGTCCGACATTATATGTTGAGTGCGTTGCACTACTGCAATCAGTATATTCTATTATTCATCTACAAAAAGTCGGTCACCAATTATTAATCGGTGACCGACTTTTACCGAAGATGAAAAATATATTATTATATTATTTATGAGAGAAAAATTTGTTTTTTATCCACTTATTTAAAATTAGTGCGAATATGCAGGCAGCTAATAGTTGTAAATTGCTGTCGGTCACAAAGGAGATAATATAACCGTCGGTGTATGGAACAGGCCCGGCACAAGCTCCATCTGTTGTTAAATTTCTTTTCTGTAAAGTAATGTTATTGCTACAAAACTAACAAAAAAAATATTAAAATGTAAATGCCGCCATTTTGAATCCAATATGCCAGCATATTGGATAGATGTTTATTATAAGGATCTGATGATCTTTAATTTATAAAAGGAATATAATATACAAGTACATAATATAAAACCTACGACCTACTTTTTGTAGGACCAATAATCGTTCAGAGTTTTGCTCCATATAATTTATGTCCGACATTATATGTTGAGTGCGTTGCACTACTGCAATCAGTATATTCTATTATTCATCTACAAAAAGTCGGTCACCAATTATTAATCGGTGACTGACTTTTACCGAAGATGAAAAATATATTATTATATTATTTATGAGAGAAAAATTTGTTTTTTATCCACTTATTTAAAATTAGTGCGAATATGCAGGCAGCTAATAGTTGTAAATTGCTGTCGGTCACAAAGGAGATAATATAACCGTCGGTGTATGGAACAGGCCCGGCACAAGCTCCATCTGTTGTTAAATTTCTTTTCTGTAAAGTAATTTGTATGCTTAGCATTATTATAATGTGATTTGTAAGAAACTAGCTTATCAGTGCTTAGCTAATTAGCTAATATTTGAGTAATATTCTATAGAATTCCTTGTGCTAGTTACCATCATCACTACTACTATTAGGTATAAGGTACTGTTGAAAATACTAGCTGGTATTAGCTAATATTAGTATTGAATAAATAAATTTATAAAGTATTTGTAAGTATTTGTAGGCATTTGTTGTTGGCAATGTGTATGTTTGATATAAAAAAAAAAAAAAGAAGGAACTGTCAGATTTTTGTAATGTCAAAATTAATATTAAAGTTGTAGAAATCTAACTTGAGTTTTTATTTATTTAAACTATGGCCTAATATTTAACTAATAATTACTTAATCTCTGCTAATCTTAATAGGTTATTGGCCCAGGCACTAATTAATAGTATATTTTAGTAAAAAGTTCAAGTTAAGAGCAAGATTAAAATCGATGAAAAATTAACCTAAAGATGGAGGTTACGAACGCAATGAAAATTGAGAAATTTGATGGAAAAAATTTCAAACAATGGAAATTCCAAGTGAAATGCGCATTAAGAGCAAAAGGATTGAACATAGAAAAAGCAAGACCAGCGGAAACCAGTTCACAAGTGCAGTGGGATAAAGATGACGGCATGGCCATGTTCATCCTAACCTCATCGATGGATTTGAACCAAATATCTCTTATAGAAAACTGTGAAACTGCTAAACAAGTCATGACAAAATTAGAAGCTATCTATGAACAGAAATCAGAATTTAACAAAATGTTAATTCATGAAAAATTTTATCAATATTCATACAGCGCCAGTGATACGATGGCACAGCATGTGTCCAAGGTTGAAAGCTTAGCAAAGCAGCTGCGGGAAACTGGTGAGAAAATGAGTGACACAGCAGTAATCACTAAGATTCTGAGTACATTACCACCAACATACCGTTCACTTAGACAAGCATGGTTGTCACTAGATGAAGAAAGTCAAACAATTCAAAACCTCACTTCTCGTCTAGTAGATGAAGAGGCCAGCCTTAGCAATGATGCAAGTAATAATGAGACAGCACTAGTAACATCAAAAGGTAATTTTAAATCAAGTCATAAAAATAAACGGAACAACACCTCAAATGACCAGAGACCAACAAGTCACAGATTTGTATGTTATAATTGTAATAAAAGAGGCCACTTTGCTAAGGATTGCCGAATGCCAAAGAAAAAGTTTGATATGAAACCTAACAATATGTTAGCATTTAATGCTGCGTTGAATGAACATGATGAAGAGGCATGGATTCTGGATAGTGGAGCCTCAATGCACATGACCTTTAAGCGGGATTACTTCTGTGAGTTTAATAAGTCTCAGTACAATAATTCTGTCAAACTTGGTAACAAACAGAGTATCAATGTATGTGGTGAAGGAACTATATTAATAGACAGAAAGGTTAATGGTACATGGGCGAGATGTAAACTTGAAAATGTGTTATTTGTACCCGATTTGCGAAGAAATCTGTTTTCGGAAGGTGCTGCCATAAGGAGAGGATTTAATTAAAAATTAAAATTTTAAAAAATAATGTTGTTGTCATGAGTGGACATCTAACAGAGAATAACTTGTATGAATTAGATGTCAGAACAGTCAAACAAGAAGATTGTAATATTGTGCAAACAGATATAAAAATTTGGCATGAAAGATTAGGACATTTGAATATGAAAGAGCTTAAAAATATGAGTAAGAATGGTGTGATTCCTGTTGCATTGACTGGAAATCAGGAATTTGTATGTGAAGCGTGCTTGTATGGGAAGCAAGCTAGACGCCCCTTCTTGAAATCTACCCGAGGTCCATCACAGCCTGGCGAAATTGCATACAGTGATGTGTGTGGTCCTATAGAAAAGCCTTCTGTGTCAGGTATGAAATATTTTGTCTTGTTCAAGGATGGAGCAACAAGTTATCGTTATGTTTATTTCATGAAACATAAGAGTGAAGTATTTCAATGTTTTTTGAAGTATAATGCAATTATAAAAAACAAATTTAACCATGATTTGCGCATACTGCATACAGATAATGGTTGTGAATATGTGAACCATGAGTTTACATCCTTTTTGGAGAAGAAGGGAATAAAGCATGAACGCACTGCCCCGTATACCCCTCAGCAGAATGGGAGAGCAGAAAGAGAAATGCGTTCCATCATGGAAACTGCAAGAACAATGTTGTATGCGAAGAACATTCCTTTGAATATGTGGGCAGAAGCTGTTAACTGTGCCATATATTTGTTAAATAGAAATACATCAAATCAGACTGGGGATGTTACATCATTTGAACTATGGCATGGAATGAAACCTAACTTGCAACATATCAGAATATTTGGATCCATTGGCTATGTACATGTTCCAAAAGAAAAGCCAAAGAAACTTGACAAGAAAAGTGTAAAGATGTTGTTGGTTGGATATGACCAAGACAATTACAGGATGTATGATGAAAATACCAAGAAGATTACAATATCCCGAGATGTAAAGTTTGATGAATGTAGTACACAAGATGAATGTGGTACACAAGAAGTAAAACAAAGTTTTATTGAAGTGACAACTGAACAAGATCATTCTACAAGGCCTACCCCACAGGTTGAGTTTCAAAATGTTATCGATCAACAAGACAATTTACCTGAAGAAAGTAGTTCAGATGATAGTATGAAGAGTTCAGAAGAACTAGATGAAACTTATTTCCCTCCAAGACATATATGTTTGGAACAGGAAGAAGAGAGAAATGTCACGTTGCGTCGTCGTCGAAATAATAACCTGGAATTAAATTTCACAGAATTTGAAATACCTAAAACTTATGATGATGATGGAATCCAGAGACACCGAGCATAAAAGAAAACGGTCACCGTCCAAATCACCCCCCACAGAAGCCTCTGGAAATAAACCCTCTACACCGTACAAAATAAATAAGAGATTTGATTTATTTCGCCCAAGGCCCACTAACACCTCCAAACAAATGGATAACGGGGAGCCAAAATCGAACAAATCTAACCAAAAATACTGAAAAACCTGGATGTGAAACAACAAATAAATCTATAACAAAAATAACAAAAAAATATATAAAAGGTCTCAATCCGGCCGGTCCCCGTGAGACGTCAGACCACCACCCTTCAACGAAGAACCAAAGATGTGAAACATACAAAATCGCAACACTAAATGCTAGAACTCTAAGAACCCACGAAAGCTTGTTAGAACTGGAGGAAGCTCTGGAAGAAATTAATTACGACATTCTGGGAGTCAGTGAAATGAGAAGAGCAGGCGAAGAGATTGAAGAACATGAAAAGTACATTTTATACCAAAAAGGAGAACCAGGCGGACAAAAAGGAGTAGGATTTCTTATAAAACCATATTTAAAGAAACATATACTAGCACTGATGGGAACCTCCGATAGACTAGCGATACTAAATATCGAACTTCCAGGATACAAGAAACAATGGTCCATCATACAGGCATACGCCCCAACCGAACAAGCTGATTCAGTAGTATTGGAGTCGTTCTATGAAGAAATGTCACGAGTTATAAGAGACAATACGGATAAACACATCCTGCTTATGGGCGACTTCAACGCACAGATTGGTGCAAGACAGAATAATGAAGAATATGTTCTTGGAAAATTTGGATACGGTAGAAGAAGCCGTAACGGCAAAAGCTAATCGAATTTCTCATGGAACATAATCTGACAGTTCTTAATTCAAAATTCAAGAAAAACATACGAAATAAGTGGACCTGGATTTCTCATGATGGCTCTTACAAGAATGAAATTGACTACATTGTAAGCAATTACTCCAAAGCATTCACCGACACATCGGTTATTAGTAAACTGAACTTTAACACGAATCATAGAATGGTGCGCTGCTCTTTAAAAAAGAAACAAACCAAAACCCCAAGAAATAACATAAAGACTTACAACAACAAGCAGAAAATATCAGCTAATCTAGTAAACCCTACACATTTCGACGAAGTTAAAAAACAGATAATGAGCGAAGCACTTGACCCAACACAAAAATATAACTTGGTTGAAAAAAGACTCAAAACAAATGATATAGGAAACTCACAAAACACAAAATTCCAGTTGAGCAAATATACCCTGCAACTACTGAAAGACCGAAAAGCCCTAATATCGAGTCAACCTCGTAAGGAAGTGATTAAAAAGATAACAGATCTAAGCAAAAGAATCAAAGAAAGCATAAGAAGGGACAGAAAAAACAAAAGACTGAGGACACTAGAACTTTATATAACAAGGACCGGAGGGGTAAAAAAGGCGCTAAAAGAACTAAGAGAATCTGGGAAGGAATGGATACCCAAACTTAAAAACAGAACAACGGTTACCTCAAAAAGGAAAAACATCAAAGAAATAGCCACGGCCTTTTACAGTCAACTCTACGCTAGGCAAACTAAAACAACAAACAAAGAGACGTACATTTTTTCCGATCCTAATTATGTAAACAACGAAGACCCAGAACAAATACCGGAAATACTAACCTGTGAAGTTGAAAAGTCAATAAAAAGCCAAAAGCCGGACAAATCACCAGGACCGGACAAAATAGTAAACGAACTTCTTAAAGGTACCATGAAAGAAATAGCTCCTATACTTTCTAAACTATTCAATGAGATAATAATAAAATGTAAAATCCCGGAGCAATGGACTAAATCTCATATTATACTTCTTCATAAAAAGGGTAATAAGGATGATGTAGAAAACTATAGACCAATCAGTCTGATGTCAAACGTCTATAAAATTTTTGCGAAAATTATTCTGGACAGAGTCGCA